>OX155649.1:10002500-11297500 GCA_944567765.1 Carterocephalus palaemon | reverse complement strand
CACAGTGGCAATTGACCCTAATTGCCGAAACGAAGGTTCGAATCCCAGCTTAGGCATATTTTTAATAGAAAATAATATTTTATTTAATATCATATTTTATTATATACGGCTGCGCATTGAGGGCCACAACACGAGCGTTTTCGAAAGTAAAGAAAATAACTGAATCTGAATCGGAATCACATTGTATAATAACTACATTAATTTTCGTAATAGATGGTGGCCGAGACTTCCACTGTCCAAGTATGAAATTAATACAATGTCACGACCGCCGACGGACGGCGCACTCTTACATAAATACATTTTTAGATATACTGTAAGTGCATTTCTCAGTTTTATATTTCAGGATCATTCCGACATTAAAATGGATCAACGGGGATTCATGACTGTCATGATTCATGATGCCGAAATAAGTGTATTGGTCTAGTAGTCATATTAATTGTATTGGTCGAATTAAGTGTATTGGTCTAGTAGTCGTCGCGACTGATAACATAAAGATGTTGGGTTCAATCAATCGTTTTTTATTTTAAAACATTATAAGTTATTCATTTGACTTGGTCGTTGACGCAATCAGTAGCGACCCTGCCTTCTGCGCCAGGGGTCGTGGGTTCAAATCCCACTCATGACAAACATTCGTGTGACGAGCACTTGTTCGCTCTGTGTCTGGGTGTTAATATCTATTTAATTAACTTATTAGTAAACAGTTAATGTCGCTTCGTTTTCCTTTATAATATCAGTTTTACTGAACTTCTAATCAAGTTACATAACATACGTAATCTTACACCCGGCTAGTAACAAAAACTGCACTAATAATTTCCCGGAAAATACTACATACCAGAGACAGGCAGCCTCTATGAATACAATGTGGGAGTGCACTCGACGTCTCCGCGCTGCGTCCTCGAGGAAACAGGCCTTTCTCGGAATAACAAGGGTCATTAATGTTTGAATTATTATTATAATAACATGTTGCCGTGCACTAATTAGTGAGTTGGAGATGTAAGCTATAAAATGCGAATTGAACGCCGATAGGGGCTCACTTAATCATTTCTTCGAAGAGCAAGAACGCGCAAGGACATTGCTTCACACCGCACGCACATTAACGGAAAAAAAATACAAACTAAGAACAGGTTTAAATAAGTGCTACCAAATTCTTAGTATTGGGATATTATCAGTCCTAGTAACACGAATTTATCAGCTCAATCGACTCCTATTAATTTTGGTGAAATTAATTAAACAGTGATCGGAAGTTACATTTAATTTTGTAATAATTATACGAGTTCTTGGTATATAGAAATTCACCACATTCGAATGCAAATTAGAGTGGTTCAATAATACCACGAAATAAAAATATTTGGACTATTTAGGAAGGTGTTAATGCTTAAAACCTATTGTCTCACTACTCACTACTTCTTACTCACTCACACTTACTTACGACTTACATAATGTAAAATTTGATACAGGCACAGTGGGACTTGCTAGTAGATATTATTTACTTAAATAATTAATGGGCGTTGAATTAAATGTAATCTAAAAAAATAATTTTAACACAAAACCTTACATGTAAGCCAACAAAAGTATGGTAAGTATAGAAAATTATGTTGCATGCAACTAAAGTGCATAAAATATAACTAGGAATTTATGGTGCACTCGAGCCATCCTGAAGACTTATAATCGAGGAAAATTTTAAAGATCAGCTATGTAATCCAATATTGTTTACTGCTTATTTCCCGGGAGATTCAGTTATTTTAAAGGAAAAAGAAATTTTCTAGCGTTGCTAAAAAGAGAAAATATCGAAGCTCCTGATTATAATTGAGATTCAACGATTAAAATAATACTAATGGACGCCTTTAGCTTTGCTCGCGTGGAGCTAGGACATAACATTAAATTAATTTACATCTAGTTACCATCTTCCTCAAAGAGAACACCGATATGTTTCGTTTACACTACGTATTCCAGAAAAATTCCATACTAATTTTCATCCTGTATTCTAGGAAGAACCTCTTTACTTTTCGGGATGAATAGTATATTTGATCCGTGTCAGGAATTCAGTACTTGCTATTATATTATATTACATATTATTAAAATTGGTTCGGTAGTTTTTGATTCCATCGCGCACTTAGGGACAGACAGACATTAAATTTGAAAAAAAAAATTGGATATCTGTATCGATTGCATATCATCATCTGATAGTTTTTTTTCAAGATTTATTGAATAGACGCGGTCTTGTTACAGTTTTATTATATGTATTGATGAAATTGTTGGATGATGCACACAAAGCAAAATGTATTCTGGCTAATGCAAAAAGAAACAACCTTGACAGTGACGAACGTTCTGGAAAGTAATGCTAGAATGTCGTTTGACCCAGTTGGCGCGGTCGCTGCTGCTTCGCCTTGCCTACAACCGGTTCTGAGTTTGATTCCCGAGCGAAATCACCTCGGGACGCTTTCGACTGAACAAGCCATCATGATTCAGCTTATCACAGTACTCATTTTTCACATTCTCTTTAAGAGAAATTAAAAAAAACAAATTCAAATTCAAATAATTTATTTCGCTATGAGGTGATTACACACGCTTAACGAAAGTCTAGGTAACTACAAACTATTTAAACTACTTAAATACATACATATTTTTAAGTGTTTAGCTAGCACGGACTTTCTTACTTACTCGTCCATACTTGAACAGAGTTCGTATGATTACAATGATGCACATCCTTAACGGTTGTTATAAATGTCAGTTTATTATAATTTATTTAAATACATCCCTGAAACCGAGTCATCGTTCGGTTGGTAGGTCTTACTTTGCGTCACATTGTGTATTGACAAACAGGCATGACGAAGTTTTAAATTTAAAAAAAAAATAGTTTATTATTAAATGTATGTCAGTTTATTATAATTTATTTAAATACATCCTTGAAACCGAGTCATCGTTCGGTTGGTAGGTCTTACTTTGCGTCACATTGTGTATTGACAAACAGGCATGACGAATGAAGTTTTAAATTTAAAAAAAATAGTTTATTATTAAATGTAGGTAAGTACCTATGTATAAGCAATAAAATTAATCTATATTTTTTTAATAATAGGTCAGTGACAGCGAGGCACGTTGCCAAACATGACGCCGAGCCAGTGTGAGTGGCGCGGGCGTCATTGACCCTTAGAGCGAAATAGCCATCTTACGGATTAGGTTAGGTTAGGTTTGGATGCTAACGGTTCGAAAACCTCAGCAGACATACTCGTAGAGAAAAACTCATCCATCCATCCATAAGCCTTTCTATAGGCGACCCTCAATCGTCGCCATTCCTCCCGATCCTGCGCCCTGAATCCAACGGTTTCCCGCTGTCATCTTCAGGTCATGAGTCAGAAAAAAAACCACAACGAATAAACTACACGACAGTTATCTACTATACACTGTGGTTCTGAAACGAAGACGAAACGATACTTGCGAAACTAAAGCGGCAACATCAGCGTCATCAATATGGTATGAAACGCTAGGGATTTGCTTGCACATTAGGTATCTAGTAATCTACTCCGTGGCGTGGCGTTGAGACTTCTGTTTATTTAACGAGATAATACTAACAATTACTAACTGGACTTACAGGACTGCCTACTGACACTTCCTTCCCCAGTCCTAAATATAACCTACTGATAGACTAACCAACTAACAAACAATCTTATTAACATCCTTTGCTAACTAGACTAACAATAAAAGCTAAGCTACCTGAGTACCCATAGACGTCCCACTTCTGGTCGCGGGTTTCCCCCACATACTCAGGTGCGGGAGGTTCTAGGGCAGAGGTCGCCAACCTTTTGAGCCGGAAGTGTCAAAAATTACAATTTACAAAATTTCAAATTTTTTAAAGAGCCACAAAAAAAATCTTGCCAACAATAAATAGTATACATGCATAAATAAAGTTTTTTGAAAACAATTCCTATCTAATTATTCATAAGAAAAATATCTAGGTATTCATAATTGCGTATGGAATTAAAGAGCAGCTTCACATCTAAAGAGCCGCAGGTTGCCGACCCCTGTCTAGGGCGTACTCAACCATACTATCCAAATCCCTTGTTCTTCTTCAAAGTTCGTCGTAGATGCCACGTGAATGCTACCTGTTAGTTTGCTGCTTTTTATCCAGAAAATTATACTATTGAAAATTTTTTTTTTAAAGTTTTTTATAGGTTACTTTTTTATTTTCGTGCATTGTCATCGGAACCAAATATGTGTGCCAAATTTCAGCTCGATAGCTTCAGTGGAAGTGGGTGAAATATTGATTGCAAGATTCCAGGACATACATACGAGTGAAGTTAAATAAAAGCTTTTAATAAAATATGTATATAAAGGCTTACCTTATCAGGCGCGTCGCCGTCGTCGGCGGCCGGGCGCAGCTTGGCGCGGCCCGCGCCGCCCGCCTGCCGGATCGCCGCCATCAGGCTGGCGTGGGCGTCGCCCGCTGGCGCGCTCTTCGCTGCCGGCCTCTCCTCTCTATGCCAAAAGCACAATAAATTAATATCTTGGACATTCTCACACACGGCCATCTGACCTCAAAGTAGGCGCGAGCCTGTGATATGGGTGTCAGAGAATGATATACATACATACATATATATTTTCCTCCACCAATCCGCATTGGAACAGCGTGGTGGAGTATGCTCTAGACCTCCCGCAGCTGTGTCTGTGGGGGAGACAAGTGCCCAGCAGTGGGACGTCTATGGCGGCACGACCCCAGGCGCAACAGACAGGGTCACTAATACCAATTGCGCCAACGGGCCTGTCATCATACAGACTGGACTATTACTAACACTATGTAACAGGCCTGCTTGCTACAACCCTTAGAGGTCACACTGCTGTGCACGGTTTAGTTTAAAGCATACTCCACCAAACTGCTCCAATGCGGAATGACAACGGCCAGCCCAGTGTCGAATAATCTAAAGCCACATGAATCTTGGTCTTCGACAAGGCTTAACTATTGTTTTTACCATTGAAAATAACCGGAACCGACGGCTTAACGATTGATATTAAGTATTAAAATTTCCTTTATTATTTTACATGTGGAATGAGTCATTACCAATAGTAAACTGTATTATAATATTATGTAAATACCTCAAATGTAGCAAAAAAACCTACTGGTAAACTGACCTTTTCTAACTTTTGCGTGTCTTTAATTATTTAGGTATCTTTAATAAAACCTTAAACAGCAAAAAGTTTAACAGATGATTCAAACGTTTCTTAGTAGGTACTGGTACTAGTAGGTAGCTATAAATCCCCATCGTTTCTTGATTTGCTTCGTATTTATTATTCGACACTGCTCTTTGTAATAGTTTGAATATACCCGAGGCGAATCTATGTCGTTATCACACGATAGGAAATTGCATAGCATTGCTCGAAATGATCTTGCCTCAGACTTCCCTTCGTCGTAGACGACTAGTGTAGGCTTACGTAACCGTATTTGCTCAAAATCCAATTACCTTTGCTCAGGATATTTGTAATAACGTTAAAGCATATAATGAGAAACGCTTTGTAAGCTGAGCGAGAGAATGGAATTAAGTGTAAAGTCTTCTGATAAATAAAGAAGGAAGGAAGGAATTGCGTTTTAATACGAAATAATCTCATCTAGATCATTAGTCTCGTGACGTAACAAAGGTACGATGACAAGCCATATTCCATGGCGCCACATCGAAAGATGCGAGACTGTATATCAGCTGGCTCCAAAATATCTCTTAGCGAGCTGGCAATCTGCCCGGTCACCTTTATTCTACGAAGTGGAGTAGATGATAACTTTGATGCAATTTGTATGGGAGGTGCTCGCACTTGTGACTTTTGCGAGAAATGAGCAACTAGGGAGATCGCTACTGCGAACAGGAAAAACAGTGTTTTAGAAATATAAATATTTACGGTACCACGAGGACGATAGTCGAAGAATTTATGGCTACAGTACAGTAAATGCCAGCTTTAGAGATTAAGACGGGCTTTATCCTAATCAATATCATTGCAAATTTAAAATTAACAATCACAGTTACTTCACAGCAAACATAGTGATTGCCATTCATCATAATAAAGTTACACAAACGAAGCATTACGGATTGAACACATTCATAAATGAGAGTCACTAAGAAAATACCATTAAAGATAGGGGCATTATTGGGTAGGTGTACCCACTATTCCTTTGCCTAAAGCGCTGTTTCCTAGAACACCCATGCGACAAAAATGTTTAACGCTGTGATTCCAGTGAACAGGAGCAGCATTTGGAGCCACGGCAAACAATTAGAGCCAACAAGACAAACAGGGTTTGGCAAAACCCGGCTATTGATTGGGCGGCCAGCGGCAAGGTAATAGCTCCCGGGATTCGTATTCCACCCTTTATTCATTGGTTTGCTAGCCTAGGGCTGCGATTACATAACATAACATATAACATCTATCGAAGAAATTAGGTCAAACATTATTTTACATTAATAAATTTAAGGAAGTGAACTCATGTACAGTCTAAACGGAGAGGAAAGTACCTAGTAATAATACGTCATGGCTTCAACACTAAGTCTACTTATCCGACCTAACATTTAAAAAAAACAGTCGAACAGAACCTCCTCCTTTTTCGAAGTCGATTAATAATACGTTGAAGCTCATGACGCAGTACTGCGTATAGCACGCGTAATCAACGAATAAACATTACGAGCGTGAGTCATCTCCAAGGGTACACGCTAAGGCGAACCGTACCAGAGGCGATCGGTAATATTACCGACGGTAATACGGATGCCGCCGCTCATGTGGTCAGCGATCACACGCTCACATCCTATCCCAATAAAATGAATTGTTGTCCAATTTAAGCCTACTCGCTGGCCCTGCGAAATGTATACCGCAGGCCGAGAACTTCACGCGAAAACTTACGTCATGCCTTGTTAATCGGGCCCGTTTTATAAGCTCCTCAAACGGGTACAACAGTTATTTGTTACCTGAAAAGAACACTTGCAGAGTTGGAATACCTAGAATATCTTTTCTTGCAACTTTTTACAAAGGCGATTTTTAGGGCACAGCTTTTGGTCGAGCTTTTTATTATACTATCATCAAGCGTTGGACTTTCGGAGAGCAGAGATAATGTTTGAAAACTTAACTTGGGACGTGATAAAGGGAAATGAGTGGTCATTAATGGAACGCATTTCTATTGCAGACCCAAAGATCTTACACAGGTAAATATAATATTAATTAAACAGTTAAAAGATGAGTGCGCTACTAGTGGAATCACTGCAAGACATTGACAGTGAATTTTAAAATAGACAACTTTCGAACGTACAAGTGAGCTCTCTACAGGCGCGATTCTGGGAACGGTCGCGGATCGTGACGCTTTAGACGCCTCAAACAGAAATAGCTGTTCGTGGGAAAGCTAGCCACGAAAGAGGAGCTGTTTCCTTCCATTTGGCTGCTCTATTAAACTTTATTGCACGCGACTGAAAGCCAATGCCCCCCGCCCGGAGTTTATGGCTAAGCAATAAAAGTAAACCACAAAGCGTTAATTATTCTAATGATGTCGCAGTGCATACAATTTAAGGTCCATCTAAATCACATATCACGTAAATATTGATGTGGTTTTACAAGTTCTTTTGAAGTGTTTGAGCTTCTAAGCATATCCCACATTCGCTAGCATTTGTTGGTACTAGCAATGTGAGTTTATCTATACTAATATTATATCGAGGAAACATTTGTTTGTAATGTTTTCACACAAAAACTACTGGACCGATTTCAAAAATTCTTTCACCTTTAGAAAGCTGCATCTTCACTGAGTGATATAGGCTATATAATATTACTAGGTGTAAACGAAACTATTGTTATGTCTAATTCCAAGCGAGCGAAGCTGCGGGCGGGCGTCCACTAGTAATCGACTCCAGTTGGACTGACTGATATGACTACAAATACCTTGTAGTATGACGTATATGTCGTACGTGTATGACAAGGCGATTTTAAGATAAGGAATATGAAACGTAACATGTTTTTTGGCAATCAGATAACAACAATGTCGTGCTCGAGGTGTTACGACTTACGCCGAACCGCGTAGGAATTCCCGCGACGCACACACCGCTCCGCACCGCAAGACATTTGTGAACGGACAGTTTTTGTATCTACGTGTTGAATAGTTGATTGATGTATTTTTATATCGGCCGATTGTATTGTCGAACTCCTTTCCGCTTTGTTACTGAATAAATCAATGAGTCATTTGAATACGATATAAATAAGTTATTATCAGTAGGGACTGCTACTGCTCAATATTTTTAGACAACATAAATCAAAACACCGAATTGAGAACTAAAAATCGCACAGGTTCGTGTGCACATGTCCCTCTCAGTCACAGTTGAGGTCGAGAGCATACTCCACCACGCTGTTCCAATGCGCATTGATTCGTTTATCCATGTAATATTTTACAGTCAGGCCAACATTCATGATGATATGAAATAAACTGCCAGCCTGACTACGTCGTCGGTTAAAAGCAAAAAGTGTATCTTATTCAACAAACGGTGTTTGAGCATTCGGGACAAAATATTCAAGAAACTGCTCAATAACGTTTTTTCTGTTGATTCATGGTAAGCAGTTTTCGTTGAATTAATATCGTGAGACGTCAAGCATATTGCCTTATTTAATAAGTTGAAATAAAATCAGACTGAACAAAAAGGAACATTACAAAATACCTACATAATATATATTTTTTTTTTTTACTCATGTTGTGAAGTCTGAATAATCTGTGGAATAACACCTACCGAATACCGAATTCGGCCAGTCCAAAAAGGATTCAAGTAAAATGCTTAAAAATACAAACCCGAAAAAGCATCATTTCTTCTAAAGAGAATGGGCGGCCTACATCATTTTGTTACAAAAAGGTGCTGCAGGATGGTATAAAATACGAATTGAATACAAAATGTCCATAATATGGCGTTATTATTATACTGTATTATTTGACACCGAGCGTGGGCGGGCAAGGTAAGGAAAACGCGCGTCAAATAAGCCGGTCCGATACAATTTCCCGCGCTTTCATTCTACATAATAAAACAATACAGGTACGAGTACGTCCTACGTAGTGCGTCGGTCGCTAGTGTTGCTACCACCGATCGATACATTTTCATATCTATACTTCTATACTATACTAATTATATAGAGGAAACATTTGTTTGTAATGTTTTCACACAAAAACTACTGAACCGATTTCAAAAATTCTTTCACCATTAAAAAGCTGCAACTTCACTGAGTGACATAGGCTATATAATATAACTAGGTGTAAACGAAACTATCTGTCTAATTCCACGCGAGCGAAGCTGTCCACTAGTAATAAAATAAATATAAACGAAAGTTTACGGTGGAGGTTTGGTATATACGCCATTTTGGAGCGGTAGAAATACTGCTATGATTTTGTCGTTTACAGTTAAACATGCATTGAACATGGACAGTGACTAGTAGTAGAAAAAAGACATGTCTAAATTAGTTACCGTCCCCCAGGCTCGCGCGACATGCGGCGGACGAACGAAACCCTATCCTTACAGGGAAACCAGTAAAGTTTTTAATACCTAGAAAGTAGATAACGATGTACACAAGCTATATTTATATCTGCCAACCTGCTTAAAATACGATCCGATTCCAATCTAAAGTAAGATTACCATCCGAACAAAATATTTCCATCGATAACTTGTATCGATTGAAATATTTTGGTTTGTTTTGTTGACAATTGTAGCTTTTAATCGTGATTAAAAGTTTTATTATACTTGTATAAAAACAACAAATAGTTGACATCCATTTTACAATTCCATACTCGTACATAGTTCTCATATAATTACCGGAAACCGAAATTGTGAAATGACTAGTTTCAATATGTGACCTAGCTCTCGGTGGAGGTAAACAAGGATAGTGACTTACTATTTGTTGTTCATATTCAACATGGTCTAACTGACACTCAAGCGAGAAAACTGGAAACGTTGAGACGATTACGGACGATATAAACTAACATACATTACAAGTATTACACCCAGTTCTATACAATCAACGGTTGATTATCAACTCCGAGTTCTTTAAGAAAAATCGTAACGTTCGAAACGAACATTGGACTCTAATAGTAAAAGTATGTTTAGCGCTAGAAATTCTCGGAAAAAAAATCGTAAATCCCCATTAGCAATAATAAATTACGTCGCAGTGCCGCCGCGCCGCCCGCGCCGTTGCTCCTAAACACGATTTTATTGCTCTTACCGAGAATACGCCCCAGATTGACCTTTCGCCATAAAAAACCAAAGAATGAAATTCTTTAAGTTCTCAACAATATCGACACGCGCTACTTACTGACCTAAACCAAAATCATAATGTTATTACGAGAAGCAAAGACTTTGTATTGCTTTTTACAAATAATCGCGATCAAAATTAAAGTAAAAAGGCGTACAAAGTATTTGCTTCAAGTACCTATTAGTATTATGACAATACTGTTTGATCTACCTAAAAGAAAAACTGATTAAATTATTAGCATTGTTATTAATTATTATTAGTATAGGGTGCGCCGTCCGCAAATCTCAATATTTAAATATGGAATGTGTACGCAATAAATACAATTTGCAGGCATTGGTTTTATTATGAAATATTTAATTTGCCTGTTCAGATTCTGGTTTCTGTAAACAATTTCGCGTTACCTACATACTGTACATAGTCAGTCACGCAGTGTACGTCGGGCCTTATTAGGGCGGGCTATTAGCATGAGCGCTATTGAAATTATGCTAAGTCAAACCAAGGACGTTCGCAACTACAATGTCAGTATGGCCTGTCCTTGCCTTATACCAACCACATGAATAAATTAGGTTCAAAAATTAGTATGTACCTTACCCCTGACATTACCTTCCACCTACATGCCTCTGTAGTTTTATATGAAGAGGAAGAGATGTAATGTTCGTAATGTTACTAGGATACATACCTACTTAAAAACAAAACTATACTGATATTTTCATAGGTCACATATTGACAACAAGACCGTGCTTCATTATGAGTTCAAATTTCCTGTTACCAATAAGGTACCTCACATGATAATGCGCTGCTTACATACAAAACATCACACTTATAATATCACGTGAACATGCAACATATTTGCTAAAGAATTTTGATATTATGATGTAGGTACAGCACAAAAGAAATTTGAAGACTTAAGTACGAGTTCAAGGAAAATTAAGCAAAAATCTCTAGGGAAGAAAATAGCATGGCTGAAAAACAAAAGGACGTAAGTCCTCCACTCCAGGATATACAATCTAATTCTATTAAAAACCTGCATTGAAGGCAAACGTGGAACGGTACATGGGCCTGTTGACTCCTTGTGACCTACTATAAAAAGCCTCGGACCAATCGAATCGTGAAATTGCAAAAAAAATATCCAACCGTCAAACCGTATGTTTACCGTATCAATTATTCGATAACATAAAGTTTCTCATACAGTAAACAATACCATTTATCCGCCAACTATTTAAACAACACGCCCAGCTTCCCGGCCGCACCGCGCAAGTAGTTGGAAAAACAAAATATCATCAAATTACAACTACAACAACAATTTTCACGTTACGAGGAAGTTATCAGTAAACTTGTTTATTTATGATTAACAACAATCTTTCGACAAAGATCAATTTCACAGAATTTACCCGATCAATTAACTGCGCAGGCGCACACAGCAGTTTGCTAATAATCTCATAGAATTCATCTAATGCCCAAATTAGCTGTATGTAATAAAATACAAATTTAAATCTAACTCACACTAACAGTGTAAAGTGAATTTATTGACTAATAGTCCCAGAAAGTGTTATGTTCAATAATGTTAAATTAACATTATGTTACTTGTTTGTCACATTATATACCACAAACGTAAATAGAGCTACTGTATGTTCATTACGGAAGTATTTCTCAATTAAAAAAAAAAGAATGGAGTGACGTCGTCTGAGGCTTGGCCCGCGCCGGCGATCGCGTGTCAGTCGCGCATCGCCTCTGATTGATGTATCTGGAGCCTGACCTTGGCGGATAGATGTGACATTGGCAAATCTCTGCGATTCATGAGCATCGAGATAATTAGATGCGATTAACATTTTCCCGAAGCATGTTCACTTAGAATCGATACGGATTCGAATTCACTATAATATTTTTCAATATGTACTCGTATAATGACAAATTATTCTGATTATGTGAGTAACGGACCTGTTGGCGCAATCGGTAGTGACCCTGCCTGTACGCCAGGGGTCGTGGGTTCGAATCCCACTCAGGACAAACATTCGTGTGACGAACACTTGTGTTTGTTCTGTGTCTGGATGTGAATAGTATTATCTATTTAAGTATGTATTTAAATATATATATGTATGTATATCAATCTCTGACACCCATAGTACAGGCTCGCGCCTAATTTGGGGTCAGATGGCCGTGTGTGAGAATGTCCATGATATATTTCATTATTTATTATTAATTATGACATCATTTATCAACAAGCGACAAATAACGTTGAACATGCATTAATTTAATGTAGGAATCTAATAATAAGCAAAACAAATTGAAGTGAACACTCCTAATTATTTAATTTCTATAAATACCACATGAACACACACACACTTCGAACGATTAATTCGAACAACGATAATGATAAAGCGATAACACACGCACGATGTTTACAGTATTACGAACAAGTACGAATCTATTCTCAGTGAGAGGGCCTAATACGATTAACATTTAAATCATAGAACTTTATCTAGCTAGATCTAATGATAATTTCCAGATTACAACTGAACAAACAAAGAAACAAAACTGTCTATTAGACGGTAAAATCTTGTTCTTATCCATTCTAACCTTCATTCTAACAGTTGGATGATCGGGACGGCATTATAATGTAATATTAATTTAACTAATTAAATAAAGACGTTCGGAGAATTTGCGTTAATGAGATACATAGTGAGTTCCACATAAGCAAATATATATGTAATTGCGCACCCGACTACTCGAGGACAAGGTGTCGTAAGTCGCCATGTACCATGTAATGTGATTCGAGTAATTCAAAATTATTTTAAACAACATTTATATATATGTATACATAAATGCTGAATTAAATGTTTTGTATTTTGTTTAATCCTGTTTTGATCCTCCAGAAAATTCCAGTAAAGTAATCCATGGTACCAAATATTATAAAGTAGCGCGATTTATGTCCACTACTTTTTTATATTTGGGATTTTGATCCAATTTAAGTCCAGATATAAGTACAATCGAATAAAAATAAGGAGCAATAAAAATTTTGCACTTGCCGGAGTTGACTTACGATCGTAATATTAATTAAGTACTTAGACCAACTTTTAAAAAAGTATTGAAATATTAGGTTTTAAAATGAAGAATTATAAAAAGGGTAGGCCAGTAGTAGTAGGTAGTATTGTACACCCTTTTAACTAGTTAAGTCCCATTTAATAGATGATGAGCCTTACACCGGACACAAATCTAGACTGCGAGCTACTAATAGGAATTCCAAGTTAGAAAATCCCAATAACATTACACACCTCTGTCTACCCTTCGGAGAAGTACAGGTGTGATGTTATGTTATTATAAAAAAATACGATCATATTACGTATTGTTCAACAATTTCAAAACCATAAACAACATAGTAAAATTCATCTGAGCGAGCTGCGTCATCGAAGCCAAATATTTATTGTTATTTGTGTAAAATTCTAAAAGATGGAATAGAATGCGCCTTGTTTATAAGTCGCGGTACTTGTGGTTCCACTTAGCGATACGGAGAAGCAGTTTGTTTGATAAACAACCCCTATTATTGCCAGTTGCCAGTCGCAGTGGCGAACACGAGCCACCACGAGCGCAACGCTTCGTAGATTCATGAATGATTCAATTTTAAGACAGCTTCTCGATACGAGTTCCTAAAATAAACTACATATTAAATATCTGTTATTATACTTGTAATGTTGATAGAAGACCATGTAGATTCAGTTTGACTACAGTGTTTTTTCATGTTAAGCATTGCCTGATTCTCCACAAAGGCTTGGCTTGAGCTTCAGAGTCAGACGAAGGAACTCCTTAGCAAACTGACCACACGTTGAAACTGTTTATCATACTAAAATAGAGAACAAGAGTGATAAACTTGGACCTATTCATAGCTAGGCCACTTCGAAAACACATACGTCATTGTTATTTGTATCAAGATGGTTATGATGCGGAAGGTGAATTGATTAGAGCTGAGGCTAAATAAACTAATAAGTTAAGTGGTTTATTCAACCGATACTAAATCAACTTTTCACTAATTTAACGGATAGAGTTGAAGACAAAAGATGATCTTCTCTACTTTGGTATTGACAAAATTACAACGCAGTGTGTATCACACACAAGACAAGCTATAACTGGAATAGCATGATAACGATAATTACACGCTAATTTAAAAATTCATAGAACTGTGTATTTTGATAAAACTGCGCAATGGAAAAAAAGAATCCAGGAAATCAACAGAGATTACTTCGTTAGCACGCTGTATCAACAACTACTTAAAAACAATTTTTTAATTGCATTAACATAGTGATACCACAGAATAATAGTACAAGTACTGACCGTTGTGTAAATATTTCGGTTTAAATGGAAAACAATTAAATCAGGAACCTATATTATTTAAACAGCCAAAAGCTAACTATATTTTCTACTAAAGAATGAACAACGCTTTCTGGAGGTTCGTGAAAGAAAAATTAAGAAACTGATAAACTTCTTAATAAGGATTTAAAAGCATTGTTGAAAGCTTTAATATTTCCTGGGTATAAGAAATGAAGCAAAAAAACACATACGAGCCAGGTGTACATATAGATACGCAGCGCTTAAACGTGCAACGTTTTAAAAGGCTATAAAGCCGGCACTACTTATCCTATTTAAAATTCCATCAAGAACCTAAGTTAGGGTCAAGTGACCCATAACTCTAAGCCCACATGAAAGACACGTACAATATTACATACAAAATTTACATTTTTTCCTCGAAACTATCTATTACTCCTTCCTCCTCAACCGGCTCACCATTTACGATTCATGTAATGTAACAAACGAATGCAAGAAAAAAGTTTAAAGAGAATACACTGAAGTCGTGAACGTGAGACTTAACAGTAACTTCCTGTTTTCTAACAAATACAGTGTGTTATTAAATAAATGATTTAATGAAACGCTGAAAATTGAACTTGTGTTTTGCAATCAACTCAAATTAATTTCTTGAAAAAAATCTCCGCAGGTGGGACTTGAACCCACGACCTTCCTTTCCCTCGGTACTGGGAGCGCTGTAACCAACTCAGCCTCCGTAGTCAGGTCTTATTCATATACTTCCCACCATTCAATTTCCAAATGTCAAAGAAACAGAGCCGACCTCCCAATTTTAATGTGGTGATAAAATGAGATAATTTATCTGTATTGAAAAGCAGTTAAACCACTTTGGCTAAGTTTCTAACGTAGTCTCGTCTTATCTTCAAAATAAACAATGCACCATGTGGATGTGGCGAAGATTAAGGAATGCCCCAAAAAAATCAGGTAAGAGAAATACGATCCCTCAAAACGTTTACGATAATCCCCAGCAGACTTGTGTTGGGTGCATTGACGAATTATTTTTTTCTCTATACCGCGGAAGAAAAGCGTGCCAGTTGACGAGGGTTCACAAAGTTCAAATGGTGTCAAAAAACGTGACCAGATCGAATTTCTTTTACAAAACAACATTCTGAACCTGATGATGACACGTAATGTTAAATTCGAACAAAATCCGGCCGACTTGTAACCGATTTGATTAAAATACTCCCAAAACTAAAATACCCTTCCTAAATGGAAAATATTTCAATACATTTGTCTGTATCATCATGTTACGAACACGTTAGGGTGAACGTGTTAAACGACAACGTCATCAACTAATCGAGATAAAATCTGATTGTACACAAAACTCACAGCTAAGATCAATTGGTTGATAATGACTTCAGCTTTGCGCCTTGACCTAAGGGCGCATTATTGAACGGAGGGTAAGGATATCAGCATCGATATCTATTCAAATTCAAATTCAAATTATTTATTTGTCTTAAGTACATGAGTGACTTAACCATTCATTCTATCTATATCTATCTATATATATATACAAGGAGAAACTGACTGACTGACATATCAACGCAGATCCTAAACTACAAGGGTTACAAACTTGAAATTTTGTACATGGTTTCCTTTTATAACGTAGAGGAGCACGTTAACTAAGGAAGGATTTTTGAAAATTCACCTCCTAAGGGAGTAAAACGGGGGTGCAAAGTTAGTATGAAACTTAGCCGTTTTGAAGTTATATGGGCAACTCGAACGCGGGCAGACGTCGTTAATGGGTCTTATTCTACGCGAGCGAAGCTGCGGGCGCTAGTGGATGGTATAAATTAACTCACCTCGGTTCTGGTGTTTCCATCGGCGGCGGCGGTGGCGGCGGGGGCGGGGGTATGTTCATCGGCGGCGGTGCGGGCGGTGCCGGCACCGACAAGGCCGGAGCGTCCATCACGTCCGGCCGCGGGGCCGGCGCTTCCGGCAACTGGACGTCGGGTAACTCCTTCAGGTCAGGCAGGTCCGGCAGCTCGGCGTCCGTGAGCGCCGCGGGTGCTACGGGCGTAGTGGCCGCCGAAGGCGCGATGGAGCCGTCCAGCACCATCGAGTACTGGACGTCGCCCGCCACGCCTGGCAAGTGTGGCAAGTCCAGCGGCATATCCAACTCCGGCACCTGACATACATATTCGTTATTGTAAAGGTTGTCGGTAATAAGAGGAACATGGACGTAAGCAAACTCTGACGACACGATCGTGTTTCGCTGATGAACTTGAACCACCATACAATCGTGTCATAGTGACATTCTAAGTTCTTCATTCATTCCGGAACTTAATTGGGTTCTCAAATGTTCAATTTTTATTTGGGCTAACTTATGACAACCTTTTTTCTTTCCTTAAACTGATAACTTAAACCAACATCAAAGAGATAAGCGCGTTATGAACGCGTTCTTGCTACGCATAGGTGCTAAGTTCAATGGCTCGTATGTTAATAGGCTGGCAGCCACGCCCCCGGCCGACCGGATTGCTACAGCTGCTGTACGGTGGGATAGGAATACATGTTAAATATAAATCACTAGCTGTTGCCCGTGACTTCGCCCGGGTTAAATATAGCTTAGTCCATTAGGATACAACTAAGCATTTCAGATGAAATCTACCAGGCGTCATATTTTAACCAATTTATACAAATCCTTAACAAATGTTAAATGTCTAAACCTACCACATGAAATGGTGAAAACCACAAGAAAAACATTTCAGTCGCTTTTGAGTCGATCGCGTGCAGACAGACAGATGCGGCGGCCTTTGTTTTATAATATGTATAAGTATTCATTTTACAGCTAAGCTTAAATAAAGTTAAAGGATTCTATATCGCGTTTAACAAGTAAGGGTTTCCATTTTGAGATGACAACCGAAAAAAAGAGTACGAACCTAACTACTACGTTATGATAGTTATGTGATAGTTTGGATGTAGAAGATAATTTACAAAATCTTGAACGAGAAGGATAAAAGTGACGTGTTTATTATGACCGATGCCGTCAGTACGGTGACATTTAATTTCTTTAAACACACTTACAAGATTCGTAACACCGTTCGCCCGGGATTTGTTGTAAATATAATTGAGTTTTATTTATTTTATTTATAAACGCTAGTAGAAGTAAAGTAATAAGATATAAAATAAGCGCTTTAGGAGAGATCAAAATTTAGAGAAAAATACAACCCAGGTGAAGGCAAGGACAGCAACTAGTGTAGAACTGTTGGGAAATGTTTAGAAATGAAATAAGTTATATTCTTACCATGCCCATGCCAGGTGCATACATGTACTCGTCGATTTCTCTCTTCAAAACATTCCTGTTCATGATTGATGGCGGCGCCTCCTCCAGCGAACTAGGAGTCTCCACATTATGGTGGACCGCTGGCACGTATGTGGGCACCTTGCTCTTAGCGTCTAAGTAGAGGCTTTCGTCAGTGTTGAAAATCAGAAGATCGCCAACAGACGACACCTTGTCGATAACCGCGTCCAAGTTGAAATCCTTCCCAGGATGGACGATTTTCGGTTCCGCGAGTTTGACGTGAAAGAAATGCAGTTTCTCCTGCATAGACAGAAAAAATCCTTTAGATATATCTACCATATCCAACTGTTTAAGAACACATTATTTGATGAGACAAATAAATACCTGAGCTGTTTTTTCATTAGGTGGCCTTTGAGGATTCCCGCTCAAAGTAATTTTTTGAGGCACATATTTGTAGCCTTCTACATCGAACACAGATTTGTAGTGCTCGTGCATTATCGACGCCGGGTATTTTGCGCTTGAAAATACTTTTATCGCCTTTTGCATTCCGGAAAGTTTTTCAACCTTCGTTCTAGAAGCTTCGATCCTCTCCATAAGCTTATTAGTTTCATCAGTGTTTGCCTTGATTCTGCTCATTACACGTGAAAAAACGTCGTCGACTATTCCATTGAGATTATCAAGAGTGTTCGCAATCTGAAGAACGCTCTCCTCCATGCTAAGATCGCTGGGTATCAGGTTGACTTTGTAGATACCCTCCATTGCTATTTACTATTTTAAATTGAAGACTTTTCTGAAACAACGAATTGTTGTTACAATCCTTACATCTGTTTCAAAGCATTGCATCTTTTAGATCTTTGTTTAATATACATTTTAGAAAAAGCGTAGTGTATTCGTCGAAAGAATAGTTAATATACAACATAACTGAGTCCTTACCTACTAAGCTTTTTAAATCACCTAAAATAAATTAATAAGGCACAAGATTTATCACTAGATGATACATTCCACATAGTATTGTGAAATTGCACATGTCCATTGTTCGTTTAATAGCACTTTGTTAAGCTACTATGTTTATTTACAAATCCGTCACTAAAAGTCTACGTTTATCATACACTATTTTGCACAATTGACTCAATTCTTAGAGGAAGTTCGCGTCGAGTCAGCGAGTAACGAGTGTAAATTATCGTTGACGGGGTCAGTGCTCCAGGAGAAGCGGCAGTATGCGTCGGGAGACATGGCGGGATCCAGAATGGCCGCTTCGTCCGCCAGCTGCCCTCCCGACAGCATGTTGTTTAAATGCTTGTTGATCACCACGTCTCCCGGACTCACGTAGCCGCTCGAAGTGGGCGGTTTTAATGGCACAGTATTCCGTACTTGAGGTTTGAGACTAGGCAAGGCGTCCAGCGATTGCAGCTGTATGTAGCTAGAGTCCGCACCGTGTTTCGCGGGCGGAGGCAAGGTCGGCATGCTCGGTAAGCTTTCCGGGCCCAACACTTTCGTTGGCGACGGCGCTAATTTATGGAAGTTCATCATCGACTTGGGTTGAGTATCCTCGGGTAGGACATACCCGGAGGATGGGGCCGGTGGATTCGCCATAGGCGACTGAATTACACCGGTTGTGAATATGGGCGGCGACAGAGCCGCCATGACGTAGCTGGAGCCCGCGGGCTGGGATGTCGTCGTCGGTGGAGCACTCTTCACGGTCGCGGGCGCCGGCGCGGGCGCTGACTGCACGTACCCTGTCGCGGGATTCACTACGGGCTGAACGTAGCCACTCGCAGGATTCTTCGTGAAAGCTTTAGGGAAATAAGGAGAGTTCTCGCGTGAACTCTCCGTGTTAGCGTTTGAAGGGTCTGGTTGTTGAATTGCATTTTTATCATCAGTTGTAACAGGTTCCGTTTCCAAATGCAAAGAAGAATTAGAACCATCATCTGAAGTAGAGGCCTGCCTGTCGACAGGGCCTCTTGATGAGTCCGACAGGGCTGTACTATCGGTGTGATCGCTAGCAGCGCAGTTATCATTTTTCTGTTTGTTCTCTGGAGATGACACAGTCGTTTTGCTATTTGGTAACAACAGCATCTCATCAGATGAAGGCTTCTCTTCTTTATTTGTGGGATTCCAACCTCCAAAGGTGTATTTGGATATATCTTTTTCTGGTATCCCAAGACCATTAGGCAAAACAGGTTTAATGTCTTCCATTTTTCGGTATTTTTTATAAACTTTTATTGATCCGTAAACTAAACCAATCATTGAAAAAATCCCCATAAATATGAAAGTCATAGTCAGGCCACCCTTGTTTGTACAACCCATTGTACTTGGAGGGCTCCACTCGCCAGGGTACTCATCAAATGTATGATTTCCATCTTCTCTCTTTGGTAGCGTAACATTGCCAGTCCCAATGACACCATGATTGTAGTCTTCGTCGAAATTTACTGCTCTCACCTGGTATGTTTCTGTAGAGACAACTCCTTCACAATGAGTTAAATAATAGGACAATTCTGTAGTGTTAATTATTTCTACCGCTGTGTCATCTCTTACTCTTTTTATTTGGAACAAATCTACAGTCCCACCAGGTATCACAGGTGGTTCCCATTTTAGCATATCTGGCCTATTTTTTATAATTGGTGCTCTTAAAACGCTAGGAGGTCCAATCCTGGTTCTTACAAATACACCAACACTGGGACCTGGCTTGGAACACAGGCCTATAGGTATATTGCAAGCTTGAACAGTAAGAGAATAGTTTGTAAATCCAGTCAAGCCTCTAATGATTACTTGTCTTCTGGACACATCTGTACCTGATACTTTATCTATGTACAATTCTTTATCATAGTTGTATATTACATATTTTCCAATTATACCATTTCTCTGAAGTGGAGGATCCCATGAAATAACTAGGGAATCATTTTTTATATCGGAAACCTCAACATTAATAGGACTTGTTGGTGTATCTTCAGATGTGGTGATCACTGCTGTGGCATTTTCTATATTTTTTTGCCCATATGTTGTATTGAGGGCTAATGTAAATTGGTAAGTTCTAAACGGCAGTAAGTTTTCTATTAGCACATCCATCTGTTTGGGATCAGAAATGAATTTATACTTATTTTCAACTGTTTTGTCACAGTAGCTACTCGTCTGTACTATTGGACAATAACTAATATTATAGCCTGTAATTATGCCATCCTGAAGGGCACAATCCATCACCCATCTAAGATGTACAGATGATTTGCCAGGTGCATCATACTTTAACTGAACTGGGAATCCATACATAACAAATCCATCTTTTGATATGTCACACTTAGCCCATACCATACCACTGGTCCTAGTGCCATTATTGGCTGATATTGCAAACTGATATCTGTATTCCCTTGGCAGGTCTATGACATGATTATTCTTTTTAGGGTCAAGCACAGCAAAGTCCATGCGACCTGAGCATATTTTGGTGATGTTGTGGTGACACCAGAACAAAGTGTAATTATCAATATTCTTGATTCCGACCCAAGATAACTCATATGTACCATTTTCATAAGCAAGTTTTGTGAATGAGGTAAGACCCAGTGAGTGTGTATCTCTTTCAGCTGGGATGTATAGGTGGCTACTATTAAGAGAAGAACCATTTGTGTTGAATGACCAAACTGTGACATCAAGAGCTTCCAAGGATACTTCTCTGAGGATGACATAGCTCAGGCTCTTATTTTTATCTGGGTAAGTGATAGGAAATGTTTTATTTCCTTGAGTCAAGAGTACTTTATATGTAAAATTTGCACCAGCCTCTTCATATTCCTCTAGTTGTTTCCAATAGACATATATGACTCTTTTTTCAGCATAGATGTTTTGGTCAAATGCTCCGGCTATCATGTCTGGTGGTCTTTGTGGTCTCTCACTGGCGGTGTAAAATACTATAAAATTAAAATTTGACCAATATTCCCTCTTAACAGCTTTCTTAGACTTAATGTATATCCTTACCTCATATTGCATGTGAGCATATGGCAGATTTGTTAGCTGAAACTTGTATGTTTCATTTTTGGAGTGCAATGAAGAAGTATCAACTCTGTGGAAGTATGTAGTGTTATCAATTTTTGCTATTTGATACTCTATTATATGTTCTACTCCACATGTTAATAGGTCAACCATATTGTTAGGAATATTCCATCTCAGAACAACTTTATGAGTGCCATTTTTAATAATCATTAATTCCTGTGGTGGATCAGGCTTCACTATTGAAAAGTGGTCTATAGTAAAATTCTGATAGTTGCAGCCAAAAACATTACAAGATGTTAGATAGAAGTGCTGTGTCTCCACTTGCTGCCTATACCTTGGCATGCCATCTGTCTTCCATATACAGTACCTAGTCTGAGAGTCCGCTCTCTGTGCCACACAAGGTGGGGTGACAGGGTTGCCATTTACTGCAAATGTTAGATTAGAGTTAACTTGGCTGTAGGTGACAGGATAGGTCCATGAACAATTCAGAACATCAAGATTACGTGAAATACAATTGAAATCATCAACATCTGTCGGCGGGGATTCCACAAGGACTCGAGTGAGACAAACCTTGGCGGTTTTCTTATTCCGGCAATAATAGGTATTAAGCTGCTTCTCTGGATTTTTGATATACAATCTCCTGGTGGTGTCATTAATGCGCTCAGACTCGAGGAAAACCCCTGCGACCGAGAACTCGAGATCATCGGAGGTGAAGCCTTCAGCTACACAAAATATCTCCAGCGGGTCTCCGTATCGAACGGAGATGGTGCCTTCGGGGTACGTCGCCACCGTGATGTTCACACCGAGACATTTCGAAAATATGCAAGGCAATCCAATGAAACACTTTATTAGAATACACCAAAACCATGATCGTAGCGGCGGACCCTTCCTCGAATCACTAATTTTCGTTCGCCTGTAACGCGTATCTAAGCAATTGTTTGCCATCACTGACGGAATTGTCTTAGATGTTCCTCGTTAACCACACCATTACGGTTTTTAACGCTAGTTGTTGTTTCTAACGAATTGCGAGAAACGATAACACATTCCTTATTTATTATCTCGCGAACTCAATGGCGCACTGTATTCCCGAAACGATGACACAAGGCTGACTGGCGAGCCATACGAACTGACTGCTGAGCTCCGCCACTAAACGACACTTTTATTTGTTCACTTTTATCGTCACTGTTACTCTTATTCGCTATAAACGAAATTAATTGAATACCAGTACAGCGATTGCGGGACTAGGGACTACAGTCTTTGAAAGGAAAACACTATAATTTGTGACTACTTACTTTTAATAGAAAGAAAAACTTTGATTTGAAGTATTTTTAAGTAACGCCAACTTCACATCAGTTTTTACATTAGTGATGGGACATACTTGTTCGAATCGAACTTCGGATCGAGTCGCAGCCACAGAATTTAAAGATTGCGCAAGTCAAAATGAATATGTAGTTCAAAAAATAATTACATTTAATATTACTGACCAAATTAGTCAAAAGACCAACAGAGTTTGAAAAACTTCGTTAAAGTAAATAAATTGAACGACAGTTAAAATAACGACCAACTATCAACTAGACGAGGCTCACCGACGAGGCTCATCATGTATAACCTATCTTTTATAACATTAAAAGATAGAATAAAATCATTTAATAGTGATAATTATATTGTTGATTGCGTATACAATAGTTTATAATCTTAATACCCCCAAATATGATTTGTGATTTGCTTGATTTATTATAAAAAATCGATAATCCCTATTTATGTGTTAGACATGTCATTGTGTCGATATTGTGGATCCATAAGAAAAATGTGTACAGCACTATTCCACGTTGTGGTGTTACCGCGATAAAAAAGTAATATTTTAAAATCTTTTTTAACCTATAAAATAAAATTATTTCTTCTACTATATAAAAATAAGTCGGGTTTTCCTTCCTGACGCTATAACTCCAGAACGCACGAACCGATTTCCACGGTCTTGCATTCGTTGGAAAGGTCTCGGGCTCCGTGAGGTTTATAGCAAAGAAAATTCAGGAAAAATTTCAACAGAAAAGCGGGAAAATCTTTTTTCACATACAGCGCCATCTCTGATACATAGCATGTACTACAAACCAATATTTTAAGTAGATGGCGCCGGTGCGTGATAGGTAGTGGTAGGGGTAGTGGTAGTGGTAGGGGTAGTGGTAGGGGTAGCGGTAGATGTAGGGGTAGTGGTAGTGGTAGGGGTAGTGTTAGTGGTAGGGGTAGTGGTAGTGGTAGTGGTAGGGGTAGTGTTAGTGGTAGTGGTAGGGGTAGTGGTAATGGTAGTGGTATTGGTAGTGGTAATGGTAGTGGTAGGGGTAGTGGTAGGGGTAGTGGTAGTGGTAGGAGTAGTGGTATGGGTAGTGGTAGTGGTAGGGGTACTGGTAGTAGTAGTGGTATTGGTAGTGGTAGTTGTAGTCCACACACTTACATGAAGTTCTCCCAAAATATTCAATAAAAAATATTTATATGGCAAAACAACGTTTGCCGGGTCAGCTAGTTAAGTATGTTATTTGTGTATTTTGTGTGCAACGCTGATACCCCATAGATCGATCGTCTATAATAAATTCATGCATGGATTATTAATCTCAGTGATTATGTCAATGTCAATGTCAGTATGTCACATATTGCCATTTGAACAATTCGATTCGATCCGAAACCCAAATCCATTTGCTTTCGAAAATGTGATTTTATTAAAATTAAAATTAAATTAATCATGACTTTGATGAAAATCTATTGGTTTAAAGAGAAACCTAACTAAAACATAATTAAAATGATATTAATGTGAAGTGATTTTCTAACGAATTCGAAGTATTCGAACGCACTCAATAATTTAATCGAATCTTTCAGCTGTTTACAATGAGCTTTTATATAATTTTAATTTATTTACGACTTTCATATGTGTTCTATTTATTTGACTTAGTGCTATGAACTATGTATATTTTTACTGAATAATGGATAATAAAAATGAACATATCCTCGGCTTTTCTACAAGGGAGGCATTAATTAAACTACGAAATGACATTCGATCCATAATAGACGAACATAAACAGAAGAATCCTATCGGGTATTTTAAATTAGTACTTACTTGATAATTCCTATCACACTAAATTTTTTTAAAAGTTACTTAAAAACATAACCTTACATACAAGTATTCACCTCTTTTATTTTTTGTATTATAATTTTAACCTTTTCTATTTGTTGGTTGTGGTACTAGTTTTGGTTTTTGAGTGACTAGTAAATAACGTGTACCTATATAATAACTAATTTCTTCCAGATATGGACTTATACGTAACATAATTTCATTCTCATCCGAGAAAGTGCTGCTATCAGGAGTGGCCTACACAGTCACATTAATAAATATAATTTGTCTAATATTAACGTATTTCATAGGTGAAACATTACATGCGCAAGCACATTTACTTTGGGAAGCATTTTTCTTGTTCATCATATTGATAATAAATTTTTTGTTTGCTCTAAATGAAGAATATTTGTACAGAAATGAAATTCCTCATAGAGCAAAAAAAGTTTTAGGTAAGTATTATAAATTAATTTCATTTCATATTTTAAATTGGGGCACACTAGTTCTCCCAAGTTTCTGCAAATATCTATATCAATAACTCTCTTATTTTTAGCTTACTTGTTTGCACTGTATAACTTAGTAAAGTACTATATTTTTTCCATACAGAAACTTTAGATGAAGCCATTGACAAATCCTTATGGAAAGAAACCCATTATCCACATCTCTGTGCTCCTTTCTCCCCTTGTGTGATACTGCAATGGACTTACCGGGATGGTAATATAAACTTTTTCTATAACCACTTATTGTTTTTAAGACAAATGCTGTATATATTCATTTATTTATTTATTCCAAATTCTTACATCAGCTAACATTACAGGCCTTGCTCCCAATGAGCTAGTGTAATTATCAATATAAGAAATTATATCACAATATTCCTAAAATTAATTTGTTTAATAATTCATATAGTTAATTTGGATAAGTGGGATAGGAATGGTAAGTAGGGTCCATAGCCTAATGATGACTGGTTGATTCAATGTGATCGACAGAGTTAAGTAATGACTAGCACATTCAATTTGTGGATACATGATGGTTAGGAGCAAAATTTCATGGTTGCTGCTTCAGAGGGCACATCAAACTTTTGTTCCCAGTTGTTTGAAATTCCCAGTTGTTTTAAATTGTGAAAACAATCGCTAAGCCTTGTTGAAGACTTGGTGGCTTGAGAACATTCAACACTGGGTTGGCCACTAGTGCCCCCATCAATCCACATTGGAGCAATGTGGTGGAGTATGCTGTTTTAAATTGTGAAAACAATCGCTAAGCCTTGTTGAAGACTTGGTGGCTTGAGAACATTCAACACCGGGTTGGGCACTAGCGCCCCATCAATCCACATGTGGAGCAATGTGGTGGAGTATGCTTTACACCTCCCACAGTTTTGTCTGTGGGGCAGTTATGTTTTTGCCCGTGCCAAGCAGTGGGACGTATATTGGATGCAACTTATAGGAATGGCAACTCTGTGGAATTTAGTTTAGTGACTTGGTTATTTTTTGTAAATAAATATTTATACTTATACAATTAGTTTCAACCACAACCAGCTATCTGCTGCTGCACTGCAAGGCTGAAACATAACATGTGTATTGTAAATAGGTGACTCTTTATATTAAATTTCTTTTACTAGCTACAATTGTGAATCTTCCCTGGGCATTATTGGTGGAAGGAGATGTGATAGTCTTGAGGCCAGGGCAGGAGGTCCCAGGGCACTGCCAAGGTATTCAACCAGAAGACCCTGAGCTATTCTTTGGTCAGATATTCCAACCAACATCACAGGTAGGTATTAGAAATGTTTGGTTTAAAAGATGGAATAATTATTTCTACTACGCTTTACTATCATTCAGATTAATCTAGCTTCTATGCGCTAGCAGTTCAAAAATTTTGTTCGAATAAAATGTATATTGATGACAACAGTTAAATATTTTAAATTTAGATTAAAAAATTTACAAATTGAATGGTTCTCTTTCTAGGCCAAAGAAAATTTTACGACTCCACGTATTCGCACTCCTCACCAGAACCGAGCATATAGGATGAAGGAAACGCCTTATTTGAAGAATCTCAAGCTTGCCCTGGAGCAGGCAACAACCAGACCGGTCACTGTTTTCGAAAAACAGAGGTATTTGGTGAGTTCCGGTCTCCTCTTGCATTTGCTCCCAAAGCTGCCTTTGATATAATTCTGAAATTACATTCTTCTTCTTAATTCTGAACAACTACAAGTTACAGATACTTTGTTGTAGAAGATATTTCGTTCCCTACCTGACATGGTTTTGAGTAGTCTTAGTTATTTCATTTAACCTGAAAATGAAGTTATTAGATTATTATCTAATAAAATTTATTTGCTTTTGCAGACTTGCTATTTTGATATAATTATGTATATAAATATTTGTTTATTTATACAGTGTACAGTAAAAATAATGGAGGGCATAGTATTGCCCCTTGTGATATCCCTGATGGTGGTGGCGAGTTTTTTCCGGCACGTGTACCACCTGCCTGGCCGCACGCACTGGACCGAAATCTATTTCCTGCAGACCATAGCTGCTTCTCTGCCATTACTGCAGATCATCTTCCCAATCGCTTGGGTGACGCTCAATTGCTATGGATTGGCTCGGTAAGGAAGGAATAATTTGGGTTATATATTCATTAAATATATATTATGCGCCCCAGTGTGTGCAAATCAGTCCTCGAATGCAGACTTAGGCCTCCCCAGTTTGGAAACCAAGGTACTTGTTAATTTCTGAATATTAAGAATTTAAGCTGATTAAGGAAAACCTATGTTACCTATGGATTCAGAGGGTACAGAGCAGGTCCAAAAAGTCAGTGCTCGAAGGACCAAATTTTGAAAGCCTAATGATGAAGGGCACTGATATTCCTTTCAACTTAGGCCTGTCGCATTTTTTGCCATTGCATGACAGTGCTGATTGTGTTAACCCACATGTTAAAGTTATCAGACTGGGCTAAGTTCTTTGAAGAATCAAATAACTGTTATTTAACAGCCCGATACATGCAGAGCGATTGTCAAACATAGGTGTCTTCTTTCAGATTTAAGCTTCTATCAGAGATCCGCCAAAAGTACGTCCGTCCAAAGTCTTGCTCAATATCAGAGGACGCCAGCGACCCACTCATCAAGGCTCTGAGCGAAAACAACCTACAGCCGCAAAACCTCAAGTCTCTTGGGAAGACTTTCTTCAACATCCTCGCTGGAAGAGAAGATATGGTCACAAGGACGTCGAATATCGTACATGTGTTGGGTTCTTTATCCGTAAGTTTTAAGGTATAAGATGATATATTTATACTGTTAGTATGTAAAATTCACGACTGTACTAAGTTTCTTTCTTCTTTCTTTCTTTCTTTCTTTCTTTCTTTAAGTTGCCCTTAAAAATCTTGAAATATTGTTAATTGGGCGCCCTCGATTAAGTTGACAGTGGTGTTTTTTACTTTTGTAAAAATGTAGCACTAAGAAGAAAAAAATTACCAACCGACCTTTAAACATCTACTAACTGGATGTTGGATGGACGGTGTGTATTGATGTTGGAGTTCTTGGCTCAGTTGTAAAGTTTCATTGCAGGCTCTATGCTGCGTGGACAAAAAAGGAATCCTGTCATGGCCAAACCCGACGGCGGAGAAAGTGTTCTTCTTACGCAGCGCGGGCCCGGCGTCTCCGCGGTCCAGCCATACCAGCCTGGCGGGGTCCATGGGCCGCCACAGCCAGACCACGCTCGACCAGCCTGCCGAGGGCAAGCTCAACGCTGAGCCCTCAACCATAGTTGAGGTGAGTGCTGCTACCATAGGAGTGAAGTAAGCGCTAAAATTGACTGAGCTAAAAACGAGACAATCGAGAGTTTGGGCTCATTTGATTCGTATTGACGAGTACTTTGATCCCATATAGTAACCAAGGACAGATGCTGGAAAAGCTTCTTTAAAAAAAATGTTTATAATTATGTATTATAATAATATATAGCTGTCGTGCATAACCTTAAGTGTATGGCCAACATAATATGCTAGATAGTCTATATTCCTTGCTAAGGTCCTACAAAGCAAGGAAAAGATCGTTTGAATTACTTCTGGAGTCCCCGAATCAAAAAGGACTGAATGTTATGAATCATCCAACGACAGCGCCCTGTAATGTGTTGGTGCGACCAAGGATATATTAAAATTTTAGGTGCTGGATCTGACTCACGACCAAAACGCGCCGTTCCGTGTAGAGTTCGACGAGCAGCGCTGGCGCACGCACCTGGCGCGCCTCAAGCCGCTGGGGCTGGCGGCGCTGCTCAACACGTGCGCGCCGCAGCCGAGGCACACGTACGCGCACTTCTGCGCGCACCTCACCTGCGAGGCGCAGAACAGGTGAGCTTGCTCTCACATACGTCAAAGTCCATCCATCCATCCATCAGCCTTTTGAGGTCCACTGCTGGACATAGGCCTCACCTAAACGACACCACTCCGACCGGTCCTGTGCCTTCTGAAACCAGCGGTTTCCCGCCGTCTTCTTCAGGTCGTCTGTCCACCTAGTCGAAGGGCGACCTGTGCTCCTTTTTCCGAGTCGTGGTCTCCATTCGAGGACTTTTCTCCCCCACCGGTTGTCAGTCCTTCGAACGACGTCAAAGTCAAAGTCAAATAATTTATTTCGCTATGAGGTGAATGGACACGCTTAACGAAAGTCTAGGTAACTACAAACTACTTAAAGAAAAGAGATATTATGCTATTCTAACCTGATCAATATAGGGCAAAGGATTAGCTATTGATCATTGAATGAATAGCTTATCCTAAACGGGTGCCTAAACTCCCTTAATTAATTAAATTAATTTACAATAATTACCTACCACTAAGCTAAGCTCAAAAGTACAATCAGAAAGTTGACTGGTAGAGAATGCTTTTAACAAAGTCCGCTTTTGTAGCGCTTTTTGTAGCTGTGTATATAGATTAAATAAATAAACACTTGCGAATTGAATTAAATCCTTTATCACTGATACTCTAGTGAAGACCTAGTGCCAGTGACGAACAGGCGCTGCCTGTGCGAGCTGGCCAAGCAGATCGGCTTCACGGACGCCGTGGCCGACTCCTACACCGTGCAAGAGTGTTTAGCCGTCTTTAGACATTTGGTGAGTCCTTCAGTAACATACCTACAACAACTTCTTCTTTAGGGCTTAGAATTTCATGAGATGGTCAGATGCGTCGTCTTGTCTTTTATGAATATTTATTGCTATCACGAACTCTCATTGATGAAGCGAATATAGTGACTCATCCAACACTTTTTTAGGAGGTCTAAAGCCCAGCATTGGACTTCAAAGGCTTACAAAAAATGTTACACTAACAGTGAATCCAGTGTTGGAAAGTCACCAGACCCTCTTGCTGGTGCCCTTTTCTACCACCCGAACACTTCAGAAATAGTCAGCTGCGTAAACCGCACTGCACTTAGTTCTGTGAGTTTGATGCACAGAGAAAAATCTTAGTCAGTTCTTGAATTGAATTACTCGTTTAGTTTCAAGCCATTTTCCATTAATTCTCAATCGATTTTCTAACGATTTCCAGCAAGCGGACACGATAAGGCGAGAGACGCGCTTCGTGCGGTCGCTGCACCTGAGCACGCGCGTGAAGGTCCCGCTGCCGCACATGCTGGCCGTGCTCGTGCGCGACCAGGCCAACCAGCTGCAGATGCTCACGCAGGTCAGGCTCACAAGGTTTGCCAAATGATTGGCAGCGAACGGACACGAAACGATATGGCGAGAGACGCGCTTCGTGCTGTCGCTGCACCTGAGCACGCGCGTGAAGGTCCCGCTGCCGCACATGCTGGCCGTGCTCGTGCGCGACCAGGCCAACCAGCTGCAGATGCTCACGCAGGTCAGACAAACAAGGATTGCCAAACGATTGGCAGCGAGCGGACACGAAACGATATGGCGAGAGACGCGCTTCGTGCTGTCGCTGCACCTGAGCACGCGCGTGAAGGTCCCGCTGCCGCACATGCTGGCCGTGCTCGTGCGCGACCAGGCCAACCAGCTGCAGATGCTCACGCAGGTCAGACAAACAAGGATTGCCAAACGATTGGCAGCGAGCGGACACGAAACGATATGGCGAGAGATGCGCTTCGTGCGGTCGCTGCACCTGAGCACGCGCGTGAAGGTCCCGCTGCCGCACATGCTGGCCGTGCTCGTGCGCGACCAGGCCAACCAGCTGCAGATGCTCACGCAGGTCAGACGCACAAGGATTGCCGAACAATGGGGAGTATCGCGTGTGAATTTTCCGCTAGAGGCGCTTGTGTCGCGCGAGGTCAAATAACATTCATTTTTCATGACATAAATTATAATTTATTTAATTTACCTGTTGAAAAGTGATCTCCTTCGTGAAATCATCGTAAATATTGATTATGCAATTTTTTATAATGAACATGGTGCACCACCGTTTTGGAAGCTGTTGTGATAATAATATAAATAATTAAGATTATCTTGAATTTACTGACAAAATGTATGTAAATTCATGATATATAAATGTATTATTTTCTGTATTTAATTCTTTGGGTAACACATAATCCTCTGGGGTTGAATTGTTTTTTACAAACACGAGAATATTTTGTTTGTTGAGTATAATTATTCCTGCGAATCGCAACTAGCCACAGTTTTTAGAACAGTTTTATCTTTTGGAAACATGTGTCCTCCTTTTTTTCCGAAGAAACGGTACTGCACAACATTGCGGCATAGCTACTCGATATGATGATAGTTATTTATAATTAATAAACTTAATGAGATTCAAGATTTAAAACTTTGTTATGGCTCCGAATTTATAGTTGCCTTTGACAACTTGACCTTAGTTAACAGTGGCGCCAACTGGTGAGCAAAGAAACGATAGTCCCCATTGGCAGCGAACGGACACGAAACGATATGGAGAGCGACGCGCTTCGTGCGGTCGCATGTCTAATTTCACTTGAGCGAACCTGCGGGCACCCACAAGTTGATCTTATAGATGTTGGCTTAAACAATATTCATTAAAAAACAGTGCTTAACTTAATTATGTCCTTAAAATATATTTAGCGTTTAAGATGGCTTAGCACGTAGATTATAAGCTTTATGAACAACATTGTAAATTGTCACGTGGCTGACATTTTAAATAACATAAGACTTTTTTTTCAGTGACTCGTTTTTTTCGTTGAAAATATTTAAAAAAAAATGGATGTACAGTAAAAACATTAATTCTTTCTGCTCAGGGCACGGCTGACATAATCTTGGACTCGTGCGTAGACTACTGGAACGGGCGCGACTTGACGCCCATCTCGCCGTCCGACCGCAAGAAGATCATTGACTTCTACCAGCGGAACTCGCTCACCGCCTATTGCACCGCCTTTGCTTATAAGTAAGGCAAAGTCAAAGTTATTTATTCGCAGGATAAGGTACAGTAGGTATTTAAAAGCAGGTTATTTTAATCCTCTTATCCTAACCCATAGGGCATGCAAAAGGGGAGTCGACTCACGCACAAGGCTCACTAAAGCCCTAGAACTTCAGCTTCTAGAATATTCTGGATTTATCTGTGTATCAGAATATCCATGACTGGTTTTTCTAACTGGGGAGGAATAGATTCTTAATGGCTTGACTGGCTTGATGTTGCTGACCGTATGACGTCGCGCGTTGTTGCAACCGCTTATTTTATCTGTTTATCCTCTAGCTCTATTTAATTCCGTTCTCTACCTAATGGCTGCGACCAATAGACGTCCCACTGCTGGGCACGGGTCTCCCCCACAGACGCAGCCGCGGGAGGTCTAGAGCATACTCCAACACGCTGCTCCAATGCGGATTGGTGAAGGGGTTACTGGCCAAACTAGTGTCGAATATTCTCAAGCCACCCGAAGGTCTTCGACAAGGCTTAACGAATGTTTCCACCATTGAAAACAACCTGGCCCGACGGCTTTGCGAGCCCTCCGAAGCACGGTAGCGTCCAAGAAATTTTGCCACTAGCGATCACCCATCCACAAACCGACCGCGCCCGTCGTTGCTTTTCTCTTTCGATTACATTGAATCGACGCGAGCCAATGGGCTATGGACGCTACACCTAACCAATAATCTCAACCTAATGGTACCTGGTGGTAGAGATTATTGGTTAGGTGTAGTTGGGTTACGCACTTAATATTAATTAAGTGCGTAACGTAATCAACTTTTCCCCACTCAACCAGGGTTTGACTGGTAGAAAATGCCATAAGGCATTAAGTCCGCCCATTGTATATCTCTTTGAGGTGTCAATAAAGTTGAACAAAATAAAATAAAAAAATAATTTCCACAGACCCATCACCCGCGGCATATCCAGCTCACTGGCGCAGATGTACCTGGAGTTGCCGGCCGACAGCCGCCAGCTGTACGTGCCGCACTCGCTGCAGTGGGCCGACGCGCCCGCACTGCACTTTCACTCCACCGGTGGGTACCCCCCCAACCTCACACCCCCCCAGCTGACCCGCACCCCCCATCTAGCCCCCAGCTGACCCGCACCCCCCATCTAGCTCCCAGCTGACCCGCACCCTCCATCTAGCCCCCAGCTGACCCGCACCCCCCATCTAGCCCCCAGCTGACCCGCACCCCCCATCTAGCCCCCAGCTGACCCGCATCCTTGGCTTGAGATGCCGTGTCTCACTTATTATGAGAGGACACTCCTTCTAAGTAGTGGACGCATTATACGGTGTGAGTGTAAGTTAAGTCGCGCTTGCGACCACTAGATAAACGAGGGAGTCATAGACAGGCCAGTTGGCGTAATCGGTAATGACTCTGTCTGTTGCGCCAGGGGTCGTGGATTCGAATCCCACTCAGGACAAATATTCGTGTGACGAACACTTTTATTTGTTCTGTGTCTGGATGTTAATATTATCTATTTAAGTATGTATTTAATATCAGTCTCTGACACCCATATCACAGGCTCGCGCCTACTTTGGGGTCAAATGGCCGTGTGTGAGAATGTCCAAGATATTTATTTATTTATCTAACATTTATTCTGTTTAATAAGTAGATGATCCGCCAGTATACCTTAACCTATTTCCATTTAATTTCAGATTCACTGCTCTTTAATGAAGTGACTGATGACGACGTGACCGACACCGAAGGATTCTTTGACATGCAGTGTAATCAGGTAAGTAATGACACGCGAATGTGGGCCCCGCCAGATGCACAGGAACGGATGCAAAGGATTGGAAACTATATTGGGTCTATTGTGGTGGATTTAGAGGGATAATTAGTTTAATACATGGGCTATGGAGAACTATGACACCTGCCATTCAGATCGTTACAAATCCAAAAAGCGGCAGGTCGTGACTCGTGACTATTATTATTCAGATAAATTTTATGTGGCGTTATGCCAGGTGTCTTGTTTCGCCTTTACTCCGGTTCCGCATTCGAATGGTGGAAAATCGCCAATGGTACCCGGTACTCATCTTGTCGGCCACGACACTGCACATTCCTCAATCCGCGATACTGCCCGTATTTACGAGCTGATGAGTGCATTAATCACGTCGCTCGACGGACTGATAACCGTTGGGTAATAAAAGTCCTCGAGTGGAGACCGCGTCTCGGAAAACGAAGTATCGGCCGCCCCCCGACGAGGTGGACTGACGACCTGAAGAAGACAGCGGGAAACCGTTGGATTCAGAGGGCGCAGGATCGGGAGGAGTGGCGAGGATTGAGGGAGGCCTACGTCCAGCAGTGGACCCAAAAAGATGGATGGATGGATGGATGAGTGCATTAAATCGGCAGGTATTCATCGGCATGGTGACGATGCAGTACCAGGCGCAAAGCGACATGGTGGAGCTTATCGAGCGGCTCGAGCGCGCGTGCGTTCGCTTCGTCCACTTCAGCAAGGAGAACGAGCTGCGATCGCGGGTGTTCAGCGAGAAAATGGGCCTCGAGTCCGGCTGGAACTGCCACATCTCGCTCATGAGCGGAGGCACCGCCAGGTACTTTAATTTCTATATGGTTGTGTTGAAGTTTTTCGAGGACATTAATGTTTTATTACTGAACTATTCGTGAGTGTCTATATTCATAGTTGAAGTTACCGGCTTACTCACGTGTGATTTAAGTCGGAAATAAGCCGACTAGTTTCGATCTGCTACGATGATCATCTTCAGGAGTGAACGCGCTCGCGGCGGGCACGGCGTACACGCGCGTTTACGTAATGGATCGAAACTAGTCGGCCTATTTCCGACTTAAATCACACGCGAGTAAGCCGGTAACTTCAACTAGGACATTAATGCTCTAACCTTGCTGCTAAGGAAAGCTGTGCCAAAAACTAAAATGTGTTTAACTGCGTATTGTTTAACCTAAAGTAACCTACTCGCTTTGGACATGTGCAGACTAGAGCGAACGTTTCCTTTTATAGGAGGTCTGTAAACCACACCAGACCATTTAAAGGCTGATGGATAAGAAATGAATGAGCGGCAACACTTTCCTATGAAACAATAACACTGCACAGGATGTTTAATATACATCTAATCAGGTCCATTCATGTCACCAGGCCAGCTCATAACAAAATCAGCAGATTGAGTACCTATTTGAACAAAATTGGTAAATAATTCATCTGTATTGTGATGTTGTTTGGGCAACATATCGAACTGTTACATTAACAGCATTAACGAATTGATTCATCTAGTTTAAAATTCAGAAGCAGTTAATGAGATGGTGTTAGGTGTAATGTGAAGGTTACTGGGTTTCGCTGCGACCCATAGACGTCCCACTGCTGGGCACGGGTCTCCCCCACAGACACTGCTGCGGGAGGTCTAGAGCATACTCCACCACTGGGTTTATTGATGTACAAATAACTATTTAAGTATGTACTAAATACCAAATAATTGGCAAGTAAATTTTGATGTAAAAATAAAACAGACACGACATGACATTTAATTAAGACTGTACAGATTTTCTTCATTACAAATATGTTCACGCTAAAACCAACCGTTTCCTTGATGTGTTGTAGGTTACAGGATACTTCGAATTAAGCGATTCCCATAATAATGATCGAGCTTCAGTTCAAGAAGTTCGTTTGATGACATAATGTATTAGATAAATTCTTTACAATGGAACAGTTGGTTCTAAACATTTTTTTTAATTATTTTTTTTGAGAAAGTATGTGTTAATTATGAAAAATGTACCTTTACTAAGACAACTTCATAAATAATTACTGGGTAATCGATTGAGTGTGCGATTAACATATTTACTGACTAAAAACCCCAATAGATTCCCAATTGGTTGGGGACAAAACTACCAATAAACACATACTTAAACTTTCTTCTTTGATATAAATGTTGTCTATAGAAAAAGATTTAATTTTATTACATTGATTTCAGTCAGTGTTTCTTACATAATAATATTGTAAGTATGTATCATAATTTTATTGAATAAACAAATGAAAACCGATACTGTCTAAAAAATTGATATACATATTTAAATATTTTTTGTTTCTTTTTTAGATCGTTTGAAAAATCTGAATGTTTGATCTGGTTAGTCTTGCCTCACTGTCTATAATTTAGAGTTTCTACGTTATATTCTTAGCTTAAACGTGTAGAAACTTACGTAGTACGTAGATATCGTAGCTCCCTCACACATTTCCTTTTATCTTTCCCTATGTGTCCGCTATTTAATTTCTTTCATGTTATATTCTGGAATGAAACTAGTAAGGCCTATGTTGCGTTAGGGCACAATTTAAAAACTTTCCCATGGATAAACTTCCTTCCTTATAGAATACCATGTAAATATCAGCAGCTCCTTGTAAGTTTATAGATTTTTCCATTTTCCCGATGCAATAGTTCAGTTCAAACCGTTCAATATACGTCTGGTTTAATCTATTGTCTTAAACAAAGTTATTTAATCAACTGCCTACATGTCAAAATAAAGTAGGTAGCTTGAAATGTTTATATATGACATTACCGTTGCACGTAGAGGTATCAGTTGAACTATTTGCATTTTTATATCACCCTACACATTCTATAGAAGTCCATATCTCTCTATGTCCTGCCATAAAGGCACACAATACTAGCTGGTTTTACCTACAGTTTACAAGAGACACGTTATTAAAAACAATATGGAAACATAACACACACAATATACTTTCATTGCCTTATTTAAAATCTATAGTTTAAAAAGTCATTTACCTTTTAATAACATTTTTAACAATGTAACGATGATGTGGGGAATAGTAGATAATAAATAAAATAATAAATAAATATCTTGGACATTTTCACACACGGCCATCTGACCCCAAAGTAGGCGCGAGCCTGTGTTATGGGTGTCGGAGACTGATATACATATATATATTTTTTTTAAATACATACTTAAATAGATAATATTGACATCCAGACACAGAACAAATACAGTACTCCCAAATTAATAATGCGCATAGAAATCTTCGTCACTGTTCGGCAACGGTCGTATTCCCCGAGCGTCGGAAGACGATATGTATATAGAGTGGTTAAGTGCATTTTCTTCATGCATAATGCATTCATCACCTTTGAAAACAAAACCAAGAAGGGTGTGTAATAGCAGCTGTATATCATTCCACACAGAGAAAACACGTGCAGTCACCACCAATATATAAAGACGACTGACGGACCTTTGACTGACCGGCGACAGCCGCCGACTGCCCCAATTGTTTTCAATTGTTTCACATGATTTGACATAGGACATTGACTCCTGTTTCTTTCGAACAAGGTGCAAAATGCAAGTGCATTGTTTAGGGCTTTCTCCGATTCAATGATTCGGGTGTTTCCGGGAATACGACAATTAGCGAAGATTTGCATGTGCATTATTAATTTGGGAGTACTGTACAAGTGTTCGTTACACGAATATTTGTCCTGAGTGGGATTCGAACCCACGACCTTTGGCGCAACAGACAGGGTCACTACCAATTGCGCCAACGGGCCTGTCGTGATGAACATTTAAATGAGATGTTATAACTGTGTGTGGTCGTTCTCGGCAGTAGGCCGGTCTCGCCGACGACGCGCGAGCGGCCGCACACCGCAACGCAACTGCGTATGGACGCGCCCGACGCGTTACACTTTAGGTGCGTCTCCCCGTGAGTGATACGTCACGTGTCAAGGTCGATAGGTTGCCACACACTATATTTTAATTGGCGTGCACTATATTTCACTGTCTGTATTGTAACGGGCTGTACAAAGTGCTCGCACTTACTGCGATATATTTGTTTCTATATTTCATCTTTACTCTATAATAAAGACGCGTTCAATTTACAAACCAAGTTTGATTTTTTATTGCTGTGTTTTTACAACTCTCAAATGTTACCTTATGGGTATCAAATACAAATAAATGTAACTCTTCATATGTGTATGAGATTCAATTAATGGAATGTAAACCTTCAAATATGTACGTGTCGCAATGAGGTGATGAGACAGTATTTGGATACTACATAATCAAATCTTTAGTCGAAATGCGATCAACTTTAATCAAAAAAATGTTACTTGAGATTTTTTGTTAAAAAATATTAACACTTCATGAATAAATCACATTTAATTTTGAATTTAATCCACCATTGATATGTGACGTAACACTCATGTGGCTTTATTAATTTTTATTTCACCATATTTGCATGGCTATGGTATCAGCTGATATTTTTTTGGTATTATTTAGCTTTGCTTTTACATGTGTGTGATTGATAAAATGTTTTGTGCTCAGTATAAAGTTAGTTCATATCATGTGAAGAAATTTCCATCCAAGTCGGTTTCATTTGGGAAAAATTCGTCCAGTCAATCACGTCGCATTTTCTCGCTTCCTTGCATGTTATATTTTGCTGAAATTTCCTCTCTCTAGGAGAAAAATTCTAATTTAACGTCGCTTGTTCTACTTTTCTTAAGTTGAACACAAGGCACAATTCACTGAGTTACTACACAAAAGTAAGCAACATACCTTATTCAAAATTAAAGTTGGAGAGTAACATTATAAATCGCTAAACCATGTTTAAATAATTGAATTGCTCACTGGCCACGACCTAACTCATAAGTGACATGCATCTTTCTTCATCATAGTAACTTTAAAAGAAGCTCCTAGCAAGAGTTCTTAAAGGAAGCCACTAAAACGTAGGTCGCTTAAGTGCTTAGGTTGTGACTATAAGTACAAAGTCGCGTCCTCATTAGGATTTCTAGTTTGGACGCTTTTTACTCTAGTTTGCTTGCTGTCTTCTTGCTATAATGAATCCTTTTCCCATATGACGCAGTGGCAACATAGTGTCGTCCAAAGCATTGTCAATGTCTGCGCCGGGTGCTATCAATGTGGAGCACACCACTGTCAAGTTTGACAATGAGATCAAAAAGACGAGACACTCCATGACTGGCCATAGCGGAATCAAGGTAAAAATCTATTACAGAGTATAATTTAGTTTTAATAAGCAGAACTGAAATATGAAATGTCGCGCAATTAAGATGAATTATGTAAAAGTGATAATGTTAACGATGATTATTAACCACCATAAACCTTTCATTGTCCCACTGTTGGGCACAGGTGGAGACCTGTGCCCGAGAGGAGTCTCGGAATGGGAGGGGACGTTAGTCAAGAGCAGATTGGCAGACTTCACAAGCGTTTGAAAACATTTTGGAGAACTCTCAGGCATTTTTAACCATCGTTTAATAGTAAAGGTAATCCTGCACAGAAAACGATTTGACACGGGCAAAGCTTATTTAAAATAATTTTTAATAGGTAAATGTTGTATTATCCATACTTCCATACTAATATCATAAATGCGAAAGTAACTCTGTCTGTCTGTCTGTGTCGTTTTCACGCCAAAACTACTTGACCGATTTAAATGAAATTTGGTACACAGATAGTCTAGAGCCTGAGGAAGGACATAGGCTACTTTTTAATCTATTATTATCTCTAATTCCACGCGAGCGAAGCTGCGGGCGTCCACTAGTAATGAAATAAATGATAAAATTATATCCACATCAGCTGCAACGCGACAGCATCCCGACGTCGCATCCATCCACGGACTCGCTGCTGGCGCAGGGGGCGGAGTCCCCGCTGGACGCGTGCCGCTCGCTCTCGTGCCTCACCGACTCGACGGAACACTCCGCGCCGCTGCACTTCGACATGAGCAACCGAGTGAGTTGAACACAACGTGTATTTACACAGTGTCGTAGCGTGCCTTGGCGCGGCCCAGTATCAAATTCAGTATTAGTTGGGCCAAAAATTGGGCCAAAATTAAGAAACAAAAATGTTTACTTATTGATTATTTTTTGCATACACACATTGCGGGCCTCTGTAGCCCGGGGGCCCCATATCATTGATACAGCTGATACGGCGGTAGCTACGCCCATGCGTGTACATAACAACTAAACCACACATGCTAGCTGATCATTTCGATGTGCCATCCGTCTAGTAAATATCTATTAGTGGCGAGTTAGCGAGTTAGCCTATCACTCTCTTACCTCATCTCTTTCCTGTCTCGCCGACTAAACACTGCCTCACTGACTCGACGAAACATTGAGTGAGTTAAGCCTAATATAACCAACTGCTAAATACTTGCTGGCTGATCATTTCGACGTCGTATCCGGACTCGCTGCCGGCGGAAAGGGTCGAGACGTCGTCGGATGCGTACCGCTCTCTAACTTACTCCATTTACATTTTTCGCTAGTCGATTTATTGCACAGATATCTCTACTTTCCAACCACGGACTAAATTGACACGCTGTTATTGTGTAATTTATCTATTGTGTAATTTATGTTATTATTTTCGAAATAATTTTGTGATTTGTCAGGTTTGGGAGCAAATAAATTTATCTTCTTCTTCTTCTTCTTCTTCTTCTTATTGTTGTGACACTCGTGAGTGTGAAGTGAGACACTAAAATAGCTCTTCTCTTTTTTTTTTAATGTTTGCTCTATATTTACTTCTAGGCGAAGCTCCCGCGCGGCATTGAGAACATCCGGCCACACATCGAGCAAGTGGACAACGTGCCGCTACTGGTGTCGCTGTTCACCGACTGCACCGCGCGCTCCGTGCACTGCATGGTGCAGATCATGCAGGTAAGTGCACGTAGTACAGTTAGCGGCACGAAACTTTAGCTCTAACCTAGAAAAAAACGAAATTTAAGATTTCTTCTTTCGCGGGGCAAGCGCTGATTGGTTCGCCAGCCGTATTATGTACCCCGCATTGATGCGCATGCGCAGCTATCCCCTCCGAATTTCTTTCAGGAGTTTCTTTCAGATTTCTTTCGATCCGAATCTTATAAGCGACAATGGCGTGACAAGGCATTTAGTAGTTGTAGTGACTAATTATTATCTGACTTAAGCCCATACAATCCATAGACATCCCACTGTTGGGCACGGGTCTCTCACAATATCCAGTATACTCTAGACGAGCATACTCCACCACGGTGCTACAATACGAATTGGTGGAGGGGTTAATATATTTTTATGAATAAGGGAAGAGGAGTTTAACTATACCTGGATAATTTATGTTCTAACAGGATTACGGCGAAGTGGTGTGCGTGATGGGCTCAGCCGCCAACTGCCAGAACATGGAGATATTCATGCAAGCTGACGCTAGGTACGTATTGTTTGATAGTTTTCCATGCTTTGGCTGTGAAACGTCAAATATCTCTTTAGCTTTACCGCGTGAATCTAATGTCGAAATCCTAGAATCAAAATCCATTGAATATATTCCAAGAACTATAGATGTTTTTTTGACATCCGTTGAGCCAAATAATATTTTATTTAATATAAGGTGATTGCTTCTTTTTAAATAAATTGAATTTTAATATGAATCTAATTTGATACCCACCGCCCGTCCGCCGAGCGCACGTACTACTTGAGTCTCCGCTTATTTTTTATTTATTACTTTCGAATAAGCTAACAATTTGCCATAAAAGTAAAATAGTTTGATGGATAAAGTTATTCGGTACTCAATTAAATTGTGAATAAACTTCGATGTGGTCTAAAAAAGTATTGTATAGTGAGTGAAGTGTTTTTGTGAGTTGTTTGGTGGCACCTAATGTCAATGTTGTTACACGTCATTTCTTACGTATTGCAAAAAAGTGCGACAATATCTATGCCATTTTTCGTCGCTTCGACTAACATTCTCCGTGGCTGTACGCGTTAAACGTTACTCTTACACGCCGCAAAACCCAGGATCGAATCTCGGCGAAAAATTTTTTACAAATGTTAAATATTTGTAAGACAAATAAAATTGTTTGAGAAAAAATAATTTGATACCAAATTAAAAGTAGCGAGTAAAAAATTATGAGTTTCGAAATGGAATGCGCAACATGCTTAGCTACATTGAATGACGTGCCTTCACTACACTGTTCACGCTGCGCAGCAGAATATCACTACTCGTGCATGAATTTCACATTGAACGATTACGAGTGTATGTCAGAAGAGTACAAAACAAACTGGATTTGTGTATTATGTCGCAGCAAGGAGCGAAAAGGAGGAGACAACACTAATACTCCTATTCGCAGCATTTCCCCAAGTTCGCCACTGCACGAAAATGTAACACAACGAAGCAAAACACGCAGCGCCGCGGTTGCCGCTAATTGTTCTTGTTTATCAGCTAACAATATGCGAGACATAATACGTGAAGAATTACAAAGACTGTTTAACCAACAGATTCACCCGCAACTATTAGAGGTTCGAAATGCAGTTACCTCCCTCGATTCATCTATTGCCAAAATTAACGAAGAACTAGAGCAAGTTAAGGCTGACCTAGCCTCACAAGCCCTTACAATACAAAGCTTGAGATCGGAAGCAGACACATTGAGAGCTGATAATACATCGCTTTTGCTGCGTGTAGCTCAAATGGACCAACAATCTCGCTCCTCTAACATTGAGATTCAGTGCGTGCCAGAGAACAAACAGGAGAATCTGATTAATACTGTGGTGCAATTAGGCAAAGTTATTAAATGTCCTATAGATGAGAAAAACATTCACTACTGCTCTCGTTTGGCTAAGATGAATAGTTCAAGTCCACGTCCTCGCTCCATCTTGGTTAAATTCAACAGTCCTCGGCTGCGCGATGAGTTCCTCGCTGCAACTGGCAGATTTAACAAGAATAATCGCGATGACAAACTCAATACAAGCCACCTGGGCATAGGCGGTGCAAAAAAGAGTGCAATATACGTCGCAGAACATCTTTCTCCGGAGAACAAGAGCTTACATGCTGCCACAAGAAAGAGGGCTCGAGAGCTGAGCTACAAATACGTTTGGGTTCGAGATAGCAGAATATACATGCGCAAAAACGATGAATCGAACTATGTACATGTCAAAAGTATAGACCTTCTCAATCGTTTGTCATAATGACGCTAAATTTACCTTACTGTTACTAAAGGGCACGTTTAAATGTTACTATCAAAATGTTAGAGGGTTGAATACAAAAACTATTGATGTTTTTAACAATGTTGTGTGTAGTAATTACGATCTGATAGTATTGACAGAGACTTGGTTGACCAGCAGTGTTTGTAATAATGAGTTATTTGACGACAGGTACATGGTATACAGACGTGATCGGGAAAAAACCGGATTCCACCACGGAAAAATGGGTGGCGGTGTTCTCATAGCCGTCTCTAAACGGTTTAAGTCTTCTCGCTTGAGTTCTCTAGAATCAGATTGTGAGGATGTATGGGTAAAAGTTGATGTATGTGACAACTTGAACAATGCGGTTTCATTATATATATGTGGTGTATATATACCTCCTCCTGTTAAAAAACATATCCTAGAGCATTTTATCAATAATTCCAATCGCGCTCTTGAAAATTTGAATGGAAACATCATGGTCTTTGGTGATTTTAATCTGAGCAGTCTTTGTTGGAATAAGTCTAGTGACCACATACTTAAACCTTTAGCGTCAAATAGTTTATATAATAGCATGCTTATTGATTTCATGTCTCTCAACAATCTAGCTCAACATAATTCTTGTTTGAATAATAAGAACAAACTGTTGGATCTCGTAATGAGCACAATGAATGTCACTTACGTAAGTGTGTGTGCCGACCCATTATCTGTGATTGATCCTTTGCATCCTCCTATCGAATTTTATTTTGAACTCGAAAGTCATAAACACCTCCAGCCGAACGACGAACCCAGATTTTTATTTTTTAAAGCTGATTATAGTAAAATTTTAGATGAACTCAACAGTATACCCTGGAAGAAGGATTTATCATCTTGCACTGGTGTGGACGATATGGTTGCATACTTTTATAAAATCCTTCGCTCTGTAATTACTAAACATGTACCAAAATCCCAGCCTCGCAACAACAAAAACTACCCAATTTGGTTTTCTAAATCATTAATTAAAGCTATCCAAGAAAAGTTTAAATATAGAACCAAATACCGCAAGTATTGTAACCCTCGCGATCTATTAACGTTTGAGTTCCTAAGAGACAGATGTGCAAAAATGCTTAGCATCAATTATAAAATTTATATACAACGTTTTGAAAATTCTCTTAAGTCCAATCCGAAATTGCTGTGGAGCTTTATTAAGCATAAAAGAGGTGGCAGAAGCACATATCCTGCTCATATGTTTTCTGGCACAAAATCTGCATCCACAGGCTCTGATGTTTGTGATCTCTTTGCAGAACAGTTTTCTTCAGTCTACAACACGAATAAATTGCCCATTCCTGACGAGTCTTTTACACCGCCTGCTTCTAACATTTTAATTAATATCTCAGTTACAGTGGACCAAGTCTATAGGGTATTAAAAAGACTTGATCCTACGAAAGGCGCAGGATCAGACGGAATACCTTCGATCTTTGCCGTCAGATGTGCCAGCGCTCTTGCATTGCCACTTAATCTTATAATTAACAGGTCCCTTTCCACTGGTACATTTCCTACAGTCTGGAAGGATGCTCTAGTTATACCCCTGCACAAAGGCGGAGATCCAGGTTCTGTAAAAAACTATAGACCTATTTCACTTATAACTGTCTTTGCTAAGGTTTTTGAAAAACTTATATGCCCCATACTTACTTGGCACATAAAACAGCTCATCACACCGGAACAGCATGGGTTTATGAAAGGACGTTCCACAACAACCAACTTAATATCGTTTGTCCAAGACTTGGCTATGGGTGTTGATCAAGGACTAGCATTTGATGCAATATACACCGACTTTAGTAAGGCCTTTGACACAGTACACCATGATATTTTGCTACATAAACTATCAACACTTGGAATAGCTGGTAATTTTCTAAAATGGTTTAGATCTTATCTCACGAATAGACAGTCAGTAATAGTAGCTGGGGGATTTAAATCTAAGCCTTATACTGCTCTCTCTGGAGTTCCACAAGGTTCTCATCTAGGGCCGTTACTCTTCAACGTTTTCATTAACGACATTGGCAAGTGCTTTCAAAACTCCAAATTTTACATGTTCGCGGATGATTTAAAATTTTTCAGAACAGTAAATTCGGATCAGGACGCCTTGTTGTTGCAAAGGGACCTGGATAATCTTGTATTGTGGTGCTACTCAAATGGCATGAAATTAAATGCTGAAAAATGCAATGTAGTACGCTTTACCAGGAAAAAGACGGCTCTAAGCAGATCTTATTGTGTTGATGGCGGGTCTCTGAATGAAGTTGATCACATAAGAGATCTGGGTGTCATTCTTGATAGTAAATTAAGATTTAATTTACATATTGATAGCATAACAAAAAAAGCGTTTAAAATTCTGGGGTTTGTTCTACGTAATTGTAGAGAATTCAAAAATCCAAGCACCAAAATTGCAATCTTCACAGCTTTAGTGCGGAGTGGCTTGGAATATTGTAGTGTTATCTGGAACCCATACTATGATATATACAAAAAACGTATCGAAAGTGTACAGAAGCGGTTCCTGTGGCACTTATCATACAGCTGTTATTTAGCAAAAGCTTTGCCAAACTATGATAACCGTCTAGAGTATTTTCACATGAAATCGCTTCTACACCGTAGAAGTCTTCTTGATATGGTGTTTTTGTATAAATTGATAAACGGCCACTTTGACTCTCCTGACCTTTTGTCCCAAATACACATTTTATCGCGGTGGAAAAAACAAAGATTTAAGAAATATACCCCATTTGTCGCGAAAAGTGCGCGTTCTAACCTAGGATTTTATGCTCCCCTTAACAGAATAGCAAGGCACTACAATGATCTTCACAATAAAAATCTAGGCAATAGTTGTGGTAGTCATTCGGATGGAGGAGTGTCAGGCACTAATCCAAAAACTAAAACATCAGAAAAACATACAACAATAGATATTTTCTCAAACAGCTTGTTCTCCTTCAAAAAATCGTTATCTATGCTATGATAAATTATAGAAAAACGCATGCATGAATAATTGTTTTAATTTTAATTTTACTCAAGAAAATTTTTAACTCAATTTTTAACCTATTTTTGTATTGTCTTTATTTACTTTTGCTTTGATATTAAAAATTATTTCTGTTTTGTATCGCACTTAATGTACTTTTTCTCCAAATTGTAATATTTGTATTTTTTAAATTGTATCTAAGTATTGTATGGTATGTGTTGCTCATGTTTACAGTGTTGTTTGCGCCTATAATTGAGGTGACACTTAAATTGTTTTTATTTTGGATGTATAATTTCATAGTTTTACATGGTGTTCGCTTTGTTGGCGCAACTTATTAAATAAATAAATAAATAAATAAATAAATAAATAAATAAATTTGTGAATTTTGTAAGTGTGACATATTTTTGGGCGAAAATGACATTTTACAATGATTTTTTTGTACCGACCGATGAAAACGGAACGGCTGTTTTCGAGGGGGATCGTGTTCCGCAAGGAAATTGTATTATTGTGTATGCAGCATAGCTCTGGAGCCGCTTTACCCGGTGCTGTGCCAGAAGATGCCGCCGTACCAGGTGCCCGGCGGCTGCGTGGGCCCCGTCGACCTGGCGCGCGCGCTCAACTCTGTGCCCTGCTCGCTCTCGGTGAGGAAACACTTGCAACAACACAACACAACACAAATATATAACTAGTGCACGCCCGCAGCTTCGCTCGCGTGGATTTAGACATAACAATAGTTTCGTTTACACATAGTAATATTACATATAGTATAGCCTATGTCACTCTGTGAAGATGCAGCTTTCTAATGGTGAAAGAATTTTTGAAATAGGTCCAATAATTTTGGCAGCGTCGGCCAGAATAGCTCGCAGATGGTAGATTTTTTCCTACTTACTTGACACTTATCGTCATATTTTGAACAATTCACACAATCTTAATATATATAATATACGTGTCACGTTGTTGTTGTTTAATGGACGCCTAAACTACTTAACCGATTTTAAATTAAATTTGCACACCGCGTGCAGTTTGATCCAACTTGAAAGATAGGATAGCTTACATCTTAATTTATAGACGCAATATTATTTTATTGCAAATTATTTGTCTATTATTTGACATTCACAATTATCTGTTAACCCCAAACGATTTTAACAGATGGCGATATCTGTTGACTGGATAAGGGTCAGAAACTTCAAATTTTGCACAGGAGCTCCTTTTATAACGTAGGGGAGCACTAAGAAAGGATTTTTGAAAATTCATCCCCTAAGGGGGTAAAACGGGGGTGCAAAGTTAGTATGAAACTTTGCTGTTTTTGAAATCAAGTGGGCGACCCGAACGCGGGCAGACGTCGTTAATGGGTCTAATTTTACGCGAGCGAAGCTGCGGGCGTCCACTAGTATAGTAGTAGTAGTAATAATAATATTTATAATATGTAAATTAGTGGCATGGAATCCTAGTATAGATCTTCTGTACGACTATAGCGCAGTTCGGCAGGAGAATATTTAGAAAAAACCTTGTAATAAATATGTGTGTGACGACTCAGTGACGCGGTGGTCAGTGACACTGACTGCAGTGCTGACTGTGGGCCCCTGGTTATGTTTACGCTAACGCAATAGGCACAGACTCGTAATGTTAGTGGTAAGTTCTTGTTAATAAATAAATAAATATCATGGACCTTCTCACACACGGCCATCTGACCCCATATTAGGCGCGAGCCTGTACTATGGGTGTCAGAGACTGATATACATACATAGATATTTTTAAATACATTCTTAAATAGATAATATTAACATCCAGACACAGAACAAATACAAGTGTTCGTCACACGAATGTTTGTCCTGAGTGGGATTCGAACCCACGACCCCTGGTGTAACAGGCAGTCACTACCGATTGCGCCAACGGGCCCGTCAACTAAATAAATAAACTTTCAAAACACGCTACATTTCTAATTTACTGAGGTTTTCCCTTCGGGATACGACATAGAATGCTCCAAGACTAGTGAAACGCTCCCTTCAAGGCAGGCAACGCACCTGCAGCTTTATTTTTTGGACCGCTCGCAGCCCGACGAGTGCTAAGTTATGTATTATGTCTCGATCGTCAGGGCCAATTCCTTATTTTTGAGTCACTAGAAATCAACTGGTGGCATTAAATACTTGACTGGCGGAACGAGAGATAGACTAAATAGTAGATAGATTGGTGGGCCTAGACAAGTGGCAAAACGCTTGTAGAATAGAAATAGAATAGATTAACAAATGTATGGGATTGACATTCGCTATCGACTAATTAGTCGTGAGCTAATGTCAATCCCATACATTTGTTAATCTATTCTATTTCTATTCTACAAGCATTTTGCCACTTGTCTAGGCCCCCTGGTTCTATTTAACGACAGTGTGTCACAGTCGAGCGATTCAAAAACTTGCGTAGATATTTTTTAGATCTAGTACTAAATTTGTTTACCTTATGTACATGTTTCTTAAGTCTGTATTATAGTCCGTGCATATTATGTTTCATTCATCTCTGCATCAAAAACTCCTATTAATCCTAGTTAATCTCCCGGATGAACCATCATTCAACATCTAGCGCTCTAGTTTTCAGTTATACTCCCCGTTTTGTTTTGATTTATTTATTTGAACAGGAACCGCAAACGTTTTCTGTTCATAACATTCGCTTTATCACATAGAATGGGAAAACTCAATTTCCCAAATTATTATGTACCTATATATGTCAAATAAAATGTACCGATTTAATCAAATATTTCTTTCTCATTTCTATGGAACAAATAAGTGGCCTGGTAACATACTACAGGCACATTCGATTGTAAGTTAATTGAACATAATATAAATATTTCATTCATTCATTTGTTCATTTATTCACCTAGTCAACATTTTCATAGTCTAATGTGATTGGAACTTTTTCATGCTGCCAATAAAGTTACAAAATAAGTGGCAAAGTCAACCGTCGACCAACTACTGCAATTCTCAAGTACGTATAAATATTGATAATTTATTAGTATTTATTAAACTATGTCGCTTGTCTATTTCTTTGTTCTACTAGTTGTTAAAACGAGATATTGTTATAGATATATGGCAATAGTAAAGAAGTCTTATGAATAGTATAAATGTTTAAAGATTTGTGTTCTAAATCGTGATGCATGTTATCAATGTCCTTTCGTTTGCACGAATTTACGTAACTCTATTTAGGCACAGTGTTTGCATGTCTGTATTAGCCTTTGTTGATTAATCTTGTTGAATTCTTCAATTCAGTTTACAATTATCTCAGGCGTTAAATGATTCATAACACATTCTTTATTCTTTTAATTCGATATTTTATACCTAAATAGCGCATATTTACCTGGTAAAGTTAAATCGTTTTATTCAAATATCCATACAGTTTTCAGCTTATTAAAATTTGAAAACATAAACAGCGTGTTTCCGAATTTTCAGGTGTACATACGTGACGCCATCACTTGTCGATTGGCAGTCGATTAAATGCGCGGTGCACATCAGTACTGTCCTAATTAAATTGGCCGTTTCCTCGCGGTCATTCAAGTTCTTCATACTAGTATGTCCACGAGGATATACATGTCCCAGTGGTCATTTAACATGATAGTTTACAAAAGGTGTTTTACCTACCTTCCACTTGTAGATTTTATACTTTTCTTTGCGTTGACCATGAGGACAATAATATCCATTATTTATTAAACAGCCATTAAATTACCAATTTGAAACTAAGCATACAAAATGCATTGTTTTGTTTAAATTATACGTTATTGATTGGGACAATACAGATGTGCCCCGACTGACCCTATTTAGTCTATATATAGTTTAATACCAGTTGCGTGTAACAGATGGCGCGCGACGCGGACGTGTCGCTGTTCGCGCTGATCACGATGTCGCGACACTACATGTCGTGCATGTGGAACTGCACGCAGTTCTGGATCTGCAGCGCCTGCTACATCTCGCTCGTGCAGGTAACTGAGCTGGGTTATCGGTATCAAAGACTTATTGATAGGATAGGCCATTTAACAAATTACATTTATTTATTTACATCAACAGCAGTACATACATTTGTTGACAGGCAGTTTTATACATATGGCATAGACAAAAGGCAGGTACGTATGCCAATTACAGGCGTAAAAAATATTTATATAAGTACGACTTAAAACTATAAATAAAACATAATAATATATTCTTAGATCTTTCTAGCAACAGTTTAAGATTTTAACTTTAAGATTTTTTATTGAAACAAAGAATATATCAATGCTTGTATCTATTGTACATAATACACTGTGCAGATGCGGGGAAGTGAGGAATATAGGGGAATATAGATACATTTTGCTACATTTAATGATAAATATGTAGTGTCAAGGAAAAACCGGTGTCATAATCAGTAAAAAAAAATTACCAATATGTGGCTTTTATTTAACTTCACTCGTATGTATATGTATGTATGTCCTGGAATCTTGCAATCAATATTTCACCCACTTGCACTGAAGCTATCGAGCTGAAATTTGGCACACATATTTGATTCTGATGACAATGCACGAAAATAAAATAAAAAGTTATTAAAAGTATTTTTTTTTATTTAATAAGTAATCCATTATTTTTTTTAAATATTATTGTTCAAAAAGTAAAATAGAGAATAGAGATAAAATAAATCGCTAGTTAGCGATAAGGCCACCTATTGTACCTACGTAGTTTTTAGTCCTTATTCCATGTAACTGTTCTTTTATGTCTTTGGTGTGCAATAAATTAACTTGAATTTTAAAAGAGTACTGAGAGTTTTTTCCTCCGGCTTTTTTCTCTCTCGGCCTACACTAGGGCATAGGATAAGAATATTGTAAATTCTTCCTAAAGCCGATGACCAGATAGATAGTCTATCGTGACTTAGAGCTTAGCTTAGTGGTAGGTAATTATTGTAAATTAGCCTTAAGCACCTGTGTAGGATTAGCTATTCATTCAAGGATCAATAGCTCATCCTTTACTTTATATTAATCAGTTTAGAATAGCATTATATCTCTTCTCTTCAAGTAGTTTGTTCTAGACTTTCGTTAAGCGTGTATAATCACCTCATGGCGAAATAAATTATTTGACGTTGACTTTGACTTTGAATAATAATAATAATAAAATAAATAAATAAAAGTGTCGTTTCCCAGGTGGGGTCGCTGTACCTGTTCCTGCCGCTGGCGCTGAGCCCGGGCGGCGCGCTGTGGAGCAGCGGCGTGTGCGTGCCGCTCGCGGCCGCGGCGCTCGCGTTCGCGCCCGCGCACCACAACGTGATGCAGCGCGCCGCCACGCGCCCGCTGCGCCCCATCGACAGGCAGGTGGGGTCGCTGTACCTGTTCCTGCCGCTGGCGCTGAGCCCGGGCGGCGCGCTGTGGAGCAGCGGCGTGTGCGTGCCGCTCGCGGCCGCGGCGCTCGCGTTCGCGCCCGCGCACCACAACGTGATGCAGCGCGCCGCCACGCGCCCGCTGCGCCCCATCGACAGGCAGGTGGGGTCGCTGTACCTGTTCCTGCCGCTGGCGCTGAGCCCGGGCGGCGCGCTGTGGAGCAGCGGCGTGTGCGTGCCGCTCGCGGCCGCGGCGCTCGCGTTCGCGCCCGCGCACCACAACGTGATGCAGCGCGCCGCCACGCGCCCGCTGCGCCCCATCGACAGGCAGGTGGGGTCGCTGTACCTGTTCCTGCCGCTGGCGCTGAGCCCGGGCGGCGCGCTGTGGAGCAGCGGCGTGTGCGTGCCGCTCGCGGCCGCGGCGCTCGCGTTCGCGCCCGCGCACCACAACGTGATGCAGCGCGCCGCCACGCGCCCGCTGCGCCCCATCGACAGGCAGGTGGGGTCGCTGTACCTGTTCCTGCCGCTGGCGCTGAGCCCGGGCGGCGCGCTGTGGAGCAGCGGCGTGTGCGTGCCGCTCGCGGCCGCGGCGCTCGCGTTCGCGCCCGCGCACCACAACGTGATGCAGCGCGCCGCCACGCGCCCGCTGCGCCCCATCGACAGGCAGGTGGGGTCGCTGTACCTGTTCCTGCCGCTGGCGCTGAGCCCGGGCGGCGCGCTGTGGAGCAGCGGCGTGTGCGTGCCGCTCGCGGCCGCGGCGCTCGCGTTCGCGCCCGCGCACCACAACGTGATGCAGCGCGCCGCCACGCGCCCGCTGCGCCCCATCGACAGGCAGGTGGGGTCGCTGTACCTGTTCCTGCCGCTGGCGCTGAGCCCGGGCGGCGCGCTGTGGAGCAGCGGCGTGTGCGTGCCGCTCGCGGCCGCGGCGCTCGCGTTCGCGCCCGCGCACCACAACGTGATGCAGCGCGCCGCCACGCGCCCGCTGCGCCCCATCGACAGGCAGGTGGGGTCGCTGTACCTGTTCCTGCCGCTGGCGCTGAGCCCGGGCGGCGCGCTGTGGAGCAGCGGCGTGTGCGTGCCGCTCGCGGCCGCGGCGCTCGCGTTCGCGCCCGCGCACCACAACGTGATGCAGCGCGCCGCCACGCGCCCGCTGCGCCCCATCGACAGGCAGGTGGGGTCGCTGTACCTGTTCCTGCCGCTGGCGCTGAGCCCGGGCGGCGCGCTGTGGAGCAGCGGCGTGTGCGTGCCGCTCGCGGCCGCGGCGCTCGCGTTCGCGCCCGCGCACCACAACGTGATGCAGCGCGCCGCCACGCGCCCGCTGCGCCCCATCGACAGGCAGGTGGGGTCGCTGTACCTGTTCCTGCCGCTGGCGCTGAGCCCGGGCGGCGCGCTGTGGAGCAGCGGCGTGTGCGTGCCGCTCGCGGCCGCGGCGCTCGCGTTCGCGCCCGCGCACCACAACGTGATGCAGCGCGCCGCCACGCGCCCGCTGCGCCCCATCGACAGGCAGGTGGGGTCGCTGTACCTGTTCCTGCCGCTGGCGCTGAGCCCGGGCGGCGCGCTGTGGAGCAGCGGCGTGTGCGTGCCGCTCGCGGCCGCGGCGCTCGCGTTCGCGCCCGCGCACCACAACGTGATGCAGCGCGCCGCCACGCGCCCGCTGCGCCCCATCGACAGGCAGGTGGGGTCGCTGTACCTGTTCCTGCCGCTGGCGCTGAGCCCGGGCGGCGCGCTGTGGAGCAGCGGCGTGTGCGTGCCGCTCGCGGCCGCGGCGCTCGCGTTCGCGCCCGCGCACCACAACGTGATGCAGCGCGCCGCCACGCGCCCGCTGCGCCCCATCGACAGGCAGGTGGGGTCGCTGTACCTGTTCCTGCCGCTGGCGCTGAGCCCGGGCGGCGCGCTGTGGAGCAGCGGCGTGTGCGTGCCGCTCGCGGCCGCGGCGCTCGCGTTCGCGCCCGCGCACCACAACGTGATGCAGCGCGCCGCCACGCGCCCGCTGCGCCCCATCGACAGGCAGGTGGGGTCGCTGTACCTGTTCCTGCCGCTGGCGCTGAGCCCGGGCGGCGCGCTGTGGAGCAGCGGCGTGTGCGTGCCGCTCGCGGCCGCGGCGCTCGCGTTCGCGCCCGCGCACCACAACGTGATGCAGCGCGCCGCCACGCGCCCGCTGCGCCCCATCGACAGGCAGGTGGGGTCGCTGTACCTGTTCCTGCCGCTGGCGCTGAGCCCGGGCGGCGCGCTGTGGAGCAGCGGCGTGTGCGTGCCGCTCGCGGCCGCGGCGCTCGCGTTCGCGCCCGCGCACCACAACGTGATGCAGCGCGCCGCCACGCGCCCGCTGCGCCCCATCGACAGGCAGGTGGGGTCGCTGTACCTGTTCCTGCCGCTGGCGCTGAGCCCGGGCGGCGCGCTGTGGAGCAGCGGCGTGTGCGTGCCGCTCGCGGCCGCGGCGCTCGCGTTCGCGCCCGCGCACCACAACGTGATGCAGCGCGCCGCCACGCGCCCGCTGCGCCCCATCGACAGGCAGGTGGGGTCGCTGTACCTGTTCCTGCCGCTGGCGCTGAGCCCGGGCGGCGCGCTGTGGAGCAGCGGCGTGTGCGTGCCGCTCGCGGCCGCGGCGCTCGCGTTCGCGCCCGCGCACCACAACGTGATGCAGCGCGCCGCCACGCGCCCGCTGCGCCCCATCGACAGGCAGGTGGGGTCGCTGTACCTGTTCCTGCCGCTGGCGCTGAGCCCGGGCGGCGCGCTGTGGAGCAGCGGCGTGTGCGTGCCGCTCGCGGCCGCGGCGCTCGCGTTCGCGCCCGCGCACCACAACGTGATGCAGCGCGCCGCCACGCGCCCGCTGCGCCCCATCGACAGGCAGGTGGGGTCGCTGTACCTGTTCCTGCCGCTGGCGCTGAGCCCGGGCGGCGCGCTGTGGAGCAGCGGCGTGTGCGTGCCGCTCGCGGCCGCGGCGCTCGCGTTCGCGCCCGCGCACCACAACGTGATGCAGCGCGCCGCCACGCGCCCGCTGCGCCCCATCGACAGGCAGGTGGGGTCGCTGTACCTGTTCCTGCCGCTGGCGCTGAGCCCGGGCGGCGCGCTGTGGAGCAGCGGCGTGTGCGTGCCGCTCGCGGCCGCGGCGCTCGCGTTCGCGCCCGCGCACCACAACGTGATGCAGCGCGCCGCCACGCGCCCGCTGCGCCCCATCGACAGGCAGGTGGGGTCGCTGTACCTGTTCCTGCCGCTGGCGCTGAGCCCGGGCGGCGCGCTGTGGAGCAGCGGCGTGTGCGTGCCGCTCGCGGCCGCGGCGCTCGCGTTCGCGCCCGCGCACCACAACGTGATGCAGCGCGCCGCCACGCGCCCGCTGCGCCCCATCGACAGGCAGGTGGGGTCGCTGTACCTGTTCCTGCCGCTGGCGCTGAGCCCGGGCGGCGCGCTGTGGAGCAGCGGCGTGTGCGTGCCGCTCGCGGCCGCGGCGCTCGCGTTCGCGCCCGCGCACCACAACGTGATGCAGCGCGCCGCCACGCGCCCGCTGCGCCCCATCGACAGGCAGGTGGGGTCGCTGTACCTGTTCCTGCCGCTGGCGCTGAGCCCGGGCGGCGCGCTGTGGAGCAGCGGCGTGTGCGTGCCGCTCGCGGCCGCGGCGCTCGCGTTCGCGCCCGCGCACCACAACGTGATGCAGCGCGCCGCCACGCGCCCGCTGCGCCCCATCGACAGGCAGGTGGGGTCGCTGTACCTGTTCCTGCCGCTGGCGCTGAGCCCGGGCGGCGCGCTGTGGAGCAGCGGCGTGTGCGTGCCGCTCGCGGCCGCGGCGCTCGCGTTCGCGCCCGCGCACCACAACGTGATGCAGCGCGCCGCCACGCGCCCGCTGCGCCCCATCGACAGGCAGGTGGGGTCGCTGTACCTGTTCCTGCCGCTGGCGCTGAGCCCGGGCGGCGCGCTGTGGAGCAGCGGCGTGTGCGTGCCGCTCGCGGCCGCGGCGCTCGCGTTCGCGCCCGCGCACCACAACGTGATGCAGCGCGCCGCCACGCGCCCGCTGCGCCCCATCGACAGGCAGGTGGGGTCGCTGTACCTGTTCCTGCCGCTGGCGCTGAGCCCGGGCGGCGCGCTGTGGAGCAGCGGCGTGTGCGTGCCGCTCGCGGCCGCGGCGCTCGCGTTCGCGCCCGCGCACCACAACGTGATGCAGCGCGCCGCCACGCGCCCGCTGCGCCCCATCGACAGGCAGGTGGGGTCGCTGTACCTGTTCCTGCCGCTGGCGCTGAGCCCGGGCGGCGCGCTGTGGAGCAGCGGCGTGTGCGTGCCGCTCGCGGCCGCGGCGCTCGCGTTCGCGCCCGCGCACCACAACGTGATGCAGCGCGCCGCCACGCGCCCGCTGCGCCCCATCGACAGGCAGGTGGGGTCGCTGTACCTGTTCCTGCCGCTGGCGCTGAGCCCGGGCGGCGCGCTGTGGAGCAGCGGCGTGTGCGTGCCGCTCGCGGCCGCGGCGCTCGCGTTCGCGCCCGCGCACCACAACGTGATGCAGCGCGCCGCCACGCGCCCGCTGCGCCCCATCGACAGGCAGGTGGGGTCGCTGTACCTGTTCCTGCCGCTGGCGCTGAGCCCGGGCGGCGCGCTGTGGAGCAGCGGCGTGTGCGTGCCGCTCGCGGCCGCGGCGCTCGCGTTCGCGCCCGCGCACCACAACGTGATGCAGCGCGCCGCCACGCGCCCGCTGCGCCCCATCGACAGGCAGGTGGGGTCGCTGTACCTGTTCCTGCCGCTGGCGCTGAGCCCGGGCGGCGCGCTGTGGAGCAGCGGCGTGTGCGTGCCGCTCGCGGCCGCGGCGCTCGCGTTCGCGCCCGCGCACCACAACGTGATGCAGCGCGCCGCCACGCGCCCGCTGCGCCCCATCGACAGGCAGGTGGGGTCGCTGTACCTGTTCCTGCCGCTGGCGCTGAGCCCGGGCGGCGCGCTGTGGAGCAGCGGCGTGTGCGTGCCGCTCGCGGCCGCGGCGCTCGCGTTCGCGCCCGCGCACCACAACGTGATGCAGCGCGCCGCCACGCGCCCGCTGCGCCCCATCGACAGGCAGGTGGGGTCGCTGTACCTGTTCCTGCCGCTGGCGCTGAGCCCGGGCGGCGCGCTGTGGAGCAGCGGCGTGTGCGTGCCGCTCGCGGCCGCGGCGCTCGCGTTCGCGCCCGCGCACCACAACGTGATGCAGCGCGCCGCCACGCGCCCGCTGCGCCCCATCGACAGGCAGGTGGGGTCGCTGTACCTGTTCCTGCCGCTGGCGCTGAGCCCGGGCGGCGCGCTGTGGAGCAGCGGCGTGTGCGTGCCGCTCGCGGCCGCGGCGCTCGCGTTCGCGCCCGCGCACCACAACGTGATGCAGCGCGCCGCCACGCGCCCGCTGCGCCCCATCGACAGGCAGGTGGGGTCGCTGTACCTGTTCCTGCCGCTGGCGCTGAGCCCGGGCGGCGCGCTGTGGAGCAGCGGCGTGTGCGTGCCGCTCGCGGCCGCGGCGCTCGCGTTCGCGCCCGCGCACCACAACGTGATGCAGCGCGCCGCCACGCGCCCGCTGCGCCCCATCGACAGGCAGGTGGGGTCGCTGTACCTGTTCCTGCCGCTGGCGCTGAGCCCGGGCGGCGCGCTGTGGAGCAGCGGCGTGTGCGTGCCGCTCGCGGCCGCGGCGCTCGCGTTCGCGCCCGCGCACCACAACGTGATGCAGCGCGCCGCCACGCGCCCGCTGCGCCCCATCGACAGGCAGGTGGGGTCGCTGTACCTGTTCCTGCCGCTGGCGCTGAGCCCGGGCGGCGCGCTGTGGAGCAGCGGCGTGTGCGTGCCGCTCGCGGCCGCGGCGCTCGCGTTCGCGCCCGCGCACCACAACGTGATGCAGCGCGCCGCCACGCGCCCGCTGCGCCCCATCGACAGGCAGGTGGGGTCGCTGTACCTGTTCCTGCCGCTGGCGCTGAGCCCGGGCGGCGCGCTGTGGAGCAGCGGCGTGTGCGTGCCGCTCGCGGCCGCGGCGCTCGCGTTCGCGCCCGCGCACCACAACGTGATGCAGCGCGCCGCCACGCGCCCGCTGCGCCCCATCGACAGGCAGGTGGGGTCGCTGTACCTGTTCCTGCCGCTGGCGCTGAGCCCGGGCGGCGCGCTGTGGAGCAGCGGCGTGTGCGTGCCGCTCGCGGCCGCGGCGCTCGCGTTCGCGCCCGCGCACCACAACGTGATGCAGCGCGCCGCCACGCGCCCGCTGCGCCCCATCGACAAGCAGGTGGGGTCGCTGTACCTGTTCCTGCCGCTGGCGCTGAGCCCGGGCGGCGCGCTGTGGAGCAGCGGCGTGTGCGTGCCGCTCGCGGCCGCGGCGCTCGCGTTCGCGCCCGCGCACCACAACGTGATGCAGCGCGCCGCCACGCGCCCGCTGCGCCCCATCGACAGGCAGGTGGGGTCGCTGTACCTGTTCCTGCCGCTGGCGCTGAGCCCGGGCGGCGCGCTGTGGAGCAGCGGCGTGTGCGTGCCGCTCGCGGCCGCGGCGCTCGCGTTCGCGCCCGCGCACCACAACGTGATGCAGCGCGCCGCCACGCGCCCGCTGCGCCCCATCGACAGGCAGGTGGGGTCGCTGTACCTGTTCCTGCCGCTGGCGCTGAGCCCGGGCGGCGCGCTGTGGAGCAGCGGCGTGTGCGTGCCGCTCGCGGCCGCGGCGCTCGCGTTCGCGCCCGCGCACCACAACGTGATGCAGCGCGCCGCCACGCGCCCGCTGCGCCCCATCGACAGGCAGGTGGGGTCGCTGTACCTGTTCCTGCCGCTGGCGCTGAGCCCGGGCGGCGCGCTGTGGAGCAGCGGCGTGTGCGTGCCGCTCGCGGCCGCGGCGCTCGCGTTCGCGCCCGCGCACCACAACGTGATGCAGCGCGCCGCCACGCGCCCGCTGCGCCCCATCGACAGGCAGGTGGGGTCGCTGTACCTGTTCCTGCCGCTGGCGCTGAGCCCGGGCGGCGCGCTGTGGAGCAGCGGCGTGTGCGTGCCGCTCGCGGCCGCGGCGCTCGCGTTCGCGCCCGCGCACCACAACGTGATGCAGCGCGCCGCCACGCGCCCGCTGCGCCCCATCGACAGGCAGGTGGGTACACACTGACTGCTGACGAACCAACGATGCGCTCTGATGCCGCAGGCCCGTTGGCGCAATCGGTAGTGACCCTGTCTGTTGCGCCAAAGGTCTTGGGTTCGAATCCCACTCACCACTGACCAACTAATGTTCTAATTAACTCTCTCAACTAATTGGACTAACCATCCCAGTCCCTAATTGAGTCTTGTTCAAAGTCAGTCACAGTTGTCATGGGCGGCAGCGGATGGGTGGTGCTGCAAGCTCGTTTGCTATCTTTTTTCCATAAAAAAAAAAAAAAGGACAAATATTCGTGTGACGAACACTTGTATTTGTTCTGTGTCTGGATGTCAATATTATCTATATATGTATGTATTTAAAAAATATCTATGTATGTATATCAGTCTCTGACACCCATAACACAGGCTCGCGCCTACTTTGGGGTCAGATGGCCGTGTGTGAGAATTGGATAATTCGTCGGTAAAAAAGTCAACTAGCCAAAGTGTAATTCTGGCAGTAAACTAAGTAAACTAATCTCACATAGATTAGTTTACCTTTGTAGAATTTTTACTTTTTTCAGTTATGCAGAAAAACGATTTGTAATAATAACATTTATATTTGAAATGCCAAAGATACAATATTTTGCCACAGTATGCGTTGTGTCAAGTTGACTATTATACCGATGATCATCATCATCATCACAACCCTTTTTTTTGACCCACTGTTGGGCACGGGTCTCCTCTCAGAATGGGAGCGAGACAGAATGGAAGGGATTAGGCCTTAGACCACCACGCTGGCCAAGTGCGGATTCTGCCATCCTTCGTCTTCGAGAACACTATGAAGAACTATCAGGCATGCAGGTTTCCTCACGATGTGTCCTTCACCGTTACAGCAAGTGACATTTAATTTCTTAAATCGCACATAACTTAGAAAAGTCATTGGTGCGTGCCGCTGGGGTTTGTACCCGGACCGCTCGAGTGAGAGGCGAGTTCGATAGCCACATAATTATTATTATTTAATTATTTATTGTGCTTGAAAATCTTCCTTAGTTGAAGAAACCTTGACCTATTTAAGAATGCAGTACGCCGACCAACAGATGGCGCTGTTCGTGTTTTGGTGCTACGCGTGCAAGTTCCTGCCGTCGGCGGCGTGTATCCTCGCCGTGTACGGGCTCACACTGCGCAGCTTCTGCGAACAGGTTAGTGGACACCGGAATAGTTCAAATTCAAAAATTCAAAATTCAAATAATTTATTTCGCTATGAGGTGATTACACACGCTTAACGAAAGTCTAGGTAACTACAAACTACTACTATACGATAGTTAACCACAATCAAAACAAAGTTCTCTAATGACATTGACAATATTTGACAAGACAGGGTGCGTTCAGTTTATGGCACCTATAATAAAGTGCTAGTTAATCGCCACAAGCGCAACAAAAACAAAGTAGCATCCATAGCCCAATGGCTCGCGTCGATTCAATGTAATCGAAAGAGTTAAGCAACGACGGGCGCGGTCGGTTTGTGGATGGGTGACCGCTTGTGGCAAAATTTCATGGACGCTACCGTGCTTCGGAGGGCACGTAAAGCCGTCGGTACCGGTTGTTTTCAATGGTGGAAACAGTCGTTAAGCCTTGTCGAAGACCTTCGGGTGGCTTGAGAACATTCGACGCTGGGTTGGCCACTAACCCCTCCACCAATCCGCATTGGAGCAACGTGGTGGAGTATGCTCTAGATCTCCCGCAGCTATGTCTGTGGGGGAGACCCGTGCCCAGCAGTGGAACGTCTATGGGTCGCAGCGAACCACAATCATATCACCTGTTTGAGCAGGGTAGTTGAGTACGGACGAACTAAGCCTTCTGGTTGTGAGGAGATACCCGTGCCCTGCACATCGGCAAACGGTAAACGTAGAAGGCGTATTCTGTTCTCTAGCAATTGCATTATAATGAATAGTGGACGCCCGCAGCTTCGTTCGCGTGGAAGACAACAATAGTTTCGTTTACACCTTGTAATATTATATAGCCTATGTCACTCAGTGAAGATGCAGCTTTCTAATGGTGAAAGAATTTTTGAAATCGGTCCAGTAGGTTTTGTGTGAAAACATTACAAACAATATAAGTATAGATAAATCGTCTAACACACGAAGGCATTTTATCGGCTTGAACAAATCACAATATGTCTATCGTCAGTACATCTGTGGCAATTTATCTTGCCAATCCGGATCCGAGACGTGGTCCTTTACCGTCGGCCTCTTGCACAAGCTCAAAGTCACTCAACGCGCTATGGAGAGAACTATGCTTGGTATTTCGCTACGAGACCGAATCAGAAATGATGAAATCCGTAGGCGAACAAAGCTCACCGACATAGTTCGCAGGATTAGTAAGTTGAAGTGGCAATGGGCAGGCCACGTCGTTCGAAGGACTGACAACCGGTGGGGGAGAAAAGTCCTCGAATGGAGACCACGACTCGGAAAAAGGAGCACAGGTCGCCCTTCGACTAGGTGGACAGACGACCTGAAGAAGACGGCGGGAAACCGCTGGTTTCAGAAGGCACAGGACCGGTTGGAGTGGCGTCGTTTAGGAGAGGCCTATGTCCAGCAGTGGACCTCAAAAGGCTGATGGATGGATGGATGGATGGATCTTGCCAAAATAGAGCACGGACAACGAATGAAAATTCCCTAGGGGTAGCTCAATATAATGGGTACGTACATACAATAGGCATGATGACAGATTTTGAAATTGCCTTCTGTAATGTAGGCACACATCCAATATTTCGAAAAAAAAACATTACTTCAGCAATAAATTGAGGTTTAACGCAAATTATTGCAGTTTTTCCTATCTACTTTAAATTGAGCGCGAAAACGCTCGTAGGTGTCATGGCGTCCGCTTTGACGTCACGCCTAGATATTATAACAGAAGATGCCGCTGTATTTATAACAGAAGCCCAAGCGACAGGTGAATATTATTGAGGCGTGACGTCAACCGCTCTGATTGGCGTTTCAGTTAACATGGCCGATTGCTGTATTTTATACTTTCATTTTAATGAAAATCTTATTAATCTCAATCTTTTTTATTAAAACTTGACCATTTTTTAGGAATTATTCAGCATACTTGTTCCTCTAAAACCATTTATTCTTTATTTTTTTAATAATGTCATCATGCCTATTACATACATACATAATACATACATACATAACATATAATTTGTCAGAAATATTAAACTAAACTATTTCCTTGTTTCAAGATCGCAGAGTTTACCAACTCCACGTCGTGTTGGCTGGTGTACCCCGTCAACGTGGGCAACTACACTGAGGTGCGTAATTGTTAACCTACTCCAGCCAGGCGTTCACGAAGTTTTATTCTGTATATAAGATATCGAACGAGAATGCAACCTCTACCGTCCATGACAAATAAGACAGACTTTGAATAAGAATCGAATAGAGATTGGAATGGTGAGAGCAGTTAGCAGAACAATCTGTCCAATGTGTTCGCGAAACCGCTGTTATAGTGTTGTGCCCCGCAAATAAAAACAAGTTTTGTTCATACAAACCAGAATGATGACGGTTTCCCTTGGCCTCCTCCGTGACTCCGAACTACCAAACACTCGTTCGATACTGCTAGTATCGAACGGGTGTTTGGTCGAGTGTCTGTTGATGTAATTATATAAAAGTACTCACCATTTAACGTTAAATTGTGAGTACTTATCGTGTCTCACTCCTTACTAATGGACGCCCGCAGCTTCGCTCGCGTGTAATTAGACAACAATTTACGTTTACACCTAGTAATATTATATAGCCTATGTCATTCAGTGAAGATGCAGCTTTCTAATGGTGAACGAATTTTTGAAATCGGTCCAGTAATTTTTGTGTGAAAACATTACAAACAAATCTTTCGTCTTTGTAATATTAGTATATATGTATAAGGAGTGAGACACGATAAACTGTTTTGTGACTGACAAACTGGACTTATTGCATTGTCTCCTGAATCAAGACATGGTGCGCATCTATCCTCCCCGTAATTCGTTCAGAGCTTCGGTTCAGAGCTACACTTTCAAGGCGGACCACTATATATATCTCCCTTTTTTTTTTAAGCTTTTATTTAACTTCACTCGTATGTATGTATGTCCTGGAATCTTGCAATCAATATTTCACCCACTTCCACTGAAGCTATCAAGCTGAAATTCGGCACACATATTTGGTTCCGATGACAATGCACGAAAATAAAAAAATGTTATAAATCAGCGCCGCAGCGCGAAGCCGCGGTATTATGCTGAGTGAGACCCAATTTCGGGCACTCTAGCACATTTGTACATATCGTGCGGAGTTTTACCCCGACCCACTATTATTTTTACTTTTACTAAATTTTTTTCTGTTTAATATTAGATATAAGGTGTACATTTACCGCTACACATGTGTCAGAAAAAATACGAAATAAAAGCTTTTCTTTCTTTAATTTTTTCTGATAAAAAGCTTTAAAAAAAAAAATTAACAGTAGGTACCTACTATATTTACTTCATGTAACGGTTTTTGTGGTGGCAGGAGCGCGATCTGTCGCAGCGGAGCTGGCACGGCTGGGGCGACGACTTCTACGACGGCTTCTACCTGGCGCAGCACCTCACGCTGGCGCTGCTCACCCTGCATTTAAGTATGCCTTTTTTTATTGTTTAACGAGTGGGAAACCTTGAAAATGTACCCGAGCGGGGAGCGACGCCGGGTTCGCTGCGACCCATAGACGTCCCACTGTTGGGCACGGGTCTCCTCTCAGAATGGGAGGGATTAGGCCTTAGTCCACCACGCTGGCCAAGTGCGGATTGGCAGACTTCACATGCCTTCGAGAACGTTATGAAGTACTCTCAGGCATGCAGGTTTCCTCACGATGTGTCCTTCACCGTTATAGCAAGTGACATTTAAATTATTAAATCGCACATAACTTAGAAAGTCATTGGTGCGTGCCGCTGGGGTTTGAACCCGGCCCGCTCGAGTGAGAGGCGAGTTCGATAGTTACTGGGCTGTCACTGGGCTGACGCCGGGTTATGTGGAAACCCGCTCGGTGGCCTACTCCGGCGCTACAGGAGGGCTCCGGGATCTCTTTTAGAACGCGCCGGTTCTCTGTATCTATGATTAATTATTATCTATGATTTCCCGATACAGTGCTAGACACGCTATACCTATACTGTTTTATTGTTCCAGTTGTGATATCTCTGTCCTTTGTTCACCGGCACTCCTCTATATGGGAGCGCGGTTTCTGGACGAACCGCGTATGGTCCGTCACCGTTGTCATAGTGTAAGTATTTTTCCATTTTAACTCCCCATTATGGTCGCTGTAGAATTATTTTTTGGTTATCATTTAAAAGGTTAGTTAGTTATGTGCTATATTTGCATTATATAGTACATATTTGCTTTGAATTAATTAAATGGTTGCATTTAATTAAAAGGTTTGCAAATATAGCATGACGGGCCCGTTGGCGCAATCTATAGTGCCTGCGTGTTACGCCAGGGGTCGTGGGTTCGAATCCCACTCAGGACAAACATTCGTGTGACGAACACTTGTGTTTGTTCTGTGTCTGGATGGTTAATATTATCTATTTAAGTAGGTATGTATTTAAAAATATATATGTATGTATATCAGTCTCTGACACCCATATTACAGGCTCGCGCCTACTTTGGGGTTAGATGGCCGTGTGTGAGAATGTCCATGATATTTATTTATGACTAGTGTTCGCTCGCGTGGAATTAGACATTCACTAACTTCAAAGACGGCAACGTTTCATACTAACTTTGCACCCCCGTTTTACCCCCCTAGGGGGTGAATTTTTAAAAATCCTTTCTTAGTGCTCCCCTACGTTATAAAAGGAACCCCTGTGCAAAATTTCAAGTTTCTAACCCTTGTAGTTTAGGCCCTTCGTTGATATGTCAGTCAGTCAGTCACCTTCTCCTTTTATATATACAGGGTTACAGGTTAAGTCGACCTATTCCCGTTAAGGGCGTGTAGTTTACATCGTTTCTGACTGATTTGATAATAAAACACCCTATCCTAAATCTAACCGTTTTCGAGATATTTGAATTTAATTGTTTTTATAAAAAGTACCCGATTTTCGGCTATCAGCTTAGATATTTTGAAATGTGTCTTATGAAAGTCTTATTATTACTATTATTTGATTTTTTCATGTAAAATAAGATGCTTTACTACCTCAATAACCAATATTGTACGTAAAATGAATAAATAAGTCATTGTAGATGATTGAAACTCATACAAACTAATAAAAATTTAGAAAGTTTATTTTTCTATCAATAGAATCTCAAAAAAACATTATGGCCGCCGTTTTGCAGATTTACTTTAAAATATCTACGTTTCATCAGCTATCCAACGAGGTATAACAATCTAGGGTTATAATAAACATTCATAGAAAAAATTTAGTTTCATTGGCTACAGGGAAGGCAAACAAAAGTTAAATAAAAACGATAGTGAGTACAAGATACTACATTTATTAAACTTTAAAGTTCCAACAAAACATCTTAAAGTCTAAATTTCATGCTCGACATGTCCGCCTCTGTTTTGGACACATCTCCGCATTCTTTTACGGTTAGATTTAGGATAGGGTGTTTTATTATCAAATCAGTCAGAAACGATGTAAACTACACGCCCTTAACGGGAATAGGTCGACTTAACTTGTAACCCTGTATAGATATGTATTTATAGCAAACATGTCAATGTCTCAGTTATCTCAATTCGTATGACGCAGGATGGTCCTCCAAGCGCTGTTCAGCGCGCTGATGCTGCGCGGCGCGCACGGGTCGTGCGCGCGCTGGGCCGCGTGCGCGCTGCGGCCGCGCCCGCCGCCCGCGCTGCTGCTCGCCGCCGCCGGCTCGCTCGTACTCGTGTTCGCGCTCAACGAGCTCATCAAGTGGCAAGAGATCAAGTACGATATCTATACTATTACTAGCTGACCCGGCAAACGTTGTTTTGCCATATAAACAATGATCGTAGAGAGTTGAAAATTTAGGGTTGTATGTATTTCCTAATGCTGTAGGTATCATAAAAAAATAGAAATTAAAAATTTTGTCTAAAAAATAAAAAATAAAATTTAGGGGTGGACTACCCCTAACATTTAGGGGGATGAAAAATAGATGTTGGCCGATTCTCAATAAAGCACACACAATTCCCGATAAGCACAAAAAATTTCATCAAAATCGGTCAAGCCGTTTCGGAGGAGTATGGCAACGAAAACTGTGACACGAGAATTTTATATATTAGATTTTATTTTATTTTTATTTGGGAAACAAACAATTTTTATTACAAACTAGTGGACGCCCGCAGCTTCGCTCGCGTTACACATTCACTAACTTCAAAAACGGCAAAACTTCATACTAACTTTGCACCCCCGTTTTATCCCCTTAGGGGATGAATTTTCAAATTTTTCTCGCCGTAAAAATCATCCTTGAACTTCAACGAAAATTTAAAAAAAGAATTGGCCAAATTGGTCCAGGCGTTGTTGAGTTATGCGCTTACCAACACATTTTGCGATTCATTTTTATTATATAGAAGATAAGTAGTATAGTATATGTAGCATTATAAAGAAGAAACATTTGTTTGTAATGTTTTCACACAAAATCTACTGGACTACTTTCAAAAATTATTTCACCATTCACTGAGTGACATAGGCTGTATAATATTACTAGGTGTAAACGAAACTATTGTTATGTCTAATTCACACACGCGAGCGAAGCGCATCCACTAGTCACTTTATATAATACTAGCTTTCACCGCGGCTCCGCCCGCCCGCTTCAAATCGTTTTTCGTGCAGAACTCCTCTATAATAAGGTTATGGTTTAAAATATAATACGCAGGTATAGCCATTATTCACTCGCTTTACTCACAGTCCGGCCGATCATAATCCGTGATAGCCATGAATCGATTGATCACCCTTACTTATGGTTTCCCTTATTTCAGGGCGGACGTACGCAACCAGAGACGCGCAAGGTTAGACTTCGGAACGAAGCTGGGCATGAACTCACCGTTTTGATTCTGCCGTATCTAGTCAATTATTATAGGGAAATCTAAATAATTTAATTAAGGTGACGTACATAGTGGCAACATAAAGATTTTATTTTATTTGTAAGAGTAAAACAAACGATGCATTGTACTTCATACGTACCGAATAACTATTTTGTACTTAATTTATTTGACATATTATAGTGTTTTTGATAAAAGCTAACATTTTTAATTATACAATTTCAAACATAGTTTTCTTTTATTTTTCGTTTATGCTTTTATTAAACAACAAAAGTTTTTCGATTCGTTTCCTATACTGGCACAAGCTATAATAACTCCCTTACCTATTACTATAGTACCTACTTCGCGCAAAAGTATTGAATTTTTGTCGTTTTCTCCAGTATTTTTTACTCAAGGGTTATGCCTTAAATAAATTATTACCTAACAAACAACCCTTAAGGGTATCCTATGACTTTTACTGTTCTTTTCGGTTTCTTACTGGATTGACTTATCACAGAGTGATGAAATAAGTGTAGGGGATGGTCGCTCACTTCCGTAGGTTTAAACCCGAAGGAAACAGACCAGCAGTTTTACACCTCCTTAGGAGCCCCAGCTTCTGCTAATGACAAGCGAGAAAATTAACCCGAAACTATACCGAAATCTTCCGATATCTTCGCCATCGTCCGCGACTCTACGGGTTCCCTCAGTCCTCAATTCTAGTAACCCGAACATTTATTATTCAACTAGTTTTTGCAGTCACGCTGGGCAATAACATAACAGCTGAGAATGCATCCATCTATACTAATATTATAAATGTGAAAGTGTGTTTGTTTGTCCGGCTTTCACGTCGCAACGAAGCTATTATATGGTATGGTTTTTGTGTGTGGAGATAGTGAGGAGGGTGGAGAGTGACGTAGGTTACGTTTTACCGCGGTAAAACATCCCCATGGGAAGATATCGATGTTTTGTTATTTGCTAGATATTTAGTTTCGGATGTTGTTAACAGATGGCATTGTTAATTCCCTTTTCCCTCGCGGGCGGAGCCGCGGGTAAAAGCTAGTTTATTTGATAAATATGCTTTTTCTATGACAGAAAGGTCGAAAATATCCCAGACTTCATCCTGTACCAGAATAGAGCGGCATTCAAACAACGAGCAACAAGGCACCGGGTGATGACGGAATCACAAGAGCTGCTAAGAGCGGGAAACCAGTCCTAGTGGCTCTCCAAAACATGTTCGATTAATAGAATCGAGCAACTTTAGGAGTATCAGCGCAGTCACTCAGCACGCTATGGAGAGAGATAGCTCGGTATTTCGCTACACTATCGAATCAGAAATTATGAAATCCGTAGACGAGCAAAGCTCAACCGACATTGTTCGTAGTTAGTAGGTACGTTGAAGTAGCAATGGGCAGGCCACGTCGCTCTCAGGGCTCATAAAATATGGGGAAGAAAAGTTCGGCTTGTAAAAAGGGGCACAGGCCGCCCTTCGACATGGCGGACAGACGACCTGAAGAAGGCAGTGGGAAACCGCTAGATTCAGAAGGCACAGGACAGGTCGGAGTGGCGTCGTTTAGGAGAAGCCTATGCCCAACAATGGACCACTAAGGCTGATGATGATGAAATAAAATATCAAATTAAAACAAATATTTTATTACACTAATTAACGTGTGATGTATATACTATAGCATATTGCTATTCGACATAGCAGTCATTGTTGTACATAATTTCCATAAGACTTTACACTTGTAGTCAGCCTGCACTGAGAGGCTTACAATTGACGTAAGGTTAAGTATTATAATATTAACTTCCTTTCTATACCTTATCCTCAAATCCACAATGATTGCACACCTTCTTCACCTGAGCTCTACTATAAATTAATGTGTTAATAACAATTTTCAAATTTACTTTCTCTCCATAAACTAAGTAATTGTTAGTCGCTAAACACTTGTACTTATAGGTACGTAAAGTAAAGTGACCCTATCACTAGGAGTCTTCAGGTAGATCTAGTATTTCTTGCACAAACGATGCTACATCAACCTCACTGTGCTCCTGGCAGAATTTGTGTGCGAGGAGGGCATCATAGTTGGGTCTCTGCTTATAGTCCTTTTTGAGGCACTGTGTTATGACGTCATCGAATTCGGGCGAGAACTGTCCTGCAGGCAGCCGAGGTGGATCATCCTTTACCACTTGCTTCAGTTGCTCGAATGGCGTGCCCCACGTGTTGTAAGGAAACTTGCCCGTTGCCAGCTCAATCAGTGAGATGCCTAGCGACCATACATCGCTGCGGATATCGTACTGGCCAGGGTTGCCACTTGGGTCAATCCTCTCTGGGGCCATGTAGGGCTTGCAGCCAGCATCTATTGTCTTTGCAACTGAGTCAACTAAGTACCCAGAGATCCCAAAATCACACATCTTCACCTCACCCTTCCTGTTAATCAGAATGTTTGAGGGCTTCACATCACGATGTATGACTCTCAGCTTTGAATACAAGTAGTGTAAAGCGCTGACGACTGAGAAGGCAATTTTGCCAAGGATGTTTTCTGTGATAGTCTTGTTGTTCTTGTATGCCTTTGCATAGAACTTATCGAGGCTCATATCCATGACTTCCATGCAGATCCAGACGTCGCCCTCGCGGAACATGGCGCCGTAGAAGTGCACGGTATAAGGGCACGCGCTTGCGCGCATTGACACATCCAGGTCCATAAGTAGCCGCTTCAGCTCCAGTGACTGGCTGTTGAAGGAAGCTGTGATTCTCTGTAACAAATGTATTAAATATTTTGTACTCGTATCATGGGTATTGTTTCTATATCAACTGCGCAACACAGGAAATATAACTATGAGGGAGTGAGTGAGCACTTCAAGTGCCCAATACATACATATAAAATAAAAACAGATTTATTTCATCAGTTTAAATTCAACATTGTCATTGAATTTAAAGTAGTTAGGTAACATTACTTATGCATGGAAGTATATATGTTACGGACCAATTGTTAAATGGGAACATTATGTTTAATAAGGCAAATTGATTAATTGTTGTGCAAATTTCATTTTTTATCATATTGTCTGGTCCAATATGAATAGTTAATGGTCAGCAATCGTTGGGCAATTTGATAAATTAGGTTTAAGCACGGTAAAAACAGGTTGTAGGAATAGAAACAAATTGAATACTATTGCATTGGTGACTGGCCCATTGGGGCAATCTGCAATTTTTTGGGAGTATATTTTATATTTATTTTCTATTGGTTTTGTTCTTGAGCTTGCCTACTGTATTTTGCACTTTCTAAGAAAACTGTCAACAGGTCTATTGAGTCATTCCAATGTGTTAATAATATCAAGGTTACCTACTCTAATCCTAATCATTTTTACTTGATAGACTATGACAAGAGTCAAACTACATACCCGAAATTACACATTTTGATTCCGTAATAATTAGAAAACAAATAATTGTGATACCTTTACTGCCATTATTGTGTTACTGGGCTTGTGGTGCATTTTCTCAACAATGCCATAGGCCCCACGGCCCAGGTCACAGATCTTGACGAGATCATCAGCATGCACTGTGAATGTCTTATCATCGACTGTTATAGTTGTCTGCTTATCAAGATTTCTTGGTGGGGTTCTGAAATATGAAAAATATGAAGATTATTACAAATCATATACATAACTTAAATAACTGGTATCATTGCAAAAGTGTAAGTCAATATGGTTAACAAAAACGATTTCTTTCAAACACCTAGCACCTCTCTTAATATTATCCTGAAATTCCAGTGCTGTCGTAAAAAGACATAATAGGAAAATTTATGTCACATAGACTTTGAAGTCCTAACTATACAAATCTTGTGTCAAGCACCAAGACCATAATTTTACTCAGGTATTAATTTTTGACGATAATAAGAATAACGGGATTTTGTATTAAAAGGCAGGCCAGTGAGTTATTTTTTATGTAAAAATTAAGCGTAGGTAGGTACCTATACTTTCATTACTGGTATCGATAAATAAATACCTCAAGAACGCTGGATATGGATACTTACACAGCCACAGGTTCAGTATTTTTCATATTATCGAAACTGAAGCTTGGTGGTTTTCTTCTACCAGCCATTTTCAGGTAGCTACGTTATGGGCTCCAAAACAAATTATTTTAAGCGTAAGCCCGCGAGTCGCGACCTCAGGGTAAATCCCTGTCGTAACGGATAGCACAGGAAAGTTATTTTTTTATTATTATCATATCGTAACAAAAGATCTTGACTTTGATCGAACCAGATGTCCAGTAATATTACAGATTTTCTCACATCACATATAATACAAAATATTTCAGTTTGTCTGGTAGAAATCCAAGCAGCACTCAACTATGACATTTCAAGAAAAGTGTTGCCACTTTCCACGTTTCCACAGAGTACAGAGGACATTTTACATTATATGGTGTTGCAAATCCAATTGTTATACTGTCGTCTGAAAATAAAATGAATACAGAATATATTTTATAGGGGATTTTAGGGGGATCTGGATGTGATCACCATGTGGTCTCGGATTCAAATACGATCAAGAAAAATAAAATACGAACAAAACCCTATCTCCTCTTTCACTGTGGCGCTGTGGGCGTTCTAGCGTTGAAGAAGTTCGGATGTAGGGAACCCTTCTATCCGAGCAAGTGGTCTTTTGAACGCGGGCTGGAGCATTGTTTACCCGGCCGTACCTGGTGGTGCACAGGTTTCATCATAACACCTACCATATTTGCGATCCATGTGACAATTTGGTATCGAAAGGTTTGCTGCAACACTAGATATTTAAGTATCTGACTATCTCGGAAAGGGACTAAAGCCGCATGTCCACCACGCTGTCTGATGCAGGCCAAGTGCAATTAGTCTATCTATTGACATATACAATGGCATTAAAAACATTATGAAGAGACAGACGTTTAAGTAGTAGGTAGCACGTGGTAGGTTTCATTTCCTTAATAGCTGCAGTTCAGCAGGTATTCTGAGTAAATAACGCTTAAAATACAGTACACAAGCAGTACACTTAAAAAAATAATAACATTTATTATTAATTGAAATTGAAATGATATCATAAACATATCTTAATCGTTACTTATTTATTGAGAATATTGTTGAAAAGTTTGTATTTTGATTTGAACACTTAAAAGTAGTAAATCCTATTTTGTCGAAAATTTAACAGCTCTTATAGCTTTTTTAGCATTTTTTGTGGCTTCTTCTTTTACTCTGTATTTTCTCTCTTTTTCTGCTAAACCAACCACTGCATCATGTTGCAGAGCATTTTTTACTGTTGCTTTTGCAAATAGTTTACTTAATACATAATCATCATCGTTTAATGGCTGTTCTTTTATATGTTTTTTCTTTTTGACTTTTTTCACTAGTAGTAAATTTTTAATTTGTGGCTCTGGGGATGGCGAGTGTTTTCTCTTCCGATCTTTTTTCTTTTGGTTTTTATAACTTTTTGTTGGAATTTTTACTTCATTTGTAGTTTTATTATTAGTTGATTCCAAAAAATGGCTAGTCTTTCCAAATCCTTCTTCTATAATGTCTTGATTGAGGCTTTCTTGAACTGGTTCTTCAGCAATAATATTTTGAGTACAATTGACACTGTTGCTTTCAGATTCAACTTTATCTTCCATGTCCTTAGTTCGACTACTTAAGACCTCCTTTATCAAATTTTCTTCATAATCTTTTTTAGTGTGTTTACTTATAATATCGATTTCAGAGATCACATTTTCAAAGGGGGCACTTGTTATCTTATCATCTATTAAATTTATTTCTGGTTCATCTTGTGGTTTTGGTGGGTTAAGTATCATTTGCCTTTTTGCCTTATATTTTTCACGCGGATCTTCTTGTTCTACCATATTATTGGACGCATTTGCTTTTGATATCTTCTTGCTTATTTCTTTTGCCATTCTTCTCATTGCATCTAACCTCTTTTTAGAAAATGATACACTACCACTTAAATGTACTTCAGGAGCATTTTTCTCCTTTTTTTTCAAGTCAACTTTAGTATGCTTGAAAAGAGATGCTGTTTCAGTATCTCCATCACAATTAAGTTCTTCGAGAGTAAATAAACCTTGTAAATTACTTGTGGTTAGTACATTCTTTTGGTGAGGATCTATCAAAATTTTATTGCTTAGGAAGTTTTTAAAAATTTGTCTTTGATATATCTTCTCTTCAATTGTGCCAGCTGACAGAAGTCTGTATACAGTAACATTTCTTTGCTGTCCTATTCTCCATGCTCTTTCTTTTGCTTGATTATCAGTTGCTGGGTTCCAGTCAGGATCAAACAAAATAACTCTATCTGCACCTGTTAAATTGACACCCAGGCCACCAACCCTGGTTGTAGACAAGAAAACTAAATATTCAGGGTTTTCATTAAATGCTTTTATTATGTTCTGCCTCTGGCTTACAGTTACTGTACCATCCATTTTTAAATACTTGAAATTATGGTTCTGCAAATGCTGTTCTAATATACAAATCATAGCTCTGGACTGAGAAAATATCAGTGTCCGATGACCTTGCTTATGCCAAAGTTTCAAAAGTGAGTGAACCACAGACATTTTGCCAGATCTCTTCCAGTGTCCAAAATTGTCGTTTATTTCTTCAAATTCTTCCTGAGCTTCATAAAGATATAAATCAGGATGATTACAAATTTTTCTTAGTGTTGACAATGCCACTAAAACTCTTGCTCTAAAAGGGCCTTCGTACTTATGATCCTTATCCAGAATACTTCTGACTATTCCACTCATAAGATATCCCATATACAGGTCTCTTTGTTCTTTTGTTAATGCGCAAAACAGAACTTGTTCATTTTTTTCTGGAAGCTTAATGTGTTCCTGAACTTCAGCTTTCGTTCTCCGTAACATATATGGGGTAATCATGTTCTTGAGAGCCTTAGCTATTTCCAGTGCTGTTGCTTCTTGAAGCTCTGTGGCATTTGCATACCCTCCTTGGGTGATTGGTACAGCAAAATGCTCCATAAATGCAGTGTATGTTCCAAGCAAACCGGGTCTCATGAAATCAAATAAAGACCAAAGCTCTTGCAAGCTATTTTGCATGGGTGATCCTGTTATAAGTAGTTTATGAGGAGTTTGGAACTTCTTGACAAGCTTACTGACTTGGGTTTCTGGGTTCCTTATCTTGTGACCTTCATCAAGAATAATGTAATGCCATTTTCTTGATAATAAATCTTTTGTATATTTCACAATACCAGCATATGATATCAATAAAATACCATGAGCATCTTGAATATCTCTTATAAGTTTATTGTGGTTTCCAATATGTGAGCCAGAATTATGTAGTACTGCAACCCTTAATGGTGGACACCAGTAATGGAAATGTGACACCCACTGATAGATCACAGTAGCTGGTGCCACAATTATTGATGGTCCAAGACCACCCCATGTGCCACTATCGGTTTTAAAAAGTCCAGCAAGAAATGCAATAATTTGTACAGTTTTTCCTAATCCCATTTCATCACCCAACATTCCACCTGATTGTACCTGGTGTAATTCCCATAACCACTTTACCCCAGTCTTCTGGTACTTGTACAGCTGCTTAAAAATGTATTTAGGTACACATAGACCATTTTGAAGTTCATGAATTTCTTCAGGGTCTCCATTTTCTTCCAAAATATATTGTACGTCAGCTGAGCAATACCCTCCTTCCAACTTATTTAACTTTGCGGCCAGCAAACTATTGCGCCATTTCGATACTCGTTCTTTGTAAAGAATATTGTCACCATCATCTATTATCTTTTTAAAATTGTGCTTGACTCGAGAAGTCGAAGGCTCCTGAATCGGTTTATCGTCATCATTTTCATCACAAGATGGCAGATAATCTTCATCGGAATCAAATTCAGTTGGTAAAGACGATGTTTGAGCTGCAACTCTTGATTGAGGCAAGCAAGTTTCACTACAGTCCAGAGCTTCCTGTGAGGTAGCTTTCGTAAAATGTTTATCTTGTTTGTTAGCTATGCGGTCTGCAGCTGTTTGGCTTTTTTGTGACACAGATTTCTTAATACGAACATCCTTTTTAACATTCCTTTGTTTAGCTAAAGCTAATTGGGTTTCCAGGTATTTATTTATATCAACCATTCCGATATTTCATTACAGCAAGCCGAAAAGTAAACAAAAGAAACAAACAGCAAGGCCAGTTTATTTATTTTTCCTTTGGCTTTTGTCTAGGTAGGCCTGTCAATTTCTTTCATTCATTTCAATATTTTCAATTACAAAGCCTGTCATCACTCATTGGAAAAGTCAAATTGACATAGACTTTGACGTTTTTTGTGCTTTGTTCATTTTGTACTCTCATCAAGCTATGGCATGGATCTAATTCTATAGTATAGAGTATAATATAGTGAACTGGCCGAAAGAAATTTTACTTCTTTATTCTCTTTCACACATATGGAATGACGAATTGTCAGGGTGTAGTTGACCATGTTTTCAGTGTTTATTTAAAGACCCTAACAAATCATTGTTTTGTGCTCAGTAATAATTAATTTATATGAATTGAGATTGAGATGATGTTATATTACGGAAGCTCAATGAAATTAATGTCTGGATTACTTCTATTTTCTTCAAAGTAATAAGTTAAAGTATACAATTTAATTGTCGCCGAATGTCAGAATTTCGACCGAATTCGATACTTTCTTGTTCCATTCCATTTTATGTGCAATGAGCATCTGTGGTGAGTACGAAACTGTCTAGTTTATCACTTGTATTGTCGCGTTTTATTGAACTATGAGTATGAACTGCATCTGGTGTAAAGTGTAATCGAAGCTTCTTATGGTGTTTGTGTTACTGGGACATTTTTTTCGCGATTTTAGTATGAGACCCTACGTTCATAGTAATATTAAATCAATGGTAAAGAAAGACAGAAGAATCGAGCGCGGTACATTTATTGAAGAATTATTTTATATGACGTTATATTATATTGTAGGAAACAATACGGTCGAATTTCGGACATTCAGCATTCATTTACTCGGTAGTTAAACATTAATTTAAAAAAAATAGATTATTGTAATGTAAGTACATTTCTTTGAGCTTCTGTAATATCACATCTTCATAATCTCAATTGATATAAAAATCACACGAATCAATAAATTGATAAGATCTATAATTAAACATTGAAAACATGACCATCTACAATCGGACAATATGGCATGACCATGCCCTAAAGACGTAGACGCCTAAAGATGACCAAATGTGCGAAAGAGTAAACGAAGTAAAATTCAATCTCTTTTGGCCCCTTTTTACTTTCCATTGCGATTTATTTCAAAATCAACAAGCAAGTGACAACCAAAGAGTTATTCAGACCATTGATAACTATTATGTACATTTTTGTTTTTCGAATGGACTTTTGCTGTAGGGTCATAAAGACCTTTACGGCATCACCGAAGAGGGTGGTAAGTTTCAAAGAGCTCATCCGCGGTATTGAAAATCAAGCGTCTCCACGTATATTGTTATCTCTATGTTGAAAATCAACACGTGCTTTCTGTCATTTGTCAAAATACATTAAAACTTTCTTATAGGTTAGCTGTAGGTATAAAATGTACTAATATTTTATTTCAAATATTTTGTAGGCTTGAGCATGGATATCGTAAATGAAATATTAGAAAGGGAACAGAAAAAGGCTGAAAAGTATAAGCCAATCACAGTTGAAAAGCATTTAGAGGTAGAATTTGATATTGGTACGCTTCTTGCTTCAGACACAAATGATTTGGACACAAAAGCATTGAGGTGAGTTACTGCAATATTTAATGATAAAGATACCATAATCTTTATTTATTAAATCAAAAACCATATAATGCATATACCAGTTACACCCTCATTGTCATAATTGCCATTTTTTTATTAGTTAAAAAGATCATCATTTCAGAATGGTTTATTTAAGTCATGTTAATAGGCTTATGTTTTCGAAAGGGTAATCCACATAAATGTACATGGCTCTATGGAGAACTTTCAGACATTAGATTTGACAGACATTAGATTGATAGAGACAATTTCCATTTAAATCATAAGATAAAAATATATTTTCAGGTCGGACAGTAACCGTGAAGCTTACCTACAGGCTTTAACCAGAGACAACACACAGCTGTTGCTCAACAAGATATGGGAACTACCTACAGAGAGAATAGACGAAGCAATAGTTATCAGGCTACCAACACCCACTACTGTATTGCCCAGGGCCAAGCCGGTACCCAAGCCCAAGCCACTCACCAAATGGCAAGAATTTGCAAAGGCCAAGGGCATCACCAAGACTAAAAAAGATAAACTTAAGTGGGATGAACAGTTGCAAAAATATGTGCCTTTGTATGGGTGAGTATTACTGTACTTTCGCATACCCGTTTCAGTTCTAAGATGGCTGGATGATGGAATGGCTTATTTTACTCGCAAATTCCTTCAGTGTATCGGAAGGCATGTCAGCACATTCATTGATCTTGGATGTTAATGTAAGTTAACAGTTGTTAGTCTATGTTGAAATCCTTCAGTCTAGACAACTGAGTAGGCAGTTATATGAATAGACCTTGTGTCCTGCAGTAGGCTGTTTGTGGGAATCTCTTGGATAGTAGTAGAATATTTATTTTTAAACTTGCAAGATTTGCTATCCAACCCACATCTGTCTCCAAGCCCATCTATACGACAATTCTTAGTTTACTACTTCAGTAACAGATTCAAATGGACCACAGATAAGAAGGGTATCACTTGGGTTGCACAGCAGTATTATATTTCTTTTTAAATAATTTTGATTTACTATCCAACCAGCATCTCTATCCATCCCATCTCAATTCTCAGTTTAATACTTCTGTAACAGATTCAAACGAGCGGCAGCTGAGAAGGAGAAGAATTGGTTAATAGAGGTGCCGCAGAATGTGGATCCCATGACGGACATGTACGAGAAGAAAGCCAGCGAAAAGTCAGAAAAGGTGGCCAAGAATGAACTGCAGAGATTGAAGAATATTGCCAGGACTAGGAAGGTTAAAATACCGAGAGTTGGCATTCCAGTCACTTCCGACAAAGCATCTGCTACACAGGTAAATTAATATTGGGTTTTTGGTAGCCAAGTGGTTTGAAATTAGACCATAATTTGTTTTAAAAAAATTGAGTTAATATTTTCCTTGGCCACATCCCCGCCGATTTTGTTTTGCAATATATACTATCTCAGATAAGAAAAAATAAAAATTTGACCAACTGTTGTCCTGAGTCTTTCTTCTGTTACAACAATCTTTACATAAAACTGAGTAAATCAGCATCAAAATAATTTTTAGTAACAACTCCAGCTTGACCAAAAAATTAAGTTTTCTAAGTTCGATTCTATGTATCTTTAATGGTTTCCCCATAATGGCCCATTTAAAAAAAAAAAAAAACTATATATAAGTCTATTATCATTTCTAGCTGTCTACAGCTGCTGTGGTTGCAAAGGCATCAACAGCATCTCTTGGTAAATTCCAAGACAAACTGCCCAAGGACAAAGAAGCAAGAGGAAAGGGCATTCATGAACTAATCCCCGGCAAGGAAAAGAAACGAAAAGCACCCATTCCCACACCACAAGTGGAGAAGGAGAATAATTTGAATCTTATAGACAAGATATTGAATAAACGACCTAAACTAGATATGGAGAAAGCCATTTCGAGACACATCCACACAGAGCAAGTGCAGTATGTATATAATTAATATTTTGAGTAATAGTATTATACTATGTGCCTTGAATGTTGAGTGCTGAGCAAAACTCTGCGCATCAAGTTGTTTAAATTTTTAATAGAAACATATCAATTTTCCTTTGTTATTGTTTCAGGCGATCAGAAGAAAAGAAGTCAATGAAGCCATCTAAAGGCAAACCTAAAGGTAAAGGGAATGTCACTCAATTTTCAGCAAAGAAGCCCAAAGGAGGCAAGGGTCAGAGGAATCCTAAAAAGAAGACACCCGGCAGGAAAAGGAGATAATATTTTGTAACTATGATTCTTATTATTCTACTTATTAATAAACTATAATAATATCCATGTTTAAAGTAGCATAATTTCAATTAAGTACAATTCCTATGACCATATCATTTATCTACAGAAATTCTAATTAATTATCCAACATAACATAATGTCACACCCGTATTTCGCGAAGGGGTAGGCAGAGGTGTGTGTGTGTGTGTGTGTTTTGACCAGTTATGTTTAGTTCATAAGTAATCGTTGGTGAGCCTATTGACCTATGGTTGTGACCTATTGAACCCAGGATCTCTAGCTTCGCAATTGCGATAACGACCACAAGAGGCAAGTCAGCGGTATTAAGAACAGTTAAAAAACACAAGTGAAAAGTAATACTAAAAGGATATAAATAAAATGCCTGCGAAGAATGCTTATATTATCGACTAGTGGACGCCCGCAGCTTCGCTCGCGTAGAATTAGAACCATCAACGACGTCTGCCCGCGTTCGGGTTGCCCACTTGACTTCAAATACTGCAAGGTTTCATACTAACTTTGCAACCCCGTTTTACCCCCTTTAGGGATTGAATTTTCAAAAATCCTTTCTTAGTGCTCCCCTACGTTATAAAAGGAACCCCTGTGCAAAATTTCAAGTTTCTAACCCTTATAGTTTAGGCCCTGCGTTGATATGTCATCATGTCATGTGTATATATAGATTTTAGCCGGTGAGAACGAGCATCATCTTTCAGTAGACATGACCCATCAAAATCGTGTGAGAGTTTACGGGATTGAGCTCTTCTTCAAAAAGTGTCTCTAATGTAAAAAGAAGACCACAGTAGACAGAAGACAAAAGAAGATACACAGAGAAGTAATTTGGAGTCCGACATCGGGCGCGTACAGTTTGTGGATGGCTGGTAGCAAAATTTCATAGGCCGGCCAACCCAGTGTCGAACCCCAACCCTCCCAATGTAACCATAACCATGCCCAACAGTGCCACGTATATGGGTTATAGCTTAGCTTAAGATTGGTGTACCCGAACGTAATTTCGTCTAGTTATTGAATCCATTCAAAAATTATTATTCTAAATCATTTCAAATTAAATTTGAGGGTCGTGGAGCGCAGTATTAAAAATAAAACCAAAATTTAATATACTGATCATACAATTTATTCATCATGATTTATTTTTAAATTTAAGTAGATAAGTAATTCATAGACAAGAGTTTTCAGTCAGCAATAAACAGGCACAACATAGCTTGACGAATTTATTCGACATAAATTTTATTTAAATAGGTATTTTTATTATATACGAATTTAAGATCAGACATAATTTTCACTAATGATGAAATTAAAGTGAGTTTTCTTAAAATTTAAACAAAAATAAGTGTAAAAACATACATAAATAAATCAAAGGTGCTAAAATCCTATTTTATGATTAACATTTCATCATGATTTTATAATATAAAAATACATTTTACTTCATTTATATAAATGTTACTTACAAAATATCAATTTATCAATTAAATAATAAACAAAGATTTTGTAAAAATTATATGGCAATAACTAATTGTAATATAGGAATATAATATTAGTAGTCTTAAAGATTTTTCATAAATGTAAAATTAAATCATTTTAGAAATGTATTTTGTGCGATTATTGGAAATATTAATTATATATTTAGTAAGGATTGTTCTTTTGCAATAATAAATAAATGTTGTAAATTAATAACAAATTTTAACAAATTAATTTTATATTTTTATCTATTGGAGATATCATTGGATAAGTACCTAAGATTTATTTTAAAAAAAGTAGAGCAAAATACAGATTGAGAGTGAGCCTGCAATGCAGTGAACATGCAGTCTTGAAACAAAACTTATTTTAGGAAATTTGTAGGTGAAGTAACTTTTTTCCAAGTAAAAATGGAGGAGATTAACTTTTTTCCAAGTAAAAATGGAGGAGATTGGTAATTTAGTAAAATATTTTCTACAATATCCTAAAACAGAATTAGCATTCGTTAACAGTTACATTTCTATGCTATCTACTAATTGTTCAAATTTTAATATTATTACGGGAAGGTAAGGTACCACCACCATAGGTAAGGTACCATTCAATACTGTATAAATCACCCTATTACCTACGATACACTAATAAAACGGCTATAAAGCTTTCTGGAAGCGTCTACAATTGTAATTTTATCTACTTCTGAAGGTCTACGTTTATACTCTGTTATAGTGACGTCTTTAACATTGTGACCATGATGGGAATTAAAAAAATATCTTCATAGTTGTTCATATTTGTACAGATAAAAATTGTTTTTATAATTACATAATAAAAAAAATATCGTCATCATTAAATGTAAAATATGTATATAACAAAGTTTTATTTGATCTGAACTGCTTTGCAAAGGGACTAAACTAATTCTGAACGTTCATGTCAAAAATGTTGAACAAGTCACTGTAACATTTTTTATTGGAAACATAAACATACATAAAGCCTAAAGTCCGCTTTTCTTGAGTTGTCTATTTGGTCAACAATCTTGGCACAACTTTTTATTGAAAAACTAGTTTAAAAAATAATTACTTATTAGTACACAGAAATTAGTTTTTGCGTTAAATATTTATTTATTCTGTATTAATGTAACAATTTTCATTTTGTGTTTATCTTCTTTATTTTTAAGTCACAAAAAGACACTAAGATTGTTTAATAAAATAAACAGTCTAAAAAAGCGGACTATATGTATAACACGTAGTACCTATACTATTCGTCTACGTACACTAACTTTAAAAATATTGCTGTCAATTCTTCTACACAACTACAATTCATTTTCCTACATAATATTCTTGATATTTAAAAACACTACTACAGTTCAGAACATAACAAGAACTTAATTACGTAACCTACATTCCTAATCTACATATTATTATTGTTATAATATGAAAATAGACTGTTTTCAAACACAACTGGTACTTGCTTTTTTTAATTTGCGTTTGTCTTTAGAAAGATAAATATTTTTATTTTGAACACTTGATGTTATGTCTTATTGAGAAGAAATAGAGACTCGCCCAAGACATTTTGATGGATCCTTTTGACAATACCAAGTTATGAAGATATACAAACGTAATAAGTATATAACTAATAATTTAGCTGTTGACAAGACACCGTTGAAAATGCGAAACGTAAGTATTTCAAAACGAATTAAAAACAAAAATCATGCAATCTCTGTGTAATTTCACTTAATCAAAAATTTAAATAATATGTAGCTCTTTTTTTAATTTCCTTAATACATTTATTAATTTATGGTTTGTTTTAATTAATAGAATATAACAGATTTATTTAAATATCTATTGGGATTTGGTACTTTGACTACAACGTCTATAGTTTACTTATAACGTCTATAATTTGTATACTTACTACAAATCTATAGAGCTACTAAATTTATTAATTTTTTCTAATATTTTTTTTCTGTCTTTTTGAGAGAAAAAGAATAAAGCGGTAGAATTGTATTACAGAATTAGAATCCCTTCAATAAAATGAACTTATAAGTACATAATATTGGCAAGCATCTATGCCCTACTCACAACCCTATGTTTAATCCGTAACGTTATATAGCGCTGCAAAGCTATCCTTAGTACGCTATAAATTTAGCTTCCAATAAGGTTACTCGGTCGATCGAAGGCTACCAGGGGTAGGTTTATAAATAAATAAATCGATTTGACTTATCCATTTCGTCATAACGTGACTTTATAGGTGTTTTAGCGTAGCAAAATAGCATTAGGTATATATTTAAATTATCTATGAAACATGGCAATGTTTGGAATGTTAGATATTACCTACATACGAAACCCATATTATTTCGATAATACCTAAATTTGTAATGAGTAGTGTACACGTACATAAATGGGAACCAGATAATATTCAATGATTCAATAACTTTTATTAAAAATAGATAGGCGTTGAAAACCCTAACGTTTAAATCTTACCACCGCCATTAAATATTTGTTCAACAAATTCGTGTTATATTTAAATTCTTAGATGATCATTAAATTTCTTACAAATGACTGTTCAATTTAATGTATTGATTACCAGAAATGACATACACAAAGTAAAATGGACCAATAAGTGTAACACCAAATACTTATAACGATTATCAAACTTGCAAAATCTAAGTATCTATTGTTATGAAGCAGAACAGAGCCTAGCACAAATTATAATGGTCGCAAGCATGGACCGCGATGCCAGACAGCTTTTTACTAACAAGAAAAGCAGTGTAACTACTAAGAAATTTAATGGCCACCTTTCGAACAATTGTTTTATGTATTTATGGTCTAGCTATAACCCTGTATGAAACTCGAGGTTAGTATTACCTTGGCTGATTTACATAATTCCATATAAAATAATCAACTAAATATTAAAATTCACTTTTAGTACATTGGTATTAGGTATGTACCTTTTTACGGACACGTGTTTCATAACATCAGTTAAAAATGTAGGATATTGGAATGTCATTCCCTAACACGGTAGGTACAAAAATAATTTTGTATTGTTAACATTAACATATATTATGTCTTATAAATAGGTAATTTTATGATTTTATCTTAACGTTATATTTATCTTACTAAATAAAGCTAATAAAGGGAAGAGGAGATCAATTAAGGAATAGAAAAATCTTTGTATCTAACAAACAATACAACATTATTATATAATAAAGATGTAAATAATCACTACCTCAAAAGGCTACATGATATTGAATCCCTTGATTAAAATATTCATTCTAAAATAAAATTATTATTTATTATATATTATTATGTATTAAACTATTTGGCACAGTCTTACACTGCGTTGATCTAAATGACCAAAAAGGTCCGAAGTCGCCTTTGGAAAGCTTAATGTGAGTGTCAGAAAGTGTCGTGAGTGATACGATAGGTACTATACTCTAGATAGTTTTCCAGCAGGCAGAAATTGGAAATGTACTCGTACATAATTTCTAAAACTCGGTGCTTGAAACCCCGATTGCCTATTAATGATGTTGACTGCTTGTGTTAGGATTAGCGTGACGAATCAATTAATATTAGGTACCTAGGTAGGCACAGATTACTGAAAAAAGATTATGACCTAGGCTAGGTAACATTAGGTAGGTACGTTACCTATTGGACTTAAATAATTAGAAACTGATTTTTTCACATTAGTTGAGCGTGGACTTCATAGCGGAAATTTTAAAAAATCATTTCAGAGTCTGAAATTCAGACTTAAGACAAATAAATAAATATAAGTAGAAAGAGAAAAATCCCTGAAACAGAAATATGTAGGTATAAGTATAATACGTAAATCACTTGTATATTTTAAATTCTATTCGTCAAATTGTATGCTGCGGCCTTGAAAGCACTTTTGGCACACCGTATAAACATCGGAGTCAGCGTCGTGCTTGCCTTTGTAATGACACACAATGTGTACCAACTTCAAATTTTCTTTAGTAAAAATTTGGAGGAAATATTTTTCGGTTTCAATACCACCTTGGCGGGAAACATTTTCGCACGCCATACACTTGACGTCTCCGTTGTTCAAGCTATCGATTGCCTGCAAAATCCTAGGGATAATCGACCGGGATAATTCGATCCTATGGTCTAAGTTCCAAGTTTGGAAAATGATGCGCTCCTCCCGACTCCTGTACGGGTTGATGTAGTGTTCGCTTAAATACATACATTTGTCGCTGTTCCACAGCCCACCGCACTCAAACTCCCCGTTCTGATCGCAAAGTCTCAGTTTCCTGTCAGCTTTTCGGTTGAAGTAGCCCTCGTTATACTTCCTGCACTCCAGCAGTTTTCGAAGATCTAAAAGGAATTGATCGACCAATTTCTTACCGCTGCCGTTTTTGGAGCGTACATAGAGTTCCGACGCCTGCAGAGCAGATTTCGTTTTGTAGTAGTACCCTCGCATCCGATCCTTTACACGCTTTGACATCGATTGTTCTTTTGTCTTTTCCGACGGCTCCAGACCTAAAATAAAAAATGATGTTTACGCGCTACAGTAACAGTTTTACTATAATAGCGGTGAATTAAAGATAAATCTGTTATAGCAGTTGAAGTTACCGGCTTACTCACGTGTGATTTAAGTCGGAAATAGGCCGACTAGTTTCGATCTATATCGTTCAGTAATAAAACTGTTATAGCAGGTTTCCACGGTTCACGATACTGCATAATATGATCCCGGACGGCCAGCGACGACGAGCAGACTGATGCAACGCTACCAGCGTTCCTTATTTTTTAAGAGTATACGACCTTGCCTGCGTTTTTACAGACGACATCATTTTCTACGGTGTTTTGTGCGCCCGGATCCACGTCCGTCCGCGATATCGCATATCGCGCACCGTGGGAACCACTCTTAATATGTATCTTGAAGTCCACGCTTCATTTTGAATTGAAAAACGGCTTTATATTTGCCAGCCTGACTAAAAAATGTGATGTATTTTTTAATATTATTTACTTATTTTTTAATAATGTTATGTTTAATTCCACGCGAGCGAAGCGGCTCGCTTCGTTTACACCTAGTTGCCATTCTCCTCAAAGACAATACTTTACTTATATTTCGTTCATACCAAATTCTATATTATTGTTTAGTTTTGCTGTTGTTTTTTTTCCTATTTTCATACCGAGATAGCTAGTATAATTTTTTTTTTGTATTATTATTGTGAAAATACTTTCAGTGTTTAAAATTGAAACCCACCTACAAACCAGTCTGGATCCTGGCTTCTCTCACTGAGCATGGTTCGGGCGTCGTCAGCTGCTGCTATATACTTCTGGAACACCTTGAACTTATCCTTAAAGTTTGTGTCAAGGAACTCTTTGGCAGCCAACCCTGTATCTATATAGTCCTTCTTTGTTGACCGGATTAAATTATAGTAGTAGTCAAAGTCTAAAAAAAAACATATATATTATGAAGGACATGGAGTAGGTAGAGGTACCTAAGCATAGGTAAGCATTTTATTAACTGTCTACAAATTTTACACAAGTACAAAATAAGGTCATATTAATAGTCCTCCTTGGCAATACACTAGTATTGTCAAGGTACACTCTACGTAATATGTATGCAACTATGTATTTACACCTAAAATAGCACTGAAGCAAGGATGGGTGCTTCTAATAACCCCAAAGAACCCTATGCAAAATAATACTTCCCAATTTCTAATAAGAAATTCATTCTAGGTGGTAGAGCCTATAGGGAACCTAATAGGTTTTATTTATGAAACCTAATTGGTTCCATATAGAGTTCGCCCGGGGCAGTACCACCGCCCGCCACGGTACCTAGCACCATTTCTGCCGTGTAATAATTGTTTTTATGGCAATTATGGTCTGGTTGGAAAGGTGTGGTTTCCGGTTACACTTCTTTAGAGGCGACCATCTTAGTCCTCAAGTGTAGCAACACATGACTGTGACTGACTTAGAACGAGACTTACTAACAAGTACTAACTGGACTATTACTAACACCAACTAATAAGACTAACTATCACTAACAATCCCCAGTCCTCATACCTACTAACGAACTGACCAACTAATGTTCTAATTAACTCTCTCAACTAATTGGAATAACCATCCCAGTCCCTAATTAAGTCTTGTTGAAAGTCAGTCACAGTTGTCATGGGCGGCAGCGGATGGGTGGTGCTGCAAGCTCGTTTGCTATCTTGTATCCATAAAAAAAAAAAATCCGTTCATGTTTTACAACATACCAGTTACCATTAGTTCCTTATCTTTTAAGAGTATAAAAAGCGTTTGAGATGGGAGGGTGATGAGGTAGTCATCATCGTCCACTTGCGTGCCGTCCTCCGCTACGAACAGTCGACACTCCGACCAACTGACATTGAACTGAAAGCGACAAACCAAATTAGGCCAAGGTAGGCACGAGTAGTTCGGTCAAGGTTGGGGTTAGCCTTGACCCAATTCCCGAGCAGAGCGTCGGCGATAAACGGTTCACACCGCTAAAATACTAAATAAAACAACATACAATATAGGCTTCAATCGGTTATCAGGACGTTTTAAATAGATGAAAATTTCTTACAACTTACACCCAACTTTTTGCATGATTTATCAATAAGTTCCTGTAGATTTTCCGCGGCTACGCCGATTTTCTTCTCCCTCTTCACGTCGGTCACTTTATATCCCTTTTTCATACTTATGAATTAATAAGAACAGTACATTAAAGTACCTTAGTAAAACAAAGAGGATAATGAAAATATAGTGTAAGTAAATTATGTACGCGTAGCGCGAAGCGAGCGACCGAACGCGAGTCCGCGTATTGCCCCAAGTTCCGACCCAACTAACTACCTCGCTATGGATATAACTTCAACCAGAGGAAAATGAAAGGAAAACAGTCGGAAAAGGGAAAAGCATTGCTAGAAATGTGCGCGCGCACAGCTGTTCACATTGCTTGCCCCTCCTTCCGCGGACTTCCGCCCCGCTGTCAGCTCCACCCTGCACCACCTTCCCTTCCTCAAAAATCTGCTCAATGACATTCACTTTGACAGTAACAGAATATTATGTCAATATTATTATCTGTCTGCATTTTGGTCATTGATAACAGAACTAAAGAGGATGTGAAATAAGGTCACGTGATTTGAAGCCGATTATGTCCACGGCGTCCATTTTCAATACAATATAATAATTCATATATGTAGAAAAAGTACAAGAGAGGTCACATATTTACATTTACTTTAATCAAACGTTTGATCGATTTGGACAGTATAGACTTTAAGAAAACAATACTACCTACTATGAGCCAGGGGGCGGTTTTTTAGGCGGTTGATGGGTGGAGTTGACGCCATATTAAGAACTAGAAGAAATAACCAGCTTCAAATCACGTGACCTCATTTCTCATCCTCTTTAGTTCTGTTATCAATGTACCGGACTATCGACAATGACATTGACATCGGTAACTTTTCGTTTCGTTCAAAAACGTAGTGATTACTTGATCAGTGATTATTCATTACAATACCTACAATAATATTTTCTGTATTTATCCCAAATCCCAACTGAAGTTGGATAAAGTTCTCCTTTTGTAAAGTTCTTTTCCTTATTTATAAGTTTAAGATATACATTCGGACGGCATTGGACTCAGCTTAAAACGAGTTTTCTGTTGGAGGTGGTTTGGGGAATACTTGAACATGACTGTAAAGAGAGGAGCTTTGATTGTGATGGAAGGAGTAGACAGGACTGGTAAATCAACACAATGTAAGAAACTTGGTAAGTCTTTTCCACTATACAGAAATCCTGTCTTTGATTATTTTTAATTCCTTTGTATTAATATACCTATCTCATCTAAAACACCTGTTTGATTTGGAATAACTCTTTCTAAAAGTTATTTCAGTTATGATACTAATACTAACACCAACACCACAACTACCACAAACAGTCCCCGATCCTCAGATCCATGAACAAACTAACCAACTAATGTTGTAATTAACTCTCAGCTGTTTATAAATAAATTAAAAATAATTACAAATACTTTACTTACCAATTATGTTCATTTACATCCTTTTACAGTTGAAAACTTGAATATAAAACAGATTCCAACTGAATACACAAACTTTCCAGACAGAAGTACAGAGGTTGGCAAAGTTATTGACAGTTACTTGCGCTCAAAGGTAATCCTTTATTATGCAAGAGCAAACTAATTAAATTATTATTCACTAATGTATCCTCATTTGTAGAAGCATATTATTTAAAACTAGCTACTTCCCACAGGGAATGTATAGATTATAGATTCAATCCTGTATTTTATATGAAATATTTATTCATATTTCAGAAAGAATTGACTGATGAAGCCATCCACCTATTATTCTCTGCAAATCGATGGGAGAAAGTGATATCAATAAAAGAATTATTGAATAAAGGAACAACTGTTGTTGTTGATAGATACTGCTATTCAGGAGTTGCATTTTCTGCTGCCAAAGGTAGGGCTCCTACCCATAAGTGTGTTACTGCAGAGTACAGGTCTCTATTCACAATATGAGCAGTATGGTGGCACAACTCCCACTATTGTATTGGTAGTTATTTCTTCCAATTTTTCATACAGTAGGATCTGAGATCCCGAATGAACATTTGGTGTTTGATCTTTAATTAAATAATTTTGTTTCCAAGGTCTAGACATATCTTGGTGCAAAACTCCGGACATTGGGCTGCCCAAGCCCGATAAGGTGTTCTTCCTCACAATGCCCCCTGAAGCCATTGAGCAAAGAAATGGCTATGGGGATGAAAGGTAAAAAAAATTAAGGAGCTTATGGATCACTTTTGGATTCCTATGATTTAAGATTTTAAACCTTAAAAATTCCTACCACCTACTAAGTATATGCAATGGCCTATATGTACTAAAAAACAACTATATTTTTGCAGATATGAGGTCCTTGAGTTCCAAAAGAAAGTGTTAAGTATATATATGCAGCTCAAAGACGATACTTGGGAGATACTGGATGCTACTAGGTAAATAATAAATACATTACTTAACCACTTGCTAATAATGAGGCTAGTGTGGCTAGTCAGGCTATTTATAATGAGAATTTGATGCAGACTGTAGAAATTCCTAAGATACGAGGTATCCTGTGATGTGAAGTAATCTTACAAGTCTATAATTTTGTTACAGGTCTATTACAGACATACAAGAGGAGCTAGTAAATAAATCACTTAGCATAGTAGATAGTGTTGGTTTAAAGTCAATAGAAAAGTTGTGGATGAAAGAAAATAATCCTTAAAAATGAAATAAATAAGTATTCAATTATGTTAAGATCTACATTAAATGTATACATGATAGTCATTCGTTATGAGCCTATCGGGAGCGGACGGCGGCAGTTGTATGGTGACAAAAATTTCTTCTCAACTGTGGTGGCACTTTATCTGAGCCAGTAACATGTTAGGGTACATTTTACATTTAAATCTTACAATCACTTTTTTACAATGAACTGCCAAAAGTACCCAATTCAGATAAAAATGTAATGTAAAAAATTTGTTGACCATGTCCTTTTTTTTTGTTATTGTGTGGAAACCAATGAGGGCCCAAACTGATGTTATATTTGGAATAACACAATTTTGTCTTATTAACAACATGGGAGAGGAATATCAAAAATATGACGCTTTTAGCGCTACACACAAGCAAAGCATATTAAAACTATTATTAATAGTTTTAATATACTCTGACGAAAATTACATTTATACTTCGAATCTAATGGAATAACTATAAGAATACAATGTCCTAGTACTCTTACATTGCTGAATAATAATGATTAATTGTATATAATTTCTGATAAATAAAACCATCAATAAAACCGAACTTGTTTATTTTTTCTGCACAGTTTGCAGCAGTATCTTGGCACCCTGAGATGTTTGTTGTTTCAAGACACTAGCTTGCGATTTGATTGTCTTTATTAGTTTAGTTGCAATTTTTTCTTTATTGCTCTCAATCAGCTTCAGAAGGAAGAAACATCCCCTGTTTGTGGTTATCCACAACTTTACCTGCAAAATAGAAAGAGACAGAACATACTTTAAAAATATAATTGATAACACATATTATTAATTACATTTTATTCTGCACATAATCATTGCTATTCTTATGGACTATGGTTATCTCTAGAGAATGATATAACTTTCCAACTGGAAAACAATTGCTATAAAAGTTATCTCATAGCAAAAATGGTTGTGGTTGTGGTACTACCTTCTGCGAACTGTAATCAACAATTATCTCAAACTGCACTGGAACAGTGTGGTGGAGTATGTTTCAGGCTTCTTCAGAGGGCGAAAAATGTGTTAAGCCGGCAGTGGCAAAAGTGGTTACACCACTGGTGGTTAAATCCAACTGCTTCTGTCCTGTTGGTCTATTCTTCTGCTTATTCTATCCAAAATTACTTACTACGCTTCTGTCCTTCGGAAGGCAGGGTAGGCCCGGTTGTTAATATAGATAACAATCCTTTATACCTGTCGGAGCGCCTGATTGTTAGAAGACCGCAGTCAGGTTAACTAATACCCTTTCGCCAATCCACACTTGAGCAGCATGAGGATTCACCAGGTCTGCTAAGTCAATTGGACGACTCCTTGGCGCAGAAGTGGTGGTGTAGGGACCCTGACTGCTGAACCGCGGGTCCCAGGTTTGAAACCCGGTTTGAAGTCTAGTCTCTCTCCCGTCTAGTCTCCCGCAGTAAATGTAGAGCGTTGTAAAAATAATTTACTCACAGTATCACCATCCAAGATATCGCTGATAGCTTCCCCTAGAGTGTAGCCGTCCACATCCTTGTCCAGGCTGGCTAACTTCTTCAAACACATGTGTAATCCAGCATCCTCTACTGCCAGTATTTCCTTGTCGTCCTGTTTCACTACCCAGTCTGTACGGCAGACTGACTTGGCCACTGAATCTAGGATATCCTTGGAGGACTCTGAAAGTGTTATTTTTTTAAATATAAAAACGTTTTTCCAATGTAATGTTTTTAACGACAATGTTTAATTCATAGTAATAAATGGATATGGGATCAAACAAAACATAATTTTGGAATAGTTTAATTGTTTTGGATGAGGCTACAAACTTGTACTAAAATAAAAACAGAGTTCAAGCATACACACTAACATCAGCATTTTGCTTAGTTATGGTATTCTGCTTGATTAAGCACTGACGCGAAACTGAGAAAAAGGTCGCTAATTGTATTGGATTAAGCATGCCACTTGAGCGCCTATGACTAATTTACCTTTTTCTGAATAATAAGCTCTTGTTAATTTATTTCCGTGCTAAACTTTACCTCTACCATTAAATAATACTTTTAAATATAAAAATTACAGCATTTTCCGACGGCAAGCTACTCTTAAGATTACCAATCAAAACTTAGCTTCACTCACAGTTCTGCTGATCAGAATCAAATCAAAATTAGTCAATCAAATTGATTCTTAATCAATTAGTCGAGAAGAAGGACAAAACAACAAACACACATTCCCATTTATATATTAATAAGAATTGTGTATCTTACCCAGAGATAGAACTGCAACGGTTAGCAACATAGTAGTTTTATTGCCTAACCAAAAGTTAGGATCCGTCTCTATGTCTTTTTTAATTGCTGGTAGGATTGCCTCCCGGAGCTCCGATACACGTATCTCTGCGTCCTTTTTTGAGGATCCGCTTTTGAAACCATCTTCCAAGAACTTTACTAAGCTTGGGTGAAACGCTGCAGGGTCCTTAGGCTTAACAAGCCAGTTTAACACCTGTGGAATATACACCTCTTTTAGACACGAGTAGTTAACTGGTTTGTTTAAAAATTGTTTACAGATAACGGGACATAGGGCGCTTCGGAATATAGAATAGATTTGTTTATTTTTCATTACACATCTACAACCCTAGCAATACCTATTATCATCTACGCAAACACTTTAAATAGCTTATAGGCTTCTTAATTTGTTATGAATAATACGCTAAGTGTTAACAGAAAATGGTTCAAGGATAAAAGAAAAATGTAAGGTGAAGTTCTGCTTCGCTTCAAGAAACGCTTCTGCAAGAACCTCACGAATGAGTGAAAATTTATTTTAATTTAATAATAATTTTGCCACTTGTTACGGAAACCATTTCTTTAATTAATAAAAGTCTTTGCAGCATGTTTATTAGCGGTTTTTATGTTAATGGTGCCTAATCAAAAAAAACCATTAAAAGAACAATTTATCTATGAATATAAAATGTACCAAGGTACTTACGGATAACTTACCATATTTCCCCAATGGTCATTTGCAATGTCCTTCAAGTTGTTCGCTATAGTGGTCACAATAGCCTTCTTAACAAGTACAGTGTCATCTACAGAATCAAATATTGCCAGCAGAAGCCGGTATCCAGTCTTATGTTTGCACAAGGACACTACATGCTCCTTTACTACCTTCAATATAGTCTGGATGGATAATAACAACACTAATTAAAAATTATTTATTGCAATGTTTATCCAAGTTAATACTAAATATTCACGACATTTATAAATAGTAAGTTTATGGATGGGTGACCGCTGGTGGCTCGTTTCATGGGCGCTTTCGTACTTCGGGAGGGTACGTAATCCCAGTTGTTTTTAAATCTAAATTATCCGCATTGGAGCAGCAAGTAGAAGTATGCTCTAGACCGCTCATGCAGCTGTGGCTGTGTGGAAGACCAGTGCCTAACAGTGGCACGTCTATCAGCCACTAATGTGGGTTTTGGATGCACACGTACATTGTCTAGGTGAGGTTTTTAATTGATTCCACAGATGAAGATTGAAGCATTGTATTATGTACATTTTGTTTTATACACATGCCCCTTCTTCCATTGTTGAAAAGCCAGAACCGATCGTATTTGCAGAAATGCACTAAGAAAATTATCTTGAATTAAAGCAAACAAGTCGCCGCATGTCCGAAAACCTTAAAACTACATAATATATGGAATTACACCATCCTAAAATAAAATATCTATACCAACTATTATGAACATTTTTTACTCTCCCCTGTTTACAAACTTTCGTAATGCTAATGCACATTTACTTACTTTCTTATCCTTGTTTGTGCCCTGCCAGACACACATGCTAGCAGCGTTAACACCCGGCAGGGAGTTACTGAGAGGCACAATCAAGGGACTCAAGGTTCCAATCAGCTCTGCTCGGTCCTCGGCACTACACTCCTGCATGTAGTCATAAAGAACTGAATGCAGAAGTCTGAAAAATGCATTTTAATTTACATTATAGATTACATATTTAACAGATTCTCATATGAGTATATTATTTCTGTAGGTTCCCATTCACAAATGGGAAACATGGGAGCATGTTTTGTTCTGTTAGTTACAGCTCAAAGGTTACGAAACCTGAGCTTTTAAAGCTAGCTTTTAAAACATGCTGTAGAATTCAAATAACTAGTGGTTCACCACAATTCTTTCTTTATCCCACTGTTGGGCACAGGTCTCCTCTCAGAATGGGTACACCACCACGCTGGCCAAGTGCGGATTGGCAGACTTCACATGCCTTCGAGAACATTATGAAGAATTCTCAGGAATTCAGGTTTCCTCAATATATGTCCTTTACCATTATAGCAAGTGACATTTAATTTCATAAATCGCACATAACTTAGAAAAGTCATTGGTGTGAGCCCCTTGGGTTTGAACCCAGACTGCTAAGTGAGAGGCAAAATCCATAACATGGGAAAAATGCTGTAGAGAAGAAATTTGTATTTTAATAGAGAACTATGTATGCAAGCATTTTTATAATAAAAAAAAATTGTCTCACTCGCTATCATGTAAATTTTTGTCCAGAATTCTCTGAATGTTTGCTTTGCAAGCCTGGAGGATGGCAGCTTTCATTTCCGGGCTGTCCTTGTATGCATCACGCAGGGTGGTTACTTTATTATCCTTAGTCTGGAATATACACAAATTAAGATTAAAGTAAAATATACAATCACCATAACGGTAGACCAGAAATATATGAGGTGAGCCGTGGGTGAGGTTTCCGTGAGGAAACTGTTTTTGAGAGCAAGAGAGCACAACAAAATACTTTACAGTTGAGTTCAACTTTTTCTTGTAAGCACTTGTTATTTTTGTATGATACATAATGTAAATACATTGTAATGAAAAATATAATATTGACATAAAATAATAAAAAAAATTAGTTGCTTTCAAAATCCACAACATGGTGACACCTTAATAGTTCCTGGTTAGGCTATACATAAATGATTATTCATAGACAAAATATGCAATACAAACATTTTTGTATATGTCACCATAAAATTCTTGCTGCATATGTAACTTTTCTTTTTTTGAGGCAAACTCGCCATATGCATAGTCCAGGACGGGAGCACTGATAGAATGGGAAGCCAGAGACACAATATGACCAAACAGCTTCTTTATAACTTCATGGCGGATAAAGTCAGTGCCATATTTCATGATACGCTTCACTGCATGCTGTGCATACTTGGACTGCATCATCTGTACCATAATATCTAGTAATTCTTCTGATATTTCATTTTTAATATCCTCCGGTCCGTTTTTCAGTAGAACTTGTATAACTCTACTCAAGTCATGAGTGAGAGCTATAGACTTGTACTGCCCTTTCAATAAGCAGTGAAGTTCTTTACATGCATTGAGTCTGAACTCCTGTTTAACGACTTTCCTGTAAACAGTTCAACAATAAATTTATTCATCAACCAAAGTCAGCTACATTGAATACTATAGAAATAATGACGAAGACTAAGTAACATGATAATTACTAATTAATAAAACAATTAAACAAGTTATTCCTCTTGCCAGAATGCTGTTTCAAATTTACCATCAGATCTTACCTTTGAATTTGAGCAGACAACAACTTTGCTTTATGGGAAATTTCGAAGATTTCAGCAGAAGCCTTGGCCTTCCGCCTCACGATTCTCAAATTTTTCTTCTCCTTCTTCATTTCTGACCACTTTGGTTTTTCCCCACTTACTTGCTTTGAATTCTCCTTTGAGAACTGGGGTTTTCCGTTTTTTAACTGCTTACCCATTGATCCTTTTTTAAAGGTTTTGATGCCTTTACTAGCGTCTTTCTTAAATTTATTAGGACTCTTAGAATCTTTTTTCTTGAACTCCTTTTTAGACGTGAAATTATCCTTATTTTTCTGACCGCTATTATCTTTTTCCTCATTCTTGTTATCGAATTGCACTTTCTTCTTTTTCGGAGTAATAGCGACCTCCTCATCGGATTTTCTCTTTGTGTTTAACATTGCTATATTCTAGCTCTTTAGTGATTTCGTGGTTATATGTAGGACTTTTTTATTTGGCTTCTACTGGACAAAAATAAATAATATGATAGAATATTAGCAGTGCTTATTTAATTTACGGTAAAAGGGATCTCTACTTCAGTTAAATTCTTGTAATATTAACACAACGATAAAATTAAATTTAACGCGTGCAAAAGACCAAAAGCAACCTTTAAAATTTGGATTTGATTTTGATTTTGACAGTAATTGACAGCACATATCTTCTCTGACACCTAAGGACTTGTACCGAGTTTGACAGCAATCGTTCGCGAAACGTCCGAGCGCTCCGGTCGATCGAATTCCGATCGAAATCCATCGATCGATCTGATCGATTCTTATTAGAATTTAATTTCTAGTAAACTACTGCTGCTATAGTAAAGTAAAAAATACTGTACGAAGCTGACTCTATAGGGAATCAATCTATATTTAATGTAAAGTACAATATTAATCCAAAAGGTATAAAAAAAATATTGACCTTGACATTGCGGGTAAATTTGAGTAAAATTTTTCTTATAAGAATCTTTTACGAATCATTCTAAAACATTTCTCAATGTTACTTAGTAATTATTAAACTAGATTAATGTACCTTTCTTTTGATACCAATGAATCATTACTTGGAATGTAGAGTGTAACCCAATAAACCAAAACAAAGTACCCATTCCCGTGTAAATCTCCGTTACAAATCGGGAAAGAGAAAATTTTAAAACGTAAAATCATAACTATTTTAGTCATATTCTTTTCATTTACGTATATGTAAATGTTCATAATGAACTGCTTTTCTAATAACTATAAGAGTTTTACTTATATAAACAGTAATTAATACAAAAACTTACCGATAAACCGGCCGCAATGGCCGGCAAAATTCATGTTTGTGCAAGTCGACTTTAGCACATGTTTTCATATCCGATCAGACTTTGCATTCACAGCATTTGTAGATATGTTGAAAGAATGAATCTTGAGGATTATTTACATATATAACACTAATACCATCAGTTAATGAATAAACTTTTGTTTACATAAAATAAGATCAGATTACAACCACTTGAAAACACATGACGTCACCCACTTGAAAAGATAAACAAATTTTTTTTACAATGATGACTGACGACTGTACAGATGTTTTACCTACCCAGAGAAAGGAAATTTAATACAGATTCCATATAAAGAACCATCGACAAACTCTATGGCATTCGACACAGATAAAAACTTGTTTAAATCGTATGCATCCTCCGGTCGATTTCATAAAAAAAATTTTTTTCACTCTATGAAATATATCCGATCAAAGTTGCCATTCACAGCATTTATAGATATCTCTATAGAATAAATCTTGACGATTATTTTGATAGGCAACACTAATACAGTGGGATAATAGATAAACTTTTGTTTACTTTAAGAAAATATCAGATTACAACCACTTGAGAACACGTGACGTCACCCACTTCAAACATTTTTTATAAAATATTGGTTTCGTCAATTTATATGTTTTACCTACCCAGAGAAAGGAAATTTAATACAGATTACATATAAATAAACATTATCTTACATTATCTTTGCAAACTCTGGGCGTATAAATACGCCCTGGACATTTGGCGTATAAACTTTTGGGGCAACCATGGTTGCCTGGACATTTCACTTGGAACGTCAAAAGGCAACTCTAGTTGCCTGGACATTTGAGTGGATAAGAGTAGATTTTTACAAAATATAAATAATTATGTTTATCGTGGTGGTACAACTACAATTTCTTTTGTACCAGTATGTAAAATGTACTCTGTGTTTTGTACACAGTACAAAAGAAATTGGACTGTTGACAGTATGAATACTGTGCTGTGACTGTCATTACTGTCAGTGTTTGTCAACGAAAATAGCGAAATGAAATGAATGTGTATCAATGGTAAAATGTATACAACGTTATAGAATAATAGATTTGGAATTGGAACAGAACAGAATCAGGATAGGAATCAATCAATCATGACTCCGGATTCTGAGAAGTCTTTTTGTTTTAAGGTCGAAAATAAATTTATTGTCAAAAGTGGCTGCAAAAAACGAATGTGGAGATCTTTGAAGCAAATATTAACTGCTGACAGAGCTTTACCGTGGTCGAACCAGGCTGTTCTATGTAAGCATCGACAGTAAAAACATTATAAATATAGTGTATATGTTCAATTGATCATATACTACCACTCAACTGAATTCTCAAGATTACTTATACAAAAATTTTATAATAAAACTTACCTTTTAACAATAATTAACAACGTTATATTAACTTTATATACTTGCAGATTACTCCATAAATGCGCCACCTACATTCAAGCCTACAAAGAAATACTCTGACATCTCAGGCTTACCAGCCCCATACATGGATCGTCACTCAAAACTATACTACAGTAATGTTGAAGAGTTTGCAACAGTCCGAAGCCTGCCAATGGACATAACAGCTGGGTATTTACAATTAAGAGGTGCAAACACTATTGTAGGATAAGATCTGTGCATCAATAAACAGTTGTTAAGTAGTCAAGAATAGGCTGATGATGTAGTTGTTGTAGATGTTCTTCTACTGTGTAATGGTCAACTATACCTAATTATGAGTAAGTAAATGGAAGCATTGAATGATATCTTTATGTGAAAATGGAATCTTGTTATTTCTAATTATAAATTTTGAATAAACTTATATTGTTGTGTTTACTCTTTTTTTTTTCTCTCCCTAGAATATTGCTGCCTACCAATCACTATCTCACACGTTGTTTCTAATGATTGCATTATATTTGATAGGAAAGTACAAACAATGTGCTATTTGGGTATAAAATATTTATTGTTTTGTTTTAATAGTAAAGTTAACGACTAGCAGACCATTTTTAAAGTTTGCAAATTTGAACCATCTACCAGCTTTATGCTCCTGGCCAATGGCCGCATATAACTGCTTGCTGTCACTAGTAAACTGCATACTATTTACGAAACCATTCACTTCTATGCTAAACATAGGTGACACTTTCCTGTATGAATCACAAACCTTCCAAAGTCTAATGTAATTGTCATATGAGCCTGATGCAAACACATCTGAATTTAACAATGTTGCTAAACTTGTAATCCATCTTGGAACCTCGTTTTCTGAGCCATGTGCTTCAGCCACCATACATAAGGGCTTCTTTTTCAGTACACTCCATACGCATATTGATCCATTATCACTGCCAGATACAAAATGTTCTTCGTCTAGAAGTTTTACTTCATCCAAACTACCAACAGGCCCATTGAATATGAGTTGTGACTCTTCTACAATTTTCCATATCCTAATAGAAGTGTCCCTGCTTCCAGCAGTTATTGCTCGCTCTCTAGTTAGAGCATCTATAGCAGTGATCGGTGACTGATGACCAAACAATGTCTCAACATATGCCATTTCATCCAGAGACCATATTTTTACAGACCTATCTTTGCTAGCTGAGTATAAAGTGTGTGTATTCTTTCTAAAAACAAGACTGGTTACCATATCCTTGTGTCCCTTAAATGTGTGAACATGCTTCAAGGTGTTTGGGTCCCAGACTTGGATGCTAGGAGACTCATCTGAAGTTGCTAGATATTTGGAGTCTGTAGTTATTGCAACAGAGGTAACAGCTCCTTTTAAGAAGTTGGAATGTGTTTTGAATGTGAGAGAGCCAAGTTTTCTTTTTTCTTTGATACCCCATTTGATAAGGGAGCCGCTTTTGCATCCAGAGAATGCAAAACACCCATCACTTGAAATACAAACGCATGTAAGCGTGAGACGGTGCTCTTTCGCTTTTATTAATCGATGGTCGTCTTCTTTGGGGACTTCGTAAGTATCGGCTACTTCAATTCTTAATTTTCCTTTTTGTTCCAAATAGTCCCTTTGCAAACGTTTGTCTACAGCATCGTCGAGTTCTTTTAATTCCGCCCTTTTCGCTTCTTCTCTCTCTATTTCCTCCAAATATTTCTTGGCTAGTCGTAACTTTTTCTGTTCAGCAGTTTCATGATCACTTTCAGAATCCTCTGCGTCGGAAAACTTCTTTAAATCTAACTCGCTATCCGAAGATTCATTGCCGTTTTCTAGGTTAGGAACATTTTGTTTCTTCGACTTTTTCTTATGAAGTCTGTCACCTTTTCTATTATGCACCTGTCTAGATTTACCTTTCAAAAAGAATGAAGAAGACATTCTTTCAGCTTATTAAATATTTTTAATAAAATCAACAATAAACATTTAAAATTTTAAAACACGTTGAATTGAATTGGCGGTGAAATCAGAAATGTGTCAGCTGTCAGTGTGTTTCATTTTCATCATTCACAGTCACAGTTCACTCACACAGTCGGATTCACAGACTAGGAAGAGATCACAGAGTACCTTTATGAAGAGATACTACGTAGTCGGATTGACATTATTATTTATTAACAATTACAGACAACTAAATAGATATGTTAACAATGTGACGTTGCAAATCGAGCAGCAGGTAACGGGACGTAATCAGCAGATTGTTTGAACAGCGTTGACTTAGGTCTAGCCTAGATCTCCCAGGGGTAGAGCCTTAAATCAAACGCAAAGGTAAACGATTAACTCCTTGAAGTACCACATACCTACTTCAAGATGTCTGTAACACCATTCAAATTTGAAGTTCTGAGTTTATTTACGGTACGCTACGTACTCAGAGTATGATAATATATATAGAGGCACCTGTACTAATGTTACGGGGCACTAGTGAACGAGGAACCCGACACCACCTTGAGACTGGATTGGAGCTCGCCTTCCTGGTGATAGATCAAGGTGCCGGGCTTAAGGATTATCGTCTCCTCCCCCTATTTTCTGACTATAACCCAAGATGTAAATAAGATATTCCAGTGCAACGTCAATCTCAAGGAAGCTAAATAACTTATCGGACTGTCGCTAGCCAGGTGCAGGTCCGTTGGTAGCTTCATCTCTGCCGGGAATTATTGCCCCTGAAAGCTAACAAATTGTACAATGCGTAGGGATGTTCGATCCGATCCGATACTTGTGTGGATCGATACAAAGGAATACGATCCAATGGCATGATTACTTGTGATGATAGATAATTTAATTTCGCTCTCTTGAACCGCCAACAACATAGAGATATCTAAATTTATGGCTCAACCAAAAAAATCAATTGTTTTGAGTGTATTATTTGATGCTGTAAAACATGTTTTATTTGTAAAAATACTTGATAGCTTGATACGATGCTGGATCGATCCAAAAACTCGTATCGTATCAATATTGTGTTACGATCCAGAATATCGATACAAAGCACCTGGATCGAACATCCCTAACAAAGCGTGCTCGTGACTGCGATCGTTTTACACTGCTACGCATCTAGAATTTGTTAGGTATTACTTCTCTGCATTACGTTGTCGCTCGTTAACACTACCCAGTGACAAATTTTATAGAATTTCCTACGGAGGTTTTCACTACAGTCGCACCCCAGACCCGACTCTTAAGGCATTAAAAAAACAATGTTACTTTTTAACATATTTTATTATTTATTAAGAATCTTCATACAGTGTACGTGGTAGGTGTTTACCGTCAGACAATGCCTCTTCTTTCTTGATGTAGAATGTTTCTTGATCGACCTTTCTTAAAATTCCTAAGCTATAATAAATTTGATCATAGTTGCAAAACAACACCAAAGAAAGTTGTAACCAATACTGACTGCTCTATACGTCATCCATATCCAGGCGGGGAGGGTTGTTATATACTTTTTACCGATAAACCTAGACGCTCACGAATCTGCAAATCACAGCAATCAGCTCAGGTACTGCCACAGCAACAGGCCAGCGCACCACCGGCCTGCCAAACAAACGCAAGGATTAGTCCACACTACGCATGTCGGACGCCATCCTACCTGGATTCTCTTGTATTTCAAATGTGTGTACAATGAATACTTGGAAATCAAATTGATGAAATGTCAATGAATGCGGATATGGGTAGATAGATGGTAATATGCTGGATGAACAATCAATGATAAATAGAAAATTGTTTGAACACTGATCTCCCAAGTCCGCGTGATGTTAAAAAAATGTGAAAAGATAGCTACATCCAATTACATTCGAGGTTTATTTACGTCTGTTTATGCGTGTCTCGGTTTTTCAATAATATAAAAGTTTACTCATAACTTAGTACGGCAACAACAGCAAATCAGCAGTTGTCAGCATCCGCAAACCCCCCCTCCCCGCAAACCGCCTCTCGCTCTCTGCACTCTCCATGCCCTGAGCATACCAACACTGTTATTAATTCTACAATTATTATAGCTCTAAATCAATCTTACACTAAACATCATTTACACAATGTTCATTGAATTAGTAGGCCTTCATACCAATGAATAAAAAAAGAAACTAATCTCAGACAACACAAATAATGCAATATAGGCCTACTACTCAGAAAGGTTTTACAGTGATAAATTATTTAAGATACAAAAAATTGATTTAATATTTGTTATTTACCACAATTCATGAAGGTGTACATAATGCCCAATTTAGCCCAAATATCCCTTGGGTTAACATGTCCTTGTTTTATAACAAACCTGAAATTACATCTAATAAACCAGAACCTATGTTATAAATTTATGACATAGAATTTAATGACTTTTCATTGCTATGTCTGAGTACAATGTAAAAAAAAGGCATCAAGTAACAAACTACTCGGAAATAAAGTTAAAAAGGCAAACTGCATCATGTGTCTGTAGACAACATATTTTTGACAAAGATAGTGACAGCAAATTTATTACACAATTATTTGCATTACTGTTATGCAACTTATATCTAGGTCACAATTTATTTTTTTGAAGTTTTACCACTATGTTGATCATAGTTATGTCTATGGAGCTTATGTGTGAGTGATAGTACCTTGGCCAAAGGCTGCATGTCATGTGGTGCAGCACTTCAGCACACAGCAGGTACCCAACCTGTAAAAGTAGATTTATGATTAGATTTTTCTTGTAACTGTAAAAGCAAAGAATTCACTTGCAATAATATGTGGAGTATAAAAACTAAATAAATAACTTTTATTTCAGTTTAAGTAATTTATTTCCTTTAAATGTAATTATATTTTTCTTATAGTAATATTATTGTTAAAAGCATTCCATGTCAAATCTTTATAAGTGAGTTTCATGCTGTTACTTTTTGTGAATAATGCATGATGATACTGATACTGTAATGATAATTATATACTAGCTCTTCCTATAAACTTCGTTATGCCTCAATAATGCTTTGTAATTCATTTCTCTACCAAAGTTAAACAACAAACATAAATAAATCTAAAAAAAAAAAATACATCCCTAGGGAACTATGTATGTTCGTTAAGTATGTCTCATCTGATCTCAACAAATTTAACAATCTGCCAAATCTATCTTAAGATATTATTAAAATTGATTTGCTTTACTGAGTTTATAAAAATACATATAGGTTTACAAGGATTGGCAGTCAGTGTCAGTATTTTTAAAAAAAAAAACTAACTTCAAATTAAATTAATTAATTATGGTGAGCTATATTAGCGGAGATTAAACATTAATTCTAAACAAGACTTTGGGAAAGGCTGGTGTAGAAGATATTATACCCAACAAATCAAAAAATTCCATCCTTCATATTCATTCTTTGCCATTCTTTAGTTAAAAGTGTAGTAACTAACACAACATTGTTTTATGTTTATAGATTATGAATTATTGACTTACACTAAGTAAACTTAATTTGAAGCTATGTAGTTACTAAGATGTTAATAAATTGTACATCAATTTACTCTACTTACTTAGTCCATTTATTACAGTGAAACTCATTTAAAGACTACTTTAAAACCGTCACCTGTTAGTTGCTCCAAGAATCACCGATTCAATGTTACAATTGGTGTTAAGACAGTTCAGTTCTTACTCAGCGATTCAATGCCTGGAGCGGGAGCGAGAGCGGCTCCTGCTGCGGGTCCGGCCGCGCGAGCTCTTCGAGTCCGAGCGAGAGCGGGAGCGGGAGCGGCTGCGCGAGTACGAGCGCTTGCGCGAGCGGGACCTGGATCGACGACGTGAACGAGACCGTGAGCGCGATGCACTAAAAGAAATTCCATCACACAAAAATATGAATGCTGTTCAGGGTAAGTCTCGTTAAGCTGCCACAATACGCTGCCTCTGCAAAGTCTGCTCTAAATGAAGATTAGGAATAAAAAATATAAATGACACAAATTTCTGCAGTGCTGCTTGCAGTGTTCTGCACATCAACAATTAGTCAAAGTGAGCAGTGAATGCTGTCTTTTAATTTAAAGACCAAGAATTTAAGAAAATTAATATTCAAAATAAAAACATTAAAGACTTTACAAAGCTTTCTCATGTTGAAACTCATTGTAACGTCGTGATCAACAGAGTAAACATGTGATAATTATAAATTGAGGTTACCTTCGACGTCTGTCGTAACGGCTTCTATAGGGGGACGATGGACGACCATATCTAGCCATCTGTACCCGAAGCTCCCTTCCGTCCAACATACGACCATCTAGGGAATCCAGCGCGTCTTCAGCATCACGCCGGTCGAAGAACCTAAAATAGAATTAAGCGTCATACATGAAGAACTGCAAGATTTTATGCATCCTGCATATTGATATGAATTCGATGGTCTTACCTGACAAAGGCAAATCCCCTGCTTTCCCGTGTGTATCTGTCTCGAGGAATATATATGTCGCCAACCTCGCCACACCTTTCAAAGACTCGACGCAAATCTTCAGGAGTTGTTCTATACGTTAAATTGTCCACTTTTAAGGAAACCATGCCGTCAATACGGGGCGGTGGTCTACCGTAACTCATTTTTAATCAATTTACTGGTACACTTGGACTCAAATTATGTTCACAAGTTTCTAATAAATCAACTCAACAAAATGGCGGTAATAGCAATGATGGCGTCACTCACATCACCTTTCGTGTACGGCGTCCTTTTCCTTTGGAATTGAATAGAAGAATGAAGTGATTGAAGTGAAGAAAGAAAAAGATTGAATGATATGAATGAATAAAATGAACAAAGCGGAAGTAAGCGCGTCTGCAACCACAGACTGACGGTTCCTTTTTTTCGAGTGGATTCTTGCTCCTCTGGCCTCTATAGCGTCACCGAACAAGGTGAGCAATATTACTTGGTGAGCTGCAAGAGCTCAACCACAAAAAGATAAAGGAAGTGTTTGAAGTATCAGTAAAAAGTAACCATAAGTTATACCTGCTTATACGGTCTCAATTAATGTCTGTGGTCTGATTACCGGTAAAAACGGTAACGGTATTAAATATACTCAGCATAGCAACCCTCCGGACATAACCGGGCATATGCACCGTACTGTACTGATTATGTCCGTAGACATAACCTGCCTTGAAGACGGCTTTGGTCATATGACCAATGACCAATATAGTACTCTGTGCATATTATGACCCTCAAGCCGACACCGGAGGCGGGGCCGCAAACAGAAACTAAAGTGACATAAAACTTGAAATAGTATAGTGATCACCGATTTGTCAAAACTCTGCTGGTTTTTCAATGAACAACTCAGATTATCAAAAAGTGATTGCTCTTTCTTTTTGAATTGAAAGTCCTTTTGGTGGTGACATGAAAGTATATCCACCCGGCTTTGTGATGAATTGTGCCGGTCGCCCGCCCAATCGTAGAGCGGTTTAACGGTAGGCCTTGTGAAGGCAAGTACTTGATTGAGGTGTTGAAGCGACGCTTTGGAGTCACAGGTCCGGTCGACCTTCGTTTTCCACGAGGTCCTGTTTTCGAGTCTACAAAGTTAAATTAATTTTATCTATGAACAATATAAGTATTTTAAGTGGTGACAGCCCAGTGGCTATCGAACTCACCTCTCACTCGAGCGGTTTGGGTTCAAACCCAAGCGGCACACAGCAATGACTTTTTTAAGTTATGTGCGAATTAAGAAATTAAATGTCACTTGCTGTAAGGCGAAGGTCACATCTGAGGAAACCTGCATGCCTGAGATCTTCATAATGTTCTCGAAGGCATGTGAAGTCAGCGTGAAGAAAGCGTGGTGGACTAAGGCCTAATCCCACCCATTCTGAGAGGAGACCCGTGCCCAACAGTGGAACAACGAAAGAGCTGTGGTGGTGGATGAACAATATTTTTTTTTACTTTTTCCTTGTTTATAGTTGAGTTGTAAGTCTGTGTGTCCACCACAGATAAATTGGTTGCTGTCATATTGGTTGACATAGTTGTCAACGTTGACACACTTCCCCCCTCTGACCCATCCCGGTCTCCCTCCCCTCTCATTCCTTTTAATTTCGATTCATCTTCTTGTCACAATTATCGTCAAAAAGATTTAATTTTAAGTTGCAAAATTTTTTATGTTTTCTTTTTCCTATTTTAAAGTTGAGTAAGTGTAAATCTGGAAGACCACAATTCGCTGTAACTGTAAGTAGACGCATTATATGTATAGCTCGGAAAGTGCCACATGTTTGCAAGGGCGTCTTCAAATTCGCCTTACCTACTGTATGGCTTACTTTTTTCAGGTCGTCTGATACACTCCAGAGGCCTCAGGCTTCGGCCTGTGGTCGTTGCACCTCTAAATACTGAGAAAAATCTTCAAATCCTTAGTTCGAAACGACCGACTATAATTTTGTTTACTACATTTCACAATATTTTAAAACTGCAGTCAGGATGTCCCAGTGGAACAACTCTTACGCTTACAACAATCAGTATCAGAGCCCTAACACCTGGAATGGTGACATGAGCGGCCAGTACGTAAATCAAGCTTATTATCCCAATAGACAATTTGATTCCAGTAACCAGTATGTCAGTTTTAATGAGTTTCTAGCCCAAATGCAGACCTCCGGCGTTCCTGCTACAAATCCTGTTACTTACAATAACATACAGTATCAGAACTACCCCAATCCCAATAATCAGTTTAATTACCAAAATATCCCATCACAAAATGCTCAGATAGAATTTAATTATGGTACCAACAGCACAACCAGTATAGCACCATCAAATAGTTCCAACCAATCTTATCAAGCTAGCTCCCAAAATCAAAACCAACCTAAGTATGATGCAACAGAAACTAATAAATATAAAGAAATGGTTTTCAATTCCAAATTGACCCCAACCGCAACTGAATTTGTGCCAAAAAGTTCAGGGGTTGATATATCTAGCAATTCTATTGATATATCAAAGCCAATCAAACCCTCCACTAGCAAAATTAGTAGTGAAATTGTAAATACAAAAAGTTCTCATAGCCAAAGTAAGCCATCTAATACAGAAACAAATTGGAGAGAAAGACCACAAACTTCCCAGCAGAATGAAAGTTCTCATGTTGAAGAAACTATTGAGAGACAACCCAGGAGTTATAGAGGACAGAATAGAAATGGAGCTAATAACAATCATGATAAAAATGAACATGGCAATGAGTCTAATAATCAGCGGCAAGACTCTTACTATCGCAATCAGGAATCTGCAAGAAGTAACAATGAATCTAATGGCTACAATAATGAAACTAGATATAACACTGAAAACACTAACAGCGATAGCACAGAAGGAAGTTCTAGGTACCAGGAACGAGGCAGACGTAATAATGAGTCTGGCAATTATCAGAGGTCTAACAATCGCTACCATGACTCGCAAAGTCAAAGCCAAGAGCAGGGTCGATCTGAGGGCAATTACCGTGGGGAGGGGAGCCAATCAAGGCCAAATTCTAAGCAGAGCCTTAAAGGTAAACAGGACACAGATGCAGGACGAATGTTCTACAATACTTCAATGCCAAAAAGTAGTCAGGATGTAAGGAACGGCAGAGGAGAAGGTTCTGGACGCCGGGGCTGGGCTGGCAGCCAGAGAGTGAGGCCAGCTGAACGGAGCTATGTAGAGGATGAGCAATATGCTAATACGTATCTTCAGAGCAGGGAAGAAAGATTTAGTAAAGAGCCTAAAGCAAGTCCTGTGAGAAATAGGAATAGTAACAAAAATGGAACCAATCATGCAGGTAATATATGGATTAAAGTTATCATTAATATCAGCATCTCAATCCTATTAATGTCCCACTGTTGGGCACTGGCTTCCACTAGAAAATGATAGGTTAAGGTGATAGTCTACCACACTGCAAGTGTGGATTGGCTAAACATTACTGACAGTTACAGCCTTTGGTTAAAGGTCACCTACACAAATAAGTTAAAATATGTTTTTAACTATCAAATTATATAAATATCACACGTAATGTGAAATGTTTTTGAAGTTGTAAGTATAAATTTACATATTGACTACTCTCATGAAAATACTGCACTCAATTTCTGAACTCCTACAAAAGTATTGATTTAATTTTTTTTTCTTCTATTTCACAAGAAATTTTTTTTTACAATTAATATACAGAGCAGTACGCAGTCGAGAATGTTCTGATGAACTCTCAGGCATGTAGGTTTCCTCACGATGTGTCCTTCACCGTTACAGCAAGTGACATTTTTAATTTCTTTAAATCGCACATAACTTAGAAAAGTCATTGCGCGCCACTGGGGTTTGAACCCGGACCGCTCGAGTGAGAGGCGAGTTCGATAGCCACTGGGAAACAACATTAGGGGGAAAACAACAATAAGTATCTGTAATATGTACTTACTTGTGCTATTTGTCAAAATTGACTTACTTAATAAATAACTAAATTATCAATATCAGCAGTTCACACAGAGATGACCCAACGTGAGCGTCTAAGTGAACAGTTGGACAAGGGCACACTGGAGTGCCTGGTGTGCTGCGAGCGCGTGAAGCAAACAGATTCTGTGTGGTGGTGCTCCAACTGTTACCATGTGCTGCATCTCCGGTGCATTAGGAAATGGGCTCTGAGCAGTGTAATTGGTGAGTTAACACTTTTCTTTCTTTCACAACCAACACAAACTTTCATACAGACACTCACTCAATTTGAATGAAAATTTATTATACTTTTATTGATATTTGTATGTAGGTCAAATAAAATAAAATAAAATAACCACAATATTGATTCAGAATCAATCCACACAGATATTGAAGCAGTTCTTTTTTTCAGTTATTTTAAACTTGGTCATCTATTACATATCTATTTATTCTAAATATTGCTTATTTGCTTTATGAGGAAGCAGTAGCAAAGCAACCTACTAAAGAGCCAGCGCAAGTCACTCAACCTTCATGCAAGGCAACCATTCTTCCCATTACTTTCCGGTATCAAGAACGAGCCAACTTCTTTATTAGCTTTCTTACAATCTTTCCTTTTCTTCCACTCTGTTTGGATTGACTGTTGGTGACATCTTTGTGACCAGTCTCGATCAAGTCAATCCATTATCTTTGCCAGATGGCAAATGGCGTTGTCCCGCGTGCCAGAACGCGTCCAACGAAATTCCGACGGAGTACTGGTGCATGTGCGGCGCCGTGCGCAACCCGGAGTACCAGCGCGGCGCGGGCGGCGCGCACACGTGCGGGCGGGCGTGCCAGCGAGGGCGCGCGTGCCCGCACCCGTGCACGCTGCCCTGTCACCCGGGGCCGTGCCCGCCCTGCCAGGCCACCGTTAGCAAGTGAGTACTGTTAACAATAAATAATTGTGCATGACAGAATCGCTCCAATGAAATCTTGATGGGGTACAGCTACATATGCAACTTGGAGTATGCGGGGCCCGAGCGGTACACACGCATGCGTGCCAGCGTGACCCCCCTGCCAGGCCACCGTTAGCAAGTGAGTACTGCTTAAACCGTTAACATTATAAGAAATGTGCAGACAGTGGCTAAGAGCCATACCATATTGTTTCATAATATATTTTTCCCGCGATAACCTGATCGGCACTGATATTTGTATATGTACGCTTTTGTACAAGATCTGTCGGCCACAGTGTCAACTTCAACAAGCTAAGCAACTTGACTTACTAATGCCATAAGTATCGCATGTATTTTGTATTATTTTTTTGTCTGTATAGAAATAGAAATAATGAAAATTGTCTGTTTGTGAAACTCGAACACTGCTTTCAGGCAATGCGGTTGCGGGGTGGAGACACGCTCGATTCTATGTAGCAGTAAGCTGCCTCAGGTGTGCGGCCGCGTGTGCAAGAAGAAATTGGATTGCGGTGTTCATACTTGCGAGAAGGAGTGTCATGAGGGGGCCTGCGATGAGTGCACCGAGACTGTTACACAGGGTAACATACGAAATACTAAACTGACTAAATCATTTTATTACTGAACGATTCGTGAGTGTCATATTCATAGTTGAAGTTACCGGCGCTAGCCCGCAGTGCCCGCCGCCAGCGCGTTCACTCCTGAAGATGATCATCGTAATAGATCGAAACTAGTCGGCTTTTTTCCGACTTAAATTCACATGTGATTGTATTGATGTAAGCCGGTAACTTCAACTATGTCTAAATCATATAATTTTTCAAATATGTTCATGTCCTGTTCATGTCATTATGATTTTTTTTATTTTCTAGTACTATGTGTATCAGTGTGTTGGACCTTTTATGTAATACTAGTGGACGCCCGCAGCTTCGCTAGCGTGGAATTAGAGATAATAATAGATTAAAAAGTAGCCTATGTCCTTCCTCAGGCTCTAGACTATCTGTGTACCAAATTTCATTTAAATCGGTTCAGTAGTTTTGGCGTGAAAACGACACAGACAGACAGAGTTACTTTCGCATTTATAATATTAGTATGGATAACAAATTCACTCTCCGTGTACCAGTTTGCCACTGCGCGGTGTCGAAAACGCGTGTGGTGGCGTGCGAACGCGGCGTGACGGACACGTGGGCGTGCGGCGCGGAGTGCGGGCGCGTGCTGGCGTGCGGCGCGCACGTGTGCCGGCGCGAGTGCCACGCCCCGCCGTGCAGCGCCTGCCCGCGCTCGCCCGACAACGTGCCCGCGTGCCCATGCGGGAAGACCAGGTGTGTTGTTGTCATAATAATATTAAAGTATAAATATTAAATGTATTTTATTATGATTTTTTTTTTTAGTTCCTTATTGAATTTTAACATATTTTTTATGTGTATTGTGTTATTTAATTTACCTTTCTACCGCCTTTGCGCTTATCTGCTTGGCCCAAAGGTCGACTGGTAGATAATGCTTTTAGCATTAAGTCCGCCTTTTGTACCACAAGTTTTTTTTTTGTTGGTATAATAAAGAGTAAAATAAATAAATAAATAAATATAAATATCTTGGACATTCTCACACACGGCCATCTGACCCCAAGGTAGGCGCGAGCCTGTGATATGGGTGTCAGAGACTGATATACATACATAGATATTTTTTAATATGATGCTACCGTGCACGTAAAACTGTCGGTCCTGGTGGGTTTTCAATCGTAGAATCAGTCGTTAAAACCTCGTCGAAGACCTTCGGGTGGCTTGAGAACATTCAATACTGGGTTGGCAACTAACCTCTCCACCAATCCGCATTGGAGCAGCTTTGTGGAGTATTTCATTTCATTTCATTTATTTATTGCAATCATAATTAAAATCTGATTTTACAATATTTTAATATGAACCCTGTAGGACACGGCAATATACCTCGAGGAGAAGAGGAGAGAAGAGAGGAGGACGCAGCATTTTGGCACGTTGCCATTTTTTTTTTTTTAAGTAATATCAATGTCTACAATTCTTAATAATTTAGTTATGTCAAATAAAGTCGAATGTCAATAGAATGTTCATATATTTAGTAATGTCAAGAAATAATATACCTATATGCATAGTATGCTCTAGACCTCCCGCAGCTGCGTCTGTGGGGGAGACCCGTGCCCAGCAGTGGGACGTCTATGGGTCGCAGCGACTGTGTGGAACTGTGCTGCGTGTCGGACCACGGCACGTGATCGCGTACAGTGTGTATGTTTGGTAGCGCCACTAACAAGCCTTATCAAATCCGGAACTACAATGCGTGTTATTTCATTTTACATTTCTAAACAGGATACAGAAGGGCCCGCGCAAGGCGTGTACGGACCCCATCCCGCTGTGCGACAACATCTGCGCCAAGCCGCTGCGCTGTGGGCCCGACGAGGAACGCCACTTTTGCAAGGAGAAGTGCCACGAAGGTAACTATGGATTAAAGTCGTCTTGAGCTCTTGAGGTTGAAATATAGAAATGAAAAGTTCTTCCTTTTTTTGCCTACCTCTTCTAACTGGTTCGTTGATCTATTTAATGTAAGCGCCATTGCTAAGCTAGGTCATGCTTTCGATCCCCGGGTAGGGCAAAGTATTATTGGGTCTTTCTAATGTCGATACACAATAAAATAAGGTAGATACACAATCCCATACAAAAAATTACTTTAAAAATGGCACTCATCCGTGTTTCGTATTTAAGCAATAAATTTTTACTAGCAAAGATAGCTGGCCTACATCCCATCATAACAAATTCAATCATACGAGCTTGACTTTAAGTCGAGTTACAAACAAAAAAGAGAAAAGAAACTAGGCCAAGGAAAGACTAGAGTCGAACGGTCCAATTCTTTTCTGATAATTTGTATAATATGTTATTGATTTTTGTGAATTTGACAAAGGAGATGCGTGTAGTAAACACAACTATAATCTACCTGAATATAACCATGTGTACATGTGGGATCTGACTAACGGGAAGTAACGGAGATTCATAATTAAAACAGTCCTTTAACTCTTTTAATTATTCTCTCTTACACGATAACATTTTCGCAGCAAAGAAAAAAAAATTTTTAAGAAACAATAGCGTCTCCATCCGTTCAAACACGATTACTTTGAATGAGCGCCCAAATGTTCAATTGGGCGCTCATTTGGTGAGGACGTTTTTGAGCGCTGATTGTGTATCTGTTTATTTTTTAAAGATCGATGCTTTCTAATTTGAAATTCCCAATAGTAGTGAAGTCTGGATTTGTCCCCAGAATATGGGAATAGGCTATTAAATGGGAGCTAAACATAACTGGTGAAAAGTGGGTGTACCTCCTCTCTGTTTATTCTCAGAGCGGTGCAAATAAGTTTCTTAAAAAGAAACTTATTTGAGTTAGAGTTATTATTAGTTAGAATTAATTTTGTATTTTATGTTTAATGCAGGCGAGTGTCCAGTGTGCCCTGACTCGACGCACCTGCAGTGCCGCTGCGGGCACTCGACGCGCGAGGTTCCTTGCCGCGACCTGCCCGAGGTCCGCTCCGGCGTTACCTGCCAGCGCAAGTGCAACAAGGTTGGTCGCATCGCCTGTACTGGCAGGCGAGTGCCCAGTGTGCCCTGACTCGACGCACCTGCAGTGCCGCTGCGGGCACTCGACGCGCGAGGTTCCTTGCCGCGACCTGCCCGAGGTCCGCTCCGGCGTTACCTGCCAGCGCAAGTGCAACAAGGTCGGTCGCATCGCCTGTACTAGCAGGCGAGTGTCCAGTGTGCCCTGACTCGACGCACCTGCAGTGCCGCTGCGGGCACTCGACGCGCGAGGTTCCTTGCCGCGACCTGCCCGAGGTCCGCTCCGGCGTTACCTGCCAGCGCAAGTGCAACAAGGTCGGTCGCATCGCCTGTACTAGCAGGCGAGTGTCCAGTGTGCCCTGACTCGACGCACCTGCAGTGCCGCTGCGGGCACTCGACGCGCGAGGTTCCTAGCCGCGACCTGCCCGAGGTCCGCTCCGGCGTTACCTGCCAGCGCAAGTGCAACAAGGTTGGTCGCTCCGCTTGTACTAGCAGGCGAGTGGGTGCCTGACAAGACACTTTTGTTGCCTGACAAGACACATGCTACTTTTGTTTAGAGAAATTATATCGTAAAGTTTAGTTGGTCTGTTCTATAAATAATTATTATACATGTTATATTTGTAACAGAAAATGAGCTGCGGCCGGCACCGGTGCCGCGAGGTGTGCTGCGCGGGCGGCGAGCACATGTGCGCGGTGGTGTGCGGCCGCAGCCTGTTCTGCCAGCGGCACCGCTGCGAGGAGTTCTGCCACGCCGGCCACTGCGCGCCCTGCCCGCGCCTCAGTACGGTTTATATTGTATTTGTAACAGAAAATGAGCTGCGGCCGGCACCGGTGCCGCGAGGTGTGCTGCGCGGGCGGCGAGCACATGTGCGCGGTGGTGTGCGGCCGCAGCCTGTTCTGCCAGCGGCACCGCTGCGAGGAGTTCTGCCACGCCGGCCACTGCGCGCCTTGCCCGCGCCTCAGTACTGTTTTTTCTATATTTGACACTAGTGGACGCCCGCAGCTTCCATCCATCCATCCATCCATCAGCCTTTCTGGGTCCACTGCTGGACATAGGCCTCCCTCAATCGTCGCCACTCCTCCCGATCCTGCGCCCTCTGAATCCAACGGTTTCCCGCTGTCCTCTTCAGGTCGTCAGTCCACCTCGTCGGAGGGCAGCTATTCCGCAGCTTCGCTCGCGTGGAATTAGACATAATAATAGATTCTTCTTAACGTGTTAACTTGAGCTCCATAAATTTGTAATGAATCCGTAAATGTGTTATCCTCTATGTTTATTTTACACCCTTATGGGTAACATTTTTACAAACTTTGAATGCTATATTTATTTATATCTACTTAATCAACAGCCTAAAATATAAAATTTAAGCTTCTAGTTCTGAAAATGACAATACTTTCATACAACCTTTAACCCCCCCTTTTCAGCCCTTTACAACACATTTTTCCAATTAAAAAGTAGCCTATATCCTTTCTCAGGCTCTAGAGTCTAGACTATCTCTGTACCAAATTTCATTTAAATCGGTTCAGTAGTTTTGGCGTGAAAGCGAGAGACAGACAGAGTTTCGCATTTATAATATTAGTATGGAAGTATGGATATGCACACCAATTATTACAATGTAGCTGAAAGACTAAAATGACATTTTAGTTTGACCTAAACTTATAAGAAAATAATAATAATGTCTATATGGTCAAACCATTCAAGTGAACTTACTTAAAGTATTTACACTTAAACACTAAATTGTTTTTCACTTGCTTACTTAGCGTTAAACTACATAGGTTTCAGTAAAATACAACCTGTTACCTTCTGTATTCGTTGTTCAGTGTTAGAGAATCATGGAATATGTATATCTAATGTATTGATACAATCTTGTCTCTCCAATGTAATGTTTCGCTGCGACCCATAGACGTCCCACTGCTGGGCACGGGTCTCCCCCACAGACGCATTTGCGGGAGGTCTAGAGCATATTCCACCACGCTGCTCCAATGCGGATTGGTGGAGGGGTTAGTGGCCAACCCAGTGTCGAATGTTCTCAAGCCACCCGAAGGTCTTCGACAAGGCTTAACGACTGTTTCCAACATTGAAAACAACCGGGACCGACGGCTTTACGTGCCCTCCGAAGCACGGTAGCGTCCATGAAATTTTGCCACTAGCGGTCACCCATCCACAAACCGACCGCGCCCGTCGTTGCTTAACTCATTCGACCACATTGAATCGACCTGAGCCATTGGGCTATGGACGCTACAATGTAATGTTTACCGTTGCAGATTTCGACGAGGTGAGATGCGAGTGCGGGCAGGCGGTGCTGTACCCGCCGGTGCGGTGCGGCGCGCGCCCGCCCGCGTGCAGCGCGCCGTGCCCGCGCGCGCGCCCCTGCGGCCACCCGCCGCACCACTCGTGCCACGTGGGCGACTGCCCGCCGTGCGTCGTGCTCACCGCGCGCGTCTGCCACGGCGGACACGAGGTGAGATGCGAGTGCGGGCAGGCGGTGCTGTACCCGCCGGTGCGGTGCGGCGCGCGCCCGCCCGCGTGCAGTGCGCCGTGCCCGCGCGCGCGCCCCTGCGGCCACCCGCCGCACCACTCGTGCCACGTGGGCGACTGCCCGCCGTGCGTCGTGCTCACCGCGCGCGTCTGCCACGGCGGACACGAGGTGAGATGCGAGTGCGGGCAGGCGGTGCTGTACCCGCCGGTGCGGTGCGGCGCGCGCCCGCCCGCGTGCAGCGCGCCGTGCCCGCGCGCGCGCCCCTGCGGCCACCCGCCGCACCACTCGTGCCACGTGGGCGACTGCCCGCCGTGCGTCGTGCTCACCGCGCGCGTCTGCCACGGCGGACACGAGGTTCGCTGCGACCCATAGACGTCCCACTGTTGGGCACGGGTCTCCTCTCAGAATGGGAGGGACTAGGCCTTAGTCCACCACGCTGGCCAAGTGCGGATTGGCAGACTTCACATACCTTCGAGAACGTTATGATGAACTCTCAGGCATGCAGATTTCCTCACGATGTGTCCTTCACCGTTATAGCAAGTGACATTTAATTTCTTAAAACGCACATAATTTAGAAAAGTCATTGGTGCGTGCCACTGGGGTTTGAACCCGGACCGCTCGAGTGAGAGGCGAGTTCGATAGCCGCTGGGCTGTCACCGCTTAAAGGTAAAGCTATTGCATAGCATTTTTTATTAACTTATGCAATTATAATTATTTATTGATTTTATTTATGCAGTATTTTATCAAAATCAAAATCAAAATCCCCTAGTGCTACGGTCCAAAGTGTGAGCCTGGCATTACCGAACGTGAGTGTGCGCGCGGCTTAATGATGACATTCGTCAATTGTCATCGAACACTTTTGAAGGTGTTAGGTTTTATTTTCGTTACGGAATTTCTGGATTCGGTCTCCACGCTCAAGGCCCGCGATAGAAGCTATGCAATAGCTTAAAATAAATAACACTACACACTCACACCCCCGTGGTACGCATGTGTTTATCATCCATGACCCAAGTAAATATCTATCTGTCATATATTCCTTGGCTTTACATTACATACATTGAAAAAACGTAAACGCGTATTTTTTTTGTTTGTTATCAGGAAAGGAAAACAATTCCGTGTTCGCAAGAGGAGTTCTCGTGCGGCCTGCCCTGCGGCAAGCCGTTGCCCTGCGGCAAGCACACCTGCATAAAAATCTGCCACAAGGGGCCCTGCGACACCGGCAAGTAAGTGCTTCGCATGGAGTCGGAAGGGAGAGATGCCTATACACATTTTTCATACAAAACTATCTACATCTATTGTACGAAATTTCGGATCTATTATTGTACCCCACCGGTCACACACGGGGGAGACAAACACTGAAGGGTTGCAAATAAAACCAACGAATAACCGTCCAAGATTGCTTTCTCTCTCATTTATTACAAGTAAGGCTTACACTTACATATTCACTAAAAAAACTGCAGGGTAGAAAATAGTATATTTCGCTACAAGTGCGGAAAGCCTGTCATTGCAAAGAGTTCCGACAAATGTCTACCCGAGCCGAAGGCGAGGGTTGACAGTCGGAACAAGTTGCAATGACGGTTCCGCACGTGTACTGAACAACTATTTTTAATACAGTTGCGAAAAAATGAAGCAATTTAATAAAATAATAAAAACAGAAACTAAACTCGCAATGAACATTTTTGGAAAATGGCGCCAACCGTAAAAGAATACAGAGTATTGCAGAGATATTTTTTGTTTTCTTCACCCATTCTGGGTAGGCAAAGGGAACTATGCCCATACAGCCAAGTCTTCAGTACAATGTTTTTATTGACATGAAATTTAATGAGATGAAATGAAGTGAAACCTAACCTAACTCATTGAATCAAATCATTAAATCTGATATTGAAACAAATTAGTAGCTTCTTTTTAAAAATATTTGCATGAATCATAAAAACTTCTATGAATTTTTTTTTAGTAAAAACTTCGTGGTTGGTTTTTTCTTTTTTATAGACATTATTTTGACAGTTGGGAAAGAGAACGCACGAGTTCGGAAATGGTAAAGAAACAGCACGAGTGTGTAATAGCTCACTTCCCGAACGCTAAACGTCCCTGTAATACGCCACTTTTTGAGCAACTGTATTAAAAATAAATATAATTTTTTAAATAATATTAAACAACATATTTTTTATTTGTAATATCAATCAATATTGTAGCATAATGACTTACTCGTCGATCAACACTAACACCCAACATCACACTGTATAATTTTGATGTGAAACATCTTTAGGCGGAGGGCAAACCAAATTTTTGGCGTGGCGAGCGTGGCGATCGTTGCGAGCGAATATGGAATATAATATATACTATACAGTTCCGATAAATGACGGTCGGAAATTATTTTATTAATAAAATATAATAATTACTTACCAAAATTTTTTTTAAGTTTTTTTTTAATTTTTTCTTTTATATGTTTTAGTTCCTGTCATAATCTGTACTTTTGTGCATATACTTGTACAAAATAATTTCGATGTTGCCACATCTACCAGGCGTCCCGTGACGGCTCACATTTTTTTTTTGGAATTAATCTCAGTAACCCACTCCCCAGATGCACGCAGCCGTGCACGGAGAGGCGCGCGTCGTGCGGGCACCCGTGCGCGGCGCCGTGCCACGAGGGCGCGGGCGGCGCGTGCCCGAGCAGCGCGCCGTGCCGCCGCTCCGTGCGCGCCACGTGCCCGTGCCAGCGGCGCAGCGCCGAGCGCGCGTGCTGCGACAACGCGAGGGATCTAGCTAGGTATAAAAGCCGCCATTAAAGTGAAATTAGTCATAATAAATTGAAATAATTTATTTCAGAAAAAAAAAACAGTTTAACAAATAAATAAATCCGTTGTTGGGACATCCTTTTAAGTAAGTACAGTACTCCCAAATTAATAATGCGCATGCAAATCTTCGCTAATTGTCGTATTCACGGAAACACCCGAATCATTGAATCGGAGAAAGCCCTAAACAATGCACTTGCATTTTGCACCTTGTTCGAAAGAAACAGGAGTCAATGTCATATGTCAAATCATGTGAAACTATTGAAAACAATTCTGGCGGTCGGCGGCTGTCGCCGGTCAGTCAAAGGTCCGTCAGTCGTCTTTATATATTGGTGGTGACTGCACGTGTTTTCTCTGTGTGGAATTATATAGAGCTGCTATTACACACCCTTCTTGGTTTTGTTTTCAATGGTGATGAATGCATTATGCATGAAGAAAATGCACTTAACCACTCTATATACATATCGTCTTCCGACGCTCGGGGAATACGACCGTTGCCGAAAAGTGACGAAGATTTCTATGCGCATTATTAATTTGGGAGTACTGTATATTACCTGTGCCAGGATGTCCCGCTCTTCCGTTAAAATGTATTTTAAATTAAACTGATTTTGTACTAAATACTTACTAAAATGTAGATAAATGCTCTAGACCTCCCGCAGCTGCGTCTGTGGGGGAGACCTGTGCCCAGCAGTGGGACGTCTATGGGTCGCAGCGACTTATTAAAAACAAAAACAAAATTCAATAATCAAAATGTGTGTTTATGTCTGTGTATGTGAGAGAGAGTCAGTCAGTTAGTCATCGCCGCGAACTCAGTTATTATTTAATTATAAAAAACTACTGCAAGAACTTACCTAAAATTTTAATACCTTTAGTACATTTCTATTACAAAGTATAATAAAGTTGTCCATATCAGCATTATATTTACTCGTTAGAATATTCAAGCTGTTTTTTTTGTTAACAGAATAATGAGCCAGTTGGCCATGTCGAAGATGCAAGAGGGCGGGTCCGTTGACCTGAGCGATGTGCAGCGTCCTGTCAATATGTTAAAAACGTAAGTTGTGTTCACACACGTTTCTGTCTTATTTATTACCTATAGTTATGTGTTTATGCTACATTAAAGTTTTTATAAGTACCTATTAGTGTTTTTCTGTACCGATAGTTGATCTATATCTATCTATAATCTATACTATACTAATATTATAAAGAGGAAACATTTGTTTGTAATGTTTTCACACAAAAACTACTGGACCGATTTCAAAAATTCTTTCACCAGTAGAAAGCTGCATGTTCACTGAGTGACATAGGCTATATAATATTACTAGGTGTAAACGAAACTTTTGTTATGTCTAATTCCACGCGAGCGAAGCTGCGGGCGTCCACTAGTATATTTATTTGTTTTATTTATTTGTTACAATGCAAATTACATACAGTCAGCTAATATGTATACCCTTAAAAGGGTGTAGCATTAAGATGCGAGGTCCAATTACAAGAATATATAAGTTAACTAGCTGACCCCGCAAACGTTGTTCTGCCATATGAAATGTAAAAAGTGACGCGACGCTTCACGTCAATGAACGACGGTTAAAAATAAAAATACTAAAATAATGTTTAAAAACATTTTCCAGTGGACCAAATTGTGAATAAACTATTCTCGAATCCCCTTGAACACACAAAAAATTTCATCAACATCTATCCAGCTGTTTAGGAGGAGTTCACTGTCATACACACGTACACAAGAAATATATATATTATGATATAATAAATTAATAAGTTACATATAATCAGTATATAATAATATTTGTCAGGCTGGAGTGCGACGACGAGTGCCGCCAGGAGGCGCGCTGCCGCCAGCTGGCGCTCGCCCTGCAGATCCGCAACCCGGACGTGTCCGCCAAGCTGGCGCCGCGCTACAGCGAGCACGTGCGCGCCACCGCCGTCCGCGAGCCAACCTTCGCGCAGCACGTGCACGAGCGCCTCGCCGAGCTCGTGCAGCGCGCCAAGAACGTGAGTCACTCGTCACACGGCGACGCCCACGCCCTCACCCGCACGCGCGCGCTTTTAAACTACCTTCCAAGTTTAAAGTTCAAATGATCTGATGATATCCAAACCAAAGATTAAATATCTTAAAAAAATAAATATCTTGGACATTCTCACACACGGCCATCTGACCCCAAAGTAGGCGCGAGCCTGTGATATGGGTGTCAGAGACTGATATACATACATAGATATTTTTAAATACATACTTAAATAGATAATATTAACATCCAGACACAGAACAAACACAACTGTTCGTCACACGAATGTTTGTCCTAAGTGGGATTCGAACCCACGACCCCTGGCGTAACAGGCGGGGTCACTACCGATTGCGCCAACGGTTGACAGTTGAATCAGAATGCGTACTATACATTTTATACTATAGTTGTCTCTCTATAAGGAATCGCAACGCTTACATTACGTATGATGTTTCAGTCGAAGCAGAAGACGCGGTCGCACTCATTCCCGTCGATGAACCGTCAGAAGCGACAGTTCATCCACGAGATGTGCGAGCACTTTGGCTGCAAGAGCGTCGCCTACGACGCCGAGCCCAACAGGAACGTCGTGGCCACGGCTGACAGGGAGAAGGTAGGCCACTTTGAATGTGTGAACGTGGTAAATTTATCTCACTTTGAATGAGTGAACGTGGTAAAATTATCTCACTTTGAATGAGTGAACGTTGTAAAATTATCATAACTTTATCCGTGCTTTCAGCGGTGACAGCCCAGTGGCTATCGAACTCGCCTCTCATTTGAGCGGGCTGGGTTCAAACCCCAGCGGCACGCACCAATGACTTCTATAAGTTATGTGCGATTTAAGAAATTCACTGTCAATGTCACTTGCTATAACGGTGAAGGGATGTGTCCTTCACCGTTATGTTCCTGAGGAAACCTGCATGCCTGAGAGTTCTTCATATTGTTCTCGTAGGCATGTGAAGTCTGCCAATCCGCACTTGGCCAGCGTGGTGGACAAAGGCCTAATCCCTCCCATTCTGAGAGGAGACCCGTGCCCAACAGTGGGACAAAGAAAGAGTTGTGATGATATCCGTGCTTTGAGTGACGGTTGCTGAGTAGGTCGTTCGTGTGGCCTTATAACTTCAAACGATCCGCATTGGAGCAACATGGCAGAGTCTAGACCTCCCGCAGCTGTGTCTGGGGGGTAGACCCGCGTCCAGCAGTGGGACGTCTATGTGTTATAGCCCAGCTTGTGGCCTACTGACTGCGTCTCGTCGCCAGATCAGGGGGCCTAGACAAGTGGCAAAACGCTAGTAGAATAGAAATAGAATAGATTAAAACAATGTATGGGATTGACATTAGCTCACGACTAATTAGTCGATAGCGAATGTCAATCCCATTCGCTGCGACCCATAGACGTCCCACTGTTGGGCACGGGTCTCCTCTCAGAATGGGAGGGATTAGGCCTTAGTCCACCACGCTGGCCAAGTGCGGATCGGCAGACTTCACATACCTTCGAGAACGTTATGATGAACTCTCAGGCATGCAGGTTTCCTCACGATGTGTCCTTCACCGTTATAGCAAGTGACATTTAATTTCTTAAAACGCACATAGGTAACTTAGAAAAGTCATTGGTGCGTCAATCCCATACATTTGTTAATCTATTCCACTAGCGTTTTTGCCACTTGTCTAACGCTGCAGCTACTGCATCGCCAGGATGTTGTGTTGCAGTCGTGGCTGCCCGCGATGAGCGTGCTGGAGGTGCTCGCGCGCGAGGCGGGCAAGCGGCGCGTGCCGGGGCCCGTGCTGCGCGCGCCCGCCGCCGCCAACGCCGCCGCGCCCGCTCCCGCCGCCGCCGCCGCCACCACCCTCAAGTACGTATACATACATATACATAGTAATAATAATAAATAATCCATACTAATATTATAAATGTGAAAGTGTGTTTGTTTGTTTATTTGTTTGTTTGTCCGGCTTTCACGTCGCAACGAAGCTATTAAATAATATGGTTTTTGTGTGTGGTGATAGTGAGGAGGGTGGAGAGTGACGTAGGCTACTTTTTACCTCGGTAAAACATCCCCATTTGAAGATATCGATGTTTATTATTTGCTCCAGTAAGTCAGTTTACGTACACTTTATCTGCGGTCAGCATTACCTCAGGTTCCTCTAAAGTATCTTTTAATTGTGGAACTGTCACTATTCATCCACCAAAAATGTGTCATGTATGATAAACAACTCATTGTTAATTCCCTTTGAACACGCGGGCGGAGCCGCGGGTAAAAGCTAGTAATAATAATAAATATCTTGGACATTCTCACACACGGCCATCTGACCCCAAAGTAGGCGCGAGCCTGTGATATGGGTGTCAGCACGCACCAATGACTTTTCTAAGTATGTGCGATTTAAGAAATTAATTGTCACTTGCTATAACGGTGAAGGACACATCGTGAGGAAACCTGCATGCCTGAGAGTTTTTCATAATGTTCTCGAAGGCATGTGAAGTCTGCCAATCCGCACTTTGGCCAGCGTGGTGGACTAAGGCCTAATCCCTCACATTCTGAGAGGAGACCCGAACCCAACAGTGGGACAAGGAAAGGGTTGTGATGATGATGATGATGATATTTATTTATGTATAGATTTTTGTAATATGTGTAATGTATTACGTTAAGGTCTACGGGTGGTTGGGCGACGCTAACATCCACCAATGCCTGGGCCGCTCGCAGCGCTCGCGCCGCCGCTCAACAACAATCGGCTCAACAACAGTCTTCACAACAACAACAGTCTTCACAACAACAGTCTTCACAACAACAGTCTTCACAACAACAGTCTTCACAACAACAGACGCAGAAACAGCCAGCCGCTCCCAAGATTGACTACTTCGACAATCCACCAGACAATTAAACCAGTTCAATATGATATTGCACTGGGCTTGCAATAGGTAAGTTGAATTAATTGTTGTATAATATGTTACTGAAGGGGAGACACTTTACATTTTTTTGGTACGTTCTAATTGACTTTGGGTACTATTATTTATTTTATTTATTTATTTATTTATTTAACTTTATTGACACCTCTAAAGAGATATACAATGGGCGGACTTAATGCCTTACTTACTTATACTTAATACTTATATTCGGATTGGTATTAAAGTATACGTGGTGTCGAAATTGTAGGGATAAACAGAATATTTTGTTTCTATATGTTACTCATTACCTATGGGTTTAAAACCTGTCAAAGAAACCATAACTGTGAAATCGATTTTTGCTTGTTATATAAATCAAATATTTCATATTCATCAAATTTTCATATCAATCGCGTCATTCCACACTAAGAAAATTTGCACGCAGTAAAGTAACTTTCTTTAATATTCAGTGTAAGCAAATGTGTCTTTTACAAAAGTGTTTTTGTAAAGAAATAAACAGAAGATTGTTGAAGGGTAGCTTAATACTTTATGCGTAGATGCGAATGACTTACGGACATAACGTTTTGAGAGTTATGAAGTATGGGCATTCTCACTGTGCAGTTATTGAATAACTAAACTTGGACTAAAATTGGTGGTTTGTAAGTACTTCGCTAATTACCTGTAAAGAACCGTATGCAAACCTTAATATCAAAATTTGCATACAATATTTAAATTACTCAACGAGGTCTCATAAAAAGTGATGGTGTCAATTTTTTAAATATGTATAGTAAAATTATACACGAATTGAATTATTTATCTTTAGGATTATATAAGTGGGCTATGTTATATGTTGTGATTACTATGTGTGATATGAGAGCTGTGTGATTTCTCAATTTTGATTAGATTGAATTCACCCCCTGAGCTCGACTGCAGACTCTATTATCAACAATGGGATCTTATATTTTGCATTTGCGTTGTAATTTGATTTGTATGTAATCCAAATCCATCGAAAGCTATTAGGGTTATCGAGGATCATTCTTACAGCATGGCCACTTATCATAGAAGTGGTCTGATTGTTTTATACTATGTTTATATCTAAATTGTTATGTTAGTTAAGTTTACCGTTCAAGCTGCTAGGCTAAAAATTAAACGGAAATATTTTTGATCGAATACATTTTTGTTAGGTAAAAGATTGGTTCGGTAAAAGGGCTACTCTACTTGTACATTGTTACGTATAATTTGGTTTGTGCAGTTGTGAAAAATTAGATGTTTGTTTTTGACTCGTAATTAATATAGGCATGTTTTTATTATACTTACTTGCATGCGCATACTTTCATATATAGCTGCCTATTGAGACATTTTTAAGTATCTGTATAGTCAATTAGACTACTCAACTTATTTTTATATATTTGGGGTCGTGGGAACGAGACTGTATTCAATTTTTATATCCGTTATTTAAGTGTTATTTTGTCAAAAATTATCATATAAAACTATTGTCAAAAAGCAAAACATCTAATTTTCCACAATAGAGTAAAGTTTTTTATTTAGTAGTATGATATCAGCAACCATATAATATTGAAATGCACTGGGATTTTCATTGCTGTGTCTTTGACGTGTGTAAAGTCCACTTGGGCGATACCAACTTAAAAATATTTATAAATTGCACAGTATTCATATTTTATTTTTGCTATTATACATGTTCTTTATCTTTTAAAATAGTTACACTATATATTGTGAAAAAGTCGATTTCACGTTTTAGTACTTTTTGTGATATTTTCGTGTATTAAAACTAATAATCGTTTAGTTGTAAAGTAACCACTTTAGTTAAAGAAATGTACATATTTTAGACTCATTACTTACGAATTTTATTTATTTGTTATCAACAGTTTACAAACGGTTTAAATATTTAAAATAGTCTGAAAGCGCTGTTTAGATTACAGAGATAGTATAGGTATCATATTACTGCTGTCCTATGAATGAAACTTTAGGTTGATTTCTGTCTTTTCTTATTATAAGAATATGAAAGTTAAAAATATAAAAAAAAAATTGAATAAAATTAGAAGATGTTATGTTACTGAGCTTTGACGCGTATGAATAATTGAATTATAATATGAACTTGTAGTTGGCAAAAACATTCGGTTATAACTTACTTTTTTTTGTTATGTAATAAAGATGTCAAGATTACATTTCGAAACTCCTAAACTTTTAAATCGTTAGGTGTAAGTGCTTATTATTATTGAACTGCAAATAATTTCCAATGAAGTGCATCAATAGTAGTTATACTTCATTTATTTATTTTCAATTCGTTTCGATTTATAAGAGCTCTTTGTTGATTTGATACAACTTAAAAAGTATATAAAATCAATGGAAGCAGTTTCAACCTTTAATAAACACATAATTTTAAGTAAGAACATCGCAACTTATCACACGATTTTTTATATCAGAATAAATTGCTTTTTACTTATAGTTATAACATTTGGATCAATGTGGAGTGTGAATTTTGTAATAATATTTATAAGTAGAAATAAAATTTTGCACAAGTATTGGCTAAATTATCGTAAATGGAGAGAGGTCTCATGTTCAATAATATACTGCCACACCTTATGAATATCAATATTTATATTGTCTGTTATTCGTAGGTATACATTTTACGCGGAATATTTGACGCGATTAAACGTATGTAGTGGGTATATTGTAAAGGAGTTCTTCAAAATATTGTAATAATCATAGTCAATAAGAAATATAGGGCATAAAATATATTCGAAGGTTGAAGGTCAAAACATAATTTGAATGAAACATAACTTGAAATAATTGGTTTTCTTGGTTTCATGTTCTAGCAATAAAATACTTATATTTATTATGAAAATTTCGTAAGTTTTAGTTGATTTGTAATTTAAAAGTAATAAAGTTCAGTTACATTCATCGGGGATTCAGTGATTTTTTTTACTTTCACTTTTCAAGGGTCGTGTCTTGAGGTTCACGTTAGACGAGCTCCTGTACAGATAGGAACAAGATAATCCGACATGTATGATACTGAATTCATTACCAGTGTGGGGTACACTGAAAGTTTTGCGTAACTCATTAATAGAAACTAGCTCTACCTTTTTAGAAGCCAAAAATGACTACATTGTCTTGTTCGCGGTGTGCGTCGATGTATTGGCATGGCGCAATAGGATACCATTTCTTTGTCGCTTTTCCCTAACTTTTTCATAGACACTGGAAAAAAAAGAGGTGGTGTACAACTCAACATTAACTTTCTGTTGTTCTTCAAGTGGGATCTTGCAGGGAGAAGTTTGCTACGGACGACGAACTTCAGCTTGTGATAAAAAGAAATTGAAAAGCGATTTCCCGCCACTTAAAAATAAATCAATGATTGAGTTTCATAGGTTTAAAAAAATATAACATTCGAAATTTAAACATAATATGAGCGGGGCCAGGAGCGCAGAACTTTCAGTATGCCATAAGTACAAGTAAGACATGTATTTAGATAAAAAATATTTATTCTATGTTTTAGGGTGGGCTATTCAACAGGTGAAGGTTTAGTTAGATGATATTATACATTTGTAATAAGTTAATAACAAGCAGGCTGTCTCATGCTTCCTGATATTATTATTCGGCATGTTATGATTTGTCGAACTTGCCGATCTGGCCAGGAATAAAGTAGGATGTCACTATTGATTAAAACTATCGAAACATAAAACAAATGTATGTTAAACGGAATATCATCGAGTTAAAATCAATCGCAAAAAAGCTTATGTTCCTTAATCTATGACTAAAATTAAATATGTCAAATACAGCCTGGGAATATCAATCGCGCTACGACAAGAAACCGGTGGATTCTACGTTTATACTGTTATTTTGTGAATATGTATGTATTTATTAAACATGAATATGTAAAAAACTGTACTGTAACGATTGTAACTCATATTGCTGGTCACGGAACAGCGCATATTAAAATGTTGCGTACTGATCCATTGTTTTATTTTCATGAATTCATATAAATAATTCCTATTCATATATCCGAGGATGGTAAAAAAATCGAAAGAGAACAAAAGAGAAGCACATCTGCCATAGGCGCTGTAGAAGTGAAGCCTCGAATACGTGTCAATTGGTACGTTTATTGTTTACTCTGCGTCGCGCAGGGCAACGAACACAACGCCATGCGCATTTGTGTATGAGGCACATTTTAAGACTGAATTCTATGAAAGTGGCATATTTATAGTACAAAAAACTATCGTAAATAATCAAAATTTTGCTCCATTAGCGTTAAGGTAAAACGCCATCGGTATGTCAAATTCATAATCATAGTAAAAAAATACCAATATCTAGGTAACTGTTTGGTTTACAAAGTATTTATTTGCTATGGTAAGGTAAATTTAATGTATTATTATGTAAAGAAGTACGAAATCAAATTCTAATTCATATTTAGGTAGCAACATGCTATCGCTATGGGTCCGAGACGTTGCGTAGGCCTTTTCCGCCGGCCTCATTCGTTAAAATTAAAACAGCAAATGGGTGTATAATTTATAATAAAATAAAGTTACGAACACAAAATAAAATTAAAACAAAACAAACATTAATCATCAATTTCATGTAAAATCGTATCGATGTACTGAGATAGTTTTATTATTGGATTTATCGCTTTTTTTAGTTGATGGCATCTGCAGGTATCTGTGCATTTGTTTCTTTGAAACGTATCTGAGAATTCTCTCCATGATTGTTTTCCTCTGGAAGTTTGCCCCCCGGAAAATTTTACCTCACTGCGCCACGGCTCGCTTGTACCACGTAATTTCATCATTCGATTGTGTAATGAATGCTTGCAACAAGGTCCATCTTCTGAATGATATTTTCGTGCAAAGGAACGATATTTTTGGTTAAACTTACATTTTCGGTACTGGCTCTGCAACAAAATTATTAATTTGATAATTTTATTAGGTATTACAGTTATGAAAAATTTTCACTATGGCTTTCTCGTCGTAAATTGATTCATGTACGATGTTTAACTTTTGCCACTTTTTTCGCGTTTTCTATACCTTCCTATATAATGTACAAAGGGAAAATGAGTGCAAAATTTCATTAAACTACTTGATCAATTTTACTAATAATTTATTAATTTAATTTTAGGATACTTGGATCAATTTTAAGGAATATTTAGTACATACCCTGTGCTTGTATATATTACATGATTTTTTTGAATTTGACTTGTAATTTTGTAGGTTTTCTTCTAAACATCTTTCATCACTTTCATCGGACTCTTCACAGGCAAATTTGATCGGTGAGACGAAGGGCTGCAAAATATGACCTAGAAATTAATTACGCTGTTTGAAGATTCCCTGTTAGCTTTTGTCGCAAAGCTATTCTTATTTTCTATATAAAGAAGTGCAGACATAGTATTAAAAATAACGAATCTATGAAGTAATTATTTATAGGAAGTTGAATAACTAAGAAAAGTCTCCCTTACAATATTTTTAGGAGTTTCATAAGTACATATCTATTTTGTACTTACACATTCTATTAATACCTCTGCGAAAAACGTCGAAAGCAAGCACTGCAGTCAGGAACTGGGTACTGTAGTCGTAATAGCAATTTCCTGGAAAACAGACGTTGGCTGCAAGTCATTAGCGTCCTATTGCAGAAATGGCCTGGAGTCAGAGGCGCTAGTGGGCAAGGCACGCGAGAGCTATAAATCTATACATATAAAAAACTAACGAGCTGAATAATCTTGAAAAAATATATCAGGGGATGATAAGTAATCGACAAGGATTCCAAATTTTTTTTTTCAAGTTAATTGTCTATTCGTGTCTGTCTGCCTGTCTCTCTGTCTGACTGTCTGTCTCCCTATGTGCGCGAAGGAATCAAAAACTACCGAACCGATTTTAATGAAACTTGGTATAATCAAACTTGTTCATTGCACGACCAGGGGTTTCCTAAGCCGAGTTCCGTACCCCAGGGCATCCTTAGATCAATCACACCTACACACTGAAGGAGTTAATCCCTTGGTTTGAGCTCTTACCATCCTATTCGGTGACGCCCTAAAGGTCTGTATGACAATTCTGCAAAAGTCCATTCGAGAAAAAAGGTTTGTAGCTGGACATGAAGCCGTACATGTGTCTTACCTCTATTCATCTGCATAATGTTGTAAGAGAAGGCGACTAACTTCGACCATAAGGTGAAAAATCCATTATCATCTTTAGGGGCATATTTGTCAACAGTTGTTAAATTGGAATTGTTATCTATTGAGATTGAATTTTCGCTATCGCAACTTCTATCAGTATGGCAAATTTCGGCATACCTTTCTATACTTTCGTTCTCTGTCTCGATTTGCAAATTAATGATTTCTGCAATGTTCTTCTTTACGAATTCAAGTTCCTCTTTAATGTCGTCAGCGAAGTTCTCTGGGACTTCAGTTTTTTCTATAACACTGTTGTTACTACCACAACTCTCAGAGTACTCTCTCTTTAAATCAGAACTTTTGAAATCGTAAAACTTGCTCGTATATGAGCGCTTACTCAAAGCGTCATCGTCTGGTCCTTCACTACTTACTACATCTTCTTGTTCGCAAACGCTTTCAAAGATGCTGTCCGAGCTTACACTGTATGGGGTTCTGGTCGGGTCGTTTTTTATTGATCTTTCAATATGAGATTCGCTATGCGTGAGATTTGACTCTTTACTGAACTGCCGCCTTGCTCGTCGTTCACTAAGTTCTCTATGCAAGATCCTGCCTTGATAGGATTTGTTCTTCAGTTTGTTTGCGGCATCCAACTGATTCTTTTCAAGAGATTTGTACTGTTCGTACAGGTACCACGAACGTACTCTGTTGGACTTCTTATCCGTAGTGTGTAAATCTGGAAAATAGTAGGTAAGTCATTCTCGCTCATAGCACAAATAAAGTAAGTAATCATTGTGATTTCTTACCAAGAGAATCCAAAAAATCCATCCGATTATTATTTAATTTAATTATTGTATTTTAATTTTAACTTAAAAATAATTTTTGTGCATGAATTTCATAAATGACAGACAGTACATTTCCGACGTTACCTGCCAGAAGATTCGAACTTGTCTCCCGAAATTAATGAAAAAAAAAGTACAATGTTCCAATTGCATCCATGTAGGTATTTAGTGGTAATTAGTGATATTTAGATTTACTTTATTAGAAATTATATATGTTCAGATGATTATCAAAGATTGTACGGAATATTTTATTATAAGTAAATAAAATATTACTTTGATAAACACCAACGGATATAAACTTTTTAAGAAGTAAATAGGCATAGTTTAATACTTAGGTACCTAATACCACGGCTTGTTTTATGATGTAAATAGTTATATGCTTATTTAATACTTACTATTCAAATACCTTCTCATCCTTTATCTATGAATATGCTCTTATTTCTTCTTTCTTCGAAGAAAAAAGAGATAGACTACCCATTTCTACGCACACTAGGTACAGGTACAGGACATACCTACGAGTACATACTCGTAGATCACAGCAAGTTCAATTAAATTTTTATATCCGAAATTATTTAAAAATAGATCAAATAAATTAAAAACTTTTATTTGTCGAATAGAATTTATTGTTTTATAGCCTAATTAAAAAAATAATAACGCAATGCCTACGTAAACAGTAAGTATTTAACAATGTAAATAGATTTCAGGCCTTCAATTAATATTACAAAATAAAAAATATCCAATTAAATCGATGAAATGCTAAACTTAGGTTTTGATAACATTAAATATTTAACAACAACAATTATATGAGTATTATTACTTGAGAATAAATGTACGCTTTTCTCACTTCTTATGCCGTGTTTACACTGGAATGGTCTACAACTGTTCGATCCACACGTTGCGATTACACACAAATTAGTTCACCTCCGCCATTTCACAAGCAATCCGGTCAATATCTCTCCTCTGAGTCCTAATCATTCACTCGCTTATGTGGCAGCAGCCTGATGGTTTAGTAGAAGAAGATGGCACCACCCGCGGGCTGCCGGCTGTATCCAGGGTTGGTCTGCGAGGAGTGCACGCCTGAATTCATCAGCTTCACGCTGAACGGCGACCGGCGCTCCGACACGCCGCCGCGCTTCATGGGATGACCCTGTATGTATGGCGGGATAAATAACATAAAATAACAGATCATCACGCCTTTATTTCCTCGAAGAGGTAGGTTTTTTTTTTTCAGTACTTTTTACGGTGAACTGAGGTCTGAGGTTTTCCTTTGGAGCTACGAAATGGAGCGCTTCAAAAAGAGTGTGACACGCTTCCTTCTGTGGTCGCCCTGGTGTCGCACGTGTCCATAGACGACGGTGACCACTTATCATCAGGTGGCCCGTATGTCTATTTGTCCGTATATTACAAAAAAAAGGCAGAGGTGTGTATTACACCCACTTTTCACCAGTTATGTTAAGGTCCCTTGTAATAGATGGTAAGCCTATTGACATGTGAGACACCGGGCACAAATCCAGACTCCGAGCTGCTACCGAGCATTTTAAATTAGAAAACCCAATAGTTGTTGCCCGACCCGGGGCTCGAACCCAGGACCTGCAGGTTAGCAGTCGCGCTTGCGACCGCTATGCCAAATAATTATTGAATATGTTTTTAGTTTTTTTTTTTTAATCTAAATTTTTACCAAGGCTTTGATACATCCTGGATGACCATGCCAGCCTCATATGGAGTTATACATCAGTCATCAGATGATCAGTTATCAGAGTTATACATAAGTCAGTCGAAAAGTGTCACACCAAGAAGTGACAATCCTTAGTGCCAATGCACTAAGGATTGTCACACGTCTATCTCCCGAAATTATGAAGTGACCCACTTAATTATGTTTTGATTATTATTAAACTAAAAAACTAACCATTGGGACGACGACCGGCGGATGCTTGTCGAAGGTGTTGCGCAGACGCCGCCAGGTGTCGCAGCCGATTGTCTCCGGCTGGAGATACAGATCCTCCTTGTCAGCGAAACGCTCCGTCGAATGGTTGTACGTGGCCGCCAGCACCAGGTCTAAGCTGTCTTCTGGAAGGCTAGAAAGTATATCTAAATCAGTAGGTATTTGGTCTACTTATGTTAACAAACCTATAAACTTTGGTACCCAAGAAGAAGTACCATAAATTCTGACAAATATAACAGGAGACCAAATTCAATATAAAACGCTACGCTCGCCCGTGAGATGTTAAGTATCAGGGAGAGACTGTTACGTAATAGAAAGAGTACGTAACTGGTAAGCGAGTTGGTACATTATTATATTACTGGCGAGTATTAGGGTATATTATGCGCTACGCTGGTGCTACGTAGAAAAATACTAGCTGTACATCGCTAATAGGCTCTTTCCTGCGATTCTATGCCGTATCAACCCATGTACTACGAGTAGGTAAAGCAGCACATAAGTAGGTATATATATATACGATGCAATCCTGGCCTGTTTTTGATTCATGGCATATTATTGTATTATTAGCCATTTTATGACTGAGCACTGATTTGCTACAGCGTAGCAAGTCTCAAGTCTCTACTTTGAGTTATATTAACCACTACTTTTTGCCCGCATCTTCGCCCGCGGAAAAATTAAACAAACGATCATTATCTTTCTGAAAGAAAATTTTCGTTCTAATCTACAGTAAAAAAATCTGATGGAAGGGATTCCGTAAGCGCCAAGTTGCATCATAATCCTATCATTTGTTACAGTGTAATAAAGCTAAGAATTAGAATTTCCGGGATAAAAATCTAGGTTACCATCTACTTCTCTGCCAAATTTCATCTAAATCCGTTATGCAGTTTTTGCGTGATTACCTATGTAAGAAACATCTCACTATCCAAACATCCAAACTTACAAACTTTCACATTTATAATAGGTAGGTACTTAGTTGTATGATATTAATATATGATATGATAGGATGTTCACTCGGCATGTTGATGTAATGGTGGAATAAGGTAACATATTATATAAGAAGGTAATTCGATAGTGTGATACTTACAAGAATGGATGAAAGAAGCTCAATTTCCTGACGCTGGCCAGAGTATGATGCGAGAAAAGCCTTGAGCCGGCGGGAACGCCGTGTTTTTCTTTCGTCGACAGCACTATATTTTTAGTAAGCTCGCCCTCTTTCCGCAAATCGGGCAGAAGCTTCTTATTCCTAACTTGCTTTACTCCGGACATGATACTGAGGAATTTATTGTTTTATTTATTCAGAAAAAACGTGAATTTCACTTATAAACCTAACGTGGACAAACACAAACGAGCACAAGTCACAACAACAACAACTCCATGGCAACCACAGAGTACATTTTATTTAACTGATGTCAACGCACTGGCAACGTGACAAATCGGCTGCTATCATGGATCTAAAGTCTATCCAAGGCGGATCTATTTCTTCATGGCTGCAATGTATATAGAGAGAAGGAAATTGGAGTAGTGAAGTTGGTTCTCCAATTTTTTTGAAGCATGCTTATAGGCTTCACACGTGGACTCGTTATAATGAGAAAAAAAAAAAACATGTAGGTGGAAAAACAATAGCTCAGAAGATCCATCTGTTATTGTCAAAGACATAACTTACTACTTATCTGCCGTACAAAAATTCGGATATGAATGAGCTTTGTTTATCTGAGTATGCCGCTTTTGCTATATTGTTTTATGGGCCTCGTGCCTGAAATAAAAGATTATTATTATTATTATTATTATTATTATTATTATTATTATTATTATTATTATTATTATTAATTAATGAATAGCAGTGACAACTCTGGCTATCGATAAATTATAGCTTTTTTTTAAATTAAGAGACCTTTTGGTGGTGGCATGATTTGCGCTAACATTCAGTATCCATTTCTTATGTGATTGAAGCTTCTTATTCGTGGGGGTCATGTGTGATTTTAGAAAATTGACAACTTCATGCCTGAGAGGTTAGGTATAATGTTCTCGAAAGCTTGTTAAGTCTGCCAATCCGCACTTGTCCAGCCTGGTAGACTATGGCCTAACCTCTCCCATTCCGAGAGGACACCCTTGCTCAATGGTGAGGCAACGAAAGGGTTGGGGGTTGTATTTATGACTGTGTATGCGACTCTGAAAGTTATCGAACATTAAGTGTCGCAAATCTCGATTGAAAATATTAAATTTAGATATTTCTTTAACAAAAAGTAAACTATGTATTTTTAAAAAGGGTTGCTTTAGGGGTTCTGTTGATCTTAAAATTAACGACTGCTCTCTGCCAGTAGTGAATTGTGTAAAATATTTGGGTTTGTGGCTGGATGGCTCTCTTAGATGGAAGAAACATATTAATGCGACAGTTGAAAAAGTAAGTAAATTTATAAATATTCTAAAAGTATTATCTGGACCTAGTTGGGGAGTTCATCAAAAACATATTAGACGGCTATATATATCTATCATTCGTAGTCGCATTGATTACGCAAGCTTCTTATATGGCAACAGTTGTCAAAGTAATATAATAAAATTAGAAAGGGTTCAAAACCAATCTCTTCGAGTAGTTAGTGGTTTTATTCGGAGTACACCGATTCATGTCATGGAGACGGAGTTATGTCTTCCACCTCTTCAACTTCGTAGGGAATATCTCGCCGGAAAATTTTGGTTAAGATCTAAAGCCTTCCATAATAACATTACTAGTAAAATTATACAAGAACTAACAGCTTCATCTGCTTCCCGCTACTGGCTTCGTAAAAAACTACCACCGCTTGTTAATACCAGTAATCTCTTAAATTCAATCCCAATACATAACAGTAAGCAACTTGACATGTACTCATTAGATATCTGGGTTAGCAATATTAATTTACACCATGTTATACTTTCTTCTATCCCTGTAATCACGCGCGCCAAACATACCTATAGCCGTCACAACCTTAAAAACATTTGTATGCGCTTTATAAATGAAAAATACGAAGGCTGGTACAAACTATTTACAGACGGTTCTAAGGAGGAAAGTGGGGCTGGGGCTGCCTTCCTAGATCCTAACGCTCGAACTAATGTAAAGCTTAGGATTGATTCTGATATCTCAATTATGCATATAGAGTTGATTGCTATAGCAGAGGCACTTTCGTACATCAACTCAATTAATTTCGAAAATTTTGTGATATTGAGCGATTCTCGGAGTGCACTACAACATTTGGCTCGTTGTACCTCTCAGGGGAGAGGTATACCGATAGCCTACGAAATATTAGAATCAATCCTAATGCTAAAGAAAAACAACAAACGAGTCATAATCCAATGGATTCCCTCGCATGTTGGTATTAGGGAAAATGAAGAGGTGGACCTTATTGCCAAGGAAGCCGCAGAAAATGGCATTCCCCACCTAGTGACGCCACTTTCCTCTGACTACATCAAAATTTTAAACAGGAAGTGCAGACAACTGTGGCAGGAATATTTTGATGAGAGGTCGAAAGAGAAAGGGATTTGGTATAGAACCATCCAGCCACAGATCCCGAACGTTTCATGGGTAGACAATACCAACCTTAGTAGAAATGTTACTAAGACAGCTGTAAGGCTGCGCTCGGGACATATTCCATCGAACAAGTTTGCATTTCTAATGAAAAGAGCTCCATCCCCAAATTGCAACACTTGCGGTGTGATTGAAGATGTGCAGCATGTATTGATGGAGTGTGTCCGGTGCGCAGCGTTACGACTGAATTGTATTTTAAATAGTAATAATTACCAGGTAGGCCTTGCCAATAGCGTTTTAGCTGAACCCATGTCGGATGAAGCTAAAATGCTTTATACATTAGCAGATTTAGCTCTAAGTAGATAGGTGTTAATATTTTTGTGTGTGATATTTGTGATATTTGAGGACTTTACGGGACGATGTGGTCGCTCAGCGACAAAGTCCTTCCTAATAAAAAAAAAAAAAAAATATTATGAATGAATATGAACATATCAATTTGACCAGCAAACACTGTATGTAGGTCGAATGTAGGTCATGACACGCGGTACAAGTTCGCGTGTCGTGAATGCGGTGCATTGTATATTATGTGCCGGTATTTTAATTCGTGAGGGTGACTAATTAAATATCCAATACAGAAAAAATTTGAAGAACGAGGCCAAGTTCCAATAATACATGGAATCAAGTAGCATTTCTGTCCTGTTTTTAATGATTGGCCTCTAGATAGAGTAACCGACTCTTCTAGACACTTTTAGTCCACAGGGGTAGCAGCGCATCTGTAACGAGTCATGCTACATGTCTTTGACGTCTTCCTAAACTCAATATTGATCGAAGAAATAACCCAATAAATTGAGCCGTATATTATCTTGGTACTTAACTACCTTTATTTTTACGAATTTGCCGGATGCATAATTATATGGTCTGATTCATAATGATTACCATGCATGCCATGCCATCCATCATCCTATCCATTTTCGTTGGCGGTATATCGGGTATCGGTGTTATACAAATCCATAAATGTAAGTAATTTAATTTTTCTCAAAATCAACAAACTTTTACGATAAATGTTAACAAAGAGTTAATTCAGAATTAATTTTTACAATACTGAAATAAACATTTTAAAAAAAAATTCGTATTGTAGAATCATTTATTTACATCGTAGGTATATATTTTCCTAGATAGCATGCACCGTATTTTTTATACAGAACAGGACTCATGTGATAAAAGGTATCGGGTACCGATAGTACGCCTTCAGATTGTTACCGTATTCGTTTATTGTATTCGCGGGTACACTGAACCCAAAACATAACATTAGCTTGGTTACCAAAACCTGTAGCAGCCCTTTACCATACTCAATATGGTGTTATTCCTCGAAGGTGGAAGTTCTGTAATGTTTTGTTATGGGCTGCATGCCTAGTTCTCAGAGGGTGGACGTGTCATCATTATCAGTAAGTATCCTATCCTATAGTGTACATTTATTTATCGTCTGTTATTCCTCGATGGATGTTCTTCTTATACCTAGTTCTTCTCAGAGGGTGGATATGACCTCGTTATCAGTATTATGCACTTTCCTTTATTTATCTACCCATCTTCTATAGCTGATTATAAAATATAGAGTAAAACCTACTCCCTTGTTCATAACTAATTACCCATAATAGTAAGCCTCTTAAAATCATAGCTATCAAGTTTTTTTTTTCACACTTTCTTTCAAATTTTGAATTGAGTTTGATTAAAGAAGACTAAAAACTCATTATTGCTAAAATAGGTTTATTGTTTTTTTTTTATAAATAAGGCCTTGGTTTGCAGTATCACTATTTACTTACCTACTTAACTATGAAATAAGTGAATAGGTCGTCGGATAGGTCTTTCAAAAATATTGTGGGTGTATAAAAACCATTTTTCACTTTAGTTTACCTTTGATTTGGATTAAGTTTGAGAATTATTATATTTTACAATTATCTATTATCATTCTCTACACCAATCTTTTTTCACTTCCTGAATATTGTCGGTAGGCTGATAACACACTAATTAGATCTGTCCTCTACTAAAATGAAATACATAGTTAATATTTACTGCACATATATTATGACGATTCCTTGGCGCGATGGTGACCCTGACTGCTGAGCCGCGGGTCGGTAGGAATTCCGGCCGGGGCAGATATTTAATTCGCAGATCAATATTTGTATTCGGTTCGTATTGTTTTCTGTGTGTACCGCCACCGGCAACACTGGATTAGGCCTACCGCGGGGGTGTGAGTGTGTAGCGTTTATTATTATACAAAAATTACAGATAGGTAATCATAGCGGGTGGGATGCAGCCGGCAAAGGCGAGTTGGTGCTAACCGCACTGGCCAGACTGGACGAGGAGATCGCCGCCAGCGAGAGGTCTTACCCCGCGGAGAGATACGCCGTCGTCGCTGCCGAGCTGACGAGCATACAGCAGGCAGGACACTTACACGATACCTTCTTGCGACGCTGCGCACTATCGTTGCACGTCGCTGCTACGCAATTTATTGCGATGCTGCGCAGTATTTACTACGAAGTATCTACTACGTTGCGTAGAGACGCTACGAACTTTCTTGTGTGCAATGCTACGCAATATGTAATGTACCTACTAAGTTGCACGTTGCCCTGCTATGCACTTTCTTGAGTTCCTATGCTGTATCCACTACCTAGGACATTGCAGGTGCGCCCGCCCTTGCTATATCGGGTCAGGCAGATCTAATAGCTTATTGTTGCCACGCTGCGTCATGGGACGGTATTAGCTAGCTTTGCCTTAGCTGTGTTGTGTGGTCTATAGCTACAGAGATATAATGTAAGATAATTAGTAGTAAAGTCTTTATTATAATAAAGACATCAATGAGGACACACGTCTTCCCTTATTTGACACCAACAACCACATCCATTACAGTGTGTTGCCTCTTATTTTTAGACACGTTTTTATAACAAATTTCAATATTCATATTTTTATCAGGAAATGAAAGAGTTTGACGAATCAAATACGACAAAAACAACTACAGATTCTTACGCTAAAACTCTACACCAGGTAATTTCATTATAAGTATTTTTAATTATGTTTAACTCTAAGATTTTCGCAATTACTTCCTAGGATAACCGCTGATGACATAATTTCACTAATTAGCGTCTACCGGATTTGAAAATAACTAGTGTACCTAATTTTAAAGGATATTTGAAAAAATACATAGTAGGTACCTGTGGTAGGTATTACTACTATTACTATCTACTACTATTTTACTTATTTGTTGGTACTGTTTTATAGTCATTACTAAGTTTGTTTTTTGTGTTGTAGTTGTTCGTGAGTCTTGATTTGTATCGGCGTCCAATGTTGGCTTCGGAAAATGAAGATTTTATAGCCAATGTTAACAGAAAGGTAATTTCAAATTATAATTACGCTAGTCAAATTTCACAATTGTGAGAAAGACCTTCCAGTGCGTCGATAAATGGGGTGAAGCCAAAAAAAAGTACTGAGTACCTAAGTTTTTTTTCAATTATCAGTAGGTATCACTGCAATGAAAATATAAGAATAATATTCCCAGTATCTAACTTGTCTTAGAAGTCGTATGAGCTGTGTACGGTACACAACACAACAACAAACTCTTTGTGTACCAAAGTTAAGAGTTTGTTGTTGTGATGATGTAACTGCTATGATTGATTTATTGTTAACTGATTTGATATTGTGATACTGATTATGTATATGATATTGAGCACACGCTAGGCGCGCGCGGACGCGTGAATAACGTGAACTGGGTGACAATGGTACGTGAACCGTACAAGCTGTAATGAAGCTGCTTGCAGGAGATGCGCCGCTTGGAGCTGCTGTGGCTGCGCGCGCGACAGCAGACGCTACGGCGGGAGCAGCGAGCGCTGCACGCGCAACTGCTGCGCACGCGCGCTCTCTACACTCAGCTGCAGCAGTTACTAGGTAGCTAGTATGTTTAGGTTTAAGAAATTATATGTAACTTGAACAGTGAAGGTCGTGAGGAAACCTGCATGCCTGAAAGTTCATCATAATGTTCTCGAAGGCATGTGAAGTGTGCCAATACGCACTTGGCCAGCGTGGTGGACTAAGGCCTAATCCCTCCCATTCTGGGGGAGACCCGTGCCCAACGGTGGGACAAAGAAAGGGTTCTGATGATGATGATGATAGTAGGTACACTTTTTCCGCTGTAGCTGTGATTGGTTGCTGTGTGGTTTGTAAAAGAAAGTATACTGCACCTTTTGTTTCAAAGCTCGCTGTCATATTCGTCAAATAAATTAATAAAATATATTCCGTACCTTATAGTGGTGTGGTGAAGTGGTGTAGTTGTGTATGATTTTGATGAACGCGGTGAGTGGTTGACACGAGCGTCGGTCTGTGCTGAGTTGGCGATTCTCGTGTCATGGAAACAAAAATGAAAATATGAATACGATAAATACAACTCATATTATCGTATTAATATTATAATTTTTCTCGATCTCTCAGAATTCCCAAATCATAACGTAAAAACCACATGATCTTGGGAATTGTTCAAAGATTCCGTATGGAGCGGCACGCGTCCTGGTACAGCCTTAGAGGGTGCACTGGGGCGTGCGCACGCGTTGTGCGGCGCGCTCGCGTCTGTTAGCGCGCGGCTGAGCGCTGCGGCGGAATACGCGCACGGCGCGCTGCGGCTGACGGACGACGCGCTGCCCGCCTGGAAGCTGGCATCCGTTGGACAGTGAAGTATCAAGTCTAGTGATTTTTTAGGGCCAGCTCGCGTCACAGATTATCCAGGGGAGTATTCTATTTGGTGTATCATATATGGTGGTGTTTCAGTGGCAAAGCAAAAATCTTAGTCTGATTAAGTATATAAGGCTAAAAAAAGCATCAGTTTATGCTTTCAGGGGAACAACATAAAGTCGAAGTGAAGTATGTCTACTTCTTGGGGTTACTATTGAACTCGAATTCTTTAATCTTGGATGGATTAAGAGTAGGTAAAACTTATAGTTATAGCTAGGTTACTTGAAGTAAGAGCGAAGTAATAAATATATAACTAAACCACATATACTAAGTTTTTGATTAAATATTGTAGCAATGGATGGGAGCACACGGCGGCATGCGCGGACGCATGCCACGTATTCGTGCGCGCGCGCTGCAGCGAGCGTGGCGCGCGCCGCGTGCTGGCGTCGCCCGCTGCACCGCGCGCCGCTCGCTCGCTGAGGCTCGCACTCGATTATGCATTCACTGACGTCATGCACGATATAAAGTAAGCTATCTTTGTATGAGATAAGACAAATAAATGATAACTAAGTACGTTTAACAGTTTTGTAAATTAACTGATTTACCTATACATACTTTCCGTTAGTATCCTATAAATAATTATGTTTTATCACTTTATCACGTGCTTACCTAACCGCAAAAGTATACCAATATGTCAGCTGTCTGTTCTGCCCTCAACTATACCCAGTATGTAAAATGTAGGTACTCTGTGACTATACCTTCTTTGATGTCATGCAGGATGTCAGAGGTACACAAGCTAGCTCTTGTTTAATTGGTATCTAAAATAAGATTTTTAATATAAACACCTTTACTAGCTAGCTATAGCTTTCAGTCTTTAAGAACCATAATGCAATTTTTAGTGATGTAACAGTTGTACTCCCAGGAGGTTATATTGTATTCTCTGAAACAAATTTTGCAATTTCAGATATGAAAGAGCAACTGAAACTTTTATAAAATTCAAAGAAGCTCTCATTCAATTAGTTAATACAATTCACCAGGTGAGTTCTAGAGTATTATCAAATAGTAAATAATAATAAATATCTCGGTTAAAACTACGTTTTTTGAAAACTCTTCGGTCACAGGAGAGTTATAGTTAATTTTTAATATTTTTAAATGTCCTTGAAAATAATGATTGACGTGTTTTGGTTGTCAGTTCTTGACATTAATGTTGTAAAACAGCTAAAAATTAAGCGAAGCAAAAATGTTCAGAACACGTAATAAAGTTTTATTATTCCGCAATATTTTTTTATCTACACAAATACGAAAGCAGTCAAAAGATATCAATGTGTTCATAAACGGTAAAGCAGTCACCGTCCCTAGCTACTTTACAATTCTCCAGGCTTTGAGAAGGGAGCGGGTCACGATACCGACATTCTGCTATCACGAGCGGCTGTCTATTGCGGGGAACTGTCGAATGTGTCTGGTCCAAGTCGAAGGTATGTGGAAACCGCAGATAGCATGCGCTATGCCCGTTGCTAAAGATATGAAGATACGTACAAACTCCAGCATTACAAGACAAGCACAAGAGGGGGTCTTAGAGTTCATTTTAACAGATCACCCGCTCGATTGCCCCATATGTGATCAAGGCGGAGAATGTGACTTGCAAGACTTGTCGATGAGATTTGGAAATGACCGCACCAGATTCACTGACATACACTTCACCGGGAAAAGGGCCACTGAGAATAAAAATTTAGGGCCTCTCATTAACACCGAAATGACTAGGTGCATCCATTGTACGCGATGCATTCGTTTCGCGTCACAAGTCTGCGGTTTGGATGTATTGGGAACCACGGGCCGGGGTGGTGAAATGTTGGTAGGCACTTATGTGGAAAAGATGTTCCTTTCTGAGCTTTCTGGTAATATTATCGACTTGTGTCCAGTAGGTGCTCTTACCGCCATACCTTACAGGTTCAAGGCACGACCCTGGGAAGTCAGACGAACCAATTCTATTGATGTCACTGACGCTACTGGCACCAACATCGTCCTGAACTATAGATTTGACAGAGTAATGAGAGTACTGCCTCGGGAAAATGATGAGGTCAATCAGGAATGGGTTTCAGATAAGGGAAGGTGGGCAATAGATTCTTTGGAGATGCAGAGGCTGGTGACGCCTATGTATAGGAATCAAGAATGCTTATGCCCTGTGGAATGGGATTGTGCCTTAAAAATGGTCGCAAAAATAATAAATTGTACGCAACCGCAGAAGATTATGGCTATAGCGGGGCCACACTGTAATATTGAGACTCTGGTCGTCGCAAAGGATTTTCTTAATGCGCTCGGATGCGAGAATACTTATATAGAACGAGATCTAAGATATTCCATATCAGGCATCGATATCAGGGCTGCATATTCTTTGAATATAAATATGAAGGATATTGTACAAGCAGATAAAATTGTATTAGTAGGTACGAATCCCAGATTCGAGGCCCCAGTTTTAAATGCATGGATAAGGCAGGCGTACATGTTTAACGAGTGTGATATTTTTGTTATTGGCCCCAGGTGTGACTTTAATTACCACGTATATTATTTGGGGAATGATGTCAATTGTGCTAAAAATGTTAGCCAAGTGTTAAAGGATGCCAAGAAGCCTCTTATATTTGTTGGAGTATCTCAACTTGATACACCATCCAGTGGACAGCTCATGTGCACTTTAAGCAATGTGGCAGCTAGTTTTAAAACTGACCCAGGATGGAAAGTTTTAAATATACTGACATTGGAAGCAAGTTTCGCAGGTGCATTGGAAGGAGGCTGGAAACCGGGAGCACTGAATGCTTTGAGTACTATATGCCCTAATGTAGTACTGTCATTGGGAGCTGACGATATATTTTACAATTGGAGCCCAGGCCCTGATTGTAGATTGATCTATGTAGGATTCCAGGGAGATCGCGGCTCGGAATGCGCTTCAGTAATACTTCCCGGGAGTGCCTACACCGAATCGGGGGGAACATTTATGAATATGGAGTGCCGCACGCAGTACGCGATGCCGGCAGTCACGCCTCCGGGGAAGGCCCGTCACGATTGGAAGATATTTCGTGCACTAGCAGAGTATACGGGAATTTGTCTATTCTATAGTGATCAAACTTCTTTGGGTTGGAGGTTAGCTCAAGTTAGTCCGAATTTCGTGAATTTTGGGACCTATCAACAAAAACTCTTCTCGGAAGTAATTCCTCCTTTGATTGATTCTAAACAGGGAGGAAGCGGGCCGATAGACGTGCCCATGAAGACACTACAGGAATACTTCTGTTCTGATGTTTTTACATACAATTCTCCTACAATGGTGAAGGCTCAAAAAGCTGCTGTTAATTTTGCTGCTTCGAATTATTCAGCTATTTAGTTGAACTGTAATATTTATTACGCCTATTTAACTTAATAATATATGTTTTAATACTTGATAATTAATTTTGATTGCTTGTATGATTGATATTAGACAAAAAAACAATTACGCCATTCATATGTCGTTTTAGTATTTATCTATCCTTTGCCTCACCTATCCTTTAAAAATCCTTGTGATTCAGTGGCTAGGGACTTGAAAATTATAAGATTAACTTAAAAATAATATAATTAGGTTTTTTTCTTACGCTTTTGGTATACAGTAATGGCTCGTTTATTGGCTCTGAATTCAGATAAAGTGCCTGCAGTAGGCAGACCCTCGTACTTATAAAAATTGAGATAATACTAAACATGTTTCAACAGGTACTTTTGAACAACAAAGACAACCTAGCAGTAGCCGAGGCCGAGGTGATAGCGCATAGGAAACAGCTACGCGCGGCCAGGGTCAACGACATCGTGCGGAGAGGACTGGCTGACTTGAAATACGACCCTCCAGCGTTGACCAACCTAAGTGCCAAGTAACGGGTTAGGTAAAGGAAAGGACTGGTTGCGTAAAATTTTTCTAAAGAGGACTATCTTAGTCGACAAGTGTAGCAACGCACTTGTAGCAAATATAGAACGGGACTGCCTAAAACTACCTAACAGAACTTACAATCCCTGTTCCTATACTTACGTCTTCATACCTAGTAACAACGATTGCTCCTACTAACTAACATTCATATTAACATTACGCACAGTTCCTTTCTAATACATAAAAGTTTGTCATATGTGTTATTGGCGGTACGGTACTGGATGGGCTGCTATCAATCCTCGTACGATAGACAAACAGTTACTCTTGTTTTTAATTGAATTAAATTTTATAATTAAATCAAATTTAATATATGTGAGAAATAAAAGTCAATTTATATAAAACACAATCAAATTTTTATTAAATATCAAATATTGTATTGTCTAACACGATTCCTTAACTATCATGTTTCACATCAATATCTTATAATGGCATATGATTATACTATTACAAATACATTTCAAAGGTGAAGAAGGTACAGTGATAGTTGATAGACAGAAAAACTGAAAAAATGGAAACTTTTAAAGAAACGACAAGCTATAGATTTTGATAAATATTTTGATATTGTCATGAAGGAACAAGAAGATGACTAATAATTAAATACCCGTAAAATACACAATAGACACGATTTTAATGCAATAGAGTAAAATTGAAAGATAGCTGGATGAGAATGAGATGACAATTTTCTCCCATGACTCTAGAAGATAAGTTTTAGTTAAAATAGAAGCTTTGGTGAGGAGGAAACGGAAAATTTTAATTAGATACGATACATTGAAGATATCATGAGTTACAAGCTGTAATATAGTCCCGCGTCATTATTTGCGGTCCCAGTAATTATAGCCCGGTCACAATATCTGTGCACCTGGCGTCGATGACGTCATGTCGGCTTTTGACCATTAATTTCCGAAAGGACAGTTCGCATACATATTTTCCTCACGATATCTTAATCTATCAGAAGAGTCCACACAAAACACTCTTAATTTATCGATATATACTCGTCACAATACATGGGCTTAATGCAAAATCTACAAAAGATACACGATTATGACAAAACTGTACGTAGGATTAATAATAGGGCTTATATCTATCAATACATAAGGTAGATTGTTGTGCGCCGAAGCTCTACATACGAGTCTTTGATGATATTGTAAGCATATTCAGAAAATCATCTGCAACAGACCGAACTTTTAACACCGACCCATTGTACCTACTGAAAACGACAGATAATATTTATCTAAACAATAAAAGTTTAGATAAGGATTTAATATTGTCGTTGTGTCCAGAGGAATTTCTTCTTAGTGTCTTCTGTCTCAATCGCTTTTGTATCACGACAAATAAATCACCAAAATCGCAACTGTCTGATGCAGATAACCCTCGTGTTTAATAAGACGAGTTAAATATAACACTGATATGTGGCATGATGTGTCACGTCTCATTTGGTCGCTAGACTGTCTAGCCCTAAAAGTCTTCAAAATGGGCAGTTCCACTCATATTTGATATGGATAAATTAACAAGAGCAACGAAAATTAACAACAAGAATAAATTAAACAATAGTGGGCGTAACAAAACTTACACATATTCTGTGCAAACAATAATCAGGAGAGTAAAAAGTAAGTAGGTAGGTACGGTACATAAATGCATATTCCATATCAAAATAGTTTTCATTCTAAACAGCGCTGAAAATAGTCTTAGGATCTATGATATAGTTTTCACAAATAAAGATAAACATTTTAAATTAATTTAGATAGAATACACATAAAAATTTTGATAAATGTTTCGGTTTTTAATATAGTAGTAGGCGATGTTGTAAAACGCGCACGTTAACTTTATATGCGCTATAATAAATTATTTAGTTACTATACAACCCGACTTGGGCCAATACTAACATTGATTCGGCTGGTTCTAAGCTAAGGAAAGCTAAAAGTATTTTCAGTCTGAAAGCCAGACCAATGCAGCGGCTAATCTTCGCTTTGATTATTCATAAAACTCGTACTCTTAAACGTCGTAAAAACATGGAAGCACTCCTGCGGACAGACTGATTGCTGGCTAATATTGATAACATTATACACATAAGGAATACTAGAGGAAGAGGTTCTGCCGTTGTAAACTTTGTAAGAGCTATTGATATGCTTCGGTCAAAACGTCCGAGTTTACTTAACACGAAATGAAATGGGTAAAACTATGAAAAGATGATGTCACACATCGAAAAATCTTTGGTAGCGTTATAAAATCAACAGTGAATGTTAGAATAAACAGTGATTACAAATGTAAGTAACAAAAGTAACTAGGGGTAACAATAAAAGTTGGAACGACACGTCACGTGGTTCTAGAAGCGGCGTCGAGCCGCGGCCAGGGCGAAGCAGTCACAGACGCTATTCCGACGGACTTACACTTTGGTGATCGTTTTCATTTTTCTACTTCGGAGACATCTGGAAGATATAACATTAAATTATTATGGCTTCAGACTATTTGATCGATTATAATTCACTTCAGAATGTTATAGTAACTATCAGAAGTATCAAAACAATAAGCTGAATTATTATTAGTGAATTGCAATTTGTAGTTTTAACTGCGTCGTGATAGATATTACCTTCTATTACGACGCAGTTAAACCTACAATTTACAATACACTAAGTTACAATTTACAATACACTGAGTTACAATTTACAATACACTAAGTAACAATTTACAATACACTGAGTTACAATTTACCATACACTAATTGGTAACAGAATTTACACTACCATTACAATCCCAAATAAGAACATTGAATGAGCCTTATAGGCTGCCGCGGTAGTTGAAAAAATTCTTATAATGAGAATAGACAAGGCAATTTATTAGGCAGTTTTTATATTAAGAATTTTAATAAGAATTTTATAAGTAAAATGCTCACCTAATAAATCCACGGTACAACATGAATGATCCGTACAAACTGAGTATGATAGTCGCCGTCCACACCACAGCCAGTAAGGAGCTGCTGCCCTCTGTTAAACATATGCAATTATTAATATCTTCATATGAATAAAACAAGTAGGTACCTATACGAATAAGATTAAAATAAAGTAAATAAAAAGAAGTCCTTACAATAGGAGAAATTATGCAAAAAAAAAGCGAGACGTCTTACTTTCCATTGAGTAGCAGTCCATACTGAGCGATCGATTTGGAATGGGACAGTAATCGTTTATGGCTCATTGTGAGACCATTCTCCATGACATTCAATACAGTCATGACAAAATTGCATACATATCCGACAATTTATTCCAGGAATACACTGAAATGCTGTGAAATTGATCAAGTACAATGGATATTTAGCAGCGTGCAGATTCCAAATGGCGTCGAGAACGCTCAGATATCGTTTCGTTTACAGTGTGTAAAAAACGCACTGAAGCTGACCGAGTGCGGTTTCAGCGTACGGATGAGGTAGGTAATTGTTTTGCAAAAGTGTTTCGTGGTTCGAATTCCACTCGGACAAACATTCGTGTGACGTACACTTATGTTTGTTCTGTGTCTTTGACACACATTAAGGGCTCTGTCTAGTTCGGGGTCAGATGGCCGTGTGTGAGGATGTCCATAATATTTATTATTTAATTAATTTATTATTATGAAGAAAAAAAAGACACGAAAAAAAAGGAATGAAATTCCTATCTAACCAACCATCATACTCGTAGCTAGACATTTCTTAGCTTACGCTGAATCCGGGATCCATCGACACCTTAGCCCGGGTATAATTTTGTATAATTCAGACCTAAGTACCTAAGTATAAGTACTACTACTACCTACCTATAAGTCTTGAGTAACATAAATATAAAGATTCGAGTTACCGATGTATCAGTAACATAAATATAAAGATTCGAGTTACCGATGTATCCGTCGTGGAAGACGCCAGGGTCGCGGCCGGCGCGGCGCGCGCGCTCGCGCTCTGCCGCCGTCTCCTCGCCGCTGCAGTTGGCCCATTCAATCGTCACGTATCTGCACAGTATGCATTAAATATCTATATAGCTTACCACCTATTTTATCTGTTCTGTGGCTACCAGCCACTGTGGGCACGTATCTGCACAGTATGCATTAAATAGCTATATAGCTACCACCCACTGTGGGCACGTATCTGCACAGTATGCATTAAATACCACCCAATGTTGGCACTGGTCTCCCCCACAGATACAACTGCGGGAGCTCTAGTTACAATGGAGGAGGGGTTAGTTGCCAACCCAGTGTCCAATCTTTGGTTAGGTCTTCAACAAGGCTCAGCGATTGTTTTTACCATTGAAAACAACTGGGACTGACGGTGCCTTTCGAAGCACGGTAGTGCCCATAAAAATTTGCGACCAGCGCTCACCCATCGATAGACCGACCGCGTCCGTCGTTGCTTAACTCTGTCGATCACATAGAATTGACGCGAGCCAATGGACTACGGACGCTACACGTTTACTATGTCCACGACGCTTTTTTAAAAATCCAACTCCTCGCTCGAAGTCTCTGGTGGAGGGCTCTGGGATCTCTGTTAGAACGCAACGGTGCCCCCTAGCACTGTGCCCTGCTGTGGGTGAGGATGTCCATAATATTTATTACTGTGCCCATGGGAGGCTCGTCTCAGACGAGATATCGAAAACGTTTGCATCCATCACTGTCTGCTATGATTTTTTCAATGAATTGTCAAGTGAATGTCACCTAGAGGAGGTGGTGCAGGCGCGCGACGGCGGCACGAGCAGCTGGCGGGTGCGCGAGCGCGCGCCGCCGCGGCACGCGCCCCACGCGCCCCACGGGCCCGCGCCCCCCGCCCCGGCGCCGGCGCCCTCGCGGCACCCGCACTCCACCTCGCAGATTTCCTCCTCCTGGAAACGAACATGAAGAACAACTACAAACAAACGCTTCACACTCACACCCCTGCGGTAGGCCTAGGGTTGCGGGTGGCGGACACACACAGAAAACTACACAATTTAACATCCATATCCCGAGTTTAAGAAATTAAATGTCACTTGCTATAACGGTGACGGACACTTCGTGAGGAAACCTGCTTGCCTGAGAGTTCTTCATAATGTTTTCAAAGGCATGTGAAGTCTGCCAATCCGCACTTGGCCAGCGTGGTGGACTAAGGCCTGATTCCTCCCATTCTGAGAGGAGACCCGTGCCCAACAGCGGGACAAAGAAAGGGTTGTGGATGATGATGATGAGCCCGAATTCAAATATTGTGGGTAAAGAACTTTATTTCTCAAAGAATAAATTTTAATACATTATTCACTTATAGAGAAATAACAATTTATGAACTAATAAATATAACACACAAGGAGGGTACATCTAAAACTATTGTATCAACACATGCGTAGATGATCGCAGATACAAAGATCTAAAGCAGAATCGACTGGAAGTGACAAACAAGGTATATATCTACGAAATATATCTGCCCTGTACAGCACCGAACAGCAGGTTCGGTGGTCGGGGTCTCTCACCACGTGTAGGTGTAACGGACCTGGTGATGTAAGGACGGGGCGACGATGCGCCCGGGCAGCGCGGAGGCGCAGCGCCAGGGCTCGAGGTAGGCGTCGGGCGCGGGCTCGTCCCCGTTGCCGGTGAGCTCGCAGCGCGCGTGCGACAGCCGCACGCCCCAGCCGCACGCGCCGTCCGCCTCTTCACCAGATGAAGTCTGCCAACGTAATAAATGGATTAATAAATGCTGATGTACTTGCGCAGGTAAGGGACAAGTGGCGTGCTCTTGTATCGTAGGCCAAGACTCACTTTCGGTCGCGGTAAAGTTTACCTACCAGCGGAGTAAGTAGCACACACACACTCGTATGACCGCAATGGGATTTCCAAATTAGTGATTTTCTCAAGATTTGGTTCTCTGACTCGGGACCCACAGCTCGCCAGTCAGGGTCACTGACAAAATGAATGCCTTATAATCTTCAATATCTAATCATGATGCCGTAATGAGAAGGCTCCAATCATCGCATCGGGGTAATTGCGTAAAAGTTTTCATGGATGGATTTACATGGATTAACGATTCGATGGAATTACGTTGTCAAATTCGTATTGTGTAAGACTGTCAATTCAATGAACACATTATCAGTGACCGGTGAGTTATTCCAACTTCCCTTGAAAAGAAGGACCAGAGAAAATAATATACCTAATCGGGACGTAACTGCGTGACGAAATTACACTATTTCACACACTGCCTACAACGTCACATAAAGGATTAACATCATATTTCATCATGGCTTACGGCTTGCATTGAAAATCAATTCTACCTACGTCACGATTCTACGCTTTAAACGTTACCTGAACGTGGCATCCTAGCACAGGCCGCGCGACCAGTCTCAGACAGGGTTCCCTCGGGCACGGCGCGCGCTGTTCTGCAGGCGGGCAGGCCCGACCTGGCCATACTGCCGATGTAAGGTGTTGCCTGTATAGAACAAAATATATATATTGCTAAAAATCCAAGAGAGAAAATTATAAACATCAATTTAACACATTGCCTCCAACGAACTAAGATTCGTTGCAATTGATATGACACGATGACAGTATGATGTCAGTAATTGCCTCCAGCTCCAACAAACTAAGATTCGTTAGAATTATTATGTAGTATGATGATAGTATGAATGCATATAGTTTTATAACCATTATCTATCTGTAAATTTTACAGCAATTTTACGGCTTTATGTATAATTCAATAGAAATCTAGAGCTGTAAAAAGTAGCGCGCAGAGAGTACTCACTACTCGCGCGCCTCGCTCGCTGTTGCCTTTATATCACATGCTGTTATAGTAGTGCAAGGAGTGACCTGACGCGGCGCATGTGGCGCGCCGAGGCGTCCCCGCAGGAGCAGGCGGAGCTGTCCCAGGGGCCCCACGCCGCCAGCTCGCAGTCCACGCCGCACGGCACGTAGCACCACGACTCGCGGGCCTCGCTCGCTGTTGCCTTTATATCACATGGTGTTAAAGTAGTGCAAGGAGTGACCTGACGCGGCGCATGTGGCGCGCCGAGGCGTCCCCGCAGGAGCAGGCGGAGCTGTCCCAGGGGCCCCACGCCGCCAGCTCGCAGTCCACGCCGCACGGCACGTAGCACCACGACTCGCGGGCCTCGCTCGCTGTTGCCTTTATATCACATGGTGTTAAAGTAGTGCAAGGAGTGACCTGACGCGGCGCATGTGGCGCGCCGAGGCGTCCCCGCAGGAGCAGGCGGAGCTGTCCCAGGGGCCCCACGCCGCCAGCTCGCAGTCCACGCCGCACGGCACGTAGCACCATGACTCGCGCGCCTCGCTCGCTGTTGCCTTCTACAAGTTGTATTCAATATAAGAAGATATCAAACAGACGACAATGCCAAAATTTGAAATACTCAAATAGCGACTGGGATGGTCAGTCCATTTAGCGAAGGGTAAGAGCATTAGATGGTCAGTTCGTTAGTACGGAAGAGGACCGTGCCAGGGACTGTAAATAAGTTGTTAAGCTCGTTTATTTTAAGTTACGGAACCAAAGGTTTTGGTTCTGTAATCTGAGACTATCTAGCTAGATGATAAAACTTACAGGACAGAAGGAATCGTTAACGAAAACGCCATCGCTACGGAGACAGCGCACTGCTCTTTTCTTTGTTCCTTCGCCACATGGTGAACCGCCTGTACAAAAGAAGATATTGTAAATAATATTGAAACTGGGTATTTAATATTGAAACAGATTTTTAAAGCGAAGAAAATATTGTGAATAGCTCAGAGTTCTCCTTAAGTATAATTCTCAAATTATTGCGAAGTCAACTTTTTGCTTGGCTAGAAAGATTAACTTCTGGACCTTGGACCTGAAAACCTTGTTCATTAATGATCCATGCACGATGATGCAGACAGACAATCTTGTGGTTCAGCTCTTCAGATGTTAGGTTGGGTTATTGAAGCTCACCACTCCGTTCGATGAACTTCGGTGACACCGTACAGGCCAGTACTGCCACCAGCACCGGTCAATTAGAAAAAAAAGACAGCCAAGTGACGTACCGAGCGGCTGGCAGTCGTCCCAAGGCGCGAGGTGCCACGAGGCGTGCGTGGGCGAGCAGGGCTCGGCCGCGACGAGGTGCGGGCACGCCGCGCCGCCCGGCTCCGCCGCGCGCAGCACCGAACGCGTGCGATCGCGCCGCCCGCCCCACTTCGTCTGGAGGTCAATATTAGGTAAATACTTGCATTCATTTGAACCGTTAGTTCAGAGCCTTTCAGCAATTTTTCAATTTAACGTGGATGCTTCGATCTTTGGTGGGAAATTTAAATAAAAATAAAAGTAAGTAATGAATATTTTTGTTATACGAAGTGTTTGTTTTGTATTGGACGGCCGCAGCTTCTAACGAGTGGTATTAGACATAACATTACTTTGTTTTACACCTAAATATTCAATGAAATCTATCCCGTAGCACAAGTGGGAGGTCATTATTTTTCTTTCTGCTCTCTGCTTAGGACAAGGAGACAGCGGGCCTCAATATGAGAATTGATTATTTTACAAATTTCATATGTATAGCTATAAATATTAGGGCTATTACGTATAAACTGACAGCATATATCACAGTAACATATATAACGTATAACACTATATTCCAGTTCCCACCTGTTCGCACGGGCTCCACTCGGACCACGCGCTGACGACGCAGTCGCCGGGGCAGGGCGCGCGGCACGTGCTCTCGCGCGCCGGCGCCGGGCCCTCGCCCGCCTCGCACACCACATCCACAATGCTATTGTCATGGGCGTCCACGCAACTGAAAGGATGAGGAACATATACTGAGTCTACAAACGGTAAAGGTGTAACTAAACAAATTATGGGGTCGAAACAAGTGGAAAACGTTGTTAACATGTCCGCCAATTACAGAGACCTATGCCATTCACTCAGATCAATAATAGATCAGCATGTTGACAGACTGTCATTCCATTGAAATGTATAGATCAATGAATCGATACCCGCAGCTACGCTCGCATAAAATCACACCGATCCTGTTCTTCTTCTTTCGTGTAAATATGTAGTTCAACAATTCCATATTCAAACAAAACAAAAAAAACTCCAGAATAGTAGCTGGCCACCGTCACCACTTATTTGTTGGTCAGTTACAATTTTATGAAGATTTACCCAATTATTTATGGTCTATATTTAGATTCAACTCACGCGATGGTCCGGTTGATAATGGCCCTGCCACACAGCGAGCGGCGCGGCGCGCACACCGACCACTCGCCGACGGACCAGCGCGGCTCCTGCACTATACACGTCGCCCGCTGCAGCGTGGCGCCGCACTCGCGACCGCCTGCTGATCCTTCTTCGATCACTTCCCTGTTGAAAGTTACCCATAGTTAAAAAAAAATTAAGGATACATGTATGGTCTTGTTGCGTTGTTCCGTTTACCCTGAGAAACTAGTACTCTAGTACTTTGTGGCCCTTGTAGAGTTGGTATCGGCATCAGTATCGTTTTTTGTCATTAATTTAAGTTGCCTATGACGGCCGTGGCCTATAAGAAGCATAGAAAGTTCTGTCGGAATAGTCACTAATTCTTTCAGGGTTACGATTCGTACTAAAGCAGTGTATTTTAGTATGGACTTTTATTGAAGAGACACGTGTCTAGCCATCGAGCCGGGATAGGGCTGGCATGCCTCAGGGTGTCATACGACAAGCCGTCTGTAGATGCTTCACAATCAAACTCACCTAGTCCTGAACCTGAAGGCAGCCCTCGAGCCGGGCTCGGGCTGGCACATGCCCCACGGCGCCCACGGGCCGACGGCGCAGTCGCGCGCGCACCGCACGCTGCACGCGCCGCGGATCAGCGACGGGAACTCGGCGTCGTACGACAGGCCGTCTGTCGACGCCTCGCGGACTCGACGGGGGCCTGCGGAGGTTAGAATTCATCTAAGTTATGGACAGTTGAGTGATTGAATTCTGTTTGGACACGAATATTTGAATGACTGAATGTTGCCTTCGTTTTGTTACGACAAGGTTAATGCCAGTTCTATTTGAACTTCAATGGGTTGATTTTTCCGGTTATTTCCTTGTAGGAACTATGAAGGACACTTTTGTAATAATCTAATTCACGCAAGAGAAGCTGCGGTCGTTCACTAGTGTTATATATAAAGAAATTACAACTAACCAGTAAGGGGGTGATACTTCTTGCAGACGTCCATAGGGACATCACGGCCGGCCACCATGCATCGGGCAGCTCGTAGAAGTTTACCTTCTCCACACTCCATGCTGTTGAGACACAAGAAAATAATGGCAATAATAGTTAGAAGTAGGTATTAAATTGAATAGTAAAGTACTCGTATATTAGAACTGCAGCGTGTAAGTAGCTGAATTTTATGTCTGACAAACAGACTAGTTTTGGTCATTTATTATGACCATCCACGCGTGGCATCCATTCATCCGTTACCCGTAATTAACAATAATCAGGCAAGTTAATTCTTACCCTGGCGGTAGAATGCAATCAGAGTCTGCTGGCAGTAGTTCGAGCGACACGTTCTTGCAAACACACGAAGGTATATCAGGATTTGAAGCATCAAGATATCTGAAAAATAATAGTGGGTATACATAAGTTTAAAGAGACCGTATTTGTTTAAACGGATGTAAAGTTGGCTAGTTGGCTAAGTTGTCGGCCTATTACAGTGAATACTAGTTAGGGATCTTCTTTGTTTCTTTTTTTGGAGGCTAATTTTCAGTAGTTTGGACTACCAAAGACTGAGAGCTTGAGTGGGTCGGCGGATGTCGACAGAAGACTGCCGTACCATACCAGAGGATTGGAAAGTAATATCGTTTTGCGCACTTTTTTCATTGAATGCAGTAATCAGGTTGAATTTGCCCGTCACTTTAGCAATGCGCAAGCGATCCGAGGCGCTTCATCTTAAGGGACTGATGGTGAGGCTGGATTTTAGTGGGTATTCTGGTTTACAGCGAGTCCCACATACCTGTCGCGTTCTCAATAAATCTGGCAAGATGCGTCAACGTATTTCCCAGTGACAAAAACAGCTTTGACATCTCTTGCTTGGGGAAGGCAGCAGCGGCAGTACCGGCAATAGTGGACTACTCAAGACTGGTAGACAGATATGTATGGAGATGGTGAACGTACTTGAGAGGGTCAGCGCAGATGACGTCACAGGTGAGCGTGAGCATGGCGTCGCACGGCACCTGGCAGGCCGCCACGCCCGGCGGCACCAGCTGGCCCGCGCACGCGCCCGCCTCCACGCGGTGCGAATCCGAACCGCACCAAATGCCTGCAGAGCATCAATACCGTACAATACAATTCAAGTTTCTTTAATAGAGAACTTAACACAGATGACACAATCGCTCGCTGCGACCCATAGACGTCCCACTGCTGGGCACGGGTCTCCCCCACAGACACAGCTGCGGGAGGTCTAGAGCATACTCCACCACGCTGCTCCAATGCGGATTGGTGGAGGGGTTAGTGGCCAACCCAGTGTCGAATGTTCTCAAGCCACCCGAAGGTCTTCGACAAGGCTTAACGACTGGTTCCAGTATTGAAAACAACCGGGACCGACGGCTTTACGTGCCCTCCAAAGCACGGTAGCGTCCATGAAATTTTGCCACTAGCGGTCACCCATCCACAAACTGACCGCGCCCGTCGTTGCTTAACTTTTTCGATCACATTGCATCGACGCGAGCCATTGGGCTATGGACGCTACAATCATTAAATTCCAATAAATATGATAGATTTAAAATGTCAAATTCACAGCCTGATTTTTTAATTGTGAAAAGAAAACCGCTATAGGGCGGCAGCACAATGTCTGGCCTTGAAGAACGGACAAGACAGTTACTGACTCACTCGAGACTCCTGAAGGGCCGCCTCTAAAGAAGTGTAATCGGAGCAACTTACTTCTGAGCCGATAGCCCACGCCGCAGTGCTGGCCGGGCGGCAACCTGCAGGTGGACCACTCCCCGGCCACCCACGACGCCTCGCGCGAGCGGCACGAGCGCGCCACGGGGCAGTCGCGCGACTCTTGCAGCGGGCCGCAGTTGGGCCCGCCGTGGACGGTGCGGACGCGGATCTGCTTGCCGGGATCTGAGTAAAAAGTTAGTTATTTACAACTTTATTGACACCCTTATCTAATATATAAAATTTCCATGTCACAATGTTTGTTGCAGTACTCCTCCGAAACGGCTTTACCGATTTTTACCAAATTTTATATGCGTATTCAGTAGGTCTGAGAATCGGCTAACATCTATTTTTCATCCCCCTAAATGTTAAAGGTAGTCCACCCCAACATTTTTTTTTTTAATTTTTGGATAAATTTTTATTTTTTTAATTTTTTATGATACAGCATTAGAAAATACATACAACTCTGAATTTTCAACCCTCTACGATCAACCCCTATTTTTCGCGATTTTTATTTTTAATAATTTCCTTCAATTATGATTGGCAAAACAACGTTTGCCGGGTCAGCTGGTAGAGATATACAATGGACGGAGTTAATGCCTTATGGCATTTTCTACCAGTCAAACCTTGAGTGGGGAAAAGTTGCAGTAATAATTAATATTTAACTATCTATCAAGTGCATACGATTCTCTTAAGCTCTGATAGTTGTCTTCTGAAGACCTGTTGAAGGGTAGTTTATTGTTAGGTACCTACACACTACTACCACCACAACTTTCTTTGTACCACTGTTAGCATCAGTGGAAGTGGGTGAAATATTGATTGCAAGATTTCAGGACATACAGACATACATAGGAGTGAAGTTAAATAAAAGCTTTTAATAAAAATAAAGTAAAAGTAAAGAACAAAGTAAATAAACAATGTAAAATATGATGTTTTACCGCAGGTGTTAGGGCATGGAGACCAGGGCATCCAGGATTCGACGCGGCAGCCTCTCTTGCATCTCACCGTGCACGCGCGTCGCGACGCGGGCCTCCTGAGTGGGGCGCAGCTAGAAAAATGATACGTTATCGACTGTAGATCAACCGAATGAGGTTCTCGTGGAAATCAATACTTTATTACTCGGAAAAACAGCTTAATAAAACTCCGTGGCGAGGTGATGAGATATACTGACTGCAAAAGTCACGGGTTCGAATCGCCGCTGGGGCAGATATTTATTTCGTAGATGAATGTTTTCTGCGTGTCCACTACTCGTAACAAAGGCCTACCGCAGGCGTGTAACTGTGTAATTACACAGTTTATTAAATTAATATTTATTTATTAATTTAATAACTCGTCGGCGTCCAGCCGATGATTGAAGTGGAATAACATTTTAAGCTGCGTTCATGTGTTTCAGCTGATTACGAGTACGATTATGTTACATGTGAATGAAACTCATCCCAAGCATAAACTAAGTAGATATGAGTATATTGAAATTCCAGGTATAACGTGTATCCCATGGTATACTTACAGAGCTTCGCGGACGACGTCAGCGTTATTCTGGACGCACATGACGTCCCTGCTCATCTCCCCTTCTTCCACGCACGGTTCTTCCTCGTCACTTTCATTGTAGGGCTCTCCATCCTTCAATAAAAATATTGACGAATTACTATTTCCCTTAAAAAGGTTTATATGACTCCCTCTATTTACTCCTCAATTAGTTCTTCTAATGATTCGTCAAGTCAAAACAACATGGCATACTTCAGTCTCAGCGAAATACATTTGGCCCTTGCGGCATTCAATCGTGTCGTCGGCGTCCACCCAAACGGTTTGTTAGGGTTCGGAACCCAAATGGTGAAAAACGGAACCCAAATGGTGAAAAACGGAACCCTATTAATAACCTATTAGAAGGCATATTAACCGCTGCCCGTCTGTTATTCAGAGGGCTCTATCTGTTAAACTGAAATAGGTAAAGGACCTGAAATTTTCACAATATGCGTTTTACTGTTGATAGCTATCACAACAATAAATAAAAAAGTTGATACCAAGGGGGCTTCCTAAAAACCTTAAATCTTAGGGTTTTTATAAGTCTTTCTGCGATTTATTTATCTTATGAACCGCTATAGCTCCATCACGTTAAATTATTAAATTATGTCAATAAATGTTTTCCAAAAAATGTTTTTTTCATGAATGAACATTAACTAGTTGTGTCGATCTATCTCGTTTTTGACCAAATAATTAGAGATAATATCTTTCCGTAATTAGAAACCCTACGTGTGCAAGTCCAACTCGCACTTTACTGATTTTATTGGGTATTGGATACTGACAATTTCTGATATTCATTGTCGGGTGTTGTTTAAATATTCTTCATTAATGAGGAAAGACCGATCCATGCTATGCAGTGAGTTGCTTAGGGATATCACCATAGTAAGTTGTGTCATGGTTATTACCATTAGGTCCGTATAGTTGGTATTCGGCACGAAGTCCTGTCGGCGCCGCTCGCAGGGTCCCCAGGGAGTGGCCAGCCAGGAGTAGGTGGCGCACGCGTGCGTGTTGCAGGTCTCGTTCTGGATCAACTGGTCTTCAGTTGGGCATGGCCAACCATCTGAGAAGTACCCGGTGTTAGGTTCATGGTTTTACTAACGGGACCGTTGGCGCAATCGGTAGTGACCCTGCCTGTTGCGCCAGGGGTCGTGGATTGAATCCCACTTAGGACAAATATTCTTGTGACGAACACTTATATTTGTTCTGTGTCTGGATGTTAATTATTATCTATTTAAGTATGTATTTAAAAATATCTATGTATCTCTGACACCCATAGTAAAGGCTCGCGCCTACTTTGGGGTCGGGTGGCCGTGTGTGAGAATGTCCAAGATATTATTTATTTACTGACAAAGCTTTGACATGTCTACAATTTACTAGTCGCTTAAAAGAGTTTAAGTGAATTTCATAATTCCATTATTTACTAAAGGATACTCCATAGCATGAACATGCTCGATAGGTGACGGTGAGCACTAACCATCAGGTTTCCATAAGTCCAACTGAATCCAAACCACTTACTAGGCGAAGCGTGCGCGAGCACATGTCTCTCCCTGATCCGTGTGGGTCTCGGCTTGGTGGTGGCCGCGCAGGGCGCCGAGCACGGCCCCCAGGGACCCCAGGAAGACACCACGCAGTCCCCGGGGCACGCGATGCGGCATCGCTCGCTGCGTGGCGGCGCTCCGCCACCACTACACCACGCACGTTGTGCTTCCTTCTGAATATGGAATTGAATAAACTACGAATTAAAAAATGTATTCAACGACTTCAGAAACTTGACATACATATATTATGTCATGACAACCTGATTGTGGGCACTAAATAGTGAGAGACTTATTGGTATAGGAGTGACGTTGTGGGGTACCTATATTCGAAGCACATTCCCAACTCACCCCATCATGGCCGACGCATCTGAGCTCCCTGCTACGTCTACCAGGACCGCAGGTAGTGTGCGGCTGCGTCAGCACGCACGGGCCCCATGGCAGCGCAGTCCACGACGCACAACGAGGAGTGGTGCACGTCCTCTTCTCTTCCAGCGGAGGGCACGGCGCCCCGCCCCCTGACGCGGCTGACGTCACGCGGCGACGGCGAACGCTGTAACCTGTGCGGAAAACGTATTCTGTTTTTCCTTAGAACCTTCAATGTGGTCCGCCTTAGAGCTAAATTATTAAACTTAGTAACCTGATTAGAAGCGATATTACTTATTAGCGATATTTTTTTATATCTCAAATAGTAGATACAACCCTTTCTATGTTATTATACTGTTAGGCTTGGGTCTCCTCTCGAAATGAGACAGGTGAGTCCGTAATCCATCACGCTGGCCAAGTGCAAATTGGCAGACTTCACATGCCTTCCAGAAAATTATGAAAAGCTCTCAAGCATGCAGGTTTCTTGACGATGATTTCCTGAACCGTAACAACTATTTATTATCTTCTAAATTAGAAGGATTGCCGGCAGCGTATTAGTATGGACTTCAGACTCCTTTGCGAACCTAATTTAGACTCTTATTAATGAATCCAACAATCATTAACTTTTGTATCATCTCACATAATTAGGTAATTACCTTGTTCTTGGTAGAGCATGCTCTAGACTTCCCGCAGATTTGTTTGTGGCACGTGGCACGGGCATCAGTGGCACGTCTATGGGTTGCAGTTTAGCTTTTTTTATTCCGTAAATATAAAAAAGTAACACCAACCAGTGGTGGTAAGCTGTTGAACGGGAAAGAGCGGACATCCATCAGTTGGCTGGCATGCCCCCCATTCGCTCCAGTCTCCCACCTCGCAGTCACGTGGACACGGAACCTAGACAAAAGTTAAAAATGGATTGTTTCAGTCGGGGTTAAAAAACTATCAATTTTATTTATCCTACTCCATTTCACTTCAAAAACACGATCTCCAAAGATTATCTGATTCATTAATATTGCCTACGACAGCCAGAACGTCCCAAAGATAATTTCATTGGGTTAGGAAGCCCATCCATCATCTAACCTTTCTTTTTTGCGTATCCCTTACGCAATTCTCAAACATTGCTATATCTGCTTCTTTTGCTGAATTTAACATTTTTTAAAAGAGGAATATTATTAAGTACGAGTAGCTTAAAGGCTTAAAGGCACTTCTCATAAAAAAGTCGTTTTTATTTAGAAAATAATAACGTAACGTCATAGATTCATTAACACTCGAATTAAATAGTTACGAGTAGATGTACTCGTATTTCAAGACCAACCACACAGTTCTAATTGTGTTTGTGCTCGTTTGCCACTTATTCTCGGCCACCTTGCTTCTAAGAAAGTTTTGGTAATTTCTGGTATCGTCTTGCCACCGCAAGAAATATCATCTATCACGTTATTACGGATTTACCGTCTCTCAGAGAGACAGAGTGGGTGAATCTGTGGGGAATAACAAATGTCGGTATCGCAATTCAGGGTTTCTATTTCTGCCGCTCCTTTGAAACCTACAATCGCTAGACTGGGTTGGTATTATACGCTGATATAAATTGTCCTTACCTGGCACGACTAAATGCCCGTAGGCATCAGTGGATAGATACTAACCGTACTTCTCTCCAGTTTCCTGTATCCTAATTTGTCGGGGCTGCGAAATATCGATGTTTATTCGTTCACTTAGGTACATCACTATTTTATAGCTCGATGTCCTTGTCATCCGGTGTCATTGTCATTCGCTGGTTGTCGTCTTTAGCAAATGTCATTAGGTAGTAGGTTGATACTATATAGGGTTCCTTACCTCGCAGGGTTGGACAAGGGTCGGCATAGGCGCATGCGCGCACTGCGCTGGATGCAAGGCTCTCCCGTCAGCGCGCACGCAACTCGCCTCGCGCCTCTGCACCCCTCCACCGCAGCTAGATTGAGTTTCCTTATCCAATTCGTCGGACTCGTCGTCGTCTTCGTCGTAAATGGCGTCGTTGTCGTCCGCGTCATCATCATCGTCGTTCGCTAGTAATGTTAGTGTTAAGTTTATTATTGTTTTAGTAAGCTTCGATGCTACAAATTGGTTAAACTGAGTGGCAATTAGTAATTTAGTATTTTTAATAGTATTAACGTGTATTTAAGTCATGTTTTAACAAATAACAAGTACACTGTATTTAAACTTACCTTTGAACTAATTTAAAAAAAAATCCCTGTCAGTTGGCCACAGAGCAGTTAGGGTTGTTAGTATATGTCTATGTAAGTGTAAGTTTAATTACGTACCGTAGAGTAGACCAGAGTGGTCTAATGCTGGGGCCACAATATCGCCCGAATATTCGTGTCGCGTTGTCGCGATACGGAGCCAGATAGGTTTTATATGAAACCTATTTGGTTCCATTTAGAGTTCGCGCGGGGTAGTACCATCATCCGCCACGGTACCTGGTACCATTTCTACCTTGTAACAATAGTTTTTAAAGCAATTGTGGTCCGGTTGGAAAGATATGGTTTCCGGTTACAGACTATTACTAACACCGACTCCCAGGACCAAATATCACGAACTGACCAACTGTTCTTATTAACTCTCTGCTAACTGGACTAACCAATATCCTAATACCTATTTGAGTCTTCTTGAAAGTCAGTCACAGTTATCAAGGACGTTTGCAATCTTACAACCATAAAAATGAAATGTAGCCCCGGCATATGTAGGTGATTAGAAGAGTAAGTAAGAGTATATGTAAGAGACGACAACATATTGTAAGCCGGTAGTACTAGTAACATACAGGGTGATGCGGGGACGGGCATCTCGAGGGCGACGCGGCAGGGCCCCCAGGGGCCGGGCGTCCAGTGCGCGCTGGCCTCCAGCGCTGCCGGCCGCACTTCCTCCACCACGTCGCATTCCTTGCCGCCTCCTACAGACAGACCAAATAATAATTTAATACTAACCCCTCCACCAAACCGCATTGGAGCAGTGTGGTGGAGCATGCTCTAGACCTCCCGCAGCTGTGTCTGTGGGGGGAGACCCGTGCGCAGCAGTGGGACGTCTATGGGTAGCCTATAGAGATGGGCACGTTGGCGCAATCGTTAGTGACCCTGCCTGTTACGCCAGAGGTCGTGGGTTCGAATCCATATGTATGTATATCAGTCTCTGACACCCATAGTACAGGGTCGCGCCTAATTTGGGGTCAGATAGCCGTGTGTGAGAATGTCCATGATATTTAGATATAACCAAAACAAGATATTTTGGTGTTTATTATTTCACTCCCAAGCACCAGCGTCTATTGTTTAAGTCCCAAGTGCAAGTTTAAAACGATCGCTTTATCACTGACAGGTAGGTAAGCTCGTATGGCATTAATACGAGCTGATGATATATCGATGCTGTTAGGCTTCACCTCAATAATTATCACCACGTAATAACCATTAATCATAACCATGCGCAAATGTCAAGCATAGCAACAAACATTAATTAAGTGCCTAACGTTTGGGTAAACAATGGAGGTCAGCGTAGACATGGATTATAAATTAAGAAAGTAATATTATTATTTTTTACTTCTAAATATCTAGGAGGAGAATTAGCTACAAATGCGCATAAGTATTACCATAGAGTAAGGGCTATAGTAGGTATGTAGTCCGTGGTATTACTGTACACTGTAAAGTATTCGGGCAGTTGTTCTCTGGACCATATAACTTTTTGATTCTTATGAAATGTTGTGTATTCAGTAGGTCTGAGAATAGGACGTAAGCTAAATTTCTGCCACAATGACGTCATTCTTTTTTAGCATGCTACTTACTAAAATAGCAGCATCTCGAACTTTCAGCACTCTGAATTACGAGTATAAGAAGCGAGTAAACAAATAAAGCATCTCTTCAGTATCTGTCTTTGTTAGTACCTACTCACATTCTAGAAAGTTCGGTGCATAACAAGATAAGAACAATTCACTGAACTCAAGTCTTGCTTTGTCCATCCCCTTCGAGCACTAGTTTGCATACTTATCACTAACTGCGCTCCAAACTTTACTGTCTATTGTTCCTGGAGCGAGGAGTTGCTGAGTCGTGAACAATGAGATTGGTCGCGACATCTGTTTTGAGGAATGTTTTTGAGGCGAACTTGCTTGTTGGTGAAGTTGAAGTAGACTGCTTTTTAACAATAACTTGGAAACGCTACAAAAGCACAAAGCGTTACAGATTACTAACGGTCGGTTATCTCTCAACGTTGTATGAAAATAAAATGGACTTTTAAAAGGATCTATGCATATAGTCGTCTAAAAACTTGTTTGCATTTATATCAGTACTTTAAACTTTCAACGAAGACTTAATGCACGCGACAGAAAAGGGTGTCGTTCATTTCTCAGTAAATTTTAGTTTAGATTCACTACCCAGATACCATATAACTTCATTAATAGTTAACGAGAAATATTTTATATCAGAAAAATAAATTTATAATGTCTTTTGTAGAAAACCAAATTCAATGAATATGGGTCGTATGAAAATGAATATTATATTCATATAAACTTTACTGGAATTTTTTCATCGGATAAACCTTAAAAAATTTCTTCATCCATCCATCCATCCATCCATCAGCCTTTTAGGGTCCACTGCTGGACATAGGCCTCCCTCAATCGTCGCCACTCCTCCCGATCCTGCGCCCTCTGAATCCAACGGTTTCCCGCTGTCTTCTTCAGGTCGTCAGTCCACCTCGTCGGGGGGCGGCCAATACTTCGTTTTCCGAGACGCGGTCTCCACTCGAGGACTTTTACTACCCAACGGTTATCAGTCCGTCGAGCGACGTGGCCTGCCCATTGCCACTTCAGCTCGCTAATCCTGCGAGCTATGTCGGTGACCTTCGTTCGTCTACGGATTTCATCGTTGCGAATCCTGTCCCGTAGAGAAATACCGAGCATAGCTCTCTCCATAGCGCGCTGAGCGACCATGAGCTTGCGGATCAGACCGACGGTAAAGGACCACGTCTCGGATCCATATGTCATCACTGGCAACACACATTGCTCGAAAACTTTCGTTTTCAGACACTGAGGTAATTTGGATGAGAAGATATGTCGTAGCTTCCCGAACGCTGCCCAGCCGAGCTGGATTCTGCGAGTGACCTCTTTCTCGAAGTTGGACTTACCCAACTGGACCACTTGTCCCAGGTAAACATACTCGTCAACAACTTCGAGAGCAGCGCCGTCAACAACAACCGGTATAGGTTTGATATGCACATTGGACATGACCTTAGTCTTGTCCATGTTCATTTTCAAACCCACCCGTTGTGAGGCGCTGTTCAGGTCTCCTAGCATGGTGTTGAGGTCGTCCAGCGATTCTGCCAAGATGACTATATCATCGGCAAATCGAAGGTGTGTGAGGCGTTCTCCGTTGATGTTGATGCCGCGACCTTTCCACTCCATCAGCTTGAACACGTCTTCCAACGCAGCGGTGAAAAGCTTTGGGGAGATAACATCCCCTTGCCTGACACCTCTCTGCAATTGGATGGGGTTCGTGCTTCTGTCGTGTACTCGGACTGACATAGTGGCGGCATCATATATCCACTTCAACACCTCGATATACCTATAGTCGATCTGGCACCGCTGCAGAGACGCCAACACCGCCCAGGTTTCGACAGAATCGAAGGCTTTCTCATAGTCCACAAACGCGACACATAACGGCTGGTTATACTCCTCTTCAAAAAATTTCTTACGTCCACAAAATTAGAACATCAAATACATGGTCCTATTTCAAATGACATCAAATAAAGATTAAAATACATTCAATCCATCTCATCCACATTGACCTTTGAGATTGAATTTTAATGGAACTACTGGGAGAAAAAATCTCAGTAATTCCATAAAGGAACTAGGTAATGGAACTACTGAGACAAGTCGACAGTTTTCTTCTATTTATAGTCATCTCTCAGAAATTAATTTATTGGATTTAATTTAGTAAGTGAAGAGTTTATGTTACCAACCGTGGGATCGCTGAATTTGCTAATAATATGTTTGAAAATAATTAACAGAACTATCAGGCAGACTAAAGCATTGCGAGGAAACCGCAAAGACCCGTTTAAATTTATAGTACTAAAATCACAAAATCTCCAAAGTACATGGTCTTAACACCTTAAAAGAAGTCTTAATCCTGGGCTACCATCGCAAGAAGCCTGATTTATTTCAGACTAGGCAATGTAAATTAGTTCTCTATTTAATGTTACAGTATCAAACAAGGCTTTGTAAACCTAGGGAGAGATAGGGTTCGCGTCATTAATAATTGTCATGAGCGTCGTAACACAGTCAGGCGGAGTAATTGGTGTCAGCCCTGCGGCGGAGCCCGTGTCGCGTTTCGCGCCCTCGTTGACATCGTTATGACGTCTGTAGTGGGTTGGCGACTCACCTGTGACTTATTTTCTAAGCTACTTGAAAATTTGTCTTAGAGTACCTGCTTACGCTACTTTTCTCAATATATCATTCTCTCTTCTGATAACCTCTATTAGGCTCAAAACCTTGGTAAACAAACCTTGCGGTGGCTTTTCCGTCGCACGGACAAAAGTCAATCGTGCGCACACGCAAGTTTATGTAGACGACGATGTTAATCATACAGCTATCGGCATCAAAGTTAAGCTCTGAACGAATTTTGCAGGGAATAGCTGTGCATCTGTGCGGAGAACATAATACGGCTGGCGAACCAATCAGCGCTTAAGACAGGCAACACGTTTTCCCCGCGCAAGACGATACCTTAATTTGGACTTCTGCGCATTCAAGGTCACAGCTAGACTTTCATGCCGGTTTGTATACGTACCTTGCGGTAGTTTACGCAGGCGGCGCGTGCGCACGAGAGCGCCGTCGGGCCGCGGCCGCCACGGCAGCCACTCGGCCAGCGAGCAGTTCTCGCGCATCACGCACACGCGGGTCGTGCCTATATTGGTGAACGCTGACCCGCAGTACCTGAACATAAGCACATAATATTTGATTTTAACAGACAAGTCTATAAATGAGTACTTGGTAGAAAGGTCTCAGGGAAGAAGTTCTTTACGTTATGTTAAAAGATCTTTAAAAAAACGCTACACATTTACACGTGAGTAGGTACTGTAAATTGAAATTATGTGAAGCAAGCATGCGCATCCACGCCACCAATCCACATTGGAGCAGCGTGGTGGAGTATGCTCTCGACCTCCCGCAGCTATGTCTGTTGGGGAGACCCGTGCCCAGCAGTGGGACGTCTATGGGTCGCAGCGAAACGAAACATGCGCATTCCGTGGCTAAACGGGGAAACGATGATAATTCCTTCGTGCGTGTCCCGAAAGGATTACACTAAATGACCTTGACGGAAACCAAACAAGAAACATTAGTTTCCGGAAAAGACATGCATGGAAATTTTGTTATACTTAGTTCGTTTCACGTATCGTTATCGATTGATCGCACCTCCATAACAAGGCTTCAGTTTTCATGAGGGGGCATATTCCTGCGCATGCATAATTCGATTCTAACGTGGCTCCCTGCCCGAAGAAGATAAAACACAATGCGCTCTCCATACGTCGTTACGAGGGGCGGCCGTTCCGAATCATAAAGTCAAAAAAGCATTAAGCCAGATTGGCATCCGATCAATAGCCGACTTGACAATGTGACCCAGTTTGCTGGGAGCAGTAAAAATGCACGGCGCGACTTGAGATGATTCACTCGGCTGGTGGCTCAAGAGATGAATATTAAAGTGTAGCCTCTTGCTGGAGGAATTATCTGAAGCCTTACATGACTCGGATAGTGTTTGATGATGGTTTTATAGACTAGTGAAGTTTTACGATAAATAGATGTAAGCCTGAAAACCATGCTTTAATATACGTACGACCTGATAAAACGGTTGAAAAATTTGAAACGATTTCTTATTGTTTTACGAGTGGGAAACTGGTACCCGGACGTCGTGGGAGCGACGCCGGGTTATGTGGGACTCTCACCCACAAACCACATTTGGTGGCCTACCTCGGCGCTACAGGAGGGCTCCGGGGTCTCTTTTAGAACGCGCCGGTACCCTCCACCAAAGACTCTCCCTGGTCATCTTCGACTTTGAGCCGAGGAACTCTACATAACGCTTTGCAGCCACAGCACTTCCAGGGTCACTTGGTGGACGGATGAAGCTCCCACCCTCGCCGCCCGCAACCCAAGTCCCCTATTAGACGCCTCTTATGACAGGTAGGGCAGCACTATCCTGGTACCTGGCTACAGGGACGCTGTACATATTTCTAAGCTTATTATATCTACTGGTGGTTACACGTTTATGCCTGCAATCTGTTATAAAGAAAGATTGATACAAAGTTGAATCACACATTTGACATAGCCATAAACACATTATTTACTGCCTTTGTTTACGATCAGCCGGGCATAATTATACATTTCACACATTTATTGAAGCCTGTTAATTACGGTACAGATGGGTCGTAAAATGAAACCGCTAATCATTAAAAATTTCCAATAGAGCGGCTACATTATTTGCGTAGGTATAAATAATGTACCAAATTAAATAAATATAATCCGATCACTTTTGTCACTTCCGTTGTATTGTTTTAGTTACGTTCGTTGTGTAACTTACTATTTTTAAAATTGTTGTTCCTCATAAGTGAATACAAATGTAATTATATGAGAAATAAATTCTCAAATCATAATTCGATCCGCACACAATAGTGTTAAACAGTGACTTAGTTTAGTACAATCGGAAGTCCGAAGAAAAAATAGTTGCTACAATTCCCTATTTTACGGAACAGAGATACAGAAACTGGGCAGGTGCATTATTATTGTCTTCGTACCTTGCCAGCTGACTTTTAGTCAGCTTGGTCTCTGTTCCATACTTACTCATGTGCCTTAACCAGCTTAGAAATCCGTATGTCATGTGATTCTTATTTTATTCTCAGGCTCTAGTATCTAAACACTGGATACTCACATGGCTTCAACAAACTGTCCGTCCTTCTTGCGGCACTGCACCTGTCGTTGTTGCAGCCCCAGCCGCGGCGTGTGCACCAGTGAATCCGCTTCCAGCCGCATGTTGAATCTGCAAAAAAATAAACCATTAGCGTGCATTCACACGGGTGCGAAAAAATGTCGCGTGAAAGCGGAGCGTGGTAGTTTTCACAGTTTTGTGAACAGTACTGGATATCTGATGAAAATGATCGCACTGGTTGGCTTAAAAAACTTCCTGGCGTTCAATAAGCGCTTATGCGAACGCGCTATTATATTGTGCGAACGCTTTCGCAGCAGACGTGCAACTCGTTGCAGAGTTGATTATATGTACCTATGTCGGTTTGTGGATGGGTGATCGCTAGTATCAAAATTTCATGGACGCTACCTTCCTTCGGAAGGCACGTTAAGCAGTTGGTCACGATAGTTTTCAATGGTAAAAACAATCATTAAACCTTGTCAGAGACTTTCAGGTTCCTTGAGAACATTCGCGACAGTATTGGCCACTAACCCCTCACCAATCCGTATGTATGCAGGTTTCCTCACGATGTGTCCTTCACCGTTATAGCAAGTGACATTTAATTTTTTAAATCGCACATAACTTAGAAAAGGCGTGCCGCTGGGGTTTGAACCCGCCCCGCTCGTGCGAGAGGCAAGTTCGATAGCCACTGGGCTGTCACTGCTATATACATACGAGTATAGTATATGTATACATATATACCGCGTATTCTAGGTACCTTTCAATAATCCTGATATGCTCCGTATCAGCCACACATTCGGTCCAGCGGCCCACGTAGATCGAATATTCAGCGTCATTCATCTCTGTAACAAGCGAAATATTCATTTTCAAGACAGAAGCACTGATTGTTATGCAGGATTGACTTCGCACAAGTACTTATATACTTTTATAAGTTAGTGTAAGAGGCAACTTAAATAGTATCTAAAATCTAAAGTATGTATAAATATCCATTTGGACTCATATAAAAATATAAACCTATAGGATAGGTTTTAAATGTCTGGATATTATTATGGCTTATGGATATTTTTGGTCGCCGGATTTTTCTATTGCGCTATTGTGTGTTCCGCAATAAGCAAGGATAATAAAAGATAACAAGCTCGCAAGAATAAACGACACGAGATAGATTCAAGCCGATGGCTTTGTCGCGGAAATTTGGGGGACGACTTCATCTTGACAAAGTGGTACGAATAATATTCAGATATTTCTGTTTATCGTAGCATCATGGCTGTTATGGCGTCCTCGATGTGCTTAATACAGAAACACTTAAATACAGAAACCCACAAGTACCTATGTATTAATTTAGCATGGGATGATTGATATTATATGTCAGGGTTAAAGAGGATTTTTTCCAGGATAAGTAAGTTTATTTAAAACACTTGTAAAACTTTAATTTTTTTTTATTTACACTTTATTCGACGATTCCATGGCGCGGTGGTGAGTGACCGACTGCCAAACCGCGGGACCCGAGTTCAAAACTCAGCGCGGGCAGATATTTATTTTGCAGATAAAAATATTTTATGCTTCGTCATGTCGAGTGATAATTGAGTTTTCTGTATGTCTTTGCCATCCATAACACAGGGGGTGAATGAAAATTTGATTCAAACTAAATATGTTTTAGGCTGTGTATTATATAATAGTGATAGGCGGAATATGAAACAGGAACTGGAACTATAAGCAGGCCCATGAACTGTAAGTAGGTCTACCTACTGTTTGTAGCTATTGAAATAATCTACTTATATTTTTCTCGCGGCCCTTCAAGCATGTAGACAAGTAGTATAGTTCGAAGGATTCGTATCGTAGTAGTAAGTTGTCAAGAGCCTAGCCTGAATTTGAAACTAATCGAAAGATGATTCGGTTCGTAAGTAAATCACTACCATTTGTAACGAGATTGTAGAAGTACCTACTTACTCGTATCTATTATGCATTCTGTGGTATTACCAGCTTTTTCGTATTCCTAAATTCTACTATTAGCATTTCTTACCATACTATTAATAAAGTGTTTGTTGTCTTAGCGTCATAAGTAGTTAAGAAGCGTTGTATCGCCAACGAAACGCTTTCATGACTAAGCGCTCGTCTCGCAACAAATGGGGCGTCGCGAGGTAATTCAATGAGCGCTCGGTGAATTAATTAGTGCTGAACTGTCTCCCATCAGACCTCTTTAGTTTAGCGCTTCTAGCTGTACGTAAGCCCGTAATTTGTGGCGATATTTAAGCGTTCTTGACTTACCGTAATCTCTGCAATGTATGAGCGAACTCTTTAGAAACTGAAACTGAAGCAAGCAGAATTGGAATTATCTGCAAGCGCATAGATAGTTCAGTTTTAATTATCTTTATATGCATCTGAACATTCTACGAGAGTTCAATATTTAATAATTTTTTTGTAAAACTGTTTGTAAGATTGAGCATTCAATAATAATAAGGTGGAGTAGACTATCATTTTTAAATATCTCTTACAGATTTTCATACTACATGTCGGATAAACAACCAATAACAATGTCGGAAAATGTATTTAAGAGATATTTATAAGTTAGTCTTGCCCCACCATACTATACATACATCTAAATAAAAATTATGACAAACCTATAACCTAATGACAAATAAAACATTTGAATTTGAATTTAAAAAGTAGTAGAAATAAGGAAATTTTAATTTATTAATATTAATAAATTTTAAGCAAGCTATAAAAACTGTGACCGAGAAAATAGGTATCCACCCATTCGGCTTACTATAATTTCAATTATGCCTTGCTATAAATGGAAATGCGGTGAAAATTTTCAGTCGCCGTTTGCCCAAAATGTACTGGTAATAGGATTTGCTTAATTAATCCCTTTTGGTCGAATAGCATAAGCGAAAAGGAATTAAGTTATTAGCTTGTTTCAACCGTATTGTTCTGTTGGCTATCAGTGTTTTGTGTATCATTAAAGTTTTCAAAATCATTAATATTTCTACATGGTTTCCCAGATTGAGAAAGCTAACGCTATAGTCTGGGGGCTAGCTACAAAAGATCTTTTTAGGTCGCAGTGGCTTATAGGCATTATTTCAAGAGCCGCTATAAATCGTCGGCATTTTGTGTAATGGGTGCCATCGGCTCCCATCATCATTCACTTGTTTGCAAAACTTCTGACCCGGAGTTTTTAGATATGCGTGCCTCGTGCGAGCCGAGCACTATGAATACGTAAGTTCGATAAAACAAGAAGAAAGACATTTCGATAAAAGAAGGTACATTCTGGGAGCAAAATTCGCGAGATAAGTATGTAAATGTGTCTGTGCTAGATAGGAGCGAGTAAAATCCTCAATGAAAGCTATCCGACTCCATCTATCAGATATTTGCATATAAACCGGGTTTGCGTCTAGGATATTCTAGTTCAAATCCCCGGAACATATTGCGAGCGTTTGTTTTACAATGTGATTGATGTTGGGAAAGTGGTGTAAAAGGCCCGAGAGTGATACCAGCCATAATCTCGGGGTTATTACGTCAGATAAATACAGCGAAAATGGATGGGAATGTCCTCTGTCTTGTTCTAATATCTATGATTGCACCCGCATAGTTTATGGTCTTGTCTTTGAGGTATCGCCCGATCTACGAAATATTCACAGAGTACATTTTACATAGGTACCTACTGAAATATTGTTTTTAGAGCCTAACAGTTACATTTTTAGCTATGCCTAAGCTATAATTAATAATTATATTACATATTATATAAATAAGCAATTAAGGTGATGAAGACGAAGTAACTACTGTAACTGTCTGTAAGTAACTACGACTGGTAAATAATTAAACAAGAGTAATTTTATCGTTACAATCTTCGATCAATATTGATCGAAGGTTACAATAAGATATTTATTTGTGATGAAATTTAACTTTTGATTAGAAGTCAAGATAGTTTAAGATTGTAAGCAGGTGGCATATGGGGTGATTCTTGGCATACACGATAGGCTGTCTCGTGTCTGTCCTCATCATGTCATGGTCATACTGTACATTTTTCTGTAAAAATTAATTAGAATTTTAAAAGAGTACCGCGAGTTTTTTCCTCCGGCTTTTTTCTCTCTCGGCCTACACTAGGGCATAGGATAAGAATATTGTAAGTTCTTCCTTAAGCCGATGACCAGGTAGATAGTCTATCGTGACTTAGAGCTTAGCTTAGTGGTAGGTAATTATTGTATTAATTATTATAATTATTGTAGCCATAAGGCAGGTTAGGCACCTGTGTAGGATTAGCTATACATTCAAGGATAAATAGCTCATCCTTTGCTTTATATTAATCAGTTTAGAATAGCATTATATCTCTTTAAGTAGTTTGTAGTAACCTAGACTTTCGTTAAGCGTGTGTAATCACCTCATAGCGAAATAAATTATTTGAATTTGAATAAGAATTCAGTACTTCTGGGTATTAAATTGACTGAAATTGCCTATAGTTACGAATATAGTTAGTGAATAATGATAATTTTATGAAATATGTACAAAAGTGATACTATACGAGTATTTTTGTGTCGAATTCGAAGGTCGAATTGGAAAAATTGCCGAGGGCAGTAGGGAGTGATAATACAAAAATTGATATGTTGCACGTGTTTCCAGAGTTCCAAACAAAATACAAGTTCACTAGAATCTTCTCCAGCAATCCTCCAACGTCGTTTCTATCCCTATCGATCAGACGCCATTAGCATACAGACCGGCTGTTCCGGTTCATAGCAGTTTGAAACACGGCAGCCTGTAACGTAGCACGTATCATACTTTCGCTCAGCTTAATCTGTGTAAAAGGAAGCATCCGATGCTGAAAGTGCAGAGGCGTAGTATTTACGCCATTTTGTTTTTATTTCATATACGGTATTCCACTTTCTTACCCCGACCAGGCAGAAGGATTTACGCATGAAAAACCTTAAGAGCAAGAGGACCGAGCTTGCAGCACCACCCATCCATTTAAACACCTTACATGTTGGGTAGAATTTTACATTATTGTGATATATAACTTGTTGTATAATTTAACGGGGACATTATGATTGATTTGCCTATTTAGTTAGTCGTCAACCCAGTGTCTAATGCTCTCAAGCTATCCGAAGGTCTTTGACAAGGCGTAGCAGATTTTTTAAAGTTTTAAACAACCTGGACCAACCAATTGACCACTTATTGCGTAGCAAATTATTTTTGGCAACGCTTTATGCCATTTGACGCCAAGTTTATAAGTAACTAGGACTTTTTTGTTTTAGCTTAGGTAGCTAGCAGGGTTTTGCCAAATGGATTATTAGATTTTAGTTTTGCCAATGGAGATTTAGAATTTTAGATTGGTAGAAGCTGTATACGTGTGATACGTGGACCTCAGATGGGTGAAGCTTCATATCCGTTTAGTATTTTAGTTAATTGATATAGATAAGTGTGAGAAATTGGAAGTGAAATTGAGCCTATGTTCAGCAGAGGACTCGAAAAAGCTGATATAATGAGATAGTGAACGTTTTATAATTGCGTACAGTATAAAAAGTACTAGTGCATTTCAAAACTTTTTATTTATGTTTTAATCAAGTACCGTAAAATTGCAGTTTTTCTAGCAACCTCAGACATTCCAACGCGCGATATTTCAGAGTGGATGCAACCGGCCCTCTTTAGTACCGTTAAATTTAGTCCTTTTTTCGTTGGTAAAGAGCCATTTCCATATTTTCCAATGTAAATGAGATTCCTTTAGCTGCGCTGGAAGTTTTTCCTATCGTCCAGACTTAATTACTCCGGGTTCAATGGAATTTTTTTAGTCATGTTTTTGATAAAAATAAACATAACATCATGCCAGTAATTGTAGTGTTGGCGAGGTGTGTTGTGGTATGTTATGTTTAGGTCCCATGTAATAGGTGGTAAGCCTTTTGCCACGGGCACAAATCCGGACTCCGAGCTGCTGGGCATTTCAACTTGCCCGACCCGAGGATCAAACTCAGGACCACTAGCTTAACAGTCACTTTTTTGCGACCACTACATCAACGAGGCAGAAAACATGTATTTTTATATTATTTTGGTCATCAATGGAGTATGACAAGATAGAAACTACTATATAGATAAGAAAAATCTCCGTTTGACAAAATTCAATGAAATCATACGAAGCATCTATTAATTCTGATGGCACGTTTATAGTACTAAAGCAATTTAATTCTACTTCATAAATTAATTGTGTGCACATATTAAGCTCACAAAGCGAATGGTCAGACTAGACCTTTTTAGATGAAATCAGCTTTGTGTCTAAGCAGATGGATGAACTCCATTCGGTATCTTGTATAGCAAATGTAAATCCTATGCTACTTCTATAGTAACCATAGTAACAATAATAAGTACATGTAATATGTATAGCATTTGCATAATATTACAATGCAATTTACATCCCAATAGCGTTGTGTGGATCAGTGCAACGTAGGACTAAGAGTGGTTAGGCTGACCGTTCATTGGCGTGAATTTCAATTTGATATTCTGGTAATTATTTTATAAGCTATCACACATTACCAATTAATTCAAACCTCAATTAGAAGCCTTGGTGACTGCTATGGCGCTATGGCGGATTTACCATAACCGTGATAGTCGTCGACAGTTTCATTCATAGGTTTTGGAGTTGTATAGAAATGTCAGATTAAACCAAAATAAGATACTTATATACTCGTATATACTCATATGTGGTTTACGGCTAGTATTTGATATTTAATTCTCCTTGTAAATTTTCTTCGTATAACATTTTCTGTCCGAATACTGACTAAAAGGCACCATTGAAAGTCAGCGCCATGGTGTCTGACGCCAATGATTGACCTTTTTATCACATGGAAAAGGCTTAAAATTTAAAATGTATGTTCATGTTTACTTTAAATATAAATATTGTACCTATATATAATATATATCGTATTGTGATAAATAAATACTTCTCATATATTTATACAATTATATTCTTGTAGACCAACGCTATAGATCGTGTTTATATCACAAGTTAACAGTCGTATTACCGTTTTAACTCTTGGCCTGAATTGATCGCGAGTAACGAAATAGTTACTGCCAGGTTGTGGTTAAAACTGACGCCAATATGCGCCGTGCCTAAGATTTCTATGGATGCATGATGCAACTTGAGTTTGTGCCTGCCGTCTCTACTCATACATACATGGGTAAGAGCTTCTCATGCAAATGTAACGACATCCGTATTAATAATGGAAGCTAGCTTAGCTTCCATAAGTAACAACTTGATGCAAAAAGCTCTGATGCACTTTCATGGTAAAATGTTTATGTATTTATTAAATATTTTATGTACTTACACACATTTCAGCATAAAATACATAAATAGAGTAACAAAGGAAGTAAATGGTACAAGGGTACAACTTATTTCTTATGAATTTTCTTGTTATGTAAATAGATATAAAATGTATGTATGTATGCAGATAATCGTTGTATGTTGCTAATATATAAATGGGAATGTGTTTTTGTTGGTTTGTCCTTCTTCTCCGCCTCTGCGGATAATTGATCATCGCGATTTTTTGCATAGATGTTAGTGTTGGGCCTGGAGAGTGCTTTTGGATGGATTCCGTGGAAATGGACAATAACCTGTAATAATCGTTCGTTTTTATTCGATTTTTAGCGGGCCGAGCGGCAGGGATAGCTACTCTTATCAATTGGCGAATACGGCTTAAGAGTAGAATCAGCAAACTGAAGTGAACATGGGTATTACTCGAAGTTCATCTTTCAGTTCCGACAAGTCCACATGCAGGCTTTTTATTTGACAAACATATGCAGGTATTATTCCTATAAATGTATTTAAAGAAAAACACTGAGTCGCTGAGCCAGAAGAAGTACCTACTCAAGATTTTTTTGAAGAATTTCCTTAGCGAATTGACCCGAACCCAATATACCATTCGTACGAACGAAACGAAAGTACAATTTTACAATATTACTCAACATATAGCTCCGTAGTAACGCGCTCCATTTCACCAAACACAATTGCGAATCCATCACGAACCAGTCAATACTCGATTGAAATCGAGCGGCTTAGTCCAATGAACCGACAATGGCTTCCGGGTAATGAAGACTTGTAAGGACGCGAACGTTCACCTACCATGAACTGAGGACATCGACTTATTCATGCGAATATAATGCTAACGCCATGTTGCATATATTATCTGCCCATCTATATAGAACTTCTTGCCAATTGTTTCACCTAGATGTTTTTTATTCCTGTATCTATGTGTGTCTTTTGTTTTTGGTGTACAATAAAGTATTTTTGTATGGTATTGTAACTTTTATTATTAGTCCTATTAGAAAGTTCCTTAAATGCGTACTCCTCATGAATATTCAGATTCATTTATTTTTCATTATATGGTATTTTGTATACGCTTAATGAACGTCATAATTTTTTTTAATTTTTTAATAACTTTCTAACATAGTCTAACTACGGAACACCTTTGCGACAAGAAAACGATCCTACCTATTGCAAACAACATAATTTCTTAATAATTGTGTTATTTGAGAATAACTAGTATTTACATATTTAGCATATTTAAATGTCAAATAAAAACTGTAATCTTATTAGTGTTTAATTTTATTTTTTATTTTTCACAGTGTTTTCATTCATTTTCAGTCATTTTCATTGAATTGGGAAAAGTTTGGCATATCCCACGCACCTGATTCCGGCAGCTTTTGATGCATGAAGTTTTGTAAAATCGTTTAAATGTAATGTGCAAGCTGGAAAGGCCTTGCAATTTCAAGTTTAAACCAAACTGCCGGTGTGATAACAACAGTGCTAAAACTTCCTTCACCATTCGTTTTGCTATTTATTCCACTTCCAAAACTCTCAAACATGATTTTTATATTTTTATCACTTTATTTTTTTTGACACTTTTGAGAAATTCACTGTGCTGCGCGATCTGTCCAAATGAGTAATCTCGCGCTCGTCCGCTGGAATAAATTTCGTGCCGGTTCAGCAGCACATCAATTTACCGTCGAAACGTGGGCCGATTGCGTGAGGCGACTCGGGATTAACTTTACGGTTTTTAATTTACGAGAGATTAAATTAAATGGAGAGAATTAAAGAAACTTTTTAACCTTAAGTTGAAGTTATACGAGTACACTTAATTACTTCTACTATTTTTATTATTGTGGCAAAGATAGGAAAAGGTCTAAGAAAAGGGCAGCAGCCTTTTCCTCACGTATTAATCGACTGAACCAATAGGACAAATAGGTTTTATGACATCTGGACAGGTTCGAACAAAACGTAAAACAGCTTTGAAATTTGTTTGACATTGTGATAATGCTTGAGTGAATGGTCTAAGAAGAATTTAAAAAGCTGGTCTGCAAAGTTTTCTATTCATTCAGTTATGGAGCATAACAACTTTCATAAATATTTTTTAACAAATATACTACAATGTTGTAGTGACTCATGGACTGGATTCCCGAACTACGTGACACTGACGCACTGAAAACCAGCGTCGCGGCTTTAGCATCGCCGCGGCAAAGCTGAGTGCGTTCGTTTTCTCATAATGTAGCATTATCTTTTCTTATACGTAGAAAGAAAAGTTTTTCTTTTCTTTCTTTCTTTTCTTATTCGAGTATTTGTTTAAAGATAACTAAAGTTAATTCCTAAAATACAACATGTTATAAATATCTAAAGAAGGAGAAAGTACCTACATTACAAATTTTCTGCCACGTCACGATTCCACGCCTTCACTAAGCCGAGCGAGGACATGCACATCTCGAACCATTATACTGGGATCTACGTGTTCCGAATACCAATGCATTTTCTACGTTCACTCACGAAAGTTACTATAAGTCCTAATTTAGCTTTTCAGCAATATCTATAGCGGCGGAATTCTTGGGCGGAATTTCACCGGTATTACATTCCCGGCTTGCGGTAATGCAATCAGTTCTGACGTCGACATTGTGTGGGAGACGTGGGAACAAACTTGTTATATTATGAGGATATTGATTACGTGTATTATGCTTTGTATCCGTGACTGAATGAAAGCTGTAGGAATATGGAGGGATATATAGTTTCAATCTCAGGAATAGATGTCGTGTCGATAAAAGATGGTTGTTTGTGGTTTTAATTTGGAAATTTCACTTTTATAAAATTCAGGTAACCTTGCTTTTTAGTATTTGTCTCATGTAACCAAAATCTTATGAGTAAAGGAATATCTTCCCTCATTGGAAAGATATAATTTTCGATACAGCCAGTGGCGCGTTTGTGGCGAAGCTAGTACTTTCTACTCAGCCTTAGTATTGGTGTTGTGTTACCATAAGTGTAAACTAAGTATATTAAGACGAAGTTTCTCGATTTTGTTGTTCTTTTTCATAGCAATTTAGTGACTCGTGTTCATAATGCGTTTAACTAAGGTCCTATAATATAAAAACGTTATGGTTTGAATAGTATGGAAAACATAAATAACTCACATACTTTTACATGGGACCTAAACATAGATGGTGAAAGGTGTATGTACTACACCCTTCTGCCTACCTCTTCGGGGATATACGGCGTGATGTTTTTTTATGTCATGTTGAAAATGTCTCAAGCAGCATGCAAGCAGTCATAATTCTAAGAGCCTATTTTGCTATAGGCGAAGATATCCGGGTTAATGGTTGCACTTGTAGACTTTTTTTTTTTTTAACGATGGGAAATGCCTTTACGCACGGAGTGTGGGACTCGCCGGCCTACTGCCGGAATACCCACTAAAACCCATCGGCCACCATCCTCAGCGCTCCGGGATCTCTGTGTAGAACGCACCGGTGCCCTCCAGCGCGGTGCCTGGGCAGGCTCGTCTCGGGAGTCAAGACTCCCCCGGCGCGGGACGTTGATGACGTCTGCCGCGGCGGCTCCTCCTCCGAGCGGGATCCGAGCGTTCTCGCCTTCGCTCGGCGTCCTCCTTCGCGAGCATTACTGCGTCGCAGAAGGAGGTGACGCTTCGCCACGCTTCCCCGCTCCGGAGCATCGCCGCGACCACGGCTGCCGGGGAAAGATCTCGCCCAATTGTGTCCGTGAGGATCCGCCGCTCTGACTCCCATGCAGGGCAGTTCTCGAGCGTGTGCTGCGCGGAATCCTCTAAGTGCCCGCAGTGGTGGCACTGCGCCGCCTCCTCCCTTCCTATCCTATGCAGATACTCACCGAAGCAGCCATGTCCGGTGAGTATCTGGGTGAGGCGATAGATGACGTTACCGCTGTTCTCAAGCCACCGCTTGAGGTTTGGTAAGACTGCCCTTACGATACGCTGGCGCGCACTGCGAGGCTCTGCCAATCGCTCACGCCAGCGCATCAAGGCCTGCCTTTTTGACCTTCGTCGTAGCTCCTCGATCGCCTCATGGGGGTCGTCCCTCTGGGGGAGGTCGCGGGTCTTATGAAAGACCTCTGCGTCCATATCCGCCAGAATGTCCAGGGGCGGAAACCGCGCCAGGACTGTTGCCGCCTCGTGCGAAATTGTCCGGTACCCTCGAGCAACCCTGATGGCAATCACGCGCTGCACTTGTAGACTACCGTGCTCTATTGTAGGAAACGACCGTTGGGAACTGTGCCAGATAGCCGATAACTTTCTTTTTGCCCGAAGTGAACAAGTACGACATGGCATGTTTTCGTATCTAACATATGTGGACTGTGTCACATAACCTCTAGATGCGCATAAGCAATGGTGATCCTGATTCCTGGTCAGTTATCTGGAACACATAAACGATGGATGATAGAAATGATTTGGTTGTTGTGTGATACCAAGTAATGAGTAAGTAACTAGGTACGTATACCTAAGTATAAATTGAGCTGGAGTTATGTTGCGAGAAGTAGCAAATATTTGAAGCGTCCGAGCCTTCCTGTTTGGTGATATTTTATGCCTGTTTTCCCGAACGGATACGCACAGGTGTTTATATACCTAGGTATTTTTCACCAGTTTAGTTTCACATTAACCAATCCGCATTGGACCGGCGTGGTGGAGTATGCTCTAGTCCTCCCGCAGATTTGTCTGTGGGGGAGACCCGTGCCCAGCAGTAGGACGTCAATGGGTTGCAGCTATGTTTAGGTCCCATGTAAATATTACTCGAGACATTTATGTTGAATTGTGTTGTTTTCTCTCTCTCTCTCTCTGTGTGTGTGTGTGTGAGTAGTAGTGTACAATGATAACGGTGCTGCAACCGCAGCCGCTGGACTGGTGGTGAGCCTATTACCATACACTGGGCCCAAATCCAGACTCCGAGTTGCTACTAGGAATTTTATGTTAGAAAAACACATTAATACTTTTCTAAACCTTTAGACCAACGAAGTAGTCTGATATTACATCCCTTCGAAAATAGCCTGTAGCTTCAGTATAACCGCAGCCGCAAACGTAATAATGCTTCAGTGGTGCCAATTAGCATCAAATCGGATTCGATGGGCAGTAATAGGATCTCGATCGGCAGTGAATTGGCACGGCGAGCGGCGTGGTTAGTTCTAGGAACAGGAATATCAGAACTGAGAGCACTGGTTCAGTAGGGTTGGAATATAAACGAGCTAAGTGCTGCAATAGGGCTGCCAAAATTAACAACAATTTATATAAATATTTACTTTTCATGTTGTTTCAACTCTGTGGCGGACAAGTGTCGGTTAGGTATATGTTATTTTTTGTTTTTTTGTTTACTTCTTTATTTAATAATGTTATTAAGTTTAATAAATATTGAATATGAATGGATAAAATAAAATACATAAATTTTACATAAACATAAATAAAATAAACTATGCTCACATTTAAGCAACGTGGAACAGAAGTAAAAGACTACGAGATTTTTTATTTCCCCCGCATTTAATAATCTAATAAGCAATGATTTATAAACATATAACTATAGTTCTAATTAGACTACTCATGTATACTGTATCCAAAAATCAGTAGAGGACCGTTTTATTCATTACAATTTTACTCAACCGTACTTCATTTTATCCAATTTCCAGCGAGCAGTCGATGATAGAGCAAAAACGATAGCATATCGATACACGATTAATCCGGTGAATTCTAGTAAAATCCGGTTACGCTATGAGACTTTCAGACAGTAATAGTGGAAAAGTTACTAGCGTGTATTACAATTCTGTCAAAGGTCTTAAATTGCTTGAATTATATTGCTAAAATACGATTTCGGTGTTTTGTTATTCAATGCCTACTGTGTTGTATTAGTAGATACAGAGTTATACATCTAGTAAATTTCCCAATCGAAAGTTCCGAACTATCTCTGTTAGACGTAAGCAGGATTTGCAAACCGCACGACTATCTATACAGAAACTTTAGCAGAAGTTATTGAACGGCTGTGGAATAGACATAGTTGAATGTTGAATAGTGGAAGTGCAGTCTGCTATACAATATGTAAGTAAGAGTGAGATAAAGATAAAGATATGTAAAGGATAAATTATTGGAGAAAAACACAACCTAATTTTAAGTACCATTAAGGTTAGTTGCAGGTTTGCAAATTTCAAAGTGACTCTCCATTTTACGTAGTAATCCGGTCCAACTTAAATGCTTGACTACTAATCACTATAGCAAAGCATTAATACAGTTCGGATGAATAACTCGACTACGGACAACATGTCAACATTTGAAATAAGTTATCGTTGTCTCAAATCAAAAGGCAAATCTCAAAAAACATGATTGATAAAATATACTGACACAGAAGCCATTTTATCAATTCGCTTCTTTGGATCAAAAATTTTTAAACAAAAGATTTTAATGAAACTTTACAATAATATAGCTTATACATCAGAATAACACATAGGCTACAATTTATAAAGATATTGTGTGAATTGTCCAAAATATGACGATAAGTGTCAAGAAAGTAGGAAAAAATCTACCATCTGCGAGCTATTCTGGCGTGCACTGCCAAAACTACTGGACCGATTTCAAAAATTCTTTCACCATTAGAAAGCTGCATATTCACTGAGTGATATAGGCTATATAATATAACTAGGCGTAAACGAAACTATTGTTATGTCTAATTCCACGCGAGCGAAGCTGCGGGCGTCCACTAGTATAAAATAATTCGGCATAAAATATAGAAGAATCTAAATAAAATAAAGAAGAATATGTCGCGCTTTCAAAGTTTCATCAAAATGATGTGAAATAACGTGTAGGTACGTTTAATGCACAATGTAGTTTCATAAATCCCGAAGATTTAATATCCAAGTTTTCATTTCTTGACAGTAAAAGCAAGTTATTGTAGTAGAACGGTCGTAAAATGAAAACGCATTAAGTTTCGTTTCGTTCATCCTATATCTAGAATGATCTAGATGTTTTAATAGTCGGTATACAACATCTACTTCTGCATAGTAACTTTAATGTTTGATGTATAAAATAGTAATATTATTGCTTTATTGCTACAACTACGCAGCTATTTTTCATTCATGTTTGTAAGCAACCAATTTAAACATTGTAGTATGTACTATATATTCGACATTCACGAACAAGGACCAAGCCTGTAGTATTCCATATTTACGATTTGGTTATCAGAAAAGAAATACTGGGCCGACCTGCTGTCTTATATACTTATGTACCTACTTATGGTGTACAATCAAGTGTTTTTATATTATATCCCTTTACAACCGGCTTGATACGATGGTGAGAGTTGATTTTCAAAAATTCTAGCGCGTACGGAAATCAACTTTTCGAGACACAACCGGCATCGATCGATCGTGAGACTATCCTTTACTTGTAAAAAACGCGCGTGGGCCGCTTGCGAACAAGATTGAACCTGCCAGTAGCCCGTGACCACAGGGAAGGATGGCTGCGTTTTTTGGCGCGCGCACTCGCCCGGGTAAGTAATTAATATTTTGTCAAATTAATGCAATTTCTATTGTTTTTTTTGTGTGATTTACTTAAAAAAGAGTTGTTTTATACGTATATGTATGTAATTTGAACCTAACACGCTTACTTTGGCGTATATTGTGACTCAAAATCAAGGTCGCACGATCGTTTAGGTTAGGTGGTATGACCTAAATGGAAATTCATACATTTTTTGTACCTAAACATGATTTTCTTCTATGTATGATCGTTCAACATGGTGTTTTCTTAATTTTTAGGATTACCCTCAGGGATGACGAAGTGGCCCAGTTATTGGCGAATGGAGATGACTCGGAAATCGAGGAATTTGCCGATGAAGACGAAGAATTGTGCCGAGGGCCCTAGATCACCTAGATGACAGTGGATCTGGTACTGGAAATGAGTCATCCGAAGTGGAAGAGGCACCACCACCTATCCCATCGCGAAGCAGGGGCTCCATTGGGTCAAGAGGACTGGCTACTGCAAGAGGTAGAGGGCGGGCTATGGGAAGAGAGCAAGCTAGAGGAAGAGGACGGGCTAGAGGAAGAGGACAGGCTAGTGGAAGAAGAGGGACAGGTGAGGAGAGGATGTGGGTAGAATCTGCCTACACAAATAAAAGTCATACTTGTGTTGATTTTTAGTTTTATGCCAAAAAAGATTAATAATATATGAAATAAAATTTTTTTAAATTTTTATTATGACTATTGATTGTTTTTTCTTTAATATATACCTAAAGTTTAATTAATAAATGATAATAAATAAAGAGTGATGATTATAAACACTGTTTAATTAATTTAATACCAAAAAATATCCCTAAACTAGATAAAACTCGCTTCTCGAGCTACCTCCTAAGCCCTACGATCGTGAGGGTAAGTTTTCAGGAAACCAGAGACTTCAGGAATTTTTTTTTCATTTTTCACATGACACTTAGGCACCAATGAAAAAGTCATGCGAATTTCAAAATAGTCGGAACAAATTATTTTCCTCGGTTGTAAAGGGATATAGAACAGAGTCGTGGACAACACTATCATAACTAACACATTCTGACTATAAATTTTCTCGTAGCTTATTACAAGCTCAACTAATGCTTAATTAACCTCATTTACAATTTAAGTAACGCAATCGCTTCTCGTAAAAAATATTTCTAGAAAGTCAAGTAAGTTTCCTAAAACCTAGCATAACTGCAATAAAGTAAAACAATTAGAAGTTAACATGTTGACCATTGTTCTGAAGAACTGAAATACTACTATTATAACGCTAACCTAATTTTTAATGACGGATAATGATGGCTCTAACCGGGTTTTTCACGAAAACAAAGCCTACATTGTTTTCATTCGACCGTCTAAATTAAAATGTTGTTGATATAATAATATGTATAACAGTTATGGGTAAACAAAACAATCTTTATTTACAAGCTATTTAAAACTAGCTTTTGCCTGCTGCTTCGTCCGCGGAAAAAGTATAATCATGTTAAGAATTAATGTTAGCGCCATCCGTTGACCGTGCAAAGTATCCCAGGGGAACATATATCGGGATGAAAAATATACTATGTGATAATCTAGGTCTACGTATGTGCCAAGTTTCATCCAAATCCGTTTTGTAGTTTTTACATCATCAACATCCAAACATCCAAACTTACAATCTTTCACATTTATATAATTAGTAGGATTAGTAACGGGACTATTGACACCAACTTATAATACTAACTAGCAGCCGCATTCCTCATACCTACTAACGAACTAACCGTACCCTCTACTAACCCCCCTGTCTAATACCGCCTAAAGTAAGTATAATTCTACAATATTTTTCCTTAAAACATACATCATCTTACTTCACCGTCCATTTGCAAGTAACTTAGATTCCCGGCATCCTTATAAATGTAGATATCTTTGTATAAGTCTGTCTTAACTTTTCCAATTTGTTCTTGTGTGAACGACCTCGGATACTGGCTTACTTATAAGGTTACTGCCCTCCAGCCAGGATTTATTTCAGAGTTTGCACCCTCCTGTTGACTGCCTTGAATTTCAATCTTTGAAGTAAATTCGAGACGAAGCCCTTCGCTTTGTGATCCTTCCAAATTGGAGAAACCTTGCGAGATACGGAATTGATATTGGTCATGTTTCGGCCGTATAGAAAAGTTAATAATGTAAGTAAATAATGTACAGCCTACCTGCTTTCATTCAAATTCTGAATTACTTCTGTATTTCTACTATGTACTAAAATTCTGTCTATTCTGTATTACTAATTATAAATAAAATTACTTTCACGAGGACGCTGATTAGACACAATGACACAATAAACTGTTGGACTTATATTAATTTAGTTTACATTATTCCACTAGCGCTATCGAAACGAGCGCTGAATTACAACTGGAATGATGTAAACAGCGTACATAAATGTCCTATCAAAATAATTGGAGCACGGCAAATATTCAGTCCAGCTTTGGGGTTTCATAATATTTTTCTGCTTGTCCAAGCAATCTCGGAAGAGGTCACATTGTTCGCAACGCGACAGCCTTCGCTAAAAATTATTCGTTATTTTCCTTGTTGTTCTGCAATTTTTATTCGCATCAGAAATATTGGCCGATTGGTTTCAAATGTACTTGTAACTTATAAAGATAATCAAAAAGATGATGACGGTCAGAATTTTGTTGTATAGTACGAGTATTTAATCAAAAAACTATATAATATTGTTACGTGTTAGGGTTCGAAGGATTTGGAGAGAAAGACCTGCTGACTCAATGAAGACTTTATTCACTAGCACTAACACAAAGCACTAGGTTCAACACTAAACACTAGGTCCAACACAAAGCACTAGGTCCAAACACTAAGCACTAACGATATCCTAGGTCGTAAGCCAAGTCGTAGGTTTCACTTGTATCACTCCGGTATCACTAGTTTTCACTTCGAAGTCGCCTCGAAAGTAGCTCAAACTGAACTGAACTCACGGCTCTCCCCGCGACTATTTATACGTGCCGTTGCGAGTACTAGACGATTCTGGAAAGATACCGCGTGTTCCCGAACACGCGAGAATACAGGCCCACTAACGCCATCTAGTATCGAGTCGGGATATCACGTTGTCTATGCGTTCACTGAGTGGTTCCACCAGCGGCGCTAGATGGCGCTAGCTTCCCTGTGCCTTCGTAACACCACTCCCCTCTTAGCGATGCTCGTCCCGAGCATCGTTGTTACTGCCATGGTAACGCGCCAGACGGTCTATGTGTACCACTTTGAATGCCCCTCTTGGTTGCTTTTGAATCCTATAAGTCACATCATTCAGTCGCGTAACCACTTTGTATGGACCGTCCCACTTGGTCTGCAACTTTGGAGATTTTCCTTTCCGGCGAGTTGGGTTATGCAGCCACACCAGTGACCCTTCCTCGAAGCCGCTCGTGTTCGATTTCCGGTCGTATCTGGTTTTCATGTTCTCACTTGACTGTAACCCATTTTCCCGTACCAAGGCGTGTATATAGCGCATTTTTTCCCTTAAATCGCAGACATAGTCTTGTACGGTCTCTGGTCCCTCCGGTGACCCTCCTGTCAATAGATCTATTGGTATTCGTAGTTCTCTACCGTAATTGACATACGCCGGGGTAGCTTTTATGCTCTCATGCTCGGCGGTTCGGTACGACAAAAGGAAGAGTGGTATATACTTGTCCCAATCCTTTTGTTTGTCGTCTACCACTTTCGCCAAATGCCTCTCCAGAGTCTGGTTAAATCTCTCGACCATTCCGTCAGACTGTGGATGGTACGCGGTGGTCCTCGTCTTATGCATGCCCAAAATTTTGCACACTTCCTGGAATACTTGCGATTCGAAGTTCCTGCCCTGATCAGAATGGATTTCTAGAGGCACACCAAAGCGACATATCACTTCTTCGACTAACTTAGAAGCGACTGTTGTAGCTTCTTGGTTTGGTATGGCGAATACTTCGGGCCATTTGGTGAAGTAGTCCATGACGACCATAAAATACTTGTTTCCCGATTCCGTTACAGGAAATGGCCCAGCTACGTCAACTGCTATTCGTTCCCACGGTGCACCGACGTTATACAACCGCAGGTTCCCACGGCTCCTGGTCTGTGGTCCTTTTACAGCAGCGCAGGTAGTACATTTGCGGCACCAATCCTGTACATCATCTCGACAATGCAACCAGTAGAATCGTTCTCGCACTTTTGTTAACGTCCTCTTGACACCTAGATGACCTCCTGATACGCCATCATGTATTTCACGGAGCAAATCTGGTACTCTCGTTCTTGGGACAATGATCTGAAGATGAAACTCTCTGCCGTTAGTCTTCTCCCATTTCCGGTAGAGTATTCCGTTTTGCAGTATCAGACTGTCCCATTGCGCCCAGTACGCTTTAGTGACAGCGCCAGTGGGTGCAACCTCGCTCCAGATTGGTTTTACGTCACCCCGTTTCTTCCATGTGATGATGTGCCGAAGGTCGTCATCTCTTTCTTGAGCCTCCCTCATAGCATCATTCTCCCAGAGACCCAAAGGACTTGTTCTCGTTAGCTTTAATGTTACTTCATGAGATTCCTGCTTAACACAATGTTTGCAGTCTTCCGAACACGGCCTTCGTGAGAGTGCATCGGCATTCCCATGCGTCTTTCCGCTGCGGTGTTCCGTCTCGAAGTCATACTCCTGGAGCTGTTCAATCCATCGAGCTACTTGACCTTCTGGGTTCTTGAATTGCAGTAGCCACTTCAAGGCTGCGTGATCCGTTCGCAGTAAGAACGGTCTGCCGAGGAGATATTTATTGAAGTGTTGTAGCGTCTTTACAACAGCCAAGAGTTCTCTTCTTGTCACACAGTAGTTTCTCTCTGGCCTGGATAAAGATTTGCTGAAATATGCAATAACAACTTCTCTTTCACCCTGTTTCTGAGATAACACCCCTCCAATGGCCGTGTTGCTTGCATCCGTGTCGACTATAAACCGACCTTCCGGTTGTGGATACCCTAGGATTGGTGTTTCACACAGATGTTTCTTCAGTTTCTGAAAAGAATCTTCACAAGTCCCATCCCAACTAAATTGTCGTTTATCTTCTGTCAGCCGATGTAATGGCTTGGCTATCTCTGAGAATCCCTGAACAAAACGCCTGTAGTATGAGCATAGGCCGAGGAATGCCCGCACTTCGGTTTTGTCCTTAGGGGTAGGCCATTTTTGAACTGCTTCCAGTTTCTCCGGGTCTGTCTGGATTCCATCACTGGAGATAACATGGCCGAGATAATTGACCTTACTCCTGAATAAACGACACTTTTTCGGGTTCAACTTTAATTTGGCTCCCTCTATTTTGGCGAAAACTCGCTCCAAGTTTCGCAAATGGTCCTCGAAGTCACGGCCGACAATGATGACGTCATCTAAGTAGACTAAGCAAGCCTCTCCAACTAAGCCTGCCAGTACACACTCCATGAGTCGCTCAAATGTGGCAGGTGCGTTGCACAATCCGAAGGGCATGACGTTAAATTGCCATAAACCTTTTCCGGTCGAGAAAGCTGTCTTCTCCTTGTCCTTTGGATGAATTTCCACCTGCCAGTATCCAGATTTTAGGTCTAGGGTCGAGAACCATTTCATGCCACTCAAGGTATCCAAAGTGTCGTCGATTCGAGGTAACGGGTAACTGTCCTTCTTAGTGACATCATTGAGACGCCTATAGTCCACACAAAATCTCGTGCTACCATCTTTCTTCTTCACTAATACAACAGGTGAGCACCACGGACTTGCAGACGGTTCAATGATCTTATTCTTTCTCATGTCCTCCAAAAGGCCTTCAACTTCTTTTTCCTTTGCAATTGGTATCCGTCTTGCTCGTTGACGAATTGGCCTCTCTCGGAGTCAATGGCATCTCCAAATCTCACTTCCGACACCAGTTGTTACGTGTTAGGGTTCGAAGGATTTGGAGAGAAAGACCTGCTGACTCAATGAAGACTTTATTCACTAGCACTAACACAAAGCACTAGGTTCAACACTAAACACTAGGTCCAACACAAAGCACTAGGTCCAAACACTAAGCACTAACGATATCCTAGGTCGTAAGCCAAGTCGTAGGTTTCACTTGTATCACTCCGGTATCACTAGTTTTCACTTCGAAGTCGCCTCGAAAGTAGCTCAAACTGAACTGAACTCACGGCTCTCCCCGCGACTATTTATACGTGCCGTTGCGAGTACTAGACGATTCTGGAAAGATACCGCGTGTTCCCGAACACGCGAGAATACAGGCCCACTAACGCCATCTAGTATCGAGTCGGGATATCACGTTGTCTATGCGTTCACTGAGTGGTTCCACCAGCGGCGCTAGATGGCGCTAGCTTCCCTGTGCCTTCGTAACAATATACAATGAAGTATTTGGTACTAATCATCCAAGGTTAAATAATTACATAAATTAAATAGTCTTTGGTATAAAATGGTTAATTTATGTGCGTCTCAGTGACTTGTGCAGTATGTACTAGTTCTAGAGATGCGTTTCAATTACGCAAGGAGCCAGTGTTGAAGGCTTAAGTTGCATGCAATTTGATTAGTAGAAATACATGCAGGCAAACTGCAAGTTCCATGCAGGTAGTTTTGAACTTATAACAAAACGAGCAAAACGTATAAATCCTAGCAGGTGCTAGCAATCATACTCCGAATTCAAGTGGAGTAAATAGTAACTTTTAACTTTTACATTAATGAATTAATCCCGCCCCCATACATCCCGTTTGATTATCTAATCTCAGTCAGCGCAGGTAATTAGGCTCAACCATTGTCTTGCATGCACAAAGGTGAGGTTAATGATGGCTCATTTCTCATTACTTGCTTTGTAATCCAAACGCTGAATACAATTTCTTGCAAACTCCATGCATGCAAGTCTTTTTTTGTCTTGAACAAAAACGAAAATAACAGTGTCTAACAAATAGATATAATTCTAGTATAGAGTAATGATAAATCTATGGTCTAACACGTCTGAAATTACGAGCAAGAGACACGACAATAACATCAAGATTATCTTCATTTATTCTTGCATTTTCGTAAATGTCGTTTAATAATATTTTTTATACAGTTTTTATAATGACAACTGGCTTAGTAAATTGTCTATGTATCGGTGGAGTATATGGTAAGAATATTCAATTATTTTGTAATTTCACTATTAGTACGAAATATGACTTAATAGGCTGTGCTATTAGTATGTTAGTTTACTGTTTTCATCCAATAAATAAGTCAATTATCTAAAATTGGTATCTAGTAGGTACTTGAGCTATACCGAACACTTCGAATGTATCTCGAATTCAGTAACATTAGTTCTGCACTCGTTCAACCCTTGTCATCGCCGTATCGGAAGCAATAAATAAAACTCGACCGTGATACATATATTCGCAACAACTCTCGTAATGGTTTTCTCGACTTTACGAGTGATCTTTCACTATACAGAAAGATATTGGAAACAAAATGAAAGAGTATGTCTAAGATTTCTATTTTATCAGTTGTTCACATAGCTGTAAAAGGAAAGATTCGATACGCTATTACTAGCAGTCAATCAAAATAAAGTCCAACTCAATTAAATTTACTACTGACACACGCTTACCTATAAATAAAGTGTAAATCTCGCAAGTGATACAGTCAGCGAGTTTCGCGTCGCCCCATCGCATTATTCGCTTCGCAACCAACTGTATAGTACGACTGATTTCGAAAAATGGCGAACTACATTCAAAATTTACTGTGACAATTTACAGAAACAGACAATTTAAAAAAATAAATCTAATGTTTTAGTGTATTAACGGATGAAAAGTGATGCAGATTTTGTTCTTGGTTCTGGAAGTATTTGTGAATTTTTTAAAAACGCATTGTTTTATTTTCTTAGCACAGTAGATCCGCAATATCGTTCTTCAAGTGCTATGGGTTGATCGTTCTCTCGGAAAACTCGTATTAAAGTAAAATTGTGTGCATTAGTCTAATTCAGCTAAGCACTCACGAGACGCTAGTAACGAGTCTTCCCCCTTTTTCTTCTATCTATGTTTGTTCATAATCAAAACCCGCTCGCGCGACTATTTTCTCAGAATGAGAATGTTTGACGCCATTATACTCGTACATAATTCCGGTGAAATTAAATGATATACTCGTATATACTATTTAACAAACATTACAATCCTATCACATCAGACAACATTTATTAAAACAGTCAATGTGTCTATATTCTGAGGTTTTCGAACTTACAACAGGATGTCGACAGTAAAATAATGCAAACAGTGCAGTGTAAAAACTGGTAAATGGTAATATTATACACATCCATGAAAGACAGGTTAAGTAGATTTTTGCAAATACATATCATCAAGGGAAAGACACGGATCGGTATCAGACACGGACGGATTAGCTACAGCCCGTAGACGTCCCACTGCTGGGACGGGTCACCTCCACAGACACAGCTGAGGGAGGTCTAGAGCATACTCCACCAAGGTGCTCCAATGCGGATTGGTGGAGGGGTTAGTGGCTCCCAGTATCGAATATTCTCAAGCCATTCGAAGGTCTTCGACAAGGCTTACCGACTGTTTCCACTATTGTAAACAACTGGTATCGACGGTATACCGTGCCCTCCGGAGCACGGTAGCGTCCATGAAATTTTGCCACTAGCGGTCACCCATATACTCAGTCACAGTTCATTACAGTTTATTAATAGTAGAAATTTGTGTTTGTAACTGCCATCCTTTATAACGGCCCATCCTTAAATCTTGTCCTAAATGTGAATAATGTCCGAAATAAAAATGTTCAGGGCGCTGAAAAGGCTGTTAGATTTATTTCTGTAGGGTGCTGGTAAGCATGTTTTGTACAAAAGCAATTTTTTATTATAATGCAGACTGCAAGTAGTCGTGCGTGCGAAATTCAAATAATATTTAGTATAATATTGTCCATCGTTAAACATAAACATGACTGGTGAAAAAGTGAGTATTGGTTACAGACTTAGAACGAAGTTCGTTCGTTTTGAGTCACAGGTATCATGGGCGGCAATGGATGGGTGCGGCTTGCACGGGTTAAGCCTTAGTCCACCATGCTGGCCATGTGCTGATTGGCAGACTTTAAATACCTGCGAGAACAATATAGAGAACTCTCAGGCATTCAGGTTTCCACACGATGTTTTCTTCAACGTTACAGCAGGTGACATTTAATTTCTTAAATCACACACAACTTAGAAAAGCCATAGCCATAGCCAAAGCCTGCCGCATTGATTTGAATCCGGACCGCTCAAGTGTGAGGCTAGTTCGATAGACATTGGGCTGTCACCACTTAATAATATGTACTGCTGTATCCATAAAATAAACTAATGACGATAGATCATTTTCTTTAATGTGTTAAAGCGTGTATGTCACACACTAACTAATCTCTCAAGCATATCAACCTTTTGTGTAGAGCAGTGTGTTTAGTTACCACCAGATGACTATATGATGGTAGCCACACGGCCAAGTAAGCCGATATTGGATGGTAGCTCAGTAATAACTCTAGGTAGGTACCTATGTATGTAAGACTCATACGAAACCAGTAACCCCGCCTAATGCGTATGTGATACCCAACCCTTCCCAGGAAGTTAATAACGATCGCAGCACTTCCCCTTCTAACTTCCATGATTTATTGTTAAAAGAGAGTTAATATGCGAGTTATCTGCTAACGAATATTAATTTTATCTGGAAATAGGGTATTTAGAACCTCGTCGAAAATTTTATTTATAATATGCTAACATACGAACTTAACATAGTACATTATGACACTTATATTAAGTTTACATACATACAAATAAGAAGAAATACGTAATAATATGTTAAGTTTACCTATTCGTAATTTTCCGTACAAAAAATCAATCCACTAAGTATGATCGTGATCAATATTTAGGGTCAATGGCCAATTCATGCAAATATGAATTTTGTCTCAGACCATAACTAACTATACGTCTTTTGGAAGGTGGTTTTTAACTAAGTACTTTTAATTATTTGTTGAATTAACAAGGTAACAAACTGTACACTGTAATACTCTGGTCGCTGCGAACCATAGACGTCCCACTGCTGGGCACAGGTCTCCCCCACAGACTATGCTGCGGGAGGTTACTCGGGTCGGATCTTTTAAACTCGACATGAATTCAAATAAATCAATAGAGAATAAATTAATCCATTTTGCCATAACTTTTTCTCATATCGATGTTCCGAGCTGTGTTCTAAGCATTCCTTGATATCGTCTGTCGGTGGCCTGCTGTGCTGCTGTGCTGCGAGTATTTTCCAGCGTTCAAAACGTTCTATGAAATCCCAACGACACTAACTGTGTACACCGTCATGGTTTAACAAGCTCTACTACTCACTTAGTCAAAGGATTACAGAGTAACTTACGAAGCTGGTCACGTCCTATTCGTTCGTGTTCAGTATACGCTGAATTCTGTGATTTATGCACTAATCTGCTACATTCCACCTCCAGAGCAATCTGCCGCAATGTCGCGCGTGTGTAATATCCTATGTCTTTGACGCCGCGCCGTGGTTTGTCTCGTGCGTAATGAATATTTATGTGACTACAGTGATATAGGGGTAGTAATAGTTGTATGAAATGTACGAGTGCGTGCGTGAAAGCAGTATGGGATATAAGCATGGTGCCTGAGTTCAGTATTCGGTTGAAAGGAGAATGATCTCGCTTGCCAAAGGGAGGTACAGTTGCGTTCCGTTGGAGATATTGGAAAAAAGCCTCCCCATTTGCGCCGTAAGGCTACCGAGGGTTTTTAAGTAAGGATCCCAAATGACTACTAGCCTTGGTCGTCTTTTAAAAAAAAATCATAAATCGACTGTACATTCAAGACATTGAGAACATTTTGGAGAATATTCAGATATCCTCACGACGTTACTGGTTTTTGTACGTAACACCTAGGTACAACAAACAGCAAGTGATATTTTTTTACTTCAAGATCAACAGCTCGAGAACTACCGTTTAAAGTTTTTTCTTCTGTGGAAACACACGAAATAAAAGCTTCCACTACCTGAAATAGTAGTTATTTAGCTTTTAACTGTAATTTACATTTTTCAGGCATATTTCACTGCTATCCGCGCACACTTAGCAGTGTTCAGTAGCCCAAGGGGCCTATTACGTAGTTGCCGCCTTAATTACGTAACCTGTAGCTGAAGAGTTATTGTACGGAGAGTTCCTTCAGTGCGTACGAAAGTCGACGATTGCTTTTTAAAGAACTAAGATGGGAACTTAGCTGAATTGACCCTATTGTGACCGAGTGAAAAAGATGCACAATCCATCCTATAAGTACCGTGTTTTACCGTTATAAAGTACTGGTTGGAAATATTACACTGTCTTCTGTATCTTAACCCGCAAGGGTAGTAAGCATCTGTGACCGACTTAGGACGGTATTATTAGTAACAATCACTAACTTGACAGTTTAATCATTTAGGAAACTATGACAAGGTACCTATTACTAACTCTAACAAGTAGATTTAATTGTAATAAGATCGGTTGCGTTACAATTACCTCTATCGCATAGCACGTTCATACAAACACACTCTCAAATAACAGCTTTATCCCGGAAATTACATTTATCTGTCACATAAATACTGTTCTTGTTCAGTATTGAACCCAGGTTACGCCGATAGGCTTTTGTTAGACTAGGAAAAGCGTTAAATATTGGGGTCATTGCCCGGCTAGCTCGCCCATTTTTATAGGGCTGCTTTGAACGAAATTTTTTTAATGGATTTTTGCCTAACGGACAAGCGGACAGGCCACCTGATGGTAAGTAGTCACCATCGCCAATGAACATAAGCAACACCAGAGGAGTCGCCAATGCTTCGCCGGCCCTGAAGGAGAGTTATTTTTACGCCTTTTTTGAAGAACCCCATAGTCTAACGTGAAGACCTCAGAAGGAAGTTCATTTCAAAGTTCAAGTGCGCGGCAAAAAGGATTGCGCAAACCATTTAGCACAGGATTATATATGAAAAGGCGACTGCCCTAAATCACGCGTATAAAGTGTATATGAGTTTATACCTTATCAAAGTAAAATCACAGTAACATGATATACCTTTTAGGGAAACATTATGTGCAAAGTACATTAGTATTTTTAAACTGTACATCGTTTTTTTATATTAACAGTTAAAAATAATAAAAGCTTTATTAAAGTGATTTGTTCAATATTCGATATGACTCTGGATAGTTTGCATGGTTCGCGCTAGATTTTAATGATGTTTAATTTACACTATTACTGCTGTTTGCGATCATTATGTAAAATCAATTTAAAACTGTTTGTCCATTAATAAATCTTAAAAAATGTCACGCTATCCTACGAATTTCTTCGAAATAGGAAATAGGAGGTTTCATACAACATTTTAATTAACTGAGTAATGAACAATTTTCAAAGTACTGTGTCCATTTTGGTTTACCGGTGTTGCGAGTAACAAAGTACAAAGGGTATACATATATGTCAAAACTTAGGGTTTTAACATGGGATGTCAGCCCTATCAGATTCTCACACTATATCGCTGAGTTAAAAGATCATAATTACGAACCGGCATAGAGCGACGATAAGATTCCTATCTTATCTTCAACATTATTTAGTACCTTTTATAACAATTTCGATCGGTCATTTAACTATTGAGTAATTTCAAAAGTCAGTACCTACGGAACCTAAGTTAAAATCAAAGTTTCGTTCATGCATTCCGTTGTGACATTTTTGACACCCCTGGATGTCGATCGAAATCATATAAAAACGTCGTATACAAAACATTGCCACAAGACCGACAGATCCTATAATACAAAATATCAGCTCAGTCTATATTGTCGTGTCAACACTTCACAATGGTAATCGAGCCCTAACGGGTTTGCGACATCGATCGATGGCGGGGCGGGCGGGGCAAATATTGGGGTAAAAACGGGGAGGATGACAACCACTTGCTCCATAGGGGGATAGTCTACTGTTACTGTTCATTTTAACATTATAATTTAACATTATTTCGAGCACAAAGCCAGCTTCGATTGCCTTAGGATAGGTCTGCTTCTTAGACGAACTAGCTTTATCTACTAAAATTACTACTATAAATATAAATTTTAGAATAATTTAGGTGTTATGTGTTAGTAATTTAAATTAATAATACTATTATATTATCTATTGTTGACAATTCAATTATTAATTTTGACCATTGTTAACTAATCTATCTATACTATAATAAATCTGAAGAGCAACTTTTTCTGTACATTGATTTTTTTTTCAAAATTTCAATTCAGGGGCATTATAATAACGCTTTAGAACTCATAAATGTAATTTTTGAAAATATTGTCTGTCTGTCTGTCTGTCCGGGCATCACAAGAAAACCCGCGGATGGATTAGGGTGTAACTTGGTAAAGTTATTACTCATAGTCCTGGTTAACATATAGGCTATTTTTATCCTCAGAAAATAAAGCGGTTCCCATGGGATATAGATCGAAAGTTTGTATGGTTTTTTTTTTTAAATCTTAACCATTTCATTTCAAATTTGCAACAAATATTCCTTACAAAAATTAAAAGAATACGTTTTCACCAGTTTTTTTGTACAATGTAAATAAAAGAAAAAAAACACGAAATAATGTAAATATTTTCAATTTTACAAAACACGCGTTTGGAATAATCGTTTGTATTTTCGTATCGTATTTGATTATAATTAGAAGAAGATATTATTTTCTCCAAAACAAATTCAGCATTTACTAATTTTCGCCCTAGAAATCGAATCGAAGAAAGCATTTTCAACCATCAAACTATTCACTAATTTTCACTAGATGGCACTTTGATTTTTCCTTACGATTTTGTCGATAACTGAATATTACATGTGATACACACCAAAATTTTACTCGATCGATACCTGTTTGGAAACTAAAATAAGTTGAATTTGTATATTCCGACATTCTTTTCAGTTTTAATATAGCTTTTATATAGAAAACAAATATGCCTTCACGAAAACAAACAAGCCTTTCTCAAAATTCTAGAGATGCTAAAAGAAAGAGACTTCAAAGGTCTCAAGAGACAGAGGAAGAGCGTGAGCTGCGTTTAAATGCTGATTAATAATAAATAAAATAATGAAATGCTGATTCATAATAAATAAAATAATTAAATGATGATTAATGCTAATACGTGATGCTGAAACTCATTCTCAGCGTGATTTTCGAGTAACATGTGATAGGGAGCGTCAATCCACGTCCCGCGCTTCTGAAACTATTTTCCAGCGTGAAACGGCGCGACATGTACAAAATTATTAAAGCAGAATTTCCTGATACAGCCAGTAATGATAACTTACTATACGACATTGTCAAAACCAATATGGTTCACGGTCCTTGCGGAACATTAACCAAATCTCCTTGTGGTGGTGGTGTCATACAAGGTGGCATTATACAGGGTTACATGGGCGGTGCACAAAAATGTATCCAAAACCGGTAACAGATAGTACATTAATAGGAGAAGATGGATATCTGAAGCACCGCCGTCGCTCGCCTATCAACGATGGATTTACCGCTGCAGTAAGGATGCGTGACCATCAAGTTACTGTGGACAATAGATGGGTTGTTCCTTACTCTCTGGTATTGACTAAAACTTTAAATGCCCATATAAATGTGGAAGTTGCAATAGCGTAGAAAGCATCAAATAAATATGCAAGTATATAAACAAGGGAAGTGACCAAACCACTTTTGCGCTAAGTAATGACTGGGATAAAGTTTGTCAGTTTCAATCTGGGCGTTATATTAGTTGTTCTGAAGCTGTGTGGCGTATATTATGTTTTCGTATTCATGAACGATATCCACCAGTAGTACATTTCGATGCGCATGTTCTTATGTGGGAGGGAGGGAGGTGCTTTATGCATGAAAGCATACAATATCATACACCTTAGTCGCGGATTGTTGCAAAGTAAATACTTTTGCATAACATAATATCTCGCCTGTATTTCCCCGAAGTGGAATAGTAACCACTCTTATCAACATTTATGTATGGGTCCCATGTAATGGGTGGTAAGCCTATTTCCATATACCGGGCACATTGATCGATGCTTAATTATCGATTAAAAATCAAACGAATGTTTTTTTGTCAATTTTACGAGATTTTCCGAGATAAAAAGTACCCTAACCTAAGCCACTCTCAGGCCGTATACTACGATATCCAAAAAATCGCATTGATCCATCATTTCGTTGAGCAGGAGAAGAAGGAAAATCCAACAAGCACACTCTCTCATTGATATTTTAGTCAGGATTTGTACTCTACATCCAGTTTCAATTTTGGAACTACACTATTTCTCTTTTGTATTTCGTGCCGTGTTCTTTGCAAATTAAAACCCGATTTCTACGCGGACAGAGTCGCGGGTACTGCTAGTGCCCATATAAATGTGGAAGTTGCAATAGCGTAGAAAGCATCAAATAAATATGCAAGTATATAAACAAGGGAAGTGACCAAACCACTTTTGCGCTAAGTAATGACTGGGATAAAGTTTGTCAGTTTCAATCTGGGCGTTATATTAGTTGTTCTGAAGCTGTGTGGCGTATATTATGTTTTCGTATTCATGAACGATATCCACCAGTAGTACATTTCGATGCGCATGTTCTTATGTGGGAGGGAGGGAGGTGCTTTATGCATGAAAGCATACAATATCATACACCTTAGTCGCGGATTGTTGCAAAGTAAATACTTTTGCATAACATAATATCTCGCCTGTATTTCCCCGAAGTGGAATAGTAACCACTCTTATCAACATTTATGTATGGGTCCCATGTAATGGGTGGTAAGCCTATTTCCATATACCGGGCACATTGATCGATGCTTAATTATCGATTAAAAATCAAACGAATGTTTTTTTGTCAATTTTACGAGATTTTCCGAGATAAAAAGTACCCTAACCTAAGCCACTCTCAGGCCGTATACTACGATATCCAAAAAATCGCATTGATCCATCATTTCGTTGAGCAGGAGAAGAAGGAAAATCCAACAAGCACACTCTCTCATTGATATTTTAGTCAGGATTTGTACTCTACATCCAGTTTCAATTTTGGAACTACACTATTTCTCTTTTGTATTTCGTGCCGTGTTCTTTGCAAATTAAAACCCGATTTCTACGCGGACAGAGTCGCGGGTACTGCTAGTGGGGAATAAGATTAAACAGTAGTGCAAATTAGATAATGAATAATACTTGATTTTATAAGGGAACACCTTCCAGACTCGAGTTAATATTAGTGTCAGTTTATTTTCCGCAGGTCCTTTTCTGTCGCAATGGTTAAGACAGGAGATTCCTCGTTTTTTCTTAAAAAAATAATACAGTTCCTAACCCAAACAAACATGTACGACTTTTCTTTGGCGCGAGACTTTACTGCATTAAAAAGCTGTTTATTTTCCGGGGTCAGATGTTCATTAACGAAGAATCTTCTGTCAGGGCCGCCTAAGTTGAGGTTACTAGTACTAATTCCCCTCGCCTTCCGTAAACCAGAGATAATTTTATCTTTTAACAATCTACTTTGAAGCGTTGCAACGATTGGTTTTGGTCGGCCGTCGATTTTACGCATAGGTTGAACACGATGTGCCGACTGGATCTGTTCTGGCTGGAGCTGGACCCCGGCGTGGCTGGCGATCTTCATGACGAGCTCCACAGGAGATTCGTTAGTGGTTTCCGGGAGGCCCACGACTTCTATGTTGGACAATCTCGACCTTTGCTGCTGTTTATTGAACTGTGCTTGCAAATCTGATACTTTTTCTTCGTTCTGTAGCATTTTGTTTTGCATAATCACAAAGTCTTTCATCAGGGATTCGTGTTCATCCAGCAGCTTCGAGTGGGATTCTTCAAGAAGATCGTATTTAGCAGTTACGGCCGCCATTTCCTTACGAAACTCCGTCACTAATGAGTTCTTAAGGTCACCTATTATTTGGCTTTTTAGAAGGCTAAGTTTGGAGTCCAGCATGGAGCTTATCTTAGATAGTAAGTTGGTGTCATCAGTGGTTGTTGCCAGAGCCGCAGGTGCAGGGGCCGGGGACAGGGCGGCGGCTGGCGGGGGCGACGCGGGCCGAGCGGGCGCCGCCGGGGCTGGCGGTGGCGGGGCTGGCCGCGTCGTGCTCTCGCTGTCCTTACTCGCTGCTGCTTTGGACACTGTGCGCACTGGTGTGTTACTCTTGTCTCCACCCTTCCGAGGACAAACTATACAAAGGGGGCACTTCCATTGGGATCTTGACAGATCGTTGTTGAAACCGATACAGTCCGAGTGATATAGGAGCGCACAATTGGAACACTTTATACGTTTTTGCGTTACCGTTATGGCGGTCTTGCAGGCCTCACAGGTACCAGCCATTGTTAATAAGTCTTTAGAGTGATTTGATAATTATAAAAGCAACACTAAACGTACGACATCGGCGAGCGAAAATCCGAGCGTGTAAGTAGGTAGGTACCACAGCGCGCGAGCACAAATTCACTTATTTATCGATTTGTCGTTCACTGGTATAAAAGTTTTAATATTGTACTAGATGTTTGGTGTTTATTAAAGAAAAATACTATAAAAGTTTCTTTAAAACACACACTTTACACTTATTTATGAATTTTTTAGCGGAGATGTCAACAAACACAACCGTTTTCTATATTGTCGGTACTTTTTTTTTCGAACTAAGAAAGGATTTTTGAAAATTCACCCCCTAAGGGGGTAAAACGGGGGTGCAAAGTTAGTATGAAACTTTGCAGTTAGTGAATGTCTAATTCCACGCGAGCGAAGCTGCGGGCGTCCACTAGTCTTAAGATAAATAAATATTAATTAATTTTGCATGCCATAAAAATGGCAAATGTGAGGCACCTAGGTATATATCTGACCATCCCAAAGATGTAAACACATTTTTGCAAATAAATCATAATCATTAATCATGCGAAGGAAATTTTTGCTTAGAAACCGTTAATCTATGTGTTCATTCGCGCTATGATTTTGTCAGAAAAGTTACTGATAGGGAATCAAACCCAGAGCCTACCACAAAAGAAGACACAGGTTTTCAACCTTCAGTGATCAACAATTATATCGATCTATGAATGCCAAGCAATGTTATCGCTACTCGTAACTAGCCTTTGGTCCGACCACTGCATCCGGAGCGCGGTAAGCGTTCGCCGGAGAAGTACCTACTCTGAGTTTGCGTCGTCCTTGTTGCAATCTGAACCTAAAAGGAAATGAGTTTTCACGTAATGTCCGTAAGTCGGAAGGAAAATTTTCTTCGAAGCGTTTATTTTTAAACTCTAGCTGTAGAAAATATTCTTGAAAGAAGTAAGATAAAAGTCGTACAGTTCTCTTTAGTAAGGGCTACTTACCTAAAGTACTTAAAATTGGTTACTGGTTTTAGATGTGGTTTAATTTATCACTGTACTTTATGAGACTGTCTCATACCATGAATGATATTGAAATATTATTGAGAAGTTGTTCAGATTGAATCATGTCCGTTCCTCAACAAGTTATTCTCCTAGTGAAAGCCTTTGCTTTCAATAACTTTCCGTTATGAATATAGTCCAATTTCATACGTAACATCTACATCCATAAACTAAATGGGAAACTAAGCTATTGAAACACGCAACCATACAAAAGATTGATTTGCGTAGGTCGATACACCCTTTCAGTACCACGACGCTTTTTGCTTTTCAGTGGAAAATTACTTTGTTCCGGCAGGCAATAAATATAAATGGAAAATATTGATTCCATTATAACGTTACAAAGTGATTGCCTCGCAATACAATGCCTCGGATACGCTACAGGTTGCGATAGTCTGCAGATTATTGACTCCGCAGTTCTATTCAAGCCTTATTTTTTCTTTTATTTATCATTTAACTGTTTTAAAGTAATAAAAGGATGACGCATCATTTAATATTATAAATTTAACTAGTGGACGCCCGCAGCTTCCCTCGCGTGGAATTAGACATTCACTAACTTCAAAAACGGCAGTTTCATACTAACTTTGCACCCCCGTTTTACCCCATTAGGGGGTGAATTTTCCAAAATCCTTTCTTAGTGCTCCCCTACGTTATAAAAGGAACCCCTGTGCAAAATTTCAAGTTTCTAGCCCTTATAGTTTAGGCCCTGCGTTGATATGTCAGTCAGTCAGTCAGTCAGTCAGTCAGTCAGTCAGTCAGTCAGTCAGTCAGTCAGTCAGTCAGTCACCTTATCCTTTTATATATATAGATTTTATAACACTGAATGCAATCCCTGTTATCTTAGTGCGATAACGTAACTGGAAAAAAAAATTAAAACGGGTTGCACTCCGGGAGTGCCGGCAGAAGTGAAAACTTGATTATTAACGTTGAGCATGTTTGATATTTTGGAATGGTTAGGGAATAATTTTGCACCAATTGCTTTATCAGTATAAAAGTACTATCATTTATGTGGTAGAATACAATATTCATTTATTGCGCTATCGTACACAAACATGACAATTTATATTACATTAAAAATTTAACACTTTAAAACTATTGCAATTATTTTACATTAAAAAGAGTTAGCGGTCACTCACTAAACGTCTTGGAGATGAAGAAAATAATTCAAGAGCTACCCTCTCCCTAACCTATATAAGCAAGGCGATGAGTGCGCCTCGTCCATTTTGTCGTCAGTCGTCTGATAAATAACATCTCACCAAAACTCTGCCCGATTTAATATTTTGTCGATATTGTGAATGTTTAAATGATTATGTTAAATTGTTAATTGTTAATGTTAATTTTTAATTCTATAAATGTGAATAAATCGAATTGTCATGCTTCTAATCTTTAATTTCTTACATCAGAAGTGGGATACGGATGCCTTGTAAACGCTAAAAGCCATATTCATTGCTTTATTTTTTGATCGGGCAGGGTTGGTGCGATGCCATCAAGCGGTATACACGTACTCCCTTTCCTAATAATCAAATGGATTTTGAAAAGATTACAGGCCCTAGAACACAGGCGATCACATGGGGAAACTAAGACGTTGTCGGCAGCTTCAAGCGGGGAGCATGGCCACGCCTTGGCGGTGCCAGGCGCATCGCCATGCCCTGGCGCCAGCCGCGCGTACCCGCGCTACGCCGCTACACCTGGTACCCGAGAAATCGAGCGGGTATGCCGCCGCGCCAGCACCATCGCCGCCGAGCGACGTGAACAAGGCCGTGAGCGCCTACTGGAAGTGATAAGCTCTCTCCCGGTGAGATCAAACCAATATTTTGTGCCCGATTTCGACCCGAGTGTTCATGATGTCGACATACTTATATTATGGTGCAGTGAAGTCGATAAAGCTCTTATTTTGAACCGCTGGGCGATAGTGAATGCCTTGCTCTCGTAGGTCATTGCTTAAAGGGTGAGTCTCGCACCTGGCTTGGTCAGTTGACAAGCACTACATGTACCTGTTCTAATTTCAAACAAGAATTAAAAACATTGTGCCCACTTAATGTCGACATTGCGAACATTCTGTTTGATGTGATTCTTTCAGTCAGAACAGTCTTTTTAAACTTAACTTAACTATTTTAAAGAGCACTCATGCTTATCCCAATAATACTGGCAAGAAAAGCTACCCCCAATGTTTTTTTAATCAAAGAAATACTTTAAAACGGAATACAATCGATTCTACAAATATACGCTGTTATGAATGTAATCGGTTCGGTCATAAGTGTCACTTGTCCTAAAACAATGAAAACGGTTGCAGATACCAGTAATAACAGTTCTACATTAACTGCGTCTAAAGTTGAGAAGTTCTGCGTGCGTTTCATTTCGCTACGACCCATAGACGCTGGGCACGGGTTTTATTTGGTTTTATTAATATCTCGCAAATTAACAAAGCACTTCGCGTGTTACGTGAAAACGACGCATCAATTTTGTTATTATTACGGGATTTAGGAGGAACTGAGGTAGATGTCAATGCTATTATACTTTACCGGTGGAGTTACTCAATATTACGTTGGAGGTAGATTTCTATAAAGTAAACAGCGAATTTTTAAATACCTCCATAATAATTGGTACGGATGTTTTGAATAGGAAGTGTTGCTTATGTTCGAACCGGCGACTCAACGTATTGTACATAGCACGGTCAAGGACGAGATGACGGTAGCTTTTACTTTAAAAAGTAAGTACGCCAGTGTCTGCCGATATTAAACAGCTCTTACTAAACGTACTGTCCAAGTATTCTGACTATTTTTTAAGTGGTATTGCTGCCACCACTACTGTTAAAGATAGTGAGTTCGTTATTAAATTAACTAGTGATGTACCCGTGTACTATTGACCGTACAAATTATCAATGATGAAAAATTACGTGTAGAAGAAAATCTTACTTTGCTTGATTCTGTTTTAAAAGTGAGGATAAAGAACGCATTTGTCCACTTTTTACGGAAAACTAAATAACAAAGCCGTTTCTCAATAATTACTAAGTACTGTGTTTGTGTTGTGTTAATTATGTAGCTGTGAAGTGCTTGTTTCCGCAAATTTGAGACCGTGCCCACGAAAAACGTGAAGCAAGTGCGCCAACTACTTGATCTCGCGGGATTCGACTTATTTGTTCACAATTATTACCTTGATACCTACGCAAACAGCCGTTGGTTTCAAATAAGAATGCCACGAGAAGAGCTAGTTAAAACGCCGCCTCGCTCTGGGGTTAGACGTAGCCGTCGTAGCCGTCAAAGTGAATATTGACAAGACCATAGGCGTGGTTCACGATCGTCACGCGTTCGCGCCGTTTTAGAACTCATTCAAAGTCATGCTATAGTAGAAATCGTTCGTGTTCGCGTCGTGACAGGACTCACTCGCGTTCATGTAAAGACATAACTGGTTCACGATCACATCGCAGTGGCTTGCGTCACGGTCATGGTCAGGTTAGGCCGAGTCGGCACAAAATTGAAGCACTACTTATTCTCAGTCCGCTGGGAAGCTCGACCCTGGCATGAGGGGTCTATAGTGTTACCAAGCGACCGTATGGGTTTAAACTGCTTAGTGGTACACGTGGTAAAACAACACAGGTCGCAGCTTAATATAGGATGCCTTGGATAGAAAAGTGGTGTCCCGATAGCTGCACCCCAGTCTTTGAAAGTGAGTTTACGCTTCTGCTTATGTTTCAGAAAATGTTTCCATTGCGCACGCAACGCAAAAGCGAGCTCTGCAGCTGCTGCTCTGCTGCCTGGCGCGTTTGGGCCGTGCCCTGCAGACGTGTCCTTGACGCGTGTGGGCCCTGCCTTGCGGACGCTGCCCACGCGTATGACCTGCTGTGGGAGGGGCTTTTGCTCCATGGACGCGTACCGCGTATACGCCGCGGGTGCTGCTCGCAAGGCGTGTGCTGTCTGCGCCACGGGTGCTACCCGGAGGGCGTGTGCTGTCTGCGCGCCACTAGTGCTGCCCGGAGGGCGTATGCTGTCTGCGCACCACGGGTGCTGCCCGGAGGGCGTGTGCTGTCTGCGCGCCGCGGGTGCTGTCCCGAGGCCGTGCGCTGTGTCTGCGCCGCGGGTGCTGTTTGGAGAGGAGACAAGATAACGTGGGCTTGTCTCGACAAGATAACGTGGGCTTGTCACAACATCTCTCCTTTTTAATTGTTGCATGCAGACAAGATAACGTGGGCTTGTCTGGAGAGGAGGCAAGATAACGTGAGCTTGTCTCGACAAGATAGCGTGGGCTTGTCACAACATCTCTCCATTTTTAATTGTTGCATGCAGACAAGATAACGTGGGCTTGTCTGGAGAGGAGGCAAGATAACGTGGGCTTGTCTCGACAAGATAACGTGGGCTTGTCACAACATCTCTCCATTTTTAATTGTTGCATTGCAGTGCGTTTGATGGTAGTCCGGAATGCTATCATTCGCAATGCCTTGTATTTTTATTGTTGTCCATATGTTGTGTATGTTTGTGATATGTCATCCATGAGTCTGAAGCTAAGTGTTCTTTTCATTTTTGTTAGTCTTTCTCATTTTATGTTTTCGGCTTACATAGCTACTAGGACCTTTATTATCGGGCACTTGAGTGCACGCTTGCGCCCGTGGTACTGGTTCTTATGTTTCAGTTCAACTATTATTGCTGTACAGTATAGCTCCGAAACTTCATATTGTTTTCACTTAGCTTCTGACTACTCAGTATCGTACTACCTATGCCAATACTCATATATCATCTTGTGCGTTACAGGAGCCAATCAAGTTGATGACGATGATGATGATGACCAGGCTATCATATGATGGTGATGGTTTAAACGTCAATGACGGCCAGTTCACAAGAGATGGTCACGAATGAACTGCGGGACATTCGAGTTGGGTTCAGAGTGCTTACCTGGCTAGCGTAGCATATGGAGGCGGTATTAAGAGGTTCAGCTGGGTCACCTTGAGTAAAGGGTAAACTGCGGGAGGAGACCTGTGTAAAACCTGCTCCGTTGCGTTATTCACTGTTGTTTTGTTGCATTGTTCAGACTTTTTACTTACATTATGATGTGTGATCAGGCTGTTTTTCATTCACTATCAGTATTAGTAGTTACTATTGCCAGATAAAATTTCAATCGCAGGAACTTGCTATAAGTATTTTTACGGGTTTCGAGTAGCTTCGCAAGATACTCGTGTAAGGCCCGCTGTGGCTTCGAGGTGAGCGAATGACTCGTGTAATGCCTGGAACGCACTTACGGGTTTCAAGTGAATTCGGAAGATACTCGTGTAAGGCCCGCTGTGGCTTCGAGGTGACCGTCATGACTCGTATAATGCCTGGAACATTGGTTTCGGAATGATCCGTGTAATGCCCGATATATATATAGCAGAGTCCCGATTTGAAATTGCACCCATAACAACACATACGAGTAAACACTAAGTGTTTGTTGAAGCCTGATCACCATAAGAATGTATTGAAGTTGTTAACCTTCAGTAACTTTACATGATATATTTGAAATAGGCCTAAAGTGTGGTTTCTCCTCCAGGCATTGATGACTGTGACGGTGACAACAGACCCCCGGCCCAGTCAGATCCTGGTCAGCTGGATCCTGGGATCCTGGTCTGCTGGCTGGTCTGCTGGTGGCTGCGAGGTCGCCGCCCTGTCAGGAGAGGCCGAGTTAGCGGTCACTCACTAAACGTCTTGGAGATGAAGAAAATAATTCAAGAGCTACCCTCTCCCTAACCTATATAAGCAAGGCGATGAGTGCGCCTCGTCCATTTTGTCGTCAGTCGTCTGATAAATAACATCTCACCAAAACTCTGCCCGATTTAATATTTTGTCGATATTGTGAATGTTTAAATGATTATGTTAAATTGTTAATTGTTAATGTTAATTTTTAATTCTATAAATGTGAATAAATCGAATTGTCATGCTTCTAATCTTTAATTTCTTACAAAAGTTTATCTCTCCGAAAAATCAACTTTCATCCATAATTTCAACGACTTTTTCCTGCCTAAACGAAACAGTAGGCCCAGGCATACATTTTCGCCGCGCCGTAGAGAGGGGATAGCTGTCTACTCTCCATCCGTCTTACGCTTTTTCGATCAGGTCACGTGTCCTGACGCGAGTTTAAGATTTTATACCCATTACAGAAAAAGTGCTCAACGCCGCTAAAGAAGTTTTCACTTCAAAAAAGTTGGTAAGTAACTGTCTACTACACACGACTGGCCACCCGTTCCGGGAAATACCGTGGAGTACAAACTTTATATTTTCTTATAGTAATACTTTTAGCAGCTAGTCTGCTGGTCATAGATGCTGAATTTGTTAAACAATACACTTTTATGTTAAAAGTGAATATAAAATAAAGAAAAAGATTTCTAAATTAAAGAACATAATTTAATGTCCAGGTATGTATGAATTGCACTTTACCAGTTTAATAAACAATTATCCAATATATTCGCTAAAACTAATGAGTGCATGCTTCGACGCTTGCATACGAGTACAGACGCACACTCCACGTGTAAATGTATTCGTAGTGTCGGTAACTATGGGGAGCTGCGATACATGTTTGCCAATGCCTAACTTCAACACAGTACAGTTCAGCAAGTAAACATTTAGTGGCAAATACGGAGGCCGGAAACAGAAGGTTCTCGTAGTTACTGTATTTGATCACGCCAATATCTTGTATTTATAGATAGATGGAAATGACTGATCTATTACATCATTTGCAATTCTCGTCTCTTGTTTATCTATGGGGAGCTACGAGTAGCATAAGGAGGTAATGTTTTTATACCTATCGGCGCTAATCTTAGAAAGTACGAGTACGTACCTATACCGTACGTACTCGTACCTATCATTCATTCGCATTCATTCATTCATTCATTCATTCTATTGATCCTTTCCGTATAGGCCTGTAGAGTCTGTTCAATCTGCATTTCATTTGGCCAGTGTGGAATTACTCATCTATTTTAGACAACTGTAGGAGTTGGGGATTATTGGGATGGGATGTAATCTATACCAATATTATAAAGCAGAAGGGATTTGTTTTTGTTTATTTATACGTAATAATCTCTGGAAATACAATCCGATTTAAAAAAATCTTTTTGTTCCAGATATCCACATTTATGCGGAATAGTATAGGCTATCTAGAGTTAGGATTAACTCAACTCTTATCTAACGTTAGGATTAACCTAACTCTTAATTCTAAATAAATGGTATTTATTAAAGAAAAATTACATATCCAAATTCAAACAGTGTTTTACGAGCGGTTTTATTATACATTAGTGGACGTGGAAAAGTTTAATAGCTTAAAAGTATAAAAGTTAAAGTTTATAGTTTCTGTCTTTCTCAAGGAAATAGCCGAAAAACTGTACCCAATGAAGTTCAAATAGGAGAGGAATTAACGGGATAAATGTCCATCCATCCATCTATCATAATAATGTAATCATCTTATGATTTAAATATGGAAGAACATATTGTTATGATATATTTGGAATAAAAAGACCGCTCGATAAATAAAGCTTCTCAAACCAAACATTATTTCATTCTTAATCCTTATCAATAGCAATGTACGAATAGGTTCGATTATTTGCTCTTTATTTCTGATGTTCATCTTTATTACGAAGTTCATTCGATTGAGCGATATAACGACACAGTTAGTAAGCTTGTTCCTCCATTTTATTAACTGCCAATCACAGGCAGCGTATTATATTTTTCCAGATAATAATTCTCAATTTCCGTTCGATTGTTAGGGTTTCGTATGTATAGACAACGACTGTATCTCTTTGATGGAAAAAGGTAGACACCTGAAATTATCACAGAATGTCGCTATCACACAAATAATAGAAGATAAAAGATAGATCCCAAAGGCCCCGAAAAAAACCATGTAAATCTAAAAAATCACTCATGATAATTATGTATGTTATTATTAATTCTAAATGTATGTAATGTATGTACATGTACCCGAGGTTTTTAATGTCTGTAAGCTGTCACCGCGGCAACAAGCGCTCCCCAATAAGCTAATGGAGTCAATTTGATATATTTTTCCTCCGCCCACGTCGCTTTATTACATTACATTATTATGCTTTGATCGTAAGCATGTTACAAACATTTTTGAAAATGTATTTCATGAAGATGTCATCTATAATCTTTAGGGCAGTTTGATAGCATAATCATTGTTACCTGCTACTTATAGACGTCCCACTGCTGGGCACGGGTCTCCCCCACCCACACAGCTGCGTTAGGTCTAGAGCATACTCCACAACGCTGCTCCAATGCGGATTGGTGTAGGGGTTAGTGGCCAACCCAGTGTTAAATGTTCTCAAGCCACCCACCCGAAGGCAATGTCTTGCTATTTCCGGTCACACAAACAAACCGTGCCCAACTTTGCTTAGCTCGGTCAATTGTCAAACATTGAATCGACGACGCGAGCAATTGGGCTATGAATGTTACCCAATATTATTTAGGGTTATATTCTTTTATATGACAATGACATGGAGATTGAAAAAAGTAATAGGGGTAGTAATAAGGCTCGAATTAATAGAGATTTTTAATGTCTTGTTTAAAACGGTTAATATTTATTAGGACAAGACCGCAAGACCTATCTAAACACTTAAAATTTTGTTTCCTAGTCGCAATTTTTGGAAATCATTTCTACATAATTTAAAATAAATGCTTTCAGATCCCTGCCTTCAACTCAGCGCGCGTACGCTGGCGGAGCGACATTCGCTTCAATTTGTTTTTATTGACGTCGAGACGGATGTGACGTGACGTATATGAGAAGCTTTTGCAATTACTTTATAATAGCGTTTTGGGGAATTTCATAATAAAAGTTAACTTGACGTAAAAATAGTAATAATGTTAATATCAATTATTTTTTTATACTGGAGATCCACCTCCATAGAATTTAGTGCTAAAAATGTGATTGTAATCAAATAAACATGGCGTTGTGCTCGTTACTCTGCGCGACGCAGAGTAAACATAAAACGAACCAATTGACACGTATTCGAGGCTTCATTATTAATTATTCACGAATCCACGAAAACTTTGTAAGATGATAAAATGAAATAAGTGACACTAACTTGTTGAACAACTTGACAAAGCTTCACCAATATGTTTGTGAAACTAAAATTAAGTAGATTACAGAATTTTATACTATAGCATTACATGCGTATATTTAAGTTTTATTTCACAAAATAGCTTCTATTAACAAACTGCTGCTGGCATTTTCTATAGGGTGTCGGTATTTAATTTTAAGCATTTAAAAAAACAAGGTAGGAGAGAGAAAATAAAGCGTACAAGCCTCGGCCCTGTCCGTTCACCTGTCAGTTTCAGTCTCTACATTTTATCTTACAGCCTCTTAATTTCCTTAGTTTCCGGCGCGCCGACCGCGCCTGTCTAGCCGCAAAGCCTTTTTACATGCACGCCATTATTCTCACAATTCTAAAGGGAATAGAGGGTTGTCAAAGGTCTAGTAAGCCCTTTGGGAAAACTTTACTTGTCGCGTAAACATAATCGAAGTTTTCAGGGTCCGCTTCGAACGGACAATCCTTTTAGCCTTCGCAATACAATGTGATCTATCTGGCACATACATAAATTTTTCTCTTTACAGTCTTTTTCTCTTCACACACATTTTCTCTTCCAATCTCTCATAATTTTTCTCTTCGATAAGTAGTAGATTTTTTTTTAAATCTAAATGTTTATCAAGGTACGATAGTATTTGGTACGATAGTAGATTTATGCTTCGTAACGGGAAGTGCTTGTTTGACACTTGTATTTTTATGGATATAAGATAGCAAACGAAATGCCCAACCGCTGCCTGTGTGAACTGTGACCGACTCATAACAAGTCTCAAATAAGAACAATAATGGACTTCTTGAATTCGTTGTTTGATGTAATGCTAAACCAATCCATTGCTTTGGTAGACCACAAATAGATCCTATTCTGTCCAATCATTCTGTTCTTCTTGTCAGCTGTTTTAATCACTTGTTAATAATAATAACAACATCATTTAAAATAACTAAAAAGGTTTTTGTGGATAACCGAACTAAATGTAGATTATTTTGAATTATGGCATTGTCATCGGTCCATGATAACTTTGTGATCATATTAATAATCCGATAATACGTAATCCGATATTTTATATCAACCGACCGATAATCAAGTTCAATTCAAAGATTCCGTTACATACACACCATGCTTAAAAAAGGGTGTTAAAATACATAGTAAGTATACCTAATATTAGCAAAATGTGTTGAAGCAAAATTTGAAACTCCGTGAACCCGTGAGCCAATAACAGATCGGCGCTGTAAGCTGATTACCATATCTCAATATTATATCTATGCTATAGCTGCTTGCAGTACGCGCGGCGTGTTGTTGTATCAGGAACCAATTTACTCAGCTTAAGCCTGTTGTTTTACAGTGAAAGGATACGATATTGGCAATGACGTAGTCTGGTTGTATATTAATAAGGACTTTATTTTAAATGATTCAAAGTTTAGAAATGGAATTTTAAGTGTCGTGACTCTAGATACAAAATAAATTATTAAATTTTTTTTAAAAAAAAAAGCTTATTATAACTTCTATTTTTATTTTCGTGCATTGTCATCGAAACCTGTGTTGTTGTCAAATATGTGTGCCAAATTTCAGCTCGATAGCTTCAGTGGAAGTGGGTGAAATATTGATTGCAAGATTCCAGGACATACATACATTATACATACATACATACTAGTAAAGTTAAATAAAAGCTTTTAATAATATATCACAAAAGGCGTGTTTTTAAAAATTTTCTATTATTATTATATTATTACATCATAACATTATCTATGACACAGGCCAACAATAATACTGCGAAAAGTTTATACCACAGACACATGTCACCTGCAGTTATATTTCTTACTTTACGAGTACATGTACTTTTTAAAGAAATAAATTAAATAAGTATTATTTATGTACATAATTATAAAAAGTATACTCTTATCACAACCAGCTTCAAAGTAATGTTATCCCACGCAAGACGCGCCGTAATACAAGCTTCGTTTTCTAGGCGATAGTATACTGTACAGATTTCACCCGAAAATCATGTAACGTTCTTTTGTTTACTCCCTTACAGATCTGCCCCTCTCGTCTGAGTAAAATCTCGACGATAACTTTAATATTTAACGGCGGCTATTTCGTTTTTAGTACGGGTCCGCAATAAACATTTCTGCTCTCGCAATAAAATTTAAACCTAAAGACAAGGAAGTAAAGATCCTTATCGCATTACAATGCAAATGCGTGTACCTACAGACGTAATACGATTTTAGAAGGGAAGAAGCAGGAAGTATGAGTTTCCACCCGCCTGAACGAGATGAAGGAGTTCCTGTATTAACTGTGTCAGCCCTCGGTGTAATTGAAGGTATGGTATTAAACGGATTGACGATATTTTTCATGATTACGTCGATTGTATAGACTGTACCGATATTTCAGTAAATCTAATAAGCACAGACAATAAAATGAAAACTGTTTACCCTTTAAAGAAAAATTTTACGAGGAAAACTTGCTGCCCGATTATTGTCCATAAGTTCTCCAAGGCATGGGAAGCCTGCCATTCTAAAGTTCGCGAGATGAGATAGGAATAGAATACAATTATAGTAATCTATAAATTAGTAGATTCTACTGATGATGCTGATGAATTCCTTTGTTTTGGTTTTGTTTTTCAGTGAACACAGAAATACACTATGATGTCTTAGTAGGTAATATTTTTATTTCATAAAAAATCCTTTTTGTCGACATTAAGATGGATACGTCACAACACCATGTACCTTCCAAGCTTAAGAGTCCCTTGTCTATTTCATTGCTTCAACACCCTTGTGAGGTTTATCTATAGGGTATTTACTGCGCAATAGTCGCCTTAAGACAAGCCCCCAACATTATCTTGAAATCGTTCGCCTCTGTAACCATTTCTAAATATAATACTTGATCATTATTGAAAGGATCAAGAGGCACTTAGATATGTTTAATCTTATCTTATTAATATTAAAGATGAATACAGGCAATTTATTTTGTAATTTTCCGCAACACAGATCTCTCTCCATACTGTATAGATAATGTCTTTCTCGGCTTAGGCCTACCGCGGGAGTGTGAGTGAGTCGGTGTAGGCGTTTATTAAAAAAAAATATTTATGTATTATAAATAACATTCATAGCAATATTACTTACAGCTTTCTACTTCAGCTGTTTTCTTTCAAATTGGAGTAAAAAGAAAGAGGCTGCTGATTGTTCCAAGCACTGAACACAGAGAGAGGTTCCAAGTAAGCGACTAGATAGATATATTACATGATTTCTTGGCAAGGGATAAACATAGTGATGAAACCTACACGCCTGCATGCATAATGTTCTCTGCGTGCACAATAATAATGCGTGCACAATAATAATCTTATCTGTGCACTTACTGTGCAGTCCCAACTCAGCTTGTTTTGATGATACCTACTTAAATTGGCATCAAAAAAATTATAACCGGACAAAATCTTTCAAAAAGTCCCAAGAATTAAGACCCAAATTACGAATTTCATGTTTGGACAGAAGCACGTTCAGTTTATTTGACTTCGTAAAACTTCGAACAAAGAAATAACTGCTCATACCCGCAGGAAACTTCGGCCAGACTTCGTATTTAATGTCAAAGTTCTGACTTTAGTTTCCGAAGACGTCAGCGGGTCAGAAACAAAATTTATGTTAGTAGAATTGGAAATAAATTAAAGCAAAATAGGGATCAATTAAAATTGATACTTATATTTAATTAGTTGTTCTCATATGAGAAGGCTTCGTCATACTGCTCCTGGGTGGAATGGTGAAGGTTTTATTTAATTTTAACAATCATAATATCGATCCAACTCTAGTGTAAGTAGTTAAATCTCTCCGATAGTATATTCTGTAATTGCGACCCTTTTTAAAATGTACGTTTTCTTTAATAATAATTAATTTAGTATTCCGGAGAAATGAAAAAAACATTTTTTTTTTAACAGCGAGGGCACATTATCTCCGACAGCAGACTGGAATACATAATGAGAAAGATGTTAAACATAGCAGACTCGGAACAAATGAGGTTGTAGCTAAGTTATAAAGACTAACTTGGGGTAGGAATCACCGGATAAAACTCATAACTCTAGACTTGAGCTATGCAAGCGAGTTTTTCTAGTTGCCTTTTGAAGAAACCTGTATGAAGAACGAACGCTTACTCACCCACACCGAGCTTGTGATTTCAAGTTATAAAGATCCACACTGTTTAACCCGGGAATAGAACCCGGGGCCTCCAGCTCAGGAATCACGCTTACAACTCACGCCAACGAGGCAATTTTACAATGAAATCTTAATAAACTCGCCCGCATATTCCACTGTAGACTGGCATACAAATGAGTATGATAAAAGGAATTGCAGAAGCGAGACAAACTGGTTCTTATTAAAAGCGTTCTTCATTTTGTATGTAATTGCGCCAAGCTTCCTTCGCTTAGCTGCAGTTATAAGCTGAATTCATTTTTGCAATCAGTGCATAATTTAGATTTGTTTTAGTACTGACTCGTTGGTCTAGTGTTCGAAAGTAAGCTAGAAGTATTCCTATAGTAATTGCCTATGTTTTTAAAATTCCCAGTCGTAGCTCAAAGTCTGGATTTGTGTTCGGTGTACTGAAATAGGCTTACTACCATAGGATCTAAGCATTACTGGTAAAAACAAAGTCTACTACATACCTCTACCTTCCCCGTCGGGAAAATATAGGCGGGATGTTTCGTTATGTGTTAGAATGTTTTGTTGGCGGACTACTATTATAACGGTACGTATACATACAGCTTCTTTATCTGAGGTTCACTACTTATCTGTGTCGCACATTACACAATGGTTAGGTTTTTAGGCCACACAAATCTGCGACGGGTTTGATAAGCCGCGGCGCTATGTGCGACGCGCTACGAAATGTCGTAGCTGCTACGTCGTAGACGTCTACGTAGCTACGCTGATTGTAGCAAGATATTGGCTACAAGCCATTAGTGTGTTCATCCTCGCAAATGGCGAGAGATACTAAAATAAGTAGTGAAAATAGTATTATTATATTTTAAGATATATTTTAGAAGTGTCCATGGCCCAATGGCTCGTGTCGATCATATATGATGCAAGTTAAGCCACGACGGGCGTGGTTGTTTCAATTGGCTACAATCCATAGACATCTCACTATTGGGCACCTCAGCTGCGGCAGGTCTAGAGCATACGCTGCTCCAGTGTGGATTAGTGTAGGTCCTAATTTACCACTGCTTGCGTACCAACTAATGGCATACCTGGGGCCGGCTCTAGGAGGCCTTGCGGGTCGGTGGCCTCGTCCGCCACGGCGGTTGCCAGCGCCAAGGCCAGGACACACCAAGGCCACAGCATCTTCCTGGAAACAAAATGCAGGCTTAATAAAAAAAATATGGATATACGAGTAAGAGAATGCAGCACCACTCATCCGCTATCGCCTCGATCGAGATTCAAATAGGGTCAAATGTTTATTCCAATTAGCAGAGGGTATGGTGTGGTATGGATGGGGTTATAAGAACATTTATTGGTCAGTTTGTTATTATGTATTAGAACCACGGAGGAGATAGACTTCACTTTTTTCCTCTATGTTTAGGGCCGAGAAATAAGAATAATACTTGTAGATAACCTAATTAAGATTACCTTGTTGCAACGAAGTTCTTTTCACTGGATAAAATATTGAAATTTTTAATCTATACTAATATTATAAAGAGGAAACATTTGTTTGTAATGTTTTCACACAAAAACTACTGGACCGATTTCAAAAATTCTTTCACCTTTAGAAAGCTGCATCTTCACTGAGTGACATAGGACATAATATTACTAGGTGTAAACGAAACTATTGTTATGTCTAATTCCACGCGAGAGAAGCTGCGGGGTGTCCACTATACCTAATAAATATGAAATTAGATTAATTTTTCATTTGATTGTTTCTTTATAAAATATTACGTTACCAAAGTGATTAGATCAGCCATATCTTGAGGAAAGTAATGTACTCGTGTGTTTGCGTTTTGTTTCAATTAAATTTAATTAAGCTGGCCTTTATAAACAAAAAGCCGATAATCAACCACGGATAACTGACAGCTAATTAAATCCGTATCTTGCTATTTTATTTTTGTATTTTTATTCTTGTAAAATCAAATCGTTAAATACATAATATGAAAACGATAGTATGAAATTATTAATAAATTCTTGTTAAGACAAGTAGCGCGTATGTCCATCCACATATTTTTAGCACTGAATATATCACTAGCTATTAGTAAACATGAAATTGATTGCCTTGTATGAAGCTTTTCCAATAAGCATTGTTGACGTGCATAAACACACAAGCTGGATATCAATATTTGCTGACTGCTCGAATTTCGGGAATAACTATTTTAATTACTCACAGCTGAATTTTATGTCCTCGTAGACACAAATTTATATTCTATAATTAAATGTTTTCTAAAAGTCTGTCCTCACTAAGACTTAGCATGTCAAAGTCAAAGTCAAATAATTTATTTCGCTATGAGGTGATTACACACGCTTAACGAAAGTCTAGGTAACTACAAACTACTTAAAGAGAAGAGATATAATGCTATTCTAAACTAATTAATATAAAGCAAAGGATGAGCTATTGATCCTTGAATGAATGAATGCTAATCCTACACAGGTGCCTAACCTGCCTTAAAATGCCATGAAAAGTATACTCCATAAAATGATAAATATAGATGTTATGTACTTACTAGTAGATCTACTCTGGTACCTATTGAATCGGAATCCAGATGATTTACAATACAGTTGAACAATTTGAATATGAGAATCAATTCACACTAAGTATTAACAGGTTTTATACCATCTGTATTTAATTCTTCATGATTAATTACGCGAAGTTTTTGACCAAATCAACAGTCCCAGGCTAAAAATACGAATTAAGCTAATAAATCTACATAAATTAATCTCAATTAAAATCCTTATTTACTTGTATAATATACATACATATTCACATATATTCAATGCAGTATCAGTGTATAGTTTTTTAAACTTGCAAACTTACTGTATTTTCAGTGCAAATTTGATGAACTAATATGATTTTAAGAACTCAGTGTAATGTCTCCTATAGATTATACTCGTAACATCATAAATATAAGCGAGATTCACAATTATTCGGCCAAATTTCTTATTCAATCAGCCAGTCCCGTCAATTTTTACCATATATTGCCTAGTATGGTACCAACATATCATGATGTATATATGATAGTATGATGACATAAGCCACAAAGCGTATAAATGTTCAAAAAACATTAAAATGCAACAACTTTCTAGAGCAGCGTAGTATCTGAAAAAGTAAATACAGCGTAAAAAAACTTTGCTCATAGAAAGAAAATATTAGTTAACTAGTTAGTATAATATTCGCTTGCAAAGCGCAGGATTTACGTCTAGAATAAGTCACGACAAACACTGGAATAGGTGAGTTTGCATGCAGAGTAGTATGAACTGTGAGTCGTTTATTAGCATTCTCAGCTCAGGTGAAGTGAGTGCTTTCCTGTCACAAAGATACATAGAAATAACCTACTTTCGCACAAACTTATTGAACAACTTTACTGTTGTTCACTTGTGCACATTATGTAACTTTAAAATGATTCTGAAAGTACATAGTTCTCCGAATAATTATTTATTGAACATCAGAACATATTTTTTTATGGACATAAGATAGCAAACGAGTTTGCAGCACCACACATCCGCTGCCGCCTTAGACAACGGACAACAAGACTCAAATACGGACTGGGATGGTTAGTCCAGTTAGCTGAGAGAGTTAATTGTAAGTAGAGCTCCTTTTACACTGTCAGAAACACGCCTGCTCTCTAATTTATTTGCACCTTCCTGCCTGTCCATTATCATCTCATACCTTAGATTTCCTGTTTTAGGGTAAACAGTAAAGGACAAATAACAGGACAAATAATAGTACTATCACAAGCACATAGCATAACATGATAAAACAGTAATAAAACGTACGGTAGGCACATCATATTATATGACATGTTGGCCAAAGGCGAAGACCGTGAAATTAATTTTCAGGCTGAAGCTAATAGAAGAGAAAATAGCTTTCTCGCTGGGATATATCGGGACATTGTGTCGGTACAGAAACCTTTCACTTTATCACAGGGTCATTGCAGCATTTTCACGAGAAGAAAAGTTATACAAAGACTCTTAGTTTTCTATGTTTCTAAGCTTTATGCTTTTAGACTTGCACACACTTGAGAATATTATTGGGTTATAGTATTCTTAAGTGTGGGAAGCTTTATACTTATAGCGTTATACTTCTAAGTATAGCGCAGCTTCCCAATGAACATTACTTCGCAGTATTATCGACGTAATAAAACAACATAAAGTTAATTAAAATCATTTAATTCCATATCGGTAAAAAGGAAGGTGCACATAAAATAAATTAATGTATCGTAATAAAGCAAACAGCATCATTCCTAAAGCTTTAAGACTGTCGCAAGTCTCATTGAGAACTTTCTAACTGCTGTAACGAGCTTTTAAGTCCAGGTGCAGAAAAGTGAAACAGTACGGCGTAATTACTGTCACAAGAGGTTCATTTCTGTGAGGCTGGTAAGAGGGCTTTCCAGTCCCTTGAGAGTTGCACCTGTGGCCTCGTAAAACGGGTCAGGGGTGGAATCGGGTGGAGTGGACGGTTACCTTAAGGGTGTCAGGCGCTTTCAATGCTCTTAAGATTATTTGTGTTTTCTAGTAGAGTGTACATATATATATGTGGTGTAGGGTAGTGTTAGATAATTGTAGTTTATTTGCTATAGGATTTAACAACGAAAAATCTTAAGAAGTAGTAAGAATTTACCTCACGTTAAATCATTACCTTAAAGCTTACATCATATTAATATGCTGTATGTCACCTCGATGTTTGGTGATATAGGTTGATTTTTACACATCCTTATTTCTCCTCTGCAATACTTTTAACTCTTCGAGTGGAATAATCTAGTTTATGGTGGGTTTCTTTTTATATAAAAAAAACGATATTTAACTAATACATATTAATATTCCGTTAAACATGTTTTTATTTGGAGAGTTTCACATAAGGCTTTGCAAAACATCACAGCGGAACCATTCAGAGGGTCAGCTTCCGGATAAAAGAATCCGATGAAAATTATGTTCGTAATATATTCTATTCTTTTGGGTCTTTCAATATTATACTTTGTATTACATGTTTGTAATACTTGGAAATGTTTGTTTGCCTATCTCGTTTTACTTTTGAAATTGTTCTGGCTAACTGGCTAACTTGATCTTCGTTTGCGTTGCTATAACGAAAGTTTCGTTTATAGTTCCTGATTTTCTCAAGGAATCCGAAATAACTCTAACCATTAAAGTTCAAATAGAAGAGGTATTAACGGGAAAAAAGTCCAGTATTCGGAGATTAGTGTTAAACGCACAACAACAAACAAACAAAAACAGAAAAAAAAAACAAAAAAAAACAAAGAACCAAAAAATCTCTATTACTTTATAATATTAGAATAGTAATGTATAAAACTACAAAATTTTACTTATTTGGTAGCTCCTAACCTTCAGCTACCTAGTATACACCCCTATTCTTATCTTAAATCATGTTAACATAAAGAATGAATTATCTAACTCGGCAATAATCAACGGCGGCAGATCTAAGTTATAGTCGCGAGAGGGCGAGGTCAATGGACTATTATGTCGGTAAGGCGATATCAGGGGAAACTTAGGTACCTACCAGTATTAGTATTATAAACCTTAAAGGTTATGTAAACAAAAAGGAATACACGGTGCTAAAGAACGACTCTGTTTTATTGTCGTATTCATATATAATGGCAGTCGGATCGCCACCTGAAATTTGCAAATGCAAAAGGGACTTTAAACGATTGGTTGATTTTATCTTGAATTTTGTTAGTCAAGACGTCTATATTAATAAACTAGTGGACGGCCGCAGCTTCGCTCGCATGGAATAAGACATAACAATAGTTTCGTTTACACCTAGTAATATTATATAGCCTATGTCACTCAGTGAAGATGCAGTTTTCTAATGGTGAAAGAATTTTTGAAATCGGTCCAGTAGTAGCAAATTATAAACTGTGGTTGAATCTTTGACGGTGAACTGTAAGTAGGTAGGTAATTTTCTGGTAATATTATAAGGCTGCTGGAATACGCATTTAGAACTTCCAGCTTAATGGTGTTACATTAACTTTATAAGCAAAACGTATTTAGCTGCTTAAAACATTGCATTTAAGTGTGCGGCAGGGTCTCCTATTACATTTGCATAAACATTTTCTTTATAAAAATAAATTCTCGCCGCCGCCCGCATCGCGCGTTATCTGGAGGCTTAAAACACGAGGTCGTTGAACTTATTCCCGAACGGCGAATCCTCACGCCTCAAGCTTGTGTTTACTGAAAGGGTTTGACAAAATTAATATACGTTTTCGTCGGGTGCTTCATTTGAGGGAGTCGCTCTGGTGACGGGGTGTCAACAAGTTATCGCGAATAATTTCGTATTCCGAGTGGCAATGTGTGGCATTCTAATTTTATTTAGGTGATGAATTGTAAACATTGGCAAATTGTCATCAGAATTTCTTTGATATCTGTACTCTATTCAGCATTTTTGTAGAAACCGCCACCGCGACACACCGAAAACAAACGGCAGCCCCAATTTCTTTGCTGAAAACGCACAGTAAATTTAAAAAAAACTTCATCGATTGGCGTTTTCGTATCCCTTAACAATAATCTTCGTTTATAATTATACTACAAACCACGGAACAAAGAGAGAAAGACAACATTGGATGAAAGGGGATGAAAAAACAAATTCTGAAAATCAAGTATTATTTAAGTAATTGCATGTAAAACGATGCTCAGTTACTGTATTTACCTGTATTTACCATTTATCGACAAGAAATGGCAAGAAGCCAACTCCACTCACGCTCACAATATGTTAAAAACACACTTTTAATATGTTTCAAACATCTTTAATTTTATATTAAACTTTTTAGTTTGAAAAAAAAAACAACAAACGAACTCTATATTTTAACTTCATACAGTATTTCATTTGAATGATAAATATCTAAAGTTTTCAGAACGCGTAAGTGTCTTGCATGGATTAGAAAAAGCAACGCTGAAAAAATCATTAGCAGAAGTTCAAGAGCAACTTGAGCTACGTCAATATAACTCCATTTTCATCTGCTCGCCTCATACGTTCCTAGTACCTACTCGCATCTGTGGCTGTTCCAACAAAAGAGAGAGTTATTAAACAAACTTCAGTTCCGATACCTACCAAACGGGATTCCGTCTATATTTCCTTACTAACGTTACCGGACTGGTATTAACTTCGTAATATGAGAGAACGGTCTACCTACCGCACCATTTTCCGTGGATTAATTAAACTTTAAATTGTTTAGTTAGAGAAAATACGAGGGAATCCATTCGGGTTTGACCTACTCTTGAATTAAATATCAATTTTGATGCCATTCTGATGCTCATTCAATCTAATCAGTACTCAACCTAAATTTGTACTCATGTGTATAATTGCATTTCAGTTGCAACTATTATGCGTTTAAGTAACGTTAAAATATTAATCGATATACCAATAATACAAAAAAGGTCAAATTAAGTACACGTTATACTCGCAGTTTCATATACTTATTTTATAAAAATGAAAATATGTATAAACATTTTTAACTACATTCTGACTGAACAATTTGAATTGCGAAAATGCTAGTTTGACTATTTTTTCATTTATGTGTGTTTGAAGTTAGGATTCTGTTATATAGTATTGTTTTCAAAGATGTTATTTGCCAATAAGAATTTGTCTAGTACGGCAAAACATTGGCTACTCCTCAATGAACATTGTGTGTATTGTCGATATGATACGGCGTATAATAAAAATAAGTAAATAAAGTTTTTACATTTACATTACATTATTCTTTAAATACTCTATTAATTAGTAAGTATTTAATAAATTAATGTCTTTAGAATACACTGCGTTCTGTTGCTCTCATAATAACTGAACTTACCTTATAATTTAATTATTTTTGCGTTTAATAGGCTTGTAACGGCTGAATAAGATTTCATTCAGTTATTTATAATCCAATACTGCGCTGATGTTCCATTCAATAGTGTTCAAGAGCAGCAAAGACGTATATACCTCTTAATTAATATTTCAATCGCATAATAGCTGATCCGAGAATTGTCAAAAGTTGGATTATCTCACCATAACTTAGATTTACAAACTCTTGCCCTCTGCCAACTGGCTTTCACCTTTACTAATTCTATAATAACCACATACAACTATGTTTTTGTTTAAATGTCTTCATTTAAACATCGAAATCTTTTTGCTACTCTATGGTGTAATCTAACCAACGACGTAATGGGTGGGTTTCATCTAATTGCAATTAGTATTTTAATCAAAGTCGCTAAATTAGGAATGAGATGGAATGAGATGAAGAAATGAGACCGATAGCTTAGATATTTCACACTAGATTGGCAAACCACACTTTTTTTGTGAGTCCCAAAGCATCTATGACAATATCTCACTAGTGGAACAAGCCGTTCCACAAGCGACAAATAATATGAAATCAATTTGAATCTAAAATTAGTTTTGCCGCAACATAATATTATGTTGAATATTCCAGAAACTTCCGAAGTTGTCTTTGCTGACAAATCCGGTAACGTCTTCAGAGTTTCTAATTATAAAGTTTGTCGCAAGAACAAATAAAGGTTATGCCTATACGTATACCGGCTAATGGTCCATCAGGGCACGCGTAACTATTAACTGTGACGAGGGTATCCGCTATCGGCCGTCGAAGCTTATCTATGCCTTCAATCTTCATGGACGCCCTTCTATTATTTCCATTATTTCTTCGGTCGTGTAATAATGACGTGTGTGTGGTCGAGATAGCAGGGGTCTTACGGTCTCATACGGTTTCTTTGAGGAAAAATACTATTCTCTATATGGTTAATGGAGAAGTAACTATCCGCATGAGTCGGACTGAGATTCTATTGAAGTTTGATGATATAGCAATTGTTTTTTGTCCCAAAGAAGTAGCCCAATGGTCTGCAGTGGCTCACGGTAAATAAGTCTAATTAGGAATTGTTACAGTCACACAATTTTGATGATGATGATGATGACAGCCCAATGGCTATCGACCTCGGCTCTCACTCGAGCGGTCCGGGTTCAAACCCAGCGGCACGCACCAATGACTTTTCTAAGTTATGTGCGATTTAAGAAATTAAATGTCACTTTCTATAACGGTGACGGACACATCGTGAGGAAACCTGCATTCCTGAGAGTTCTTCATAATGTTCTCGAAGGCATGTGAAGTCTGCCAATCCACACTTGACCAGCTAATCCCTTCTATTCTGAGAAGAGACCCGTGCCCAGCAGTGGGAAAAAGAAAAGGTTGTGATAATGGTACAATTCTGTCACCGTAAAAGCAAGTACATTCAATTAAAGTCTATAAACCAGAAGAAAACTTTACATAGAAAAGTCCTAAATGGAGGAAGTCTGATCTTGATCTCTGATAGGAACTATTATATTACATTGTGGATGAGACTAGCTGCGGTATAAATACGAATGTTACTTGGGGATTGATGCTGGTAATGATGGACGCATTGATGTTTCTCAAGTAAACAAAAAAAAAAGATAATTTAAATAAATTATTTTACAAAAGATTAAACTTAACTGGAACTATTTATAGCTACATGAACGGAACTGCTGAAGAAGATGCTCATAAAAACCGAATATATTAACTAAAGTTATTGGCTTTTAATATCATATCTTTGTCATGGGTAAGTATGTAAATAATAAATATTGTGATGAATTAAGTGTAGGTATATATTATAGCTATAATATCTCTAAAATATATTATATAACAATAAATGAAACTAATAGCTGTAAAGAGAGTCAATTTCCAGCTATGTAGTCGGTCGTCTTTAAAGGCAATGGCTGTAACAATTGAGAAATTATGGTTCCGAAAGTGAAATTCAACGAGACAAGAGGCGATTTGAAAGCCTTACATCAACCAGAAAAAGATAAAAACCTTTTAATATCCCACAGCTGCGTTCAAGTTTAAACATGAATCGATAGTAGATTCGCTCAAGCCTGAAGCCCTCTGAAAGGCAGTCGAGGAAAAATAAGAGCTTACTCAGCGGGCTTGCCGGAAATTGCCGGATAGCCCATTGTCCTTATAATTAAGTCCCCTGTTAAGCGTTATTAGCTTATTCACTAATATCGTGTAAATCTTAGAACTTTTATTTGACAGATTTTTAAAATTTTTAGTTTTAAGTCGAAGAGAAGCCTTTATATATTTAATTGCTGCTATTTAATAACTAGTTATGATATGATTTGTCTGTTAACATGTTTTATGATCAGTGTATTCTTATGTAAGTTGAAAATAAATCTTGTGAGTTCATTCCTATTAATTACCCTTTACTAATTTGAACTCACATATATACTGAGATTATCGACGCACGTAACGTAGTCACAAAATATAAATAGGTCACATAGAGTGATCCAATTAATTAATATTAAATATTTGTACACTAGTATAACCAGTAAAGTATGTAGTTCCAAACCTATTTTAATAAGACCTAATAATGTACACATGCTTGAACAAATAAAAGCATTCATTCATTTATTCCACTATTACCACAGAGGAATGATATGTACTAGTCATTATATTGACTCACGCTGACTCAGGCGTGACCAGTGAACAAAGTTTGTCAACATTATTATTTCAAACACTGCACCGGAACAAGACATTTTAATTAAAACCAGACCTCAGAACCAGACATAATAAGCATCACACTGAGCCAGCAATATACGTCTGAGCCAACAAAAACTGACAAAATGCACATACCATAAAATGGTTCCGTATCTAGCTGCAGAGTTAATTTTTAATGTGTATCATTGTCGTATGTTTTTATTTGTAGGGTACATTATAGTGTATTTAGTATTAATTGAATTTGTTGTCCGTCAGTCTTCGATCATTTTGCTGACATTAAATTAATTGATCAAAGAAAAACCGGATAAACCTTATCAGAGCCACAGAGTAGGAAAAACATTCTATAGGTTCAGATCCACAATGCTGAAGTAGCTATTATTCTACTGTACCTTATTAACAACCTTAGGTTGTCCTACCGCACAATAAAACAACAGAATTTCACTCAGGCACACGCTACAAAGTATGCAATTGGCACCGCCAATTTGCCACTCACAAATAAGAGGTGTATAAAGTGTAAGGTATACTTTAGAACCAGTTCTGTTTTCGGTCACAAGCTTGATAATCTCAGTTTAATCCATGCACCATCTGTTCTAGGCAGGGGAGAGCCTCAAAGCCGGGAGGTGCTTAAATGTCCGCACCGACGTACGTATTGCTCAGCGGAGTGCGAAATGGCCCTCGGCTGTTCGTCGTTCATTTAACAACTTTCACCCCCTTTTTAGGGCTTCGCAGCTAACTACAGAACCCCTACACTTTCCTTTGTTTGTGAGAAACTCCATTTCTCTTTTCATTGATAACTTTGTTCCGTTTTTCATTAAATTTTACATTGTTACAGGTCACAGCAGGTTCCGAATTTTGATAATTTAATTTATTTGACAAGCGTATTTGTAATATTCTCTAGCCTCGGGATAGTGAGAAATTCTCAGGAATTATAAAAAAATTTACTCTGAATTTTATGAAACGTATATACGCTTCTTGTACGACGAGTAGCAATATTTTTTTTTCCAAAAGTGACATCAATCTCATATTATGTTCCTTTTTAAACATTATAGTGCAGTAAGCAGTCTTTGCTATAAAAAAAAACAAATGAAAAAAAACAGTTGCATGAGAACCGGAATCCTTTCCACAGAAGTTCTACTCACACGCGACAATTTTTAGATATACTCGTAGCTTCTAAAAACTGCAGCGATTGTCCAAACTATACTGCAATAATATCTGGAATGGAAAAAGATAACGTTTCTATCGAAAACTTCTGGAACACAGTCGTGTATTCGTGTCCACGTCCCGTGTCCGCTCGACTGTGAAAATGGCCTCGGTCAGCTCAATTCACTGATGGTCGTGAAAAAAGTACGTTTCGATGCGATCTACGAGACTGGCTGTATTTCAGGTCCAAACGGACACCTATTGTTATGTTATAAAGCCATATTTTATGGACGTTCAATTTATAGATCACATAACAGCGTTCATTTTCCCAAAGGGGTAGGCAATATCACTACACACCGGGCACAAATCTCATTAACTAAATTAGCTAAAAGCGTACTATAGAGTATAAAAAGTGCGGTGGAAGAGAATACATCACGTTCCCGATGACAATAAGGAGATTTTTAGAGGAGCTAAACATTTTACAGTACGTACTTGCCTATAACAACAAAAAACTCATTAAACATTAGTTGCGTATAAAATAAACTGTGTGTGTTATAATATTACTTTAGATTTTTTGAAACCTCACCTGGCAAACGTGGACAATGCCCCATGCCCCTTTCCTACTTGATTAGCGGGCCAATTTATAGATTTAATGAAGACTACGAACGACTACGGTTAAACTGTATCCACTGCTTTGTTACTTTGTATTATTAATTCACAATTACTCTAGTTACCACATAAACACTTTATATGACTTCTGTAATTCTACGCCATTTTGAGTGAGTGAATTCTAAGTGTTTTCACGGCATAAAAGAGTCGTAAGATCAGGAGAATGCACCAGATTTACGATCTATTAAGGGTCGGATATTTCTGTCGTTACCGTAGAAACAGTAGTAAAAGGAGAAATAGAGAATACGGCAGGCAGTCTCAGTCTGCTTTGCTCGAAACCATAATAAATCTATGTCGAAACCAGTGTGCTATGGTAATATATACGACTATACCTATTGGTACTTAATAAAAGTATCAAATTGTATACGTACTATTTACTGGCGGGCTAACGACCCCAATTTCACTAGCCTGAGCATAATTAGGCTGAAATTCATATTGGATGTTATTTTCTGTGTGAATGTCACTGACAACGCAACACTTTGAATTTTAGTGTCGAACTAGTGGACGCCCGCAGCTCGCTCACGAGTAATTAGACATAACAATAGTTTCGTTTACACATACAGCCACCCTACTCAAAGACACTATATACCAATCTAATACTATCCTTAGAACTTAATTGCTGGGGCAATCTTCACTCACCATTTTACACCCTACATATATAAGAAATGTATAAGTAATATTGAGCAATAGCGTAGGTAGTTTTAATCAGCATAGAAAATATTAGAAATCTGTTTCTGCAGGTCTCCGGCATAATGCTATTACTGAGAGTATTTAGGTAACATGGATTGGATACATGTGTGGATCTCGTTAATCACATTAATGAAATCTGCGGAAGCATATAGAAAAGCTATAGCTAATAGTTCACAGCCTGTCCAGATATTCTAAAGTACCTATGTAAGTGTACCTGTGTGAGTATTAACCTATTGACACGAATTAAATTAAGTTGCCGGGGCAATAAGTTGTCGATATACCTAATGGAAATTATACCAACTATATTAATTTTGCAGCGGCAAATCTTCAAAATGCAACGAAACGAATGGATCCAGAATGCTAGTCCTATATTTTTTTTTCTATATGAAAAGCTCATTCGTTGACATTAATTAATCTCTTTGTTAGAAGAATAACAATAGTAGTCTTCTACTATTGTTCTATTGTACCACTTGCTCCTGCTGTAAGCAAAACAATTAAGGGGCGTTATCTCGAACCCCGGCAGAATTGTTCTACGAGTACGGATATAAATATATTTTGAAAAAAAAAAAGGTAGAATGATTTGATGAGTTGCGTTATGAATTCCATGGCTGTAAGATTACGTGATCAATAATCAATTTAATTTATTATTATTAGAGAGAGTCTACCAATTCACATTGTGACAGAGTCTGACTTGTGTAACACGAATTTGTATTTATTTATTATTATATTTATTTAGTTCAACAAATAAATAGAGGGGATCTGTGTAATCGAACATGCTTCCCCAGACATATCGCTCTAGTAGCGAACATTTAGTGACCAATGTAGCTGGTAATATGGCTGGAGTTTCAAGTAAGGAGATGCTATAAAATCTTAACGACTGAACTAAACCAATATAATTATCTAGCGCTGAGAGAAACTTTCATAGTGCCGTAATGTTAAATTGCTACCGACCTTCCCCATGCTTCGGAGAACACCTAACTATATTAGGGCCCTATCTTTCTTTACAACCAAGACAATCTAGAGTACTACTGGAGTATAATACTTATGGGGTCACAGCCATACGAGAAATACAGTACATTGCTTCATATCCAGGCCATTTGAAATTAATATACATACATTTATAGATAAATTATTGCATTTTCATCGATCCTTGATAAGTGTTCAAAGTTTCAAATAAACCTGAAATTTGAAGTGGGCGAAAATCATGTTCAAAGATTCCGTTACATACATACATAGATACCTACATACCAAACTAATAAAAGCGTCTTAATAATTAAAAAAAAAAGTTGGCCAGATACCTACTTTACAGGCTATCATTAGGGTTATGTACAAGGTATAAAGGGGTGAGTGAAATGCTTAAAGATCTGTCGAAAGCATGTAAAGACTATCAATCCACACTTGACAAGAATGTTGAATACGGTTTAAGCTATTTGACCTCCATTCCAATGACGAGTTCTCCTCCACCCATATTAGTCTCATTGTTGGGCACGGGTATCTCTCACATTCACAGCTGAGGCAGGTCTAGAGCATACTCCACTACGCTGCTCCAATGTGAATTGGTGGAGGGCGAAATTGAATAGATGTCGCTGAATGTGAGAAATATTCAAGTTTGCTCAAACACAAACGATATATCGATAGCAATCAAACAGCACTCGAATTCAAATGCAACTTTATACAACACAACAGGCTCGTGCATCGATCCACCGGTCCATAGAATCAAACACAATTAGGTCATGCCTACCTACGTACTGTGCAATTCGTATTGTGAATTTACTCGCGATTCATAGCTGATTAAAATGCAGCCTCACAACGATGTATCGGTGTCGGTGGGTCGTCGTCTTATCTGTAGCGAGGAGCGAATAGCTAATAACGGCGAAATAGTAAAGCAAAGCAAAGGTTAGGTTATTTCTATACTAATATTATAAAGAGGAAAGATTTGTTTGTAATGTTTTCACACAAAAACTACTGGACCGATTTCAAAATTTCTTTCACCATTAAAAAGCTGCATCTTCACTGAGTGACATAGGCTATATAATATTACTAGGTGTATGCGAAACTATTGTTATGTCTAATTCCACGGGAGCTAAGCTGCAGGCGTCCACTAGTAAATTATATTAAAGCTAGGTTATGATTAGATCCCTTAGTTAGGTGGTGAGCCTATTGCCATACGCACAAGTCCAGACTCCCGAGCTGCTACGGGGTACAAGTTGCCCGACCCGTGATCGAACCCAGGACATATAGCTTGGCAGACGCGCTTGCGACCACTAGACCAACGTGGCAGTAATATATTTTTCAAGACAAATATTCGTGTGAGGAACACTTGTATTTGTTCTGTGTCTGGATGTTAATATTATCTATTTAATTATGTATTTAAAATATCTATGAATGCATATCAGTTACTGACACCCATATTACAGGCTCGCTCCTACTTTGGAGTCAGGTGGCCGTGTGTGAGAATGTCCAAGATATTATTATAGATATTATTATGTACGAAGCGTCGCTTACGCGCTCGTAGTGAACCAGTGCGAGCACCGTTTTACCCACAATGTATGTAGTAGGTCTAATCGTTGCGCTCTAACTAATGATACAGATTAAAAGGATTTATGTTGCGTTGGGTTTTCATAATGCGCATCATTAGGGCTTAAAGTCTGGATGACAAAACATTATAATGTTTGATGCTTTACATTTAGACGAGCCGTAGGTTCGAATCACACTCAGCACAAACATTCGTGTGAGAAACACTTGTTTATTCTGTGTCTGGAAGTTAATTATCTATTTAAGTATGTATTTAAAAATATATATTTATGTATATCAGTCTCTGACACCCATAGTGCAGGCTCGCGCTTAATTTGAGGTCAGGTGGCCGTTTGTGAGAATGTCCATGATATTAAAAAAAATAAAAATTATTATGCAAAAAGCCATACCCAAACTGTACTCTGTAGGCACTTTAATAGGATAGAAGAATAGAAGTAAAGTATTCGGGGCCTCAATTCACACACCAATATGAATTTAGATATGCCTTCATGAAACGCTAAACTGCTTGCGAATTTGTAATATTATGAATTAAATGTAAGCATAAATCATTATTTTATTCAATTGACTTATTATTATTCACTTTACAACAATTTCACTAATTATAATCTTGAGTGCAAAACTTCACCCGCGTTTCTCTTTGTAGCTATATTTGGAACTACTATAAAACTGTTCATGCTACCGACGGAGTGTCATCATTTTCTTTCCGGGTCAAGTGGTCACAGACAAAACATTTGCGCGGGACGGAGACTTGTTTTGTTTCTCGTTTTACATCTGTAGGTAAGTGCACATTGCAGTTAACTCAATGAGAAGCCGATTTATTTTAATTAAACACTTGTGGGATGAGTTTTTAAGACGATTTTATAATTGAAAAGCTTTTAACTGCATTCCTTTTGTTTGTGGTCAAATACCTACTAGGTAAGGAGGAAAAACATTATAGAAAATATACGATGAATGCGTCTTGCGTCTGAGAACACTGTTAATATTTAGTTTCGTAGTTTAGTTAGATTGAATCCGAACTGTCACTCAGTGCGACGCAAAGAAGGGTATTTTATGTGTTTATCAGTCTATGAAAGTATGGCGTTCTAGAAACCAAACGCGTAAGGCGAATTTAATGATTCTTATGTCAAACGATTCGTCTTATCTTTGCGAGTATCACTAAAGACATGACAATAACCAAGATTCACCGCAACGACAACCAGACGTTATATAAGTCGAAATGAAAACAAAAAAACCGACCAAATATATCAAGTTATCGTTGAATAGGTATTTAAAAATTATTATATTATTCATTAGGTATTTCAAGGTTTTTATTCTCATTTTTCGGGTACAATTTTTTATCGAATTAGAACCCGGTCCACGGTTTGACAGTCAGGGGCATTCAAAACCGCGCCTCGGAGTCGTCGAATATTTCGAATGAATGCGTAAAATTTACAAAATGTTTGTAAGGCCATGCATTCCATCCAAAAATTCAATATGCTGCACTAGTGTGCAATAAGACTGCACGTACCGCGCCATCGATAAATCTTGCAATATATTTTGTGATTCCTCGTCCTTCAGCTCTTCCGATTGAATTTAATAAAGCAAGGTTCCATGCTGTCTCCTACGCTTTTCAACCTGCATATCGAAGAGTGAAACAAAACGGCTACAGCCCAGTAGCTATCAAACTATCCTCATACACGAGGGGTCTGAGTTCAAATCCGTGCGGCACGCACCAATAACTTTTCTTAGTTATCTGTGATTTAAGTAATTAAAATATGTTACCTGCTGTAATAATAAAAAATATATAATGAACAAACCAGCATGCCCTAGATTTCTCTATAATATTTTCGAAGCCATGTGAAGTGCCAATCCGCAGTTGATCAGCGTGGTGGATTATGACCTAACCCCTCCCATTCCACGAAGAGACCGCAGCCCAATAGTGGGACAAAGAAAGGGCTCTGATGTTGGTGGCACTGCGATGCAATAAAACTGCAAGTAAATATAAATCTTGCTACATCTTTTGTGCTACCAACTCGTCTTCCACCTCTTCCAATTAATTTTAATAAATCATCGCTATGATAAAAGCACGGTTTGAGAATGAAACAATTAATACATGATTAGAATCAGAAATAGAGTTTGATTTTTATATCCACTTATTTTAATAGCATAGCAATTACTTATTATAACATTTCAACATTAACAGAGTTGAGCACGTATTCTATTTTTAATCCCGTTTGAACATTATAATGGTTCAATTTTATTACTATTTTATTATCAATTTAATTTTATTAGTATCAGTACCTACACATATCTTTTTTTGGAAATAATACAATTAAAGGAGATTCCAAAACACCACTGAAGAGAATTAAAATATTATACTCGTAAATGTTTAAATCTGACATTCATAAGCAAGCCTTTGAGTTTAATTACGCTCTCATCACAACCTTTTCTTTGTCCCAGTGTTGGGCATGGGTGTCCTCTCAGAATTTAAGGGATTAGGCCCTTAGTCCACCACGGTGGACAAGTGCGGATTGGCAGACTTCACATGTCTTCGAGAACATTATGAAGAATTCTCAGGCATGCAGGTTTCCTCATGATATGTCACATTTATAGCAAGTGACATTTAATTTCTTACATCACACATAACTTAGAAAAGTCATTGTTGCGTGCCGCCGGGGTTTGAACAGTACTGTTAGCGCTATATATTTATTAATTACGCTGTAATAGCTGTAAATTTGACTAGTTTTCAAATAGTGTCGTTTTATTCATTTGTTAGTATTAAAGCGGGACAAGATTGTTCTTTAGTCTAAATATACGAAACACCGAAACGAAACGTAGGTAAAAAATTCGACTAACGAATCAGTTGGTGAATGGCTCTTGATCTCACTCAAATGCCGCGTTGGGGAAACAATGGCTCGAGCGCAGGACTCGAGGGGCCTCCACGTCAACCGTGATGCAGGGCTTAATACCTGGGGGAGAGGACCCACTGATTCTGATATCGAAGTGTTCATTTTGTTCATAGGACATGTCTTACCGAACGTAACGGGGAAGTCCCCGTTTCTAAAATATTATTTTAGACTGCATGTGATTCTTGGACTGCGAGTGACCGTCGTAATAAATAAAATGATGTTTACTTTAAGAGATATTAAGTCTAGCTTCCGTGTCATATCTATATAAATAAAATGAATGTTGGTAAGCGCATAATTAAAGAATGGCTGGATTAATTCGGCTAACTTATTTTTTTGTATTATAAGGAATATAATAACGGAAGGTTTTAATACTAAAAAATAATAATCCAAAATCTGCTCATTTATTTCCTCTTAGTCGGAACAAAGTCTAATTCCACGCAAGCGAAGGTCCACTAGTAACTATATATTTTCTAATCATTTTTAATACTTGTTTCAGAATGTCACGATTCAGTTCAATTTGAATTCATTGTAACCTAAAAATATTCAGTTCACTGCTCGAATGCCAACTGAAGAGTATACAATATAAAAACGACCAATTTCTAACAAAGAATCTAGACAGTGAACCAGAATAAAAACCTTATACAAAATAGAAGAAAAATATATTGCACTCGAATACAGTTTTAGTTAAACAATGGGTCGTCGAGAACGCTCAGGACCACCCAATCAGGTCCTTGATTACTTCGCAACGGGAAAGCACTTTAAATAGGGATCTAAACGGTTTCTTACGCTTTCATTAAGATAAAGTTTTTTACTCGCAATTCGCAGATCTACTCAGTGGTAATTTTGAAATCAAATTATAGTTAGGGGGTATCGTTGAATAAATTAGCAGCATTAATACGATGTGGTTTTTGCGGTTTTGTCTAGCTATTTAACTTACTACAGAGACGAATAACCAGCATGACTTCATTGTAGACTAAGTCTTCTCCTACACTATCTTCAGCGATAATCTAGTAAAAAGACACAAAATCGCATCCAAAAACGAACTTTAAAACGTATCTAATCGTTTTTGCAATATGGAGCATCATCTGTGAAATCGCTTTGCCTGGAGTTAATCGCAGGGGCGCTGCCAAATCGGGCTCCGACTTGAAAAGCCTCAAATGTCGACGATTAAGCTCTTTTTGCTCATAAAATTGGAATAGTGTGGGTTTTGGCTTAACGGCTTAAGCAGTGGAGAATTGCAAGGTAGTGGATAATTAAGAACTCGGGTAATAAATGGATCTGCGATGGTTTTGATGCTCCAAGAATGTCAAAATTTCGTTGAATAGATTGTTATTGTAAGTATTATTGTAATATTAATGAAGGCGGCAGCGGATGGGTGGTGCGGTAACCTCGTTTGCTATCTTTTATCCATAAAAAAACCACTCTAATACCTACTATATATACTACTAAAGATAGATACTAGACAGGTAAGGTAAGATAGATACTCTTATTATTATTATAATATCTACCTTATAATATATTATCATATATTATAAGGTAGATATTATTTTATCTTTCCGCCCGCTGAGCGTGCTACGGCGTAGCAGTACTTTCTTTTACTACCTACGGCGTACTTAGTCGTTTTAATGATCTTCACATGGCACTGTAAATAATTATGCGCTAAATAATAATAATAATAATATCATTTATTTCAGGCATCGAGGCCCATAACATAAATACCTTAAAGACTAACATATATAAATATAACACTTATTTCTATGTTGCGCCAGCAGGCGCGGGTCCGGTGACACCCGGAGGTCGCCGACGTCCGCGATATTTGCGGAACACGACACCCTTCGGCCACAGCTCTGCGTCCAGGAAGGTCGACTGATGTTCAGTTGGGACGCGTACCACAAACGAGTTGAAGTCGACTGCGTTTCGCGTCTCCAGCTGTTCGACCCTCAACCGGAACTTCGTCTTCACCTCCAAGTACTCGGCGATATCCGAGGCCTTCGTAGTGAAGTGTAGCCGAGAGACGTAAATATACGTCACTGGGACTGCAGGACGCAAGAGATGGCTGTGTCCTGTCGGTGCAGTGCCAACTTGGTTACGACAAGGAGGCCTCCTCTTCTTCCGCTCCACCTTAGTGAAGCCATCCTTGTCAGTCAGTTGCTTGGGCACTGCACTACGAGGGGGATCGTTGCGGGTTTTCCCGCTACCGCTCTCTATCCTCAATGTTGCCCGCTTTTTGGGTTGCTGGCGTGCGACAGCCGCGGCGTAGTCACGTTGAGGCGTTGACGTCACTACAACTGGCGACACCTCCGAGGGGGGAGGTGTGGGACGGGCAGCGGCTACGTTACCGCTGACTCGCGCGGGCACAGCGATCGGTGTCGAGTCGAGTTTCGCTGACTCAAAACTCGAAGGCGATGCGACGTGTGCTCCGCGACGCGTGTTGATGTTGTTGACCTCCGCTGACCTAGTGTCGGCCAATGCATTTCGCAACGACGCCACTTCAGCCCGCAGGTCCCCGATGGTTTCTTGGGACGACTCCAACTTCAACACCACATCTGCCAGGCTTGCCTTCAGGGTCGTAATGTCCTTCAGTAGCCTGGTGACATCGACGTGGTCGAACGTGACGGGCGGTAACTTGCTCAGGTCCTTCGCCACGAAACTAGGCACATCGTCGGGATCAGTCACCTTCAGGAGATCGATGATGTCCTGGATCCCTTTTTCACCCTCCCTCCTGCGGGATGTCATCTGGTCGATCATTCCGAGCGACCGGTACAGGAGCGTCTTTGCTGTTGAGACTTCCTCATCCTTGAAGTTGGACTTGACGATCTGCAATATGCTGACCTCGTCCATGACATCGATGGCATGCTGCAGAAACGCCAGCACTTCATTGGCTATAAGTTGTCCTGAACTCATAGCCATGGTAACATGCAGCGGCAAACGCCGCGCAAATCGCGAATATAAATATTATATTCGTTAGTGCAGTGTGTATGTCCGATACCGAGCGCGCACCGCACTGCACTATTAAGCTAAAGCGCTTATTACAGATAGGCGGTAAACCGCCTACAAAGTAGTCTATCCTAAAGTTGGTTTAGACAGGTCATCGTGCGGAATTCTCGACGATGAAGTGAGTGAGAGGCGAGTTAGCCGCAGGGCTGTAACCGCTACACTCGACCAGGGGTATTTAAAATTATCAAAAAAAGGATTTTAAAAATAACTTATTTGAAAATACAATCAATCATCATGTATATCGCTCCTACTTGTTTTTGAGGTAGGTATATTAAGATAGTTCAACTTATGCAAATGGCCAAAACACATTATTCTGTGTTTTGAATTCGAATGTATACGTTTTGTTTAATGTGTAAAAGTTGTACGTAGTAATTATTATTTTATCAGTGATAAAGGTCTCATAAGTTTAAGTTCGGCACAAGGCCAGGAAAGTCACTACTTCGCGTATGAAGGCGCGAGGCGACCGCAGCGGCCTCTCGGGGTTTGTGCGGTGAGATGGAGCATTACTGAAAACTACCCAGATTTTGTCATGATGAAATTTAGAGAAACAAATACAAAGACATGCAATAAAGACAGACTAAAGACAGGTATTTATACAGACGGACATAGAAAGACACCGATGATGTGTTCCGTAGGAGATCTTGGAGCTTTCATACACGAAGATGGCTGCCAATACAATCGCATACCCGGTCTGTTGTGCCAGTGTTCGAGGACCTTTGGGAGATTTCTCCCCCGAAAAAAAAAAACTAGACATAAGTATTTTGTAATTTAATTGTTTGTCTTTAATTTTTAAACCGACTTCAAAAAAGGGAGAAGTTCAGACGGTATGTATTTTTTAAAAATGTATGTTACAGCGATTATTTCGTCGCTTATAAACCGATTTCAATGATTATTTCTTTAATTGTTCGATCAGGCAGGGGCCAAAGTAAGCCGAGCCTTGGTTATTATTGATTTTACTCCTATAAAGACACAATCGATAATATTTTCCATTCACAATATTCTATACTTTTCGTTACAAAAACCGCACTAACTTGAGGCATTTCGTAAACTTGATAAACTATACAAATTTAATAATGTTTATAAAAATATGTTTTTGGTAATCAAAATGTACTTACAGGCCAAACTACGTAGCTAGCAGACGATGAGGGTCAGAGTCGTCAGAGACGACGATGATAATTAATGTGGAATGTCTCGAGATGACCCCAAATAGGACCGCAGCTTGAATAAGGCTGCGCTCATTTGTCAACTCTAGATGACATGACAAACAGACACACTCGTAGAGACATACTAGTAGGAACAACTAGGTTTAATTCCGACTCATTTTCTTTTAAAAAGGCCACTTGCAGTTTAATATAATTAATTAAACTAAATAAAATATTAGTCAATCAGTCACTAACCCCACTTCACGTAGGAAAATAATTCATGTATGAGCTCAATCAAAAAACCAAAACCAATGGGATCTCCACTGCTTAACAAATGCTGATTACCTTTCTCTCAGATTAAAGAAAGTAAGGGATCAAATAGCTTTCTATGAGACCCTAAAGGTCTCTAACTTTATATCTAAAGGTCATAATCAATTTTACTTGATCACTCATTTTTACTTGAAACGTGTGTAACAATATTTATACGCAAAGTATTTCCTGAAACAAAGCTCATGTAAGATGTTTTCTGGATTCTAACAGGAAGATTGATTATGACAACGTATGATTAACGCGAGTATTTATCATGTGATTTATTTTCTGTATCGCGATATTCTGAATCACGCTATCAAAGTTGTGCTACATAATACACAATAACAGTCCTGAATACAATGAACACGGAGCCATGGAATGATCACCTCAACCCTCACAACCCGGTAGATCTCGCTTTGGAGAAGACAAAACGCTATAACAAAAGATGTATTCATTTGTGAAGGTTGCCGGATTTATTTCCGTTCAAGTAATTGCTCATTGCTATTAAAACAATGGTTTCATTTATAAATGAATACTAAAGTATTAGTAAGCTCGTTTTGTTCTTTAACCATAGTATAGACTACTAATGTTTTTACAACAAATTAACTTCGTATTAATCTATTTAAAATACAATGGTAAAATAGTAGTAAGATAATCGCCATTTGTTTCGCTTTATATTTTATTGTGGCTTCAATAAAGCTTAAATAAATAATAAAATTAGAAAAATGATATGGCCTCGGTAGAAAAAGAAAAAAGCTTGTAGCGTATTATTTGATTTATTTTTGCTAAGAAATCCTTGTCTTTGTTATACCATATCAATAAACATATACCTTTAATACTAACCTATGTCTATAAGTCCTTCTCCACTGCCCCAGTTAGTTCATGTAGGTAATCGATGTTTAAAACATACTTAATAGCATGTATGGCCAGCGTACGTGCTACTCATAGATCCAGGTCAGTAATCTTCTAATCTACTGTATAGATGTAGCCTAGTTTATGAGCACGTCGATATTGGCAGGACTCGACTGAGGCATATGCCGTAATGTTGCAGCTGAGCAAACTGACCTGCATTTATGTAACACTAAATTGGATGTTTCGTAACATTACTACGATATCAAAAAGTTTAATATCTTTGACTACTAGTATAGCCCCAAAAGATACAGTTGCGGGAGGTCTAGAGCGTACTCCATCACGCTCCAATGCGGATTGGTGGAGGGGTTGGTGGCCAACCCAGTGTCGAATATTCTCAAGCCACCCGAAGGTCTTCGACAAGGCTTAACGACTGTTTCCACCATTCATAACAAGCGGGACCGACGACTTAATGTGCCCTGCGAAGCAATATTGCCACTAGAAGTCACCCCATCGATAAACCGACCGCGCCTGTCGTTGCTTAAGTCTTTCGATCACATTGAATCGACGCGAACCATGCTATGGACGCTACAAAAAAAAATGAAATAGCTATCTCTTTTAAATATTCAAATGAATAAATTTATGTATATCAGTATCAAATAATCCATCATTTGATACATACACTGCTAAAGTTTCAGCGGTTAGTCAATTTGTTTTCCCTGAGGAATTAAATCTGTAAGAAATACTTAGTAGTTAAATCAACATCAGTGTTCTTAATTACTACGGAAAGAATGTTTTGAAAGGCGCTTGGGAGATATACTTAAATTTGTTTTAAAATATTGCTTCAATTATGTTGGAAAATATTTAAATGTGAATGCAAGCTCGGTTAGCTCTGTATTCTGCGAGTGTTGTGTAACTCCCTCGCGTAGCTGGCCTCAGCCACAGAGTTGAAGCGCTGAGCAAAAAGCGAAACCTTGTAACCGAATAATTCCGCTGGCCGCAAAATCCCACTTAAAAACGCAAATTACGAGTATATCCGCTCGGAAATAAAATTAGGATGCTCGATTGAAACTTCGGGCGGCTCTTTACTCATTGTTCTTCAGTACCGCTTTGTGAATCTCATTAGTTTTGTTGTTCAAAATTGTTCAAATCCAATGACTACAATCCAATGATATTCTAAGTTATGTGCGTTTAAAATAAAAAATCACTTGCTGTATGTAATGGTGAAGGAAAACATCGTGAAGAAACCTACATGCCTGAGAGTTCTCCATAATGTTTTCGAAGGCATGTGAAGTCTACCAATAGGCAATTGGCTAGCGTGGTGGAATTTCGTTCCATTCCGAGAAGAGACCCGAGCCCAACAGTGAGATAAAGGGTTGTAGTAGTAGAGTGTCTTTACCCACAACAAAGGGTATCGAAGTGTAGAGGATTTACATGTGAATATTTATTGTAAAAATTGTATTGTAATATTGTAATAAATTGTAAACATGTCAGACGCACTGTTGAATCGCGGAAGCCCCAACACCATCTTAAAAATGCCCTATCGCAAGACCCAAGCCCAGTAGGACAAAGAAAAGTGGTGTGGAGAAGCAACAGACAGAAACGGTTGCATACATAACATGCGCTTAAACCACAATCCAATTTTCAAAGCATTTTGTTTGCAATTCTACAATGGTTTTATTTGATTCAATGCGGGCGGAGAGCGTGGGGCCGGATGGCAGATAGGTAATTCAGTTACGTGGACCTTTGCCACATAACTGAATTAGGTTTAGGAAATTTTGGTCATTCCTGTTTGTTTCATCACGGCGCAGTTAAGATATTGATTTGTAAACTCTTATGAAAATCATATTAATAATTTTAGTAATATCTTGTAGCCAGACTAAAGATCTGAAAGATGTATGTTGTTTATTTCAAATAACCTGAATACTTTGTTGCGGTCTTTACCTATTTTATGCGTCCTAAATAAATAGTAACTTGTTTCTGTTGGCTTGAAAGACAATATTATTTTTAAAATACACAGGTCTTTAACAAAAATTTTACTGTACATTTACTGTCGAGCGTGCTCGGCTGTACTTGCATATCTTCGCTCCAACAGAGAACCGTTATTAAAATCCTCGACAAAATTAAATACCATATTATACCTACTTGCCTCAGGTATTCCAGTAAATATTTAAGATTGTCTTTTATTGTTATTGCTTGTGTTCGTGCCTGAGTTTGTCTTACTGTTGCTATTTAATTAGGTTAATATGTATTAACTCCACAGACATTTGCGGGAGGTCTAGAGCATACTCCACCACGCTGCTCCAATTCGGATCGTAGAGGTATTAGTGGCCAACCTAGTGTCGAATGTGCTCAAGCCACCCAAAGATCTTCGACAAGGATTATCGATCGTTTTCACCACTGAAAACAACCGAGACCAACGACTTAAGGTGCCCTCCGAAGCACGGTAGCGGCCATGAAATTTTGCCACTAGATGGATGGGTGATTGACCCATCCACAAACCGACCGCGCCCGTCGTTGCTTAACTCTGTCTATCACATTGAATCGACGCTCATCGATGGACTATGAACGCTACAGTTTTCAGTCTTACCACTTTACTTGTTATAGTAGAACAGTTAAATAGTCGTCGGATACAGATCCTTAAATCTGTTAGACGAGAATAATTCAGTTACGCTGGACGCTGTAATAATCTTTTTTCTATTTGCTGCCCTCCGCTCGAATCGAGAACCGTTATTAAAATCGTTTTTTAGATTAAATACTCGTTTATCCTGCTCCAGGCGTTTGCGTTGCGTTTGTAAACATTTCGTGAGTATTTTTTTTTGTTTATTTTCGTTACAAAGTATTTGTCATTCTTTCATGAATACTCTTCTGTTTATTTGGCTCTTGTTACTTAGCAGGGATTTATAGATAAGCTGACGATAGTCTGGTCAAAAACTACTTCAGCCTTGTTTTCAGATGGAATTGACATTTGTGTGTGACAGTGGTGTTTATTAATTCCATGCAGAAATGTTTTTCGCATGTCATAAGTTTTTATTCTTAGCGTGAATGTACAGTGTAGATCAAATAACGACTACAACGGTTAATTCTTAGTAACCAGCTTACACTAGGGCACAGGGTCGGGAGGAGTGGCGACTGCAGTGGACCTCATATGACTGATGTATGTTTGGATATACGAATATAAACTTACCTTTAAAATTCGTAATACTTAATTACTGTAATTAATTCAGTACTGACATATCTATAGATTTAAGACCCTCAGGATGAGGAGGAGCATTTAGGTCAAAGTCCACAATGCTGGACAGATACGATCAGGCAATTTTTTTGCTCACGTACTAGAACAATTATGACATTGAACGGCTAAATTGTCTAGCACTGTGTTATCTCATCAAAATTTGAATTTAATAGATACTTATCATAGATATCATAGGTAACTATCATATGTATCTATGTGATTAACGGTTTGAAAGTAAGTTCAGCGTAGCCGTAGCCATTTCATTCGTTTGCTGGTTCAGCAAACAAACGTTGTGGAGAATCCAAATACAGCAAGTTGGAATGGTTATGGACATACGAGTATATGTAGTAGGAATTAGGGCGCCTTTACACTATACACGGAGAAAATAGGTCGGTCACCAAATTGAACCACCTATATTATTATGGGTAATATCCATACTAATATTATAAATGTGAAAGTGTGTTTGTTTATTTATTTGTTTGTTTGTCCGGCTTTCACGTCGCAACGAAGCTATTATATGGTATGTTTTTTGTGTGTGGAGATAGTGAGGAGGGTGGAGAGTGACGTAGGCTACTTTTTACCGCGGTAAAACATCCCCATGGGAAGATATCGATGTTTTGTTATTTGCTAGATATTTAGTTCCGGATGTTGTTAATAGATGGCGTTTATTTAGCGAAAATTTAGTTAAGTAGTTAGTATAGCAGTTAAGTAGTTAGTATCTTTTAATCGTGGAACTGTCACTATTCATCCACCAATAAATGTGTCATGTATGATAAACAACTCATTGTTAATTCCCTTTGACCACGCGGGCGGAGCCGCGGGCAAAAGCTAGTAGGAAATAAATACATGTTAGATATGTTCGAACTACCCATCGTATAGGCTATACTGAAAATCGGTATGGCAGAAAGAGCAGAGTGAGCCTGAAGAGCAGATCTTTTTCGGCAGAAGTATGTAGTACATCCACTTTTCACCACATATGTTTGGAGTCCCATTTAATAAATAGGTGGTGAGCCTATTGCCATACACGGGGCATAAATCCAAAGTTGCTACCATTTCAACTTAGAAAAACCTACTAGTTGTTGCCCGTCCAGGGGATCGAACTCAGGAGCTATTAGTTGCGCTTGGCACCACTAGACCAACGACATTACAAGTTCTCGTTTAGTATTACTCATTTTATTTAGGATTAGTATTACATACTCGAAATAAATTATTCAATTCTTTTCTATATTTTAAATATTTATTTATTTTATTAACCCTTACATTGTTTACACACTTGGAGGACTCGATGCCTTAAATAGTAATCTTCACCCATCAACCCTTGGTGATGGTGAAAAGATTCAATAAAATTTATTTAGACTAAAAATGACGGTCATATTTAATTTACCAGATACGGCCAAAATAATTATGTAAGAGAAGTCGTAAGCGGATTGCCGAAAAAATCATTTATATACCTACTACTACCACTAACACCAACAAAGTAGGTATCTAGTACTTTGTTGGTGTTCACAAATGAACAGTGCTTAAATTTAGCCGACAAACGTTATAAACTCGGCCTAACATTATAATCCAACGTGCTTGGAGTTGAGAACAACAATAGCCGACTGTTCGTATTGTCCGTAAGTCCCTGGCTAGTACCATACCACTTCATCGTTCAGTACTACTAGCATTAAAACACTGAATGGCTCTAATAATTATGAGGAGGTTATAGCGTTCCTAGTAGCAGAGTAAGAGTAAGTGTTTATCTTAACTAACGACGGATCTAGGTTTCCTTTCCGGTTTACTGCTGAGATAGGCTTTAGAGGCCATATAAAAGAAGTGTGCAAAAAAAGCGTAGGTACCTATGGAAATTTCGGTTTCATAATACGGCAAATAGGCATCTTCATTAACATGAAGCCTAGATGAGGAGTCATCTGTAGTGTAATTCAGTTATAATAATATCCGAGTGACGTTAATTATGAATAATGTTGAAACGCGTCGAAAGTAAGCTTAGATTTCTGTACTGGAATAGTTGGGACAAAATAGCCTCTCGGTATAGTTAGAGAGGAGAGGATAAATAATATTAATAAACAAGGAGAGAAGCATCGCCAAATAAATTTTGTAGGCGCTAAGAGTTAAAATAGACCATCCAGTGATCTAAAGCTATCTGATTCTGTGCCGTGTAACAGCGTGGCGCACTGGTTTAAGTAACGGTAGACTGCAATGCATGTATGTAATTAGAATTGTATGTAAACGAACTTTTTGATATTTAATGGTGCAGCTGGGTTTCAGTATCTGTCAGTCTGCGTCCTCAGTAAACCAAGCAGGACGCGTTCAACATTTGCACGCATTTCCCAGCGAGAAAAATAAAGGCATTATGCTATAAAAGGGCGTCAGTCTGTCATCCGTATTGTAGTAGACGCCTACGGGCAGACAAAAAAATTTCACGCTATTTGCCCTAAAACTTGAATTTCTTGGGAAACTTTATTTATTTATGACGGGAGAGTTTATTTGAGTGTCTTTGACAGAAAATAGTTTCTGCATAACATTACTACCGCGTTACTAACTTACACGTCAAAGTTTTACTATGTTCAGGAAATGTTAGGAATTTTCACCATCTCGTCATTTCTCGCTGACTAAGTTATAGTTCTATATGTTCTAGTAAGTCGCTAACAACTGATAAGTTGTGCCTTGGAGCTCAACTTCGTTTACTCGAGACGCGAAACTTGTACGGAACTTCTATAATACAAACTTCATACCTAATTGAAATAGTTTTACACCTTTTAGCGGCAACCCAGTAAAGTTTGGTACTGATTCTGCCTACGAGGTAATGATTCTATATGCTTTGATTGATAGCTCTAGTTTCGATTGTAGGATAAATCATGTGCCTGTGAAGCTAAAGATGATGGAATGTGTATATACTTACTAGATAAATACCTACTCCAGCTGGGAATCAAACTCAGGCAAATGCAATACCACTTACGAAAACGTAACAAATATTTTTCTCGAGTTTAAAGTCTTTCTGCATTAATATTCGGTTTCCTTTGGATTTCCTCTTAAAATATCTATCTTTCTATCTTTACAAGTAGGTATTAGAGGAAATTTGACGGAAAATCTCCTTTCGTAATCACGAGAATCATTAAGTAAAATTTCTCGTGCAAAAATCTCGTTGCAGGAATCTGCCTGAATGACTGGTATTTTTGTTACAAAAGCTACAGCAAGAATCCTATGCTCATGAAGATTTACCAATTAACTTTTTTGATCATTTCATTTTGCAATTCAGTTTGATTAAAATAAGTTGAGATAAAATATATGATATTGGTACTATGATTAAATTCTTAAAAAATATATTATATTCTAAGCTACGAGAGCCACCGGGAAAAGAAATGTTTTGAACATAATATTTGAGAACCATATCTACTACAAATTCTTGCATTATTTCAATCCTACGCAATTTCTTAAAAAAACTTTAGACAGTTCGAATTTGCTTTTTATACAAAACAAAAAATTAATGGTTGTCTGTAAAGTCGGTTTACGGACGATTATTTCACGTGATAACGTCTTATGAAATATTATTAGAAATTGTAGCATTGATTCACAAACTAGATGGACTAGGTGGACTAGTGCCTTTTTCTGAATCACGCTATCAACTGTTACTGTGTAAAGTACATTAATATCTCAGTACGCCCTAGTAAACTAGCTAAAATGAGCATCCAAGTTTCATTCCCGATTTCTTAAACCAAATTGAGGTGAGCGGCGATTTTCCCGTTTTAATTTGTCAGTGCGAGCGTAACTTCAGGAAGTCCTTAATTTGTCAGGTGGAGTGGCGGTAGAGGGCGCAATGAATGGCATGCAAAGAGCATAACACTCGGACGAGTGGCTTCGCTTCAGACCGTTATCGTGCCGTTATACACGAGATTTTCCAACTTTTATACACTCGCCTCATTTTAATGATCCTTAGTTTCTTGAATCTTATCATTGCATCATCTTACGAATATTTGCAAGAGTAGAGTATAGTAGAATAGCATACGAGCAGAATTACAAATCATCACAAACAAACTTCCTTTTCTTGTCAAGGCGTCTACCGACAACTTTATAGTCACACTGGTGATTTGTAGAGCTCTAGTGAACGTGTTCTTCATATATTCTAACGTAAAAAGATATCACTAGTCCGTAAAAGGGAGTAGTCAAATGTCGGTAATGAATTAACATCAATGCAAGGCAGCATCTAGTGGGGCCTAAATTTGTATTGGATTCCGAAGACTGGCAGATAGAAGGTGATAACATCAATTTCATAATCAGCAATAAAGCACACAAAAACGTGAGGTTTTATGAGTATGAAATAGCAATCACAGTACCTATCACCTATTTTCCATCCGATCTGTATAAAACCTGTCAGAACATCGGTAAGGGCCTAAGAGCTAGGACGGTGAGTGCAAAATATAAATAATACCATGATTTGATCAGGTCGTTAGTGTATAAATTCTACAGGAGACGTGACAATCTCCCCTTTTCAGCCTAATAATAGTCTGTCCCATTCTAGGTCTGCCACAGATATTGCAACGCTTGATGATTAAGGTCATGGCCATTTGTATAAAATATGAAGCAGGCACCTTTACGAGTTAATCTATTTTCGGGGATTTAATTGCATCGGCATGAACAGTGGAAGGCTTAAAGCGTACAGCGTTCGAGGGTGCTCCGGCCATGCAGCGAGCACTCACGTCATTAACGACCGATGGCGACTCTCGAATCCGTTCGTGTAGAGCAGAAAATGTTAATAATTTTACGAGTACTTATAAGTTGGGATTTGAACAGGATAATGAGAAGTGCTTTTTATGTCCACGTTCATTGAAATATTAAGGGAAAAAAGATAGATATGAACCTTCATAGTATCCAGTGAATGAAACTATGCAATTCAAAATTTAACATCCCATTTTTATACCATTTTAGTCAAAACTTTAGTATGAAAGTCTATCGGATTTACAAGTGGTAAAAAAGTGGATCATTTTTAAATACTTGTAGATTGAAATTCAAAAACGCTGAACTTGTTTTGGAGACATCATTAAACATAGAAATTAGAGTGTTATCATCAAATATTGTCAAAAAATATTCAATGTACAGAAAAAGTGGCCCTTAAGATTTATATATGTAGTACAGATACAGATTTACAATTTATTACAAGTTGAAGTTCATGTTAATGTTTTGTACACGTACCATTCTATCTAATACAATTTCACAACTACGACTAGAAATACCATGTCCGTAGTGACACCTTTGACCCACCGTCTCTGCGGAGGCGTCGTCGAGCCATCACTAATTCAGTTACCGTCTAATGGGTTTGCTGTCACTGTATACTGAGAAGCACTTGGAACACGACATCAATATTTGAACAACGTGTACTTACTAACACATTTAGTGGTATAAGTTCAATGGTATAAGTAGTCTTTAAACGCAATCCTTTAATAGTGGATTTGGGAGCTAGCGAAAAAGCATAGAGACCAATCAATCAATCAATTAATTTATTTGTAACTTTGTTTTTATGTATTTTATTATTATTGTTTTGTTTTATTTTATTTTATTGTTAACTAGTTAGTGGGCTCTCCTCTCTTATCACTATAATATTATTGTCTATGGGCCTTAATTGTCTGGCATTAAAATGGTTAAGGGGCCGTGGTTCCAAGAATTATCCCTACTGGTAAGATTTGGTATACCAGTATGGGGCCATAGTCCTACTGGGCTAGGGGTGCGGATAAAAATATGGATATTGACGATACAGAGATTACACCACAGTCTCAAATTAAAAAAATCTGACAGAGTTGACAGTCATGTTGCTAAAAATATTGATTTTAGCACTTTAAATTGATAAAAAACAGCTTACCTACAGTTGTAAAAAACAAAATACAGCTTACCTGATGTTGAAAACCTTTCTGTTTGAGTTATTTGAACATAACAGTGGTTTTTGTGGAGCGATGTACCTTCACCGGTGTTGTTTTGCGGAAGGCTGCCGCACGGAGTGATCTATCAACGTCAGGAGAACCAGCAAGGCATGAAATTTTGGTCAGTGGATTACATTAGCTTTAGAAAAATACGCAAAAAAGAAATCCCATTCGAATCGGGGGTCGATAGCCGTGTTCCTCGTTTTGCAATTTTTATTGGGAACTTGGAAATTGGTTAGATACGATGTATTCTGGTAAGCTATGAAGAAAATCTGTCACGATTAATAGATTTTAGGTGGTAGAGCCTTTATAGAATCGCTTACATATACTATATAGAACCTATAGGTTCTATATCTTAATATATATATTTCTTGTGTACGTGTGACAATGAACTCCTCCTAAACAGCTGGATAGATGTTGATGAAATTTTTTGTGTGTATTCAAGGGTATTCGAGAATGGTTTAGATTCACAAATTCCAATGGTCCACTGGAAAATGTTTTTTAAACACTATTTTAGTATTTTTATTTTTAACCGTCGTTCATTGACGTGAAGCGTCGCGTCACTTTGACATTTCATATGGCAGAACAACGTTTGCGGGGTCAGCTAGTAGTATATGTAAAATGTAAAAAACAGGTCCTATTAAGTGTGCCCAGGACAATTTGTCATGTAGTAATTGTTTTTTAGGCAATTTCCTTCTTGTTGGAAAGGTTTCCGGTTACTTAGAGGACCTCCTCAGTAATTAAAGGTGCACCCAAACGGCTGCTGGCTCGTTTGATATCGTAAAGTTTATTTAGAATGTATTCTCGTTTAATCTTGGTCTAAGAAAAGCTGTTGTAACTGTTTGATGATGCAGGTTTCCTAACGATGTTTTCCTTCACTATTACAACAAATAACATATTTTTTAAATCGCTAATAACTTAGAAAACTTTATTGATGACTAAACGAAATTACCTGTACGTGAAGTTCACACATAATACTTGAAGACCTTCGTTCTGAATGTGAAATTACAAGTTGTGTACAAGTGTTATCGAGACAAAATTACAAAGTAGCATTTTGAATATCACAAAACATGACCGTATATTTATTAGACAACTAAGTTTCTCTGATAATCAGCGTTTGTTGGTCTGCCACGCCAGTTTACTATGGGCGTAATTTTTTGTCCGTTTTAGATTTTCGTTAAATTTATGTGTTTAACTTCAATTTTTTGTCTATGTTGCCATTACTTTGAGTCGACTAAAATAAATGTATTTCTTCTTCTTTTTCAGTCTTATAACCGTTTTTCGTGAATTGATCTAGGGTCTAGCTCCATGTATACCAAAGCTCTCTTTAGATCCCTTTGAGTTAGGCGAATACCACAAAAGCAAGTAAGACAATTACTTCATTAATTTATTCAATTTTCATATGCTAATTTGCGATTAAAATATTAATAAAAACACAAATAAATATTCAGGAAACTTCCCTAATTCAACTACGCAACTCAAATGAAATTAACTAGCTCGCTCGTTAGGGCAAAGCGTTCGTCGTTAATTGGAGAAAACTCGAGAGCCGTAATCCAATTGATGACTAATGAGCCATGAACCTCCTCGAACTCCCATAATGACCTTCGGCAGAATGGGCTATATTTTTCGCAGATGAAAAACAATGTAATATTAACGTTACGAAGAAATTTAAGCTTAGGTACTCTTTTAATACATATTTAATGATGTTATCGTGGGATCGATCAATTGAAATGTTATAAAGAGCTTATAAATATGCTACTATACAATTACCTACCCTATCTACCCAGTATGCATGAGTGTGTCTAGAATTTATTTTATAATCATAAATTAAGATTCTCTAAGATTTTGAGTTATTCCGTTTTAAGCGTTGGATTATCTTGCCTCTCTTTCGTCTCTCTGGCCTTCTTTGGATACATTGAAACCTTAAAATCATGGAGTCCATCCACCGCATTGGGACATCCAATTATTCTCTCTCTCTATCTCAGTAGTGAAAAAAAGCTCATGGTTTGAACCAAAATATTTTCTTTGTAATGTAATGATGCAAAGCGATGAAAACGATCATTTAATGTGCTCTATGAACCGCGAATCGCGAATAATTAGGTCAACTTTTCAGTCGCTTATTCTGCCCCGATGTCTACGTTCATATGTACCATTTATAGGTATCTACATGTATTCGGGCGTTCTTAGGAATTCACTGTAGATACAATATGGACACCCGCAGCTTCGCTCGCGTGGATTAGATATATCGAAAGTTTTGTTTATAGTTCCCGTCCTTTTCGAAGAAATACTCGGAAAAGCAAATTACATAGTTAATATAAGTAGGTAATAGTAAAAACCGCTCGTAAATCACTGTTTGAATTTGCATAATTTTTCTTCAATAAATATCATATTTTGATTTATGTATAAGAGTTAGGTATATGCTATCGCAGACTTTTAATTAGACTGAGTAAAGATCTATATTTTTGTGGAACATTATAATAATCTAAGAGACGCTTGCCCTTCCGACTTGCTTAACAAATATCAATATTTGGGCAAGCGGAGAAGTGAAGCCTAGTTCTATTCATCATAAATGTGAAGAGAATGTGAGAGATTTATTTAGCGCGTTTAAAAAAACAAAAAAAAATCTCTACCGCTTTATAAAATTTGTATAATAGGTACGTATAATATAGAGAGTAATTACTGGTAACTTGTAACTCGTAGACAAATACATCTATGTTAGAAATGTTTCGTAGTCTTCTTTGTCATTAATATTGCCCGAGTTCTTCAATTTTCCCATCAAATCACTGACTGCACTGTATTCATCTGTAACCGAGAAAACCGTCGACCGATGGAAGCGAAACCATGAATTTGTCAATTAAATTACTGCAAATATGGCTTGGAGTTGCCAAAATAGATTTTTTCGCTTTATAAACTGCAAATAGGCATCAGGTGGATCGAAACAGTTTTTCCTGCTTTGTATTTGATTGAAACAAAACTAGGTACAAAACAAGTCAATGAAAGTAATAAGTAAAATCAATAATAACGTGCTCCAACAAAGCAGACGTCCGTGAGGCTCAAGCGATAAAGTTAGAAATGTATGCCCAAAAACCGAATCTCCTTAGTAGCAACCCTCAAACACTAGAGTTTTATAGTTTGGATACCATGCACTCACAAATATTTTTTTTTTAATTTTCTTAAAAATTCTTATTTAAAAAAAAAATTCATTTAGTAACCTGTGAATTTAAATCTCAGGATGTCCATCCCAAAACTCTAGCTGAGTCCTCAGACATTTTATTACGAATTTATTTAAATACCTGCTCGTAATATATTTTTATTCACTGTCTAGAAGACACAAACGTCCTTAATAGACCTTTTGCTCCCCAGGACGGATCGATGCGAACAAAAATAGAAAAGGCAACCTCTGCCTCAAAGGTTTTTATAGCATACTTATGTTTGTATCCAGAACCTTTTTGAATCAGCATCACAGATAGGTAACGCCTGTACATAATTAGACAAACAGCCTGATAAGTAAACATTTAATATGTACCTACGCAATTTTGATTGCAGCCATAAATGGAAACATTGCATGGTATGAAATTCAAATAAAATTGTATTTGAAAATTGTACTTACCTTATATTTACGTCGCCTTCTTGATAAAGCCTAACCTAATCTTCGCACATTCCTTTTCTAGTTATTCACTAACAGGAACGCAAAAGTCTTACAAAAAATTACTTATCCGGCATTATGCCTTTAAATCTAGTGCTAGTGATATTTGTAAGCGATTTTTAATGAATAAAGACGAAAATATTTTCGCTCGTATACACAACCGAGCGTTTCAGCGGAGCGCGGGGCACTGACCAATGCTTGGGCGCCCCGCACCGCCCACCGCAAAGAGTATGCGAAAACTGAAGCCTGAAAAACATACAGAAGTGTAGTTAGGTATCAACTAGGACTGATGGGCCCCATTATAATGATTTCCTTTTAACTTTTTGTCTCTACAATCCTTTTCCTTTCAATGTGCGTCTTTATAATATGTTACGTGGCAGAATTCAAACTTGAATGTATAAATAAATTCGATGAACTGTAAAAATTTAAACTTTTCAATAAAATATAATAAAATATAATAAATCTTACTTACAACAAGATATACCTTCGAACCATTTTAAGAAAATAATGTGTAATTTAAGTTTCTTTTAAAGGGTTAATATTTAACTCACATATGACTCTTTAGAAACAAACTTAATATTATATTATCTAAATTTTTATTTCTTACCAGTCCGGTATCATAAACAAGTATTATTTATTAAGTATATCAATCCTAACGAAAGTTTTAACACATATTCAACTTTTGAAGGCTTGTATCTCGTGTCTCTTCTGTGCTAATAGTGTTTGGCGCGCTGGGCGGGCGGCCAGCGGGGGAGCGCCCGGAAGCCCTTTGCAGACCTTTGTTTTGCGACGATGGAGTATTCCAATCACTCGGCCATTTATAACTCGATCGTTTCTGTATATAGATGAGTTTTGAATCTGAATGAATGTTATTTATTCATTAAGTGACAAATGAAATTAAAGAGATTATTACATAAAATATAAATCAATTAAATAAACTAATAAAAAATGGTGTAAGACTTTTTATCCCTGCGATAAGGTTATCAAAACGTCGGTAGAGCGTTTTCTCAATGTATATTGATAAAGCTATTCGCTGCAAAATGAACTGCCAGCTATATAGAGTATATATAATATATATTTATCTGTTCATACTTTTATAAGACCGCAAAAGAATGAGATTTATAATATGTAATGAGATGGGGTAAGATTAACACGTGGACGATACTTACTTTTTTAAATATCTCTTCGATTACACATATTATTTTCTTTTGTTATTACTATGTCGGTTGTCGAATCTATTGTTTGTCGTATAAAAATAAAAAAGTTTATTTTAAGATATATTTATAAATGTTAGCCTGTTCCTATATCATGTGTAGTCAGTTGTACTCCAGGCTAACACCATTAACCAAAACAATTTAGATGAATTGATACACCTCAGTTATGTAAACCGTTTATAGACCCAATGAGCGATACACATGATATAATGTAAAGCAAATTAAGAAGCTAATGTAAGGCCTATCTAAAATGTCCAATGCTCTTGAAGATAATTTTTATAAGGGTTCCAGATTTATAAAAAAAAGATACGCAACCCAAAAAAGTAAAAGAAAAATGTCGCATAAACGACTTGAAGCATAATCTTTCACTGTCGGTAGCGAAAAACTCTACGGGAACAACTTTATAATATTAGCAAAAAGGCCCGCGTACCATGTATTGCTTTTAGCGTCACGTCGACGGAAAATATATTCCGAGAGGAAATGTTACAAGAAAACGCAATATTTCAAAACTGTACATTAGTTTAACTCCCGGGCGGAAGTAATCCATATTCAGGTAGAAAATGAACATACGTTTGTGTTGAGCTAGCGATCGCTTGTGGCTATGCCCATTTTTCCCGAGTTATTTTTGTTTTCATGTACCTAACCTACTCCTTGATATCTAACATTACTGGTGAACAGAAATCATTGATATGAAACACCAATAAGTTAAAAGTCTTTGAAAGAAATACATTTGTATTTCTTGTACTATTAAGTATTCAGTGATGATGCTGTTTTCTTTATCAGTCCAGTTTACCTTTTTAAACAAAATTATGTGTTTTATTTTCTTTTTTCACTGTGAATTATTTAACTGTAATATCTGCCAATACCGTAAAAAACATTTATTTATTCCGATATTCCGCATGAAATTGCACGTCGGTGAACATTGAAACAGTAATTTGAGCACGATCTAGTGTGTAAGCGTATACAAATCACACTTTTTTATCTTACATACTACTTAAATCTCAATTTTGTCTTTTGACTTAATGTGTGTTATAAATGTCAACTCTAGTTTTACCGTTCCTTGTGTGTGTTGTAGGCCTACAAATAATTACTTACGAAATGTTTCGTATACGAATACACAGTTCATATCGATCACTCAAAAACCGTCCATTAAATATACTGTAAGTACTCGTACTTGGAAGGTCAGACTGCCCATATCATGCTAACGCCGTCAGTATTAGCTAGTCTTTGCAAACCTTAAAATTACCTGCTATAAATTTAAACTTTTTTTAATTAATTTTGTAGAAGTTGATTAATATTTAATCAGAAAGAAGTTGGTAAATTTGCAAACATTGTCAACATAACGTTGAAGCAGGCACTTGACTACACCGTTTGCGCGATAGCTCCCGTAATCCCGGCCCTGAGCGCTGGATTAAAATACTTTTAAATTTGGAAAGTGTTAATTAAAATCCCGTCGGAGCTTTTTATGAAAATTAATTAAAACTCCTGTCACTAACAATCTTTGACTAGCGTATTTTCTACAATAATCATATTAAAATTAAGCAGGTATACACTATACAGCTTATGGTAACTTCAAAATCTTTGGTATACAAATACTTTTCGTTATACTATATGTGCCAAAACCGATGATTTTTACCCATTTATTTACAATTTACAGTCGACCGAACTTATAAAAAAAATTTGGCGTGTTTCTATGGTTTTATTTGTAATGATGTGACTTAGGATAAAAAGTGCTGGTTACATAGGTTATCCAATAAGACTGATGTCCGGTCCATGTGTGAATCGGACATTGCTATTTGGTATTTCCAGACAACAACCTTCAGAAATTTTAAATAGTATTTTCAATGAACTCTGGAATAATGTATTTGAATTTTTTCTAATCCTTTCCATTCAAAAGAAAAGAGTGCAGTGGAACACTGATTGAAATCAAGACAAATTAAAACAGACAATGCTACTTAAAAAGTGTGTTGTGCAAATTGAATGTGGACACAATCGAGAACAGAAACGTCCGTGTGTCTGTCCACCGCTAAGCCCTATCAACACGAATGTCCCACGATAATCCTTCCCTGAACCGGCCGAGCACAGAGCTCGGTTTATACACATATACATATATTTATACCTGCTGTCTCTCCTGCCATATCACAGAGATGTCGATTTGATATACCTATTGAACATTTTCGCCAGAGATATTTGTAAAATAGTAACTGAAACACAGTACATACATACAAAAGAAATTTAAAAAAACATACGTGAAAAACAATTAAATAATATAAAATATCTACTGCACTGCAACGACTACTGAAAAAAAGGTCTAAATTCAGCTTTAAACTATAACACTGATTTTCATACAACCACTGCAGAATAGTCCTCGAACAGAATCTTAAAATCAAAAAGTTTAAAAGCTAAATTAATAACATTAACAAACCAATCGTTACATCTTAATTATATGACTCATGGGAGAATCACCACCGAGAGGTTTCAACATGTAGTGAGCGTTATGCAATGAACAGACCACCAACTGCGGTAAGTAGATAATACACAAAAACCAGGCTTAGGAAACCAGGCCTGAATCTCGGCATCGAGAGAAACAGTTATAAATTGACATTACCGATAAAAAGTTTCGATAACAATAGAAGTGACAAAGGTACTCTTTCGATACCGAATTTCCTGGAATTCTTCCACACTTCAAAGTTTTACACACAGGCTACAAAATAATGGCAGCGTCATTATTCGGGCGTGCATAATACGAACTTGGTTTCATTCGCGGCGCAGTCTTTTTTTTTTGTTCTAGTTTAATGACATTGTACCCTTTGCAGCAACATATTAGTTAAGATTCACTAGCTTCTGCAGTTTGATCTTTTAAATGAGCACAAAAAATATTCTTAAAAATCTTGAGATAGCATTTAAGATTTGCAGTAGTATTAAAAGTAATATCTAGTAGTTAATTGATAAGAGAATGTCACATGGTTTTAAATAATAAAAAGCTTTGGGCTTGAAATCACGTTGGGAACGGGTCTGCCCACAGACAACTGTGGGAGGTCTAGAGCATACTCCACCACGCTGCTCCTGCGGATTGGTGATGATTATTTAGTTACATAACCGCAAAATAGAAAAAAAAGCGTATTAAAAACAAGCTATAACTAATCTCCGATGGGACAGTATGTAATCCAATAGAAAGGATGTAGAGCCAGTCCTAATTGGCTGAAACAATCCCTGACTCTATCCGATTAACAGTACGTGTCATTGCAATTCATTAGGCGATTGGTAGTCCTAAGAGACGGGGTCAAATTTCAAGCAATCATTACTAATTTATTAATGAAATCAAAAAACAAGTACCTACAAAATAAGTATATTTTTTTAGATAGGTTGGACACTCGTAAATTGGCAACAACATCATACCTGTATCTACTCGAAAGGTTAGAAAAGATGGGTTCACATTTCAATGTGGAAATGAATTTTTAATGTTATTTTGAATTAAAAATGTTTGCAGATCTTGTTTTCGCTAGACTGATTTTGAAACAGCAGACTAGACGGAATTCTTGTGAACGCAAGTTAAATAGCCGTGGCGTGACTGGTTTTCTTGCAGAGTCACGGTGCAAAGCGCCTCTAGATATCACAAGCACATTCAGCCACAGGAAACCTGTAAGTGCACCTCCCTTTGATTTGCGGCGCAAATATAAGTGCAGGGGTGTCTTAACTGTTTACATTTTATATTAAAGATAGAAAATCTTAAGGATTACACTACGTTTTATATATTTAGGTTTGTAAATTTGCAAACGTAAAATTGAAGTTCCTGCATTTCTTCGCTATAATATATACTTAGTATCAATCATCACATTTCTCCTATGGTTGCACCCTTCGATCATACATTATTGATCGAAGGTCGCACCATACTTAATTTGATTTAAAAAAATGGAAACAAAGTTTTCTCTATGCTTTATTTTACGATTGTAATAAGTTAAGAAATAAGTTAGTTATACTTATAAACCAGTTTTTCAAGTATCTTTATCATAACGTTATTTAATGTCATATTTTTTTAAATTATTACAGTTCAAGTGCTCCCTAGAAATATGAACACCGGTCGCCGAAGTAAACCTTCTCAATCGCAGTTGACAGTTAGCGAAGTAATTTCTAAGCATCGCAAACTAATCAAAAATAATAACGGAATCAAATAACAAATATTTGTATCAACTGCCGCCCACAAGAGGCAAGCGAACTTAGAATTTATACTTGCTGTCATCGAAAATAAATAAATTAGGTAACACAATTAAACAGTACTGGTGTAAAAACTTTTACAGCCTTTTTTATTTATTTCCTTTCTACAGAACCTTTGAGAGCTTTCAGCTGAGCAGTCAATGCATTGGAGATTTAGAGCTTTTGTCCTTTCTCTTGACTTGTTTATTTCCTTTGTTATTTGCTTTGTTTTAAGTGAAATTTTCTGTTTTAAACGACTTATAGTGGTAGTTGAGTCTGAATACTAAATTAAAGGAGCTTGGGATAGTAAAGATACCAAAAAATATAAGTGATGCTGGAAGTCTGAATGAATAAGAGTTGACTGGGCAGTAACACAATCTTACCTAGTTGGAATAGACCACACAAATTCCTACTAAGAGATCTTTTACACTATAATTATGTTGCTGTGCCCTACAGGGTTCATAGTTTGAAATTAACAGCTTATAATGTTATGCTTAATCATGGTTGCAATAACATAATAACATAATATCACGCCTTTAATCGGTAAACAGAGGTGTACTAGCCAATTTTCATCAGTTTATGTCCCATATTATGTTTATGTCCCATATAAGCTGGTGAGCCTATTGCCATATACCGGCAACAAATCCTGACTCCGAGCTGCTACCGGGGGTCATGACCACCACCATTGCAATAAACGATATCGGTTCGCTGCGACCCATAGACGTCCCACTGCTGGGCACGGGTCTCCCCCACAGACACTGCTGCGGGAGGTCTAGAGCACTACGCTGCTCCAATGCGGATTGGTGGAGGGGTTAGTGGCCAACCCAGTGTCGAATATTTCCACCCGAAGGTCTTCGACAGGGCTTAACGACTGTTTCCAACATTGAAAACAACGGGCTTAACGTGCCCTCCGAAGCACCGTAGCGTCCATGAAATTTTACCACTAGCGGTCACCCATCCACAAGCCGACCGCGCCCGTCGTTGCTTAACTCTTTCGATCACATTGAATAGACGCGAGCCATTGGGCTATGGACGCTACTAAATAATAAACGATATGAATACGAGCATGACACCGCGCCCATCGCTCAATCTTTCTAAGAGTTTGTTCGCAAAAAATAGAGAAATGTTGCCACTAAAACTAGACTCAGAAAAGAAAAATTAGAGAAAATGAGAAACGATTTCCTTGCAGCTTGCCACTCGAAGCAGGAGAGCGCTCTATGTTTAACGAGCCAGGTGTAGAGCCCTCAGCGACTCTACCGTCACTGGGACGCTAAACTTATAATCAATACAGCGCAAAACTCTTTTATTACCGCTAAACTGGCTCAAACCTGTTGTGTTTGTGTACCAGCCAATGTTTGTTTAGGAAACTGTGGTCCACTGTAGTCTCTATATTAGTGTTGTAAGATTTGTGCTTTTTTTTGTTTACAATCATCACCGATTACTAAGTAGGATTTGGTAACCGAATACAGATTTTTCCTTTACAGAACCTGCCGAACTTCTCTCAACGAGTGATTCAACTTCTCTCTTTCCAACTTCTTATATCAATGCTTGCATAACTTTAAATAATATGAAAACATCGTGAGGAAACCTACGAATACACCAGAGATTTCTCTAAAATGTTTTCGAAGACATGTGAAGTCGGCCAATCCGCACGTGGTCAGCGTAGTGGAGTATGGTTTAGTCCCGCCCATTCTGAGAGTGGGATCCATCAGTGGGACAAAGAAAGGGTGTGTGGTGGTGGTCGGATAGTATGCGGCAGGCTCTCCACTTGAATGCTGTAGCGCCGTGGAGAGTGCTTGACGTGTAACAAGGAAGGTGTAGTGCCTTCAAACGACTACGATAGGTCTTTATGACGTCACTATGCTTACCTTTCATCACTGACTAAAGGCTGAACTTATAGTATATTGCCTTGCCTTATCGTATATTGCCTATGAAGTTAAAGTATAATGTTAAGGTGAGGTGTTGACTTAACCTGGGATCAGTTTTGTATGTGAACAACTAAGCATAACTTACATAGGTATTTATTTATTTATACAACTTTATTGATACCTCTAAAGAAATATACAATGGGCGGACCTAATGCCTTATAGCATTTTCTACCAGTCAATACCTGGTAAATAATAATCACATGGTTAGAAGTGAATTTTTAGATAAGGCGATCTGTAGAGGTCGAAACACTTCTTGGATTCGGTTCCTCTTCATTTCTCTGCAATACTAATTAAACTGGCATGCTTCGCTCTTCCTAGGACATGGCAAGCGACATTAATGATCTTCCAGGAATCAGCGCAAAGCATCGACGTCTAACTGTATCTGGTATCGGTATCTGGAAAGTATTGTAAGCACGGCAACATATCGGAGTGGCGTTATAAGGCGAAAGCTATGTTTACATATTAACATATACCTATCGATAAAAATTAGATTACTTGTTTATGATGAAATTTTTAATTAGATACTCTGCTACGAAATATATGTTTTTATTACAGGGTATTTCTAGATATAAATAAAAAAAAAGTGGAAAAAAATATATATAACATAGATACGACGATCAATCGTCATTGTAAGTACACGTTCGTGTTTCATGTTGTAAAATCCAACACAGTGCTTCAACCATCTTTTGTAAGTCAGACACAATAGAAGTCATGGTAATCAAACACTTCGGCGTGGTCTAGAATGTTCGATTCGACTTTTCACTGCTTCGTTCTTTTTACTGCTGCGTTCTATTCTAGATTCCTCCTTTCACATGCAGCCGATGAAATTGGATGCACAGTAGGTACGTACCTAGTGTAAGTAGAAGCTTATCGCTTACTATGATTTCTCGTTTCCATCTCGATTGAGTATTTTTTCACAGAAAATTTTATTGTAAGTATTCAAAATTAATAACAGTCTTTATAACAGGCATGCCTACAAAATAGACTAAATTGACGGGTCCAGTTAAATTTGTAGCGCTTTTATCTGGGACTCTATTAACTGACGAGTTGTGGATGCCAGGTTCTAACCCAGTTCTAGACAAATATTTATATAGCTTCATAGGATTCAACTTTGAACCATTTGAGTCTAGTACAAGGATAGTTGACATAGGTCCATCAAAAAGATTTATGATGATTAAGTAAGATATATTTATAAGAGTAAGTAAGACTAGCAAAGCAACAGCATTAGATTCTGGAAACTTATCTGGAAAGAACTGGAAAGCTGGAAAGTTTTCACTGTTTTCCAGTAGTTAGGTTCTTAGCCAAGGAAGCGATTGCCTTTAAAATACTTGCTTGAAATGGGTTCTTTGACGTAACACAGTGAGGAGATTTGTATGCACTGACAGAATAAATACTTGCCTTTGCTTACGAGTATAAATAGTGTTTTCTATTCAATTCAATGTTATGTCTATGTTATGTTGTACTGAACAAAGATTGAAGATCGAATATGAGAACTGTTTATTTTTATATTCACTAAATTCGAATTTCGAATAATCTTATTGAGATATTTATCATAAGAGATTCGATGAATATTAAAGACTTATGCTTAGACTAACATATTTCGCATTGTCAAAATATCCCGAACATTTTTTCAAGTTCCAAAAAAATCTAATGATATTTGTCAGCACTGTATAAGCTTGAATATTTTATCTATGCTAAATATTTGATTCCACAGAGTCTGTGTAAAAGGAAATTAGAAGCCACAGTTTCTCCGCGAAGTAATTACAGCCACCTGCTCAGCCTTACGTTAAAATAACAAAGGAATGAAGAAGATATTTACTCTCAGGACAACGGAATTGTGGTAAGTAGGTATATAAGAACAGTATATACTTACACGCCAATAAGAGTATGTGTTCTATTTGTATCCACTAACAACGACACGTAGGCGTCTAAAGCCGAACCGCAAAACACGCGGTTCCACCTTTGAGAAATTTGTTTATCTCTAACTCCATCTTGGATGTATTTATTTATTATTTATTTATCATCTTAAATAACTTATATACAAAAGTATAAATGGCTCTTAAGTGACGAATTTTATGCATAATGCGTTCTCTACCAGCTCTAATCATAGGGCTAGCCAAATAATTACCAAAAGCTTTATCAAATTTACGTCTTATACTAATTTACAATCTACTTACTAGTCATGCAAATCAACTAGTGCCTATAGTATACAATACTATATTTTATATGGTCAATACCTACCTATGTATGAGTATGTGTATATCTATACTAATATATAAAGAGGAAAGATTTGATTGTTTGTTTGAATCGAATAGGCTTCAAAACTACTGAACCGATTTGAAAAATTCTTTCACTGTTGGAAAGCTACACTATCCCCGGGTGACATAGGCTAAATTTTATTTTGGAAAAAAATAGGGTTCCGTAAGATATTTGGGTTTTTCGGACACAAGGTATAAAAAATCAACCAGAAAAGTTACTAATTTTGCGTACGCTGCCTAAAATATAAAAGATAGAACCATAAAATGTTCTAATTAATTGTAGATCTTATAAATATCTATAAAAAAACCGCGACACACTATACCTATCTATGTCGAGTGAGGCACAACAACCATTTGTTTATCTTGAATTTTTTTTGGACTACATTTACAGTTGTTGTAGATAATATTTGGTCTTTGAATGATTAAAATTGGACGTTTGGTTTTGAAGTGTCTGTCTGTCTGTCTGTTTCGCTTTCACGCCAAAACTACTGAACCGATTTAAATTAAATTTGGTACACAGTCAGCTGTGTAGAGCCTGACAAAGGACATAGACACTTTTTAATTGGAAAAAAGTGTTGTAATGGGTTGAAAAGGGAGATGAAAGGTTGTATGAAAGTATTGTCATTTTCAAAACTAGAAGCATATAACTGACAAAGGACATAGACACTTTTTAATTGGAAAAAAGTGTTGTAATGGGTTGAAAAGGGAGATGAAAGGTTGTATGAAAGTATTGTCATTTTCAAAACTAGAAGCATATAACTTAAATTTTAGGCTGTTGATAAGGTATAATTCTTACTAATCCTATCCTACTAATATTATAAAGGGGAAAGTTTGTAAGTATGTATGTAATATGTATGTATGGATGGATGTGTGTTACTTTTTCACGTAAAAAGTACTGAATGGATTTTAATGAAACTTTGCAATAATATAGCTTATACATCAGAATAACACACAGGCTAAAATTTATAAAGATATTGTGTGAATTGTCTAAAATATGACGATAAGTGTCAAGTAGGTAAGTAGGAAAAAATCTACCATCTGCGAGCTATTCTGGCGTGCGCTGCCAAAACTACTGGACCGATTTCAACAATTCTTTCACCATTAGAAAGCTGCATCTTCACTGAGTGACATAGGCTATATAATATTACTAGGCGTAAACGAAACTATTGTTATAATCTATATATGTAAAATAAAGTCGTGTTAAATTTTTATTTTTTTAGTAACCTGGCGCAAATAGGGTTTATGTGTGTGTATTATAATATTTATTTTTATATAAAATACCCGTGCGAAGCCGGGGCGGACCACTAGTACTCGTATAAAATAATTTATCACAGACGTATTATCTGTGTAATGTATGCTGTGTTATCACTGTTTTTGTTATTTGTTTTGGGGAAAGCGGGAAAAAGTGGTTCAATTTGATAAATATTTAAACATACTTTAAACGGTATGTAGGTATTTTTTAACTTGATTTTTTTTTATTTTCTTACCCGCAACTGGTATTATCGAAGGGATTCCGACTAATTGTATCATATACGGTTTACTATTAACAATATATAAATCTGCATCAACTTATTTACTACTGTGAATACAACCTTTGGGTTGCATCCCTCACTAAAAACTGTGTACTAACCGTGAGGTTTGAAAACACTATTAAGTCTTTCGGATGCCCTTAAAACTCTGTCAATCAAGATAGTTGCTAACCACTGTACCAGTTCACACTAAGTCCCCCTGATTGAAGTACCTCCAGACCTCGTTACCGTCGCTAATGCGATGCAAGTTGCAACAAAGTATAAGCCTTTGGAAGAAAGCTCATTGCACGTATTTAATGAAAATAAATAAAGTCATGGCTCGACTGAAGTAATTAAGTTAACGCCACCTGCAGTCCCAGACACGAAGCAGACGCGAATCCAAAGTTGGTTCTTAAATTGCATGTCACATCGAGGAAAGATCGTAGCAGAAACATTTATTAGCTTATAAGGAGCTTTTCCTATGAGTATTAAGTTTGCTTAATAAATAGTAATGCTTTTTAAATACCTTCATTGTATCTGCTGCCACCCATCTGCTGCCGCCCATGACAACTGTGACTGACTTTGAACAAGACTCAAACAGGAACTGAGGTGGTAAGTCCAGTTAGCTGAGAGAGTTAATTAGAACATTAGTTGGTCAGTTCGTTAGTGGGTATGAGGACTAGGGACTGTTAGTGATAGTTAGTTAGTTGGTGTTAGTAATAGTCCAGTTAGTAATTGTTAGTAAGAGTCTCATTCAATTAAAGTCAGTTACAGATGTGTTGCTACCCTTGAGGACTAAGATGGTCGCCTCTAAAGAAGTGTAACCGGAAACCACACCTTTCCGACCGGACCACAATTGTTTTAAAAACAATTACTACACTGTGGAAATGGTACTATTGAAGTATCTATTTGAAATCTATGTAAATGTATCTATCTATGTATTTATATCAGTCTCTGACACCCATAGCTGTAGTAGCTCTGCATGTCCATGATATTTATTGTTATTTATTATTGTATGTTTTAAACCTACCGCAGCTGTGGATGTGCGGGAGATCCCTGCCCAACAGACGCCTATGGGTTGTAGCTAGCAAAGTTCAATAGTCTCAATTAAATTCAAGCACAAGAGAAAGAGCTTCATTATGCAAAAACGAATCACGTAACTTAGCAAGCACTAAGCTAGGTTAAAGTAGAAAAATGTTTCCATTTACTGCACCTAGCTAAGCTTGTACGTTCATTACTTGACCGATCGGTGGAACACGCAGGTAGTGCAGCGATATTGCAAGCTTGCATCAAGCGAACCAACAGAGCCACGCTTCGTTCCAACGCTAAAGTACAAGTATGAAGAAGACGTTATTGTAATTTGAGAAAAGCTACAAGTACGACCCTAGCTAGCTACAGTGTATTTACACCTTTGATTTGATTACAGAAAAAAAAAGTATTAACACCGCAACATTTGCTGAGTGGTCACTGCAACATAGATCTTTGTTTCTTCTTTTTTATTTAAGGTAACCTTTGTTAATCATACCATGTACATGATATTTTTCTGTGTTGCATGAACGATTTTGGCAAATAAATGATACTTTCTTTCTTTCTTTCAACAATTATACTTATTGCAATTATAATCCTTACCTACTAATATATAAATGGGAAGGTGTGTTTGTTGGTGATTTGATTTTTTGCATAGATATAGTATAGGGTCTAGAGAGTGAGATAGGATACTTTTTGTGCTCCAAAAATGCACAGTTCCCGTGAAATAGACAAAATACTAAAATAATCGTTCGATTTTAATCGATAATTGAGTATTGATTGATTTTAATCGGTTAATGGCTATCTCGAAATATGATAGGCCGGACTGCGGGTGAAGCATAGATTTTGATTAGTAATCTTTGAAGTAGCTTGTCGTTGATAAAGGCTATATAATATGAAGATGATGAAGATAGAAGCTAAAATTGTTTGTCTCTCCCTCTGATCTGTCATCCTGTTTTTGCAGCTTTAGGAAGTGCACAGACAGCTGTAGAATGGATAAAATCATCAAAGTCAGTTGAAATTACCACTCACAGGTTTTCCTGATGTCCTTGTATCTAGGGACCAGAATAGTGGTGGTTTCCCCTGCCTGTCGTAAGAGGCAATTAAAGATACGATTAGGTTCTGGGGGCGGCAATAGTAGACGCTTGAAACATCCTGCCAGTGTGTGGGGTTACTCAACGCCCGAAACCGATGCCGCTCCCACGATCTCTATTTTCACAGTGTATTCCCTGCCTTAATAAGCCCCCAAATATTTTATCGATACCCACTCCTTTGTTATTTCAACGCGGAAGTAAAGCCAATTAGCACTAACTTTTAAAAACAAACCCCAAACGCAAGTCATGCTTGGCAACGTCTTCAAAGGAGGCCTTCACGCAAATAATCCCAAAGCCATCAACCTCGGGGGAAATCTATCGAGACTGACGCACCGCGAAAATTATCTTCAAAGCCCAGGGGATTTGAACTAGTTATGATTGGAAATTCAACTGATCGTTGATTAAAAGTTTATAATGTTCCTGACAGATCTTCATCAGCCTGTCATTGTTCACAATTGAGCATATCGATATAAGTAATGTAGGTATGTTTAAATACAAACTTATATAAATAGTAGGTAACAGCCAGATACAGAACAAACAAGTGTTCGTCACACGAATGTTTGTAATATGTGGGATTCGAAACCACGACCCTCAGCGCAGATGGTACCTAGCTTCACTAACGATTGCGCCAACGGGCCAGTCAAAGTTTCAAGTGAATTTTATATTTTAGAATATATCTATATACGAGTATATAAAAGGAGAACCTGACTGACTGACTGACTGACTGACTGACTGACTGACATATCAACGCAGGGCCTAAACTATAAGAGTTAGAAACTTGAAATTTTGCACAGGGGTTCCTTTTATAACGTAGGGGAGCACTAAGAAAGGATTTTTGAAAATTCACCCCCGTGGGGGTAAAACGGGGGTGCAAATTTAGTATGAAACTTTGCCGTTTTTGAAGTCTAGTGGGCAACCCGAACGCGGGTAGAAGTCGTTAATGGGTCTAACTCTACGCGAGCGAAGCTGTGGACGTCCACTAGTATTACATAATATTATACTATGTTTTACGGTGATTCAACTGATTCTGATAATTGTACCCAACTAATTCTTTTCTCGTCATGCTTTTGATGGAGTATAATATAATTATTACAAAGGCATTAACAGGCTCAAGGCATGAACCTGTGACAAATGTTTAAAATAATACTTATTAGTTTGAGGTCAAAAGGACCAGTTTTCTTACTAAGAAACCTGACATACATTAAACTAGGACAAATTAATCCATCGTGGCACAGAAATCGATTATGTATATTTCATTATTCAACACCTTACCCCGAAGCAATTTCGAATAATGAAATTATGAGGCATCACTGGTTTTCGTTTGTACAACATTAGAATTTAATATAATAAAGGATTGTTTCTGAAAATTTCACAGATATTTAATTCAACGTAATATTATTATTGTGATTCATTGTTTGGAATCATTCTTAGAAGTGAATTTGGATTATATTTGTTCTTTTCTTCAAATATACACGAGTAATAAGACTCGCGAGCCATTGTCTATGGTAGCGTCCATGGCCCAATGGCTCGCGTCGATTCAATGAGTTAAGCAACGACGGGCGCGGTCAGTTTGTGGATGGTTAGCTATACGAAAATTTCATGGGCGCTACCGTGCGTGGAGGGCACTTTAATCCGTCAGACCCTGTTGTTTTCAATCATTAAGCCTTGTCGAAGCCCTTCGGGTGGCTTGAGAACATTCGACACAGGGCTGGCCACAAACCCCTCCACAAATCCGCAAAGGAGCAGCGTCGTCTGAAACAGGGATAACGTTTAGGCATAACTTATGTTTGTAAGTTAGTTATAGTCTGTGTGTTATCTTTGTTGCATTAATGCGCAAATAAAATTTTTCTTTCTTTCTTTTCGTGGAGTATGCCTGAGACCTCCCGCAGATTTCTCAGTGGGGGTTACCCATGCCCAGCCGTGGGACGTCAATAGGGTCCCAGCTTATTAACAAGACTCGCATTTAATATACTGTAACAGTAATCGATTTTTCATCCGAAAAGTCGATTACGCGATGAAATATAGGTAGTTAACAACAACACGTGTAATATTCTGAAATTCGAATACAATTCCAAAATAAACGGGGACTGTTTCGAATAGCAGATTGAATAAATGTTCCATTGCTATTCTCAAACAAACAAATAACATCAGTTACTCCGTTCATACCTATCCATACTTGGAAATAATCCTTTGTTTTGTCCATGACTTTAACGGTAATGGAAAACAATATCAATCAATCAATTTATTTATTTGTATATAATAAACGTTATAGATAACATTACATTTATCTGCGAAATCAATATCTGCCTCAGCCGGGATTCGAACCCGCTGTTTGGCAGTACTCACCACGGAGTCGTTGAAATGACGTATTCATTTGTTTACATGTTATGCTAATACAAGAATCTTGAAAATTCTACACTGTCTCCTCAGAAAACACAATCCCTAGTTACATAGTGTATTATTTCATAACAAAGCGAACTAAGCTCCGTATCTACATAATGTATTAAACCTTCGCCAAAGATCCGACCTTCCCAAAAATGGATAAGGCTTCAAGGGGATGTTTGGTAAATATTCCACTTGGCTAGCACAAACAGAATTACAAAACATTCCATTTGGTGAGATTGCTATTGTTGTTTCGGACTTTTTTGAAAATAACCCTTTGTCGGATTTGAAAATAACGGAGCGGAAGGAATGCATGGCATTAAAACAGTTAAAAACTTGAAAACAAAACAGGAAAAAAATAATTTAAGTTTATCTGAACTGGAGTTAAAATTCACTAACAAATGTATAGGTATGGTTTTTGCACAAATGACCTTGTGCCGTTGACCTTTAATAAAACTGAAGAGGAATTTTTCATGAACAATGTATTTTTTTTTTCAAAATTTTAATTTAGGGGCATTTAAGGAGTAAGAAAACGAAAACTTGTTTTTACAAACTATTGCCTGTGTCTGTGACAAGTGTGAAAATAATGAGGAGAAAAGAAGAATAAAATAATAAATTTAAATAAAAATTTAATTTAACTTAAATTATGTATGTACAGGAAATAAAACTAAATAAAAATGTATCTAACATTTTAAAAAAAACACAGTACGAATCTGTACGAAACATTTATGTCACTAACCTAAACTTGGGAGTGATGGTATCTACTTTATTATTGTGATAACCAATACAAATTCGCGTTTTTTTAATTTTCAAGTTCTGACTAAAGCAAAGAGAAGTATAACTTGTGAACACAATGACGGTTAACATGAAGGGATATCCAAAAATTAGGAAAGTAACCTAGGGTCTCACTGGGTAGAATTTGTCCAGTAATGTCCATGAGGAGATTAAGTTGCAACAACTATTATTCTGTGGTATTGATTTATATTGATGTGCCTAAATGTCATCCAAGTACGTAAAAAATCAATTAGATAAATACAGAATCACTGCAGAAGCAGGTACCTGTGGAAGAAAGGGGTGGTTTTACAGAAGTTATTCAGACAGTTTACCGAGTCACTATGAGTCTGCTATGACTCATTGTATAATTTCTTCGCATGATTACGATCAAGGTGACTTCAGAAAGGTCTTGGTAAATGTTTTTCTTTCTTGTGAACTGGTACGAACTAAATTATTGGAACCATTTAGGATAATTTGAATTCCAGGGCAGTACCTAGGTACCTAAAACGTTATAATTCGTATCGTAGTATCGTATTTCGTCTGGATGTTACTGTTATTTTTTTAAAATAAATAATTCAGAAAACTTCGAACAATTTATTTACGAGTAGGTACCTACTTCTTTTTATGGAATTTTTTTTTTAGATCTATAACTATTGACCCCTTTGTCTAGACTCTAGAGCCATCTCGGTATAGAATTTGTCATCGGAACATAAGTAACTACATTACCTACCTACATAATTTAACACCGTAGGTTAGGAGAAAGTGTAGAGTTTGCAAACACATTACAGCTACAACAGTTTATTGACGCAAACGACAAAATATATTTATTCTAGTTTACCAACCCCGCGAGTAGATTGGGGGCGCGGAATCAAAGATGTTATTAAGATGACGAGGTTTGATTCAATTTCCCTGAGGCTATTATTAGCTTGTCTGCGGGCGTCGCCAGCTGGAATCAAATTTTGCTTTGCGCCATCTTGACGGTTTAAATGAAGCCGCCATTGAAAATCGTAAATGATTATTTCTTTAAATTTTGGAATCTTGGAACCAGTAAAAGTCAAGCAAGAAATTTGGTTTGGATGTGGAAAAATATTGGTAGGTACATGGCATAAATAAGTAGTCGACGTTTCAGCCTGAAATGTATAGTGGTGTCGTTTTAGATAATCACCTTATTTTTTATGTAAGGCAAAGACCATAAAAAGACTAAGGCAGTAGGTAGATAGTTAATTGGGGAACAACGGCGTGTTCTCCCAACAATTATCTGTACGCCACAATAATTACAGCCACGTCCATTTAAACGGTACACACGTAGGTACCTAATAATAGCGAAAGATACAAAGCGGGGATCCAGCAATACACGACCACAAAGCCAATACAAAGTACTCCCGCCAGCGAAAGCTTATTAAGTTTGTGCACCGTGCAAGATGCGACGACGGCAATCGATGTAGCCATGGCAACGCGCCCGCCTGGTGCTTACGCACGCCTCACGACACGGGCACGTAACGATGCGGTGACTTCACAACACGAGGGCGATCCCTCAGAAGGAAGATATGTATATTTTAATATATATATTTCTTGTGTACGTGTGTACGACAGTGAACTCCTCCTAAACGGCTGGATAGATGTTGATAAAAAATTTGTGTGTGTTTAAGGGGATTCGAGGATGGTTTAGATTCACAATTTAGTCCACTGGAAAAGGTTTCTTAAACATTATTTTAGTATTTTTGTATATTTAACTCAGTGGTATTTTTGTATAAATTATCATTTACATGAAGTGTCGCGTCACTTTGACATTTCATATGGCAGAACAACGTTTGCGGGGTCAACTAGTTATACCTATAAATATACAAAGCATTCCATTCATCAACCCTAAATGTCAACTTAGACCTATCCAGGTTGGCGCTAATAGGCGTCGTCAGCCGCCACGTGCCAACGCTGGACTGGTAATGTATCTTTGTTTGACACGGCTCTTATCCACGGTTTTTGGGGGGGACCGATTCCGGTTGTTTTCAATGGTGAAAACAATCGCTAAGCCTTGTCGAAGAACTTCGAGCCTTTCGGAATTAAAAATAGAGATAATATAAAACATAATTGCATAAGGATCGCGTGTCTTGGTCGTTTCGACAGATTTAAACGGCTCTCCTTCCAACGACAGAGTCCGCAGCTGTGATGCCTCATTCGATTCCTAACTCGATAATGTAGTTTCGTGGCTTCGCTCCGTTATTATGTTGATGCTTCAAACACGGTATTCAATTAAACGGCAAGTTGAATACTCAAATAAAGTACCTTTATAAGATATTAAAGGTCAATTATAACGATATATTAACGAGCTTGAAGCACCACCCACCCGCTGCCGCCCAAGACAACTCTAACTCATTGAAGTGGATAATACAATTTGCATTAGTTGGTCACTTCGTTAGTGAGCGGAAATCAAAACAACAGGGCCACAATTGCATTTAAAAATAAATTACACGGTATGAATGGTTCTAGGTACCGTGGCTGGCGGTGGTACTGCCCCGGGCGAACTGTAAACCAACAACCAAATAGGTTTTATAATGAATTATATAAGTTTCTTATATATCCTACTTAGTTGCAACCCAACGTCCCACTGCTGGCACGGGTCTACTACTAGAGCATAGTCCACCACGCTGCTCCAATGCGGATTGGTGGAGATATCATTAAAAAAAAACCTAATAAATTTTTTGTTAATAATCTATCGTAGTCTCAGTATTGTCGTATACTTAAAAGTGTTTATTTAATTCTATTTTTTATTCTTATATTCTAAGGGAACCCCTAAAACTGTAAATCACCACAAGATAAATCCAAGCATGGATCTCAAGATCCAAAATCCAACAAGCCCAAACACGGCTATGATTCGTTATTCCGATAAGGAATTCCAGTTTCCCGTGCCTACCTGCTAGCTCTTACGGCCCTATTTTACTTTCCATTACGATTTATTAATACCGGTCCCTCACATGTGCGCGAATATGCGAACCCACAAGTGTAGGATGACGAATGATTATGCGAAGTTTTCGATGCATTCGAGGTTTTGCAAGCTGTGTCGGTTATTTCGAGTTAGTCGAACCTTCGCGTAGTCTCCCACACATTCGTGTGACCAGTTGCGCACACGATTGCAAAGGTGACGGATGTGCTAATTTATCGTGGTTCGTGGCGTCTAATCTTATTTATTTAATTAGTACGGGTATACCACTTAATACATAATAAAAATCCTCAATTACAAAATTACAAAATTTAAAATGGAATTGCAGAATATCATAATGTCACCATTGAATAATCTAAGTACGTCAGCTAAATGAATAAAAGTATCACAAGTCACTAAAAACTAAATAAAGTCAAAAGAATCTGATCATAATTCACTCATTATTAATTCATCTTCCATCTTGTATTGAAAATGGGTTGGAATAACAATAACATATTGGAATTTATTGAATTTTTGCAGTGAACCCTCTATTTGGGACCCTAAAATTAAGTCCTATAAAAATAGGCAGTAGAAAATGATGCCTGGAAGAGAATAATTAATAACAAAATCGCAAGCAAGACTAATTCGTGAACAAGTGTAGAAGGAAGCGCAAATTGGTTTGCATACTCCTAAGCGAACTCATTTGCATATCAGCTGAGTTTACGAATGAATTCCTGACAGCCCTTCACATACGTGCAAACATTCGTACAAAAATGTCAAACATTTGCACGCATGTGAGTGACCGGGGTAACATCAACGAATTATTTTTGGCATAAAATAAACTTTCATATGGTTATTTAAATCAACGCTTTTCGTTGAAAGTTGTAGGATGACAACTTTAGTTATTTCGTGTGGATGCTATATTCAATAATCGAACATCAAGTAAAAATCGGACCGTGGAGACGGGCTATATTGCACGGTACTATATTCCGTGACGGAACGGATTACAAAACTTTATGGTTCCGTGGGAAATATTCGAAATGGCAACACTGTAAACAAGTCACGTCCTCACGTCATGTCATGGGTTAGCGTAGTGTGAGTGCGATTGGCGAGCGTGCGTACATGAATAAGTTATGTTGGTGTCGTTGGTGATTTTTAGGTGTTTGTATGTATTTCTGACGCCGCTGTGATTTGCCTGTCATATCTCTAATTTTGGATTTTATCACTAAAACTTCTCAAGCTGTCGTCTGTGGGTACGTAAGGTGTCCTTATAGCTTCAAGCCTCATCGTTATTCTGGTCGGGTCCGTGTTGTTAAAACTGTATTGTGTAGTAACCTGTTCAACACTTCAACAGGCGTTGTCTCTGTCGGGGCAGTTGTAGTTCATGAAGATCCCTTTATATTACCGCCGTTTCACGTGTTGTTATCTGCGCCTTTTATCTAGTGATAGTAGAATAGCTAACTAGTGTTTTTATCTTGAAGCGGGAACATACAAGCAATGGCCGGCCGTGTTCTGGGCTGACTGACTACGAGTTCAGTCAGTCAGTTGGCCTTCCGGCACCGCTCTGTGTGCTAGTGTTTTATCAGTTTGGGGATCTATATTTCTAATATGAAATAATAATGGTACGCTGCAGTGTCTATTTGTTTGTTATTGTAGTGTTGTGGAGTGTTTTATGCGGCTAATCTGTTTCAGGCCGGCAGAATGCTAAAGTTCATACGCGGGAAAGGGCAGCAGCCTTCTGCTGAGAGGCAGAAGCTGCAAAACGAGCTGTTTGCCTTCCGAAAGGTAAGTGACCTTCTCTCAGTAAACTAGTGATGTTTTTGTGAATACCAAATTCCTTATGACTGACTTACCTACAAGTCTAGGTAGTTATGACAACTTGTGGTATTTTTGGTCATTGGTTTCTCAGTCAGTCATTTGTTTTTAAAATGTAATATTAAAAATAAATTCTTGTGTTAAACATGGTTAGTTTTGTATTCTGAGTATAGTTAAAAATATGATTAATAAGGAGAAAAAACTGAGTAGTTGTACTTTTACTGAAACTAAAAATTCATTTAAGTATATGATATCCTTATCTCCTTTTTTATTATAATATCAAAATCCTAACTAGAAGTCTTGAATTAGTCAATGGAGGTTTTAATGAAACCAAATACTTCATTGACTTACAAATCCAATACATACTTGGTAGTATGATTCATCTGATTCATTAATAATCATTGGTTATAAACATACTGTTATGTATACAGTTACTTTAATAGAATGATTTTGGAAACAGACAAACATAGCAGAATAGTGAAATTGAGTTATGATGGATGCAAATGTAGGTGTCTAATTACAAAAATTCCTGTGTAAATGTTTTTTAAATTCCTCAGATGTACCTATGATGATTACTCCAAGTTTTAAAATGACTCGTCTAAACTTTTACTTTGTGTCATTAAAAGACAGGTTATTAATGGAATGTTGAAAAAACGTGTTGTTAATATTAGTTTACTTTATTAATAACATAACTGATTTTTAATTACTCTTTGATTTCCTAGGTATTTTCCTCAAAACTAGAGACCTAGTCTGGTCTCATAAAATGACACCAATCAAAATCACAATGTTTTCAAATGTCCATATTGGTATGTTATATATAAATAATATAACATAAATTGTTCTTTTTCTTTCAATTTGCATTTTCTGCCAATTAATGTTTCATTAGATATTACAATTGGAAATGTTAGTTTAACGGGACATTTTCATAACTAGCTTAAAATTATATTAATTGATCAACACTGAGTACACCCTAGATCTCGCTGCTCCAGTTTATATAGAAATTAATCTACTCATAGTTTCTAAAGTGCTAACAATCCCTGTATATCTCTATATATGCTTATGGTGTCTTGAAATAACATAGCACACATTAAATTTTCCCACATTAATACTCAATTAGAAGTATCATAAGTGGACTATCTTAATAGAAGTAATGATAGATTTAAACATCAAAAATTCTTGGTAGGTATTGGATAAAGACTTGTTAATTTTCAGTCTTAAGGCTTCCAGTTTCCAGTCTTAAGGTTCCGTATTTCGCAGAACAGCTAGTAGATATGTACAGACTGCTGGGCACGGGTCTCCCCCACAGACGTAGCTGCGGGAGGTCTAGAGCATACCACCACGCTGCTCCAATGCAATATACAATATATATCATGTAATGTATAGTTATACAATATATATCATATTTATTTTCACGCAGTATAACAATCGTAACTAGGTTGGTAATAGATTTATTTTTAGCAATCACATTCCTCCTGCGGAATTTCCTAACCTCAGCCAGTATTAAATAATACGAAAGGTACCAGCTGAATAGTTTATTTATTATTACCTTTTTCCTGTTTTACCTGATATGATTGTGCTAATTAAACTTACCAGATACTAGTTCAGAGAAAAAATATACTAACTAGTTGAAAAATATTTTTTTTTAACAGATTAGGTTACTGAACCTATTCTGTTAAATTTTTTTGGCCAAATTACATAAAACTACAAATTGATGTTATGATATTAGTTATGTTTAAGAATGAAGAACCTTAAGTAATCCACAGGGATTTTACCTAGAAACCGTTAACCTGAATCACAAGTGTGTTTTTCAACACAATCTTATCGCACTGAGCAAGCCCTACACGAGGTATTTGTTCAGAGATAAAAAAACGCCAGTTAAGTTTGAAGCTGGTCGCAATTTTAATTACGGCATGCATTCAGGCCAGGGCATTAGGCGCCAGCTGCCAATCTCGGTAGACTGGGTAACTCCGTGGCGGTCGAAATAACAGTGGCAACATTATTATATTTCAAAATAAATAGGGTCCTAGCACTAGGTCATTCAGTCACTATGTAGTTGTTATCTGAGTTGTAACGTAAGAAAGTTTCAATCACTTAAAAGACACAAGAAATAATGCAGAGCACGAAAAGTCGGAGATTCGCTAATCTTTTTTTCACCTAAAGCAATTCTAAGCAATTTTAATTACCTAATTACAAGTGTTTTGCACCATGCAAAACGCATGTGAAATCTGTTAGTCACATTATAACCTGGATCATTTAATCGAAAAGAAAGAGGGTATAGGTTGCTTGGAAAAAATCGTTACTGAAGCCTTATTGCCACTAAACGATAGTATATTATATAGTGTAGGTATTTCATTAATACACTACAATACTTTAGTGCAATAAAGATAATTTGCATTTATACCAAGAGTTAGATCATTCTGATTTTGTCCTCATATAATCATCCACATAACCATAAAAACATACATTTCCTACTGTTTTTTCTTCTCACCGATAAGACTATACGCAGGTACTGAATGTACTATGCATCGATAATATACACAAAGTTATTTTATCTTCACCCATATGCCGCACCCTCTAATGGTACCACGCGCCTTCTTGGTGAGTTCATTTCGTAGATATAGATTGCCTTCAAGGCTACCAAACTGTTTCAATTTGTCAGTTATTATGTTCGGCTTCAATTGAACTCTTTATTACATGCGCTAATGAATATGCTCGTCTGTTTTTATGTGGTTAGAGTAGCAAACTGACACGCAAAGTATATTGACCACTACATCTTATAACCTTAATTTGTTACGAGTACCTAATTTTAACTTTAGAAATTTTTGGAACTTTTCATAACTATTTATGCGCAAAATTAGTGTTATTAAAGTTTCGATTCCTTGGAGTTTAAACAATTTCATGTCTGAAAATCCGAAAGTAGTTTGACTAGATTGCTTAAAGAATAAAAAAACAAATTATGTTAGCGAATGGCATAACGTTGTACTTTGCCACTTTTTACTCTCCCAAATTGATAGAATCCAAACGCTTTTCGCTTAAATTAATTTTGCCGGCAACGCTGTTTTTATTTACCAAGCGGCTGAGAGCAAACATTGTTACGAACGCTTATCGATAGCGGGCCGATAGCGATAACGTTTAATCGATATCTTCAGCCACAGCGATATACCAGTGTGACAAAAATGCTTGTCGGCTGATGTGTTTAAATGTTTTAGTCGGTTGGTAGAACATGTGAATGGTTGTGCTGAAACATTGACCTCAGCCGTTTGGAATGATTTTGTACATCTAAGGAGCAAATAACGACTCTTTAATGAATAACACGTCCCATGAGCCCAACGAATTTAAATTTATCTAATTCAAGTCTGAGGCCGTTGAAAATTATGGATGGTTGTTTTAACTGTACCTACGATAGACTTGTATTTCATGTAAATTCTTTTGTCCCTGGTAAATCTACCAACTCAACTCCAGTGATACACTAGCAAACTTCGATATCCTGTAAGCAAACTTCTATTCGTAACTTCCTCGATTTGGGAATGTGGAAGTGTTGCAAGTACTCTGAAACTTAGACAAAATTTGGAGCTGCATTTGAAAACTTCGATATTAAGTTGCCCAAGATCTACTCGTAGCTCACTATTCCCTAACCACCTTAGATTGAGTTATCTATGTTGTGAACAAGTCTAATTTAGCGAGCGTACAAGGGATCTACTAGACTGGCCATGCAGACAGATATCTTGTGTGCTACATAGTTGAGGAGCAATAAACAGCCAAGCCCGGCCTCGCCCGTGTCTTCAATTATTATTATCGATACGTCTATGGATGTACCGATTACCGATACTGTTATAATATGATAAACTGGTTCTTAATAAACAAGTTCCATGTACTTATTCAAGTGGAAATGGCGGAACTCTATACTTCTGTCATTTGTATAAGGGATTGTGTGAGAGACAGTCTATCAAATCGATTATGATGGGGGAATTATTACTGTTCTATATAGACTACAGACTTGTGATATGCCTCTTGTAAGTGCATAAACCATAAAAACTGTCTGGACAAGGCCTTATCAATAAAGCTTAGCTCGGAAGTTTTGTCGGTATTGCCACAAGTTCTGATTCCTGATGAATGTGTGATAAAGTCTCTTTTACGAAACTTCTTGATTGCTTTAAAGATTTCTGGCTTTTGAGTTTTAATTTAATTTAAATAGACTCAAACCGCGAAGATAGAGTCATTACAGAGCCGTCGATTACTATTATGATAAGGGTGATAAAGTTTGTAAATAGGTAAGTAATTCCAATTTTAAATGCAAGGTCGAATAAGTACATATCACTTAACGATAAAGTCATACAAACACACGCACCAGATTTTGCCTTATCTGAGACAGCCCTCATCACTCGTGCCCGGGTCGATCCCAGGGATCCATGGGAAATCTATGCTACGTGGTCAAAGTCCTATAAAATGAGCAATTCAACCTTACCGTTTCAAATGCTTTTGCATACGAATGCCTTTGTGTGCAAAAGAATGTTAGAATGGCTCCCCCGATCCCCTTTGTATCTCGCAAAATCTATGTAGAGACACCGTTTTGACGTCTATCCAAGTTGTGAATTAAACTTCGCATGCAAATATTCAAAATAACGCCTTTCAGAGAACACAGCTCTTCGCTCACCAGCGTACCGGGTTACGCTGTTTCATTGAAGACCTAAATAAAAAAATCTTGCCTTTGTGAGTTTTGATACTTACACAGTAAACTATTTGAATTTAATAATACGAGAAGAAGTTTGGACCCCCAAAAAATTTGTGTTTCGGAGCGAGCGGAATCGAACCCTGCAACTACAGGTCGTTACATACCGTTATGCGTACGGATTAAATATTTATATGCGAAAATATTTCAGAAGTAAAACAAATCATTAGCAGGTATGGCGTGCCGTGATAGTAAATGCTTCCATTTTAACATTGTCAGCCCAAAATAATGCTGATAGGAAATGCTTCCATTCATAACGCACCAAAAAGCTTTGCAAATTAGGTATGTCTGTCTGAGTAATGAGAATTCATTTCCAATATTTCTAAATGTCAACAAAATTATTTTTCTCCGATATTTTTAGTGTTCTAGAGTTATAGATACGTAAGTTAATATCTTCGAGTTAATAACCCAATCTGTCTACAGACGAGTTCATAATGCCAAGATTACAACACGATCCAGTTATGTAATCTCGGATGAGTTTTTAATCCACTTGTTAGCGGTGCACTGCGCCGGGAGGAACAAATAATGAATTGCTCCAAAGCTATTAACGGTCGAGATACCTAGCCGGCATTATGGAAAGATAATTTGGGGAACAATCTAGTTATAAACGGTGGGGGTGACCCCTACTACCGAATCTCGTAGTAACTTAGAAAATACAGCAGTTTTAGTATTCAAACCTTGGTTTACCTACTACTGAACTCTTCAGTAATCTGTCCGGAGAAAAGTGGTTTTGACCAATCGACAACCTGAAAATCAGCAGTAACACGGCACAGAACAGTCGGCCTGACTCCCATTTATTGTTACGTGGCATAAATCCGTCATTCCACAGATGTTCGGTGAGACGAAGGGTGACTGGGTGAATCCATAATCTTTCACCCTGGCTAAGTACGGATAGGCAATTTCTCACTATCCATCAGTCCACTATGACTAACTCATAGCCCATAATCCTCCATCCTAGCCAAGTGTGGATAAACGATTTACCACGCATGTCTTTAAGAACATTATGTAGAGCTCTCCATAAGCTGATTCACTACCGATAAGTACGAAGACCCGCATTCAATCCCGCAGAAGCGCAATAAGCGCCTTCTTAGGCATGTCCTGAGAATTATCTTAGCTTGAAATAAATGCTGTCGTTTTGAAATAATTATCTCGCGACAGAACTGCATGTGGCTAGACGAGAGAGACAAGTTTTCAGAAATTCCCACTACTACTACAGTTCCTGGTTTAGAAACTGGATATCAGTGATTGGATGGTGTATTTGAGGCATAATTTTAGTAAATATGATTATACCTCTGACTTGACTTTGCATCTAAGTTATAGTTGCATGTCATAAATTTGAAATGGTATAACTTTAACTTATACTAAATTAAATAAATGCTGGTAAATCTATTGCGTTCTTTATATTTATCATGTTGGGAATATTGTGTTATGCCGATACAGTGGAATTATTAAACCCTGTGTAGCCCGAGGTGTTTAGACCTCTTTCCAGGAAGATTAGCCTGAACTGGTTTGCAGGCGCAGGTAGTGAAACGAAGTAACCTGTGGAGGGTTAAGTTAGATGTACGTGAACTATGAGGTGGGAATTCTGTTGATCTTACTATAATGATGTTCTTACGTAGGAATACTTTGTTACCGATTAAAAATGTCAATTATTTAAATAAATGGCTGTATGTTTGTGTATTGTCATACGAACCAAACATTGCAGCAGTATGAAGAAGCCCAACTCCCAAATTGTCCGCGTCTAAACTACAACTTAGTAAATTAACCGCAATTGAGAAAATGATGGTGATATAAAATTAATACTTTCGGCCCGTGACACGACACGTTCCCCTCCTAATCTGTAACTAACGGGTTGCATCGCCGACCACATTCCGCCTACCCGGTAAGTTTCTTTGTCTTTTTGCATAGTTGTTCCACCGAGTTCGTACTTTCGAGTGTTCAAACTCATTTTGGTATTTCACCAAACATTTTCTGTACCTATATCCTTGTTTGATATATTCGAATTTGTATGTTTTCCACTTCAGGTTTATACTGTTAATTTTGTTGCTTTTAAATACATTTTCTTACTGATACAAATTAGTTTTCCATTACCATTCAATAGACCTGTCTATATTTATTGGGCTCGTTGATAGTGCCAAGCCTGTTATCTTCAATATGAGCATCGTCATGACGCTCAATGTGGTTCTATTGATCAAAATGTCTATATTACTGGCCATTGACCTCTACTTCAGGAAAGGAATCCATAACTTAGCGCATTTCATTGACCTTAATAATAATCAAATATTGTGCCTATTCTACATAATATGCGTAATTCCTACTGACCAACGTGAGTATATTATTGTAATTCGAATGGTAATTCGCATTAAAAATCTGACTATGGAGCCAAGAATTAAAAAAAAGACATTTTTATGTAACTAAAAATATGTAATTCCAAACATGATCTCAGAATAAAACCGCCCGGCAACGACTTCAAGTGAAAATTCACCATTACACGCCTTTGATGTTAACCAGAGTTCAGACACAGAAATTATGGTGTTTGTATAGGCGCAATAAACGAGATCTGGCGGACAGTGGTGCTTCAGCTATTTAGGGTCCGCTTTTGGGAAGAGCTGAACAGCTGCTTGCGCGTGTATTGTACTAGGCCAACTATAACTCCGTCTAACGTCAAAAAACTCAAAAAGATACGTGGAAAAACACAATCGAAAAGTTTAAAAATATCGCTATGACTCTTGATCGAAGCTATGACCATAGCGACTCTTTATTCTATGATATGACTCTTGAATGTCAAGTACATAAAGATCCGATTGAAACAGTTGAGAATTATTTCAATACAAGAGAGAGAGAGAGGTTATTTGTTTTGGTCGCTTTGTAATTGAATTATCTATACTAATATTATAAAGAGGAAAGATTTGTATGTAGTATTTTCACACAAAAACTATTGGACCGATTTCAACAATTCTTTCACCATTAGCAAGCTGCATCTTCACTGAGTGACATAGGCTATATATAATATTACTAGGTGTAAACGAAACTATTGTTATGTCTAATTCCACGCGAGCGAAGCTGCGGGCGTCTACTAATTGTAAAATGTTGTAGTTGTTAGCGAAAATAAACAAAATTTCATTTCATTTCATTTCACTAGTTATAATATAACATTCATACTGACTGAACCGACATGCCTCAATCGCGTCGAGCGAGGCGACATTCTCATCACGAGAGGCCACACATCTTAACCTCCATTAGACCGCGTCATTGTCTGAATGTGCCATCTCTCATGTATTCCTTGTATAGCCGCAATCTATCTATCTATATATATAAAAGGAGAAGGTGACTGACTGACTGACTGACTGACTGACATATCAACGCAGGGCCTAAACTATAAGGGCTAGAAACTTGAAATTTTGCACAGGGGTTCCTTTTATAACGTAGGGGAGCACTAAGAAAGGATTTTTGAAAATTCACCCCCTAAGGGGGTAAAACGGGGGTGCAAAGTTAGTATGAAACTTTGCCGTTTTGAAGTTAGTGAATGTCTAATTCCACGCGAGCGAAGCTGCGGGCGTCCACTAGTTTTACATAAGCGAAAATTTACAAGACGGCAGTACTATGTTAACTCATGTGACGTCAATTATGCCTTTGTTTTTCTCTAGGAAATGCGTTCGGTAGGAGTGCCTGCTGGTCTCGGGGACGATTCCTAGTTCGACCATATCGGTAGATTTGCCCTAGTTAAACACATCTTGATAGGCAAGGCAATGTGATAATGTTTGGGATAATTCCAGAATATTCTCGACCACAATATATCCACCACCGTAAAACATCAACAATTCAAACATGAATTGATTGATGAATTATTGTATGAATAGATTCATAGCAAAAATAGGCCGTTGGCGCAATCGGTAGTGACCCTGCCTGTTGCGCCAGGGTCGTGGGTCGAATCCCTCTCAGGACAAACATTCGTGTGACGAACACTTGTATTTGTTCTGTGTCTGGATGTTAATATTATCTATTTAAAATTTCTATGTATGTTTATCAGTCTCTGACACCCATATTACAGGCTCGCGCCTACTTTGGGGTCAGATGACCGTGTGTGAGAATGTCCAAGATATTTATTTATTTATAGCAAAAATAGGGAGATTTCATTCAGGAAGGTTTATTATGCTAAGGTCATGTATCTTAGCCCAGCAATTATCCAACTTATTTGAATTACGCCTCAACTTTACGGGTATCCATAAACACATGCCATCCAATCGCGCATTTCCCCTATTCGCAATGTAGGCGTTTCCTATATTGGTCTGACCCATATATTACCTACTAACAAGGCCCACTTTACCTCAACTGCCTATGACGAACGGTAATTCGACTCGGTAATGCTTTGTTTATGTTCACTAAATCCCGAATGCTTTCGTTCGACCGAGATGAGCGCACACCGAAAACCATCGAATGTCTACCTTGTGGAGTTTAACGACCTTTTTTTGTTTTGTACAGTAATTACAGTTTAACTACGTTTTAACTACTATTTAAAGGGTAGTTAGGTAACGGTGATAAATTAGTGGCAGAGTACGGTGCGGTGGTTCAAATCCTGCATACGCTTATAACTTGAAAGCGTGTGATTAAAACAATAAAATGTCTCAATGTGACAAAAACAATCAATTATCTGTAATTGAAAGATCTATGATTTTCTTGATAATGCACAGAAAGAAACTATAATTAGCATGTTCTCATAGCGATTGTTTAAACACCTACCTAATTGAGCGATCCGGATTTGAAGGGGTGATTGCCATCTTAAATCTCATCTATATTTTATCACCTACGTGTACAATGGCCGTTGCTTCTAAATATTAATTTGATCAAGGATATTTTAATAATAATAGTAATCTTGATCGTAAATTTCATCCGTCTGGTATCGTTGTCAATCGAATTCCACTTTTCTGCAGGCCGTGTCGCTGGACGATAACACTAGTCTAAGGGTTCGTTCACACCGTCGACCCTAAGCGTAAACCGATCCTTTGCTTTTATTCGCGACCGCTTATCTTTATATTTGATGGCAAATATTTGTTTAGGGGCACCGCTTCGCACACTACACTTGCATAATAGTAAGTCAATGGACAGGACATACGAAGGTGTTTAGTTAATTTCATCCATTCTTCAGCCTATTGATGTCCACTGCTCGTCATAACTAATTGGCATATTACTTTGACATATGTAATTCATTAATATTAGTATGGTAAATTAACTTGGATAAAAGACCGACCACAAATGGCTATGAATGGAAGATGTAGTATTTTATGGAATAAAATCAATAAATATGTAGTTATAATGTATGGAAAATAGAGGTAGCAAATATTTTTTCTGAAGTGATTTTTGAATAATATAATTACTTTACTGTAAGGTGCATTGTTATAAAAAACAATAGTAGTATATAACTAGTTTCCACAGTAAATTTAGTTCCATTCATACTTCCCGGCCCAATCCGTTTATGGTTGATAAATGCAGTCAGATATGACCATTAGTGACAATCACGTAGCTACGTGTACGTGTACCTATAATAGGTTATTTCGTTTGAATTCCCCGGCAATCCGACATAATTCCAAAGTTAAGCGTGGTGAAATTATTTGCTTAGTCACTTCACTTGATGCCTCTTACGTGAATAGGTTTTGTGATGAGATGTCGGAATTAATTTGGAGCCCGAAATGTCAATATGATTAATTAACGTATTTCAAACTTCGTGGAGCGTTAGGTATATTTGGTTGAAAAATAATTTGTTTGTATGAGTGTTGGATGTTAAATTTGTTATTTTCTCTGTTTGTCTGCCACACGAAAACGGAAAAGAAGCAATACCAATGTGAGAGTATTGCTGTAAGGATTTCTGTACTCTACGGATCTGTTCTACTTTTGAATATACATAGTTTTATCCACTAGCAATAAGTCGGAGTCGAAGGCAGGTGTATTCATACATAAAATCGTAAATACTTACGTCACCAACTATTTTGAATCCCGTGTTCTACATAAACGATAGGTACGTTTGGAAACGTATTTCAAAACATTGATTCCGTCTTGTAACGAAATCACATCCGTTCAGAAACCTGCCCCATTGCATACATATTATATTCTTCGTCGAAAAGATCGAAGCTCTATCAAATGGGTATACAATAACCTCCAGTTGATATGCATTACGTTTTTCTACAGCTTTTTATTCCTAACATTAATAGTCATCGTACGTGTCGTATAGGTGGACGAAATCGGCCTTTGTGATCGGACAGTTACCTTTTCGAAGGTCGTTTCTTGTTGCGTATTGGCTTCGCTTCTCTATTTGCTTTTTACCTTTTAGAGTCGAGATCTTTTGATTCTTGTTTTTAAGCGGAAAGCAGATAGTAGCTGTAGAGCTAATGTAAGAGAAATCAAATTACTTTGTATCTATAAAAATAGCTGCTTTGGCCCACTGCAGGATAAAATCTATTCTCACAATTTAAGGTTCATTACTTAAAATATTACACAGGTTTACTATCACACTAGATTCGTGTGTAGTCCCTGGCACCGAACATTTAAATCACACCTCCGATCAAATCACTGTGATGCATTTGCATGAAGCCGTAGTTGGTAAGTGATATCAAAACCCCTCCTGCCATGGTTTGAGGCTTAGAAGCCGTACAGGGACTCAAGTTCGACGCTCTATTGATTCTGTAACCTTTCGTACATCCAATTGACATTTGACACTTTCTCCTGGCGAATTTAAATTACCTCCGTAAATTTGTAAATTTTTCGTTGGAACCGCGATGGATTTAATAGTTGCAATGGTTTTGATAGAATTAATTTTTCTTCCTTTCTGTAATACTATTGTTATATTTATGATGAATTCTATTCTCTGAGTTCCCAAAATTTTGAATCCACTGTGTGATTAGAATGTGAAACTAAAACAAAATAATTTAGCTCGTATTATCTGCAATCCTCTTTGTAGAGATTGCACGGTACTGCAACAATAATGGCTTTGTGGTTTGTCCCCTATAACAGTTGCTGATACAATCCAGCTGATAGGCTGCCGTGAGGTGAACGACCTTCAACTGCACCTCTGCTTAGCTTGGTCGGCTGTAACTGTTTTAGATCTGTTTTATAAGGTTTGTTTAGTGGGAATGTTTGTATGTAAGTATGAGGATGTTTATTCCATATTTGATGCAAATATACATGAGGTATTGAAAAAGACATTAGTCAGATATTACATTTTGTATATGGAAAAAATAATTTTTAAGTTTTGTGATGGTAGAAACGTTTAATTTTAAACTAAGACTGTCTAAGTCTTAGTCTGTTTCTCAAATAAAGAACTTGAACTTAAGTATAAGATAATAGCGGTCAAGTCTACTTAAGTGTAACTTACGATTCCAGATGAAAAGTGGCAATGGAGTATTTCCCTGACTTTTTTTCTTCCAGCATCATATCGTTACTTGCAAATTGAAGACAGCGTATACATTGAACACCTATAGGTGCGTTTGTAAATACATTTTGAAATAAATTTGGAACCCCTTTTTAATGGACTTGACTTTAACTTGAGTCTGGCCTTATAATTTTATCGCGTCTACAATTTGGCCAACTGGTCTTGTATCCTTTGCAGCATTTTCTCACTGCTTGTTCCGATCACTAATCCCTACAATTCTCGTCATGTTTTCACTCCTGCATCCATCAAAACGCATACGTAAACTAGATTTATAGTTTCAGTTGTATTGTACATTCATAAATATAAAATGCTATATAGTCACGTGCGAATGCTTCGAATTTGATGGTAATCACCAACTCAGCAGTTGCAAGTTGCAATGCGACGTCATGAATGTATGTTATGAATGATGATGAATTCGATTTTGCGTTAGGATCAGCTGGTACTTGAATATTATTTTGAACTATGAACGATGAATTTTCGTAAGTAGACATATTATTATGATGTTTATGTGATGATCTGACAAGTGTTTTTGAGTGTTTGAAGCTGCATACGTCATCGTCTTAATTCTATAGTTTGTAACTCAATAAAAACTATATAACGCTGCATGTATATAGAGACATGACATAGACTAAAGAGTCGCTCCGCTCTACCGACTCTTTATTCTATGGACATGATAACCCATCCCATGATGTTCGTGTTTGTATATCGATATTAGATCGATATTTCCCGAGATATGCTTTAGCTGCTGAGGCTGTCAAACGAGAACGAAATGACGTCGTTTAAGGGAGCCTATAAAACAATGTTCATGAATATCAAAGTGTTCATCGTATTATGTGATATACTCAGTAAATCGGATATGAAAACACAGCAACCAGGAAAACCTCACGTTCACCACCGAACGTGTCGGATTTAACCGCCTCGCGACTGAATAGGTAATCCTCCTTTCGTAACGCAGTACGTACTCGTATCTATCTATTGAATACAGTTCCGTTCTGTTATCGTTCTCACAAGTATTGTGTTTCTCATTTTATTTCCATATTTTCCGTGTGGTTCAGCTTTCACTCACGATTTCATGCTGGTTTTGCCAATTTAGATACTATTTGACAACTTACAAGCCTGTCAGCATTAACTTTTTTTATAACATAGACAGACAAACATACGGGTCACCTGATGGTAAGTGGTCACCGTCGCCTATGGACATGGACACGTGTGACACCAGGGGCATCACATGTGCGTTGCCGGCTTTGAAGGATGCGCTATAATTTTTATTTGTATAAATTTGGTATTCCATTACTTTATATAACCTCGGGGAGCCATTGAAATAAAACATAATTGTTTAATCTTCATAAGAGTCAATTTCCTTTGCATTTTTATGTTAAACCACATTTTATCAAATATACTCAAAATATGAATCGTCTTTAAAGTAATCTTTCAAATTCGAGTAACGTTGCCGCGTTGTAGGTTATGATGATAGCGATAACATGATAGCGATATCATAAATATTGTTATCTGTTCTAAAACATACGTTTGCCCTTCGTTGTTGTGTACTTACTTACGTACCCATGGGCTTTGTAACGATCGAAGTTGTTAATTTTATAGTATCTCGTGATTCACCTCGTAACCGAACTTCCTGAACCGAAGGCTTATTGGTTCTGTGTCAGTGATTATCAATGTGATTTATTGGTTTTCGTTTTCGGCTATAATGTTATGATATGAAAATACATAAGTAGTTTGTTAATTTATGTTTTAAAATTATATAATCAGTTTTGGTGGCCTTAGTAGCAGTAGGTATGTTTCAGGTATTATTTCAATATTTACAAATAGCCGCTGTCTCTCTGTCCTGCGAAACAGGCCTGACACTGTTTTGAGCGTTACAAAGCCATTTAGCCCTTATGTAGCAATTGATGTTGGTAGTAAATCAATGCCCCTAAATGACGAGCCAATGATTTCAATGAGGTCTTAATTAATTTTCACTTGGATAATTTAATAGTGTACAACAGTTAACAAACAGTGTATTCGTTGTGCGCATGTATAAAAAGTAAATGTAAGGCGAAATGTAAATCAGGAAGCACTGATGTTCTATCGCAGAAGTCGTGCTACGCCTCCGCCAACACCACCCACACTGAGTTTCTACATGGCGACATGAACTCCACTGATATACCAGTATCTACTCTCTACACACTACACCGAGTAAACATTTAAAGCTGCAATTTATTCAATGTTGGGTTAGCAACATACCTGAAGCAATAAATTAACAATTTGTTTTTAAATCGTTAATATTATTATTAATACGTAACATCGATTCTATTCAGAATGAAAATTGCTTAGAAGGTTATACATACATTGTCATCAGCATTCATTTATTGACCCTCGGTCCTCACTGAGATAGTCCCCCAGTTTGTCCTAATGAGTATTGGATACAGAGTCATTAGCAGTGGTGAGCATGGTTGTCATATTTTATCCCAAGCTAGTACGGCCCGATTAAAGTATATTGTCAAGTTAAGTTTGTATTACTTAACCAAACCGTTTGTTAAAACGTTTCATTCACTTCATCCGCCATTGCGTTCGAGTCTCTGTTGTCACGCAATTCAATAACTGCCTCGGAATATATCAGCGTGAGGCACAACGCAGACGACCGCTGGTTATAGTGTCTCGCTACTCCCCACTGACAGTTGTATGATCAGATATAATGGTATCGGTTCTTCTTTTTCCGTTTTATTTTGTTATTAGCTTGGTATGTATGTAACGGAGTCTTTGAACGTGATTTTCGCCCACTTCAAAGGGCCCGTTGCGTTGGCGCAATCGGTAGTGACCCTGTCTGTAGTGCCAGGAGTCGTGGGTTCGAATTCCATTCAGGACAAATATTCGTGTGACGAACACTTGTATTTGTTCTGTCTGAATGTTAATATTATCTATTTTAGTATGTATTTAAAAATAGCTATGTATTTATGTCAGTCTCTGACCGACATATTACAGGATCGCACCTACTTTTGGTTAGGATGGCCGTGTGTGAGAATGTCCAAGATATTTATTATTATTATCAAAACACAAGTTAAGGCGGTAGAAAATCTGTTACTATACACGATATATCTGTTAGTCGACCGCAGTCGCCCTGGTCTGGAAGCACGACTAATGCGATCGTCGCAGATTTGTTGTGTGCATGATGTATGGCCGGACGGCCATTGATTCTCAATGACACCCGCGTGTCGTTCCGCCACACGGTATCGACAACACGCCGCCTGCTCCATTTCCCGCCGATTGCATAATTAATTCGGTGCAGTGTATAAAATCGATTTTCACTTTCACATCAACGGTTTCAAAATCTGCGTGAGCACCAACATATTACCCTGCCAATATGGTTTGCGCAAGTTTATTTAAAGTATGGTAATTAAATAAAGCGGTGACAGCCCAGTGGTTATCGAACTCGCCTCTCACTCGAGCGGTCCGGGTTCAAACCCCAGCGGCACGCACCAATGACTTTTCTAAGTTATGTGCGATTTGAGAAATTAAATGTTGCTGAAACGGTGATAGACACATCGTGAGGAAACCAGCATACCTGAGGGTTCATCATAACGTTCTCTAAGGTATGCTAAGTCTGCCAATGCGCATCCTGCCTAATCTCTCCCATCCAATTTTTACACAAGGACATTTCTTTACTATCGACTAACAATACATAAGGTCCTTCATACTAGTTATTCCTTCGGTTCAGTGCGCTAATAGGTATGATTCAAATAATATGACATCGAAGGAAAGAAAAAGCAAGCAGAAGAGCAGGAAAAAACTGAAAAATTTACTCTCCTTCTTCACTTTAAGCTGATGTTGGGTTTGTCGCGTATATAAATCAACCAACAGATAGAAGGACTTCAGACAGACAGAAGGACTTCCTCAGCCACCTTCGGCTGAGGAGATTCGGGCCTCTAGGAAATCAACCAACCTTGTTTATGAGATGCTATCAATACGGTTTTGGGGGCTCACAGTATTGCGATGCTAACTCCGAGTCTTGCGTATTTGAGGAAAGCTAGACCTTTTGGAGGTAGAAGATAATCTCTAACTATGGAGATAGTATTATCAGAAGGCACAGGACCGGTCGGAGCGGGGTCATTTAGGAGAGGCCTATGTCCAGCATTGGATCTCAAAACGCTGATGGATGGAACGATGGATTTACCAAAGTTGATTTTCCGACAGATAGGTTTATTCGGTTAGTGTAACGCGATCCTCATGTGAATTGTTAAAGTACTTCAACATTGAAAAATATACCCATAAACCAGCAACTAACTGCCTATGACGCGACGTTAGTGAAAAACCTTGACCAACTTTTCCGTTTTTTTTTGTGCCACACCAATGTATGTTGTCTTGGCAATGGTGTTTGTTTAGCATTAAAACCTATACATAACCTTTCATCCTTTGCTGCCCGTGATGGTTCGCTGCGACCCATAGACATCTCACTACTGGGCACGGATCTCCCCCACAGACATTGCTGCGGGAGGTCTAGAGCATACTCCACCACGCTGCTCCAATGTGGATCGGTGGAGGGGTTAGTGGCCAACCCAGTGTCGAATGTTCTCAAGGCACCCGAAGGTCTTCGACAAGGCTTAACGACTGTTTCCAGCACTGTAAACAACTGGGACCCGGCTTTACGTACTCTCCGAAGCACGGTGGTGGTTACCGGGTTGTAAAAAGTGCCATCAAACCGAAAACGATTGTAAAATCACGGTTAGTCGGGAGGTAGTGCTGCGGTGACGTGAGCGCCGGAAGCGGGCGGCGGCGCACGACGCATAGTAAAGTTTTTATGGCAATGCAAACGTACGGGTAGCAAGTTACGAGCCTTCGAGTGGTGTGGGGAATGGCGCGCCTACAATTAGCTAATTGTCTAATAATGACCATCAGGCAGTAGTCACGTAGTAGCTCGCGTCGATTCAATGTGATCGAAAGAGTTAAGCAACGTCGGGCGCGGTCGGTTTGTGGATGGGTGACCGCTAGTGGACGCTACCGTGCTTCGGAGGCCACGTAAAGCCGTCGGTCCCGGTTGTTTTCAATGCTGGAAACAGTCGTTAAGCCTTGTCAAAGACCTTCGGGTGGCTTGAGAACATTCGGCACTGGGTTGGCCACTAACCCCTCTACCCGATTGGACCAGCGTGGTGGCGTATGCTCTAGACCTCCCGCCAGTGTCTGTGGGGGAGACCCGTGCCCAGCAGTGGGGCGTCTATGGGTTGCAGCGACAATCAGGAGCCCTGACATGTAGTACGATAATGTCCAGTACGCTTTAGTCTGTCGAACGTATGTTGTGACGATACTAAACAGGATTGATGATTTCGTTTCTATGATACTATTTGTATTTCTTTAAGGTAAGGTGTTCTTTAAAGTTTGGAATTTATAACTGGAATTTTAAAACAAAAGTTGCCATCAAATTCGCTTAGACTTATCAAGTGAAATCCACTGCCCCTTTCTTTTATTACTAAACCCTCTTCAGCGAGTTTTGGACTTAGTCGATTCCCATAGTCCTCTCCCAATCCCAATGCTCGCCACATAACAGATTTTCATAGTTTCTAAGCTGACCTTTCTCTTCTTTTATTCTCTTTCCTATTTAAAAAGAAACTGTCTTACGACACTCATTTTAGTCGAAAGTTATCGTAGGTAGCTTACGCCGTGATGAGTCAGTGTTACAATCACCTGCCGCGCGAGGTTATTTAAAGCGTTTACTAAGTTGTCACGTCACAACACGTCTAGTTTGATTCCATCGACGATTGTACACAAACGAACTAAACAAGTCGCCCCATTAACGAGTAATGGAAGTAAACGTCTAATCATGATTTTCTTCCGTTTAATTAGGGCTGGTTCTTGTTGAGATTGTGTTAGCGATAAGCGATGAACAGTTTCGCTATCGACATCAGAGAAGATAATAATATAAGATATGTACCTAGCTAGCTACCTACATTGTACACAGTTCAAACTATATGGAATGGACATATGATTTTATACAACACAAATAAATGGATCTATTTATTAAAAGCTTTTATTTAACTTCACTCGTATGTATCTTGTAAGTAAGTATTTATGTATGTCCTGGAATCTTGCAATCAATATTTCACCCACCTCCACTGAAGCTATCAAGCTGAAATTTGGCACACATATTTGGTTCCGATGAAAATGCATGAAAATAAAAAAGTTTTAAAAAGCTTTTTGAAAAAAAAATTTTTTAACGGTATAATTATTCAAGAACAGCCTCATTTACAATATCGAGTGCATGTTATAGTTATAGACCGAAACTAGTCGGCGTTAGTCCCACTTTTAAAGCGCGTGATTAAGCCTATTAGCTTATACCATACATATTCTCTCAAATATGAATTATCTCTCCCATGTGTATATATGTATATATGAGTATATTACATAAGTATTATACTAAGGTATAGTTGATGGTGGAACACATAGCACTACGCTATGCAGTGAATCACATCGCGGCATAGAGCGGCGTCTAGAATACTCAAGCGTGCTGAGTATCCTTCCCGCTTGATTCATCAGCCATTTTAACATTGTTGTTTAACTTGTAGGTATGACGTATTTATTTCAAGGTAAAGTTCAAATCGTAAGTATCGCATTTCACGCAATTGTCAGCTATAAAATCCGATGACTTATCATAATTCAAGACTAATAAGTTAAAAATTCGTAATAAAAAAAAACGTAAATAATTTTTATTATTAACAAAACCTTATACTAATATACAATAGCGGAAATACACTCATTTAGTACTCACTCACTCGTACCTATCTACAAGTAAACACGATAGGCGACAAAAGTAGTAAAATTATCGTTTAATAGGTATAATCATCATTAGTAATCATGTCATTGGTATCGTGACAGAATTTCGGTAATATTTTCCAGAATCGATAATCGAATTTAATCGCTTCCAAAGAAGAATGATTCCTGAAAATGTAGAAATTAATGTTAAGTCGCATCGATTTACTGTCTAGATAACCATGTAGTTATTTCTAGGCGTGTTCTCTAAAGTAATGAAGCAAATACCTTGCCTCTATGTCTCGGTTAAGGTGTCAATAGCAGACGACCTTCCGAGCAACTTGTTTTTAATCTATCTATGATACTCTTTTATATAAAACTAGTGGACGCCCGCAGCTTCACTCGCGTGGATTTAGATTTACCATTACCCATTAACGACGTCTACCCGTCTAACAACTTCAAAAACGGCAAAGTTTCATACTAACTTTGCACCCCCGTTTTACCCCCTTAGGGGGTGAATTTTCAAAAATCCTTTCTTAGTGCTCCCCTACGTTATAAAAGGAACCCCTGTGCAAAATTTCAAGTTTCTAGCCCTTATAGTTTAGGCCCTGCGTTGATATGTCAGTCAGTCAGTCAGTCAGTCAGTCAGTCAGTCAGTCAGTCACCTTCTCCTTTTATATATATAGATAGAGTTCTGTTAGAACTGTTTTTAGGATTTATTTGTAATTTTTCATAATTTTTTCCAGAATTTATAGCTTGATAGAGAACACAATCTTAAAGTAAAAGAAAATATCTTCTGAATGAATTTTTACATGGATGGTAACTTTTTACTATAGAGCTCTAGGAATCTTTAAAAATAAGGGTATCGTTGTCATTTTAATGAACTTTAAAAGAATCCCTAAATTAGTCTTTACCTAAATTTTCTACATTTAAGAATTGTTATTTTCCATATACTTATCCTTAATCTATTCCAAACTACCCTGTAGTATGTATGTATATGTAGATATAATATTATGGTATTTGGGCGCCAGTTATGAATGGCGCACGTTCTTCGCGCCAACGCGTGCCGTGCATTCCAGCGCATTATTAAACCCTCGCTATATATAGGGAATTAATTACACATTACCATATATGTACGTATCCACACATTATGTCATACTACAGCAAGTACGACTACGCACTTTGTGTGTTTTCCCACACACAATAAATGGCCGTTTCAACGACTTGAATTCTTTCTGTGAAAGCACTTAACAGAAATTATGCCAAAACTGTGTTATGGAAAAAGATCTGCCTGATGAGACACTAAATCATACGCTGCGACCCATAGACGTCCCACTGCCGGGCACGTGTCTCCCCCACAGACACTGCTGCGGGAGGTCTAGAGCATACTCCACCACGCTGCTCCAATGCGGATTGGTGGAGGGGTTAGTGGCCAACCCAGTGTCAAATGTTCTCAAGCCACCCGAAGGTCTTCGACAAGGCTTAACGACCCACGTTTCCAGCATTGAAAACAACCGGGACCGACGGCTTTACGTGCCCTCCGAAGCACGGTAGCGTCCATTAAATTTTGCCACTAGCGGTCACCCATCAACAAACCGACCGCGCCCGTCGTTGCTTAACTCTTCCGATCACATTGAATCGACTGGAGCCATTGGGCTATGGATACTACTAAATCATACAGTAGGTCTATTTAAGCGCCTCTTTCTACCCACTAGTGACTAGGTACTATTATAAGATAAATTTACGCATGAGCAGCAGTAGAGGAAATTACTCCGCTGCTCTATATAAGGATTGATATTAATTATTCAATTTGTATTATCACCTGTAATCATGTTGGCATTGATCTTGCTATATCATATAACAACAAAAATGTAGGTCTGCACGAGGTTGAACAAAGTTGCCATTGGAAGGGTTTTTTAATCGCAATTCATGCGTAAATTATATGACATAATGTAAATTTTATGCGTAAAATTTGGAATTTCGTGCAGGACCACTTTAGAATCACAAATCGTGAGTTAAATCTCACTCGCTTCTGACTTGATTGCAATATGGCAAATGTTACTCGGTCGACCTCAAGAACCTGGAATCGATAGCTATTAACTCCAACGTCTTTACGATTCCACGTCGATCAATATTTGGTACTTACTTCGTCTAACGACTAATCGATCGTAACACATTAAAATTCTATTTCAACCTGCGCTTATAACACCCGAGGAATAGATCGTTTAACAGCATTCTTTGCATTGCTTCTGAATTCTAATGACATTCCAAGATTCTATTGAAGCCAAACATTGCAAAACGATCCCTAATTAGACCAATCGCAGTTTCCTTTTTTGTCCACTTCATAGTGTCTGTTCGCAATTACAAAAAAAAATGTGGGCTAATCAAATATTACTGAGGAATCCCAGTAGTCGCGTGAGATCGTCCGCATAATAAAATGATGTCATTTGGCAAGGAAAGCGGCTGTTATTGTAACAGTGATGTCATACAAGCTCGATTGTTGCGTGGGAGGGCGTTGCAGTTTTAATAAATTTTTAACTGACCCTGACACCAGCGAAGTAGGCGACCGGTAATTGTATTAAGTTCTGCTTTAAAAATAATGTGGCTAGTTATCAATGCTCTGTCCGCTCGCCTTTGAATATACAGAATACAGATGACAATGTGTATACGTCCATACCCCTCCCGTTTTAAGAGGTGACTAGTGCCCAACAGGGTACAAAGTTGTGTGGTTTTGGCATTCTTCTTCGCTGCATTTTAGGAGTCATGAAGCTTCCTGGTTTCTTTAAGCTTCTGTAACTCTGTTTCCATTTTATTCTTATACAAAGCGTCTCAAGTCACCACTAGTGCTCGTGCTCGTACGGTTAAGGTAATGAGCGGAAATACCTCAGTGATGGATCCGCAGGCTTTCTTTGCTTTGACCTACCATTTCATCGACGAATTGTTGTCTGACACCGCTTCTAAGCGCGCGAAATAACCAGAGTTTTTTTTTAAATAAGCAAAGCGCAGCTAGTGACGCGGGAGCGTGTACGTAACGCTCTAATTGGCGTTAAATGGCGACCATTGATTGAATTCCTCGCCCTCATGAATATGGACGAGCCTCGCTATTTGCATTCATTCAGTTAATTACCTTTACTCGGCAATAGCGGAATGGATGGCGCTCGTAAGTTGATTATGAAATTAAATTATTTTTGCGGGCTTATTAAATGGCAGATAACAAACGATGACCAAGTTGCGTGATTTTTTTAAATTATGGACCAGTGTATATGTGTATCCTGGTAGCGTGGTTTAAACAATATACGATGCGTAGCAATTAGTGATGCCATACTTAACATAGCTCTTTATGTAATGTATGATATCACGCATGCTCGTTCTCTACCTATAAATAAGAACAAATAAAACATAACCTTATAAAAGTCCTCATACTTTGGAGGCTTTCATAATGAGGTTACAATTTGAATTATTAGAACTTAACCTTGTAAGTAGGTACCGATACCAAGCTAGGAATTCGGATGCTGAAATGAACACAAAAGTTAGACAATCAAATTATCGAGCTATATTTAGTACGAGGAATAGCAGAACCGGTCGGCGCTCATAGCGACCCCGGACCGGTTCAATAGACTACTTCTGCTCCGGTGCACGTGCACCCACTCTGGCCAACTTTCGCCGGTGGCTCTGTACGTTCTAGGGCATTGTAAGATCTGCATCTTGTTAGACAGTGACCAAAATAGTACTTTGTCCTTGTCTATTCATCTGTTTAAGACAGTCTTCCACTTGCGCTATTTTTTTCCTTTCGCCGGTTCGATTCCTTTCTGATTCGCACTCACTCCGGAACGATCGCAGCTGATAAGTTTTCAAATTAAGAGTTGCATCCCGTTTATTTGCTTAGCAGAACGCGGGCGGAACGGCTAAGCGGTTGTTCTGCATTCCAGATTTAAGGTGGCATGAGTCCAGCCAGGCCAACGACAAGTTTGGTTGATTTAAGTAGTAGACACTGCACACAAAGCGTGCTGCACTCTGGCGCCAGAACATTGCAGTAATATATCCCTAGTATTATAAAATTGATATATATCGGTAACTTAACTAAACATCATAATATCACAGCAGTGTGGTCCTGCAGCAATTAATTAAGCAGTGACAGCCCAGTGGCTATCGAACTCGCCTCTCACTCGAGCGATCCGGGTTCAAACCCCAGTGGCACGCACCAATGACTTTTCTAAGTTATGTGCGATTTAAATAAAATAAATTAAAAATGTCACTTGCTGTAACGGAGAAGGACACATCGTGAGGAAACCTGCATGCCTGAGAGTTCATCATAACGTTCTCGAAGGTATGCGAAGTCTGCCAATCCGCACTTGGCCAGCGTGGTGGACTAAGGCCTAATCCCTCCCATTCTGAGAGGAGACCCGAGCCCAACAGTGAGACAAAGAAAGGGTTGTGGTGGTGGTCCTGCAGACCGTATTAATGTAGCTGTCACATCTCGCGTGTCATTCCAATATGAAATCGAAGACTACTGTAGCCTATAGCTCATATAAGTCTGTGCACTTCAAAAATTATATCTGCAATCTACAGCTAATCTTATCCATATTACATTTTTGAAATATACAGTCACCAATATAATCTCACCAATATCATTCTTCTGGAAACAGAATGATAAATTGAAAAACAACGACGACTGCATCTCTGTCAAGTGTTCGAGTCAAGGTTGTATTGTATCAGAGCATCTGTAACACGGACGCGCGACCAAAGTTCGTGGCGGTGGAATTCTTTTGTTCAACATGTCTATTGTTCGTCTTCCTACCAGCCCACTTTCACGTTATCCTGAATAAACACATTTTGTTGATTATACACCAACCGAGTAGGTAACATTATGTTAGGAAAGCTAATCATAATCTCACGCTGTATGTAAGTGTCTTTAGACGCAAAAACCTAAGTACGGCGAGCACACTATAATAATATCCAAATTATTGTATCAGTAAAACGACTAGTCATTACTAGTCGAATCTCAGTGCAGGTCGTTGACCCCCGGTAATCGATCACTTGTCATGCCGCACATAGTTGCATTCTCCCCCACCCTGACTGATATTTTGTTTCTTCGAAAACTACGCGAAGATACAACCCAAAGTCCCACTGTTGAGCAATGGTATCTGAGGATGCCTGTAGCATACACCACCACAAAATGCGGATTGATGCAGAGAAAATTTATACCTATGGTTTTATCATTGTCGTATGGGTAGATGTTTGTACTAAGGCTTAAAAATATATACTACTAGTGGACGCCCGCAGCTTCGCTCGCGTGGAATTAGACGTAACATAACCTAAATACAAAATTTCATTTAAATAATGTAGGTACATACAAAAAACTTTTATACCTGCTAACTTTGCACCCCCTTTTACCCCCCCTTAAGAGATGATTTTCGAAACTCAATAAAAAACCTTCATAGGTACTGAATTTCATTCGAATAACATCAAAAACGGCAAAGTTTCATACTAACTTTGCACCCCCGTTTTACCCCCTTAGGGGGTGAATTTTCAAAAATCCTTTCTTAGTGCTCCCCTACGTTATAAAAGGAACCCCTGTGCAAAATTTCAAGTTTCTAGCCCTTATAGTTTAGGCCCTGCGTTGATATGTCAGTCAGTCAGTCAGTCAGTCAGTCAGTCAGTCAGTCAGTCAGTCACCTTCTCCTTTTATATATATATATTATATTAGCTTTTTACGCTCTTTTCAAAACTCTTCAAACGAATTAATTTTCCCCACAGACCGTTTTCCATTTTTAAAAAATATAAACAATGTACGCCTTGGCCATGTCATCGTCAATGGCAACGTTATGTGTCAAAAGTAATACGAAGTGGCGATGGCTGAAATGACATTCACAGAGTACATTTTATATTATTGTAAAGCATGTCAGTTGAGACGTTTTCAACTATAAAATTACATTAAATAATTTGCAATAAAATAATATTTTGGCTAAAATTAAGATGTAAGCTATCCTATCTTTCAAGTTGGATCAAACTGCACACGGTGTGCAAATTTAATTTAAAATTGGTTAAGTAGTTTAGGCGTCCATTAACGTCCAACAACGTGACACGTATATTACATATATATATTAAGATGTCTTCCTTCTAAGCATGTCAACAAAAAATCTTTAAACAGCTCAATATTACGGCTATCCGCAAACAAAAGATCATCCTTTGAAAATGCGAAAACTCTAAGTTAATGTACACGTCATAAAATTATCTTTGATGTCTCACATTTATCGGTCTCATTGGGTATTTGTCTGTACCTACTCAATTAATCAGAAGTTAAATGCCATATTTATAGTAACTTGAAAGTCTCATTTACACATTTTTTCTGACAATACTTTTGCCGCGTAAAATATGTGAACTTATACGAATGACACATGAACAATCAACGCATCTGACTGTTTTTTTCTTCTATGATCGAAAATTCAACGAGACAAGCTACTACTGAACTAAACCAAAAACCTATTCAGCTATAAGAGGGTCGATTCGCAACCCAGCATTCTGAATTCGGAACACTAAGGAAAATTAAACTACACACTGAATTAGTATTTCATAAACTAGGGGAGCGCTTGGGAATTCCGTGTTATTAATGAATAAGGCGTTCTGCGCAGACAGGGTGCGCGGTAGACCGACGACGTTTTACCAGCTGTCATTAGACTGCAAAGGTCTTCAATGCAGTGTACAGTTCCAGCCGGTCACATAACCTTTACAAAATCTGACACCCTGGTACCTTCGGGGTTTATAGTGTTCCGTAACTTATCAAGGACCCCATGCTGACATGGTAAATATACATTTCATTTATTTCCAATACATACAGCACAGTGCTTTAATAAAATTAGCCAGTTCGGATTTTCAGAAGCCTTATGACAGTAGTGTGAACTATTTTAAAACTTGTCGAAGTGAAATCTGATGTTACAAATCTATTGTCTATATAATTAATTTTTACACTCTATTACAAATAGTTTTTAATACAATATTTATAAACTGTTCAAAATGTTATAAGTTCGGCTAATGGTAATGTTCGGCTTTTGGTATTAAATAAAACATCACATCAAGATGTATAGTTACATAATCGCATAGTAATTTTATGAATTGCCCTAAAGTAATGACTGCAGGTCATGTCATGGGTAAAAGAAAAGCATGATATCTTCCATTTGTAATTGTTGTGTCTTAGTCCATTTCACTTAGCAAATAATTTAAATTAATTCCAATGAACAGAATGATCTTTATTTAAGTATAATGAATTCTTGATTGGCGAACGTCCAGGATATTTTGCATAAAAAAAGAATTAGTTTTCTTGCGGTTTTTTTAGAAGGCTATAATTAATGTGTGTACTGACTTTTTAATTTGCCAAACAATTTATGTACCTCACAAACCTTGGATGGTTCCAAGTTGTGGACCGATTATTTTGAAAATACCACGAATTAACAGCTGCATGTCTCACAAAGAAATATCATTGTAAAATATAGCTTTTAAAGGGAATTTACTTTACGATTTACGATGGCTTTTATCGTATTTCGTTAATGTGTAGTAGGATTTAGCTAGCGAAAAATGGTGGGAGCTGATGTGGAGCTGTTTATGCTATTCAAGGCGGCATAGAGCATACACTGTACTGAACATTCTAAACGGCAGCGGTCAGATAAAAGCCCAAATATACAAGCTCAGCTTCCTCTTTATAATCTTCACATTACAAATTCTTATAAACAAAAAATCTTGTCGTAAGCAAAACCTCAACAATAGCTTCAAACAAACCACTAGACTAAACATTTAGGCGCGTTATTAGCACTTCCTCGACGGTGTTGAGAAACGCTATAATTACACTATGGGAGTGATTTATCGATCTGAAATATTAGCCGCTATTGAACAGCTTAGGGAAGTAATTGATAAGTAAATTAGATCTACAGATAAGGCTCTCTTAATAGCTAATTTAAACGTATAGTTAAATGTGTTTCCTAAACGTTCAATTGGCGAGTATTGATTGAATTGCATTGTATGTTTGAACACATCCTATAAAAAGCTCTTATTTTCCTTGTAAAGTTTATTTCCCCCCGTCCACTGATTAATTAATTCGAATACAAAGATCACGCTGATTCATTGTCATTAAATGTTGGTCCACTTGCGATTCACGTGGTCGAAGAATTCGGAAATATCTATCTTATGGTCACATTTTACTGAGGCTTAACGAACTTATGGATTTTCTCTCCCATCCTCAAATATACTCCGTTGAGGCAACTCCTTCAGCCCTCTCCCAACTTTCCTTACCCCCATAGTCCTAAAATGTTGTAATAGTAGAACAGGGTCTGTCATTAACGTCATGAAAATATATTTGTTTGTTATTTCTCAATTTTGCTCAATTTTTAAATGCTTAGTCATACCGATGAACTAGTTCTCATACAATTTTGCATACAAATCGTGTTTCATACATGACGTCGGTACAAGGTGTAGTCTGTCGTAGTCTTTGTGAATTGGCACTGTGTTACCGTGTGTGCCATTGTAACGTCAGCAGCGTCATTTTAGCAGTAATTGCTGTAACATCAATTTATCATTCAATTGCACTGTGATTACATACCATATATTTATGTTTTGCACTTACTTCAACTTGCATTGTTTGAGTTGGAGGGCTATGGGAATTCCTATGATAAACAGCTAATTGTGCATAATACGAGTACCTGCCCCTATAGATTAGGTTACTAGTGTCATAAATGGTCATTTTCTTAACAAAGCGATGACAGTGGTCAAAACATCGTACTCTTAAATATTAGACATTCAGGTTCCAAACCAAGGATCCTATGATTCGCTAAGTTATGTAAGATTATGCATACATACGAGTATATATAAGTTGGTACGCACGTAGTACTCACACGAGTATACTTATTACAACTCCCAATGATCCTACAGGGTGTTGTTAAATACCCAAAACGACCCCTAAGTAAGTTTTTTATTAAAAGATGTTTACTTTCATTTTATAGACGTAGTAAACGAATACGTACTCGATCTAATATACTAACACAGCTTTACGACTGGCTGAGTGGAAGCCGGCGCGACGCCCGACGTAATAAAATGTCGCTGTCGGTTTAACAGACTCCTTGAGATATTTTCATTACTTTGTCATATTAAAGTGATAATGATTGGCTTGAAGCGTAACAGATTACTTGTTTGCAGAGGTATCAACCGGTAGGTACCGGTACATAATATAATCGAAACCAACAATAAAACCACAACAATCCCGTTTGTATTCAGTTTAAATACATTGCATGGGGGGTCCCCCGTGTCGAACCACCCGGAGTAGTTTTAATGATTCATAATTTATTGCCCACAGACAGTCCAACATGGATTCCCGCACAGAGCGTCGGCCCTCGCGTGGGACCCGCTGCTCAGGCTCGCGGCGCTCGGCACGGCGACGGGCGCGATCAAGGTGTACGGCAGGCCCGGCGTCGAGCTGTACGGGCAGCACACCAACCCGGAGTCGGCGGTCACACAGATACACTTCATACCAGGTACTGACGCACTCCAACATGTCACTCGGAGCGTCGGCCCTCGCGTGGGACCCGCTGCTCAGGCTCGCGGCGCTCGGCACGGCGACGGGCGCGATCAAGGTGTACGGCAGGCCCGGCGTCGAGCTGTACGGGCAGCACACCAACCCGGAGTCGGCCGTCACACAGATACACTTCATACCAGGTACTGACGCAGTCCATCTTGTCGCTCAGAGCGGCGCTTAGCACTAAGTCAAAGGGTGCGTATGGCAGGCCCGACGTCGAGCTGTACGGGTATCATGACAACCAACCCGGACTCTGTCGTGACTTCAGTACAGTAGTATCAAAATGCTTCAAGCATGCTTCACATTGCAGCTTCATACTTACTGTATGAAACTGCGGCGACCAGACAATACATTTCCAGGTACGGGTATAGAGACCGGCATCAAAATCCAGCGCTAACATTGAATGCGCAGAAGACGAAATTAGCGCGGGGCCTCCTAATTTTCAGTCGTAAGCACTGATTGGTTTGCCAGCCGTATTATGTATTCTCCTCGCTATGATTTCTTTCAGCGCTAGACTTTCGCCCCGTACAACAGTGTCGACGGTTAATATTAAGCCTTAAACAGAGACAGACATGTTATGGGGTCCACCCGCGCCTGAGTCTACCTGTAAAACGATACATCAACTAGTTGTCCGGTGCCGAATATGGTATGTACCAAAAGCAGAAAAATAAAAACGGTTCAGACCGTCATATAAAATAGCAACAGAAGTGTATCATCATCATCTCATTGAGTTAATTAACTTTTTTATTTTTATCTCAAAGTCCAAGTGGTGTGTTTATCGTACTAACAATTTTATTTACTAACGACCTTGATGAACAATCATCACCTTGATTAGGCTGTCGGTCATCATTCGAATTATTTATTTTATATATCATCAAGATGCTTGGCGCTTGTTGATCGCAATCAGTCAAATACTCGTTAGATGTGTACAAACAAAATATAAAACTAAGTTTTTGACACACGGTGTCAAATAATGACTCAAGGACTCAAAAGATGGTCACCTGTTCACTTGGACTATACTGTGTAGAATACTGTATTCTTGTCATTGATCGAAGATTCTTGTATTCTGAATACAAGAACTTAGGTTGTTAGAAGCTTTAAGCTAGCAAAATAAGGTAATATTAAAACATAATTTTTATCTTAAATAGGCCTACAATATTAAACAGAATAATTAAAACGAACTTCAAATCTAATCTCAAACACAATATACTTACTATGCAATTTGTTCGTTCCAGGCACCGGCCGGCTAATATCACTATGCGATGATAACAGCCTTCACCTATGGGAGATCACAGAGAAGTCGCTAGTCGAACTGAAATCACACACATTTGAGGGAAAGAACAAGAAGATATCCTCCCTCTGCGTGGAGTCGAGCGGGCGCAACCTACTGCTCGGCACCGAGGGCGGCAACATATACACGCTCGACATAAACACATTCACTATCAACGAGGACGTCATATACCAGGATGTTGTTATGCAAAAGTAAGACATGTTTTGTATACACACACGTCATATACACTTTCATCACTAAACATTCAAAACCAAACTGTCATTTATCGTCCGTCATATTTGAAGAGTCAAAAAAGTAACTTTTATCAGACGATCAAACTGGAAATATTCTTAAACAAGGATGAGTTAGAAGTAGGTACATTGAAACGGCGGGCATGTATTAAGCCACCTATGAAAGTAAGTAAACGAAATATGTTGGTGAGGATTGGGGTCAATAAAAATGTGAATGCCTTCCTCATAATATGTATGTATGTTGTTACGCATAAGGCTCAAATATGTATACACGCTTGACATACAACTCTTCAAGTGGAATTAATTATATGACAAGATGTTGTTAAGATCTTAAGGGTTTAACAAAGCATATAAGTGCCATCATAAAATTTAAATTGACTAAAACGAATTCTTCACAATTTCCAGCTGCCCAGAAGATTTCAAAGTGAACCCGGGCGCGGTGGAGGCGCTCTGCGAGCACCCCAAAGTGCCCACACGCATCCTGATCGGCTACAACCGCGGGCTGGCGGTGTTGTGGGACCGTACCGCCGCGGCCCCCACGCATACGTTCGTCTCCAACCAGCAGCTCGAGAGCTTGTGCTGGAATGACGACGGTGAGGATTTATACGATTTACAAACCAAGGATTAATCCACTATGCAACAATCCGCGAACAAAATTGTACGGTAGTGTACACCTACATGCACGCAGCACCTCTCTCCCCGCAAAGATTTGCGATTAACCGTCTAGTGTCTACTTACCCTGAGCATGCCTCGTTTTGAGGCGAAACACGTGTTGGTGTGTGTGTTGGTGTATGTTTTCACTAATCGCTTGTGCATGTTTCCTGTGTGGGAAGGAGGGAAGTGCTGCGTGCATGAAGGTATACATACACCACCATACAATTTTGTTCGCGGATTGTTGCAAAGTAGATTAATCCTTAGTTTGTAATAATGGAGTTCCGCAAAGTAATGCCTGATACAATTGGTTATTTGTACGATTTGTTGGTGGTTAAGTAATTGTCGAGTTGACGTTAGTAGTGTCCATAGCCCAATGACTCGCGTCGATTCAATGTGGTCAAAAGAGTTAAACAACGACGGGAGTGGTCAGTTTGTGGATGGGTGACCGCTATTGGGAAAAAATTTCATGGACGCTACCGTGCTTCGGCGGGCACGTAAAGCCGTCGGTCCCGGTTGTTTTCAATGGTGGAAACAGTCGTTAAGCCTTGTCGAAGACCTTCGGGTGGCTTGAGAACATTCGACACTGGGGTGGCCACTAACCCCTAGTGGGCTAACCCAGCGTGGTGGAGTATGCTCTAGACCTTCCGCAGCAGTGTCTATGGGGGAGACCCGTGCCCAGCAGTGGGACGTCTATGGGTCGCAGTAAGTACTTCTCTAATTCATACTGTCAACCACATACATACCGCAAAACAATTTGTTATTATAACATGGCAGAAAGAGTACTTTTTTTATTTAATTATTTTTATTCACCAACGGCATACACACTATAATATTATAATTATCTTATTCTCTTAAACTAATAATAGACTAGTGTGTATGCCAATTACAATTGCAATTACATTAACTAAATTAATTTAAAAGTTATTTTAATATTACAAACATTTCCAAACAGGCGAACACTTCACGTCATCCCACAACGACGGCTCGTACGTGACGTGGGAGGTGGCGGGCGCGGCCAGCGACCGCCCCCTGAAGGAGCCGATCACGCCCTACGGCCCCTACCCCTGCAAGGCCATCACCAAGTTCCTCAACAGAACCAGCGTCGATGGCGACGAGATTACTATTTATTCTGGTGGGTTTCTATGCTCCGAGAAATTGTGTTGGGTAGATTTAATATACGATTTGTGATGAAAGTCTACCTCTGACCCTGAATGGGTAGAAGTCGAAATTAAGGTATCGTCTGGTGCGGGGCGAGCGGGTTGTCCGTATTATGTCCTCGGCATTGATACCTCATGCGCATCTATCCCCTTTAGATTTCGTTCAGAGCTAAACTTTCGTGCTGCGAGCTGTACTAACCATGCTAAAAACAGCGGTGACAGTCTAGTGGGTATCGAACTGGCCTCTAACTAGAGTGGGTGTGGCTTCAAATTCTAGTGGTACGCACCAATTATGTTATTTGCTATTTGAATAATTTCTCATTTGTTGTAATCACATTATAATCTGTCTGGGCGCCTTCAAGCACGTCGAACTAACGCCTAAGCCCTCCCATTCCGAAAAGAAACCCGAGAACAACAATGGGACAATGAAAGAGTCATGGTGGTTGTGGACAGACATACGGTTATATGGAGTCTACGAGTTCCTAACTAAATTCCCCTCAAAGTTGCGATAATAGGAGGGGACCAAGCTAAAGTTAGTTCAACTGCCATGCACGGCACTTAACGAATCATGGAATGAAAAAAATTGTTGTCTCTTTCTTGAAAAGTAGTTTTTGTGTACTAAATTGTGTAAGATTCAATTTTTCTTTGTTTCATTTCAGGGGGTATGCCGAGAGCTTCATATTCAGACAAGTACACAGTCACAGTTCAACAGGGAGAGAAACACGTCGCTTTTGACTTCACTAGCCGTGTAAGTGTTAATTTCATTTGATTCAACTGTGAAATAGAAATAGTATTGCTTTACACATATATGTATGTACTATCCAAAAATTACATATGGACAAAACAAAAATAGGTAAATAGCTAGCACAACCGTTGACCGTGTCCGCCCAGCTGAGTGACCCTAACTGCCGAACCGCGGGTCCTGTGTTTGAATCCCATCCGGGGCAGATATTTTTGCTTTCATGCCCGTAAGTAAACAAACTTACACTTCTTTAGAGGCGACCATCTTAGTCCTCAAGGGTAGCAACACATCTGTGACTAACTTAGCACGAGACTCCTACTAACAAGTACTTACTGGACTATTACTAACACCAACTAACAGGACTAACTATCACTAACAGTCCCCAGTCCTCATACCTACTAACGAACTGACCAACTAATGTTCTAATTAACTTTCTCAACTAATTGGACTAACCATCCCAGTCTCTAATTGAGTCTTATTCAAAGTCAGTCACAGTTGTCATGGGCGGCAGCGGATGGGTGGTGCTGCAAGCTCGTTTGCTATCCTGTATCCATAAAAAAAAAAGCAAAATTCTCTGCACGAATAATTAGTAATAATTGTTACTTGCAGGTGATAGATTTCTTCACAACGACGCCAGTGCCGCCAGATGGCGCGCCGCTGCAAGAAGCGCGGCCGGACACGCCTGCGCAGATACAGGTGCAGACCGTCAACCAGGTCGCCGCTGCTCTGGTGAGTATTATAATGTTCTACGGTTGAATCTGACTTTATGATTACCACCACTACCCTGTCTTCCCCACTGTTGGGAAAAAGTCTCCTACCGAAATGAGAGGGGTTAGGCAATTAGTGCGGATTTAGTCTTCACATGCCTTCGAGAACTTAGAAACTCTCAGGCATGCCGGTTTCCTCACGACTTTTTTAAAATACGACTGGTTATTGACGCCAATAATTCAACTTTGCACTTTGAAATGCGCGCATGTTCTTAACTGCTAACGCGACATCCTCCCGAAGGGAGAGGTATACTACACATACTTTTCACCAGTTATGATTAATTATTACTACACCAAAATGTGTTGAAGTACACATCTGCATGCAACACAGTTTGGTTTGCATGTATTGCGATATAGCATCGATGCAGACTACCTATGTAGTGTAGCCACGTAACCCTACTGTACTATCCATATCCATACTATCCATACTAATATTATAAATGTGAAAGTATGTTTGTTTGTTTGTTTGTCCGGCTTTCACGTCGCAACGAAGCTATTATAAGGTATGGTTTTCGTATGTGGAGATAGTGAGGAGGGTGGAGAGTGACGTAGGCTACTTTTTACCGCGGTAAAACATCCTCATGGGAAGATATCGATGTTTTGTTATTTGCTAGATATTTAGTTCCGGATGTTGTTAATAGATGGCGTCAGTAAAATTCATTTGCAAGTTCTAAATTTCGCTAACCAGTGATACATGTAAATTAATGAAGTCATAGGCAACTAATAAATTGAATTGAATTTTGAATTCGCGCTGGATAAATTGTTGTTTTGGTTTAATATTAATATGGTAAAGGAATAAGACATGTGTCATGTATGATAAACCACTCATTGTTAATTCCCTTTGACCACGCGGGCGGAGCCGCGGGTAAAATCTAGTAAACTATAAGTTACGATGATGATGAAACTGGTTTTCCTTGACCAGGTGGTGCTAGCGGAGGAGGAGCTGGTGGTGATAGACCTGTGCGACGCCCGCTGGCGGCCGCTGCGGCTGCCGTACCTGGTGTCGGTGCACGCGTCCGCCGTCACCACCGCGCAGCTGGTGGACGGCGCCGCCAGCGGCGTGTGCGACAACATCGTGTGCGCCGGTCAGTGTGTCCCCCCGCTTTAGACTCTGTGCCTATCTGACAGATATATGACCTACTGTGGACCTAGTGGACGCCCGCAGCATCGCTCGCGTAGAATTAAACATTTCATACAACCTTTCAACTCACTTTTCGACACTGCAACACTTTTTTCCAATTAAAAAGTAGCCTATGCCTTGTATATGTATTTCTTAGGCTCTAGACTATCTGTGTACCAAATTTCATTTAAATCGGTTCAGTAGTTTTGGCGTGAAAGCGAGGCAGACCGACAGACGGACAGAGTTACATCCGCATTTATAAATGCGGATGTAATTCTGTCCGTCTGCCTAATATTATAATATTAGTATGGAAGTATAGATATATGGTGGCGGAACGGTGCGGTGCGCGCGGCCGTTGCTTTCTGTATTTTGTACACTTGTTTTTGACGGTACTTATAAGCCTATCAACGTGAGATCGTGTATGAAGTAAGAAATTATGATCTACTCGTAATATAACGTATGATCTGAGAAAACTCAACGTCATTTTGCCGACGAACGCATGCCAAGTCTGATTCTTAACATTCGTTTCTCTCTTGCAGGGCAGCAACAGACTGAGAACATGTACTCTGAAAGTCCGTGGCCGATATCCGGCGGGTGTGCGGAGCCGGCGGAGGCGGGCGAGCGGCAGCTGCTGCTCACCGGCCACGAGGACGGCTCGGTGCGCTTCTGGGACGTCACGGGGGTCGCCATGACGCCGCTGTACAAGTACACGACGGCGCAGTTGTTCAGGTGAGGACTGTTGTTTGTGACTGTACTCGGAAAGTCCGTGGCCGATATCCGGCGGGTGCGCGGAGCCGGCGGAGGCGGGCGAGCGGCAGCTGCTGCTCACCGGCCACGAGGACGGCTCGGTGCGCTTCTGGGACGTCACGGGGGTCGCCATGACGCCGCTGTACAAGTACACGACGGCGCTGTTGTTCAGGTGAGGACTGTTGTTTGTGACTGTACTCGGAAAGTCCGTGGCCGATATCCGGCGGGTGCGCGGAGCCGGCGGAGGCGGGCGAGCGGCAGCTGCTGCTCACCGGCCACGAGGACGGCTCGGTGCGCTTCTGGGACGTCACGGGGGTCGCCATGACGCCGCTGTACAAGTACACGACGGCGCAGTTGTTCAGGTGAGGACTGTTGTTTGTGACTGTACTCGGAAAGTCCGTGGCCGATATCCGGCGGGTGCGCGGAGCCGGCGGAGGCGGGCGAGCGGCAGCTGCTGCTCACCGGCCACGAGGACGGCTCGGTGCGCTTCTGGGACGTCACGGGGGTCGCCATGACGCCGCTGTACAAGTACACGACGGCGCTGTTGTTCAGGTGAGGACTGTTGTTTGTGACTGTACTCGGAAAGTCCGTGGCCGATATCCGGCGGGTGCGCGGAGCCGGCGGAGGCGGGCGAGCGGCAGCTGCTGCTCACCGGCCACGAGGACGGCTCGGTGCGCTTCTGGGACGTCACGGGGGTCGCCATGACGCCGCTGTACAAGTACACGACGGCGCTGTTGTTCAGGTGAGGACTGTTGTTTGTGACTGTACTCTCGAGAGTACATAACTGGTGGGGGATGCAAATTATGTCAATGTTTTGGTATATGTCGTAGTATATTTGTCAATGTATGGCGCACGATGGAAATTTAATTCTAATTTGAACTGAAAAATTTGGTTGCTGCAAAATAGTGTTTCAAATCGTATCGAGTTTATCTACAACGGTCACAGCAGAGACGGAAGTGATAACCTTTTAAGTGCATTGTTTGAAATATTTTAACAGCTATAAACATTTTTAAATACTAAAATATAGAAAACCACTAGAAAATCACCAACAATATTTTACCTACTAACAATAGAGGTGTTGGAAATTGGCTAATTATTTTGATAAGTAGGTACAAGTACAAGTAAAGTTAGATTATATGCAATAAACACTGTTGATTCATATTTTAAAATTAATGTTACTAGAATAAGGTAACAACTATCTTACATCACGCATCAGAAGCGGGATGTTAACATTCGATTAATATTCAAATTATTGAAACTAAATTGTCGCAAAGACCTCTTATCTTTGCATTGGGTTAATCCAATTTCCAATACTTACAAATGAGACATTACCATTAGCTACGCCAAGCTTACCAGCTTGAATTGTACAATATGGCTATTATCGTGTTGGCTAACATGTCTGTCTTTTGCTTATCGCTTACTAACCAAGAGGGCTGAAACGATCCACGCCGAGGTAAATACTCTATATAATTTGTATAGTATTTTACGTGTAGATTGAGTGGGATTTAACATGGCAGTGCAACAGTGAGAATGGGCTTAGACATCTGCAAACGAGAGTGTGAACGAACATTATTTCCTATCCCATTCTAGTATATCTGCATGTAGTATAACTTTGTAAAATGTGTACATACTATGCTTTTATTTATATATTGACTTCATAATAATTATTACAGCATTTGATGCAATGTATCTAAATTAAATGGGCTTTGTCACAGCTTTTGCCAAGGACTTTTTGACATTTTATTGTCTCTATAGGACCGAAAAATAATAGAATTTATTTTTCTATGAGATTATTACTACTTACCTAGCATAAAACAATTATCTGAAACCTTCATAGTTTTATTCACTGTTGCAAGAGAAATATTTACTTGATTCCGTAATTGTGAACAATATATTTTTCTGTACTTTTACTAACCAGTTAAAAGATTTAATTAATTTCACACTGTAATTTTGGTCTTCTTGGTTAAATGAAAATTCATGTAGTGAATCATGACATTTTCACAAATCAATTCATGATTTGACCACCATATCCAATATATTTTTTGCCAAAACTTGTAATTGCAAATGAAGTAAATTTAATAAATTATTGTAACTTTTGTGTGTGTATTATAAGTGTTTGCCACGGTGTTGCAGTGCATGCTTGTAATTATAATAACACCTAACTATACATTTCTGTACATTAAAATACTTTGAAAGAAGGAGTCCGGTTGATTTTATTACTATCGAAATAAAAAAATGAACAAAATCCAAGCTACAAGCCAAGTAATATAACATTAGTACAATTTAATTAATTATCTCATTCACCATATAATTACTTTACATCCTTTTCTGTCCAGTGGAGAAGAAATAGGCGAGAACAACGACAGTCAAAACGAAGAGGAGGAATGGCCGCCGTTCAGACGAGTGGGCACTTTCGACCCCTACAGCGATGACCCAAGGCTTGCAGTCAAACGGGTAAGGTTTCATTGCTGTACTCGTATAGATAATATTCATTATTGGAAAAATATACAAGATTAACATAACAGAAGTGAATGAATAGAAATATTTACGAATATAACTGTTTTTATAAAATTAAATGTGCGTGCGTTCTATGCCCGTGTCTAATGCGTACATGCGCATTATAAGTATACGAACGTTTGGCTGTAATTTATCTTTGTGATAAGATGATGTTGGTGTGACCGTGGTGTTATAACTTTAATATAACAGCCCAGTTCCTTTTCAAGCCACAGCCTGATTGAGTGTGGACAATTTTTCTCCGTGTTGATTAAAAATAATAATACAGTTGTTAAAATGTTTAAATTTTGATTGGCAGGTGATTCTGTGCCCCCTATCCGGCATGCTGACGATTGGTGGTGCGGCCGGTCATATAGTGATCGCTAGTTTGAAGAACACATCTAATACGGCTGAAGTCAAGGTGAGAAAAAATCGTTAATGATTGGTTCAAATCTTGGTTAAAACAAAACTTTATTTGACTATGCTTAATTAAAATCACACTAAAGTTTACGAATGTTTGTGAGTGTGTGTGTTTGTATATTACATACTTCTTCACGTTCAAACGGCTGGACAAATTTTGATATAATTTGGTATGCAGGTAAATGACACCCTGGGTCTTTTAGATTCTTATAGATGCTTTTTATCCCGATGCCGTGTTCCCTTGGGATAAAAAAGTTTAAATAATCAATTTCAATATTTTTTTAGTACATACTATAAATTTCACGCGGGCTAAGCTGCGGGCAGCAGCTAGTATTCAATAAAAATGTCAATTTTTTGCTTTTCAAATTATTTTAGTGTAGTCTTTGCTGACGTATTATTTCTTTGGCTAAACACCTTTTGTTTCCACGCAGTCAATATCAGTAAACATCGTGTCTGATCGTGACGGATTCGTATGGAAAGGCCACGACCAACTGACGCTGCGCTCTGGAGCGCTGACGTTCCCGCAAGGATACCAAGTGAGTCCTCCGTTTTATTGATTAGTTTATGTGTACTAGCAGTAATATCAAATGGAAAGCCTCAAGTACCAAGATGTTACCTTGGTGAGATCCACCACCACCACAACCCTTTCTTTGTCCCACTGTTGGGCACGGGTCTCTCAAAATGGGAGATTCCTTGGTGAGATCGCCAGATTAAAATTTCTTATCATCTAGCTTAAAAGAAAATTAAAGCATTTTAAATGTGGCGTACTTTACGTAATTTGTGTACACTATGAATACTAAAATGGATTTTATGTGGTATTGCGATCAAGTCTAGTATTCGTTACATGGTGCTGTCCCGCTGAGGCTACAAGTCATAGGGCTATGGACGCTACAAGGCTATCCTCATCCTAATGTATTTTTACAAAGTAACGGGCATGTTCGCAGGCAACAGTGGTGGCGCAGCTGTCGCCGCCGGCCGCGGTGACGGCGCTCGCGGCGCAGTGGGAGTGGGGCGTGGTGTGCGCCGGCACCGCGCACGGGCTCGCGCTGTTCGACGCGTTGCACGCGGCGCCGCTGCTGCACAAGTGCACGCTCAATCCTCACGGTAAGCGAGCGCGCTATAGGTCGCTCGTGGTGCGCGCGATCGAGATCAATATAGGACAGGGGTGGACAACCTGCGGCTCGCGGCGCAGTGGGAGTGGGGCGTGGTGTGCGCCGGCACCGCGCACGGGCTCGCGCTGTTCGACGCGCTGCACGCGGCGCCGCTGCTGCACAAGTGCACGCTCAATCCGCACGGTAAGCGAGCGCGCTGTAGGTCGCTCGTGGTGCGCGCAATCGAGATCAATATAGGACAGGGGTGGACAACCTGCGGCTCGCGGCGCAGTGGGAGTGGGGCGTGGTGTGCGCCGGCACCGCGCACGGGCTCGCGCTGTTCGACGCGTTGCACGCGGCGCCGCTGCTGCACAAGTGCACGCTCAATCCTCACGGTAAGCGAGTACGCTATAGGTCGCTCGTGGTGCGCGCAATCGAGGTCAATATAGGACAGGGGTGGACAACCTGCGGCTCGCGGCGCAGTGGGAGTGGGGCGTGGTGTGCGCCGGCACCGCGCACGGGCTCGCGCTGTTCGACGCGTTGCACGCGGCGCCGCTGCTGCACAAGTGCACGCTCAATCCTCACGGTAAGCGAGTACGCTATAGGTCGCTCGTGGTGCGCGCAATCGAGGTCAATATAGGACAGGGGTGGACAACCTGCGGCTCGCGGCGCAGTGGGAGTGGGGCGTGGTGTGCGCCGGCACCGCGCACGGGCTCGCGCTGTTCGACGCGTTGCACGCGGCGCCGCTGCTGCACAAGTGCACGCTCAATCCGCACGGTAAGCGAGCGCGCTATAGGTCGCTCGTGGTTCGTTCGTTGGGTCATCTCACACGCAGCCAAGGGCGCGTGGGGGAGTCGGCTTTTGAGGCTTTTCGCCCCCTGGCCGAGGTGTCTGTCGCGCCCTGTAAAGACAGGGCGGTCCTTGGGGGGGGTCCTAGACCCCCGCGCTTCATGAGCGCTACGGCTTCTTCGTCGCTCGTGGTGCGCGCAATCGAGGTCAATATAGGACAGGGGTGGACAACCTGCGGCTCGCGGCGCAGTGGGAGTGGGGCGTGGTGTGCGCCGGCACCGCGCACGGGCTCGCGCTGTTCGACGCGCTGCACGCGGCGCCGCTGCTGCACAAGTGCACGCTCAATCCGCACGGTAAGCGAGCGCGCTGTAGGTCGCTCGTGGTGCGCGCAATCGAGATCAATATAAACAAAACCTCCTATAAAAAGCTTTCTATAAAATTAATGATTACTTAAACGATAGAAATGCTTGGTGCGAAGTATCTCCAGCTCCACTTGTTCAATAATAATGTAATGTGATCAAATTATAAAAATTGTAAATTTTGAAAAGAGTAACTATCGAGTTTCTTGCCGTGTTCTTCTCGGTAGCATCAACTTTGTGAACCGCCGGTAGATAAAAATGTTATGACGTTCATTATAAAAAATACCATATAATGAAAAAAATAAATGAATCTGAATCTGAATATAGGACAGGGGTCGGCAACCTGCGGTTCTTTGGATGTGAAGCTGCGGCTCTTTAGTTCCATACGCAAGTATATATAGATATTTTTCTTATAAATGAATAGATTGGTTTTTTTTTTTCAAATTTATCAAAAAACTATATTTATTAAGAACTATTTATTGTTTGCAAGAAATTTGTTTGTGGCTCTTTAAAAACTTTGAAATTTTGTAAATTGTATTTTTTGACTCTTCCGACTGAAAAGGTTGCCGACCCCTGATATAGGACATAAAGTTAGTTGTTCGTTGCTGAATATGACCAAATTACATAGTATATGTTAGGTCTATAATACGTTTTGTTATTATCAGATCATTCCGGAGCAGGCGACACGCCGATATCAAGGCGGAAATCGTTCAAGAAGTCGTTGAGAGAATCATTCCGAAGACTCAGGAAAGGCAGGTCACAGAGGCGTCAGACTACCACCAGCTCGAGTCCCACCTCACCCACACAGGTACAAAAATGATAAATATTCATATGTATGTCAGAGCCAAGTGATTGAAACAGCCGTTCAATTGTACGGCCAGGTTAAGGCTAGTTAGTCTAGCCCTTTCATTGAAAAACTCTTAGATTACTGGAGTTCTGGACTGGTTGGTTGGATCCGTAGTTTTTTATGGTTCCGTACTCAAAGGGTAAAACCGTAGCGGGTGAGCTTAAAAATAAAAGTATTACTTTTACCCTCATAATGCGTGATTTTACACTACTCTTATAATCGCACTTGGGGTAGTTACAAAAATGTATTTTCACACAGCCGGCAGCAAAGAAGATTGTAGATAAAACAGTAGCTGAGGCGGACGCGGAGGTGAAGCCGATAGAGAGGGCGGTGGAGGCGCGCTCCACGGACGACGCGTTCGGCTCCATGGTGAGGTGTCTGTACTTCGCGAGGACCTTCCTTATCAACAGTGAGTGGTGCATACTCTTATTAAAACAGTAGCCGAGGCGGACGCGGAGGTGAAGCCGATCGAGAGGGCGGTGGAGGCGCGCTCCACGGACGACGCGTTCGGCTCCATGGTGAGGTGTCTGTACTTCGCGAGGACCTTCCTTATCAACAGTGAGTGGTGCATACTCTTATTAAAACAGTAGCCGAGGCGGACGCGGAGGTGAAGCCGATCGAGAGGGCGGTGGAGGCGCGCTCCACGGACGACGCGTTCGGCTCCATGGTGAGGTGTCTGTACTTCGCGAGGACCTTCCTTATCAACAGTGAGTGGTGCATACTCTTATTAAAACAGTAGCCGAGGCGGACGCGGAGGTGAAGCCGATCGAGAGGGCGGTGGAGGCGCGCTCCACGGACGACGCGTTCGGCTCCATGGTGAGGTGTCTGTACTTCGCGAGGACCTTCCTTATCAACAGTAAGTGGTGCATACTCTTATTAAAACAGTAGCCGAGGCGGACGCGGAGGTGAAGCCGATCGAGAGGGCGGTGGAGGCGCGCTCCACGGACGACGCGTTCGGCTCCATGGTGAGGTGTCTGTACTTCGCGAGGACCTTCCTTATCAACAGTGAGTGGTGCATACTCTTATATTTTTTTTTTTTGGAAAAACACATTCGAATTCCCCGAAACACACACACACACACAAAACATAACAACACATTCTCGCATCCATGCTCTTACGATTATCTATCTATGAAATAAATATTTGTCTCGGCTAAGATTGTAACCCCGTGGTTACTTGGATGCTACTTACACCGTATGCGCGCCGTATTTTTATTAAAAGCTTTTATTTAACTTCACTCGTATGTATGTCCTGAAATCTTGCAATCAATATTTCACCCACTTCCACTGAAGCTATCGAGCTGAAATTTGGCACACATATTATATTAGGTTCCGATGAAAATGTATGAAAACAAAATAAAAAGTTTAGAGCTTTTTAAAAAAAATTTTTTTTACAGTATAATTTGAATATCACTTCAAAATCACTCGAACGACATATGTAACGAGTGGGCCTTACCACTCGAATATTAATTTTGCATAAATAGACAGACAGACAGACAAGTTCAAATAGATTTAATTTGCAGTGTTTAAGTTTCTTATTTACTGTTTTTATGCCTAAAATTATCTCGTTGTGAAATTCGCATACGAAAAAGTTTCATATACAAATATCTTAAGTCATATTATTATCAGTGAAATTAAAAAATTGAGGCCCAGGTCATTAGGCAAGTTATGCAGTTACTCACCAGCGCGCAATCAGAGTCCGATTATTGATGTAACTTTTCTATTGCAGCACAAAATTCTACGCCTACGCTGTGGGCGGGCACGAACAACGGCACCGTGTACGCGTTCACACTCAACGTTCCAAACACCAATAAGCGGAAAGAGGACTCTGTAAGTAATTATGTACTACATAACGCTTTATGCTGAAAGCATTATTAGTCTTCTTATAATGCAACTAGTGGACGCCCGCAGCTTCGCTCGCGTGGAATTAGACGTAACATAACCTGAATACAAAATTTCATTGAAATAATGTAGGTACCTATATACGAAAAACTTTTATACCTACTAACTTTGCACCCCCCTTTTACCCCCTTAAGAGATGATTTTCAAAACTCAATAAAAAACCTTCATAGGTACTGAATTTCATTCGAATAACATCAAAAACGGCAAAGTTTCATACTAACTTTGCACCCCCGTTTTACCCCCTTAGGGGGTGAATTTTCAAAAATCCTTTCTTAGTGCTCCCCTACGTTATAAAAGGAACCCCTGTGCAAAATTTCAAGTTTCTAGCCCTTATAGTTTAGGCCCTGCGTTGATATGTCAGTCAGTCAGTCAGTCAGTCAGTCAGTCACCTTCTCCTTTTATATATAAAGATTTAGCTTGTATGCAGAGTTGACATAGGATTAGTTTGACGCGCCATGTATTATCTAATAATTTTTTATAGGTTTTATACAGGGTGGAATTCTCTATCTATTCGCAGTAGTCGTACTACTAGAGCAGTCCTCTAGTGAGAGTTGCCATTTATGTATAGACCGACCTACAATGTAGAAATTGACTTCCAAAAATATGAAAGCAAACAGCTTGTTACTGAAAATGTTTAATTGGAAGAGTTACGTTAAGTAAATGTCACATCTTCTTTGTTTCAGGTTACATGTCAACTGGCAAAAGAAATCCAACTAAAGCACAGAGCGCCCGTCATAGGCATCACAGTGCTGGATGGAGCATCTGTTCCCCTGCCCGACCCATTGGAGGTAATTATAAACGTAGGCACGAAAATGTAGCTTTAAATTTCGACTTCTGCGCAAGTCAGAGCTATACTTTCGTCCAGTCCGTAAACTCTATTGTAATTTTCATGCATTACAAATAGGTTGTCTCATTCTATCTAGTGTTAATTATTTATCAATTCAAAAGTATGCTGTTGTTAAAGGAGTCAGTCACTGATATCTACCCTTGAGGACTAAGATGATCGCCTCTAGTAATGCAACCGGATGTGAGTGTGTTTCGCTGCGACCCATAGACGTCCCACTGCTGGGCACGGGTCTCCTCCACAGACGCAGCTGCGGGAGGTCTGGAGCATACTCCACCACGCTGCTCCAATGCGGATTGGTGGAGGGGTTAGTGGCCAACCCAGTGTCGAATGTTCTCAAGCCACCCGAAGGTCTTCGACAAGGCTTAACGACTGTTTCCACCATTGAAAACAACCGGGACCGACGGCTTTACGTGCCCTCCGAAGCACGGTAGCGTCCATGAAATTTTGCCACTAGCGGTCACCCATCCACAAACCGACCGCGCCCGTCGTTGCTTAACACTTTCGATCACATTGAATCGAACCGAGCCATTGGGCTATGGACGCTACGTTATTTACGTTACGCTATGGTGAGTGTGTCACCTTTTATTAATTTGTCCGTGGTGCAGGTGGAGAGGGGCGTGGCGCCGCTGCCGGAGCCGGGCACGCACCGCGTCGTGATCACGTCGGAGGAGCAGTTCAAGGTGTTCACGCTGCCGTCGCTCAAGCCGCACAACAAGTACAAGCTGACGGCGCACGAGGGCGCTAGGGTGAGTCACTTTTTGACATTACTTTTTTTTAAATTCTGTAATGTAGTTGTCAGTGATTGACCTCCTTTTTACGTCACTCGCAATCCGTTACCGGAATCTGTGCATGACATAAAATAGTCTAAATCTGAATCAGAAATGATCATGGAATTGGAATTAATAAGCAATGTAAGATGTACTCCATTTCGGGTCGCATTTTTAATAACATTGCTCCAGTACGTAGTATGCTATATTAATTCCATGTAAATTTGTCATGAAATTTTTTGACACTTTTTCAATGGTGGAAACGGGAAACTGTTTTCGGGTGGCTTGAGAACATTCGATACTGGGTTTGCCACTAACCCCTCCACCAATCCACATTGGAGCAGCGTGGCACACCACGTGGTTGTGGCGTGCCACATGCTCTAGACCTCCCGCAGCTTCGCCTGTGGGGGAGACTCGTGCCCAGCAGTGGGACGTCTATGGGTCGCAGCGAAACCGCAGATAGGCTATTAATTTTGACGACCCCCCCAGGTGCGACGCTGCGCATTCGCGTGGTTCGAGTGCAGCGGCCCGGGCGGGGAGAGGCACCGGGAGTGGTGTCTGCTGTGCCTCACCAACCTGGGCGACTGCCTGGTGCTGTCGCCGGACCTGCGGAGGCAGCTGAACGCGGCCGCCGTGCGCAAGGAGGACATCAAGTGAGAGACGCCACGCTGGGCCAATGCTCGACGACCCCCCCCAGGTGCGACGCTGCGCATTCGCTTGGTTCGAGTGCAGCGGCCCGGGCGGGGAGAGGCACCGGGAGTGGTGTCTGCTGTGCCTCACCAACCTGGGCGACTGCCTGGTGCTGTCGCCGGACCTGCGGAGGCAGCTGAACGCGGCCGCCGTGCGCAAGGAGGACATCAAGTGAGAGACGCCACGCTGGGCCAATGCTCGACGACCCCCCCCAGGTGCGACGCTGCGCATTCGCTTGGTTCGAGTGCAGCGGCCCGGGCGGCGAGAGGCACCGGGAGTGGTGTCTGCTGTGCCTCACCAACCTGGGCGACTGCCTGGTGCTCTCGCCGGACCTGCGGAGGCAGCTGAACGCGGCCGCCGTGCGCAAGGAGGACATCAAGTGAGAGACGCCACGCTGGGCCAATGCTCGACGACCCCCCCCAGGTGCGACGCTGCGCGTTCGCGTGGTTCGAGTGCAGCGGCCCGGGCGGGGAGAGGCACCGGGAGTGGTGTCTGCTGTGCCTCACCAACCTGGGCGACTGCCTGGTGCTGTCGCCGGACCTGCGGAGGCAGCTGAACGCGGCCGCCGTGCGCAAGGAGGACATCAAGTGAGAGACGACACGCTGGGCCAGTGCCAATGTTTGCACATGGACCTTCTTTCGGAACGAGAGGGGTAGCGCCATGAATATGTGTGAATGATCAAAGAAACATTGTTTCTCTGAACATTCACACGTTAATCGCAACCTTAGAGGACATTAAACAAACGCTTGCATATGGGCCTTCTTTCGGAACGAAAGGGGTAGCGCCATGAATATGTGTGAATGGTCAAAGAAACATTCTTTCTCTGACCATTGACACCTGTAATCGCAACCTTAGAGGACATTAAATAAACCCTTGCATACGCATACACCCGAGTTCGGCGATTTAACTGCGAAATAAATATCTGCTCCAACCCGAACCCGGGACCCCCGATTCGGCAATCAGAGTGCCTGACCATCGCGCCTCGGAGTCGTTTAAAGACTTGTCAATTATGCCAGTTCCTTTATGAAGATTTTTTTTTCTCTTTATTTGGGTTAACAAACAGAAACACAGTACATTTTAAGTGAAAAAATAATTCTAGAGATCTGCAGTGAACACGCGAGCCTATCGTGTGGATTTGTAAAAGAGTCAGCCAACACAAGTTTAAGTCGCGCAAAGGCATCCCATCCCAATAGATTAGAGAGTCGTGACTAGAACAATGTAATCTACGTATTTTAATACCTTCCGAACGCAAATGCCGGCCAGTTCGATTATGAGTAGATAGCGTACGACTAACGTTACTTTACCACATGTACTTTTTTTATTTGTTTCAGTGGCATTTCAAGTTTATGCTTTTCGAAACGCGGCGAAGCTCTCTACTTACATTCTTCATCGGAACTTCAAAGGATCACGTTGTCAGCCACCAAGGTATCTAACTTTATACACGTCTACACCATCCGTACATTCAATTTGTTTGTCCAATAACAGAATTTAAAAAAAAATCTAGTATCTGGCGGGGAAGAAAAGTCCTCGAATGGGGAGACCTCGACTAGGAAAAAGGAACACAGGTTGACCAGCCATCGACTAGGTAGTTGGACGACCTGAAGAAGACTGCGGGAATCGCTGGATTCAGAGGGGAATGGTGTTGTAGAAGATCGCTATGTCTGTACATACCCGTGGACCTCTAAAGGTTGATAAATGGAAAGAAGGAATAATTTTTCATTATTTGGGGTGAAGTTACCGCATACAACTGAGCGTTGAATAATTGTGGCTTCACTTTTGCGGACGCTCTTGGTTTATCTGATTTTTTTTTTGTAATTATTTAATTCGGAAAGTCGTAAGTACTAACATTTTAATTGAAATGTGATTCCGCGCATAAACTGTTTGTTTACAATACTTTTGCGTGCACACACGCAAATACATACTTATATAACTAATACACGCACTTCTCTTCACGTGTGCAGGTGACGATAGCGCAATGCCACGTGATACTGTCGCCGTGGGCGGCCGCTCTGCGCGGCCCGCAAGATGAGACGACTCCGCTCACCAATGGAGAACATAAGGTATAGTTAGCGGCGCGAAAGTCAAGCGCTGAACGAAATCCTGACAACCCGCTCGCCCCGCGCCATAAGATACCTTATACCGATACTAGCTTTTACCCGCGGCTCCGCCCGCGTGGAAAAAAAGGGAATTAGCAATGCCATCTATTAACAACATCCGGAACTAAATATCTAGAAAATAACAAAACATCGATAATATCTTCCCATGGGGGTGTTTTACCACGGTAAAAAGTAGCCTACGTCACTCTCCACCCTCCTCACTATTTACACACATAAAAACCATAATATATAATAGCTTCGTTGCGACGTGAAAGCCGGACAAACAAACAAACACACTTTCACATTTATAATATTAGTATGGAAGTATGGACTAGTATGGATTTCGACTTCGCATTCAATGTCAGAAATAGACTTTCATGCCGGTTCGTATACCAAAAGATGTATGAAAGGCAGTCCAAAGGAAGTATGAAAAGGCGTACACTGACGTAGTATAAAAATCACATCGATCCATCACTCCGTTGCGGTGGAGAAGGACAAACCAACAAACAAACTGTCCCATTTATAACATGTAAGTACTAGGCTGTAATGTTTCAGGAGGAGGTGGCGGAGACGGCGCACGACGTGACGGCCGCGTCCGCCGACATCACGGTGGACTCGGTGCGCGACCACACCGCCGCGCCGCCCGAGCCCGAGCTCAACATCAACCTGCAGGTGACCGCCCGCATACATCCAATTAAATCTTACATCGTAATATACGAGTATATATTTGACACTATACATATTTGTATATATTTTTCACTGAACTCCTCCTAAACGGCTGGATAGATGTTGATGAAATTTTTTGTGTGTGTTCAAGGGGATTCGAGAATGATTTTTTAGTTTTTAGTTAGGTACCTAGACTTTCGTTAAGCGTGTCTAATCACCTCATAGCGAAATAAATTATTTGAATTGAATTTTTTTTTGAATTTAGATTCACAATTTCGTCCACTGGAAAATGTTTTTTAAACACTATTTTAATATGTCCAGATACACTTTAAAGTTATGATCAAATTATAAAATTGTATTTTTTTTTTTGTTTAAAAAAATGAGAATCTACTGAGTTTTTACCATGTTCTTCTCGTTAGCATCAACATTGTGAACCGGCGGTAGATAAAAAAAAATTATGACATTACCAAACAATTGCGACCGACGGCTTAACGTGCCCTGCAAAGCACAGTAGCGCCCATGAAGTTTAACCCCTAGCTGTCACCCATCGACAAACCGACCGCGCCCGTCGTTGTTTATATCTGTCGATCATATTGAATCAACGCGATCAAAGCTATGGACGCTACGTGAAGTCCAGTTAAGTAAAAAAAAAAACATAATATCGACTGGTAGATAATGCCTTTAGCATTAAGTCCGCCTTTTGTACAAGCTTTTTGGTATAATAAAGAATAAATAAATAATATGTGTCAGAACTCGCAAGTGAACACGAGCACGATGGTCGTGAAGACCACGACGCGCACGACGCTCAGCGACGGCGCCGCGGACGGCGGCGTCACCAGCGCCACCACCACCACCACCAACTCCACCACCGAGAACAGTCAGTATATCGCTTTGTGATTTTGTACACCTCGACACACACAGACACACACATCTAGTCGCACACACAATACATCCACACGCACACACGAGAGAGAGAGAGAGAGAGAGAGAGAGAGGGAGACAGCGGAATACGTACGCTCATTCGCACCCATACGCACACACTGAGTTGAACCTCAAGAACAGTCCATACCCACCACTACTGTTTCTTTCGCCCACTGTTTATTTATTCACGATATTGATTATTTATTGTAACACTTGTAATTTAAACTAATAAAAATTCAATGGAACAAATCGCGAGTTTAATGGATAATGCAATCTCTACGCGCTAACCACTAGATGAATATAGATACATTAAAAAAGGTATATTAGTTAACTTTTGAGCTGGGTTTTCCTTTCACATTAAAGCATGCAGGTTTACTTACGATTACGATACCTCCATCTAACCGGACTCGCTTGGTAATCTCCACATACCGATACACTCACATACACGCATTATATTTCGAAAACCGTCCGCGGTATAAACGTAATGCCACACCAGACACTAGAATTATGTACAAGTTACAACACGTCATTGACACATGTTCAAATTTTTTTTTAAATTAAATACGTTATGAATTCTATAATTAAAGCTTTAGTAAATATATTCATTGAAATATCTGTTGAATAGCTTTAATGTAGCTTACATTATACATTACATAGTAAATTATGTACTTGCATGAATAATAAATATTTTGGCCTTTACCTGGCTTACGCAACCCATAATGGTCAATCACCTCTATGCAGCCAGTCGTATTGCAATATTTGCGCCTCAACAATGAAAAAAGGTGGAGAATTTTGTAATATACCTCCCATCACATTTCATGTCGAAAGTTTGGCTGTTGATAAGTCCAATAAATCTAAATAAGGAAATTTTGTGACTGGAAATATTTTTTTACTGGCAGGATAGTGAGGATAAGGCCTGGGTGTTTGTATGAGGTGCAAATGAATGGATGCAATTATTCCTGCTATTACTAAGTTAAGCTAAGTTATTTTTTGAATTAATTTGGTCAATATGCTATAAATGTTACATATTCGTTTTTTTTTATGGATATAAGCAAACGAGCTTGCAGCACCACCCATCCCCTGCCGCCCGTGACAACAGTGATTGACTTTGAACAAGACTCTAATTGTTAGTAAGAGTCTCGTTCCAAGTCAGTCACTGATGTGTTGCTACCCTTGAGAACTAAGGTGGTCGCCTCTGAAGAAGTGTAACCGGAAACCACACCTTTCCAACCGGACCATAATTGTTTTATTACACGGCAGAAATGGTACTAGGTACCGTGGCGGGCGGTGGTACTGCCCCGGGCGAACTCTATATGGAACCAAATAAAACCAGTTTAGATATATTTGTTGTAAAATGTATTCCCTGGAATATTAAATATTTAGTTATCTATCTGCAGTTAGTCTTTATTTCCAATCTCACTTATGCCTTGTACACGAACAAGTTGTTTTGGTCTATAATAATATCTAAAACAATCGATTTGTTGCCTTTGAATGTCAGTTTATAATTCCATTTAATTTTGTTATATTCCAATGTAGATTAGATTATTAGAACGATTATTAGATCAGTTATTTGAACGAAAATACGTAGAAAACTTAGAACTTAGCAAAGCGAACATATTATGCTAAAAATTATTTAAAAAAAACATAGTAGGTATGTTAAGATATGTTTTAATTTGCAAAGTTCTAATCGGACACCTCATCCTGATTATTCTTGATGTCTGTAATGGGGAGAGCGATATCGCATATTATTGACATTGCTCCGTAATGGTTTATTCTTTTGATAACATACAGATAATTATTTTTATTTGGAAAAAAAAATTAACATAAATGTTTTTTAAGTAAGATTAAGAAAGATGCATCTTTATGTACAAAGTATTACAAAAAAAAATTAGGTTGCTTATATTAAAAATGTTAGCTTAAAATTGATCTAATATTACACTGATTATCTCATAACCGCTTCACAAGCCATCTTATATGTTTACGTTAACTGTCCGTATGTTTGTATGTTTGACGGGCGCTTTATGTTTTTTTGTTTGTAGTCCTAGAGCACAGTCGCGAGGAAGGAGTCATCACCCGCATCGAGGTATCCCACACTTTGCTTTAATATTTACCTTCATATGTATACGATGTGCTAACGGGGGTGCCGGCAGGTTTTAGGATTAGTTTGGTCTAGATCAGGGGTCGGCAACCTTTTGAGTCTGAAGAGTCAAAAATTACAATTTACAAAATTTCAAAGTTTTTAAAGAGCCAAAAAAAAGTAAGTACTTGCATTTTGATAAAAAATAAACAATCTATTATTCATAATAATAATATATATTTATACTTACGTATCGAACTAGTAAGTATATTACGTATATCTAACCATTCTGAGAGGAGAACCGTGCCCAATAGTGGGACAAAGATAGGGTTGTGATGACGGAAATAAAGAGCCGACGCTTCACATCCAAAGAGCCGCATGTGGCTCGCGAGTTGCCGACCCCTGGTTAATCAATTAATCAATTAAATTATTAATCTGGTAGTTTCTAGATACTATTATTATAGTCTGTATAGTCTGTAGTTAAATGCATTTTTCAGCAGTTCAATAAATAGTGCTCCGTGGAACATGCACTGATTGGTTCCACACCGTACTAATATAGTATTTTGACAAACACCATTCTTAACAAGGTGAATATTGTATATCTCTATAGAGGTGTCAATAAAGTTGAATAAATAAATATTCCTACATTGGCAAAATATAAATGATCCGTTACCAATTTCTATAAAACACCCTTGGTATTATACCCAGTCAACGGATACACTATGTGGTATATTACTCTAAATCGAGTGGGGTTGAAGTGAAACCGAATGCTTACAATGTTTTAAAGCATTACTAATACTAAAACAGATTGATGCATGACACCGGCCGGCACACCACGTTAGTAGTAAAGCGTGAATCTCCCAGCATGCCGTGACTTACGAGCTTTCTGAACTAGCATATACTCTAACGCGTACTAACGTTAACTCTCTTGTCTTACTAACCGCGTGACTGATTACTAACAAGTAACTACACTCCGCGTGTGTTGTGGCGTCCGCTCGTGTTCCGTCGTATCATGCCATCATGGAAGAGGTTATCATTAAAAAAATTATCAAATTAAATTCGGTGTGTAAAGTTTTAACAATTTCTTATTATTTATTTCTAATAGTAGATATAAGCAACTGATTGAAAAAAATAAAGTTAATTTACCACAGTTACTTGGCTTAAGTAATAATATTGAATAATATCCTCGATAAAAAAGCAGCAGCTTTTAATATCCTTATGTAATTGCTGCTCAATAATAGTACAATATTTATTTTAGTGGCAACAAAATATATAACTGTAATTGTATCAGGCGTTACTTTGTGGAACTCCATTATTACAAACTACACAATAACACACAATTACAATTGTTGCAAATTAGATTAATCCTTGGTTTGTAACAAAATATATATTCAAATTAAAAATCGCAAAATTACATGTTAAATTATAGTAGCAAAATAATGTAAGCTTACTTACTTACTTATTTGCTACCTGTACAAGGTAAAATTACCTCGCCGATAAATTATTCTGCCAAATTATTATGTCAAAATACAAAGTTATTAAATTATGTGAACCCAAAATGTATTGATTAATTCAATGAAATTAAAATATTACTATACGCTTTACATACCGAATATTAAAAATAACGTTCCGATAGAGTTGACGGCGAAACACTCGCGGACGCCGCGCGCGCTAGCCGAGAAGACCGTGCGCTGGTACTCATAGAGCGTTCCCACAGACGGGCACCGTGACCGTGCCGGCCGGGACCGACCCGAAGCTCATCCTCGAGATGTTTGACCGGCAGCGGTCGCCGCTGGCCGCGCCCACGCCCACGCCCACGCCCACCGAGACCCACTAGCGCGGCCGGACGCGCAGAGAAACGGCGTGGGACCGAGGACGGCCGTCCAAGCTATTGTTAACGTCGCGGCCGGTTGCCTGTCGAAACTCGGCAATGTCGTATTCAGGTCAAACGCCAGTAACATATCTACCGATCGCCCCATTCCTAACGTTTCCGAAGTCAAAATGGCCAACGGTTCCATTGTGAACGCATCCAGTAACATTATCTCTAGAGTTGGTTCACGAAAATTGCCTCAGACTGAATCTTCTCGGCACAAGCCTATCGTATCGAGAGCCGCTCCGAGAAATCCCTTCTTTGGCTCCACCATGCCTTTACCGGACTTCACCAGACACGACACATCCCTCGTTATACCAAGACGTATACAGCCCAACGGCCTATCAGGTACTGTTGTATCTATGCCTCTGAACAATGTGTCCATGTTCTCGAAACCCTCCACGAGCAGAGCTCTACAAAACAACGGCTGGAGGGCTCTTAACTTGTCCAACAACGCCATATCGCGTAACAGGCGAAAGTTCAGAATGCTTGCGGGCAGTTGCGATTCAAACTATCGCATTAAACCTGCCCAACGCTTCCCATTGGAGTCGAACTTAGCGTTCGGTCAAAATCAGTCGGTCAATGTTCAAATGGTGAGAAGACAGTTCTTCTTCAGTCAGAACGTTCAAAACAACCACGACCCCGGTCCCATCATCTCGTTCTTGACGTTGTGTAGAATAATATCACTAATCGTTCTCGGGTACTTTATGCTCCAATACGGAGCCGTTTGACCTGCCGTAGATATTTTATAGACGCATTTTGTATCTTTCCGACGTTTCGGTACAAATATTTGAATTTGTATTTTTTACCTATATCGACATTTGAAATATGTAGGTGTAATTTATGACTTTTGTAAATGTATCGTTGTAAGTCCCCCTTTAGTTAGTAAGTTTATGCATTTTACAACGGATAGTTGAAATATTTTGCCCTGTCAATTATTATTATGTAGCGTGAATGTGTTTTTTAAAGTTTGAGAATATTTTATGTGTAAAGTGGAACCGTGGGTTCTGCTGCTAATTCTGCAATACTTACAAGTTACAACCTCCAAGTAACATACCTGCAGTACTTAAGTAGTGTCTGCATACTTAAAAATTTCCCTCCGAGAACCAGGATTAACTCGATGATATGTTCAATATTGATTTTTGTTCAAATTAAGCTTATATTTTAGTACAAAATAATGAAAGCCATAGAAGTTCGACAAAGCGACGCTGCAATCAAATTGTGGAATGCTTAAACAATATTGAGGAATAGTATAATAATTTGTTATAGTGACAAAGCGATATCATTTTGATTTAGACTAAGTAAAACTCTTTTAACATTCATTATGAATGAGCGATGTGCCTATTTATTTCTTTTTTATATCGAAGAGAATTTTATTTAGGTAGGTTTTAAGAACATTGACAAAATGAATAGATTAATTTAATATAATAATAATTAGCATTTTTACATTTTCCATTGCATATTTTATCTATTGATGCTATTTTAACAGATTCTTAACGCTTTGTTATCACTTCAGCAGCGTTTTTATTGAATTGTATATTCAGTAAATATTAATTTAATAAATTATAATTGAAAATATGGAAGGAATGCAATATGTTTAAGACTGTAGGTTTTAATTTGCGTCTTTTTACGTTTTATGTATGAACATGTTTGGTGTTTTATGCCTAGAACTGGCAGCTGAGCTAGATAATCAGATGTTGCACGCCATTTTATTTTTAGTAATAATTGTACATACCGTACAATGATAACAGTATTTTATGGGCAACAAATTATTTTATTTTTTTAAATGTAAACCACTTTTACATGTTATACTTTGCTTATTGTAAATGATTTATCTATCTAATCTATATGACATTGGGGTGGATTTTAAAATATTGCAAATGTTGTACAATTAAAGAATCATCAAAGTATAACGTGTGAAATTTGCGTATGAACATCACAATGAGTGTGATAGTCGAGGGGATTTATTTTTGTTTCAGACAATTTTATTCTTAGATATAAGTAGACATAAGTTGAACGTGCCTGTTTATTTTTTTAAGAGCCAGCTTTCGGCCCGCACTGTATGTATTTTCGTGCTGCAGTCAGTCGAACAACGTCCAGACTCCTGCATCTATTATTGTACAATTTTCTCTATGCTATTGTATTTTTAAATATTTGATACGAAATTGCTATTTGTATCCAACTCTTACACGAGAATAAAAGCTGAATATTTTTTTGGTTTTTACTTTTTTCCTCAACTCGACTGCTTTTAATTTGTTCCACAAGGACGTATTTATTAGTTTAAAGGTTAGATTGACAAGCACTTGTGAGTAATAATTAGAGATGAAACAAATATTCGATATGTATTCGGTATTTGGTTATATTTCGGCTGTTTCATGTCCCTGTCTATCTCATGGACACTAATAATTGTGACGATGAGGAAATTTATTTGCCGACGCGACGGGCGCGGTTGGTTTGTGGATGGGTGACCGCTGGTGGCAAAAATTTCATGGGCGCTACCGTGCTTCGGAGGGCACGTAAAGCCGTCGGTCCCGGTTGTTTTCAATGCTGGAAACAGTCGTTAAGCCTTGTCGAAGACCTTCGGGTGGCTTGAGAACATTCGACACTGGGTTAACCACTAACCCCTCCACCAATCCGCATTGGAGCAGCGTGGTGGAGTATGCTCTAGACCTCCCGCAGAAGTGTCTGTGGGAGAGACTCGTGCCCAGCAGTGGGACGTCTATGGGTCGTAGCGAGATCATGGTGAATGCAAACAAGTTTTTCGGCATTTGGTAACAGTAACAAACGATTGCGCTTTACTTCATACTCAATACCTGCTCCTCAGAATAGTCTCTCACTGCATACACTACTGCACGGTGACGACAAGTATATACTAAAAGTAAATATATTCTCTATTGCTATTTGTCTAAGCTTATTTTGTAAAAAATATCGTGTTTTGTTGGTTGAATAAAGATCTCCCAAACGGCTGAGCCGAGCTCTCTTCGAATAAAATCAATTGCAATCGCATTTTTTCTAATGTTATTCTTGTGCATTGGGTTGATCATTTCGTTAAGGGCTATTTCACCAAATAAATAATAAAATAATACGTAGCCCTTTCCGCATTTACAGTTAGAACTCAATCAACCATAAATGACTTGTATTATATACCAGATCAAGACCAACTTAAAAATAAGGTGTGTAAAAGAAATACAAAAAAACAAAAATATAATTTATTTATAATTTTAACATTTTTGGGTATAAAAACCCATGTTCCCTTATTACAATTTAAATCTTAATCATTATAAAATAAAACACCAACGTTTGTACCACAAATATGCACTCACTGGCAGATTAGTAAGGTTTTTTAAGGAGGTCGTGTGGCCTCTGCCATATACAAACCAAGTGTTATGGAGTTTATTATATTGTCTGTGGTCCCTATTTATCCTTATTGATCTGTGACGCGAGCAGGTGGCTCTCATGGGCGGTCCTCTCGTGCCGCTTCTTATGGTCGGAGCGCCCGAACTTCGTGCCGCAGTACTTGCACGGATGATTCTTCACCTTCGTATGGCTTACCATATGGTTCCTTAAGTATCTGTAATAAATAAATTATTCTTACTAAGCTTCTACTACTAGACCGAACAAACCGCATGTAGTAACTTTAAACAATTTTGTAGTTCTATACTAAAAATCGAGAGCAAACGAATACACAATCTTTGACCATGATTCATTTGGTCATTTTGGTCTTTATTGACAGATTTGTTTAAGGCCCTGTCTATCTGTGTTGTGCGCAGCGCTAGAGCCGCGGGTCCCGGGTTCGAATCCCAGCCGGGGCATATATTTATTTCGCAGATAAATATTTGTACTCGGGATGTTAAATTGTGTTCGCAAAACAAGTATAGGCCTAGCGTGGGGGTGTCAGTGTGTGAGCTTTATCATTTATTATGTCCTCAGACCCATATGTCATCACGTCATTAATGTTCCTACCGTTTAAAATTATTTTCCTATAGTGGACCGTAGCTTCGCTCGCGTGGAATTAGACACAACAATAGTTTCGTTTACACCTAGTAATATTATATAGCCTATGTCACTCAGTGAAGATGCAGCTTTCTAACGGTGAAAGAATTTTTGAAATCGGTCCAGTAGTTTTTGTGTGAAAACATTACAAACAAATCTTTCCTCTTTATAATCCATACTGTTAGCTGCTACCCTCATTAAGCCGTGCCTATATAAAGCCAACCACAGAGCTCACTCTCTGCTCAGCCGTCGAACGGTAAGGTAGTCGGTACATACGCTATGTGTCGGTACCTAACGCTACTATGCTGTAAGTACGTTCCATCTTTTGGTGTGGGTGTTGCCGAATCTGGTACTTATTTGAACCTGTGTGTGTTTCTTTTTAATTATTTTCCCCTTCCAGTTTCTAAAAATACTAATATTATAAATGCGAAAGTAACTCTGTCTGTCTGTCTGTGTCGTTTTCACGCCAAAACTACTGAACCGATTTAAATGAAATTTGGTACACAGATAGTCTAGAGCCTGAGGAAGGACATAGGCTACTTTTTAATCTATTATTATGTCTAATTCCACGCGAGCGAAGCTGCGGGCGTCCACTAGTATTATTATAGATTAACAACACAAAAAAAAAAAAACAATAGTTACGCGGGCGTCTTGAAGGACATGTCGCAGAGCTGGCAGGCGTAGGACTTGAGCTCGCTGTGCAGCCGCTGGTGGTTCCGCAGCGTGGTGGTGGACGAGAAGTGCTTTCCGCACGCGCCGCAGCGGTACGGCCGCTCCTTCGAGTGCGTCCTGGTGTTACAGATGTAAATAATTTTTTTTATTTTATGGATACAGGATAGCAAACGAGCTTGCAGCACCACCTATCCACTGCCGCCCATGACAACTGTGACTGACTTTGAATAAGACTCAATTATGGACTGGGATGGTTAGTCCAATTAGTTGAGAAAGTTAATTAGAACATTAGTTGGTCAGTTCGTTAGTAGGTATGAGGACTGGGGACTGTTAGTGATAGTTAGTCCTGTTAGTTGGTGTTAGTAATAGTCCAGTTAATATTTGTTAGTAGGAGCCTCGTTCTAAGTCAGTCACAGATGTGTTGCTACCCTTGAGGACTAAGATGGTCGCCTCTAAAGAAGTGTAACCGGAATCCACACCTTTCCAACCGGACCACAATTGCTTTAAAAACAATTATTACACAGCAGAAATGATACTAGATACCGTGGCGGGCGGTGGTACTGCCCCGGGCGAACTCTATATGGAACCAATTAGCTTTCATATAAAACCTATTTGGTTCCCTATAGGCTCTACCACCTACAACTGTTTTGTAACTCTTTCTTTGGATTAATAATATTAAAAAAAATGAATTATTCAGAATGAAACATATGAATGTTTCATCCCTAATTAACCATGAGATAATTAGGCTGGCTTATAAGGCTGGAAATTAACCTGGCAAAGATTTTTGGAAGTGAAACCCCAATTTCCATATCGGAATACCAAATCAGCGCGTGTTTTGCTTTCATAATGTTAGCTTACTGCAACTATACAATACAATATACAACATAATTTATTGCACCAGAAAAAGAACAGAAAAAAAAAGAAGTTTTGCAAAAGGCTATCTTATTGCTTTGAGTAAAACTATGTATATATTTTGTACACCGATAAAGAAATAGGAAGGACACAGATTAATTTCGTTGGATTGGGCCTAAATTAGCTTTAATACGTTTCCTGTCTCACCTTAAATGTACTTGTAAGTGGTATTTCTTGAAAAAACTCTTGGAACAAAACTGACATAGATTTGATTTTTCATTTTCATGGACCCTCCTCCTGTAAAATGTAAATATTCAGTTTTAATTATTAGCGCAACAGCTAGTTACTCGACTTGACTCGTTTAATAAATTCGTGTGCGAGCTTGCTACACTACCACCCATAGGCATCCCACTGTTGGGCACAGGTATACAAAATGCATACAGCCGAATTGAGAATCACCTTTTTTCGGAATTCGGTTAACGAAATAATTTGCATTTTGAATTTACGAATTAAACAAAGTAGCTCGCTGCGACCCATAGCCGTCCCACTGCTGGGCAGGGGTCTCCCCCACAGACACTTCTGCGGGAGGTCTAGAGCATACTCCACCACGCTGCTCCAATGCGGATTGGTGGAGGGGTTAGTGGCCAACCCAGTGTCGAATGTTCTCAAGCCACCCGAAAATCTTCGACAAGGCTTAACGACTGTTTCCACAATTGAAAACAACCGGGACCGACGGCTTCACGTGCCCTCCGAAGCACGGTAGCGTCCATGAATTTTTTGCCACCAGCGGTCACCCATCCACAAACCGACCGCGCCCGTCGTTGCTTAACTCTTTCGATCACATTGAATCGAAGCGAGCCATTGGGCTATGGACGCTAGAAACAAAGTAGCTCACGTGTGCATATTCAACATGCGATTGGTCGCAAGAATTAAACAAAGTAGCTCACGTGTGCATATTCAACATGCGATTGGTCGCAAGAATTAAACAAAGTAGCACACGTGTGCATATTCAACATGCGATTGGTCGCAAGAATTAAACAAAGTAGCTCACGTGTGCATATTCAACATGCGATTGGTCGCAAGAATTAAACAAAGTAGCTCACGTGTGCATATTCAACATGCGATTGGTCGCAAGAATTAAACAAAGTAGCTCACGTGTGCATATTCAACATGCGATTGGTCGCAAGAATTAAACAAAGTAGCTCACGTGTGCATATTCAACATGCGATTGGTCGCAAGAATTAAACAAAGTAGCTCACGTGTGCATATTCAACATGCGATTGGTCGCAAGAATTAAACAAAGTAGCTCACGTGTGCATATTCAACATGCGATTGGTCGCAAGAATTAAACAAAGTAGCTCACGTGTGCATATTCAACATGCGATTGGTCGCAAGAATTAAACAAAGTAGCTCACGTGTGCATATTCAACATGCGATTGGTCGCAAGAATTAAACAAAGTAGCTCACGTGTGCATATTCAACATGCGATTGGTCGCAAGAATTAAACAAAGTAGCTCACGTGTGCATATTCAACATGCGATTGGTCGCAAGAATTAAACAAAGTAGCTCACGTGTGCATATTCAACATGCGATTGGTCGCAAGAATTAAACAAAGTAGCTCACGTGTGCATATTCAACATGCGATTGGTCGCAAGAATTAAACAAAGTAGCTCACGTGTGCATATTCAACATGCGATTGGTCGCAAGAATTAAACAAAGTAGCTCACGTGTGCATATTCAACATGCGATTGGTCGCAAGAATTAAACAAAGTAGCTCACGTGTGCATATTCAACATGCGATTGGTCGCAAGAATTAAACAAAGTAGCTCACGTGTGCATATTCAACATGCGATTGGTCGCAAGAATTAAACAAAGTAGCTCACGTGTGCATGTGTAACATGCGATTGGTCGCGAACGCCTTCTCGCACCGCTCGCACTGGAAGGGGCGCGCGGTGGTGTGCGTGCTCGCGTGCGCGGCCAGCAGCGACGGCGATATGAACCGCTTGCCGCACGCCGCGCACGCGTGCGCCAGGCGCGCCGGCTCGTGCACGCGCCGCTTGTGCGACCACACGCATGTCACTTCTGGAAAACATTTTATGAAAATGAGCTTTTTTTGACGTGATAACGTTTATTAAATCGATGAACGCCAACACATCCGAAAAAGTGTGACGTCATGGTACTGTTACCTGACGTCATGAGTTGTTACCTGACGTCATGTGTGACATGAACATTGTATACAGGGTGTGTGAGACATGAACATTGTATACAGGTTGTGTGAGATATGAAAATTGTATACAGGGTGTGTAAGACATGAACATTGTATACAGGGTGTGTGTGTGAGACATGAAGATTGTATACAGGGTGTGTGGGACATGAACATTGTATACAGGGTGTGTGAGTCATGTTTTTTTTTTTGGTTTTTTTTTTGTATTGTATAAATAATGATTATGACGTTATCACGTAAATCTATCGTCCGTAAACCGACTTTACAGACAACCATTTTTTTTTGTTGTTGTTGTGTTGCTACAACACAGTATATGAGAAATTAAAAAAATAAAGACATTAAAATAAAAAAGACTAGGAATATAACATAACGTAATGTCACGTCTGTATTTCCTCCAAAGGGTAGTCACAGGTGTGTGATACATTCACATTTCACCAGTTACTTTTAGGTCCCTTGTGGCTGTGAGCCTATTGTCATACACGGGGCAAGAAATATTTATTTCACAATTAATACTACTCGCCTATCACAATTCGACAGTCTTGTTTTATTTCAAATCTGCACAAAATGTATGGATATGTGAGAAGTTGTGTGCAAAGAACTAAATGTTAAAAAAAATCCAGAAATGTGATCAGAACAGGTTTTTCATTTGAAAATAAAAACAGTGGTACTTTTGCTTTTGAAAGGAAAAATATCATATTAGATTTATAATATATATCATTATTATAGAAAATTCATCAGTTCCTAGGAGAAACCGCATTTGTTTGAGTCTGGTCTGGACAGGACCCTCTCAAGTGAAAGGCCGAATTTCAACTACTAGGCCCCTGATATTGACTGATGGTGCGTTAATCACTAGGATTACTGTAAAGCTCGACTCATATAGATGAGTCGAGTGATGGATAGCCATCAGCGTTTTGATGTCGACTGCTCCATATGCCTCCCTTAATCGTCTTGGTCATGTGCCCTTTGAATTCATCAGTTGCCTGCTGACTTTTTCACGTCATCAGTCCATATTGCATATACACATTGGAAATTGAATCAAGAATTAAACAATACTACCATCTTACCTTTACCACAAATATTACACTTTTTCTTGACACCCAAGTGTTTAATCAAGTTATGTTTATATCGGGCACCATATGAAGAGAAAGTTTTATCACACACTTCACACTTAAATTTTTTATGTTCACTTTTGGGCTTGTGTGTTTCCATGTGATCCTTCAAGTTGCGAACAGTCTTGCCACATTCATCGCACACTTGATCCCTTATGTAGGACTTCTTTTTGGTCTTCTTTTTCCTTTTAACTGGCTCTGTAGTGCATATTGCCTTTGGAGAGTGTTCTTTAAATGAATAACATGAGACATATTAATTAATTAATACTATTTTTATGAAGTATTGAGGGATAGTATTTGTATGAATGGAAACATGTCATGGTTTGGCGCTGTGTTAAAACTACATAACACAACACAACTAAATTATTATAATAATTTTATCAAGAAGACACTGTTAAACAACTACTGACAATTTGAGGCACATTTTAACTATTTAATTAGTCATTGTGGGAGAGTTCTGATGAATGCCCATAAGGCTTGCATGTCAGAACCATTTATAATTTGTCCTTGTCCCTTGTTATGGTGCCTTAGAATTAACTGCAGGTGGCTCAATGAAAATGAGACATGAAATGATATGATAGTGGCAATGGATAGCTGAGAGGATTTATACGATATTATAAAGGGAAATTGATTTGAATAATGAAATATTGATCAGTCACAATCACAACCAAAAAACAACTGCTAAAAATCTGCAACATACTCCATCATTAAAACTTAATGGAAAGCTCTGGAACTTAAGCTTCGAACCAAATAAAGTTTAATGAATATAGTCTACTGACTATGCTATACTAATGTCTAATGATAATACTAATATAATCTGGGACTAAGTCCTTAAAGTTCTGTGAGTGAATGATGTGATGAATGCATTCAACAGTGCCTTAGCTTTGAAAACCACAAAACAACTCACTTTTTTCCTCCACATATTCAGACACATTTTCATTTTCGCCTTGAATAATTTTAATCACACTCAGCAATTCATCATCTGATTCTGCATAATCCACGCCTTCTAATTTAACATTAATATTCTCATTAAATTCAGTTTCACTATCATTAGTGCGGGATGGACTAGTGTTGTGAAATGGCTCTTCGCATTTAATTTCATTGACAAAGACGTCTGTATTATCTAAGTCATTTTTATGAAATGATGTCCAATAGATGTCATTCTTTTGAGCTAGTGATTTAAAATCATAAAACAAATGTAGATTTTTGTAACATTTCAAACACAGCTTTGAACTACCTCTGTCTTCTTTACTGACCTAAAATTCACGATATTCAATTAAAATCCTTATCCTAATTATTTATATTTAACTCTGTGAAACTGCAAGGTAATAAATTTTTACAATCTCAAATAAAATATTACAACGGATAATTTGATACCAAAACTTCATTAACGGAAAACTAAAGGTTTACATTACATACGTGGTATTGGTACTTTTCGGTATTGAATACAAAAAATAAAATTTTGTAGGACATTCAGTGTTGTAAGTTTTTATTAGTTCCAATGGAAACATTCAATATTATTTATTTCTGAATGAATTCTCTTACCAAAATATCTAAACAAAATAAGAAAACATCTCTGTAGCTTGTTGTTTGCCCGTTTACTTCTAGTTCTGTAATGCATTTTTCTGCTGAATCCATGAGACAAATTCTACATACACTCATAATTATATTTATGTCACACAGGTACATATAATTCTTATTTTATTTAAACTAATTCCCGTATTAATTCACTTAATTTTTGTCTTTTTCCTCTTTTCTTTGCCTGTTGCCTTGCCAAAGATGCCAAATTGCCAATATTTTTTGATGGATAATGGATTGACATAAATAAACCTTGACAGTTTGACATTGACAACTAAAAGCAGAGCCTCCAAGAAATCACAGAATGAATTAACCCCGGACCACAGACTACAAAGACATGTACTTTGCAGTTTTTTTTAATTCGTAGGTATTTTACCACAGAATACTTACTACTACAAGTACAGAAGACCCACTTCGAAAAGTCATTTAGAGAAACATAGACTCTAGCTACGATACGATTAAGTTCGACTCAGATCGCGCAGCGCTTAATCACCTACGCTTATAGTTACCTAGAATTTGTGTCTCTTTCTAGAGCGTATCTCTTACTTTTTCTGAGAAAAAAGGGTTGCCTTCTTTAAAAAAATAAATGAATCTAAATATTGAATTACCATTTACAATTAAACACTGCACAGTATCTTTTTGCCTTCTATTTCTCCATGTTTCAAACAATGCAACGAACACATGAAGTATGTACCTATATAATCAAAGGAAAAACGGAACAAACCTTACGCGTACCTACGCGCTCGCGCGTGAGGCCCCACTGACTAACCGTCTCTGATAGGCCGCTGTGCGTAGGTACATTTTTGACACCTACACGGGGAGTGGGACAGGCCTTTTACTTACCATTAATTAGCCGGAAAAAGAAAAACAGAAAATATGCAAATATATAATTTATTCTTTAACTATTTTGGTTCCTTTGTCTATTTATCTCTTGATACTTCTGAAGAGAGGTGGCTCTCATGGGCTGTCTTCTCATGTCTCCGCCGATGATCGGAGCGCAAGAACTTCGTGCCGCAGTACTTGCACGGATGGTTCTTCACCTTAGTATGACTTAACATATGGTTCCTAAGGTATCTGTAATGCATTCAAATGTTTTTTTTACACCAACAATATTCAAATTCCATCACAAGATACTTGAACGTTTGAAGCGCCAGACTTTAGTACTATTATACTTTTATATATATACACTCAGGGCGTGTATATAAGTATAATAGTACTAAAGTACTGGTAGTAATAATGTAGCGTCCATAGCCCAATGGCTCTCAACGATCCAATGTGATCGAAAGAGTTAAGCAACGACGGGCGCGGTCGGTTTGTGGATGGGTGACCGCTAGTGGCAAAATTTCATGGACGCTACCGTGCTTCGGAGGGCATGTAAAGCCGTCGGTCCCGGTTGTTTTCAATTGTGGAAACAGTCGTTAAGCCTTGTCGAAGATTTTCGGGTGGCTTGAGAACATTCGACACTGGGTTGGCCACTAACCCCTCCACCAATTCGCATTGGAGCAGCGTGGTGGAGTATGCTCTAGACCTCCCGCAGCTGTCTGTGGGGGAAACCCGTGCCCAGCAGTGGGACGTCTATGGGTCGCCGCGATACACTCAGAGCGCATCAAGCAATGAATATTCAATATAGTCTACAGTTTTGCTATTAGGCTATTTAAAATGACGCCAAGCCTGTCGTAACTTAGCTGCTCTTAATGTAGTAATACAACCAAGTAAAGATTATAACAGAATAGCTTCTTACGTGAGCTTCTTGAAGGTCATATCGCAGAGTTGGCAGGCGAAGGACCTGATGTCGCTGTGTACCACCTGATGAGTCTTGAGTGTCTTGCTCGAGACGAAATGTTTGTCGCACTTGTCACATCGGTACGGCCGCTCCTTCGAGTGGCTCCTGCAAGCAGCACCAATTGACATATCCACTGTTTTTTAAACGACGACGGGTCTATGTTCGAATGTACCTGTATTTTTTTAATGTATTTATGTAAGCTGTGGTCATCCATCCATCCATCCATCAGCCTTTTTGGGTCCACTCCGCTGGACATAGGCCTCACTCAATCATCGCCACTCCTCTCGATCCTGCGCCCTCTGGATCCAACGGCTTCCCGCTGTCCTCTTCAGGTCGTCAGTCCACCTCGTCGGAGGGCGGCCAATACTCCGTTTTCCGAGACGCGGTTACCACTCGAGAACTTTTCTTACCCAACTGTTATCAGTCCGTCGAGCGACGTGGCCTGCCCATTGCCACTTCAGTTCGCTGATCCTTCGAGCTATGTAGGTAACCTTCATTCGTCTACGGATTTCATCGTTGCGCGAATCCGGTCCCTCAGAGAAATACCGAGCATAGCGCTCTCCATAGCGCGTTGAGCGACTATGACCTCTCGGATACAATATTTTAGATACAACCGTCTCACCTTAAATGTATTTTTAAGTTAAAATTCGTGAAGAACGCCTTGGAACAATATTGACACATGTGAGATTTTTCGCTGTTGTGGACACGTCTCCTGTAACCATTAAATTTATTATACAATTTTATAAGTTCTTCGACTCTTAGTTCTTAATTCCGAAAATACTTCCGGTAACACCAGGTTATCAAATATTTGGTATTATTAACTTTTAACTAACTAAGCTACAGATTCAGTAGCGTCCATAGCCCAATGGCTTGCCTCGATTGTAGCGTCCATAGCCCAATGGCTTGCCTCGATTGTAGCGTCCATAGCCCAATGACTTGCCTGACTTGCCTCGATTCAATGTGATCGAAAGTGTTAAGCAACGACGGGCGCGGTCGGTTTGTGGATGGGTGACCGCTAGTGGCAAAAATTTCAAGGGCGCTACCGTGCTTCGGAGGGCACGTAAAGCCGTCGGTCCCGGTTGTTTTCAATGCTGAAAACAGTCGTTAAGCCTTGTCGAAGACCTTCGGGTGGGTTGAGAACATTCGACACTGGGTTGGCCACTAACCCCTCCACCAATCCGCATTGGAGCAGCGTGGTGGAGTATGCTCTAGACCTCCCGCAGCAGTGTCTGTGGGGGAGACCCGCGCCCAGCAGTGGGACGTCTATGGGTCGCAGCATAAGCTACAGATTAAAGCACGCACTGAAACGGGCACGTCGCTTAGTGCGTGCGCTCATGTACGGCCAGTAACGAAGTTAAAATAATTTTGACCTCAAACACCTAGGTACCTACCTCTAGTAAGGATGAAAAATAAACGCTCACGTATGATTTGTCGCCGCGAGATTGGTTTTGAACGTTTTCTCGCACTGTTCGCACTGGAACGGGCGCGCCGTCGAATGCGTCCGCACGTGCACGGCCAAATGCCCCGCTGTTCCAAATGGCCTCCTGCAAACGTTGCACTGGTGCGCTAGCTGCTCCTTGTCGTGCATACGCAGATTGTGCGAACGTAAGCATCTCACTTCTGCAAATCACATTACTTAATTAATCTATTAACATGTTCCTACCCCTTGCTAGACAACGCTATATCATGTGTGTATCACTAGAGTATAAAAAGAACATCTATATCATATAGTACATGTAATATTTGTAATAAACGGTAAGTACCTACTTGCAGTGCAAACAACTTCCAACACCACTACATCCCATTGTTAACAGACGTTAAAAAAGGAGGAGATTTTATGTTCAATTGTATGATTTCTTTTAATTTTTTTATTCATAAATGATTTTTTTTATTTTAAGACCTCTTAATGTATGTACTCAAATTGATATATTGGTTACATGACATCCATGGGAACTGGTATTTTGGGTAAATGTTACCTTTTTTCAGTAAACTAAAACGAACATAGCTAGCGAGCTAGCGAGCTAGCCTAAGAATTAATTTATGTAATTGCATTACAATTTAAAATAAACACCAACCTTTGTTACAAATGTCACATTTTTTCTTCACGCCTAAATGTTGGTACTTGTTGTGTTTATACCGGGAACTGTATGAAGAGAATGTCATGTCACACACTTTACACTTAATTGTTTTAAATTTACTTTTGGGTCTATGTAGTCTTCGGTGCTCCTTCAAGTTTTGTACAGTTTTACCACATTCCTCACAAACTTGATCACACGTTTTGGTGGATTTCTTTATGGTCTTCTTTTCTCTTTTGATTGTACCTAAAATATTTTTACTTTTTAAAAGCCTTAAAACACAGGTATGCATGCCATCTGTAGTTATCATTTTCATCTGAATTTTTATCACAAATCCATGGCAATGCGGTGTTGAAATTCTGAATAAAATGGGCCACAATCTTACTGTATAAAAGAGTTCAATTCATTAATGACTAAATGACATAATATGCTGAATAAGTTACATTGCTATGACCATTAGTTATGTGAAATTTTTTTACTATTTGAGAAATACATCCAGTAGTAGTGAGCTATCCAGCTGCCAGAGATTACGCAATTAACCAATAAATCCACAAGACTTACTTTTAATATCCATGTGTTCGGAGGCATTTTCATCCTTAGTATTTTTAATAACACTTAGCAGTTCATCATCCGACTCCTCATGTTCTACATTTTCTATTTTGATTTCCACATTCGAATTAAATTCAGTTTCACTATCATTATTGTCTGAGAGACAGTTGATGAATGGTTCTTCACATTTAATTTCATTAACAAAGCCATCCTCCTCCGTATCATATTTGACTGATGTCCAATAAATATCATTTTTTTGAGCTAGAGTCTTGAAGTCATAAAACAAATGTAAATTCTTGTAACATTTCAAACATAGCTTTGAACTACAATTGTCTTCCTCATTAACCTAAAAAATTGGTCATTTGATTTTATCCATGAAAAATATAAGTATAATTTAAGTGCTAAGTATTATTTTTTATGGTAATGTTACTTCGTCATAAATGTCTTATTGCAAAGTGCAGGCACTGGGTAGGTACAGTTTTTGTTTGTTAACTTACCAGGATATCTAAACAAAACAAAAATACGTCTTTATAACTGATACTTGTTTGAGTTACTTCCAGTTCGGTGATGCTTTTCTCCGCTGAATCAATTAGACAAATCCTACACACACTCATATTTCTCATAAATTCTTGCAATTTAATTCAGTTTCAAACAATAAAACCAAACCAAAGAGTTTAATTAATAATATTTATCTATATATATAAAAGGAGAAGGTGACTGACTGACTGACTGACTGACTGACTGACTGACATATCAACGCAGGGCCTAAACTATAAGGGCTAGAAACTTGAAATTTTGCACAGGGGTTCCTTTTATAACGTAGGGGAGCACTAAGAAAGGATTTTTGAAAATTCATCCCCTAAGGCGGTAAAACGGGGGTGCAAAGTTAGTATGAAACTTTGCCATTTTTGAAGACAAGTGGGTAAACCTGAACGCGGGCAGACGTCGTATATATCAATGCGTTAATGGATCTAATTCTACGCGAGCGAAGCTGCGGGCGTCCACTAACTAGTGGGAAAATGAAACCAAACAAAACAACTACTGTGACAAGACAACTACTTCAAAAGTTTTTTTTTTAAATTAAATGACAATGACTTATTTACGACAGCTCTAGCCGCTCTAGGTAGATCAGTCAATGCAAGGTACTCTGTGGTCAATGCTAGGTTGATGAAAGAAAGCTATCGCGCGCGCCGCATGGCAAGCAAGGGGTCTGCGGGTCTCATAGAGGAAAAGTGGCGGGTCTCTAAAATGGTCTATAAGTTGTCCTTGTTACCTGGGTTGAATATTTTTATGCACATTCCATAAGTATTACGCTGGAGGAACGAAGTAAAGCCTTTTCATGTTTGTGGTACTTCTTGAATATTTTTGTTCAACTCTGTTACATCAGTGAATATATTATTGTATTTTTTGATTTGAAACATCTATAGGCGGAGGGTAAACCAGATTTTTGGCGTGGCGAGCCGTGGCGACGCTTCGCCACGCTATATTATGATGGACTATGTTCTACTAGGTACAACAAAAATCTGTGTTGAAACTGGTAAATGAAATTTTAATTGTTTGATTAAATCGAATGACACAAAATAAATAACAAATAATGATTCTTCGAAAATTGTATTACGGACAGTCAGGTTTCTCCGCCACGTTTTCGTCTACGTCTTCTACGATCACATCGAAGCATGCGCAATCTTCAGTCAAAGACGGTGATTCCTCTGACATGTCAATGTCCAATGTATTGGCTATCACTTCCAGTTTATCGTTCAGGTAAGGGTACTCTCTCATCATGGAATTCACTACGTGTTTCAGCCGTTCGTTCAGAGTCCTCGCTTGTGTGTATTCGTTGATGACTACTGATTTGGGCTTCCGGACTCGTAAAGACTGGCGTTTTACAGCCGTTGCTAATTCCGCACCTAATCGCTGACTACGCACAACGCGCTCAAGCATCTGAAAATATATGAGAAAACCGTTCATTGGTTTAACAATTAGAACAGATATATTACGAGTAGGTACATAACAGCTGTCCGAACGCACGGCAGTTTAGCTTTGAACGAAATTCAGAGGGGAAAACTGCACATGTGGTATTCAAGGTTCTTACGGAGGACTTTAATGCTGGCCCGTATAGGTAGGTATGTAAATGTGAGATTACTGATATGTGGGATTATGAAAATACGCTCTTGCTCCTGCTCCAGCTGCTGCATGCTAGTGTCTGCGGCTTACCCGTTGCTTCTGCTTGTCCACATCGCGGCATTCGCGCAGCAGCGAGGCCACGCGCTCCTCCAGCTGCGCGTTCATAGCGCCCGTGTCCGCCACCTCGCGCGCCAGTCGCTCTTGCTCCTGCTCCAGCTGCTGCATGCTAGTGTCTGCGGCTTACCCGTTGCTTCTGCTTGTCCACATCGCGGCATTCGCGCAGCAGCGAGGCCACGCGCTCCTCCAGCTGCGCGTTCATAGCGCCCGTGTCCGCCACCTCGCGCGCCAGTCGCTCTTGCTCCTGCTCCAGCTGCTGCATGCTAGTGTCTGCGGCTTACCCGTTGCTTCTGCTTGTCCACATCGCGGCATTCGCGCAGCAGCGAGGCCACGCGCTCCTCCAGCTGCGCGTTCATAGCGCCCGTGTCCGCCACCTCGCGCGCCAGTCGCTCTTGCTCCTGCTCCAGCTGCTGCATACTAGTCTTCGCTTCAGCTAGTTCCTGCAACACAAATTGTTTTTATTGCTAGATTGATCGCATCTTGTAGTCCGTGGTCCATATAAAGAAAATTAGAAAATGTTATTTCATTGTTCTGATCTATAGTGTAACCTTAATTAGATTTATTAAGAATTCGAGACAATGGGTTTATAACTAGACAGAACCAAAGAGGACTAAATGAATCACCCCGGAAAATAATCTATAACTAATCGTTCCTTACGACCTTTTGAACTCTTCCGACACCTCTCCTTCTGTTCCTCTTGAATTATATTATTTTTATAACGTGATTATTTATTTTGTTGGCTAATTGTCATTACATTATATACAACATAAATTGTTACAACATTCAACAACATCAACAACAATCTGCATGCTGCTGTATACATATTCTAATTATGTCATACTCCCCACTTATGTTATACACATCGTATCACCTTGGTTACCCTAGCGAGGTCCGACTTAGCCAAGCGCATCTTGTGATGGTAGCTGGACTGCGAGGTCTGGGCCGCGGCGCCGTGCGCCTTCTCCACGGCGGCCGCGGCCCGGGACTTGTCCATCGCCGTCTCGCGCCGGGTCACGTATAGCGCCAGGTCTTCCGCCAGCTTTTCGCTGGTCTTGCGCAGCTGTTCCCGACGCACCTGCAGCATTCATACTATCTTAGGTCTTTTAAGTATCATCCCTGTAGCTCGGGACCAGAATAGTGCTACGGTAGCCCCTGCCTGTCGTAAAAGGCGACTAAAAGGGGACTTCTGGGGTTGCGGGCGGTGAGAGGGGGAGTTCGAACCGTCCATCTTGTGACCCCGGGAAAGACGACGCTGTTTGTGGCTGCACAGCGTTGTGTAAACCGGGAAGAGCCCGTCTTGGGCGCAGCGCTGGAGGGCACCGGCGCGTTCTACAAGAGATCCCGGAGCCCTCCTGTAGCGCCGGAGTAGGCCACCGAGCGGGTTTTAGTGGGTGAAAGTCCCACATAACCCGGCGTCGCTTCCACGACATCCAGGTACCTTTTCAAGGTTCCACTCGTTAAACAAAAAGAGGTCTTTTTAGTATGCTATAGTCCATAGCACAATGGTTCGCGTCGATTTTATGTGATCGACCGAGTTAAGTAAGGCCGGGCGCGGTCGGTTTAGTTGAGCCTGGAAAAGTATGCTGTAGACCTCCCACAGACAGACATAGACAGCTGTGTCTGTGGGGAAGAGACCCGTGCCCAACAGTGGGACGTCTATGGGTGTGATAGTCTACTTATAAAGTCCGCAAGGATGAAATTTAACATCTCGTATATAGGTAAACACAAAGCGCTAATTTGGTCGTCTTACTTATCACTCTGTCTTTGTGAATCGACTAGCAGTTACGAACAACCCACCTGAGTAATATTAGTACTTATTTATTATCGTACATGATTGCCTAATATTTCATTTATTTACTTACCTCCATACGATGTATTTCAGCTTTCATCTGCCCGATTTCACCAGCGGCTGATTTGGCGTTCTGGATATTTTTCTTTAAATCTACTGCTAGGATACCCTAAAAATGCAAGGTAAGGTTGTTAAATACTAAGAAAAAATAATCAGATAAAACTACTTGTGGTCGTTACTATTAGAAGTGTGGTGGTCATTAGGCTCTCCTAATGGTCTATGTCCAGCAATTGAACTCAAAAGGCAGATAGATAGATCAGATATAGGTTGGAAACTATATGGTAACACTGAAATGACACAATCCAATATTGTTATTCAATTTCCCATTTCTACCTTTCTTTCCCAAATGAGAGCTTCTCTTGTAACACGATCCAGCTCTTGCGTGAGATTCATTTTCTCTCTGTCTAACTGCTCGATATCTTCCTCTAGTTGAATTATTTCAGTTTCGGCATCCTGAAATAAGTAAAATCAAAAGGATCTCTTATCAAAAGGATTAAAACAACCTAAAGTCGATCACACTTCATACGGTTTTTCGAGATGTTCAAAATTGTAACACTCAAACTACATCTGATAAGTTACGAATTTGTTCTTCATTGCATTTTTGATGAGCTGCGAGGACTCGTTACTCTCAGCGACATACACATCCATCAGTCTGATTTATTCCGAGAAGTTTGTAGCATATTAGTGCCATGTGCCATTGAGTTATTCGTTGCAAGCGGTAGGTTCTTGCACAAGTCGAGTAGGTCGAAGTGATTACGCATGTACACAGCCAAGAATTTATCAGGTTTGGTCCTTCGAGTCAGATGTTAATTTGAGGTTATTTTGGCTTAAGGCGCTGTTGATGCTTGGAAAGGACTCGTGCCATGCACGCTACTCAGTACGCAGCTATCAGTCATTTCTTTATGGTCCTTCGAGTAAGATGTTTATTTGAGATTATTTTGAGAAATTACCTTGAGGTTAGCAGCGTATTCGTGCGTCACGGCATTGTTAACGCGCTGCGAGAACTCATTGCGCTCAGTGGCGTCCTTACGCGATCGTTCTAGAAGTTCGAGGCGGCCGCGCAGCCCACGCATCGAGCGGTCCACTTGGCCGCGCTCCTGAGCCACGTGCTCGCATTCCGCCTCTATCCGCATCGTCTTCTGCTCGCAGATTTGGATCTCTGTTACAGTGCAATAATAAGTTAACATAACATCAGGCCTGTATTTCCCCGAAGGGGTACGCAGAAGTATGTTGTACACCCATGAGTAAACCCACCTTTCACCAGTTGCGTATAAGTCCCATGTAATACGCCGGCACAACCATAACCTACACCGGGCACAAATCCAGACTCCGAGCTGCTACCGGGCTTTTCAATCTAGAAAACCCGGGGATCGAACGCAGTTTAGCAGTCGCGCTTGAGATAACTAAATCAACAAGGCAGTAATAAGACTTACAGTTAATTCAAATACAAATACACCAGTAGGTTATCATGCTATCACGACCAACATAGGGTATCTTCTTGCAAAAGTTGCAGGTAAGTAGGTATTTTATGAAGCGACAAGCCCTTATATACGTTGTTCTTGTAAATGTAGGATATCACCACCGCTGTCTACCACATAAAAATACACTCCTACGTTTATTGATCAGGTTAATGTCGGACACGATCTTGTGGTGCTGCGAGGTGAGTTTCACCACGTGGCCCTGCAGCCTCAGCCACTCGTGCTGCAGGCTCTCCGTGCGCTCGCGGAGACTCCTGATCTGCTGCTCCAACTCTTCGATTCGACGCTCTTGAGGTGATTTCAACTAGAAATTTTGAATTAATTTTTAAGTTTTTTCCGACCAGATAGATCAAGATAAACAATGCAAAACGTAAATATCACTTCGTTTTGTTCCGCCATTTAGTATATTTGACTACAACTCCGCCACTAAATACCTAGACCTCATAATTCCTATCTAGGATAACTAGAATATCAAGTCGTTGCGGACTAAATTACGTCCTTCTTAGGTCTTAAAGTACATTTTATCTGAAGCTATGTGGACAAAAATGTTATTATGGTTGTCATAATAACATTTTTGTCATTTTTGTACCCGTATTTTCTGCTTTAAGCATTGTTCTATTATTTGATACCGACGATGAACTACGTACATCAAAGACTTCTTTCAGTGCGTTATATTTCTTTATGATAATGTCCAATTCTCTCTGCTTCCTTGTAATGACGAGGGCTTTTTGGTCGTACTTCTCTTGAAGCTGCTCAATCTCCTTCTCGCGTTCTCGCACTTTGGATTGAGTCTCTTCTAGGATTAGCTTGTTCCTTGCCTGCCGGTCCCGGTGAATCTCAATGTCGAGCATCATCTTTGCGTGTTGATTCTCCATCGCCGTAAGTGATATTTCCTGAAAATAAATTATTAACTTACGGAATTCTCATTATTCTCAAAACTATTTCAGTAAAGAGTGTATCTCAAGCGACACAACGACGTGTTAAAAAAATTTTAAACTGACGTCGGATACTCAATTAGGTATCAGCAACAAAACGTAGCAAAACAGAAAATATTCTGGCGAGTTCATAGGGCTCACATACGTAACATATTAGGTGAATCCGTGTGAGAAAAATATGTTTTAAAAAAGATTATTTTTTTCTCACCAGTTTCCTAGACATCTCTCTCATCTTCTTTATACCATTAGCCATGGATTCGACGGCCTTATCGTTTAGCAAACATTCTTGTAAATTTGATAGAATATCGTTTTCTAGCTTGAGTTTCATCTCCGTTTTTCGGTCGTATTCTTTTTCCGTACTTCTCAGAATGTTTCTCATTGTTTGATTTTCCTAGAAAGCAATATTACTTCATAAATATGTACCTTGAAATAAGGTCACTTATTTTATTAATAATGATAAAAATTTAGATAGTATGTGCATGTTTGTGAGTGAATAGATAATCTCAGAATCTACGTAAGCGAATTTGAATTTTTTTTCACTTTGATAAACTTTTTACCCGTGTAAATCGGCCATCAGCTAAGTCATAAATAATTTGGTTAAGTATTCAGCAATAAATTATTTAAATAAGCCTATTACCGATTTTATCAAATCTTGGTCTCTTTCTGTCATTTCAATAGCCTCAGTTAATTCTATGATATGTGTCTCTAAAGTAATTCGTTTATTTTCTTCGTTTTCCACTGAAAAACGAATAAATTGATTAGTAATGATAGATGTTACACGTAAGTTATCAGAAGGTAATTTACTTACATTGCTTGGAAACATTAGCCATGTCATACATTAACTTATCTTTGTTCATTGCTATTTCCTTTCCTTTATTCATCTCCTCCATTGCGACTTTTTTTGTTATCTCCAGGTTGTTTATTAGTGTGCGGTAGTTTTCTTGCAATGCCCTGATAACGTTGACAAATTGTTATTTTATTTAATTAATTTGGCGAAGAATACGTGATGTCTGGCTACTTATTATTATTATTATGATAATATGATACTCATTATACTGATACCTGTAATCGTCCCTTACAGAATCATAAACTCTATCCCGCTGTTGAATGTTGACAAGAACAGAGTTCCATAGAGTTACAAGCCTGCGTTTATCAAGTTCCAAGTCTTCTAATTCTGCCGCATACGCAGTCACCTATCGATACAAATTTTGATTTATTTCCACTTTACGAAATATTTATAGAGATCATAATTAATTATAAATTAAATTGACTAGAATAATTTCACTTAAATTCATTGTTAAGATACGTTATCGTTAAGCCTTTCATATGATAAGTATATGTATAATTGTGTTTCTAACCTTATCGTTCACTTTCTCCATCTCTACATTTTTAATGTCCAATTGCTTCTGGAACAGTTCTAACTTGGACTCAAGCTTCCAAACTTCGTTGTTCAGACTGTATATTATCATGTCCTGAAAATTTGTCACAAGTTACAAACACACATTACTTAATGAATTGGTCATGTTATAAGATTATTACTACTTTTATACTGCAAATTACTATTTGTACTATTGTAAAAATAGTTTATTAACATAATATAATATCTATAACCCAAGGCGTCCTAGTATTAGAAACGAGTCTCTCCCACAAACCCCACAGCCATAGCTGAATAACATACCCCTCAGCTATACATATAGAAGGTTCTTGGCTAAGGATAAACGTTTATTTTTCACCTTTGTTTGTTTTAAAGACATTCGCTTTACGGAAGAAATTATACAGTTGTGAGAAATGTTCTCCACTACTTTGACGAAAGAAGTTGATGGAGGAGACCGTATTACTCAAATGTATTCCATTAGCATTATTACCGCCAGTTTTGATACCTGAAGATATCTTAGTTACTCAGAAAAGAATCAGTGATTAATTTTGAAGAATATTGAGTATTCAGGGACCATTTCTCTAAACAATGAATTAATTAGGTACCTACCTACTACTGAAATATTTGATTATTACCAAAAATTATTCAGAACCTACGATCGGAAAGTAACTTAATGTTAAAATTATACTGTTAATTTAAAAAAAAAAAAAAAAACCTTTTTTAACTTTTATTTTTATGCATTGTCATCGGAACCTACTAAGTGTGCTAAATTTCGGTTCGATAGCTTCAGTGGAAGTGGGTGAAATATTGATTGCAAGATTCCAGGACATGCATACATGGGATACATACGAGTGAAGTTAAATAAAAGCTTTTAAAATAAAAAGGGGTCGAAAGTTTTCTCTTCACGTACCTATTAATATTAAGTATAATAATACCACAAAATCATACTGACCAACTCCCGTTTCTCGTCGGCCAGGGCCTTCTTCTCAGCTCGCATCTTGTCTGACATGCGCTGGCTGACCGTCAGGTCCGACTCGGTCTCCTCGCGCCACGTCTCCAGCTGCCTGCACAGCGCTGTGAGCGCTTCTAGCTCCTGGGTTGCTTCTCGTTCTGTGTAGAGAGGGATAAGTTTATAATATTGTTATCTTGTAATTTTTAAAATGACAACAAAGTACAAGCAATACAGCATTCAGGAACTGTTTCTCAAAAAACAATTTATGGGATAATTGTAGCGTTCATAGCCCAATGGCCCGCGCCGATCCAATATGAGTCGACCGAGTTAAGCAACAACGGGCGTGGTCGGTATGTGGATGGAGCGACCACTTATGGCAAAAATCATGGGATCTACTGCGCTGTGGAGGGAACGTTAAGCCGACGATCCCGGTTGTTTTCAATGGTAAAAACAATCGCCATGCCTTGTCCAAGACCTCCGGTTGGCTTGAGAACATACGACGCTGGGTTTGCAACTAACCCCTTCCATACATACTCGTTTGCTACCTTTTATCTATAAAAAAATATGCCTGATATGATAACCATTATTGTATAGTTCGAATACATGTTTCTTTTTTTCAAATTTTTACTGCAGGGTTACGTGACCCATATAAAACATTTTTTTTATTTTTATATAACATTTTTATTTATTAACAACTTCGCTCGCGCGGTATTAGACATAACAATAGTTTCGTTTACACCTATTAATATTATATTGCCTATGTCACTCATTGAAGATGCAGCTTTCTAATGGTGAAAGAATTTTTGAAATCGCTCCAGTAGTTTTTGCGTGAAAACATTACAAACAAATGTTTCCTCTTTTTAATATTAGTATGTATAGATAACCAGCTTAACTACAGCTTGAATGGTACCAGTGTTGTGGTCCTGTTCCAGCTTGTCCTTGGCCCGCTTGTACCGCTCGTTGGCGTCGCGCGCGCGCTGCTCGGCCGCCGCGCGCTCCGACGCCCGTTGCGCCAATGTCGCTTCGTATTCTTCTATCAGAACCTATAATTCGATGTACAATTAACCAATTTTAATATGAAACAAATTTAAAAGTCTAATCTAAATAAATAAATAATAAAGTAATTTGTTAGCTTTGAAAAATTACATTTAATATCACTCACAATTCCCGATAAGTAGATAGATAGATATACAAGTCGGCAGAAAGTGTAGCTCTGAACTAAATTCAGCTTCGCATGGGGTTAAAACGAGTAAATACGGCTGGGGAAACAATCAGCGCTTTCGACTGACAACAATCCGCTACTCCGGGCAAGATGATACCCATGCCATGCGCATTCAAGATCAGAGTTACACTTTCGTGCCGCTTCGTATACTAGAAGTTGGTTGATAGATAACAAAATTTTTAATGTAAGTATTCATAAGTATGTTTAGGTAAAAAAAGGGTTTGTATTTTAAAATATGTATTTGTACTTATTAATAAATAAATTAACTATTTAATTACTTTATTTATTTATTTAACATGGCAATTTTTCAATACTAACCCTCTGAGCATTGGTATCGTGATCACTCCGATATATAGTTTCCAGATCATTGTCGTACGCCTGTTTGCTGAGTTTTAATTCGTCGCGCTGAGAACATACCATTATTAATTATTCTTTTATGCTACCTCCAATTCCTATGTAGATAAGTAATTTAAGAAAAAATGTAAGATAAATAATGCCGAAAAAAAAAAACTATGCTGGCATACTAAGTTAAGGATTTCCTCTTCAGCAATAGCATTCTCCTTCTCCAGAAATCTCTTGAGTGTTTCCTGAAATTTCTGCATCAAGGGGTGCGTAGACTCCAGCACTGCCGGCATAGCGCCCAGCTCGCGTCTGTTGCGCCATCTGCGGTTAAAATATTGTATGTAGTAACAATCTCCGTTTGATACCATCCGGGGTGGGAACAATAGCACCACCTGTTTCTCTCTCTGTTCTAGATAGATTGACCGATAGGATACTTGTATGATATCGGCAAAACTTGACGTGCAATTTTCTATGAAAAATCGGAAGACCATGCAAACCATAGACGTCCCACTGCTGGGCACGGACTCCACTCCCCACAGACAAAGCTGCGGGAGATCTAGAGCATACTCCACCATGCTGTTCCAATATGGATTAATTAGTGTCCAACCCAGTATAGAATGTTCACGAATGAATGTTTGTTTTAACTATTGAAAACATCCGGGACCGATGTTTTAACGTGGTGAAGCACGATAGCGCCTATGATATTTTTCAGTAACGCTGACCCAACCACAAACCGACCGCGCCCGTCGTTACTTAACTCCGTCGATCACATTAAGTCGGTAGGAGCCATTGGGCTATGGACTCTACAACCTAAAAGCACATTAATCTAAGCAAACACAAAAATAATTTACCTAAGCCATGATTTAGTAATTTCAGTTTTGGTGGGAAGTTACCAATATCTTGTCTAATACTGGTAACTTCTCATAATACCGAGCCTATGAAGAGTTTAATCCTTCTATGAAGGGTTTTCAAGCCAACTTACTCATCAAAGGCCTCCCTGCCTGCCCTCTTGCAGCGGCACTGATCGACGGGGCACGCACAGCACGCGCACACCCCGCCCTCTGTCGGCGAGTCGTCGCATTCGCACGACTCTGGCTCCTGGAGTTTCAATTTATTTCACCGGTTTTATGACTAGTTGTTACAAGGTTAAGTCAACGATTGAAGGCACCTGTTGGTTACCTTTATAAAGTTATTAACCAACATGAAATTAAACTCTCAGGCCCTGTGAAAGTCTACTCTACTCTACCTATGCCTAACATTGCAATAAAATGTAGAGGTCAGAAACAAGTAGGTATTTGAATTTCGAAGATGCTAAATTCAAGTTTAATACTAGTACGCTCTTCTCACTTCTTCTCACTCACTTCTCACCGGGTGTTCGTCGAAGAAATGACAGGAAAAAAGGTGAGAAACAGATTATTCTTTATTATACAAGGACACAGGTAATATAATCAACTCGGGTCTCAACTAGTAGTGGCAACGACTACACAAGCTGTGTATTAGTCGTTGAGCAGTGGCCAAACAGTGACGCGTTAACACCACCTCACGTTCAGACCGGCACCTCATGAGTAGGTACTTGGTATCCTACGGCGCAAATCTTCATATGGCCACCGGTGGTACATCACCGCCCCATGAACCAAAAGTCTTGCCGGGCGGGGTGCGCCACCGGTGGACACTCTGTTTTGGATTATAATAATGCGAAAAAGGGGGTAGATATTTCTGATCAGATGGCGTCGTACTATACCAGCCTTAGAAAAACCCTAAAATGGTACCGCAAGCTAATCATTGAGATTGTCTGTGGCACAATGTTGGTAAATGCTTGGGTTATTCACCAAAAATTTGCAGCAGGAAAAAAACTAAGTATATTAGAATTTCGGGAACAAATAATAAAAGAGATGATTAGCAACCCCAGCACTGATAATCAACCCGATGACGCTGCAGAGGAGGGTAGGCCCCATGCACAAAGAAAGCCAAAACACAAGTTAGAGAAAACGGAAGGAAAGCTCAGAGATACCCGAAAGAGATGCAGACCTTGTTACGACCATTTTACAACAACCGAATCTGCGAGTATGGCTAGAAAAAAATCGAAACGCGTAAATACATTTTGCTCTGTGTGCATTTTGCGTGTGAAAAACCAATGTGTTTGGATTGTTTCAATACTATTCATGCAAAATAATTTTCATTTTATACCATCCATAATGGCATTTTATTTTATATTTTTTTCAATTTTGATTTAATTTTCTTATTATTACATTCTCTCAACGTAATTTATCATAAACAATTCGCATTTCGTACAATTTATGTCGTGATTATGTCAATTTTTTTCTAATAAATACAATTTTTCAATACTGAGTTTTGCTTACTTTTCGCAATTATATCCACCTCCTGAGCTACACTATGAAAATTTGTCTATTTCACTAGGCGGGAACGGTAAATACAACACTTTCTCTCAAAGCGGCGCGAATTTCTTAGTACATTGAAAGTATAGTGTGACGTTGCCACCGGTGGTACACCTCGCCGTGGCAGCAAATACTCCGTGCTCCACCGGTGGTACACGCCGGTCTGAACGTGTTAAGACTATAGTAGGCATATGTCCGGAGAACCTGGACTTCCTAAGGCTGATGGAAGTATAACCTTTTAAACCAAAATCTTTTGATACATAAAAATTATAAGCGTCAATAATATCAATGAGCATAAACTCTGATTAAGATTACGAGCGTTTCAAGTTTGATATAGGTACCAACGTACGTGCGGATAGATAATCCTTTCATTCTTAAACATCAGACACGTGTCTTTATGGATCACGAGGTCATTGTCATCGCGAGGGCACCCGCAGTGTGGCACGAGCGCCTTCCGCTCCGAAGACTCTTCTTCCGTACACGGACACGGATCGCAACTCTCCTCTTTCGACATTATTTTTGGAATACTTGAAACAGGCGGTGTGTATATTTGATAAAACAACAGACATTTAAAAACACGCATCGGTTGCTTGGCAACGGATTGGCGCGCGCACCACCAGTCTGTTCAAGGAGGTTACATTAGTAGTGTTTGTAGTGTTAGTAAAGAATAGAACATTAACTACACACAGTAGTGTCATAGAATCGCTCCGCTCTGAGCGACTCTTTATTCTATGGTAGTGTTAGTTGTGTACATAGAGTAACTTATATATAGATAGGGGTAGTTGTATAGTGTCCTTCGATCAATAAAAGGTAGTGTCATATAAATGGTAAACATATCATTGTGGTAGCCTGGGAAACAGTGTATGACGCTTTGGATCCTAGAAGTTGGAATTTCACCTATTCCAATTTCTTGGCTTTGGATACCATGGTCAATATTCGAGCGAGGAAAATATAAATACCTGCGATTCTCTTTGGCTACCATGAATTAATAGATACTTTCGTAGCCTATAATTCCATGTTGGTTACCTAGAAACTTTTCAAAAAGCTATGTATATGTCGCCCATGAATATATAACCACATTTAGCAGTCTGCCATGGTGCGGATTTTATGATAGGAACTCCTAGCTAATTTCTTGCAGTGGTAATAATGTTTACCAATCATGCTAATCCATCCGCATTGGAACAACGTGGTGGAGTATGATCTGGACCTCCCGGGGTTTTGGCTTTGGGAGAGACCCGTGCCCAACAGTAGAACATCTGTTGTAGCCATGTAATAACATGATGAAATATGTAGGTACACATAATACCTACATAATTCATGATTACATGAATTATGTAAGTATTATGTGTACATATTTATTTGATATGGTAACCAACCATTCAGTTCTCGTAACCATTCAGTAAAAGTATACTAATAATGATTAAAAGTTAGGTTTAAGTTTAAACAGCAGGTTTTATAGATAAGGAGTACAAGTATAAAAGCATACACCGGTATGATAAATGAGAAATAATTTATTAAAGATGGTAGAAACGAAAATAGAAAAGAAGAAGAACCAACCACTGAAAATACACTAAATACCTACATTAACTTAAGCCAATGATAAAATAAGTGTTATCTATAGTGTGTAGTCCGTGGTGTTATTAAATTTTCCTAATCGTAGACCGGGAATATTGCGTCTTAATCATATCAGCTGCTTTCTCTGCAACCATAATTGTCGGGGCATTTGTGTTTCCACTTGGTATGACTGGAAATATGCTGGCATCAACAATTCGGAGGCTTCTTATACCTAACACGCGAAGCTTGCTGTCCACTACAGTGCCCATCGGGCAAGTACCAGAGTAGTGGTATATTGAGAACATAAGACACAACGAATAGCATTTCCAATATTCTTTACTGCGCGGACGAAAACCCTTACATCGTTCACCAGCCAAATCAACTCTTCGAGCATTAATGGACGTAAAATATGTGCTCTTTTCAACACGAAGGTAATCCTCAATGTATCGTATCATATTCTCTATATCTAATTCATTGGAAAAGGCTTCCAAATATATTTTAGGTGCCTCGTCAGGATCAGTACTTCTTAACAAAACACGACCGCGTGAATAGGGCCGGAGGTTCAGTAAGACGGAAGCAAGAAGAATTCTTCCTTTACCTGCCTCAAATACTCTCTGACTAATATCATTTTCATATCTCCAATTGAAACCAAAAAGTTGCACACCAAGACGGGCATTTTGTGGCACTATTATGCTTAATATTTGAAAATCGGGATAGTTTTGTGATTTATTGAGAGAAACAAACCCGTTGATGGAATTTAATATAGATTCGAATGGGTTTTGTGGTGGAGCTGATACATTACTTCTTTCAGTTTGGTGTAATACGAAAACTCCTGTATGATCTTGTAAGTTATATCCAACTGGAAGATCAACTAACGTTTGTATATCGAAGGACTGTAAATGCTCTTTTGGTCCAATACCGGATAACATGAGAAGTTTAGGAGTGTTAATAGCGCCAGCTGATAAAATAACTTCTAAATTTGCCTTCAACGTAATTTTTTCGTTGTTACTAGAGGTAACTTCCACTCCAACAGCGATATTGTTATTGAGTATAACTCTAGTTACTTGTGTGTTCCTTAGAACGTGTAAATTCTTCCGGTCTCTTACAGGTGATACGAAAGAGTAACACGTACTTTGTCGCGCACCGTCAGCGAAGGTAAACATCGGGTAAGTCATACCTAGCGTGTCATATCCATTCGTATCCAGAACCGTTTTGTATCCAATTTGATTGAAAGCGTCCAAAAATTTAAGGTTTATAGGATTGCGCGGTACACTAACACCCATTTCACCTTTGGTGCTGTGGAAAATTCTGTAGCGCGACTTTAAGACTTCACGGTCTTCTAGACGCTCGCTCCTTTTGAAGTATGGTAGGAGGTATTTCCAATTCCACGTTGAGTCGTTGCTTATTTCCGCCCACTGGCGGTAGTCGTTGGGGTCGCCTCGGACGTAATACATGGCGTTGGTGGCGCTGCTGCCGCCGAGGCCGTGGCCGCGAGCCGTTTGGAACACGCCACCACGATAGCACTGGTAGGCATACCCGTCGTTCTCCGATGTGTAGTTCCAGTCGAAGTGCGAGTACTCGTTGTAGGATAATAAGCCTGGTAACTGTTAAATATTTACTGATTTAACAAAGATTTATCAAGAAAATATAGATTTAAAAATGTTGCAATAATGCGTAACAAGCTCAAAGAATTTAAGATCTGAATTAAATTATATCGATGATGATCGTGAAAAACGTGGCAGCGCTTCCAGTGCCAGTGCCATGGGAAGAGCTTGGATCACATATAAGTATATTTTTTTACTATTATTATTTAGTTTTAGTTTCAATTAACTTCAATTAACTTGTTTCTTTTTAATGCCATCAACTGTTTATTACTGAGATATTCAGGTACCCATCTAAATTATATACGAGTATACAGTGAAAAATAAAATCTGTGCGTAGTGCGTGTGCGTTTTAGTTATACATATATCTACGTAAAATTGATTAAATATTTAGATTATTTATTTTTCACTGTATAAATTAAAAAGAGTATCTTGATTAATGCGGATTCTTTTAGTTGCCCATTCACTGAATTTAAACCACACTGATCTTTTACGGTTTGGTTAGGAAAACAAGTTTCAATTCAGTTTGAACAGTGACCAAAAATTTAGAATACATATATAGGATATTATTTACATGACCCATTATGGCTAAATCTGATAACCTATGCTCTTAGGTATAGTAGGTACCTTGTATTTATTGTAACGGTATTAATAACATTATGTCTGAGCCCAATTGTTATGTTAGTCTTTTTGTGTTAAAATTAAGAAACAAAACTTCATCTAGACCTACAGATTCTTATGACCAGACGTTATAAAGACAGTGTTGAGAGAGAATATACCATCACTTCCAATGTCGGGTTATCGCCGGCCTCGATAAGCAGCACGCTGTAGCTCTCGACGTCAGACAGTCTCCTGGCGAGGACGCACCCGGCTGACCCCGCGCCCACTATGATAAAGTCATAGCTGAACCCATCTGAGAATTAAGTTATATATTAAATAAATAAAATAGATTTACAATAAAATTTAAGAATTAAAAATCAATGTATGAAAGGATTCATTAATTAAGATTAAGATTTCATTAAACATCTATTTGCACAAACTTTTAAAACGTGAAGCAAAAACTTTGTGTGTTTTTTTTATAATATTGTGTGGACGGATGTGTATGAAATTTGGCTCAGATTTTTTATAATGGACAAGGATTGCAGACACTAACTATTCTATAAAAATAATGGATATGTATTAGAAATACATTAAATTCATAAAAAGAAAATAATTAAAAAAATAACAACTTAATTCAACTATCTATAAGTTATTTAAATACCCAATTTAATAGTAAATATAATAATTATTGACCTTCTACTTGCGCCTGTTCAGGGAATAAGAAAGCGAAAAGATGTAGAGTCAGCTCAATTACTCTAAACGCTGCTTGTACATTTAAAGAAGTCGCGATAATCGCCTGAGCGTCCATTCTTCCACTTGCCTTTACTTAAACAATTCTTGCATAAGAACTTAGCTTTATAGCAACATGCTGTTTTACCAAGCAATAATACTATCATTGATGAAGTACTCGTATCCATACTTATCAAACCCATAAGCTTAATAAGAGTTAATAAAATACAGCTCGTTTTGTGTGTTTTGGAACCAAACACGTGTTACCAAATAGATAACAAAACCTTCATTCATAGTTTATATTTATTGTTTACTGAAAAGAGCACTAGTGTAGAGGACTTTTAAAAAGATAGTGCAATTCAAATTTGCTATAAATGTTTTTAAAAAGAGCATCGCGTAATGATCCCGTGAGTACATTCTCTCTCTACATTACCTAAAGTAACTTCAAACTTGACTACATCTTAGAAATAAGCTCGGGAAATAGAAAAGTGATCATTTCATTTCCTTTATTTACACCACATTTTGTCTCTCATCAAACAACTGTGTAGTAGCACGGACTACATTACTCTATGGTAGTTCTAGTAGTGAATTATGGCTATATTTTTATAGTTAACACTACTACTACTACTCAGTCGGAACAGCGGACGCAATTCCAAGTTTTATTAATTAGGCACAGGTACTTACTTAATACTACGTAGTACTTAGTCAATTTACTGAAAGAATTTCCTGTTAAGTTAACACATTTTCCTTCGTGATGTTTCAATTAGTACATCCCTTATTATCTTGCTCACTTCGTTAATTTGAATTAGAATAATAAAGTCGTTATTTACTATCAAATGAGTGACTTCAGTCGGAGCTGGCTTCTTTATGAGTGCATATTTATTGGTAAGTATAGTACGGACAGCGGTGACTGCCCAGTGGCTATCGAACTCGCGTCTCACTCGAGCGTTCCGGGTTCAAACCCCAGCGGCACGCACCAATGACTTTTCTGAGTTATGTGCTATTTAAGAAATTAAATGTCACTTGCTGTAACGGTGAAAGATGCATCGTGAGGAAACTTGCATGCCCGAGAGTTCATATGGGTTGCAGCATAGCTAAGATAATTTGTAGGTATGTAAGAAAAGATTACCTATTATAAAATTTTCATTTATTAAATATCTATAAATATTCCGCGCACAAAAATAAATAAACATCAGCGAAACATTATACTACTTAGATTTGTTTCGGGATTACGGAGATGTCTTTTTAAAAAGAATTATAAAAGAATTATATTTAATTAATTATATTTAATTAATAAGACTGGTTTAATTGGAGGTTTACAATCGACTGACTTATTCTATCATGCATGGGAGGTCGAAGTTGCACAAATGCAACGTCTCTAAAATGCAGCGTCAACGTCTAGACGACTTTGTTCTGTGAACAGCTTGTTTATGTTACTAAGAAAAGACAGACCGGGAGGTCGACGCTGGTGGTATAACTCCTCCCTCCTCAAGTTCGAGATTATCCTGAGTATCTGGATTATCTCGAGCCATTTTAATGATAAATAATTTCTTAATTTTATCCTTAAATGCGAAAATTACAATACACATAATGGTCAGAACACAAAACACAGTAACACTTATGTTAATACTTTCACTTTGGTGGTTTTCGGGAACACTTATCACTTCATGTTCACTTTTCTGCAGCAAGTAGTTAAGCATTTGGATATCCGCAAGCTCGATTCCGTTAAGGTTGACAGGTTTTCTCTGATTATCTGATATCTTGACTATTGAGGGCAGATTGACAACTGGAACACTTGTATAGGTAAAATCTTTTCCTTGATTTTGATGTCTTTTAAGGTTAATATCTTTTATTTTCACATGACAATTATCATTCAGGGTTAACAGGTAAGTACCCTGGACTGCTTCTTGTGTAACCTCATTTTCACAGTACTGGGTAAGCGGCGTTTCGATTTTCGCATAGATGATCCAGCGACTGGATTGCACCGGGTTGACTTTTACATCATCGAGGAGTACAGGAACTGGGTGACAGCTTGAGATATTTGTGGAGAATGTTATAAGTGCGGTTACACAATCATCTCTGATCAGTGGTGAAGTATCTTTCTCGAAGCATAGATAACGAGCTTCATCAATTTCACGGCATGAACGGGAGAGCGGTTTTGCTTTCAGCCCTTTCACAAGGATGTAAGGATACTTAGGTAAAATAAGAGTGGTAAGGGTATTATTTTTATCAAGGACAGGTAAGGGTATTAATTTAAAATAGTTATAAATTTCATTTGTTACCAAGGGTATGTGCATTATTATTTTTATCTGATTTTGTTTTATATAAGCTTTCATTTCTATAGTTTGCTCTATTTTTACAATATTCTCACTAATTGCTGGAAATGCTAATTTTTCAGTTAATTCAATCTCCTTAAATAATAGTATCAACTCATCAGTGTCTATGAATGAACCGTGTAACATGTTAATTTTTGCAAATGCAATTGCTGTTTCAACTTCATTCAGCCTTAAGTAAAGTATTTGAAGGTTATGAATAAAGATGTTATAAATGTGAATAATTTTATTACTTATTTGAAATTGTTTCGATTCATTCAAGGATTTGTTAATATTTTTAAGACTTTTCTCTATCTGAATGAAGTTGTTTTTTGTTGTGTTAGCTATTTTTGTGAATGAACCCAACATTTCGGAGATAATAGTAACTTTATTTTTTAATGCATCTTGTTTATTGTTAACTTCCATAATTAATTTTTCGTACATTACAGCATCATCATTGTCGAGATTACCTGTTATTGCTTTAATTAAAGAACCTAGAGGGTTTAACAAGCCACGCTTAACTCTTATTGACGGAATCAATTGCTTATATTTTTCTATAGTTATGTTCATTATAAAATCAGTTTGTGACTGTACTTCAATAAAATCTAATTCAAATGCTGTTGGGTTGAAACTATTTATAACTTGCTTTTTAAGTGCAATATACCTGTGTACATTTGATTTTAATTCTTCATACATAAACTTTAAATCTAATATCTTAATAACGGTCCAACTGTTATGACTGATTATAGCTTGACCTTCCTTTACAGGTAGAAGTCCTGGATTTCTTTCAATCCGCTGCAGAAGAAGGGCCTGGCTGCGGATCGTAAGGACCATCAGCACTATGAACCTGTGGAGGACGCCTGATGTCTTTAATGGGTACATTAGTTAAACGGTTTCGTGTCATAACTGGTATGATATTTCTATGTACGGCCCCAGTTACTTGCGCCTTCTGATACCGTGGTTTGTCTTTACTACGTCTATTGTTGACTCCTTGTACAAAAATAGTGTCGCCTATGTCTATGTCAAAGTCTGTCTCACCGCCTCGTTTATCTATTACTGTCTGTTTTCTACTAATAATTTTGTCTGTCAAGTATTCGTATAAGTATTTTGTCCTTCTTACATGTTCTCTAACTAATTGTTGGGTAAACTGTTTTGTGAAATCAACATTAAAAGCGTTGTTAACTTCTGTGTGGCCAAAAACGACTTCAAAAGGGGTTAATCCTGTAGTAGAATGGATGGTATGATTATATGACATTATAGCATATGTCATAACTGAGGCAGCATCTGTAATTTTTCGTTCATATTTAGCAATTCTGTAAATTTCGATTATGGTGGAATGGAACCTTTCGACTATGCCCATAGAATTCGGATTATGGGCTGTACTAATATGCAGCTCAATTTTGTAAAACGCTAGCATTTCTTTAAGAAGTGTGTTATTAAATTCAACACCTGGATCGGCACTGATTCTACTAGGGGTTCCATACATGGAAAAATACTTTACTAGGGCTCTTGCTACTTCTGGAGCGGACTTAGTGCTAATTTCAAATGCTTGACCTAGTTTGCTAAATGCGTCAACTATTGTTAGGAATTGCTTACCGTCTATAGAAAATGTATCAATAAATAGTTCTTGAAAAGGTTTTGTTTGCGTTTGCGATAGCTGTAACTCCGGTCTTAATGGTCTACGGTCATATTTCATTTTTTTACACAATTCACAAGAGTTTATAACACTAGACACAGTTTGATCCATATGTTCCCAGTAAAAGTTACGTTTTAGGTGTATTAACGTTTCCTTAATCCCCCTATGACTATTTTTCCCTTCATGATACTTAAGGACGGCTTCACGCTGTTCTGAATCTGTTTTTAAATAAATTACTCTTTTTGTACATTCATAAAATTTTACAGTTCCCTTTTGGAAAAGTGATATAATTGTTTCAGAAAATTGTTTCCTGTGCAAGGGTTCATCAAAATAAATGAAGTACTTTATTTTAGGTCTAGTATAGTTTTTCAGGAATCTTTTAACTAGTTCAATATTATCTAAAGGCAAGTAAATATCTAATATTTTTTGTTTATTTCTAGAGGAATCTTTTACAGTTAGTTCGTTTCTATTCCAGGAATGCACTATGATCTGATTTGGCTTGGTATCAATAGCTTCCTGTAAAATGGGCATTCCATCTACATCTAAATCAATAGCTGAATGAACAGTGCCTATTGTTCCCTCTCTTCCTTCCGATGCGGAATCAGTTGTACTACCTACAGTTTCAGTTGAGCTCCTTGCTGGTGGACTAGAATGAACAGGTTGTGGACTATCTATCGAGAGATCTCTTTCAGCAGGTATCACAGCAGCTAAAGAAGATGGAGTGGGTTCATGTTGGGTTGAAGATTGTGGAGTGTTGTTTTGGTCTCTAGAGAGTTCTACTATTTCATTTGTTAAGTCTTCGATGTGGGACTGGAGTCTGCGTTCAAATGACCTATCTACATTTACCTTCATTGATATGTCGTCCTTGTCACCTAATGCATAGAGTCTAATACGTGACAAAGCGTCGGCATTACAGTTTTGTTTTCCATCCTTGTGTTTTATGTCATAGTCAAATTCTGATAGTCGTAGTTTCCACCTAGTTAGTTTACTATTAGGCTCTTTTATAGATTTAATCCAAGTTAATGGTCTATGGTCAGTGTAAATAATAAATTTTCTACCGTACAGGTATGGTCTAAAATGCTTTGTAGCCCAGACAATCGCCAACAATTCTTTCTCGATGGTGCTATACCTAGTTTCTGCCTCATTTAATGTGCGACTGGCGTATGCTATCGGTTTGTCACTACCAATAGGACCCTGAGAAAGGACGGCACCGATTGCAAAATTTGATGCATCTGTTGTAAGGACAAACGGTTTCGTAAAATCGGGAAATTGTAAGATTGGAGCATTAATGAGAAGTTCCTTACATTTCTCGAATGCGTCTATATACTCCTGTTTCCTATAATCTATTTTGTTCTTCTTTTTCAGACAAGACGTGAGGGGTTGTGTTAATTTAGCGAAGTCTTTAATAAATTTTCGGTAGTAACCGACTAAACCAAGGAAACTTTTTATTTCAGTGGCTGTTCGAGGAAGTGGAAAGTTCATTACTGATTTAATTTTGTCATTATTAGGCATAAGGCCATCTTTAGTGATTGTGTGACCAAGATAGAGAACTTCTTTTCTTAGGAATTCGCATTTGTCTAACGTGACTTTCAAGTTAGTTTCCCTAAGGCGATCGAATACCTTTCGAAGTTTATCTAGGTGTTCCTGAAGGCTGCATGAATATATTATAATATCGTCAAGGTAAACTAGGCAATGTAGACCCTGGAGTCCACGTAACACGTTGTCCATAGCCCTCTGAAACGTGGCGGGCGCCGTTTTTAACCCAAAAGGCATCCTGGTAAACTCATAGTGTCCTGTTTGTGTTGAGAAGGCTGTTTTAGGAATATCCACCTCATTAATTTCAATTTGGTGGTACCCACTGGCAAGATCGATTGTACTAAAATATTGAGCTCGTCCTATTTGGTCAAACAAATCAGTAATGTTGGGCAAAGGGTACTTATCATCGACAGTGATATCATTCAGGCGTCGATAATCAATCACCATCCTATACTTCTTTTCCCCTGATGCATCTAGTTTCTTGGGGACCAGGTGTACTGGTGCACTCCAAGGTGAGTGGGATTCTCTTATAACATTATCTGCTAAGAGTTTACTAACCTGTTTATTAATTTCCTGATTTACAATTGGTGGCTGTCGATAGGGCCGAATATAAATTGGGTCTTCATTTAAAGTTCTAATATTATGTTTTACCTGATTTGAAAAAGTAAGAGGAAGTTTGTCTGAATAAAATATATCTCGATACTCGTGACATAAGCTAAAAATACTTTCACGCTCTTCTTTGTTCATATGGTCCATCCTTAGTTTTTCTAAATTTTCTTTCAAAATTTCATCGATCATAATATCATCTGTCATAAAATTTAACTCACATACTTCATTCTCAAATATTGTCACGTAAAATGGTTCTTTGATAGTAATTACAACTTTTTCATTTGTAGTGTTTTGTATTACAGTTTCAGCAAAATAATTTTCACATTTGACCAGTGCTGTAGGCATACGGATACCTTCTTGAAATTTTAAATAATCTAATATCGCATCCCCGTGTTGTAAGTTTGTTGGTATTTTTACTCTTGTTTCAGTACGTGGCTCTACACTCAGCTCATAAGGAGGGTTGTAAATTATTGGGATTTGTGTGTTTTGTGTGACTAACATGAGATTGAGCATATCTATATTTGCTCCTAATTTTTGTAACAGGTCTGACCCTATTAATCCATCGTACCTACCATCTATATCATAAATGTAGAATTTGTGACAAAGTGTACTTCTAAATGTTTTTAATAATGGAATGTATATGATTTCATTATGTGAGCTTTGCGCATGCGTACTAATCACAGTGAATGGTTCTATGTACTTGTAATCATTAAAAAACTGATTTGCTTTAACTGGACTTATAAAAGATCTGCTACTACCAGTATCAATAAGAAATTTTGCATTTATTTCGGGTATCTCAATATGGGGTAACTTTAAAATACTATCACAATAGTTTAAATTTATTATTTCACTACTTCCTTCGAGGCAGGTTTCTGAAAATTTTCAGGCTGGTTAATTTCAGGGCTAACATTTTCTTCTAAATATTCAGGATTTTCATCGATAATTTCTTCAGCATAATAACGACAATCATTCTCGTCTATGTAATCCGGGGCATATTCATAACAAGGGGTTGGTTGCTCCATGTAAAATAAATCATTGGTGATCAAATTTTGTCTGATAGGTGCTGTACGCATTGACACATCAGTATTTTCTAACCTAGGATCCTGCTGTTTGTTTTGATTTACGTTGAATTTAGACTGATTTGGGACGCCAAATTTAAAGTTCTGTTGTTGTGGCATGCCGAATTTGTAATTATGTTGTTGAAACGGCATGCGTTGCGAAGGCCCCTGTCCAAAACCGTGTGAAACTTGGTTTTGGGGTGTCCCGAACCTATAACCCATATTAGGAGGAGGAGCTCTATTCTGTTGGCCAAAATTGGGTCTGAATGAGCTGTTTTGCGGGGCACCAAAACGGTAATTATTTTGAGGAATCCCGAATCGGAAATTATTGCTAGGCATTGAATTGAATAATACTGGTTTAGAATGTTGGTTTGAATTAATTTGTCTGAATAAATTTTGACTATTTGAAAGTGGCAACTGCGATGAGTTTTGTTTAATAAATTTATTTTTAGCCTCATATTGAATTTTAAAATTTAATTCTTCCGTCACTATACTAAGGGCTGATTCCAGTGTAGTGCACCCCTTTAATCTCACAATTCTGATCATGTCTTCAGGTAAGTTATATAAAAATACGTTAAGTGCCGTGTTGTTATAGATGATCATTTTTGCGGCCTTTACACCTTCATCAGTGAGACGATTTACTTTTGCAAATAGTGAGCTTCTAGAGCTTTGAATTCTCTGACAAAATTTAATGTAAGATTCACCACTTTTAAGCTTAAGATTTTCAAGTTCTATTGCGATGCACTCTTCCGAACGCGGATCTCCAAAATGTTGCGTTAATAATTCTTTAAGTCTTTCATAAGTAGATATGTTAGGATGGTCACTTAATAGAACTGCGGCTCTACCAACTAATTTACTAGATGCTACGTGAAATAGATATAAATCTTGTCTATGGTTGCCAGGTATACTAGCGTTTTGTATTACATAATCGCATTTAGATAAAAATAGATTTAATAAATTTTCTTCCCCATCATATTTAGGGATGAGTGATACGGTGTCACTTGGCAGTAATTTAGTTTCCATTGTAATTAATTTAACACTAGTATTGTAACACAATTATAAATTTCCTGCAAATGGTAAAAACTACACAGACAAGCAACAAAAATCAATATAACTTTTAAATCTGAATACACAATAAAATATAATAAAATAAAGCACAAATTTACCAATTTTTGTGTAAATATAAAACGTGCAGCTTAATCTAAAATAACTTTACGAAAAAGAATAGTTTTGACTGACATATAGCACCGATTTACCAATTGAAGTGTAAATCAAAATTGTGCAAACAAAATCAGATAAATTATATTAATAACGAAGATTTCTATTCGTAAGGACACAGGGATATAAAACAGGATGTGAAAGGTTTACTCACTCTTTGCTGCTAATCCCCATATTCCTCGTGAGTCGATTGCACCAATTCTTTCCACTCACTTCACCACAAAATCTTATTTATTTGGTTTGTATACGCCGCGTCCGCGTAAAGACGGTTTTCAATTTTCGGAAAATGCGGCGTATCCTACCGGCTGCGCCAGATTTGTTTCGGGATTACGGAGATGTCTTTTTAAAAAGAATTATAAAAGAATTATATTTAATTAATTATATTTAATTAATAAGACTGGTTTAATTGGAGGTTTACAATCGACTGACTTATTCTATCATGCATGGGAGGTCGAAGTTGCACAAATGCAACGTCTCTAAAATGCAGCGTCAACGTCTAGACGACTTTGTTCTGTGAACAGCTTGTTTATGTTACTAAGAAAAGACAGACCGGGAGGTCGACGCTGGTGGTATAACTACTTATTCAACTTATTTATTTATTTTTATTTATTTAACTCTTATAATAGGTTGCATATTTCTTTAGAGGTGTCATTAATACACCTCTAAAGAGATATATGAGTACAACTTGCTTATACATAACCTAGATAGTATTATTACGAATTATTATGTAACCCACTTAAGACACTAATAAATCGATCAACGATATTTCATTCTCGATTTATTCAAGATAATCCATCCCTTTTCTTAAAATTATGATATGGCATAATCGGACTTAATCATATCTGAGGCCTTTTCAGCAGTCATTATAGTAGGTGCATTAGTATTACCACTAGTTATTGTGGGCATCACACTAGCATCTACCACTCGAAGCCCCTTCACGCCAAACACGCGAAGGCGACTATCCACCACCGTTCCTAGAGGACACGTACCACTATAGTGGTACAAGGAATTTACTAAACATCTCGCATAGCACTTCCAATACTGTTTACTTTTCATTTTAAAATCATTACATCTATCGCCAACGAGATTGACAAACTCAGCTTCAACACTATTGAAATATGTTGTATTTTCTATAAGAATGTAATCAGCCAAATAATTAACCATATCTTCTAAATCACTCGGATCAGAATAATAGTTGATGTTAACTATCGGACTGTCTTTAGGATCAGTGCTTCGCAACAAAACATTGCCTCGAGATTTAGGCTGGAGGGCGACAATGATTGACATAATTAAATTTCGTTCTTTTCCTGAATCATAAGCCCTTTGACTTATGTCATCCAAGTAGCGAAATGTGGTGAATAGTTGCAGTGGCCCACCCGAGTTAGCAGGCACAAAATATGTAATTGTCTGATAATCTGGAAACGGTTGTGTTCTATTAAGAGCTGTATATCCCGCGACTATAGTGATTGGGAACATGTTTGGATTTTGCGCCCGACTGTACTGTTTAGAACGTTCCATTCGGTGAACGAGAGGGACTAGTATGTGATCCTGTAAGGCTTGTCCCACGGGCAAATCGTATACTAGGTCAATATCCAAATCTCGTAGATGAGGTTTAGGGCCGATTCCAGACAACATTAGTAGTTGCGGGGTATTTAATGCTCCTGCTGATAGAATAACTTCCTTGTTGGCCTTAAGTATTATTTTTTTGTTGTCTTTGGTAAGTACCTCTACGCCAGTTGCCTTGTTGTCGGCATCGAAAATTAATTTGGTGGCTAAAGTATTCTTCGCAACATGCAGGTTACTTCGGTCTTTGGCCGGAGATAAAAAGCTGTACGCAGTACTTTGTCTAAACCCTTCCGCGATAGTGAGCATCGGTTGAGTATATCCTAGTGTTTTGCGGCCGTTTGTGTCCAGTACCACATCATGACCCAACTCTGCTATAGAGTCAAGATATTTACGTGTCTTGTTGTTAGGTTCTCTTGTTACTCCTAAATATCCTTTGGTTCCATGGTAAGGTGCGTAGTGTGAGTTTAAAATTTCTGGGTCTTCCAAGCGTTCACTCTTCATGAAATAGGGAAGAACGTGGTCCCAGTTCCAGCTATCATCGTTGGCTCCTTTGGCCCAGAGTTCAAAATCGTGGGGATCCCCTCTGACATACATCATGTAGTTAGCGGAGCTACTGCCGCCCAAAACACGGCCACGTATTAATGGCACAACTCCTTTCTGGTAACATTGATAGTTATTATCTTCCGAAGTATAGTTCCAATCAAGCCTTGACGACGGTATGTATGTATACAAACTGGGTACCTGAAACAAGTGAAAAAAAAAATTATCGACATAAAAACTTAAATAAGTTATTTTTTTACAATAAGCAAACAAACTGTGTTTTTTTTAACACACTTTTATTAGCTCGGTATGTATTTATGTAAGTACATATTTAACGGAATCTTTGAACGTGATTTTCTTTGATTTTGACGATTTCAAGTACACTTATCAAGTACCGACCAAGACTATCTATGCAATAATTTAAATATTGAAAAAAAAAATCTGTTCATCAGTTCAGTTATCTACAAAAGCGTGATTTTTAGATTTTTTAACGATGTTTTTTTTTATTAGTTTTATGCCCAAGAATTACTTCAAAACAGATTTATATTCCTTAGCTTTGATATAATGAGATACTTAAATAGGAATAAAATTCAGTTCTGACCATAACTTCCATCGGCGGGTCGCCTCCGGCTTCGATCAAAAGAACCTTAAAATTGGGAATTTCTGAAAGTCTGCTCGCGACCACGCTCCCCGCTGACCCTCCGCCCACCACTATAAAGTCATATGTGAAACCATCTGAAAATATGAAAAATGGATATATGGAAAATACCTTACTCATGAGAACTAAATAAATATCATAAGACAGATTTATTAAATCTAATAAAAGTATAGGAAATACCATTTTCCTGTCAATAGATATTCCTTAACAGTTTTTGTAGGTACATAATGATCACTGAGTCTAGAGAAAAGGTCCAAATGGAAGGCACATAGAGACGATTGATATTTGTAAATGGAATGCCATTGCAATGTTATTTCAGAATTCAGAAGTCAAGGGACATTCCGTAGGCATACGTACGGAATGCCTTACGGAATTTCTGACCTCTTACCTTCTATGTAAGCTTGCTGTGGGAACAGGTGAGCAGTGAGCTGGAGAGTCAGTGCGATCACCTGCAGTGCTGCCTGGACTTTGCGAGTCGAGAGAACCGCCGCTGCGGCATCCATTTTAACTGCAACAGGGTGTGCATCCTATCAGATTTATATAAAACGCAGCTTCGTTCGCGTGGAATTAGACATAACAATAGTTTCGTTTACACCTAGTAATATTATAATTATAGCCAATGTCACTCAGTGAAGATGCAGCTTTCTAATGGTGAAAGAAATTTTTAAATCGGTGAAAACATTACGAACAAATCATTCCTCTTTATATTTTTAGTAAAGAGGTATAAATAGCAAATGAGCCTGCATCGCCACCCATTCGCTACGTCCCACGAAAACTCAATCTAAATAAAATTCTGTAATAGAATATACCTAAATATTATGCATAATCTACAAAAAGACAAAACGGTATTTTGAAGAAAAGTTATCGAAAGTTAAACAGTGATTTAGGTACGAGCGGTTTTAATATGCATTTCATATTAATTCTTACGAACGAAAGTTACTTCATCAAGAAAATTTTAAGAAGATTGTTTTAAACACCATGTCAATTGGATCTATAGTTTACGAGTTACGAAACCCCAAATTAGGCAGAGCTTGTGTTATGGGTGTCAGACACTGATTAACATACATATAATTTCATATATTTTTTAATAAATACTTATATAGATATTAAGATCAAGGCACAGAACAAACACTAATATTGTCACACGAAAGTTTGACCAGCGAAGGAAGTAGGTACTTAATTTGACACTTATTGATACATATTTGAAGATAATTCACAAATTATTGTAGTCTGAGGTGCAGCTTAACTTATCGCATTCTAAACTATTAATAAATCTATAAACAATTCTCATTTGCATTTGAGCAGTTTGACATATACATTGTATTTATAGAAATAAATTCGATCTGGGGCATCTGTTTGTTATTTGTTGTTATCAACAGCGGTGGACGCTGATATTATGCTATTATTAAACACATCAATGTTAATGTTATTATTACAAACTTTCCATGTACATTTACCTAGATACCTTTTAATAAATGTTCAATGTAGGTAGTAAGGTCGTAGGTAATGTGTACATAGTAGGGAATTAGGACAATATAGGAGCCCTCTTTTTTTGAAGAAAGAATCAAGGTGAATTCTTTTTTTTTAATGTTGGCGTTTGGCGTATTATTTATTGGCAGACTTCTTATTAAAATCCGTCGAGATTATCATGAAAAAATCTCAGGCATGCAGATTTTTTCTCGATGTCTTCATTCGCCATTTTAATAGCAGAATAACTTTTTTTACTTTATTAATATTTGTTGTTGTATGATATGTTATGTTAGAGGCCACAATAAAACAAATTCTGTGAAAATGAAGTTGAATACATAAAATGTACTCTGTGGTTGAATAGAGCCCTGTCAGACGGACAGCGGAGGCATAATAATAAGGTTTCGTTTTTCACCCTCTTATGACACACATACACATACTAGTACCTAGAAAAGTCATTGCACAAACCTCATTGTTGACTTCAAACACGATGTTTGGGAACCGTTGCTATGGCAACGCAGCCAAACATCGTCATTACCTATCATTGTGACCACAGAGTACATTATCGTGACAACGTAAACAGCAACCTCGGTTAATGATATTTAAAGTGACTGACTCATTAATAGTAAATATCTAAATGAAATGGTAAGTTACTATCGTACATAACGATATTATTGATGGAGTGATTGAAGCTAATAAGTAAGCCACTTTAAATGCATTCTTACCTAACTGCAAGTAGGTAGTAAATGGATCGATCGTATACAAAGACATTAACTCAGTGCCTATAATATAGCCTATATACATAAGTCTATATATACATATAATTACATAAATTATAATTTTAACACGTAGATTTTATCACGGTCGAAGCCTGCAAGCGAAAGCCGCCTTTCAACCGGATCTGCGAAGAAATGTTTCCCAGAACTTGAAGAATTCTTGTTGAAGAGGGATTATGTTGGTGCTTTGACCATGCTAGAGGAAAGTACCTACTAGCTTGTAGCGTTTTTTTTGCATGCGTTTCATTTAATAGATGTAGTGCGGTAATCGGTACCTACTTATAAGTAAACTATTTAGGTACTAATTGTAGGAAAACATCTTGGTTTTCAAAAAGAACACACAAAAAACACACTTCTAATAAACTAATTAATAGTTTTATAAGAATTTCGCAAATTTCCACATGACAAGGTAAAATATTAATTAGGACTCACAGATCACCCGCTAGGCGAGGACTAGACTAAACTTTAGTTGTTTTTATATCAAATAATTGTTTTTATATCAATAGTTATGTTTATTATTATAAAAATAATAATACATAACAAAAAATACTCTAGTAGAAGTCTAGTACTAGTAGTAGTAGTCTAGTCTAGTACATAACAAAAAATACTCTAGTAGAACAGTCTACGCTCCATCATTGTATTACAAGGAGTTAGGAACACTCCTGCCGTGTGTCTGGCCCACTCTGTTCCTTCATCATCTTTTATTTATCTCGTACCAAACATTTATTTTTATATACAATTATAGTTCCTGAAACACGAGGGCAACACGGATGTGTGGGTGGATGTGTGGTCCGGCTGGTGCCGCTTCCACCTGGGCGAGTACCGCGCGGCGCTCGACGCTTACCTGGCGGCGCGCGCCCGGGAGCCCCTCGACCCTCGCGTGGCTGATAACATCGATCTCGACCTCGCCGTGTGCTACTTCTATTTGGGTTTGGTGTTGTTTTTACTATCGCGAGCAACTGACTTCGGCGACACTCGCGTGTCTGGCAAGATTAATATAGTGGCAGAATGTGGATACTTGGGCAGATTGGTTCCGCATGCCCAGTAAAAAAAATAATATATGTATACATATAATAAAACTCTAGCGACATTGAATGGAACACTTGAAAAAAGCTATTAGACGTTGTTATGGAACCTATACAGATTCCGAAAATATTTTTTGCGGGAACTATTAAAAAATAAACTTATTGAAATAATTAATAAGTACATCTTAATTTTATTTTGCTATATATTCTGGTTAATTATGGTAATCTTAAATCATAATTGGTTAACAGGAATGTACAAGGAATCCCAAGAAGAGGTGGAGAAAGCGCCTAAATGTGCCTTAAAGGTAAGAAAACTCTTGCTCATTGTGATTAATATTGCTTTAGATTATCAACCTGCCTTGCTTACCTTATTCTGGCACGATGTAACGTGATCATATATCAGTGTTTTCTGGAGATGCTAAACAGGTAAACTTGAAGGATGATGAATTGATTATTATCTAGTTATTAAATATGACTAAACCTTACTCTTCTTCTTCTTCTTCGGTCCTGTCGATTTTAATTGCATTTTAATGCTGACAGATTGATTTAAGGGACTTGATATAGCAAGCAGGAAAGCCGCTCGGAAGGAACAGTGATATAAAAATTGATGACGCTCTATAGAACGAAATACAACAAGCGGCAGGCGCGCATACAAGCGCTTGCTGTATGAAGTTCCTAAGAGTAAGAGCTGACGCTGAGTACTGTTTTAACAGATCCGGCTGGAATTCCACCTCGCGCACAAACTTGGCGACGAGGAGGCCCTCATGCGCGCGCACGCCGCCCTACGCGACGTGCCCGAAGACCAGCTCAGTCTGGCCGCTGTGCACTACCTGCGCGGCCACTACCAGGAGGCCATCGACGTATACAAGAAGCTACTGCTGGATAGACGGTGAGTCGGCATAGACCTGCATAAAGGTTAGGTCAGATTAACGCGATTTTCGCTGCCCCTATTTGCCACGGCCATGGCAAAACGTGCCAAACCGTAGTTATGACACGTTTTTTACGCGCAGCACAAAGGCATACACGGCACAGAAAATATTGCATGTGTCTGTATAGGCCTTTAAGTTCGTTTTCAGCCGTGACTTGCCCGAGGGCTAAATCAGACTGCCGCAATAATTAGGGCGGTGCGAGCAAAATCAGGGGGCCATCGACGATTACAAAAAGCTTCTCCTAGATTGACGGTGAATGGTAAAGAAACGGTATTGGATTAGTAGCCTAGATGGTAGTAATGAACATATCACAAAACATCGTTGGCCGACTGAATGGTGGGAAAAAAATTAATATGTATGTAATAATGTACTCGTATATAATGTATATAATATAATGTTAATCCGCATTTATTCTTGTCTTGGAGACACGTACTCAATAACAGGCCAATGAAAGGTTATGACTTGTGGGAGACTGTTCTGGTGTACTGGTGCACAAACTAGGTGACGAGGAGGCTCTGATTGGACATTTTCTGCCAATTACTGGACAGTGGACTTGACCTGATAATTTTAGGGTAGACCAGTGCTATGAGTGAAAAATATCACGAGATTGCTTTTGGATAAGATCTACAATTTGGTACCTATCTGACTACATGGCAGGCAATAAAATGTAACAGCAGCAGAGATTTTTATTTATAAATCTTATTTTCAGCTACAAAAGATACGAAGAAGATGATACGGACTGGATTAAAGTTCTCGGTCATACTGCAGGGTATTTTACTATTGACGTAGTGTCATTTACATCGAGCTTAGTTACCTACCTATGGTTTGTAAAAAACCATAGGTAACTAGTAAATTACTCACTATAATACCAATATTAATTCATTCATATTTAGGTAGAAATAATGTAAAATAGATATTTTATTGCATTTTATACAATGATTTTATATAGGTAAAAAAGATTTTATGCCAGTTTAAGCGTGCAAATTAGTAATTGTTGGTAAGGCGCCTGATTAATATTAGCATGGCTGCTTCGCCCGCGGCCACTTTTTCCGCGGGCGATTTAAGAATTAGTGTCAGCGCCATCTGCTGACGACATATCAAATTACATTCCAATAAATTCACAAAGCATCCCAAGGGTTCCGTATTTCCGGGATGTAAAGTAATGTGCTAATCTAGGTTTTCGTCTATCTATTTGCAAAGTTTGATCCAAATATATTTTGTAGTTTTTGCGTGATTGACTAACAAACATCCAAACAGCCAAACATCCAAACATTCACAATTATAATATTAGTAGGAAAATTGTAAATTGTAAATTTTTACTTTGACAAGTATATTAATTATACGTACTTAGTTAAGTCATAAAGTAAGGACCAAGTAGTCCGTGGTTAAGTAAGTGTATTTAACAAAAAAATCAATTATGTAGAAGTAATTATAACTGTTTGTTTCATGGTAGCTTTCCTTTACTTACATCAAAAGCTTTGTTTCCGTATCGTTCATTAATAGACATGTTAGTAGTAGTAGGTACCCTTAGTATTTTTTATTGTTTTTCAGGACATGCATGGCCCTGAATGTATATGTAGCCTTGTGCTATTACAAATTGGATTACTACGACGTGTCTCAGGAGGTGCTAGGAATCTATCTGGCGCAACACCCGACTTCCACCGTGGCGGGCAATTTAAAAGCTTGTAATTTGTTCAGGTTAGATCTATTATCATAACAATTATCATGACATCGAAACTACCTCAGCCTTATTCGTAAGCTCAATGTCAAAATAAATTAAAAACGAAGAAGAAAAATGTTTAATTTATTTTAAGGTTGTACAATGGCAAGGCTGCTGAAACCGAGCTTAAGCAAATATCCTCAGACCAACACACATTTGGGCAAGATCTTGTCAAACATAACTTGGTTGTGTTCAAAAACGGCGAGGGAGCTTTGAAGGTGAGTTCCCGCAAATATTAATAAAACTCATCATTGAATGTTCGAACTTTAACTCAAACTCGGTGGCTATTACATGTTACGTTACTGAGTTATACCACGACATATACTTTAGTAGTAACTAAACTAATTAGGGATCATGCAACTAAAGCGGTTTATACTTTGGCACCTCCCAGAACCAAATACATTCAGGCATTAAAACTTAACTCACTTAAAAGTTATAGATTGGTTAACGGCAACGTGTGTATTTCTTTAGACTTTTAAACGCTTACACACTCACACCCCTGTGCGTTGCGGGTGGCGAACACACACAGAAACCACCACAATTAACATCCATGACCTAAGTACAAACATTTATCTGCCCCGGTAAGGATTCCAATCTGGGACCGGCTTCTGCCAGATTATATTAGACTAGTGGCCGCCCGCAGCTTTGCTCGCGTGTAATTAGACATAATAGTTTCATTTACACCTAGTAATTTTATATAGCCTATGTCACTCAGTGAAGATGCAGCTTTTTAATGGTGAAAGAATTTTTGAAATCGGTCCAGGAGTTTTAGTGTGAAAACATTACAAAAAAATGTTTCCTCTTTATAATATTAGTAAAGATTAGGTCCGCGATGTTAGTGACCCCAATCAAGGTCACTAACAATAGCGTCACGGAGTCTTCAAATCAAAATGTCTGATGGATAACAGCACTGCTTCCTTCCAAGGTATTGCCGGAGCTGGTGGACGTGGTGCCGGAGGCGCGGCTGAACCTGGCCGGCCACCGGCTGCGGCACCGCGAGCCGCTGGAGGCGCGCGCGCTGCTCGAGCCGCTGCAGCCCACCTCGCCGCTGCACTACATCCTGCGGGCGGTGGTCGCGGTCCGCCTCTACAATGATACCGGAGACGTACGTCGTTCACCGCACTGCTTCCTTCCAAGGTATTGCCGGAGCTGGTGGACGTGGTGCCGGAGGCGCGGCTGAACCTGGCCGGCCACCGGCTGCGGCACCGCGAGCCGCTGGAGGCGCGCGCGCTGCTCGAGCCGCTGCAGCCCACCTCGCCGCTGCACTACATCCTGCGGGCGGTGGTCGCGGTCCGCCTCTACAATGATACCGGAGACGTACGTCGTTCACCGCACTGCTTCCTTCCAAGGTATTGCCGGAGCTGGTGGACGTGGTGCCGGAGGCGCGGCTGAACCTGGCCGGCCACCGGCTGCGGCACCGCGAGCCGCTGGAGGCGCGCGCGCTGCTCGAGCCGCTGCAGCCCACCTCGCCGCTGCACTACATCCTGCGGGCCGTGGTCGCGGTCCGCCTCTACAATGATACCGGAGACGTACGTCGTTCACCGCACTGCTTCCTTCCAAGGTATTGCCGGAGCTGGTGGACGTGGTGCCGGAGGCGCGGCTGAACCTGGCCGGCCACCGGCTGCGGCACCGCGAGCCGCTGGAGGCGCGCGCGCTGCTCGAGCCGCTGCAGCCCACCTCGCCGCTGCACTACATCCTGCGGGCGGTGGTCGCGGTCCGCCTCTACAATGATACCGGAGACGTACGTCGTTCACCGCACTGCTTCCTTCCAAGGTATTGCCGGAGCTGGTGGACGTGGTGCCGGAGGCGCGGCTGAACCTGGCCGGCCACCGGCTGCGGCACCGCGAGCCGCTGGAGGCGCGCGCGCTGCTCGAGCCGCTGCAGCCCACCTCGCCGCTGCACTACATCCTGCGGGCGGTGGTCGCGGTCCGCCTCTACAATGATACCGGAGACGTACGTCGTTCACCGCACTGCTTCCTTCCAAGGTATTGCCGGAGCTGGTGGACGTGGTGCCGGAGGCGCGGCTGAACCTGGCCGGCCACCGGCTGCGGCACCGCGAGCCGCTGGAGGCGCGCGCGCTGCTCGAGCCGCTGCAGCCCACCTCGCCGCTGCACTACATCCTGCGGGCGGTGGTCGCGGTCCGCCTCTACAATGATACCGGGGACGTACGTCGTTTACCGCATGACTTACCCCACGCGCAGCTGTATACCGACCGATAGCTCCCACGCTCAACAGCGGGGTCTCAGGCGCGCGAGGCAAAGAACCCGACCCACCCACTGAAAAGTGGGTCCCATCACCACGGGGCAGTGACCCCAGAGAATTGCCCGAGAACCAGGGACTCCTGAACCCCGAACTCCCTCGCGCGTAGGGCGGCAAAGCCGCATAGCGTTAGAGGACGCAAGTTTTCTTTCTTCTTCAACAGCGGGGAAGTCACCGACGGGGTTTACCCTTGGAGCAATTGCCCGGATAAAGGGGATCTCCCCTAACTGCGAATTCCCTCAGCGCAGAAACGCATAAAGCGCCGCGCAAGAGGAGGAAAGGTCTGTCTGTGTACCGACGGACCGTAGTGGAGTCTCCGGGAGTACAAAAAATACATGAAAGATGTGTCCCGTTCCCATTGCGTTCACGGGCGTGACGCTGGCGAGACACTGTACCAGTCTCCACTCACCACGATCACGATATGTAATTTACTGAATTGTTGAGAACGTTGCATTGGTCTGACCTGTCTAATGTAGCCTAGCGATTGTTTGTTTTCTGATGAAGTTTTTGTTAAATTTTAGATTTAGATATTATATAAAATGTCCTCAGGAGGAACAAATGAAGTTAGCACAGCAGAGCTTCCACCTGGTGGGCAGCTCGGCGTCGGAGTGCGACACCATCCCCGGCCGCCAGTGCATGGCCTCGTCGTACTTCCTCGCCGGCCAGTTGGAGGAGGTGCTGGTCTACCTCAACTCGATCAAGAGCTTCTTCGTCAACGATGACACTTTCAACTTCAATTATGCACAGGTATAATAAAACACGTATAACGTAGCGTCCATAGCTCGCGTTGATTATGTGATAGATAGAGTTAAGCAACGACGGTCCCGGTCTGTTTGTGGATGGGTAACCTCAAACAAAATTTCATGGCCACTACCGTGCTTTGAAGGGCAAGTTTACGTGTAAAGAGTGAAGTGATAACTTAATACTCAGAACTTAAGAGGGTTAACGGAACTTGGCGGGTACAAGACCATATTATATATTTTTACAGGCAAAGGTCGCGACGGGTTTCTACCGCGAAGCAGAGGAGGTCCTGCTCACCATTCAGGACGAGGGCATGCGCAGCTCGTTCACGTACCTCGCCTGCCTGTGCCGCTGCCACGTCATGAACAAGGAGGCACATCTCGCCTGGGAGATCTGCGTCAAGGTGGGCACAGCTCGTTATCCGAGTGAGGCCAATCTTGGCTATAGTATAAGGCAGGGTTAGGCAACCTGCGGCTCGCGAGCCAGTGCGGCTCTTTGGATGTGAAGCTGCGGCTCTTTAGTTTCATATGCAAGTAATAGATAATTTTCATATGAATAAATATTTTGTTTTTTTATTAAAAAACTTTATTTTATTACCAACAATAAATAGTACTTGCATAAGTACTATTTATTGTTGGTAAAAAAAGTTTTTGTGGCTCTTTAAAAACTTTGAAATTTTGTAAATTGTAATTTTTGGCTCTTCCGACTCACAATGTTGCCAACCCCTGGTATAAATAACGAGACAATTGCAACGATTCTTTGCCACGATCGTCGGATAATCTCCACGGTCCAACGATAATTGATAATTCTGCCAGCATATCGTCGCATGACAACACACTTCGTTACGCATTTCAGCTGTGTTAAAAGCTGCAGTAACGTGACGTTTTTATGATGTCGCCAAGATGTGATGATATGCAGATGTGATGATATGATAACAAGAGTTTCTATCGAATTTGGGGGCACGATGAGACCGATGAGCTGGCTTAAACATTCATGTGGTGTGGTGAGCTACAGACTAAACAGTACGGAATCGAACGAAAATTAGTCGTAGTTCGAGCTCTCGACTAATAAATACTAGTAGAGCGCCGGAACTAATACTAAAACTAACTATAGTTTGCCAAGCGATAAATAACATCAATAACATTCGGACGGAAATCACGACTTTAGTATCGACAAAGTTTTTGCTCCGTAGACATTTGAAGATTTCAAACATGCTTTTTGTTCAAAAATCGTTTGCATAGAACGTTAAGCCATGTTGGCTTGGGCATGGCTTCCTATTCTGAGTTGATACTCTATGAAATGGCTAGAAAAGTCAGGTAAGACATCAGTATACAAAAAAGATGGTGTAACATTTCACCGGTAATTAAATCATATTTATTTTATTCGCAATGAATGCAGCGTACTTCAACTTATACCACAGAATACAGTACAAGTACTTATACTGGAAATTAAATACACTAAAATTAACGTAAAATAGCGCGCGTTGAAGTCTTTATTATATATGTACATCCTTTGCACTCGTTACCAAAATTTATTATAATATTGTCTCTATCTAAGAAAATTAGGAAGAGGAGTACTTCAAGTTACACTTTGAAATATCCAATCACAGCTCATTGTTTCTTCCCCACCGCCAATTAAGTAAACTCAAAGTCGAACAAATAACTAATGCATCATCTATTGGGGGGTGACATGTGCCAGTCAAAGTCAAAGAATTTATTTCGCTATGATTAGACACGCTTAACGAAAGTCTAGGTAACAAACTACTTAAAGAAAAGAGATATAATGCTCTTCTAAACTCATCAATATAAGACAAAGGATTAGCTATTGATCGTTGAATGAATAGCTAATCCTACACAGATGCCTAACCTACCTTAAGGCTAATTTACAATAATTACCTACCACTAAGCTAAGCTCTAAGTTTCACCCAGCCCTGAATATGTTATTTAATTTATTCCAGTCAGCTGGAACCCCGGACAGCTTTGCTCTGCTGCAGCTGGTGGCCAATGACAGTTATCGCATGGGGCAGTTCCTGGTAGCGGCCAAAGCGTTTCATATGCTTGACAGGTAAACAGAACAGAACCGTGTAACAATTGGAAAGCTGTGGTTCCTGATTAAACTTTTAAGATAAGATAAGATAAAATCAGATATAAATAATTTATTTCTTAACTCTTAAAATACATAAAGCATAAACATAGAAATTTAAAAAAAAGTACCAGGTTGTACTGAAAATCAGTGTTGCGGTGTTGTTATTGCTCTGTGCTATAGTTTATATTTAGCAAATAAATTATTTCTAGAAGTGACATGAGCAACACATCTGTTACCAATTTGGAAGACTTTCGGGTAGCTTGAGAACATTCGACACTAAGTTAGCAACTAACCTCTCCACTAATCCGCATTGGTGCAGCGTGGTGGAGTATTCTCTAGACCTCCCGAAGCGTCTGTGAGGGAGACCCGTGCCCTGCAGTGGGACGTCTATGGGTTGTATTTTTAGCTTTTAATGTTTTATAGTAATAGGCATGATTACAGATTTTGAAATTGCCTTGTAGGTACACATCAGATATTACGAAAAAAAAAACATTATTTCAGCAATAAATTGAGTTTTAACGCAAATTAATGCAGTTTTTCCTATTTACTTTAAATTTAGCGCCAAAACGCTCGTAGGTGTCATGGCGTGCGCTTCGACGTCACGCCTAGATATTATAACAGAAGATGCCGTGGTATTTATAACAGAAGCCCAAGCGACAGGTGAATTTTTACAAGCAGTGACGTCATCCGCTCTGATTGGCGTTTCAGTTAACATGGACGATTGCTGTATTTTATACATTTATTTTAATGAAAATCTTATTAATCTCAATGTTTTTATTAAAACTTGACCATTTTTTAATAATTATTCAACATTATTTAATGTATATATATTATATATATTAACCCATTTATTATTTATTTTAAATCTTTGTCCTGAAATCTTACAATCAATATTTCACCCACTTCCACTGAAGCTATCGAGCTGAAATTTGGCACACATTTGATTCCGATGACAATGCACGAAAATAAAAATAGTCATAAAAACCTTTTTTTTTTTTAAATATTTAATAATTTTTAATACTGTCATCATGCCATTGTCAATAGACTGGACGGCGGTCCAGAAATGTGGGAAGGTCTACGCGGCGCGGTGTGCGGGTGCGCGCAGGCGGCCGCCGCGAGCAGGCCGGGGGCGGCGGCCGAGCTGCGGGACGCGCTCGCGCTGCTGAAGGGGCCCCGGGCCCACCCCAGGGCCGACCACGTCGCCAGGCCCATCACGCGGTGGGCGCAGCAGAACAGGATACCTGTGTGAACAAGCTGAAGAATAGGTTACGAACCTGACTTGAAGCAGACGAAAATATACGACAGCGCACACTTTGCTTTACATCATAATAAATAATGGTCAAACAATAATTGTTTTGGTGTTTTATACAGTAGTCTATAGCAGTTGACTAGGTTGTAATATATATAATCCAACTAACAGGACTAACTATCACTAACAGTCCCCAGTCCTCATTCCTACTAACGAACTGACCAACTAATGTTCTAATTAACTATCTCAACTAATTGGACTAACCATCCCAGTCCCTAATTGAGTCATGTTCAAAGTCAGTCACAGTTGTCATGGGCGGCAGCGGATGGGTGGTGCTGCAAGCTCATTTGCTATCTTTTATCCATAAAAAACATATATATATATAATCAGTGACAGCCCAGTGGCTATCTAACTCGCCTCTCACTCGAGTGGTCCAGGTTCAAACCAAATGACTTTTGTATGTTATGTGCGAGTTAAGAAATTAAATGTCACTTGCTGTAATGGTGAAGGACACAAGGAACTAAGGCCTATTCTAAGAGAAGTCTCGTGCCTAAGAGTTTGCAACTTTTGGATTTTTCTAACTTGAAATACCCGGTAGGAGCTCGGAGTTTGGATATGTGTCCGGTGTATGGCAATAGACTTACCACCTAATACGTGCGATCTAAACATAACTGGTGAAAACTGGGTGAATACACACGTCCGCCTACCTCTTCGGGGAAATATAGGCGTGTTTTTATGTTTTGTTACGGAATTTGTTTGATTAAACTATTTTAATTAACAAGTTTTTTGCAACCATTTTAATTAATGCCGAATTATTGAAATGTTTTAAACTAGGTAATATGGATCGGTGTACACTTTTTATAGAACGACCAATTAACGTCAAAAATACAAATGTATTCATATCACGAGTTACTCAGTAAAGGCAGGCCCGATTTCGGTCAAGCCAAGTGTCCTGCGAGAAACGGAAATACTACACATTTATGGCTTTAGAAAAAGTTGAGCGAACACGTTTTTACTCGAACCATACACATTATACCGAAAGCGGTTCCGATTCGATGCATATTTATAGAGAATATGGCGCAATAAATCTACTGGTGCGTTTATAGAGATGCCGACCACTAGCTAGTGACTAAGTAAATACTACATAATCGAAAGTAATCGTTTTAATGAGGGTAGGGTAGGTATTCTAAATTCAAAACTTTTATCCAAAACTCCGATGTAAATAAAATATTTATTTGGAAATATTATATTTTATTACTGTATTTATATTTACTGTATTTATTAATAATTAACATTCTTGTAGCATTAACATTACTGGTAGTTGGACGATGAGACTGTTAGATTAACATAGATTTAGATACTTTTGTAACAAACTTAAGTCGTGGTCAATGTATAGTGGATTCCGATAGGTTCTGAAATGCTGATTACTTAGCATATCAACTTAGCCTATGAATTACTTTTAATCTATACTAAAATACGTTTTTTCTAATAAAAGAATTCATGCATAGATATGCATAGTCTCAAATATTTATACACTCAATAATGAACTAGGCACATTTAAATATGGAACGAAATATCTTAATTAGACACATTCGCGCATATATCGGTTAAAATTTTTGGTCTGTTCATAATTATAATGAATTACAAAATTGGATTCGAGTGGATGCCTATTAAGTAAGTAGGTACCATAATGAAATTATACATCATTAATTCATCAGATACAAATGTTACAATAAATATGTAAATAATAAATGCTACACACTCACACCCTCGCATTATGCCTAGGGCAGACACACAGAAAACAACACAAATAGACATTAGTAAGCCAGAGTTCACAGCGCTGTCCAAATTCGGATTGGCAGACTATATACGTATTCGAGAGGAAAATTCTGTACTGTTTTCTTAACTTATTTTTATTTATTTTTACTTTTCTTATTAAATAAAATTGTATTCAAACCAATAACTGTAACCTACTTTAATTATGATACAATATATTTGAATGTGACTTTAACTCAGAAATAAGTTTAGTATCAACAGGTATCACATTGCAGGCTTTGAAATAATTGCAATTGGAAATGGGACTTTCATGAGATGGTGCAGTGGAACAGTTTGTGGCAGATACTAAATAATAAATTTGCTTTAGGCAGGAAAAATTGATATAGCTGACACTCAAAATATGTTTGAAAACCTTTTCTTGACAGTTTCACCATTTCGCAGGACAATGATTTCATTAATGTGTCTTGGCCATATTATCATTATGATGACTGATTGTTTAATTGTTATAAATCAAATCCAATATTAGGTAAGTACTTATTGTTCATTGTATTCTCTTTTAAGGCACTACCTATCGTCCTTGTAAGAGTTACTTGCCTCCAACACGCGTTACGTTTACGTGCTACTTTAAAGTAAATTGTAACCGAAATTAGCTAGTGTTAAATAAGAAAATGAAATACTATTTACTTGTAACTAGTGGACGCCCGCAGCTTCGCTCGTGTGGAATTAGACATAACAATAGTTTCGTTTACACCTAGTAATATTATATAGAACATGTCACTCAGTGAAGATGCAGCTTTCTAATGGTGAAAGAATTTTATTCATTTAAATATTTTTTTTAATTACTTTTTAGGATATGTATATTTATTTCAATTTAAAGTTGGTTAACCACCATTTTCGGCAATTTTTCGACATATGTATATGTATAATTTGTTTTGCAGGCGGTTTTATTGCTTATTTTAATTATGCAAATTGTTTAAAACGCACATAACTTACAAGTAATTGGTGCGTGCCGCTTGGATTTGAACCCGGACCGCTCGAGTGAAAGAAGAAGAAGCATTCATCTGCTTTGTAGTCGTTTAATTTTCAATAATAATTTCAATCAAAAGAATATTTTCCTACAGGTGCAATATTTTTTACTTATAACAGTTAAATACACTAGATATATGGATTTTTTAATCTTGATCAACATTGGGTTAATAGTGTGGTATTGGGTCAACGCAACCGCACTCAATATAGAAAGGTGTATGTTTCCTCTACTAAGGCGATTTACTGACTTGTTCCGGACCAGTTTTTATGCGCTTACGCATTTGTAGCAATTACCTCGAACCCACATAGATATTTGAAAACTTTTTGAAATGCAATTATTTAGGCAACAATTTTAAATAGTTTTTACGGACAGGTTGTTCTGTAATAAATATATGATAGGTTTTTCTTTTCCATGCTCGAATGAGCTTCGAATATTTGCTATTAATTATATCTTGGGTAAGGTTTAAAATTTATCCTGCTGCTGCTTACAATATAGCGCATTATTTTTCGGTAATTGGAAAAATAATACGTAATTCTATGCAGTATTTTACGGTTCATAATTCGACAGCGTACAATCTCGCGACATAGATTACTACACTCTATAGGTAGTAACGATTTTACGCTGAAGTATACATCGATATTTAGCCAACCTTAGACTTACCACTCTATCTTCTTGCATAAGGTTTGGTGATAAAAACAAAAAAATATACCGCAAAACTTGCATTTTATTTTTACCAACTACATTATATTTACATGTACAGTGATACAACGCGTCAAGATCAAGTCAATGGCAACAGTCAAAGCAATACAAAATAAATAAACATTACTCATATTCCATACGGAGGACAGGCGAGGTCATTAACCTACTGTGTTGCTGATCGGACCAACCCCTTAATACTATAACAATCCACAACCTTACAGGAAATCTTAGGACACACCGTTATTCCAGCTCTCATTCTCCGAAATTTACCTATAAACAGCTGCTACAGCTTTAAAATAAGCTGAATACAAACTTGCGTAATGAAATTGCGCGTTAAATTCGCGCTCCAAACATTCAAACGACTACCAACTCTCAGACACATCAAATCGTAGCACAACAGGAGCGTTCATCTGTTCTGGGCGGAGTTGTCGATCAGCAGCAGAGTGGGCTTAGTGCCAGGGGTGGCCGAGCGCGGGGAGCGTGTACTTGGCGACTGGGGCAGCCACGGCCACGGGGGCGGGGGCCACCGCGATCTTCGCCACGGGCGCTGCAACTGCTACCGGAGCCTGGACACAAGCAGAGGAATTCTTTAGTGATCATCATCATTATATTTGTTAGCTTGAGAGATAAGAAACCGAGGTGGGGTACACCCTATAAAAGATGCAACGACTACATTCATAATTACATTCACCGGTAAACTCAACCGCTTACTCGCCATACACCTTTTCGGGTCTTTTTTATTGACCAAAAAATGGATAAAAATTAGGTACTCAATCGAATTTCTAACATTGGAGTGTCAAAATAAATATATTGGCGACGACGTTGAAGTCTTATTCTCCGTGTTCCTGCGGCAACACACGACACTTTTACTTTTTATAACCTGTATAGTTTTGTAAAGTCAGAAAAATTTAAAGAAATATTGCCATTATTACCCTAACCTAAAATATAACCCTAACTGTTTAAGTATGTTCGGTGACGCTGTAAAGACCATTTCGGACACTAAAGGCCCATTCGAAAACAAACGTAGTATCAACTTACCGCGTGAGAAGCCCCCGACCTTTCAACAACAGCGTTGAATCCGTTGACCTTGTCCGCGGTGTAAGTGACCTTGCGGACGCGGCCATCGGGTTCCACTAGGCTGTAGGAGCCGTGCACCACACCGTTCTGGAGAGTCTCCGACGCGTCCTTGTGGTCACCCGTGTGGGGGTCTGCCACCCCGTACGAGAAGCTGTACGCTGGGTTGGGGTCTATGGGCTCCGCGTGGACTACCTGCAATTAAGTTTAGTGAGTGAATGAATGAATGAATGTTTAAAAAAACATGCAATGAAAAAAGAGACAAAACTTAAAGTGGACAAGGATCACGCACAGTGACAGTTTACCTACAGTGTAGAAACATAACATGAAACCGCTAAAATAATTAAATATTTTTTCTGCTACAGCATTGCGCACACAACAGAACAGTGTCCAACCCATTCTTTGTCTCACTGTTCAAGCTTTTTTTTATGAAAACCCGGTCACTAAAAGATTTAAAACCTTTATCGGCGATGCAACAAGCCAAGCTTATCTGCTTTTATAAAAGAATTTTCACTGCAAGATTGCTCAGATTAGATCGTACCGGTGCAGCGGCGTAGTGCGCGAATGGCTGAATGGCGGGCGCGGCGTACGTGTGCGGGACCGCCGCGTAGCCGTAGCCGTCGTAGATGCCCGGCGCCGCCGCCACCGCAGCGCACGCGCAGCATAACATAAATAACTAACAAATACATTGCATTATCATCAGGAACAAACAAACACATGGCTGCAACCCACTGCAGGTTACAAAGCACACACAGATTACAAAGCAAACACAGTTTCTTTCTTTTTCAATGGTTGTCTGGAAAATATTGCTTTTTAGTGATAAGACCGCCATTTGTACTGCCACTCTAATATTACATTATTTTTGTATGTACTTATTTATTATGTTGTATCTGAAATTTGGCACACATATTAGGTTCCGATTACAATACATGAAAATAAAAAAAAAGTTATAAAAGATTTTTAAAAAAATTTATTTTTTAGAGTATAATTATTTTCATCCAGCGGTAACTAATACGACTGCGGAGCGAGACCTGTGCAGCTAAACATTCGATCGGTTGATAGATAATGTGCAATGCATTATTATCATCATTGTAATAAGCTCATAACGAACAATAGCTCAGAACATTCTCGATAAAGTCACCCTTCAAACAGAAAAATTAAATCGAAATCGGTTTATATTCACACCCCTGTTTTTTACGTTGAAAACAATAATTATCATTTAGGCCAGTCATTGAACAGCTGATAATTTAATAAACTGTTTCCCTTATTCACGCGAATCTTCTCTCTGGTTGATAAATAATAATATAAAATAGGCCATACTCAATCACGCTAGTCGACTATGAATTGGTGGCCTTTTGAGCGTAGACCACTCTTCAGACTTAAATTCTTCACCGCATAAATTAAAAGTGAACATAGCAAGGGTTCCAATGGTAGTGGTATTTAATTATGAACTCCAATATTCTCCAAAGCACATTTTAACATGGAAAATATCCCATGTTCCCAAATTTCCCAATGGTTATACGCGAGAACTGTGTTGTTTTTCAGAGCTTTTGAGAGAAGAGAGAGAAGAAAGCTTAAGTAGCTCACTTTTAAATGCAATTTACTCAAAGTTTTGTTAAATCTACGTCTCGTAGCTATAGAATTAAAGTTGAAAATATGATTAGATATTAATTAGATTAAATTTAAGTAATAATACTAGATTACCTTAGCGTACATGACTGTGCGTGCGCTTGTCGGAGGTTGGAACACGTGTGTTGTACGGTCTCCACGCATGCTATATAAAGGTCTAGCGCGCGACTCGAACCACACTTGATACATATTTCGCAACCAAGGATACCTACCTAATCCCACGAAACTTAGAGCATGAAAGCATAATATATTATGTTTGGGGTTAATTTTGCAACATTTCCTCATTTCAGTTTGAGTTATGATGTTAAGTCCAATCGGTTAACTGTTAATTTCAATTTCTGGTTTACTTTATAACTAAGTATGTATTACTAAACATAAAGCTCATTAAGTACTCAAGTCCTATATATGATAATAATATTATTATGACCGCATAAAGCTCATTTAAGTGGTCAAAGTCCTACGGCTCGGATCGGTTGTACATGATCGGCCGAGTTAAGCAACGTCGGGGGCGGTTCTATTATATAGTAATAATAATAAATATCTTGGACAATCTCACACACGGCCATCTGAACCCAAAGTAGGTGCGAGCCTGTAATATGGGTGTACACATTCATAGATATCTTTAAATACATACTTACATAAATAGATAATATTAACATCCAGACACAGAACAAATACAAGTGTTCGTCACACGAATATTTGTCCTGAGTGGGATTCGAACCCACGACCCCTGGCGCAACAGACAGAGTAACTACCGATTGCGCCGACGGGCCCGTCATATGTAATTTATGTATGGGTGACATTGTGATATTATAGTGATGGGTGATAAGTATGGGTAGTAGTAAAGTTTCATGAGCGTTTCCGGGCTTTAGTAGCCACGCCACACACCACACAAAAATTCGTTTTGTAAAAAAAAGCTTTCTTATAACTTTTTTTATTTTCGTACATTGTCATCGGAACCAAATATGTGTGCCAAATTTCAGCTCGATAGCTTCAGTGGAAGTGGGTGAAATATTGATTGATTGACCGTCGAAGACTTTCTGGTGGCTTAAGAACATTCGACACTGATTATGAAAACTGTTCAAGTGCATGAAACTACTAATATAACGTCTTTATCACTCAAGAAATATTTTTTAAGCTGTTTAGCACAGCATTTTTTGTTGATAATTTCATGACAAACAATTTTCATAATGACCCTATTAACCCCCGAGCAATAGGTCGCGAGACATTCGCGAAAAACTGATTTTCGTGACCATTTGACCTTCATAACATTTTTAGCCGGCACGATATCAATGTCGATTTTTCACATCTTCATTACAACGTCGTAATAAAGGTGTATACAAAAATTCAGCTCACTAGGAATTATTCCGCAGATTGGGGCCCATCCGCTGCCGCCCATGACAACTGTGACTGACTTTGAACAAGATTCAATTAGGGACTGAATTATACATAATAAACTGTAGTTTGAACACATAGCTTATTATGAACATTGTAGCTTGAAGTATCACTATGATCTCCATATAGATCTTATTTTAGCATTGAATCTCAGTGTCATATTAAATTAGTCTTAAAATGCCTAAAATGACTGGGCTAATACATGTCATTCGTATCGAGTCGAGAAATCAAAGGCAGAATAATTTTATTTTGGACTTCGTACAAATTGACGGTGCGGTGCGTCCGGTCCGGTCAACGACATGCTATAAAAGGTGCTAGGTTTAATAACGTACCTAATTTACTTAATCTGCGCTAATAGTGCGCCCTGTATTTTATACACTTCCACATAAGTGCCTAGTTTCCAATCAACGTTAATTGACAACCTATGAAAAAGATTAGACAATATTTATATAAATGTCCTATATACATAACTTATAAACTAAACAAATAATTAAAACAAATACTTATAATCCCATACGTTATAAACAGATACACCAATTACATCGGAGTTCGGCAATTCCTTCGCTATACAACAAGGTATCCTACCTACCTAGGTATGTACCTAGATTATTAGTTTAGTTAGTTTCTTAAAATAATAATTTATAAATGATATGGTGGTATTTAATATGTAAAGAGATGGTGGCATTTAAGAAATGACGCTTATAAAGTAGGTAATAGATCTTTACTGTCATCATCTTTACATTATAACAAGCAAACACCGTAACATATAAAAGGTATATTTTATAAGTGATGGCTATAGGTTATAAGTTTATACCTTATTGATAGTTATAAGTATGTACTTTTTTTAAATAGGCTATCAAAGTGTCATAGGCGATGAAAGTAAGCATATTCATTATTTATCCATGAGAAAAATACATGAAAAGAAACCAGAAAAGTCTCAGATAAAAACTCGTGTGATGATCAGAAATCATAAAAACGATTACAGTACCTAAAAGTTATCGTGGGATACCTAAGTAGGTAGTAATCGTTAGGCGGCTACTAGACTAAACGCTAAAGGATAATAAAAAGCTATGATATATTGGCGTGCTAGATGGAAATCCAGCTCAGTAACATGACTCACAAGGACTCTGTTGCAATTCTCGCACATGGAGCACAGCGCTCATACATGATTGGATATTTGCTCCATTTCGCGAATTTATATTCTTACTTGAACTCGTTAGATTCGCTGCGTAGATAGCGGCCTACACGCAGTACGAAATAAAGGTAAAGGCCTCGAGAAACTGACTCACTTAATGAAATACAACAAAAAGGAAAAGTAAGAAAAGACAGAATAAGAGAAGACTTCAAAATATAATGAGAATTGGAACAGTGTGATGGAGGGACAAATGTGCCCACAAACGAATTTACTTCTTGACCTCTCTCTTTCATTTCGCTGTAGAGAGATAAACACACATAAAGCCTTTATTTTTGTGGGTTAAAATTTTGTCAATAGTTCTGATCAATTTTAGGTCAAAAAATGTTTGTGAAATGCACGAGCATAGTAGGTTCAAAACTAATATTAAAGTTAAGGTCACTTTATCCAGCTTACGTACCTACGAATAATAAAATTATAAGGTTTGAGTCAAAATGATAGCGTTGTAGCAAGGAGTAAATACCAAATCCGACTTCGATTAAAACCTCTTGCGGGTCCTAGGATTCCAGTGGCTCTATTTTTGAACCGCTCGACTGTAACTCACTATCGTTAAATATAAACAATACCGTACTATTTAGTCTATCTCTTGGCTCCCCAATCGAGTGTTTAATACCAATTGTTATCTACATTGCAGTGTTTTAAAAATACAGATTTTCTTAACTGTTTAACTTTTATCTTCTGTGATTGAAGCTTTTATCAGTCGTGGTGTTTGCATAACTGTTTGACTTTGAATTTAAGTTCCAATGTAATAATCATGCTTAGGATTTACGAGTACAGTGTAATTAAAAGGATACTTAAATGAAATAGTTAATTAGATGTTTTTGGGTTCCCCGAAATAAGTTATAGGGTATTAACATTTGTTATCCTATCCAGTGAAAGGAAATGTAGTAAGATTCCTTTTACACATTTAACAACCTTTTTTCTTTGTTCCGTGATCTTAACATTATCAGTCGTTTGATAATGACTAAATAACTTGAGCCGTGTGACCATGACCGTGTTTACCTGCAATATTCTCCAAAACTGCATAAGATTCATTATATGTTCCGCCATATCAGTGACCAAGCCCTAACCGATGCATTTGGGCGCAAGTGGGTCACAGTGGGTTCCGGCGCGGCACTAGTCTAGATAACTAGATAGCCACGCATGTACCGGCCGCGCTGACCGCGCCCGCACACGTGTACCACATATCATGCGAGATTAAGTAAAGCCTGCTATTGACGGAGCAACTGGAATCTAACGGAGAGCGGAGAAGAGTCGCATAATCGTGCGGATTCAATATATAGTCGCTCGCTCGCTGCGACCCATAGACGTCCCACTGCTGGGCACGGGTCTCCCCCACAGACACTTCTGCGGGAGGTCTAGAGCATACTCCACCACGCTGCTCCAATTCGGATTGGTGGAGGGGTTAGTGGCCAACCCAGTGTCGAATGTTCTCAAGCCACCCGAAGGTCTTCGACAAGGCTTGACGACTGTTTCCAGCATTGAAAACAACCGGGACCGACGGCTTTACGTGCCCTCCGAAGCACGGTAGCGTCCATGAATTTTTGCCACTAGCGGTCACCCATCCACAAACCGACCGCGCCCGTCGTTGCTTAACTCTTTCATCATTGGGCTATGGACGCTACAATATATAGTGGGGTGGGGTAAGGCTACACATTTAAATATCTGATGAGTGCCTACACATTTCTATTCTAATTTGTTTATTCTATTCTAGTGAATTTGATCAGTATTAGCTTACTCGCCTTGGTCTTACCCCACCTCACTTTATAAATATATGTTTACGGTAATTAATATGCACTAAATTTTCTGAGTGATAAGTAAAGCTTTGGGAACAAAGCATTTAATTGGAAACCTATGTTGTGATAGTGTCGATACGGTTAGTGTTGTCTTTTACATTTTTAAAGGTGGCCTTGTTATCACGCCATAGTAAAACTGATTACTTGAGTTAATTCTAAAAAAGCTCCATTGGATTGTCGTTTACAATAATTAAAATAAATTTTCTTATACATTTTTATTCAATTTGAAAAGTTACTATCTTTATTTTAGCCGTGAATAACATGCTTTACAAATATCCGCGTATTCGAGACAAGTTGCGCTATTGCAATTTGCAATTCGAGACCGGCCTGCCTTAGTCCCTTTCTTATTAAATAACACTAAATTGAGTCGAAACATTATATTCTACACATGGCAACGCAGCTCGTTAACTATTTGATCTAGTAGCATAATAACAAGCTCATACATAGTAGGTTTTAACACATTCAGCATATTATTTACCTATCTATGCATTATCTATCTATTAAAGTTCTTAATACGCGTACACGTGAATTCTTGTTTTAATAGTCGAATCTGCTCATGCGATAACAATCGCTTAATGTGATTTAATCGCTTAACAGACCTTAAATGAAAAAAAAAAAAAAACAGGTTTTATAATGACTCGTGTATTCTTAGTGACAAAACAAACAAATTGTTAATTGATACAATTTTAACTCCGCCAAAAAACAAATTAAACGTCTAAGTACAAGAAAACTTACAATATAGTAATAAAGTTAAAGTTAATAAATAAAGTAATCGTTATATATAATAGTTATCTATAATAACTATAACGAGTTATAACACTCGTATCTTTTATAACACAAATTAATAATACGTCTCTTCTTCGATCCATTTCGAGTAATTATTTCTAATCAGATATCTTCTAAGCTCATCACCTACAATCATGAGAACGAAGAAAGGCAATGAAAGTATGAAATCGTGCCACGCCAGGTCTTCCGTGCTGAAAACCTCGTGGCAAATGGGAGTATACGTAACTATTATAGCCAATACCATCTCCACGATTATACTGAAATTTAAGACATGATTTGTCATGCCCTTCTTTATAAGGGAAATGCGACGGGTTTTACAAATTATTACATCCGACACCTGTGCCCAACACACTGCAACGAAGTAGGCCGTTTGAGCTGTCCTCTCTACCTTTTTCCTGTCGTTATAATACCAATCACGACCTAATGTATCCTTGACAACAGCAGATCTCGATTCCCAAGCGTCGCGAACGAAAATCAAACTGGAAGGGAAAAAGCCACTTTCAGCAAAAACAACAAAGTAGGAATACATACCCGCAAAGAACTGTATAAAACCAATTTGAAAATAAGCCATGAATATTAGGACTCCGTTCACGAGACGATCCGTAGGTTTCCGAGGAGGTATCGACATTATATCTTCTTCGGATGTCTCGTAGGCTAAACTCATTGCAGGCAACAGATCCGTGCCGACGTTAACTACTAAAATTAATATCAAAGTCATGGGTAAAGGCATGCCCAAACAAGCGTACAACACAAATGGCATCATTTCGGGAGTATTAGACGTGAGAGTATATGCAATTGTCTTCTTGAGATTGTCAAATATCCTTCTTCCTTCCTCTATTCCGAGGACAATGGACGCAAAATTATCATCTAAGAGGATCATGTCTGCTGCTTGCTTAGAAACTTCTGTGCCAGTGATGCCCATGGCTATACCGATATCAGCCTTCTTCAACGCTGGAGAATCATTAACTCCATCCCCGGTAACCGCCACGACGTGTTTCAACGCTTGATATGTTTCTACGATAAACAGTTTTTGTTGGGGACTGGTCCGGGCAAATGTTATTTCGTCATATTTCTTCATCGCTGCCTTGAGATCGTTAATGCTCATTTTTCTCAAGTCATCACCAGTTATCACTGCCGCTTTGAACTGACTTTTAATATGGGCCGGAACGTCAACGAGGTCAATATGATGTTCGAAAGCATAATCGTAGGCTGTGGGTTGGGTGATGGTACCGCACTGGCGGGATATTGCCAAGGCGGTCACCGGATGGTCGCCGGTTACCATAATAACTTTAACACCAGCTTGTCGACATAAAGCTATTGATTTATCAATTTCATATCTTGGAGGATCAATCATGGATATGGCACCGACAAACCTCAAGTCTTCTACGGGAAAATTTCGTTCTTGGGTATCGAATGCGTAACCGAGAGGGTAAGATTGTACCGGTAAATCAAAATCACAGTAACCTATTACCCGTTCTCCCATATTGGCTAGTTTTATAAAATAAGATTTGAGCTCTTTTTTTATTTGCGGAGTAAGGGGCTGGTCCCCATCTTCAGATAATACGCTTGTACAATACTCTATAATTATCTCCGGAGCACCCTTCATTATTAGATAGTAGCTCTGGGTAGCTTTCATTCGATGTATCGTCACTTGATACTTATAAGCTGAGCTAAAAGGTATCTCCGCTTCTCTGGGATTCGTCTGTCGAGTTTGGGTTGCAGACCGATTTATCTCCATATACCGTAGGATCGCTGACTCCGAAGCATCGCCGATTATTTTTCTTTTTTCTATAGGCAAATGTTGACTATCGTGAGCAAATTCCGCCTTAAGATTAAGAGAAGCCGCCAGACTTAAAATAGAATATGCACGTTCAGAGACGTGGGCATGGTCAGTCTTGTCGTAAATTGTAAAGCTACAGAACAAGTGAGACACGTTCATTTGATTCTCGGTCAATGTTCCTGTCTTGTCTGAACATATACACGAAGTCGATCCCAGAGTCTCTACGGCCTGCAATGTTTTTGCTAAGCAGTTTTTCTTTTTCAACTGATTCGCCGAAAGAGTCATACAAACAGTTAGAGTTACAATAAGTCCTTCTGGAACGTTAGCCAGAATGATGCCAAGCATGTATTGCAACGCTGATAACCAACTCTTTTGAATGATCAACACCATGATGAAAAAGATTATGCCAAATGTAAAGGCTACGCCGCATATTAGTTTGATAAAATACGTTATTTCCTTAGCAATAGGCGTTGCTTCTTTTTCTAAGCCGGTGACCAACCCAGCAATCTTGCCTATCTGTGTCAATTCCCCGGTAGCAACTACAATGCCTCTAGCGGTGCCTTCAGTTATAGGACAACCAAAAAATACCATATTTTTCGATTCAAGTGGATTGACGTTGGTGCACTCCGGCCTGTGTTTAATGGGTTCTGATTCACCGGTTAAAGAGGACATATCTGTTTTAAAATTGGTGCTTGTGAGTATCCTGACATCTGCCGGGACCACCTCGCCTCCGGACATTTCGACTATATCACCCAACACTACATTGCTATTCGGAATAACCTTTTTTACGCCTTCTCGGATAACTGCAGTGTTCGGTGGCACCATTTTTTCAAATCCGCTCATAACAGCCATATTCTTAGCCTCTTGATAAAAACCGAACAACCCAGTCCCAACTATGGTGGCTGTTATGACGCAGCCTAGGTACAGATAATCCTTGGACGTGTGTCCACTGTCACCACCGGTGTCGATGTAATCGGCAGCGAAGTAACCGATAAAATTAAGGATAGCACCGCACCAAAGCACGCGCTGAAACCAACCGAAAAGATTATGTCGAAATATTTTCCAATAACTGTTACCCCTGAGTTCCTTTAGTTCGTTAGGTCCGTAATGTTCTAGTAGCTCGCTGGCGAAACTCTCCGTGAGGCCAGTAGTGATGTTCGTCCGATATACAACTTCTAGTTGTGCCGGTGTGAGGAAGTGGTCTCCAGTGTGAGTTTCTTCCTTTAGGAGGTTAAGTTCAGATACTTCTGCGTTAGCATGTTGAATGCTGGGGCGTTTCGTGCCCAGAAGAGAAGTACTGGAGCGCCGGCGTGAGTGAGTGGTGGGCATGATGGAAAACACTTAAGTCGTTTCCAAAATATTTTTACTTTTTTGTCACAACAACAGTACCTACAAGTGCAATTGATGACAGAAGTTTCTTTTTGTACTTCTTTGAAAGGTCTGTGAACGTCATAGAAGTTTTCTTATTTTTCAGAGATTCTGCCAGTCGTCCATGGAAATAATAGATGATGCAGTCATCCTCATTGTGTAGGTTTACTAAAAAATGTATGCATGCAATAGGGTTAATCTTAGTGACTATTTTCACGTTTAGGCATACAGCGTTGTTACGTCCATCGTAGGTATGTTTTGTAATAATTATAAAAATTCAATGTCACCTACAGTGACGGTTGTAAGGAAAAACGGAAAATAAGTTATTCATATTTTTTCGAAGGGATTTCTGCCAATCCGCGAAAATTGCGCAATATTTCCTCTGCAATTTCAAATTTGAATTACGAATCAGCGACAACCAAGCAATCGCAATCAATCGATGGTGTATTTAGAACACCGGGCGCAACAGTGCAGCAGTGGGACAAAGAAATGGTTGTGATCGAGTTGTGAGTGTGACAATAAAAAAAGAAACCAATTTAAAAATAATTTTATTACAAAATATACATTTTATAACTTATCCTTAATGACAGTGAGTGCGGCAATATAAAACAGGTTTATACACAGATACAACAAAGTTTAGAAGTTTCGCTACTCCAATTTCTTTGTTTAGATCACTATATGAACATTGCACATTATTTATTTTGATAAAGTATTCAATTTTAGATACTTTACATTATTTGAATATCATATTTTTAAAAGAAAGAAAGAAAGAAGTCAAACTTATGGAGGTACGATAGGAATAATAAATATAAAATAATGTAAGACCACTTCATGATTACAATTAGAATACACGTAATAACATGATTTCATTTTATTAAAAAATAAATGAAGTTGAATAAATAATTATAAAGAAAATCACAATAAAGACAAGCTCTTACTTTAGCACTTTCAAAGTGAAATTGCCTATTTGAAGAAAAATAATTTTAAAAATTTAAAAAGCTCCAAAAAATTTGAAACAAAATAAATAAAAGCGAATACAAAGGTACAAGATAGATAAGGTTGGTTTTATGTTGGAAAATGAATAAGAATCATACATCATTAGGAACCAAATTAAGTATCACATCAATACAGTGGCAGATTTCCCAGCAGGCTGAGTAGGCTGAAGCCTATGGCGGCAGATTTTAGGGGCCGGCAAATTTGGTCGAAATTGTTTTGTCTTACATTAAAAAAAAGACGTGTGGCACTCGCAGACTGCCGCGGTAAAGCTATCGCATAGCATTTTTTATCAACTTATGCAATTATTATATTTATTGATTTTATTTATGCAGTATTTTCAAAATCAAAATAAATTGTAGGCGATAAAATTAAAAATATTAAAGAAAAATGTCGACACGTAGGTAAGCATGTCCTATTATAATGCGCGTTCAAAAATTGACGAATAAATAGCCTTAAACAGCGAAAAAATGATTGCTCACAATAAACAATTTTGAGCTCTATTTGCATGACAAAAAGTTGATATTTTTTAATAATAATAACAAAGAAATTGGATTAGGGTTGAATTTGGACCACCAGCGACCTAAAATCATACATAATATCAACCTTGTCAAACAGCCCAAGTATTTAGAATTTATCGGCAATATAAGCTATACTTAATACACCTAACTTAAATCGTTGAGTTTAATGACGAATGAATAAAATAAAAATATGTATATATACACCAGTAGTGTGCGCGTGATTGCGTTTGGGCAAGATAGAGCTCTAAGTGCGAGTACAACTCTCAAACGTATTTGAAAATTATAGATTCTGGAAAAAGTAGATCAATCCATAAAATTGTGTTATTTCAACTGAACACTAAAATTCATTCAATGTAGAAAAAGGCACATTTTGATCAATACAAATTGAATTATTTTTATAATAAAATTATAAAAATGTATATTTCGGGTGCATAGTCGGGTGATATCAACTCATCATATACAAAAATTTTCTTGAGTTGTCTTATTTGGTAAGCAATTTTAACAAAAATTTTTATAAACCACAGATCATGTTAAGATATTATACTACCATACTACGCTCATTTTTTTTGTATTTATTCAAATAATTACGAATGAAATAATGTACCTACTAAACATTCCAAAATGGTTAACCTCTTTCTACTAATAAAGTCTACACTATTTTTTTTTTCCTTTTTACTCTTTAATTCTTTCCTTTTTGTAACGCTTGCAACGCAAACAAATCATCTAATATTTAAAATATAAATGATCAATAGATTATTACTTTGATTACTTTGGCGGGCCCGTTGGCGCAATCGGTAGTGACCCTGTATGTTGCGCCAGGGGTCGTGGGTTCGAATCCCATTCAGGACAATTATTCGTGTGACGCAAACTTGTATTTGTTCTGTGTCTGGATGTTAATATTATCTATTTAAGTATGTATTTAAATATATCTATGTATGTATATTAGTCTCTGACACCCATATTACAGGCTCGCGCCTACTTTGGGGTCAGATGGCCGTGTGTGAGAATGTCCAAGATATTTATTTATTAAGGAATGACCGAGATCACCACCAAATCTAATATCAAAACAATATTTTTATCGTATAAACTAGAAATACTTATACAACTAAACTTATTTAACTACATAATCATGTTACATTGGGTACACGCCATTCATCTTTTTTGCATAAATAATCACATTTATTTCTAAAAATCAATCTTATCAAAAGAACGAAGCAAATAAAAGTTTTATTAGATTAATAGAAGCTTGAAAATGATTAATAGAAGCTTGAAAATTTTCATAAAATCAAATGAAATCAAATAAACTCCCAGTGTACAAGAAAGAAACATATATTTGTAAACGAACATATTATAACAGAAAAAAGCAAGTAACTTGTCAAAAAGTATATAGATCTTGGTTTATTTATAGCGTCTTTGGTAACAACAAGTTTGTACTTCCATAAGCCTTCTTTTCTATAGGAATAACATGTCATATATTTATATGTATTATGTTGTTTAAACTTACATTAAGCGAGTTGCGTCTCAAATAAATATATCATAAACACTAAATTGCCTTAAATTTAAATTAAATTTAAAAATCGATGGAATGATTGCATAAACTTATTAAAACCCTGATTAATAAATAAATTACTTCAATAAAAAATACAGAGATCATATTTATTACGCGTTGATAGGCAAATATGTATTTTTAAGTTTCATTTTATAGTGGAGGCTGTGTCATTCCAGTCGAGTCCTTAGTAAATTAATATTAAGGTGAAATTCTAAAAGAAATAATACAAAACGTTTAATTACTTAACGATTAATAGCAGCAATAGGAACTGAAAGTACAATAAAATTGCTGCTCAATACGAGTATGTTAAATTTTATTAAAAAGTCAACAATTGTCAACAACCGTATAATCCAATTGGTCTCTGTGTGATTTTTTGTAAGGCCCAATTCACACTAACAGATATTCCAAATAAACAATGCACTACGCTACAAATTGTTAGGAGTCACATAATATCTACAGAGATATATATATGTATGTATGTAAACTTTTAGTGATGCCTCAAGAATGGGCCAGTGTGAATCGAAACTTAGGTCCAATCAGCTTATCAGAAACACTTGTGCACAGCACGGATGGACTGGTATTTGAATCGAGACGGATGGAATAAGGCCGCGTACGCACGAACGACTTTTTTTAACGTCGAACGCTGATTTTAACCTGCGCGCATTATTTTTAATAACCCTACAGTGGTTTGATTTTTTAAATCTTATTGGTACACGAAAATTATCAATTCGAGATCTTTACCACTCTAATTCTTATTTCGTTTTCAATTGTAAACATAAAATTAATTTTTACCGTTCTTAATTCGATACGAAATTCGCTTGCAAAAGTTTCGTATACGAATATTTAGAGTCAAATCATTATATCATCGGTGAAATTAAAAAAATTGAGACCCAGTACGCTAAGCGCTAAAAAATGTTCAGCTTTATTTTACCGTTCGTGCGAACGTTTAAAGACCGAAACATCAGCACAGTAGGCTTATAGTGCCATTATCACTGCCCAGTAGGAGCAATCGGTTAAGGGGTAAGACGGACATACACGTAAGAACTCCCTTGAACGTGTCCGAGCGTAGTTTGGTGCTGGAGAACGACGCCTCTTGGTCGAGGGACGTGTGCACGCCTATCCGGTTGTTCGTCGTCCCCGATATTAGCTCGTTGTAGTAGACGGACAGGCAATGGACCGGCTCTGTATTCCCTCTGTGAAACATCAGCACAGTAGGCTTATCGTGCCATTATCACTGCCCAGTAGGAGCAATCGGTTAAGGGGCAAGACGGACATACACGTAAGAACTCCCTTGAACGTGTCCGAGCGTAGTTTGGTGCTGGAGAACGACGCCTCTTGGTCGAGGGACGTGTGCACGCCTATCCGGTTGTTCGTCGTCCCCGATATTAGCTCGTTGTAGTAGACGGACAGGCAATGGACGGGCTCCGTACTCCCTCTGTGAAACATTGGGGAGCTGCTAAAATAATACGGAATTTATTCATCGTATAAAATTACTAAGGGACGCCCCGCAGCTTCGCTCGCGTAGAATTAGACCCATTAACGACGTCTGCCCGCGTTCGGGCAGCCCACTTGACTTCAAAAACGGCTAAGTTTCATACTAACTTTGCACCCCCGTTTTACCCCCTTAGGGGGTGAATTTTCAAAAATCCTTTCTTAGTGCCACCTACGTTATGAATGGAACCCCTGTGCAAAATTTCAAGTTTCTAACCCTTATACTTTCGGCCCTGCGTTAATATGTCAGTCAGTCAGTCGGTCACCTTCTCCTTTTATATATATAGATATTATTCTAGTGGACGCCGCAGCTTCGCTCGCGTGGAATTGGACATAGTAATAGATTCTTCTTAACGCGTTAACTTTAGCTCCACAAATTTCTAATTAATCCATAAATGTGTTATCCCCTATGTTTATTTTACACCCTTAAGGGTAACATTTTTACAAACTTTGAATGCCATATTTATTTATATCTAATCAACAGCCTAAAATATCAATTTTATGCTTCTAGTTCTGTAAATGACTATACTTTCATCTCCCTTTTCAACCCTTTACAACACTTTTTTTCCAATTAAACAGTAGCCTTTGTCCTTTCTCAGGCTCTAGACTATCGGTGTACCAAATTTCATTTAAAACGGTTCAGTAGTTTTGGCGTGAAAGCGAGACAGACAAACAGACAGTTACTCTCGCATTTATAATATTAATATGGAATTATGGACTAGCTGACACCGCAAACATTGTTCTGCCATATGAAATTTCAAAGTGATATCTAAAAGATGTGCCTTCTGTTTGACAAATATAGGGCCCATTTCTTATAAGCCTAACCCCCAACCCAAATGATACCTACCGTAAAGGACCACGTCTCGAATCCTAAAGTACCGCAAATGAATATCAGTGAAATTCTTAATTGTGCAGCGTGGCCCAGGCCGCCGTGGGAACACTCAGCGGGTACTCACTTCAAGTGCGCGACGAGCTCGCCGTCGTCGACGCGCCACAGCGCCGTGGCCTGGTCCAGCCCCGAGCTCAGCAGCCGCCGCTCGTCCACCGCCGCCAGCCGGAGCACCTGCCCGACACACGTGCACGCTCATTTGATAAGTCAACTAGTGGACGCCCGCAGCTTCGCTCGCGTTACACATTCACTAACTTCAAAAACGGCAAAGCTTCATACTAACTTTGCACCCCCGTTTTACCCCCTTAGGGGATGAATTTTCAAATTTTTCTCACCGTAAAAACCATCCTTGAACTTTAACGAACATTTAAAAAAAAAAAAAATTGGCCAAATTGGTCCAGGCGTTGTTGAGTTATGCGCTTACCAACACATTTTGCGATTCATTTTTATAATATAGATTAAAATTATGTAAAACAATTATATTTTACATGTATAAAATGTTAAAGTTTTAGTTTAAGTTTAAGTTAAAAAATTCGAGCTCAGGACGCTGTTGGTCGACCCATAGACGTCCCACTGCTGGGCACGGGTCTCCCCCACAGACACAGCTGTGGGAGGTCTAGAGTAGTCTCATACTCCACCATGCTGCTCCAATGCGGATTGGTGGACGGGTTAGTGGCCAACCCAGTGTCGAATGATCTCAAAACACCCGAAGGTCTTCGACAAGGCTTAACGACTGTTTCCAACATTGAAAACAACGTGCCCTCCAAAGCACGGTAGCGTCCATGAAATTTTTGCCACTAGCGGTCACCCACCCTCAAACCGACCGCGCCCGTCGTTGCTTAACTCTTAATCGAATAAAAAATGCTTCGGTATCACATACATCAAAATAAAATAAAATATGGAGTATGCTCTAGACCTCCCGCTGCTGCGTCTGTGGGGGAGACCCGTGCCCAACAGTGGGACGTCTATGGGTCGCAGCGAGCGATGCCGAAGCTAGTACTTATTTGAACATATTTTTACTTTTTTAAAAGCTTTTATTTAACTTCACTCGTATGTATCTATGTATGTATGTATGTATGTATGTATGTCCTGGAATCTTGCAATCAATATTTCACCCACTTCCACTGAAGCTATCGAGCTGAAATTTGGCACACATATTTGGTTCCGATGACAATGCGCGAAAATAAAAATAAAAAGTAATAAAAAGCTTTTTTTTTTTAATTTTTAATCGCTGCGACCCATAGACGTCCCACTGCTGGGCACGGGTCTCCCCCACAGACACTGCTGTGGGATGTCTAGAGCATACTCCACTTTTTAAAAATTCATTATTATTTGATACTAGTGGACGCCCGCAGCTTCGCTCGCGTAGAATTAGACCCATTAACGACGTCTACCCGCCTAACGACTTCAAAAACGGCAAAATTTCATACTAACTTTGCACCCCCGTTTTACCCCCTTAGGGGGTGAATTTTCAAAAATCCTTTCTTAGTGCTCCCCTACGTTATAAAAGGAACCCCTGTGCAAAATTTCGGGTTTCTAGCCCTTATAGTTTAGGCCCTGCGTTGATATGTCAGTCAGTCAGTCAGTCAGTCAGTCAGTCAGTCAGTCAGTCAGTCACCTTCTCCTTTTATATATATAGATTCCCTTCTGGTTGGTAAAACCTCTACTAAAACCCGTCGGACGTACCTCCCCGTCGTGCGCCTTCCAGTGCGCGAGCGGGCGGCCGCTGCGCAGGTCGAGCACGGCCACGTGCCCGCCGGCCAGCCCGCACGCGGCCCAGCCGCCGCCGCCGCTCACGCACATGCAGCGGATGAACGTGGTCGCGCTCGCCGGCAGCTGGGGCAGGTGACGGTGGTTGGTAAAACCTGTATTAAAACCCGTCGGACGTACCTCCCCGTCGTGCGCCTTCCAGTGCGCGAGCGGGCGGCCGCTGCGCAGGTCGAGCACGGCCACGTGCCCGCCGGCCAGCCCGCACGCGGCCCAGCCGCCGCCGCCGCTCACGCACATGCAGCGGATGAACGTGGTCGCGCTCGCCGGCAGCTGGGGCAGGTGAAGGTGGTATATATATGTCGGACGTACCTCCCCGTCGTGCGCCTTCCAGTGCGCGAGCGGGCGGCCGCTGCGCAGGTCGAGCACGGCCACGTGCCCGCCGGCCAGCCCGCACGCGGCCCAGCCGCCGCCGCTGCTCACGCACATGCAGCGGATGAACGTGGTCGCGCTCGCCGGCAGTCGGGGCAGGTGACGGTGGTTGGTAAAACCTGTATTAAAACCCGTCGGACGTACCTCCCCGTCGTGCGCCTTCCAGTGCGCGAGCGGGCGGCCGCTGCGCAGGTCGAGCACGGCCACGTGCCCGCCGGCCAGCCCGCACGCGGCCCACCCGCCGCCGCCGCTCACGCACATGCAGCGGATGAACGTGGTCGCGCTCGCCGGCAGCTGGGACAGGTGGCGGTGGTTGGTAAGACCTCTATTAAAACCCGTCGGACGTACCTCCCCGTCGTGCGCCTTCCAGTGCGCGAGCGGGCGGCCGCTGCGCAGGTCGAGCACGGCCACGTGCCCGCCGGCCAGCCCGCACGCGGCCCAGCCGCCGCCGCCGCTCACGCACATGCAGCGGATGAACGTGGTCGCGCTCGCCGGCAGCTGGGACAGGTGACGGTGGTTGGTAAAACCTGTATTAAAACCCGTCGGACGTACCTCCCCGTCGTGCGCCTTCCAGTGCGCGAGCGGGCGGCCGCTGCGCAGGTCGAGCACGGCCACGTGCCCGCCGGCCAGCCCGCACGCGGCCCAGCCGCCGCCGCCGCTCACGCACATGCAGCGGATGAACGTGGTCGCGCTCGCCGGCAGCTGGGACAGGTGACGGTGGTTGGTAAAACCTGTATTAAAACCCGTCGGACGTACCTCCCCGTCGTGCGCCTTCCAGTGCGCGAGCGGGCGGCCGCTGCGCAGGTCGAGCACGGCCACGTGCCCGCCGGCCAGCCCGCACGCGGCCCAGCCGCCGCCGCCGCTCACGCACATGCAGCGGATGAACGTGGTCGCGCTCGCCGGCAGCCGGGACAGGTGACGGTGGTTGGTAAAACCTGTATTAAAACCCGTCGGACGTACCTCCCCGTCGTGCGCCTTCCAGTGCGCGAGCGGGCGGCCGCTGCGCAGGTCGAGCACGGCCACGTGCCCGCCGGCCAGCCCGCACGCGGCCCAGCCGCCGCCGCCGCTCACGCACATGCAGCGGATGAACGTGGTCGCGCTCGCCGGCAGCTGGGACAGGTTACGGTTCAATATTAATAATAATAATAATAAATATCTTGGACATTCTCAAACACGGCCATCTGACGCCAAAGTGAGCCTGTGTTATGGGTGTCAGAGACTGATATACGTACATATATATTTTTAAATAAATACTTAAATAGATAATATTAACATCCAGACACAGAAAAAGCACAAGTGTTCGTCACACGAATGTTTGTCCTGAGTGATCCATTCATAAGCAGCGGATGTCTGTTGACAAAAATGTATGGCGCTTGTTTCTATCACTTTACTTTACACAATATATTTATATTTCGCTTTTCCTAGCTATAGTTCGCACTTAGTAGCTTATATACGAGTATATATAAAGTATTATTTAAGTTTAAAAAAATTTGGCTCCCTCATGGCAGCTATTACTCAATCGCTTTTACATATACACAGAACTTACCTTCAGCTCGTAATTATTAAGCGGCGCACGCGCATCGATAATCTTCAACGTGGCATCAGTTGTCGCTGCGAGCAAAGCGCGCGACCCGCCCGGCAGCGCGCGAACTATGCTCGCTGCTGACTTCATACTGTCCAGCTGTATGTCACGATTAGTTTGTTAGTAACCGCTTTCCGTCCATAGCCCAATGGCTCGTTCAATGTGATCGACAGAGTTAAGCAATGACGGCCGCGGTCGGTTTGCGGATGGGTGAACGCTAGTGGTAAATTTTCATGGACTACATTGCTTCGGAGGGCACGTTAAGCCGTCGATCCCGGTAATTTTTAAAGACGGTCGAAGACCTTCGGGTGGCTTGAGAACATTCGACACTGAGTTGGCCACTAACACCTCCATCAATCCGCATTGAAGTATCGGAAGGTCTAGACTTCTAGAGCATTGGTGGAGTATGCTCTAGATAGACCCGTGCCCAACAGGGGGACGCCTATGGGTTGTAGCTAGATTTGCACACAACATATAAACATAACTCTCATACAAGCCCGTATCAATAAACCAAATTCAGATCAATTTAAATTCAAACACTGAAATTTTCAAATTCACGATTCTCGTGGAACACGTCACATTCGAATTTAAAACTAATTTATTCCATAAATTAGTTTAAGCATAGAAGAATTCCACAGGATAACGCATGCACAGAGATTCCATTATTGCGACGCCGTAACAATACCGCACCTGAGCCACAACGCTCTCCATGAAGGGGTCCCATATGTGCACGACCGCGTCGGTGGAGACGGCGAGCCGCAGCGACTCGAGGAACGTGAGCGACAGCACGCCCTTCTTGTGTCCCGTGTACGTCCAGTTGCATTGCGATGTCGCGTTGCCGTCGCCCTGTAAATTATTATCAAGGAAGATTTGAAATTTATTTCTACTTATATTTATAAAGATACCAGTTGACCCCGCAAACGTTGTTCTGCCTTATGAAATGTCAAAGTGACGCGACCGCAATCCGAAGATTGCAGGTTCGAGTCCTGTCACGGTCGCCATGTGAGGTTGGCGCTTCAGACTAATTGAAACAACGAGTGCTTTTGAAATACTGTTTATTATAATTAAAGTCATATTGATATTGTTCAAAATCGTGTTTAAAAAACATTTTCCAGTGGACCAAATTGTGAATCTAAGCCATTCTCGAATCCCCTTGAACGCACACAAAACATTTCATCAACATCTATCCAGCCGTTTAGGAGGAGTTCAGTGCTCAGCTACACACGTACACAAGAAATATTATAAAGATGCTTATTGAATGTCATATAATTTATTGAATGTCATATTATTAATATCAGATCAAAAATTGAACGTTGTTGAGAAAAACAACGCAAAACAACTTAGCAGTAAAAATTTTCAAAACTGTACAGTTGGGCTTTAGTAAGGTGAAAGGTCTCGCTGTCGAGCGTTTAAACAGTCTGCGCGTGCCCAGCGAGTAAAGCACCATAGACACTACAGCACAGACATCCATACTAATATTATAAATGTGAAAGTGTGTTTGTTTGTTTGTCCGGCTTTCACGTCGTAACGAAGCTATTATATGGTATGGTTTTTGTGTGTGGAGTTAGTGAGGAGGGGGGAGAGTGACGTAGGCTACTTTTTACCGCGGTAAAACATCCCCGTGGGAAGATATCGATGTTTTGTTATTTGCTAGATATTTAGTTCCGGATGTTGTTAATAGATGCCGATAGTAAAATTCATTTGCAAGTTCTGAATCACTATTCACCCACCACAAATGTGTCATGTATGATAAACAAGTCATTGTTAATTCCCCTTTGAACACGCGGGCGGAGCCGCGGGTAAAAGCTAGTACAACAATATTCTCATCACCTGGTTGCGCAACGACCACAGCTTGACCGTCTTGTCCTTCGAGCCGGACATGAAGCTGGTCTCGTTGTCGAGGCAGTGCAGCGACTTGACCGTCTGCGCGTGCCCCGCGAACGTCTGCAGCTTGATCTGCTTCAGGTTGAAGCGCGTGTCCTTGTCCGCGCGACCGATCTCGTGCTCCCAGTATATCAGCCAGTCGCCGCGGAGATGTCTGCGGAGGACATTCTTTGATTTGCGATTGAATTTTTACAAGCGGGGGGGCAATGGCTTGGTTACGGTCAGATTGGAAGCGGATCGGACGACCAACGCTCTAACTCGCAGTGGGCCACTGATATATGGAAAGAACTATTCTACAAATTTGAGTGATTTTTGCATGTATTAAATTGTCAATAATTAAGGACGCCTACCAGCACAGTATACCGTGCTTCGGAGAGCACGTAAGGCCATCGGTCCCGGTTGTTTTCAATGCTGGAAACAGTCATAAAGCCTTGTCGAAGACCTTCGGATGGCTTGAGAACATTCGACACTGGGTTAACCACTAACCCCTCCACCAATCCGCATTGGAGCAGCGTGGTGGAGTATGCTCTAGGACTCCCGCAGCAGTGTCTGTGGGGGAGACCCGTGCCCAGCAGTGAAACGTCTATGGGTCGTAGGCAAGTCGTCTATGGGTCGTGGACAAGGCTTAACGACTGTTTTCAGCATTGAAAACAACCGGGACCGACGGCTTTACGAATTTGCCCTCCGAAGCACGGTAGCGTCAATGAAATTTTGTCCACTACCGGTCACCCATCCACAAACCGACCGCGCCCGTCGTCGCTTAACTCTTTCGATCACATTGAATCGACGCAAGCCATTGGGCTATGGACGCTACATATAATCCCCCTTTCCCTTTCACTTTTCTCATTCTCCATTGTTTTTCTCCTGTTTTTATTGTTTCTACTTCTTGTGTATATGTGTATTTTTATTCCTTTCGTTACATTGAGTAATACCTTATATGTTTAATTGTACGTTATCCGTTATATATAAGTTGGTTGTCTAGAAGCGATAAGAGGGGTAATTGTCTCACCTAGAAATTTTTTACTCCTGTATCTATTTATATGGTATGTCTTTCTTTTTGGTGTTCAATAAAGTATTTTTGAATTGTATTGTATTATATAATCTCCCATAGACTCGTATTAGAATTTCTAAAGATATCTCACAACTCACCGGTTCCCCTTAACACCGTTGTCCGCTTTATGCGCGACTACGTCGAACCCGTGCCCCAGCGCTGGGGCGGCCTCGTCGCCGGCGACGTCGATCCGGTTGCCCACCAGCGTCACGTTGGAGCCGAAGCTGTTCGAACCGGACGCGTGGTCGGACAGCCGGTCCTTCGGCGGCGCTATGTCGATGGTACGGCGGCTGATCGGCTCGTCGCTGTAGGATTGCTGGACCCGCTTGTCTTTGGGAGAGTGGAGGGGACTGGAATAGAAATTGATAATTAATCATTTTTTATTTGCCTTATTAAAGGTATGTACATGTAAATTATGTAACATACTTTTTGCAGTAAGGTACTTCTTAGGCTTCATATGTTTTTATTACTCTACTAGCTTTAACCCGCGGCTCCGCCCGCGTGGTCAAAGGGAATTAACAATGAGTTGTTTATCATACATGACACATTTGTGGTGGATGAATAGTGACAGTTCCACGATTAAAAGAACGAACGAAGAAGCGAACCAAAACCAAAATCAAAACGTATGTCTTATTCCTTTATATTCCATATTAATTTTAAACCAAAACAACAATTTATCCAGCGCGAATTCAAAATTCAATTTAATTTATTAGTTGCCTATGACTTAATTTATTTACATGTATCATTTGTCAGCGTGATTCAGAACTTGCAAATGAATTTTACTATCGCCATCGATTAACAACATCTGGAACTAAATGTCTAGCAAATAACAAAACATCGATATCTTCCCATGGGGATGTTTTACCGCAGTAAAAAGTAGCCTACGTAACTCTCCACCCTCCTCACTATCTCCACACACAAAAACCATACCATATAATAGCTTCGTTGCGACGTGAAAGCCGGACAAACAAACAAACAAATAAATAAATAAACAAACAAACACACTTTCACATTTATAATATTAGTATGGATATGGATTACTCCTCCTAGACACTTCTTGTCCAAAAAGTAAAGAGATACATTCATCGGAATCACCTTGAATTCAAAGTTATAGGACGTTAATGGGCACGGGCGTGTATCGGCATTTTCAAGTACAGTGGACATTTTAGTACGGATATTTGAGTGGTATGCACCTGCCGTCGAATCTAAACGCGTAGCTGCAACGCATCAGGCGCGACTATCACCGTTCTCAAGGTCCTGCACTATCCGCGCGAACTATTAAACTTAGATAGATTAGAGAATTATTAAACTTAGATAAATAGATAAACCATATGAATTCTTAATTTTGTTACTGAAAATTGTATATATAATCTGTTCATTCATAAGTAATTTCATTAGATAGTGAGGGTTACCTATTACCTATAATAGTTATAAGAATAATTAATGTATTAATAATGAGGTAGTAATGTGTTAATAATGTTAAAAGAAGTTAGTAATGATTGACTCATATTTGTATGCCTTAATAGGTTAAGTGCTTTTGTACTTATGAACAAACTAGCTTTTACCCGCGGCTCCGCCCGCGTGGTCAAAGGGAATTAACAATGAGTTGTTTATCATACATGACACATTCGTATAGTGTATAATTTGTTAGCGAAATTCAGAACTTGCAAATGAACTTTACTAACGCCATCTATTAACAATCCGGAACTAAATATCTAGCAAATAACAAAACATCGATATCTTTCCATGGGGATGTTTTACCGCGGTAAAAAGTAGCCAACGTCACTCTCCACCCTCCTCACTATCACCACACACAAAAACCATACCATATAATAGCTTCGTTGCGACGTGAAAGCCGGACAAACAAACAAACACACTTTCACATTTATAATATTAGTATGGATAAATTGAATTGAATTGAATTGAATTGAAACCGTACGCTTTACTATCACAAGTAGTCCTTCTCAGTACAATGTACGCACAAGAACGCACCTGCCGCCACACCGGCGCGCGTAGCCGCGGCACAGCGCGCGCACCGTGTCGCCGTTCTTGAGCGTGCGCTCGAGCGTGTCCGCGCCGACGAGCCGCGCGAACGCACTGTACGCTTGGTGCGCTAAGGGCTTACCTTGCAGTCCACGGTCCACGGTCCACGGTCCACGGTCCCGCGGTCCCGCGGTCCGCCACTGGTAACACGGTCACACAGAGAACAGTAGGGGGAAGGGAAAGACACGGCCTCCCTCCTTCAATGTCACAAATCAACTAACTGTCGACCGCTTGATAGACACCAGGGGCGCGGCCGGCCGTCGGAACCTGGTCGGCTCGCCCATATGGCCTGTCCTCGCGTTCGAAGACGTAACACAAAGCGTACGTAGATGAGGAGGGACTTCATCGTACGATGTACGCACAAGAACGCACCTGCCACCACACCGGCGCGCGTAGCCGCGGCACAGCGCGCGCACCGTGTCGCCGTTCTTGAGCGTGCGCTCGAGCGTGTCCGCGCCGACGAGCCGCGCGAACGCACTGTACGTATGATGTACCCACAAGAACGCACCTGCCGCCGCACCGGCGCGCGTAGCTGCGGCACAGCGCGCGCACCGTGTCGCCGTTCTTGAGCGTGCGCTCGAGCGTGTCCGCGCCGACGAGCCGCGCGAACGCACTGTACGTATGATGTACCCACAAGAACGCACCTGCCGCCGCACCGGCGCGCGTAGCTGCGGCACAGCGCGCGCACCGTGTCGCCGTTCTTGAGCGTGCGCTCGAGCGTGTCCGCGCCGACGAGCCGCGCGAACGCACTGTACGTATGATGTACCCACAAGAACGCACCTGCCGCCGCACCGGCGCGCGTAGCTGCGGCACAGCGCGCGCACCGTGTCGCCGTTCTTGAGCGTGCGCTCGAGCGTGTCCGCGCCGACGAGCCGCGCGAACGCACCGTACGCTTGGTGCGCTAGTTGCTCGTCGAACACCAATAATAGCTCCTCTTGGGCCTAGAATTGAAAGGATTTTTTATATCAACGAAGTTTTTTTCGAATTCTCATTGAAAAAGTATTCTAATTACTAAAAATTACTTAAAAATTAGCTGTGTCTGTGGGGGACAACAGTGGGACAACGTCTATGTGATGTCATCATCATCATCACAACCCTTTCTTTGTCCCATTGTTGGGCACGGGTCTCCTCTTAGAACAGGAGGGATTAGGCCTTAGTCCACCACTGGGGTTTGAACCCGGACCGCTCGAGTGAGAGGCGAGTTCGATAGCCACTGGGCTATCACTGCTATGTGATGTAGCTAAATAATGCTAGGTAGCTAAATAATTGCTAGGTGGTAGAGCCTATAGGGAACCAAATAGGTTTTATATGAAAGCTAATTGGTTCCATATAGAGTTCGCCCGGGGCAGTACCACCGCCCACCACGGTACCTAGTACCATTTCTGCCGTGTAATAATTGTTTTTAAAGCAATTGTGGTCCGGTTGGAAAGGTGTGGATTCCGGTTACACTTCTTTAGAGGCGACCATCTTAGTCCTCAAGGGTAGCAACACATCTGTGACTGACTTAGAACAAGACTCCTACTAACAAGTACTAACTGGACTATTACTAACACCAAATAACAGGACTAACTATCACTAACAGTCCCCAGTCCTCATACCTACTAACGAACTGACCAACTAATGTTCTAATTAACTTTCTCAACTAATTGGACTAACCATCCCAGTCCCTAATTGAGTCTTGTTCAAGGTCAGTCACAGTTGTCATGGGCGGCAGCGGATGGGTGGTGCTGCAAGCTCGTTTGCTATCCTGTATCCATAAAAAAAAAAAATATATCTCACGGTGAGCGCAGTGGGGTCCGCGTCGGGCGCGGGCGCGGGCGCGTGCGCGGGCGGCGAGTGCGGCGTCTCCGGCAGGTCCGCGCGCACCACGCGGCCCTCGCGCACCGCCCACTCGGCCGTGCTGCCATCGCGGCAGATCTCCAGGTAGCCCTCTGCTTCTACTTCTGATAGTTATATGTGATGTAGCTCAATATCTCACGGTGAGCGCAGTGGGGTCCGCGTCGGGCGCGGGCGCGGGCGCGTGCGCGGGCGGCGAGTGCGGCGTCTCCGGCAGGTCCGCGCGCACCACGCGGCCCTCGCGCACCGCCCACTCGGCCGTGCTGCCGTCGCGGCAGATCTCCAGGTAGCCCTCTGCTTCTACTTCTGATAACTGGACAAATATATCGAAATACAAAATTTCGATGTTCAAAGAAAATGTTTTTTTGTATATCAATAAAACATTTTCTTCATCTACATATACTAATATTATAAAGAGGAAACATTTGTTTTTAATTACAATTTAAATTACACAATATATACAATGTAAATAAAAAAAATAATTAATTGTTTTATTTACAAGTTAGGCACCTGTGTAGGATTAGCTATTCATTCAATGGTCAATAGCTAATCCTTTGCCTTATATAGATCAGTTAGTAGTTTAATTAGTTTTTAGTTAGGTACCTAGACTTTCGCTAAGCGTGTCTAATCACCTCATAGCGAAATAAATTATTTGACTTTGACTTTGACTTTAATTATTTCACATAAAAACTACTGGGTCGATTTCAAAAATTCTTTATTGAAATCGACCACCATTAGAAAGCTGCATCTTCACTGAGTGACATAGGCTATATTACTAGGTGTAAACGAAACTATTGCTATGTCTAATTCCACGAGAGCGAAGCTGCGGGCGTCCAGTAGTTAAAATAATGTTACGAAGGCACAGGGAAGCTAGCGCCATCTAGCGCCGCTGGTGGAACCACTCAGTGAACGCATAGACAACGTGATATCCCGACTCGATACTAGATGGCGTTAGTGGGCCTGTATTCTCGCGTGTTCGGGAACACGCGGTATCTTTCCAGAATCGTCTAGTACTCGCGACGGCACGTATAAATAGTCGCGGGGAGCGCCGCGAGTTCAGTTCAGTTCGAGCTTTCGAGGCGACTTCGAAGTGAAAACTAGTGATACCGGAGTGAAACAAGTGAAACCTACGACTTGGCTTACGACCTAGGACATCGTTAGTGCTTTGTGTTTGGACCTAGTGCATTGTGTTGGACCTAGTGTTTAGTGTTTAAACTAGTGCTTTGTGTTAGTGCTAGTGAATAAAGTCTTCATTGAGTCAGCAGGTCTTTCTCTCCGAATCCTTCGAACCCTTAGCACGTAACAACTGGTGTCGGAAGTGAGATTTGGAGATGCCATTGACTCCGAGAGAGGACTTACAGGAGGGCGTCAGGACAAGGGCACAACGAGCTGCGGAGGTCACAACTGGGGACCAAGCTCCGCCCACTGTGGGCCAAGCCCCGCCCACTGGCCCCGCATACCAGACCACGCCCACTGACCACGCCCCTCAGGATACGCCTACCAGACAGGCCACGCCCACCGGTGCCACCGAAGCTTCTACAGCCCCTCTTCAATTAGGAAGTTTGTTTGTATTAATTCGGGAAATGAAGGAATCACAAGAACGCAAGCTCGGTGCTTTGCACGCTTTGCAAGAGTCACAGGAACACAAGCTCGGTGCTTTGCAAGAGTCACAAGAACGCAAGCTTGGTGCTTTGCAAGAGTCACAAGAACGCAAGCTTGGTGCTTTGCAAGAGTCACAAGAGCACAAGTTCGGCGCTTTACAAGAGCAACAAAGAGACCTCCAAGAAAAAGTGCTTGGGGCTATAAATGATGTTAGTGACACGGTGATTAAGCTTCGAAAAGATGTCGACGTAGTGGAGGAACGAGTTACCGGGTTGGGATTGGATGTGGAAAATGTGAAAACCGGACTCACTGAACTACAGAAAAAAATAGTGCGCCTTGAAACCACGGGAGTTGCGATGTCTAGTGGAACTACCGCAGTGGCGCAAGGACCAAGAGTGAAAGTGCCACCATACGACGGCACTACTTCTTGGAACGCTTATCGTCAGCAATTCCAGACTGTCGCTACTGCCAACGGATGGACGGAAGAACAATGCCTGACCGCTCTCACTGTTGCGCTCAGAGGGCAAGCCCTGTCGGTCCTGGAAGCACATACAGGAAATGGGTTCAAAGACCTGATGGAGGCACTTGAATCCAGATACGGGGAGCGACACCTGGAGCACGTGTTCCGTGCCCAACTGCGTGACAGAGTCCAACGCTCAGGAGAAGGACTACAACAATGGGCGTTGGAAATTGAAAAACTAGTCAGGAAGGCACACCCAGGAGCCGACACCAAGATGGTGGACACGAATATTGTTCAAGCATTTGTCGACGGTATAAAAGACTTGGAGGTCAGAGCTGCAGTCAGGCTTCGTCACCATACCTCGCTAAAGGAAGCATTAGCGCATGCCTTGGAGGTCGAGGCGGTTCGCCATGATATACGGCAGACCCATAAGATCCGCGAGGTCTCTGAGGAGGTCAAGGAGGTTAAGGCTCCTACGAAGAAAGCTTTTGGAGCCATGTGCTACAAGTGCGGCGAGAGGGGCCATCTTCAACTCAACTGCCCGCAGAAGGAGACCCAGATGGCATGGAAGAAAAGGATGGAGGAACAAATAGAGGAGCTGAAGAAGCAAGGGGCTTCGTCCCCTGCCCGGGATCAGGGAAACGAATAAAAGCCAGGACTAAGGGGCGAGTGCTGGCTGACGCGGAGGAAGCCCCGATAACTGTTATCTCACAGGCATGCAGCGGGAATAGTCTTGTGATTCAGGGGACTATTAACGGGACGGATTGCAAAATGACTCTAGACACAGGAGCCTCTAGAACAATAGTGAACCCAAATCTGGTAAAAGCCGCAAGGGGACACAAGAGGAGAATTAACTGTCGGCTTCTTACTGCCTCCGGTCAGCCAATACCCGTCCTGGGAGAAATGTCAGTTACGATGTATGTAGGGGGGTCCTCGTACTCTCATAACGTTATCGTGGCTGAGATTATGGATGATTGCATCTTGGGTTTGGATTTCATGAAGAAACACAACTGCAGAATTAATGTCGCTGACGGAGTTTTCAAGTGTGGTGAAGAAGAAATCTTCATTCTTGGAGGCGCCTGCGGGAAAGTCACATGTGTAAAGAAGATCATCATACCTGGACGAGCGGAAACTCGGGTGCTGGTGAAACTGCCGCCAGCTGGAAAGAAAAAGTCAAACAGATGCGTGTTGATCGAAGACACACCTACCATGACATCGGCGCAAAAACTGATGACGGCGAGAACCCTTGTTAGTGGAAGCAGTAACGCTGTGGTCAAGGTTTTGAATCTTAGTGATCGCGAGATCTGCGTGAACAAAGGTGACGTCATTGGAAAGTGCGAGGAAGTTGTCTGGATGAAAAAGTGTAGTTCGATGACAGGCATGGACTCAGCAAACAGCAACAACTACGGAATAGTGACTGAGCTACTCGATGACTGCAAGAGTAATCTGACTTATTCGCAGAAAATGAAAGCTAAGAAGTTTTTACAGCGCTACGCGAATATCTTCTCCAGTCAAGAAGGGGACCTTGGAAGAACGTCGATGGTTCAGCACAGGATAGATACCGGAAGCGAGAGACCAATTCGTCAACGAGCAAGACGGATACCAATTGCAAAGGAAAAAGAAGTTGAAGGCCTTTTGGAGGACATGAGAAAGAATAAGATTATTGAACCGTCTGCAAGTCCGTGGTGCTCACCTGTTGTATTAGTGAAGAAGAAAGATGGTAGCACGAGATTCTGTGTGGACTATAGGCGTCTCAATGATGTCACTAAGAAGGACAGTTACCCGTTACCTCGAATCGACGACACTTTGGATACCCTGAGTGGCATGAAATGGTTCTCGACCCTAGACCTGAAATCTGGATACTGGCAGGTGGAAATTCATCCAAAGGACAAGGAGAAGACAGCTTTCTCGACCGGAAAAGGTTTATGGCAATTTAACGTCATGCCCTTCGGATTGTGCAACGCACCTGCCACATTTGAGCGACTCATGGAGTGTGTACTGGCAGGCTTAGTTGGAGAGGCTTGCTTAGTCTACTTAGATGACGTCATCATTGTCGGCCGTGACTTCGAGGACCATTTGCGAAACTTGGAGCGAGTTTTCACCAAAATAGAGGGAGCCAAATTAAAGTTGAACCCGAAAAAGTGTCGTTTATTCAGGAGTAAGGTCAATTATCTCGGCCATGTTATCTCCAGTGATGGAATCCAGACAGACCCGGAGAAACTGGAAGCAGTTCAAAAATGGCCTACCCCTAAGGACAAAACCGAAGTGCGGGCATTCCTCGGCCTATGCTCATACTACAGGCGTTTTGTTCAGGGATTTTCAGAGATAGCCAAGCCATTACATCGGCTGACAGAAGATAAACGACAATTTAGTTGGGATGAGACTTGTGAAGATTCTTTTCAGAGACTGAAGAAACATCTATGTGAAACACCAATCCTGGGGTATCCACAAACTGAAGGTCGGTTTATAGTCGACACGGATGCAAGCAACACGGCCATCGGAGGGGTGTTATCTCAAAAACAGGGTGAAAGAGAAGTTGTTATTGCATATTTCAGTAAATCTTTATCCAGGCCAGAGAGAAACTACTGTGTGACAAGAAGAGAACTCTTGGCGGTTGTAAAGACGCTACAACATTTCAACAAATATCTCATCGGCAGACCGTTTCTACTGCGAACTGATCATGCAGCCTTGAAGTGGCTACTGCAATTCAAGAACCCAGAAGGTCAAGTAGCTCGATGGATTGAACAGCTCCAGGAGTATGACTTCGAGACGGAACACCGCAGCGGAAAGACGCATGGGAATGCTGACGCACTCTCACGAAGGCCGTGTTCGGAAGACTGCAAACATTGTGTTAAGCAGGAATCTCATGAAGTTACATTAAAATTAACGAGAACAGGTCCTTTGGGTCTCTGGGAGAACGATGCTATGAGGGAGGCTCAAGAAAGAGATGAAGACCTTCGGCACATCATCACATGGAAGAAACGGGGTGACGTAAAACCAATCTGGAGCGAGGTTGCACCCACTGGCGCTGTCACTAAGGCGTACTGGGCGCAATGGGACAGTCTGATACTTCAAAACGGAATACTCTACCGGAAATGGGAGAAGACTAACGGCAGGGAGTTCCATCTTCAGATAATTGTCCCAAGAACGAGAGTACCAGATGTTCTCCGTGAAATACATGATGGCGTATCAGGAGGTCATCTAGGTGTCAAGAGGACGTTAACAAAAGTGCGAGAACGATTCTACTGGTTGCATTGTCGAGATGATGTACAGGATTGGTGCCGCAAATGTACTACCTGCGCTGCTGTAAAAGGACCACAGACCAGGAGCCGTGGGAACCTGCGGTTGTATAACGTCGGTGCACCGTGGGAACGAATAGCAGTTGACGTAGCTGGGCCATTTCCTGTAACGGAATCGGGAAACAAGTATTTTATGGTCGTCATGGACTACTTCACCAAATGGCCCGAAGTGTTCGCCATACCAAACCAAGAAGCTACAACAGTCGCTTCTAAGTTAGTCGAAGAAGTGATATGTCGCTTTGGTGTGCCTCTAGAAATCCATTCTGATCAGGGCAGGAACTTCGAATCGCAAGTATTCCAGGAAGTGTGCAAAATTTTGGGCATGCATAAGACGAGGACCACCGCGTACCATCCACAGTCTGATGGAATGGTTGAGAGGTTTAACCAGACTCTGGAGAGGCATTTGGCAAAAGTGGTAGACGACAAACAAAAGGATTGGGACAAGTATATACCACTCTTCCTTCTGTCGTACCGAACCGCCGAGCATGAGAGCATTAAAGCTACCCCGGCGTATGTCAATTACGGTAGAGAACTACGAATACCAGTAGATCTATTGACAGGAGGGTCACCGGAGGGACCAGAGACCGTACAAGACTATGTTTGCAATTTAAGGGAAAAAATGCGCTATATACACGCCTTGGTACGGGAAAATGGGTTACAGTCAAGTGAGGGCATGAAAACCAGATACGACCGGAAATCGAACACGAGCGGCTTCGAGGAAGGGTCACTGGTGTGGCTGCATAACCCAACTCGCCGGAAAGGAAAATCTCCAAAGTTGCAGACCAAGTGGGACGGTCCATACAAAGTGGTTACCCGACTGAATGATGTGACTTATAGGATTCAAAAGCAACCAAGAGGAGCATTCAAAGTGGTACACATAGACCGTCTGGCGCGTTACCATGGCAGTAACAACGATGCTCGGGACGAGCATCGCTAAGAGGGGAGTGATGTTACGAAGGCACAGGGAAGCTAGCGCCATCTAGCGCCGCTGGTGGAACCACTCAGTGAACGCATAGACAACGTGATATCCCGACTCGATACTAGATGGCGTTAGTGGGCCTGTATTCTCGCGTGTTCGGGAACACGCGGTATCTTTCCAGAATCGTCTAGTACTCGCGACGGCACGTATAAATAGTCGCGGGGAGCGCCGCGAGTTCAGTTCAGTTCGAGCTTTCGAGGCGACTTCGAAGTGAAAACTAGTGATACCGGAGTGAAACAAGTGAAACCTACGACTTGGCTTACGACCTAGGACATCGTTAGTGCTTTGTGTTTGGACCTAGTGCATTGTGTTGGACCTAGTGTTTAGTGTTTAAACTAGTGCTTTGTGTTAGTGCTAGTGAATAAAGTCTTCATTGAGTCAGCAGGTCTTTCTCTCCGAATCCTTCGAACCCTTAGCACGTAACAATAATATATTTAGAGGGTTCAAAATTATTAAACCTTTTCAGTGTTTGTTTCCTCCTGTTTTGGCCAATTGTCAGTCTTTCCCGTTGCTTTGTCGAACACCAAAAAAAACCTGCAACACAATAATACTTTCATTTGCTGTAGAAGTTTTTATAACAATATTAATGTGTACAAAAATGAGTGCATCCTTGTACGAGCGAGCGTCTTTAGGTCGATCAATCAACACAAATTAAGTTTCCACGTGCCACTCGTGTGTCTTTCGCGTCATCTCGGGCTCGACACGTAGAACGATCATGTACGTGCAGCGCGCACCAAGACGCCACCAGGGCACCACCTGGGCGCAATGCGTACATCCTAACTTACGTCCTAATGTACGAATATGAGTGCGTCATACGATTATCAACCATAGAGTACGAAGATCGCTGCGACCCATAGACGTCCCACTGCTGGGCACGGGTCTCCCCCACAGACGCAGCTGCAGGAGGTCTAGAGCATACTCTACCACGCTGATCCAATGGCGATTGAAGGGGTTAGTGGCCAACTCAGTGTCGAATGTTCTCAAGCCACCCGAAGGTCTTCGAAAAGGCTTAGCGATTGTTTCCACCTTTGAAAACAACCGGGACCGACGGCTTTACGTGCCCTCCGAAGCACGGTAGCGTCCATGCCACTAGCGGTCACCCATCCACAAACCGACCGCGCCCGTCGTTGCTTAACTCTTTCGATTACATTGAATCCAGTAGGTAGCATAGTACGAGCATGCGACTCTCGAACTAAAGACTCTCTCTTTCACATTACAGTACTCCCAAATTAATAATGCGCATGCAAATCTTCGCTAATTGTCGTATTCCCGGAAACACCCGAATCATTGAATCGGAGTAAAGCCCTCAACAATGCACTTGCATTTTGCACCTTGTTCGAAAGAAATAGGAGTCAAAGTCATATGTCAAATCATGTGAAAAAATTGAAAACAATTCGGTTGGTCGGCGGCTGTCGCCGGTCAGTCAAAGGTCCGTCAGTCGTCTTTATATACTGGTGAATTTTAAAGAGCTGCTATTACACACCCTTCTTGGTTTTGTTTTCAAAGGTGAATTTAATTTCAACTTTAATTATCTTACTCAAATTGAAATAGTTTATTTTGTAAAATAACATACTAACTGGAAATAAATAAAACCACCGAATCGTTTTGTTACAACAACACAACATTCCGCATGACCCAAAGAAACTGAAACCCGATTTGTATGAAATTATTAAAAGTCATAAAGAAAAATATACAGAATTCGCCATAGACCGTATAATGGAGGAACATGGGCATAAAATTATACGATTGCCACCATATCATCCCGATTTTAACCCCATTGAAAATATTTGGTCCCAAATAAAGCATCACGTAGCCAAAAAAAATATTGCAATGACTGTCAAGTCAGTTAAAGATGCTATATTAGAAAAAATCAATAATATAGGATCAGAAGAATGGAAAAAAGTTTGTAATCACGCTGTTAAATACGAAGATGAATATAGAAAATTTGACCCAAGAATCGATAGTTTTTCCGATGAAATGATTATTTACACGGGTGATAGCAGTGGGGAAAGTGTAAATGAACAAGAGCATAATGAAAGTTCTGATGAATCTAGGATGTCAGGAATAGAGATCCTCCTTGATTCTGATTAATTATTTGTAATTTTAATATTATTCTGGAATGATCAGTGCTGTAAATACTTTTGAACTGAGATTATAATGATTAGATTTTAATGTAAACCTGTGTTTGAAAACCATTTTTAAGAAAATGCACTTAACCACTCTATACACATATCGTCTTCCGACGCTCGGGGAATACGACCTTTGCCGAACAGTAACGAAGATTTCTATGCGCATTATTAATTTGGGAGTACTGTACCTCTGCAACGCCGGCACGCACAGATGCTTGCGAGTCATCTCGGGCCCGACGCGCAGCGCGAGCGCGTACAGCGCGTCGAGCAGCTTGCGCGCGAGCGCGGCGCGCCCGTCGTTGCTTAACTCTTTCGATTACATTGAATCCAGTACGTAGCATAGTACGAGCATGCGACTCTCGAATTAAACACTCTCTCTTTCACATTACCTCTGCAACGCCGGCACGCACAGATGCTTGCGAGTCATCTCGGGCCCGACGCGCAGCGCGAGCGCGTACAGCGCGTCGAGCAGCTTGCGCGCGAGCGCGGCGCGCCCGTCGTTGCTTAACTCTTTCGATTACATTGAATCCAGTACGTAGCATAGTACGAGCATGCGACTCTCGAATTAAACACTCTCTCTTTCACATTACCTCTGCAACGCCGGCACGCACAGATGCTTGCGAGTCATCTCGGGCCCGACGCGCAGCGCGAGCGCGTACAGCGCGTCGAGCAGCTTGCGCGCGAGCGCGGCGCGCCCGTCGTTGCTTAACTCTTTCGATTACATTGAATCCAGTAAGTAGCATAGTACGAGCATGCGACTCTCGAACTAAAGACTCTCTCTTTCACGTTACCTCTGCAAAGCCGGCACGCACAGATGCTTGCGAGTCATCTCGGGCCCGACGCGCAGCGCGAGCGCGTACAGCGCGTCGAGCAGCTTGCGCGCGAGCGCGGCGCGCCCGTCGTTGCTTAACTCTTTCGATTACATTGAATCCAGTAAGTAGCATAGTACGAGCATGCGACTCTCGAACTAAAGACTCTCTCTTTCACGTTACCTCTGCAAAGCCGGCACGCACAGATGCTTGCGAGTCATCTCGGGCCCGACGCGCAGCGCGAGCGCGTACAGCGCGTCGAGCAGCTTGCGCGCGAGCGCGGCGCGCCCGTCGTTGCTTAACTCTTTCGATTACATTGAATCCAGTAAGTAGCATAGTACGAGCATGCGACTCTCGAACTAAAGACTCTCTCTTTCACGTTACCTCTGCAAAGCCGGCACGCACAGATGCTTGCGAGTCATCTCGGGCCCGACGCGCAGCGCGAGCGCGTACAGCGCGTCGAGCAGCTTGCGCGCGAGCGCGGCGCGCGCGACCACGCCACTGGGGCACGCGCAGCGCGTCGTGCCCGCCAGCCGCAACGCCGGCTGCAGGATGGACTTCAGGAACGTGTCCTGCCGACATTTATGTAGATTTATGGGTTCGGGACGGTTTTGTGCAGAAATATACAACTTTGATTTTATAAACGCCTTTAATTTGTTACAACACCTTTAAACACCTTTACACCGTTCTATATCTATCGCCATCTTACTTAATCCCCTCTTACCTCACCCCTCTGTTCCCTCTCACCATACATAATATACTTAAATTACTTATACACAGATAATAAATCCTACAGCTCGGTCATCCTGGGCAGTCTGGCCACAGACTTAGCTACTTTTAAATTAAACAGTTAAATACTATCAAACAACAAATCCAAACTAAATTACATTTTATATGAGAACTTTTACTTTATAACATTTACTACTTATATAGAACACTTTGATATAAGATATGAAATCTTAGATATTACCTTAACACATTACTTTATATGACTAAATAAAATTCTACACACATATCTCTTGGAAAACTGACTTTTATGAAATAAATAATGTAGTGTGTAGGATAATAGTATGTAGTTAGCCTTAAGTTACCTTATATAATATTGTTCCTTTATTCTAATAAATTTGTCTTAAATCAGCAGTCATCGTTTGATTATGTCTCGATCCCTACATGGCGACCCTGCCAGGATATATCGGATCAGGCGAAATCGGATAATTATAAATTTTGGTATATTTTATATTTCCCTGTGTATTTGTTCCTGTGTTCTTTTAGTTTAGTTTTTACCTGCCACCAGAATATTTTCCATATCCACCCAGGGTTAGCTGGTAGAAAAATGACATTAGGCATTATGTTGGCCCTATGTTAAGCCTAAAAATCATTATTAAATAAATATCTTGGACATTCTCACACACGGCCATCTGACCCCAAAGTAGGCGCGAGCCTGTGTTATGGGTGCCAGAGACTGATATACATACATAGATATTTTTAAATACATACTTAAATATATAATATTGACATCCAGACACAGAACAAATACAAGTGTTCGTCACACGAATATTTGTCCTGAGTGGGATTCGAACCCACGACCTTTGGCGCAACAGACAGGGTCACTACCGATTGCGCCAACGGGCCTGTCAAAATGATTAGCTGTGGCCCATACAATGCGGACGGGCCCAGCAGCAGCTACCTGCAGCTGCTCCATGAGCTTCCCGTCGGCGAGCAGCGGCAGCAGGTGCCGCACGAGCTGCAGGCACGCCACCACGCCGCCCTCCAGCGGCGCGGACAGCCGGCATTATGTTGGCCCTATGTTAAGCCTAAAAATCATTATTAGCTGTGGCCCATACAATGCGGACGGGCCCAGCAGCAGCTACCTGCAGCTGCTCCATGAGCTTGCCGTCGGCGAGCAGCGGCAGCAGGTGCCGCACGAGCTGCAGGCACGCCACCACGCCGCCCTCCAGCGGCGCGGACAGCCGGCATTATGTTGGCCCTATGTTAAGCCTAAAAATCATTATTAGCTGTGGCCCATACAATGCGGACGGGCCCAGCAGCAGCTACCTGCAGCTGCTCCATGAGCTTCCCGTCGGCGAGCAGCGGCAGCAGGTGCCGCACGAGCTGCAGGCACGCCACCACGCCGCCCTCCAGCGGCGCGGACAGCCGGCATTATGTTGGCCCTATGTTAAGCCTAAAAATCATTATTAGCTGTGGCCCATACAATGCGGACGGGCCCAGCAGCAGCTACCTGCAGCTGCTCCATGAGCTTCCCGTCGGCGAGCAGCGGCAGCAGGTGCCGCACGAGCTGCAGGCACGCCACCACGCCGCCCTCCAGCGGCGCGGACAGCCGGCATTATGTTGGCCCTATGTTAAGCCTAAAAATCATTATTAGCTGTGGCCCATACAATGCGGACGGGCCCAGCAGCAGCTACCTGCAGCTGCTCCATGAGCTTCCCGTCGGCGAGCAGCGGCAGCAGGTGCCGCACGAGCTGCAGGCACGCCACCACGCCGCCCTCCAGCGGCGCGGACAGCCGGCATTATGTTGGCCCTATGTTAAGCCTAAAAATCATTATTAGCTGTGGCCCATACAATGCGGACGGGCCCAGCAGCAGCTACCTGCAGCTGCTCCATGAGCTTCCCGTCGGCGAGCAGCGGCAGCAGGTGCCGCACGAGCTGCAGGCACGCCACCACGCCGCCCTCCAGCGGCGCGGACAGCCGGCGCCGGCACGACGCGATCAGCTCGCCCATGTGCGGCAAGTATTGGAATATCACTAGCTGCTCGCCGTACATATCTGCAAAATTAAAACGTTTAGTGAATTTACCATTAGAGCATTTATAAATAAATAAATTATTAGTTGCTTAAAATTAGTTTACAATTTATGTATTTATGCATTGTCTCCTACTTTTTTAAGTACTTACCTAGACTTTCTTTAAGCATGTCCAATAACCTCATAGCATAATGATTTGACTTTGATTACAACAACTCATCACTGGCCATACGGATCTCCTCCCAGAATGAAATGTTTATGTCTTTATGCAGTACTAGTGGACGCCCGCAGCTTCGCTCGCGTGGAATTAGACATAACAATAGTTTCGTTTACACCTAGTTATATTATAGCCTATGTCACTCAGTGAAGATGCAGCTTTTTAATGGTGAAATAATTTTTAAAATCGGTCCAGTAGTTTTTGTGTAAAAACATTACAAACAAATGTTTCCACTTTATAATATTAGTATAGATTACAAATCGGCACGAAAGTTTAGCTCTGAACGTAATCCGGAGGGATGTGGTATCTGTGCGACGGACAACCCGCTCGCCGCCTGCAAGTCGTAAATTTCAACTTCTGCGCATTCAAGGTCATAGCTACACTTTCGTGCCGGTCCGTATATCCCTCATAATGTGCCAGTCAACTCCTAGATTAGAAAAACCCTTTAGTCTAGATAGATAGATATAGATAGTTTGAGAAAATAGTCTATTTGCTTTCTTTTTCCGTATTGTCAAAGCCTAACCATAACCACTGAATTATCATGGCTTTGTGCTGTTCATAGGTTTAGTCTAGTCTAGTCGAGAGCGGAATGGCGAAAAATATGAGGAACATAAAAAGGGGCAGACATATCTAAGTATTGCCTTTGCTGAAAAAAAATTAACTAATATAAGAATTTTTTTCTTACCTACTATAGACGTGAGGCATTTAATGACCTTCATGGCATTCCTATCTCCCATAACTTTGCTTTTGACTATCGATATCGCATCGAACTCATCTCCCTGGTCGCCTTCCCACGGCGACAGATTTTCCTTTCCAATGTAACACAGTGTCAGCATTTTCAACAAATTCCTTGTAATATATCTGCAAGTCAGCACCGGGCCTAAGCGATGAGCGAGCCAAATGAGGCTTTCTGAGCTCATTTCCGATATTTTATAAGCATTTGGGTCTCTGTAAGCCAGATTGAGGTCATCGTCTACAAAACTCCGCGACGAATTCGGAGTCAAATATTCCAATTGTTTGTTCAAATCTAGACTTCTCACACGACCGCCGTTTTGCTCTCCATGTATTTCGTTTTCCTTTATGTCTTCATCAGCGAAATGCAGGTAGCTTGTGAACATGGGCTTTGGAATGTCTATGGTCGGCGACATTGGTCCCTTGGTCGGGGTTTCTGGTAGATTTTCGCGGCTTTCATCTCTATTGAGCAGGACATTAGGTCCATTACAGTTTAACGAAGCGACGCTGGCTGCGAATAATTTTGAGTTCTTCCCTGGGGAGTGGTCTATCGAGGGAGACGGTGTCTGTATGACTGACTCTTTATAAGCGTTGTTCGAGTCAAGTGATTCGGTAGGAGATTTGCTCCTACTACTGCGTGAGGCGTTCCTATCAGCGTCGTTTTCAAAGTGAAATAACTCGTTCTCGCTCCTACTATCGACATCCTTTTCTTTCAAAACTTCGTTTACTTCAGCCATTGTTTTTTCGACGTTCGGTGTTATTACGTGCTCGGAGCCGTAGGAGGTATCCGGTGAAAATATATCGGACGTAGAATTCAATGCATTTTTGACGTTGTCGTCTGAGTAACGCGGTTTCTTGTTCGCCAGCGCTCGGTTATGGCAAAGGTGCCATGGAGATCCAGATTCCATATTAATGTCCTTGTAACCTCCAACAGCTTCGACTAAATGCTGAGTGAAGTTATCCAAAAAACATTGCAATCCTAATCGCACCATAAGTTGCAGTAAAAATATGTTATGATACAGTTTAACGAATTTCTGTTTGCTTGCCAGTGTACCTGCGGTTACAGCATCGACTTCTGTCAATTTATGCTGGTCTGGTTTGTCAAAGACAAAGTCATCGTCTTCATAAAGATTTAGAATGTGTTTTAGCAACTTATTTCTTGTTTCAGCCGGCCCAAGCGCTTTGCTGACGGTATCGAACAGATGCCACGCGGCTAACACCGATGTATCTTTACTCTCTAGTAATTCTATGTAATGCTGGAGGAAAATATCGAGCACATCAAACTGGTTGTGACCGGCCACTTGGTTGAGAAGAACTTCTAAGTGGATGACGCACGCCTGAACCTTGCCTTCAGCTATCTTCTGGTTGAAGTAGAGCTTAGTTTTATCCACATTCTGGTACTTTTCGCACTGAACGCCATCGCACTCATACATGTACAGAATGCTCAGCTCATTGCTGGTCAACTCATATTCGTGAAGAGTACTCAGAAGATTGTACAGAGTAGCGAAGTTCTGTGGGAACGGTATCAAATGCTGCATCAGTAAAGGCTGAAGAAGCTGCGATGCTGTGGGCGGTGGTAGACCCTTGTCTGTGACGACCATTTTCTTCAAGGACTCATCTTTCTTGGGATTCAACTCTACAATGCTCGGCGGTTGAACGTTTAAGAGAAGGCACGCAATGTAACTGACGCACTTGGGCATGGAACTTAAGTTATACTTTAACACTGTCCGACAACTATTGAACCTTTCCGTAAAACTCCCGTTGATCGACCTTAGCGGTCGCATGTGCGTATGTAGAAATATCTCTACAATAAGACAACCGATCACTAACATGTCTTCTTTCCGGCTTTCAGTCACAAACTGCTTGTACACAGCCGCGTCTGTTGTGTATCTGGTGTTGAACATTCTGTTCTTTCTTTCCTTCAAGACATTCTCCAAATTATTGTCTTCGCTCACCCGCTTCAAGTACGCTTGGTCGTACGAAGCCTGGAACATGTGGTTTGTGAAGGCTGTATCGTCGTCATCCCTACCGTTAGCATTCAATTTCTTTTCCTGTTGAACTGGATACAAGTTTAATCCAGTCAAGTGTTCTCTCTGCTTATTATCGGCCGCTCTACTGAGGAAGCACTTTGTTCTGAAATGGTCTAACGTTTCTTGCGACTGGATCAGCGCGGCAGGGTTGAACTCTTTGGGGAGGTAAATCACTCCTTTTCCGAGTTCGGAGCGCTGTACCCTGTAGTGCCTGGAGTGGGAAGAGGCCCGGGTCTCGCTGACGGAGTCCTCGAGGTCCGGGCCCTTGGACAGCGAGCGCGCGCGGCCGCCCTTGTGCCGCGAGCGCAGGTGCGGCGGGACGGTCAGACGGGAGATGTGCCGGGGGAGGCTACTCGATTCCTCCTCCTCCTCAGACAGCTCGTCTGAGCTGTCGCGGACGGATTTTTCTGTTAGAAAATAAATTATTTATATGAGTATAGATGTAATAGTATGAAATATTCGTATGTTCATTACTCAAGGAGATAAGGGTAAATCCATAGATTCGGCAGATAGAAATAAAATGCCTACATCCAAACCACGTGATACTATAAGTTACATATTCACGCCTCTGGCATATACGTCATTTTATTAGTTTTGTAGACACTAATAAATATCCGACTTGCGTAACAGAATCTGATTAAAATTTAGCAGAGGATGTCTTTAGGGTACGCTCGGAAAATAAATCGCCTCTCCGCCTCCGAATTTCGTTCAGAACTTTTCACCTTTCGTGCTGACAGCAATATCTCTGCCTCTCTCTCTCTCCATCACCCGTCCAGTAGAGACAGTCGTTCATGATTATGAATGAATGAATGAATGAATCATTTATTTGCCAAAATCGTTCATGCAACACAGAAAAATATCATGTACTTACACGGTATGATTAACAAAAGTTACCTTAAATAAAAAAAGAAGAAACAAAGTTCTATGTTGCAGTGACCGCTCAGCAAATATGTCTACACTCAGCATAGCTGCAGTTGCTCAAACTGCAACACTGATTTTCAGTGCAGCCTGTAGTGTGTCTCTCTCACCTGCCTGTAGTGTGTCAGTCAGTAGTGTGTCTCTCTCACCAGCCTGTAGTGTGTCAGTCTCCACCAATCCGCATTGGAGCAGCGTGGTGGAGTATGCTCTAGACCTCCCGCAGCTGACTGTGGGGGAGACCCGTGCCCAGCAGTGGGACGTGTGGGTTGCAGCTGTAGTGTGTGAGTGGATTACACTCACTGGTATCCCTGGGCGCGGTCCACCGCAGGCGGGGCGGCGCGGGCGGCGGCGCGCGCACGCGGCGCGGCGGGTGCGGCGCCGCCAGCAGCTGCACGGCGGCGCCGCGCCGCGCGCACGTGTGCCCGTCGACCAGGGACAGACATACGTTCTTTGCTTTGATGGCCGGCGCACCTGATAACCTGTTAGAATATTATCTTAATCTTAATACATATACAGGGTGTCCCAGAATGAATGGATAATCCTTGAGCCCCGCACAGAACAGCTCTCCAGCGCTTAGAAAAAAATATCAAAAAAAAAAAATTCCAAGTGATACCCAAAATATGATTTTTTTTAGAATAACATACGTTATTTTAGCTTCACTTCACATTAATTTACACAACTGCCACAAATTAATGATATTCTTGGCGTTTTTGGTGTCATTTTATTCCTGATAGACTATACTACTAGAAATACATCAAATAATATAAGTATCTTTGATACTTTTTTTATAAAAAAAATAAGAACTTGAATTTTTAACATGAATTTTGATACCAAAATAATTTTGACATAGTTTGAGTGTTTCATGTAAAAAAAAAGTATGAAAACGTAAGTGTCCAGCTATTTTAAAAACATGCGCAGTTAATACAGATTAAATAATGGTATAATACATCATTTTATCTAATACTACTACGAAGTTATTGCTATTGAGATGCAAAACGAGTAAATACGACTAAAATTAAAAAGTTAATGTCTTAATACATTTTAATAATAATAAAACATTTCAGGTGTCGCTGCGACCCATAGACGTCCCACTGCTGGGCACGGGTCTCCCCCACAGACACTGCTGCTGCGGGAGGTCCAGAGCATACTCCACCACGCTGCTCCAATGCGGATTGGTGGAGGGGTTAGTGGCCAACCCAGTGTCGAATGTTCTCAAGCCACCCGAAGGTCTTCGACAAGGCTTAACGACTGTTTCCAGCATTGAAAACAACCGGGACCGACGGCTTTACGTGCCCTCCGAAGCACGGTAGCGTCCGTGAAATTTTGCCACTAGCGCTCACCTATCCACAAACCGACCGCGCCCGTCGTTGCTTAACTCTTTCGGTCACATTGAATCGACGCGAGCCATTGGGCTATGGACGCTACATTTCAGGTGTATATTACATCAATCTTTATTCACAACAGGTGTTCAAATTGTCTGCCACCGATTCTAATACACGCTCGACATCTTCTTTTATAGGCTCTACTAAGAAACCGTGCGTAGAGTCATTCATTTATTTTTGAAGCGGCCTCTTGAACACGGCTGCGTAATTCCTCATTTGAAATTGTTTTCGAGTACACTTCTTCCTTTAGACAGCCCCAGTAAAAAACATCCCGACAGTTTAAATCTGGAGATCGAGGAGGCCACAGAATAGGACCCAAACGACCAATCTATTTGTTTGGATACGTGGCATTTAAATAAGCCCGGACGTTTGTACCATAATATGCAGGGCAGCCATCATTCTGTAACCAATGGGATTCCATTACCTCCTACGAAACAGTCGTTAAGCCTTGTCGAAGCCCTTCGGGTGGCTTGAGAACATTCGACACTGGGTTGGCCACTAACCCCTCCACCAATCCGCATTGGAGCAGCGTGGTGGAGTATGCTCTGGACCTCCCGCAGCAGCAGTGTCTGTGGGGGAGACCCGTGCCCAGCAGTGGGACGTCTATGGGTCGCAGCGACACCTGAAATGTTTTATTATTATTAAAATGTATTAAGACATTAACTTTTTAATTTTAGTCGTATTTACTCGTTTTGCATCTCAATAGCAATAACTTCGTAGTAGTATTAGATAAAATGATGTATTATACCATTATTTAATCTGTATTAACTGCGCATGTTTTTAAAATAGCTGGACACTTACGTTTTCATACTTTTTTTTACATGAAACACTCTCAAACTATGTCAAAATTATTTTGGTATCAAAATTCATGTTAAAAATTCAAGTTCTTATTTTTTTTATAAAAAAAGTATCACAGATACTTATATTATTTGATGTATTTCTAGTAGTATAGTCTATCAGGAATAAAATGACACCAAAAACGCCAAAAATATCATTAATTTGTGGCAGTTGTGTAAATTAATGTGAAGTGAAGCTAAAATAACGTATGTTTTTCTAAAAAAAATCATATTTTGGGTATCACTTGGAATTTTTTTTTTTTGATATTTTTTTCTAAGCGCTGGAGAGCAGTTCTGTGCGGGGCTCAAGGATTATCCATTCATTCTGGGACACCCTGTATATATATTCTTGTGTACGTGTGTATATTACATGGGCTGTATCGAGCGGTGACAGCCCAGCGGCTAACGAACTCGCCTCTCACTCGAGCGGTCCGGGTTCAAACCCCAGTGGCACGCACCAATGACTTTTCTAAGTTATGTGCGTTTTAAGAAATTAAATGTCACTTGCTATAACGGTGAAGGACACATCGTGAGGAAACCTGCATGCCTGAGAGTTCATCATAACGTTCTCGAAGGTATGTGAAGTCTGCCAATCCGCACTTGGCCAGCGTGGTGGACTAAGGCCTAATCCCTCCCATTCTGAGAGGAGACCCGTGCCCAACAGTGGGACGTCTATGGGTCGCAGCGAGCGTACGTGTGTATGACAGTGAACTCCTCCTAAACGACTGGATAGATGTTGATGAATTTTTTTGTGTGTGTTCAAGGGGATTCGAGAATGGTTTAGATTCACAATTTGGTCACTGGAAAATGTTTTTTGAACACGATTTTAGTATTTTTATTTTTAAACGTCGTTCATTGACGTGAAGCGTCGCGTCACTATGACATTTCATATGGCAGAACAACGTTTGCGGGGTTAGCTAGTATATTATATTTCTCGACAGTTAAGACAAAAATATTTTTATAAGCATATTTTTTTAACTAATTACGTTGGGCACAGCGGGAGATCCAATGAAAGTCAAAATAGCTCTACTAAATACTTTTATTAATTAATTCTTACACAAGTTTTTACTTAAAATTAAGTCGTCCCGAAGTTAGGGTTGCGCCGCGATCTTATGTGAGGTAACGAGAGGCAATAGCCCATATGTCACGTTCTTTTATGAGGAATGTTATGCAATCTCATGCAGACGGTCCAATGTATGTAAGAAACTGATATACAATCCTAACAATAACATAACAGACTGGGGTATTTACCCCGGGGCGATACAATTAACTGATACTTTGTTAATAAAATACACATGGCATTTATATGATTACTATCATTTTTATTATTTTGAGCACAATAGTTTTTAGAGTCATGAACGTTTAAAGTAAACCAATATCAACTTCTGTAAGGTGAAAGAAAATATTCTCGATGGTGTGAAATCTGCCAATCTGCACGCTTGACCGTTTCTTGACTCATCTACTGCAGCTCATAAGTTCTGACAAAAACCCTAATATAATTCTCCAATACGAGTCCAAAAAAACTGGATGTGAGGGCAGTAAGTTTTAACTATAATATATTTAAAAAACTTACTTGTAGCCAAAAGTAATATCAATCCAATGATGTAAGTTTTCCGACACGTGCGTGCTCTCCAACGCTTCTCTGTGCTTTGTTATGAAGTCCTCGACGCAGGTTGCCCACGATGGAATACCCAAGTCCTGGATGTAGAACAAAACTAATTAAAAGTACCATTAAATATATTTTTTACAATTTATTCTAAACAAATGAAAAGATTTGCTGAATTGACATATATTTTTGCACAGCCTGCTTGTATTCCAAGAAAAACCAAGTTTCTAATATGGACTTATTCAAAGCATTCGATGATCACGACAATGTCATTGAAAAAAAAAAAATTAACAGCAGTATTTAAGTGTCATGTTTTGTTCGTATGACTTCAATTAACTCGTTACGAAATTCCCTTACTAAAATGTTTCCTACCTATACGAATAGCTAGTAATATCAGTAAAATTCAATTCAATCGGGGCCCTAAAGTTTAGTTTACATAGCCCAATGGAATATTCGTCCGACCACAAACAGACTACTAAAAGTACTAAATACTACTGAACTAATGCTTTACTAATTGCCATTTTTTTTTTATATCAGACAACAGTGATAATTATGGGAGAGCAAGCCCTTCACATAATTTTTATAAAATTAACAACAAACAAAGGAGCGTTAACCAATAATTCTATTCATAATATTTGAATATTGCGGTAACAGTCATATAAAAAGATTTATTTTATCGTCAGAGAAGGTAGCAGGTTACACAACTACACAAACAATGTAATTGATACTCTTCGCCACTTGAAGGGTGTAAATGTAAAAATTTGTTCAAATATACACTTTCTGTGCTTGCATTAAGACTCAACCATACTGAATTTGAGCTGGGTCTGTAATCCAAGTGGTATTAACTATACACACATTACAGGTATCAAATTAACCCAGGCGTGTCTTATCAAAAGCCTTGCAGATAAAAATAAATTTATCGTGTTAACACGGGAAGGTTTATACGCTCGAAATTTGAGGTGAAACAGTTTTGATGGCAATAAAATGCTGACGCACTCAAAGTGCGAGGGTTTACTTCCATGTGCGGGAGGCAGTCACACCGAAAGCAAGTCGAACCATAGAACCGAGTAAAAATATATAAAATAAATAAATATCTTAGACATTCTCACACATGGCCATCTGACACCAAAGTAGACGCGAGCCTGTCAGAAACTGATATTATACATACATAGATATTTTTAAATACATACTTAAATAGATAATATTAACATCCAGACACAGAACAAATACTATACAATAGTGTTTGTCGCAAGAATATTTGTCCTGAGTGGGATTCGAACCCACGACCCCTGGCGCAACAGACATGCCAAAACTACATACATACTACGAGTATGTTCTTTCTGGCCATGGACGGAATGAGAGAATAACTAATGGGAATGATAAGGCGACGCTCATCTTAAAATTTATTTTTATTACGAAAGTTAAACCTTATGAAATAATAGTAAAATTTCTAGATCTATTATCTACCTAGGTCACCGAAAGACTTACGACAAGGCTCATCGACTATATACTTAGATTAACATGAGATTAGCAGAACAAAGCAAATAAAACGAAGCCATGCATTGATTTCTCAAAAATGAAAACCAAGAGAGTAATGTATCCAATTACCAACCGCGTCGGACGTGGATTGAGGTAGCCGTTTGCTGACGAAACACGGAGCGTCATAAGCTACAGCTTATGGGATTGGCTACTCCCCTTTTTTCCTCTATGGCTACAACCCATAGACCCAACAGTTGAGCACGGATCTCCCCCACAAATAAAGCTATGGGGTCTAGAGCATACTCCACCACGCTTCAATGCGGATTGGTGGAGGGGTCAGTAGCCAACCTAGTGTCGAATGTTTTCAAGCCACCCAAAGGTCATCGACAGGGCTTAACGATTGTTTTTACCATTAAAAATATCCGGGATCTACGGCTTAACGTGCCCACCAAAGCACATTAGAGACCATGATATTATTAAAAGCTTTTATTTAACTTCACTCGTATGTATCTATGTATGTATGTCCTGGAATCTTGCAATCAATATTTCACCCACTGCCACTGAAGCTATCGAGCTGAAATTTGTCACACATATTTGGTTCCGATGACAATGCACGAAAATAAAAATAAAGTTATAAAAACCTTTTTTTTTTAAACTTTTTTTAATAATTCAATTATTAAGTATTCTGTGCTAGCGGTCTCTCATCCACAAACCGACCGCGGCGGTAGTTGCTTTACTCTGTCGATCACATAAATTCGACGCCAGCCATTGGGCTTTGGACGCTACATAAGATTAAGAGACTAGTTACCGGCAAGTCCTCGTGCATGCTTTTGAAAACGGTGGGGTCCGTGTAGAACTCGGGAATGCACTCGTCCGGGGTCCACTCCTGCACGCGCTGGATGGACGCGGGGTACTCCGCGGGCACCCATTTGTTGCGTACGTGCTTGCACAGGATTTCCTTTGGTGTCCTGCAGGTTGAGAATAAGTTAAATTGATACTAACAAACCGTATATTGTATAGTTGTGTAAGGCACGGTGTGGCAGGTACACATAGGCGTAGCGGGTTATGTCGAAGAGCGAAATGACGGCGTTGTGTGCGATAAGCTCTATTTTTAAATAGTTCTTCGCCAGACAAGCGAAAAATTAATATAATACATATTCATATTTCGTTAGACTGGGGAAATTCCGTATTTTCAAAACACTACAATGTAACAAGTGGTTTTAAACACTCTATTGGCGGGCTAAGACATAGACTAAGTAGTACGGTATTGTTTCTATTTAACGATAGTGAGTCGCAGTCGAGCGATTAAGTCATGCTAGCGGTTCGAAAATAGAGCCACTGGCCCGAACATCCAGTCACGACGTACCAGCTGTCGATCGCCCTTGTTTCCTTCGGTACTTCGACTGACTGACTGACTAACTGACCTGCGCGCCAGGTACACGTAGCAGGTGATGTCGGAGAGAGAGTCGGCGACGTGGTGCGCGATCTGGCCCGAGCATCCAGTCACGTCGTACGTCATGTCCAGCTGACGATCGCCCTTGTTCCGTCGGTACTTCGACTGACTGACTGACTGACTGACCTGCGCGCCAGGTACACGTAGCAGGTGATGTCGGAGAGAGAGTCGGCGACGTGGTGCGCGATCTGGCCCGAGCATCCAGTCACGTCGTACGTCATGTCCAGTTGTCGATCGCCCTTGTTCAGTCGGTATTTTGACTTACTGAGATCGCGCCAGTGTCGCCCTGTTCATGATTTAAATGATTAAATTTCACCCCCATAATAAGAATATACTCATATTCAGTACTACAGCTTTTCTATGTGTACAAAATATCCGATTAAAAAGCAAAAACATTCTAAAGGTTAAGTAAAAATTATGTTCTTTGTTCAAATGGAATTTAAGCTGTGAATTTCTGTCATTTGTAACTTTTAAATTATAACATTTCAAATTCAACTGTTCAAATTATATAACTGTTTAAATTATAACTGTCAAATTATAACTGTTTAAAATGGTAAATGACTTTTATATTACATTGTTATGTAGATAAACACAAACAATAATATTATTTTGTACTGTACATTGATATATCAAGTGTTAAATATGTAATGGGTACTGATAGAGGCACATAAAATAAATTATAATAATAACACCACCTTTTGCTCCAGTATAGCACTAAAACATGATGGTTTCTGATGTCAACCTGTGTCCCATTTCTGATAACTAAATTTATTTTTAACTTTATATATCAATGGTTCTATAATACAAATAATACAAAGTGTTGGTTATGTAAACATCTTCTTGCAGACTTTAATCAAATAAAATAAAAATTACTAACCACATCTAGAACTAAAATCAGTGACCCATGGAACCATGAAGTGCGCCTGGGGGTCATTCGCTGACCTGCCGGCCAACACATTTAAATGCAACAAGTAATCCAGGTTGGATATCCGTCCTCGGACCCACAACATGCACAGTTTTTCCAACTGCACAGCATTGTTCCTCCACCAGCCTTCCTCCCCTCTCTTCTGCGACCCCTGAGGTGGCCCAGCTGTAGACTTTGTACTCTGCTTACTTCTATTCTGCTCATATATTAATGATGCATCCAAGCAATGCACATTATTAATAACTGCCGGAATTACTTGTAACCACAAATTTTCTGTCAAAAAAATTTCCTGGAGACTAAGCATCCCCAAACTTAAGCCCCTATCGCATAGGGCTTTGGACACATTCAGCAACTGATATACAATAAACAACCCTCTTGTATATGACTTATCAATTAAGTTTGGACTGAAATTAAGGCAATCTAACAAGTTATTTTCATAGTGACATCTATACACTATAAAGAAGTTATTGTCTGTTTCAAATGTGAACATTGCAGCTAACAAATTGACATGGGTTTCGCAGGACTTCACTATGTGCTTATTGGGTAATACATCTTTGTACTCTATAAAATTTCCTGAAGCATCATTTCTTATTCTTATTACATTACAGCCATACAGCCTCAGTAGCACCTCAGCGAGAAGCTGGTCGTGCTCCAATAAGTTTACAATCGTGCTTTCTCGCGTGCTCTCGTTATTCTGACAGTATTTTTTGTATGACTCCTTCCAGAGATTCCTTTGATTGCTTTGTGACACATATTGGACCAACTGTGAGAATGTTAGCGGTGCTTCTGCGTTATTTTCGTTTAATTTAAAACGCGGCAAGGGTAAAACTTTCGATACTTTCTTGTTTATTACCTAAAAAATAAATAATCTTTCCAGTTAATATAGGTTGAGGCAAGTTAACCGTAAATTCATATTTCGATTAGTAACATGAACTTACCCTTATAAATATCTTCCGCCAGGGATGAGGAACACTTTCACCAGGTTGTAAAGCAAAATCTACATTGTTCACGGTATTATCGACTTCTACATTTTTCAACCACTTCCGTAACCAGCTACTGTGGACTACAACCGTGAACAAAGTAGGTGAGGTGGTATTGAATATGTTTTTACTACTTATATTTAATTCCTTAGCAATACTATCCATTTCAAAATATCATTTATTCTTTGTTTTAATTAGTTTGTTTTGCTCTTTGCCTGTTCTGTTTGTGACAATTTATTTATTGTGTGTGACTGACATTTATTACTCCCTTTGACAGTAGAACATTGACATTGTTTGACAGTGGATTGTCATAAATTAACAGAGTAATAATAGAACAGAATAATAATCATAATAATGAATGTTGCGGTTGCAATACGTAGTATCTCTAGCTAGTTTGTGGGTTGCGGGTTGCAACAAATTGTGTCGCAGGTAAATTTCTTTAAACGCCAGACGTCCGGAACGCGGTGATCGCACGCGACTGCATCCCCATCTAAAGGAGATAATGCCACTGCATGCGCACCCTCCTGATGGCCGACCGCTCCCTAGAGAGCTGATGGACCTTCTTCCCCCCTACTATCAGGGGGAAATGGCGGCTAATGGTTGCAGTTCCACGCGCGCTACGACTCACCGACTCCCACGCTCAACAACAGGGATGTCACCGACGGGCTCCCGACGGGGTTCACCCCTGGAGCAATTGCCCGGATAAAAGGATCATCCTTACATCCGAATTCCCTCACGCAGGAGCGCCCACAGCGCCGTGGGAGAGCAACAAAGCTTTCGTTCGGTTCGGTTAGTTCAAACGGCTCGTTCGGTTAGTTCAAACGGCTCGTTCGATAAATACTTTTCAAAAAATGCCAAAGGGAACTGATTCATCATCAATGTATCACAGATGAATTCCAGACATAAACAGGAGGTATATTCGAAAGTGAGGGTTATGTTGTCCGGTTTGAGTAACGCTTTCCTAATATACTCAGAAAAAAGGGAACTCTGATGTTCAGTTTTATATTAGCCAATAATTAAGTGGGTATTACACACTTAACTTACACTTTACTTCTACCTACCCCTTCAGGGATATACAGGCGTGATGTTGTTATAATCATTTACGACTTTAGTAGTTAAAATAAAATCCAATACTTATTCACTAAATAACTTTACTCTCAATATACATTATGGAATAAAATTTTTATAAAAATATATCTCATGCTTAATTAAATATGTGCCTGGATCATTTATACATTTCAACTAATCAAGGATTTTGTCTTGGAATATAGCCAGCGTCTTTTTTCACACCCTGAGTTCCATAAAAATACCCAAGGCCGTCACACAAATATGGCATATATAACACACATTATGTAGCTCCATTGATATAAGAAGTAGTAAAAAAGAAGTGTCTGTAAACTCTAAATAAAACTAAATTATCTAAATACACCAAACAAAAAATATAACAAATGTATATTGGTCCCATGATAAAATTTTAAGAATACTTTAATTATACAATCTATTGATTATTGTTATATTGATTAGCATTACTCTATCAAAAACCGATTACAAAATTTTCTCATTCACTCCAGTTTTCCAGACACTCGTTTTGTATAACATTTCCATAAAGTATCCTTATAGATAACAGCCTGAGTGGCTGGACTTTTGGCTTCATAAATGCCTCGCCCCACAACCACAATATCTGCACCATTCTCTAGAATCACCTTCTCTGGAGTATTATACACCTGTCCCAGGTCATCTTTAGCACTCTCCAGCTGAACACCGGGTGTAAGCTGTATTTGGCCAGGGTCTGTGAAAGTCTCTTTCTTCTGACATACAAAACCTGTGATGTGGTTGGGATACTTTGCGGCCATTTTTACTGTGGTTTCTGTATAATCAGGAGTTATGAGGTTACCCTGAAAATAAAATTACAATGATTACAACATGCTGTTCATATCAAACCTCATTTATATTTAATTTTTTTAGCTTAATATTTTATTCAGTGAAAATTGTAAACAGGTTTATACTATCATTGTATATATTAATTATAGACCAGTTGCCTAAGCTGGTCGCGAGCCTGCGACATAGGCAACTGGACTACAACACAAATAACTGAAAAAAATTATAGATAGAGTCAACTGCAAAATTTAATTGTAAACAAACTAAATTATAATATAGCTGTGTAATATAGTATTATGTATACAATATCATTCTTAAACATGATACAATGTACAAAATAAGAAGTACAGATAAACCTTTTGCATGAAACATAATAAAAAAAATAAAGTACATTTACGTTACAGAAATAATATTATGTTAGTTTATTAAGCTCATTTTGTACACCCTTTTCACTATCACCAAGAATTTGGCTGGCAAATAATTTTTACAATAAAATGTAATTAATAATTACCCCACTACTCATCTCTGCTAATAGAAAAATGCCTTGATTGGAATCATTCATAGATGTGCACAATGCTTTCAAAATTCCTTCACCAGGCAAAGAATGAGCTGTCACACAGTTTGCCCATTGAGCCACTTTGTACAATCCTTTCGAGTACTGCAAAGCCACAGTATTGCCTATATCTGCAAATTTTCTGTCTTCTAGGATAAGGAAGTTGAATTTTTGTGCTAATTGCTTCAGTTGAGAAATAAATTCATCACTGAAGTCTTCTATTATGTCAATATGCGTTTTTACAAGGCAAATGTGTTCCCCCACTTTTTCCAGCAGGTTTAGGATACCTGCAGTTGATACAAGGTCAACAGAAAGGCAGAGATTGGTCTTTTTTGTCGCCATTATAGTGAAGAGCTGCTTTGCAATAAGATTTGTGGCTAATTCAGCTCTCTTTTCATATGTCATTACAATTCTATTTATCGCTGGATCTGAAATTTCAAGAAAGTAATTTTAAATAAAGTTAAGTTAGTTACATCTTAGTCAGTATCTACATGTATTTGTTTAAAAAATAAAAATGTATGGACATTAGAAAAACATGGTAGTTTTGTATGTCAAAGGCCTTTGAGAGGACACAGAATATGCTTGTATCATGTACCTCATAACAACCTTCATAAATTGTGAGATGTGGTTATGTCACTGAATTCAAACTGCATTTTGGACTATAAAATAATTTAAGTAAGCATAAATTTATAAACAAATTACCCGTCACAGGAGCTTGAATATTTTTTAAATAATTTGATACATTGACTCCCGTTTCCTGAGTTATTTTATTATGTTGTACCAAAATCGAGATCAACTTTGTCATTGTGAAGAGGGATTTCATTTTGACATTATTTGACTCCAGATTTTCCCTGCCGCCTTGTTCTCTATCCAAAATTATAATAGCTTCTTCAGCATTAAGGCCTTCCTTACGTAGATCATTTACTGTCTCTAGAACACTCGAGCCAGAGGTTACAACATCTTCTATAATAAGACAACTATCCCCTGATCTATAACGACCTTCTATCATCTTCTTAGTCCCATATGACTTTGCCTCCTTCCTTCTCATAAGCATTGATTTGTTTGCCTTAACACTAAGGAGTGTCGCTATAGGCAATGCTGTGTATGGAACCCCACACAAGTGGTTGCTTTTACTGTCTTTTAAAGCAAAGTCATAAAGTAAATCTGAAATCAGTTCCTGAAAATAAAGAAACAATCAGTATGATTTATACCTGGAAGATATTTACATATTTAAAATTGTTGATATTCACACAACTCAGATTAGAGATCTTTGTTGGCTAAACTGTACATGACATTTCTGAAAAATCCAATTTTTATTTTAGACACATACAATACAGAACTAATTATGATGAAAGAAACAGCAAATGTAAATACAAAAATTAAGTGCCCTAAGGGTACAGTAAAAAAAGGGGATCAGTCAGAGGGGAAAAGAGGGGAAATTCCATCAAGATTTGGGACAGTCTGACTTGTGTAAGTAACACAACGAAAAAATATCTCCAAAAGTATATTTGCTTTGGTGGGGAATGGATATGGGGGGTACTACCCCCCCTCCCCCCAACTTCTAATATAATGAGCTACTAATGTACAGTACACATACAAATACCTTAGGTAATTTGTATGGTTATTCCTTAACTAACTTACCTTACTTAATCCCAATGCTGGACAAAATACTATTGGGTTTTTGTAGCTGTTCCCGTATGGTGTATGATAATAGGCTCACCGCACATTACAAGGAACCCATAGTATAACTAGTGAAAATTGAGAATACTACATCTCAGCCTACCATTTCAGGTGTGATGTTTGGTAAACTTACCATAACATTAGGATAGCTCACAATAACTCTCAAATCAAAATAAACTGGAGTCTTAATACCACTCTTGGTGGTGAATTCCCCAAACTTTACTGCGTCTATTTTGAAAAGGCTCAAAGCAAGCTCTTCCAATTTGATATCGTAATCCATATTATTTAATGTTTTCAAGCTAGTCAAACAGAATAATTAACCTAATATCGAATAGATCATAAAAATAAACTCAGAATAACCTAACAACAAGCAAAGCAAAGCACGGACGGAATCACGGACATAGATTAAAGTATAAACTAACGGTTAATGGATAGATATCACGGATGGCTTAAGATAACATGTGTCGTGTCAATCAAATTTATATAAATCACATTTGAATTTAGTTGCCAAATTGACAATAATTTGACGTTGGCACTTGACTTGTTTAATCGAATACTCGTTCCTTCATTCAATTGGCATTGGAATAGTAACAGCAGACTATTCATTAACTTCAAAAAATTCCTCATGCGTCTATTCATGAGGTACAACAATCATTTTTGATGTGAAACATCTTTAGGCGGAGGGCAAACCAAATTTTTGGCGTGGCAAGCGTGGTGAGCATGGCGAGCGTGGCGAATATGGAATATACATTACAATTCCCGTTAGGAGGTGATAGGGGTGACTATTTGTGATAATTTTAACCCCCATATGCATTATGCAAAAGTGAACCATTTTCGAGTTATCAAGCTTTTCAGCTTTTTTCAAAATAAGTCAGAAATGCAACATCAAATATTTATTTAAAAAAAAGTATCAATGAAAATCAATTTTTTTCTTCTGATATAGACAAACGATTAAACAATGGTTATTTATCAACATTAAAACTACAATTATCGGTCTAACTTTAAAAATGCGAGACGATTAACGATATTACTTCAATATTTTTTGAGATTTTTGTCCACTAAAATGCCTTAAAAACAAAAAAAACTTATATCAAACTTGGCTTGCAGATTATTTTAAAAACATAACCGTTTTCTTAGCTTTCCAACAAGGCATAACAACTATGAACTTATTTTAAAAAAACTGAGAAAAACCGATCACAAAGGAAGCAGGCGGAAATTTGTATTCGAACTAAACTTATGATCTTTCTTTAAAAATTCAAAAAAGTAATTAAAAACAATGCCCAATGTAAATAAAACAAAAAATATAAATATAAAATTAAGTTTAGAACCAGTAAAAGTTTTTAGGAACAATTAATAATAAGTAACAATTACGACATTTAGTAATTTAGCCTAATTAAAGTCCTTGCTCGAAGGGACTTCCCCTATTGCGTACGCAAAGTTTCATTATTTTTCTGAGGTGTAAGTTAACTACCGAAGTAGTCAAATTATTCTGCATTATGTGCAAGAATTAATCGATGAACCAATTTTGCTCGCTTACGAATTTTTTTAACAAATGAAATGCTTGAAGACGTGCCTTTGGCTATAAGGCAAAACATGATATACTAGCAAGATGGATGTCGTGCAAATGTGAGTCGGAATAATTTTAACACTTCGGTAGTTAAGTTACACCTCAGAAAAAGTCCTTGCTCGAAGGGACTTCCCTTCGAGCAAGACACAAATGACACTCAAGACACTCATGAAGATCGTCATCGAAATCGATCGAAACTAGTCGGCCTTTTTTCGAATTAATTTGTATATCAACAAAGTTGTAGAGGTGTCAATAAAGTTGATTAAATAAAATAAAATAAATAAAAATCCTATCTTTGAATAGAAATTACTGAATGGACCGCTTTATAAAAAACACGGATGTCAGATTCCATTCCTTCGTTCTCGTTCCAACCAAATCTTCATTTGAAAACGGGCTTTGTTGTGTCATGGTGTATTGTCTGTCATGTTGAAATTGTTTTTTTCGTGGAGTTTACCAAAATACCGTATCACCTAATAATCAGTCAAAACAAATTGAAATATAATAATTTTAGGACAGTATTTAATTTTACCTTTATCTAAAAATGTCATAAATTGTTCTTTTGTGAATAATAAAATCGAAACAAACGAAACTTTACCCGCGAAAAAGAAATTTTTTAACAATTACTGTTTGAAAAGTGGATGTGACTTAAAATGTGATGAACGCTATTGTTACTATTTTTACTGTACAACGGCGTTGGGACTCAGGTAAAGGGATTTGAATCAATGTTGGGGTAAAGTGTGTGTATTCCCACCCTCCTTGAGCGGCCGAAGTGGCGTCCCCTCCCCTCTGTAGGGGAAGTTGGGCAGACAAAGGGTAGTCACCCCTATTCGGAGGGGAGACCGGGCTACGGGCGAACCGTTGGTAGGGGAGGGTGCACTATTTCGAGTTTCTATTTTTTATTTTGTGTTCAGTAACGGTACGCGCGTGTGAGAAAGTTTTGAGTTCGTTGTACGAAGTTCAGTGAATTATAGTGCAGTGTCGTTTAATTTTTTGCCTCATCTACTATCACGATGGACACAGCCAATGAAGGTAATTGTTATGTATTTAGTATTATAAATATTTAACTTCGTTATTTAGAAGTTATAGTGTCAATAAAATTGTATATGTAAATAAACTTTTGAATTGAAAATTTATGAAACACCTATTTAAATTTTCTTTAATAACTTAATAATTTAATTATTTGACAACAAGTTAGTCTCTTCTGCTTTCGAAAATACTGATGAAAATAAATTTTTAGAGGAAGCTGGAAGCCGAAAGACCATGTTAGGAAGATGTGCGTTAGCATCCATAACCAAGAGTCCGGATGGCCAGGTTCATTATGGTTGCAAGGAGTGTCCGGCTAAATATGATGACAAGGAGTTATTGGAACATCATCTTTTTATGCATTATAATGAGTTCAGATACTTGTGTGGAATATGTGGAGTTGGGTAAGTAGCAGTTACATTAAAATTTAATTGACAAGCATTCTTGCAGTCTACAATGTGTGATTGCTAACTCCTAATGGTCATACACCACTAAGGCCATATCAAAATGCAATGTTTTTATTTGATAATCATAGAAGATGTTGGGCATCCACTTCATCCATCCATTCATCAGCCTTTAGAAGTCAACTGTTGGTCATAGGCCTCCCTTAATTGGTTCACTCCTCCTCACATGGAAATAGACGGGAATTACAGGTTAGCAAGTTTAGGGGCCGAACTGCTCACCATGGGACCTGAACCAATGGTGGGCATATCGAAAAACGTTACTAAAACGATGCATCCTAAAAAGTTAAGCCCTAAGGCGGAGCACAGAGCTGTGGCTCAGTACGCCAGGCCTAAGGCAGTCTAAAGCTCTTATATCTGGTAATCTCTCAAAAGTATTCAAAGAAAGTGTTGAGCCTATCCCACACAGAACTGCGGATTTTAATTAGACTCCTCACTAGACACATTAGTTTAAATAAACACTTACATACGATAGGAAAAGCCAGTAGTGGAGTCTGCAGGTTCTGAAATGAGGCAGGGATCACCCATCCATATCCTCTGCGACAAACCGACAGCCCTATAGAAACTTATGACAGAAGTTGCAAACTGGGTAGAAGCCTAGTCTCACCTTGTACAATCAAGAAACTTGACCCCAGCTGCATCCTATTTGAGTGATTAGCCTGTAGGATCAAGTTTGAACTTTTTGGCGGGCTACAATATATCTTTTAGCAGTGGCTTATGGGCCTAACCCGTACCCCCTCCCTCTAAATATTAATAATACTAATACCAATTGTAAACTGCATGAGCTTGCTAATTTATATCTATGTATGTTTGTAATTCACATGTGTTTATAAATAAGTACCAAAAGTTTGTTCAAATACAGCTGTAATCAATTTTGTCAATGATAAAAATAAAAAAAGAATCACACAAGCTCTTCTTATTTCAAATCACTGCATGAATTTTTGATTTTCTTGCCTGTAGAACTCCACACCAATCCTTTTTACTAACTCCCAGTTGTTTTACTGCTAGCTGATGTGATGTTTCTTTCAATTAGCCTGAAGAGAAGAGAACACCTAGAGCGGCACACACAGGGCCACCTTCAGGTGCGGCCGCATGCTTGCCCTGAATGTGGCAAGGCCTTTAAACGGAAGGAGCATCTGAACATACACCGCTCTATCCACACTGGAGACAAGAACATGAACTGCTCAATTTGCAATAAAGGTTAGTGTACTGTGTTTATTGACTTTTTAATAAGTATTTTTGCTACATAGTATTAACAGTCGCTTACCAATTCTACCTCTATCCTATTGCTATTTTTAGTGGATCTGGTGATATTAAAATTTATCCTGAGACAGTATCTGGATCGTCTAATTTATAGATCTTTATAAATATAGAAAATCACAAATGTTTAAAATCTATATTATCCTAACACTAGGAAATCAATGTGTGTAATTTCTTAATAATGACAAATCACAATAAAAAAATTGTGATTTTTTGTGAACATTATTAAGAAATTAAAGACTGATTTTCTGATAGAGCAAACCCAGGCATGCATTGCCATGCGGGTGACAGCACCGGTGACGTACACTACATGGGCCGACCACATGGAGCCAACAAAACCCCATTCGGAACAGCAAAAATCCATTCGAAAAAAGAATTAAAACTCATTTCGGTATCGCAATAGCCAAGGTTAGAAATATCATCCACATTTTACTCTTGGTCGTCTACCACCGTTATCTTCGCGCTGTCCTTTTTCTGGAATCGCCGCCGCACGCCCGCGTCAAGGAAAATTTGAAGTCACGGCACCGCCTCGGAATTAACCCTCGGTGCTAGTGCTGATAGCTAAAATTTTTATATAATATGCATTAGAAATACATTGTATTAATAAACGTAAACATTACACACACTACCATTGGTTTGACTCATAGTTGGTTACCTGGATAGGATGGCATGTTATTCGTCACTTATCACTTTGAACATTGGTTTGGATTAAGGGTGCCATCACATTTTTTCTTGAATTTGAGCGTTTGACTAGATTTTTTATGTGTGATTATCTATGCTAATATTATAATTATAACGCGGAAGGGCAAGCGCTCCTAAATATCCTTAAACCGCGTGCGTCAATTTAAAAAATAAATAACGCGCGTGACGAAAGGCGCGGAGTTATGTTTTGGTAATAGATAAGTATAGATAAAATTAAGGTCGTTTTGAAGGATTCATTCGTAAATTATTATAATACTTATTTAATTTATTTTAAAAATGATCAAATTTTAACCACTCGGCGACCGCTACTTTTGTGTACAATGTGCAGATTTTTTTTAATTTTTGACATTGTTTTTATTCTTTTGTTGCTTACTATGTATAAATTTACTGCCCATGGCTCTGGCATAAAATATAACCCTCCATTCTCCCCAGAGAGGTATTTCTAAACCCCCTCGCGAGGGGGGCGCTTGTTACCTACAGGCCTGTCCTAAATCCGACCGTCATGTTCGAGATTTTATATAACGCTTAACGTCCATGTAGTTGTAGCTTGCAGTGTAGTTAGGAAAAAAACTAGTTGATAATATGATCGGTATTATGAGAAATGTTGTTCGAAATGAATTGAAGAAATGATTCAAGTCCCACTAGCGTGCTATAGTTTAAACATATGGTGTGTTTGACCAGCTGATTGAGAAGCACGGTCACATGACCTGAGACCTCGCACGCCATTCGCAGGGTATCATCGAACACTTTCAAAACAAACATTTCCGTCTGACATAAGCATGACATGGCTATGAGCAGTTGGCACTTACTGGGAGCGCGTGAAATGTATGGAAAACCTAATTTCCTTTGAACTAGTCTCGTATGGCACCTGCAACCGTCAGACGATTAGCATTACCCAAGTTGTGTTTGCTTAGTATTCTGTGAATAGAGCCAATTTTTGCTCTGAAGACGCAAATTAGGCTTTAATAAGTGCCCAAAATGATCTGGTTGGTAGATATTTTGACAGAAACAAATTTTAATTAAAATTATGTATATTCAAAATTAATATAAATGCATTTTAACTGCCAATGTACGTACCTTTTGAGAAATCCCACAACTTTATCCTTATAAAAATATCTGCGGATTTTCAGTGAAACGCGTATCGATTGTTGTATTTGCGGCCTGCTACGAGTATTTCTGCGAATTCACCACATTGAGGGGGGGCTTAAATCCCCCCCTTTAACGGGTGAGCTTTGCGTCACTGGGCGTAGGCGGTTCTACAGCGAACATATTCTGCCCGTAGGGTTATTGATTTTCATGACACAAGTCTAGCTAGCTATCTCCAACTAACCAGATAGTTCCCCCCATCGTAGGTAGGTTGCGCAGACAATTTTCCGTATAAAATAATCCCGAATACAGCTTCATTTGCACTGCGCAGGGTTTGTAGTAATAATATATTCTTCGAGTACCTGCAATCCATTAGCTGCACCTACTGAGTTTGGAAACTTCAAAGTTTCTGTACTTAAAGTGAAATTCTTACGAGACAATACCACCAGTCCTGCCTAGCCACCTAATGCTGCCCACTAATAGATATAAGTCTAACAAAATCTTAATAAAATATGTTAGTTGTAGTCACCGCGCTTGGCCATTGCGAGTTGGCACTGTTGTCTTCTGGAAGTTTTCCTTTCGTCGCCTTTTACGAACCGACCGGTGTTGTCCATTAAAATATCCTAGCTCGACTTGGGGACATATCCGTTTCAAACTAGTTGACCAAAATTCAGTACTGATTGGTATTGCTTATCCCTTTATTCAACAAGTTGTACAAATTCCTGACCTCATTACCTCTCCACCAGCGTTCTACCGCAAAGACCATCTGCAGAAGCATCTCCAGACGCACAATAAGCTATTCATGAAGAGCTTAGCCGATGGAGAGCTTGTTAACTTCAAGGAGGAGCCGATAGATTACGACGACAAGGGAGAGGTTGAAGTTATGGAGTACGATGAAAAGTCCATTCTACCAGAGGAATACATCAGTGAAGAAGATATCAAGATAGAGGTAATTAGTACATATACGAATATTTAATTATTTTTTGGCAATAACCTCATAATTATCATCACAACCCTTTTATTGGCTATCTAGTGAACGCCCGCAGCTTAGCTCGCGTGGAATTAGACATAGCCTATGTCACCCAGTGAAAATGCAGCTTTCTAATGGTGAAATTTTTTTTGAAATAGTTCCAGTAGTTTTTGTGTGAAAACATTACAAACAAATGTTTCCTCTTTATAGTATTAGTATAAATTAGTGAACCTTGCTAGCCAAGTGCAGATTGGCAGACTTCACATGCCTTCGGGAATACAATATTCTCGGGAATACAATATTATTTAATTATACAATTAAGTGCCACAGACTAATGAATTTTTAAAGCAACAATTTAGAAAATTCATTAGCATGTGGCACTGGGATTTGCCACTGAAAACTCTTGTACGGGGGGGCCAAATTTATACCTGTACGACAATCACCGCACCGCCTAAACTGTCTCCACCTATTCGCACTGATGGCACAGGACAGATGGGCGATGGATATTCCTATAGTAATAGGAATCCTATATATATATTCCTGTAATAGGATCTTTAAATGTATTTAAAGATAACGATTCTCAGACCGCACTTATATGGTGCGGAATAGTGCGGATACGGTTATATACATACATATACTTTATTCCTTTTCCTGAACACGCGCAAACTTTACAAACTCGAAAGCTGAAATAAATATAAATTGTACTGAATTACTCCGCAATGGCCCACTAAGGTAATTACGAAGTTTCTAGGTCACACAGCTTAGACTAAAAGTTGTTACCAAAACGTCCGGGTGTCGTCAACGGTATTCAATTCACCCTGTGACGCGTGATTGGTCTTTTGTACTTCATGGGTCGGGGTTAGAATGAAGACAGTATAGATAAAAAACTAAAAGGGATAAACAGATGACCTGAATGAACCATTTTTATGGAAACTATAAAGCAAACGGCCATACAGTACCACTTATCAACTGTTGCCAATTGTCAACGACACGCTCAGCACTCCAAAAGAGTGCAAACTGGGTTGATTGCGCCCGTGGCGAACCCACCATCCGAAATGAAGTTAGAGCGGCTTCCACTGCGAGTATGTTACATACTCGTACATTATTGCAGTTTGACAGGAAGATAATGCATGAAGCCTCTTTTGTTTCTGCAAGTTGCATAATTTAATTAATCTGTCAAGTATTCGTAATATTTTCGTATTCATTTTTTTTTAACTAATAACTAGGCTCTCTCTGACCAAAAAAGTATCTCTTTGACAAAAATTAGCGAGATCACCACAAAATTCCACCAATCAAAAGCTACCATAGCACCCACGAAAAAAATTTCAACATTATAAATGCTTCAATCCGTGGAAGTGGGTAGGTACATAAGAAATATACATGTCATGCACCTCGTAGAAACAAGTTTTAGAAAGGCCCCTTGAATTTAACAAAGTCGAAGGGGTTCCTGTTAATCCCAGTACCCCTTTATTCCCCGCTCGTAATATAGACAATTTTGAAAGCGCAATCTAACCTAACTTAATTTTAATGGTTACCCCTCCGTTGGCATAGATTTGCACCCATAATAATATCGTTTCTCAGATGAAGCCAGATGCGCTTAATTTTCGTGATGTAAAGACATTGGTGTTGGAAGATCGTCCGTTCGATCGATCGACGTTTCCTCCTATTGACATATCAAGTGAAAATTGGTTGTATTCAATGTGTAGTAATAAATATTCGCTTGAGTCATTCCATTGACATAAATCCGTCAGGTACTGACGTGAAATGGAGCAAAAAGTGGGATTTGATCTTCGATTTGACTTGCCATTATCAGAATCGCTAAGTTAAGTTAACTGTGTAGTCTGTAGGTGGGCCGGAGGAAGGTCACCGTAGAGGTTTTGGTAGGGATCCTACATTACCAGCTTTCGCTCACACGATATCGTGTGTATACCTTTAAAAGGTTTCCCTACGTAAAACAAAAAGGTGGCAATAAGGCAAAAGCCGTAACGGAATCTTTGAACATGATTTTCGCCCACATCAAAACGTCGAATTAATTTGAAACTTTGCACACTTAACAAGGACCGATGACAATGCAATAATTTAAATAGTTTCCCCTATTATCCGGACCAGGCTCTTCAGGATTAGCTATTTAAGACGAAGATTTAAGTATTTGAACTGACATGAGTAAATAAAAACAAAAATCAATCCTGATCTGATACACCCATGTATTCGCACCGAAACATAAATCTATTATTGCATTTCAATGTTGCCGTGGTATCTCCCCATCCCCATTCGAGCAGAGGGTGTAGCCAGAAGGAGGGTTATGGGTGTCCCAATCCCATCCGAGTAATAGTGATGTTTTCGATAAACCCCGAGACGCTGTCTAGGTTACGTCGCCTGAAGCCTTATCTTTTTACAAAGCACTGAAAAGAACACCGTCTCATGACTTCCTGCTATCTATTAATCTCATATTATAACTGTAGATGTTATGCTTTGAATGTGTATTTCTCGTTTAATTCGTCTATTTCACGATTTTGTCTATTACTCGTATCCACGATATAATTTGGATCGGTCCCATTTGATCAGGTATCTAATTCTGAATTTTCTATACATAAACATGTTGTATTTTCCACATTAAAAAAGTATCACAAAGCTTTGAGTTATCCTGTCCTATAGTACTATAAGATATGTTAGCTTAAAAAAATAATAACATAACATCACGCGTGTATTTCCGCAATCTTAGCGAGTAGTGTTTAGTAGATAGGTACCAGTTATGTCTAGATCCCTGGGAGATTCAAATTAGAAAAAACCCAATAATACTTTGGCCGACCCGGGAGTAGTACCCAGAAACTCTAGCTTAGCAGTCTCGTTTATGACCACTGGACCAACGCGGCAGTCCAACGACCTGCAAAACTTAAAATGACTATGTTTTAAAGACATCAAGAAAACATACTAAAACAGTGGCTGAAATTTCTACTTATATGGCCTGTTATAATAAACACATTTTTATTCTGAAAGGAAACCCAATCCCGTGTCCATCCCCAACAATGCGATATTGTGCATCCTGCAATAGAGAGTAGGATAGAGTGCGCTCCGTATCCAACGATCCTTAGTTACGAGCAGCGGGGAGACCGTGCCGTAGACATTGACGTCCCACTGCTGGGCACGGGTCTTCCCCCACAGACACAGTTACAGGTCTAGAGCTGCAGTCTCCGATCTCATCAGTCTCCAGAATACTATGCATTGCTCCAGATCGATGAAAGCTACATACTTCCCGAGGTGGAGCCCGTGCAGAGTGGGCGGGGCGGCGGCGGCTTGCGGCCCTTCGCGTGCACGGTCTGCGACAAGACTTACAAGCGGCGCGACCATCTCAAACTGCACAGCTTCACCCACATGAAGAAGGAGAACGGTTGCGATGAATGCGGAAAGGGTAAGCTTCCTTAATATTTCCATAGAATTTCAGGTAGGCGCAGGAGCCAAAATATATCGGGCTGCATTGCGTTTAGCCTTCCCATGCACGGTAAACGATAAGGCTACGGCAAGGTTCCGTGGCCATCTTGAGTTACACATGTTTTTTTTTCGAATGTAATTTTGCTGTATGGTCATGAAGACCTTTACGGCGTCACCGAATAGGTTGTTGTGCTGTTGCTATGAGTGCTCGAGTGGGAGAAAGAATAGTTATCTTAATCTATTCCCATAGATTTATATTGGTGAATGCCTAAACTTGGCGGAATACTGGACTTACGCAAAATAGCCTTGCGAAAACTGTATAGTCTTAAAGTCTGGCAGACTTCGAAACTTTTGAATTAATTCCTCTTCGCGGTCGGCTAAAAAAGATGTAGGTCGCGTAAAAAGTGAACTCGAAGCCAACCCAGTATGAAACACAGTTACGAAAAGATTCGTAATTCGTAATTAAGCAACTGCAAAATGTTTGGGGTATTTGGGCGTGTTAAAACCGTATTTGAATTCATAGTTCCCCTTCTCCTAATTAACCGTACCTAGTGAACTCAAACGAACCCGCAGGTTCGGTTAGTAAAGCATAAAATATTTTTGTTCCTCCATAAAGCCCTACATAGGGGCTGCAAAAACGTAGGGCATCAAAAGGGGGTGAGCCGTTTTTAATTTCGTTTGGCGCGCAAAAAATGCCCCTTTTATAAACCCTGCTGTGCCAAACGTAGACGAGGAGTAAAAAGGGGATGATCCTAATTGACGTTATTTTTAAAAGTAAAATGATTAATCTTCTTTCTGTTGTTGACGAGCTGTAAGTTCGATTCCCGGAATGCTTTTTTTGACCAATAAATGTCTTGAGTTGAAGATTTTTTGCGGTCGAGGTTCAATACAATATAGGGAAATAAATAGCTGTTGCCTGATATCTGCTACTTTGATTTCCACTGACGCTTACGTATCGTGACCTTAAAGCTACTATTAGTGACTAACTAGAGCAGTCTATTAATGTGTCTTTTATCGGTCTTTGCTAAACCAGTCTGTTCCCCACTTGATCGTCAAGGCGACGGGCATTCATAACTTTAAATTTATATACGGTGTTATTATTTTTACTCAACTGTTAACCATCAGCAAAATTGCCATTGCATCCACTAACACCCACGCTTTTAGTAATAAATACATACTTAGACCTCCCATCTGTTACAAATTTCCTGTCTTGTATTCTGTACCTATATCCTAACTGAAGTGCGTAATAAATTATTAAATAAAATAATAAGGATAGGAATCGGATTGAATATTATTCGTTTACCGGTATTGCAATACGAGTATAAACTATTATTATTCTAAATATTTCATAACATCATTCCTGTATTTCTCTACTGCGGTAAGCAGTGTGTAGTATACATCCGCTTTTCACCAGTTTAAACTGGCAGGAGAATATCAAGGTTTTACGTTGATTTATATCTTTACTTTCTTTGTATTATTTAACATAACAGCGCCTGTATTCATCAAATGGTAAGGTAGACAGTACCGACCACTCACCCTTCATGAGTTACGACAGATCTACTATAGTGCTAGTAGTACCGAGCGACTAGGATATTCACTGTAGGTTCTGGTCAGGTTAACGAACAAATAACGCATAATTATACTCTTAATTATACAACGTTATATAAAAAAACTAAAAACCACGCTTTTGTAGATAACCGAATTCAAATGTAGATTTTTTTTAAATTATTGCAATGTCATTGGTCCCTGACTAGTGTGCAAAGTTTCAAATTAATCCGACGTTTTGAAAGGGGTGAGAATCAGGTTCAAAGATTCCGTTAAATACATATATAAATACAAAATAAAGCGCCATAACAAAGCGTACTAAGTATTATTTTTATTGCGGGCCCTGCGCCGATGACAACCGTAAGGCTATCACCGCTACATTGAAAATAAGTCTTTACTAGTAAACTAGGAAATTAGCATGTTTGGTAACATACACCGTGGGATAGAGCGTTACTGGGCAAGTTTCGTGTCATCGTATATCTATGGGATAAAACTGGAGAGACGGTTGTTCAAACATTCAAACAGCCCGTTACTTGGAAGTGTTGTAACTTTTTTACCAAACAATCTTCCCCGGGAGTAGGTAGTAGGGTCACAGCAAAAAAAAAATAGATCCACCCCTCTATACGGTGGGGACTGGGGACGGTAAATGTCGGCTGGGGGAACTACGCTTGGCTTGTATCTTAGGGGCGATGATGGACACGTGTTCTGCTCTGTGCTTGGTATCTATAATTCCCTTTTAAAACACATTGATTTATATTTAAGCGCTAAATATCCTTAGGTTTCGGAATACATTCATGGTCCAGTCCCGTAGTTTCGCATGGACAATTAGACATAAAAAAGATTCGTTTACACCTAGTTAGTACAGATTTATGAGCGAAATATTTTGAGCTTTCTATTTTATCTTTGATAGGTAGTGTAGTAGTCACTACTAGGGTTACAGATTACCCAGATTATTAAGTTCTCAAGTTCTTATTTGATAGGTAGTCATCTTATCTCTATAGAAACAAATCATTTGAAAGCTGCGTTAAATAAATAAAGCTAATAGTAGAATATAGTTTCTATCGATCTATAAATGATCGACGATAGTTTGCATGCATATAAAAGTGTGAAAGATCCCTATCCTTTCAATTCCTTTGCGAATAAAGAAATGGGCAAGGAAACAACAGTATTTAAACATTCAATGTCACAATGTATATGCACGCGAGATAATGTCAAGGGATACGTACGTAGGTAGAGACTTACAGCTGGTTCGTACTCTACGGTTTCTCAACGTGCGGTTGCGTAACGAGGTCTGGCCTTGCGGCGGGGACCGGTCGGCCAGTCGCCGGGAATGGGGGGTACAGGGCAGGGTCGACTGGCAACGGTGCTTTGGGACAGGCGCAGACGTTGGCAGTTCATTTGTATTAGGTTTCGATTCTTGCTTGATAATTGGATTGGATAGGTTTAGGGGAATTTCTAAGTGAAACCTAAAATTCGTAATTCAAAGTGTTTGATGAAGGTTTACAATTTTACTTTGCCTCCGTTCAGTTAACAGAAGAAAGTAAAATGTTGACTTATGTTACAAATGCATTTTACACATTAAAGACAGTTTTTTAAAGCCTAAAATTACATTTTGAGAACATAATTATTCGTCTTATTAAATTTTAAATTAATTATGTAATTTAGCGTTATTTATCACTCATTATCACGTAACTGCAAACTCCCTATCTCGCCACTAGCTGGTATCCCTGTCTCTCTCTAACTATGAGTCCTGTCAATTATGTGACATTAAATACCTAAGTACTTACTATTATTCCTAATATTTAGAACTACTTATCGTCCTTACCTAGTTTTAATATGTAATTAGTAACCAATTAGGTACCTAGTCAATTAAACAAACAACAACATAACAAGTAAACAATGAACAAACTAAATATTGGATACTTTATTAAGTAAGTTAATTTTATATTGGCAGTTACTTGCTTGTAGATTCAAATTCATTTCTATTTCTTATTATTATAATAAAAACGGTGATTTATTGGAGAACACACATTGACGTATCATTCGTCTTAAATCCAGAACAAAATCACCCTTGGTTTACCCAGGAACGCCTCTTGAAAAGCTCGGCTTTGATCTTGCATCATTAAACCAAGCTTAAGTTAAAATTTGCACCAACCATTTCCTTCGAGAATAATCCAACGCATATGGTAATGTAGCAACAATGTATACGTTTGGTATCTCAAACATGTGCCATTGCGTAAGCTAGGAGGTCTTGGGGGGAGGGGGGGGCGTTGCGGCACGGTGGGACCGGTTCGCGGCTTCCTCTCGTATGGGGGGCTGCCGAGGGAACCCACGCGACCCACGCGAGGCCGGCTCGTCGGCGTGTACTATTACATGTTGATGTTGCTATGTGTGTCAAAGATGGCGCGCCAGGACTGACATCTGGCTCTATCGTTTAACTGTAGCTACCTTACAGGGTAGAAGCATAGACCAAGGATGTCAGGTAATACGTAGGTAGGTAGGTAGGTATATTACTACTGTGGTAGCTCTCATTTATTCCGTGTCATGCTTATTAGTTCTTTTAGCTTTGTCGTCACACTCTTAGATCAAGGGGTCCTACTTAAATCTTTAGAGGCAGTGACAAGCCTTAGATATCTTTAATGAGATTTAATGAACTTCCACTTCCTCATATTAAAATTTAATTACCTTATACAGATGTGTAGAGAGAGCAGTGAGTAGCTAATATAGAATACTATAGAAGATACACACAAAATACAAGAAGTGCTTACCTGATAGGAGTGCGAGTTCAGGCTAGTTTAGCCTAGAGGCTAGACTAAAACTAAACATAAAGTAGTCTACCGTTTAGTTTTAGCTGGTCTTAGGTTGTAGTCCGTACGCCACATGTACTCGTATTTGTATGAAGCATAGCATGAATCAGACAAGGCATTCAACTTAGTTCTCAGAAGCAGCATTGCATTGGCAACGGGCCTTACACGGTGGTATTGTATAAAATTGGCTAAGCTCATGTAGGGTTGCCACTTGCCAGTAACATTTCTTTGCTTAACCTTTTCAAACAAAGAGTGTCTACCTAACGTTTAAAAAGGGGTGTTTAAAAGATTCAATAGATCCATATTGTACAATGCGGCAGGTGATGAGCAGTGGGCCTTGTGAAAGTAGGAAAGGGACATAAAAGGGTCATTCCTTCTCTGTGGTTTCGGTGGACTTTGGGAGTATCTTGTAAATATTAACACGATCAACCAAAGAGTACCTCCTTTTTTTATTTACATGGTACTTATTTGATTACGACTTCAAAGTTTAAATTCTTTGACTTCCTATCATAGTGGTCCCAATGCAATTCCCTATTAGGACAAAAGTATATTCGGTTTTGATTTGAAGTTAGAATAGCAGTTCTTGATCATTCCATCTGTTATTGCATAATGCAATTATTTTCTTCATCGGTCTTTCTTTCATCCACTATCAATTCAATATGTTTCTTACCACTAAGAAACATTGCACAAATTTGCAGTGCATCTGGGTCAAGTACCCGCGTCATTCAAACGGACTGGGTGGGGTAGTGATATAAATAAAATAGGCAGTCTATAGAACCTATCTTGAACCAAGAAATATCTCGAGTCTCGATAGTAAAATAGTAAAATCGAAAATCTCGATCAGTATGGTAAATATGTGATGAAAAACAAAATTCATTCTGTTTTAATACCACATATCGTGCCGAAGACCGACGGGCTAGTTCTCCGGAAAGGCACTGAACTCGGCCGTAATTTTTTTGTCGAGCTGAGCGCTTTCACCCTACCGTACGGTACCCGCACAATGGCCTCTGCGGCCTTCGTGGAACAGCGCAGGTAGGACCACCCCCATCCCCACAACGATCCCCTCCATTTACGCTTGACCTAAATATCGACCGGCGTATCTACCCTTATGTATGGGCATTATGTACAAGAATCAAACCCTATCGGTTTGCCCAGTATACTCGTACGTTCAGTATAAAACTGATGAATAGTTTTAACTTTCAAACCTCAGGTAGGTTCTCAATTCGACTGTACGTGTTATTGCAGATAGAGTTCGCCTGGGGCAGTACCACCGCCCGCCACGGTACCTAGTACCATTTCTGCCGTGTAATAATTGTTTTTAAAGCAATTATATATTATTATTATTAATTATGGTCCGGTTGGAAAGGTGTGGTTTCCGGTTACACTTCTTTAGAGGCGACCATCTTAGTCCTCAAGCTCGTTTGCTATCTTGATCCATAAAAATATATATATACATATATATATATTTATTTTAATATGTATTTGTAAAATTGTAATGTTTTCTGTGTGTGCTCGCAATTCGTGCCTAAGCCTACCGCGGGGGTGTGAGTGTGTAGCGTTTATTTACAAAAATATACTGGATGAATCCATGCTAGCACGCAAAACTAGTGTTTGATATAACTCTGAAAGTTTCGTGTTAGTTGTACCGAGTAGCGTCTGCTGCCGAGCGACCTCCTGTCCCCTACTGGGGGAGGGTCGAGGGTCCTCGCGCCCCTCCTGTTAAGGTTCACTTTAAACTAATGATTGCGCCTTGGATAGTTTGGTCCCTTTACTTTGCAGGCTGCTATGTGACGTAACAACTATGTATTTAATGTATTTAGAGTCACGTGTACATTAAAACGTACGTGATAGTACGAACCGCGGTGGATCAGCGATTAGAACATGCCCAGTACTGATGGGCAGGTCGTGGGTTCGAATCCCACCTGCTGCGGTTGAAATTTTTTCAAGGTAAAATAATAAACATCATTCTTTCTTATGATTTGCCGCTGCATTCGAGATAAACATGGTGTTATGAAAATAGTATTGTTTTGTTGAAAGTCTGTTAAGAGCTGTAGATTGGATGCCTTTTCCAAACTACTACTTTATGGGTAAACTATATCCAATGGTTTAAGAATTTAGTCTTCGCAGTACATTAGTTTAGTCTTCAATGTATATGAACAGAAACTGTATCAGGAAACCTGTACTTCAAAGCACCAAAACTGATGTGATATATAAACCATAATTATAACCACAATGTAAGTATGTATGTATGTTATTTTGTAAACGGAGAGGGCGCATTCAATTTGAGCTCAACCTATTTAATTGCTCGAGGGGTCTGAGATTCCAATTCCAGTTTGATATCTAAATATAGGGTAGGTTTAGGTTTTGTAAAGAGTTCACCTGGGATTATTATCCCAGGTGAACGGTAGCGGTGGTATTCCACCGCTCGCCATTGTACCTAGTACCATATCTACCGTGTAATAATTGTATTTAATGCAATTATGTTTTCCGGTAACACTTCTTTAGAGGCGACCATTTTACTCCTCGAGGGTAGCAATGCATCAGTGACGAAACTCTTACCAACAATTACTAACCTGGAGTATTATTAACACTAGCAGGACTAACTATCACTAATTGACCCTCTAATGTTCTGCTGAGGGGACTAACCATCCTAGTCCCTATCTGTGTCTCGTTTAATGTCAGCCACAGTTGTCATGGGCGGCAGTAGATGTGTGGTGCTGCAAGTTCGTTTGCATCCACGAAAAAAACCTGTATACGAATGTTAAGGTTTTTTATACATATAATAACAATGAAGATCATTGAAGAACAGTAACAATAAAAGGATGCAACATAACCTTAACTAAAGAAATACGTAATAAAAAAAAAACAACAGGGTTGGGTTGAAATATGATGATTATTGTAAACTATTGCCATTGTATAATCTCGATAGAGTTGTCAGTAGAGTTACGAGTTGTATAAATAAATATACAGGAAAGTAACCAAATATAATAGTAAGTACCCGTAATATGGAATGTCTTATGTCTTAGCGTAGGTAATACAGGTTAGATTCCTTGTTTGGGGTAGGTACTATTCCATATTTGGTTATTATCCCCTAATAAATTATTACATTATTATATTATTATTATCATTAAAATTCGTGCAATAATGACGATGTCTGGCTACCAGGGAAATATGAAGCGTTGTCAAATTGTTTAGTTGATCGATCCCGGCTCGGGCTGTAGGCCGAGCGGCCAGGCGACCTTCGCCGACCCCTACTGGGGGCGATCCCTCTGGGCCTGCGGGCAGGGCCGGCTGGTAGTGGAGGGTTTTAGATTTAATTCGACACCGGAGCAGCTTTGCCTACAAATCCGACCCTGGCGAGCGGAGCGGACGGGATAGGATAATGTTTGCTTTGTGTTTTGTTGCGTCGAGTATTTTCCGTTAGTTTACAGATAGCATCGGATTCAATAGAACTATTACGTTAAAATGTTTGATGATATGCTACTACCGAACCTAAATAACCTAACCTAACCGTTATACTGTTCTAAATTCAAATTCAAATGTTTTATTTGTCATTGGACATAAGTTTGTCATAGTGGTAAGAAATACAAAAAACAAAAAGAAAAATTCTATGGACGACCATCTTATTAGCGTTTTGTCATATCGCAGCTGATGAGTGATGTTGCATGCTCTTTTGCTAACTTGTATATATTAAAAAGATTAAGTAACGAACTTAGCAATAAACTTCCCATGAGAAGTAAATATTAAGAAGTACGACTGAAAAAATCTACCAAAAGTCAGTTTCTGTAGTCCAAGATTCTGTGATTTTAAATTAACTGTTTCGAGAAACGACGCGTTTTTTACCAGTAAAGAGGAATTGGTTGTGCTTAAACGAGGATATCTCAGTTAATGAATGGGTTGGTAGACTTCTAAAGGTTCACTCTCATTTATATTTGTGCATAACGTATGGTTGGATGATTCAACTTTGATTTTTGTATATCGAAGTCCCTACAAATCTATTGCTAGATAATTGTACCTAGACTTAATAAATAATGCCTTACATTATAGACCATGGAATCCTTTCTTTTGAAATATTCGCACGACGCGGTACAATGTGAATCATTTAATGGAAAGGGAGTTAGGAATCCTGGACGCCGACAACTTACTTGCCCCCGCTTACAGGCGACTGGACTTGATGTGGCATCGCGGCGGGAACCACTTATCTACTTACAAACTTACAATCTTATTAAACGTTGTTATTTATGAACGCCAAAATAATTTTACTGTTAATATTTTATGGAATAAGTAAAATATATCTATTTAAATCAAACCTCAAGAAGTACTTTTGTTTCCTGGAAATTATTTTGCGTGATCTAGATAATTATCTTAGGTGGGATTCTAGACTTTAGGCTCAATTCTAAGTTACATCTCAACTATAAGAGGTAATTTATATAGGTACATTAAATTTTTTGAGTCCATCCTCCCCACTATATTTCCTTTATTTTATAAATTAATGTTTGAGCGTCTCTCAAAGATGGCTTTAACAACGTGCAATTCGAGCTCGGTCGGTACGTAAGCCGTGGTGGGGACTAAAGTTCCCCCTTCGCTGCCTGTGAGCCTGTCGACCCTCCCCCACACAGAAATATCGTGCCCCCAAACACCCCTAAAATGTTCACTCGACACGAGATACGGTCCCTCCCCATCCCGTGTCGGATTTCGCTAGGCAACCTTTACATGTAGGTATATTTTTTTTAAATAGCGAACAAGATACCTAAAAATTGTTCATTACGGAAGGGTGATAGTTAGATCAAGACTTAACTTTTTATTCGATTGGATAGATAGATAGATATAATACATACGATTCCTACTACCCAATATATGCTTGATTCGTTTTAAATATAATTTAACGTCAATACCTAAGTTCCAAGTACAAATTGAAAAGTAACTCGCATATAAATTTCTGTTAGGGTTCGAACCCCGAAGACGACTCGACAATCAAGGTCACTGACCAACGCTACAGAGTCGTCACATCATTATATACAACACATGCACGCACACATACCTCCCACCACACGGCTCTCCCCTCAATGCCTGGGGGGCAAACTCTAGTACTTTACATGCTATACTATAACTGGCAGGAAATTCGCGTGAACCGGTACTTTACGTTCAACGCCTATCGTGAAGTGGCGTTCTATTATCAATTTGCCTACGGCATTAGTAAATGCATATGTGCCATACCATGCCTCTCTTAAAGGGGAAAGCGTATTAGGAGTTACGTTACTTAAAGATTATAATCAAGTTAATGGGAGAAGAATATAGCGCCAAACTCAGTTTTGTCAGTTTTCTGGTATCGATAAAAAATGCAACCTTCCTGACCATTTTATCAGAACGAACGGAGGAAGCAGATCTAAATCTTACACGTTCAATAAATAAATATCTTGGACATTCTCACACACGTCCATCAGACCCCAAAGTAGGCGCGAGCCTGTAATATGGGTGTCAGAGACTGATATACATTCATAGATATTTTAAATACATTCATACTTAAATAGATAATATTAACATCCAGACACAGAACAAACACACGAATGTTTGTCCTGAGTGTGATTCGAACCCACGACCCCTGGCGCAACAGACAGGGTCACTACCGATTGCGCCAACAGGCCTGTCAAATATGTATAATTTAGAAATACCCCCAATAGGTACGTTCAATAAGTTTAGTCTCATGATGATATTTTCCACAGCGTTTCATTCGCCGGAATTGCTGTTGGACCACGTGAGTCGCGTCCACGGCGACGATTATGCGACGGGCGGCGGCGACGAGGGGCCGGTACACTCGATCATCGGCACTCACCTGGGACCGGAGTTCGCTGTGAGTCAACTTTCCACTAGCATTCAGCTCAAGCTATGCTGGGTCTTATCGTGAGCTGCGAATACGCCGTCACTTGTCAGAAAGCGGTCAGATTGTCAACTTGTGCTGGATATCGTCAGCTGCGAAGAAGAGTCTCGCTACGTATTAGGATAAAGCAGAAGGGATATGCTGGGTAATCCATTATTCAATACATAATATTATAAATGCGAAAGTAACTCTTGTCTGTCTGTCTCGCTTTCACGCTAAAACTACTGAACTGAGGTATACTGATAGTCTAGAGCCTGACATAGGCTACTTTTTAATTGGAAAAAAGTGTTGTATAGGCTTAAAAAGAGGGATGAAAGGTTGTATGAAAGTATTGTCATTTTCAGAACTAGAAGCATGAAGTTGATATTTTAGGCTGTTGATTAGATATAAATAAATATAGCATTCAAAGTTTGTAAAAATGTTACCCTTAAGGTTGTAAAATAAACAAAAGAAATAACACATTTACGGATTCATTACGTGGAGCTAAAGTTAACGCGTTAAAAAGAATCTATTATTATGTCTAATTCCACGCGAGCGAAGCTGCAGGCGTCCACTAGTATTTCTATAAAGTTAAAATTTTAAGTGTGATCGCTCTGTCTATCGTTCCATTTAAACTCGAACGGAAGTCGGTAGTGTGATCGGTCGTCGCAAAAAAACCGCTTGGCGCGTGTTATGTACATACAATGGGCCGCATCCTCATCTGATAGGGGGATAGCGCTGCTGCATGCACTGCCCCCTGAAGGCCGACCGCTCCCTAGAGAGATGTTGGACCTTCTGCCCCCCGACCGGCGACCGTCAGGGGGGAATTAGCGACTAATGGCTAGTAGATTCGCGCGCGCGACGACCGACTGGCTCCCACGCTCAACGGCGGTGCAGTCATCGACGGGGTTTACCCCTGGAGCAATTGGCCGGATAGAGGGGACCTCCCCTAACTCACAACTCCCTCACGAGCGCTCCCACAGCGCCGCGGAAGAGGAGGAAAGTCTGTCTGATGTTACTCACCAATTTAAATAATAAAATGAGAAAATACCTATTTGACAAAGGGTAATAATATAGCGTTGTTAATATAATGATAATATTGTAACGGCTTTGAGTATTTGTGATAATTTGCATTTCATTGTATTGAGATGACCAGTCTGATATTCAAAGTGAAGGTATTGAAATATTGTATTAAAATGAAGTAAATACTTAATTAAAATTTTGACATGTATTTAGATATGGATATTATAACTTGAGTATGTAATGACAATGTAAACCTACATATAATAAAAGTCGAGTCCGCGTCTGTACATTGAATAAATCTTGAAAAAAGTTCCATATGTTTTTCTAGTTCATTGTCTGTCTATCGGGTCTGTCCGTGCGCGATGGAATCGATAACTACTGAACCGATTTTAATGAATTCCTGAGCTGGATCAAATATACTGTTCTTGACACGAAGAAACACGAAAGTTGTAACTAAAGTGAAGCCAAAGTAATTATTGTTTAAACATGACACTTGATGACTTTTTTTATGGGACTTTGGCTGTATATACAGACCTTTACGGCGTCACCGAATAGGGTGGTAAGCTTCAAAGAGCTCTAACCAAAAGGTAAAGGATTACTCCTTCACGTGTGGGTGCGATTGATCTAAGGGTCTGCCCCTGGGGTATGCACCTCGGCTTAGGTCAACGCTGCGTTTGTAACTATAGAAGGGGTCGACCAATCACCCGGGTATACCCGGGCCGTTCGAAAGTTGTGTCTTCGTCCCCGCCATGTTTTCAGAATTCACAGTTTTCACCTCCCTGTGTCTCCCACACAGGAAACAGGAAAACAAAAAGGAATAGGTGTGTTTGTTGGTGTATGTAACTAAGTATTCACTAATCGCGTGTGCATGTTTCCTGTGTAGGAGGGAGGGAGGTGCTGCGTGCATGAAGGTATACATACACCACCATACATTTTTGTTCGCGGATTGTTGCAAAGTAGATCCTTGGTTTGTAATAATTGAGTTCCGCAAAGTAACGTAAGTAATAAGTCTTGATATTTTTTGCCATTAGTGTAGCGTTTGTGGTGTCCATTGGGTAAATAAAACACGCCTTTGATCACTCAAAAGGTGAAGTAGGTAATGCGTCCGGCGCACGTCCGAACTTGCTCACAGCTAGCGCGTGACTGTCCGGTGCCGCATACGCTAGTAACATTTGTTTGTACAGGGCAACGAACTGCTAGTCCCGCGCGTGCCAAAGGAGGAGCACCGGCCGCACGAGTGCCCGGTGTGCCACCGCCGGTTCAAGCGGCGGCAGCACCTGAAGGTGCACGCCAACGTCCACGCGAAGGTGGAGCCCACCATCTGGTGCTCGCTGTGTCACGCAGGTGAGGATTAATATATCTATACCAATACTAATACAAGTCTCTCGAGAGATTACATTTAAATATTACATTAAACAAAACCTCCATAAAAAAGCTTTCTATAAAATAACTACTTGAACGATAGAAACTCAATAATAATGTACCTTGATCAAATTATAAAAATTGTTAAATTGGAAAGAGTAACTGCTGAGTTTCTTGTCGTGTGCTTCTCGGTAGCATCAACATCACAGAACAGATAAAGGAGGATAGAAAGGCCATCGAGTCAGTTTTGAAACAAAACCACTGTCGCCAGTTACCCACACTTAGATACACGTTATTATTACCTTTACATAAAATATTCATCAGCCATTGGTCAAATTGCACGAGAATCGCAACTTTTAAAAACTAACCTTAGCATTAAATCAATAAGGATACTTTTTGCTCGCGTCAAGCTGTAGAATTGTGCAAGTTTTGACCTTGTCGACACTTAATGTTGCCAGTAAGTGTTTTGCACAAATTTCGTGCAATAATAAGATTTTAGAGGTTCTTCATAGGATTCATAATGAAACTCGTGATCTGTCCGATTGTCGAATGAATAATTTATTTGTAAAATCACCTATTTATATTTACATTTTCTTTCATACATACTACACTATTTAAAACACTATTTTGACGACCGCGTATATGTTTCATATTAACAACGTAGGTAACTGGTAACTGGTTCGAAGGTATGAGGTATCCGTGTGAGGTATTCTTGAGGTATTCGGAGGTATTCGGAGGTAAGGTAACTGGTAGGTACTGAACCACTACAAGATTAGTAAAATAGAGTATATTTTATTTTACTGTATTATTTATTTATTTATTTAACCTTTATTGAGCCAAAAGATGCCTAACGGCGGTGAAATTAATAAATAAAAGTGAAGAAACAAAATTTACTGCATATTTGAGAAAATTGATCGTGCAATTTTATATGTTATTTACTGGTAACCCAACTAGAGATGTAAACATATTTATCGATAAATATATTTTGAAACTTGTTTAGAGTTATGTAGGTACCTATAATGCTACATCCGCATAAATGACTCTTTTAAAAGTAACACTGAAAACATATGCAACTTGAGTTTTGCTTCCTTTAGGTGTTGCGCCTGTTCCATACATCTTATTAACATGCATTTTTTTTATTATCTTCACATGAAAAATTACATTATAATTATTTATTTTATTAAAAAGTTTCAGAGTGAGTGTACGTACTTAAATAAATACACAGGTACAGTTTTAATATATACAGTTGCGCGACGAATGTACTTGTGCAGAGCAAAGATGGGGACTCTTTTGTATTCGAATTTTTTACAATAAATTAATGCAATCTTATATTTAAATTATTTTTCTTTAATAGCTTTGGTAAAGTCTGTAATATGCTTCTCAGTAGAATATAATACAATCTGATGATAAGTAATGTTGCTAAATAATTGAGTTCCGACAAAGTTGCGCAAAATCGAGTACAGTTGTTCCAAAGTGGTACATTGTTTTTTAGGGATCCAAATTTTCTACCCGTTACATTTATCCAATGCTGGTTATTAGGATCCTTTGGAAACCTAAAATAAATACATAATATAAATTAGTACTAAATTACTTATTTAGTACTACACCTACTCCGTGAAATTAAGTATTTACACCTGAAACTACTTTAATTACGTACTCAAGATCAAGACTTATCGAAAAATTTATCTTATACTTTCACAACACTATCTCGCTGCGAACGAACTCGACAGAACATCGTGACGTCATCGCATTCTGTAGGACAGAATACATTGCGCACGAACTATGTGTTCACGTGGATTACTTGCGTACTTTACCGGCAATGTATATTTTTCGTGCAGCTCTTCGCACCACCGCAGTCCGAAAGCGACTAAAAGTATGCACGCGTGATTTCAGTTGAAGTATGATTGTTTAATCATACTTGTTGGCGCGCCTGTCACGCCCACATTTCCATTCTATCCTCCTTTATCTGTTCTGTGATCAACATCAACAACTGTGCTTTGCTAAAAATTACAATCGACGCGAGCCATTTGGCTACGGACGTTACTCAACTTCGCTATAAGTTTGTCCTTTTGTATTTCTTGGAAAATTATAGTATTTTTTTAAATTATCGTAAGTTTCTTTGGTTTACTCAATTTTGGTCACCACAACCCTTTCTTTGTCCCACTGTTGGGCACGGGTCTCCTCTCAGAATCGGTAGGATTAGGTATTAGTACACCACGCTGGACAAGTGCGGATTGGTAGACTTCACATGCCTTCGAGAACAATATTACTATTTATGTATATTAATTTATTTTGAATAAATATCAGTTAAATATATATCAAATGTTTTCGCCGTCAGGTTTCTTCAACAACGTGCAATTCGAAGGCCACAACTGCCCGGGCGCCACGCCCGAGGTCACGATGGGAGAGCAGGACCAGAACGATCAGGACGCTGACGCCATGCAGCCGGTCACCTCCATCCGGGACGCCAGGAAGGAGAACAATTACCCTTCGGAATTTATTGAAGTCGTTGAGGTATATATTATAAATAAATAAATTAATTAATAAAAAACACCGTTGGGCACGGGTCTCCTCTCAGAATGGGAGGGATTAGGCCTTAGTCTACCACGCTGGTCAAGCGCGGATTGGCAGACTTCACGTACTCAGCTCGCTGCGACCCATAGACGTCCCACTGCTGGGCACTGGTCTCCCCCACAGACACAACTGCGTGAGGTCTAAAGCATACTCCACCACGCTGCTCAAATGCGGATTGGTGGAGGGGTTAGTGGCCAACCCGTGTCGAATGTTCTTAAGCCACCCGAGGGTCTTCGACAAGGCTTAACGACTGTTTCCATCATTGAAAACAACCGGGACCGACGGCTTTACGTGCACGGTAGCGTCCATGAAATTTTGCCACTAGCGGTTACCCATCCACAAACCGACCGCACCCGTCGTTGCTTAACTCTTTCGATCACATTGAATCGACCCGAGCCATTGGGCTATATGCCTTCCGAAGCACGGTAGAGTCCATGAAATTTTGCCACTAGCGGTCACCCATCCACAAACCGACCGCGTCCGTCGTTGCTTAACACTTTCGATCACATTGAATCGACGCGAGCCATTGGGCTACGGACGCTACTCACTTACTAACAGTCAACTAATAGCTCAATATCGTATATACCAGGTGGAAGAGAACGTGAAAATAGTGGACGAGAGCCACATAGCGCAGCTGCAGGACGAGGAGATAAACATACCGACGCCGCTGCGCGTGTTCGTGTGCAAGTTCTGCTCGAAGCCGTTCAAGCGGAAAGACCACTACCGCATCCACCTGCACATACACACCGGCGTCAAGTCCTTCTTCTGTCCGCACTGCCAGAAAGGTACTGCTTATTATATACTAGTGGACGTTACTGGAGGTTATGCTAATAATAAATTCAGTCAGTATCCAACCGGTCTTTCATTATACACTACACTGGCGACGAGGATGGGATCCTACGCGTGCAAACAAATGTTATTTAAGATAGAGTATAAGATAAATAGATATTGGTTTCACTTTGTTGGACTTTTGTAAGGGGGGAGATATGGAGGGTATGCTAATAATAAAGTCAGTCAGTATCCAACCGGGCTTTCATTATACACTACAGTTACATCATCGATCTATTATTATTTATTGATTTATTGTAAAAAAACAAAAAGTTTTTACAAAGGGTGGAATGAATGACTAGCGGCATTGTCTACCAGCCTAACCAACTATGTATTGCTTATTGAAATTCATATTGAATATAAATAAATATCTTGGACATTCTCACACACGACCATCTGACCCCGAAGTAGGCGCGAGCCTGTAATATGGGTGTCAGAGACTGATATACATACATAGATATTTTTAAATACATACTTAAATAGATAATATTAACATCCAGACAGAGAACAAATACAAATGTTCGTCACACGAATATTTGTCCTGAGTGCGATTCGAACCCACGACCCCTGGCGCAACAGACAGGGTCACTACCGATTGCGCCAACGGGCCTGTCAAAATAGGACGCCCGCAGCTTCGCTCGCGTGGAATTAGATATAATAATAGAATCTTCTTAACGCGTTAGCTTTAGCCACACAAATTTGTAATGAATCCGTAAATGTTATCTAGGGGTTAATTTTACACCCCAGGGTAACATTTTTACAATCTTTGAAAATATTTTCGCTTCAGTCAAATTCTAACCGCCTGTTAACCTAAGACAATTTCTAATAGTTAATGTAATAATAATTAAAACTTACGATTTAGCTGTATCGTTAATGTATTAAATCAGCACCAGTGATAATTCACAATTATTAACTACTAGTGGACGCCCGCAGCTTCGCTCGCACGGAATTAGACATTCACTAACTACAGCAACGGCAAAGTTTCATATTAACTTAGCACCCCCGTTTTACCCCCTTAGGGGGTGAATTTTCAAAAATCCTTTCTTAGTGCTCCCCTACGTTATAATAGTAACCTCTATGCAAAATTTCAAGTTTCTAACCCTTATAGCCTAAGCCCTGCGTTGATATGTCAGTCAGTCAGCTTCTCCTTTTATATTCCGGTTACACTTCTTTAGAGGCGACCATCTTAGTCCTCAAGGGTAGCAACACATCTGTGACTGACTTAGAACGAGACTCCTACTAACAAGTACTAACTGGACTATTACTAACACCAACTAACAGGACTAACTATCACTAACAGTCCCCAGTCCTCATACCTACTAACGAACTGACCAACTAATGTTCTAATTAACTTTCTCAACTAATTGGACTAACCATCCCAATCCCTAATTGAGTCTTGTTCAAAGTCAGTCACAGTTGTCATGGGCGGCAGCGGATGGGTGGTTCTGCAAGCTCGTTTGCTATCTTTTATCCATAAAAAAAAACCCCCGTTTTACCCCCTTAGGGGGTGAATTTTCAAAAATCCTTTCTTAGTGCTCCCCTACGTTATAATAGTAACCCCTATGCAAAATTTCAAGTTTCTAACCCTTATAGCCTAAGCCCTGCGTTGATATGTCAGTCAGTCACCTTCTCCTTTTATATATGTATATAGATATAGATAGTGGACGCCCGCAGCTTCGCTCGCGTAAAATTAGACCCATTAACGACGTCTGATTGCGTTCGGGTTGCCCACTTGACTTCGAAAACGGCAATGTTTCATACTAACTTTGCACCCCCGTTTTACCCCCTTAGGGGATGAATTTTCAAAAATCCTTTCTTAGTGCTCCCCTACGTTTTAGAAGGAACCCCTGTGCAAAATTTCAAGTTTCTAACCCTTATAGTTTAGGCCCTGCGTTGATATGTCAGTCAGTCAGTCAGTCAGTCAGTCAGTCACCTTCTCCTTTTATATAATATATAGACTAGTGGACGCCCGCAGCTTCGCTCGCGTGGAATTAGACGTAACATTACCTAAATACAAAATTTCATTGAAATAATGTAGGTATAGGTATACGAAAAACTTTTATACCTACTAACTTTGCACCCCCCTTTTTCCCCCCCCTTAAGAAATGATTTTCGAAACTCAATAAAAAAACCTTCATAGGTACTGAATTTCATTCGAATAACATCAAAAACGGCAAAGTTTCATACTAACTTTGCTCCCCCGTTTTACCCGCATAGGGGTGAATTTTCAAAAATCCTTTCTTAGTGCTCCCCTACGTTATAATAGTAACCCCTATGCAAAATTTCAAGTTTCTAACCCTTATAGCGTAAGCCCTGCGTTGATATGTCAGTCAGTCAGCTTCTCCTTTTATATTATACTCGTATTTTTAGCAACCCGAAGGGAAGATCAAATAAAATAAAAACATGTTAAACAAGTACCCACGTCGGCATCAAATACACCAAACAAATTAAAATATGGAACGTACTTACATCAAAGTAGCGTAGGTACCGACACATATCGCATGTACCGACAACCTTACCCTTCGACGGCTGAGCAGAAAGAGAGCGCTGCCGCGGGCCGCGCCCGGCCCCTTACAGGCACGGTCGGGCAGCTGACCGCTTAGCAGCTAACAATTAGATTGAAAAACTTGCAGGTTTCTACCGCAAAGACCACATGAAGAAGCACGCGCTCGTGCACGAGAAGCCCAAGCCGGCGGCGAGGGCCAAGCCGGGCGCGGCGGCGGGCGCGCGCCAGCAGCCGTGCCAGCAGCCGTGGCCGGCGCGGCCCAGGCGGCAGCTGCCCGCCCTGCTGCCCATCGACACGCTGCCGCGCAAGGACGTCCGCCCCGAGATCACGATACACGTGAGTACCGCAGCGACGGGTTGCTACCATTCGAGCGCGGCGCCAGCAGCCGTGCCCGCAGCCGTGCCAGCAGCCGTGGCCGGCGCGGCCCAGGCGGCAGCTGCCCGCCCTGCTGCCCATCGACACGGTACCGCGTAAGGACGTCCGCCCCGAGATCACGATACACGTGAGTACCGCAGCGACGGGTTGCTACCATTCGAAAAAAAAATGGTTGTCTGTAAAGTCGGTTTACGGACGATAGATTTACGTGATAACGTCATAATCATTATTTTTTACAAAAAAAAAAATATGTCTCGCACACCCTGTATACAATGTTCATGTCTCACACACCCTGTATACAATTTTCATATCTCACACACCCTGTATACAATGTTCATGTCTCACACACCCTGTATACAATGTTCATGTCTCACACACCCTGTATACAATGTTCATGTCTCACACACCCTGTATACAATGTTGTACAATTGTTGTACAATCCGATTTAACTACACGTGACGTCAGGTCAGGACACTTTATGACGTCAGATAATTATGACGTCAGATAACGACACCATGACGTCACACTTTTTCGGATGTGTTGGCGTTCATCGATTTAATAAACGTTATCACGTCAAAAATATTGCATCCGGATGATTTTAAGGACATCGCCATCCAAAAAGTCCTAGCTTACTTCAAAGCCATTGGACTGGATGGCCAACTTTAATGGGCTGGGCACAAAAGAACAGCTATGGTCGACGTGCCTAGGAACTACACGAATAAAAAAAATACCATTCGAAACCTAAGACTGTTCATTTTATAGTATGAGGTTAGATTAAAGATTTTGTACGCGGGTGACATCAAGCCGTAGTAGGAACCAGGTTAAAATAATATTTAGGAATTTCTAAGAGAAAATACCTTAAAAAGTTATTAATACATATTTCTAAAAGAAAATACCTTAAAAAATTATTAAGGTGTTTCTAAAAGAAAATACCTTATTTCTAAAAGAAAATACCTTAAAAAATTATTAAGGAATTTTACCTTAAAAAATTGTTAAGGTATTTCTAAAAGAAAATACCTTAAAAAATTATTAAGGAATTTTAAGGTAAAAAATTTAATTATTAAAAAAATATAGTCATATTCAAAACGTTTTCGCATACGAATTTCGTAGAGCTAATTATGGATACGAATATGCGAACAATAAAATAATTTTAAGTTTATGCCAATTACAAATGACACCTGCTGTAACTGTCAAGGAAAGATCGTGAGGAAACCTGCATGCCTGAGAGTTCTTGATAATGTTCTCGAAGGGGCAAATGTTGATTAAAGGGTTTTATCGATTCCCCCTAGCGTAATGGGGTGGTGGAACAATAAAAATTTAAACAAAACTTTAATTGATCCCACCCAGTGTAAACTAATCTAAGATTTTTTCTATTTAATTCCAGGCGCCCTCCAACACGAAGCTGCGCGTCCCTCTCAGCATCAAGGTGCCATACAAAATGGTGATGTCGATGGACAACGGCGAACAACGCGCCGTCACCGTCGACCCGCACGCCGACCGGCTCGCGCGCCGCTAACCGTGACTAACGGACAAGTCTTCCGTCGGTAAGCGTGACTAACGGACAAGTCTTCCGTCAGTAAGCGTCACTAACGGACAAGTCTTCCGTCAGTAAGCGTGACTAACGGACAAGTATTCCGTCAGTAAGCGTGACTAATGAACAAGTAACGGTGACTAATATACATCATTCAGTCAGTTATGGAATATTATTGGGTCACCTGGAAACGACCAACAGCTGCAACTGAACTGAAGGATGTGTATCGCCCTAATATCCAGGTGATATCGAACACCATCTGGTACTTGTGACTAATCCTGATCGAGGAACGCTGACATACATACATACATACATACATCACAATATTCGTTATGAATTTGGGCACGCATCAGAGCAGGAAATGCGTCTAAACATGGTGCTGGAACGCCTGCTGAACTATCTTTCTGGTAGCAGAATTTTTCATCCAACCACGCCTTTAACCAAAGCCGAAATCTTAAGGGATACAAGATACAGCGAGAGATGATGCTGTATGATGAGTAACTAACAGTGATTTTTGACAGTATTTGTGTCACACTTTATAAAGGCTGTTTGTAATGTCGAGTGTATCCTACGATATTAATCTCCAGTGGCAGATTGAAATTCCCCTGATTAAATATTTAATTTCTGCACTAACATTTAATTGCACTTGAGTGTATTTCTGTGTCTCCTGCAGCGATTTCAACATAGAATCTGAAATTAGTTTCAAATATAGTTAGTAAGTTGTACATATCTAAGTAGGTAAAAAAAAATTAATCATCTCTCCCAGATCTATGTAAATAACTGTCTTTTACATATAATTATATTGAAGATTTAAACATACGAAGTTGATTTAAATCGTGAGATTATTAAATTATGTATATTCTAATAAATATTGTCGCGTACTACGTGAGTATTATTTAATTTAATACCAAAACTTTGTGTGATTGCCATGTTCGTATTTAAAACGTAGCTATCGGCAGAACGTAAGGATTATTTACGTGAATATGTAAATAAGAATGATAAAAATACAAATTGAATGCGTTCAATTATATCCGATCATTAATGCCATAATTTTATTGTGATGATTTAGTTTGTGCTAAATCTATTCTATTCATTATTCTATTTTATTTTGTTTATAGCACATAAGGGGAAATGGACTTGAGATTAGTGTAGGCGCAAAATGGTTCCAATATTAATTTATGTGTAACATAAAATGTGTATCTATAATATATTGTATGAATTTAAAATTTTGATTGATTGATGGTAATATACCATGAAATAACATAAGCGGTATTAAAAATTTTAACAGCAGTAAGTTCATATACACTGGTATAACTTTTTATTTATAGTATTTTAATATTTTCCGTTTTTTATTCTAATCGACCAGTAGGTAGTCGTCGATCGTAATAGTTAAATTTTTTTCAATTTATTTTTTGTAGTTTGTCCATAAAAATAATGGAAATCGGTTGGCAAGCATAAGAAAAAAGTTACTTACTGAAGTATCTTTGTCTGTTTATGATATAAATTTTATTGTAAATCTCAATATTTTTTATTTTAATTTTTATGTAACGGTTAAATAATCATGGTAATATTTTTTTTATGCAAAGCTACTGTAAAATTTGTGCGCTGAGATTAAGCAACGTTTTACCACCAGATCCAAATAAATGTTGTCATTATGTTGATCTCAATATATAAGGGTTACATCCAAAATGTTTCCATTTTGTAACATATCTTACTTACTAAAATAAAATAAAATTATATAGATACGTGTCCCACTTTACGTCTACTAACAATTTTGCTCTGATTAACCTAACAACTACCTTCATTGGCTGTAAATAGAGAAATGGTGTTTCTATAATGAAAAACTCAGCTGAATGCGTGCATAACTTATGCAGTATCAAAGTTGTTAGTAGAACATATTTTAATTATACAACACTTTATATTTACTAGTGTTTTAAGACATTTGAAAAATCTCAAAGTTTAAGATCAAAATGATCGGTTTTCATAATTTTATATATTTAAATTAAGTGTACCTTTCGTCTTGAAGTTCCTCGTCTCTTACACAAGTTGTTGTGATTTTAATTATAAGTTAATAATTTGTGACTTTGAGTACAAAATTTAATAAAAGCTTTTTGTACATTGATGTTATAGTTTTAATTTCCCCATAATCTAATAGTAACACGTATTTTCACAACAACTGCTACATTGGGATAAGTGGCATGTTGTGTACTAAGAAGGAATATTGATAAAAACTACTAGGTATGTTAGGTACAGAATTTATTTTTCATTGAAAGAAAAGTAACGGAAAAATTCATTTAATTTATTGTAAAATAATGCAGGAGTTCTATATTAGGACAACTATAACAAATTACGATGATATTTATAATTTTGCTTGACTATTTTAAGTTTAATTAATTAAATGTATTGTAAAAAGAGTAAAATGTACAAATTGGATAGGTAACTAAACCTACGGTTAAAGTATGTAACATAACCATGATTAAAGACAAAAATTTTAAACCCCTTTTTTTATCAAACCATACATAACATCACGGACTACATACAAATAACATATACATACGTTAACATAAATAAACTACGAAGAAACTTTAATTTTGCAACAACATAACATTTCCAATTAATATAATAATTTATATTATTTTTCCAACAAAGCTAGTTCAATAATCAATCAATATAACTTCAAAAATAATTCATTTCTAACCTTTGTACTTTCGCAACTATCTTTACATATTTTAGAATTTAAAAACAATTCGGAACATTTTTAATTCTATAAAAATACTTATATATCATGTTCCATACTAATCTAGATAATATCTGCAACGATTCTTTCTAAACGAGGTATTTTTACTATATTTACACTATAATAATCCAGCGATTATAGCAATAAATAATTATTAAACTACTGAAATCACAACAAAATATGGCAGCTACATTATCTGTTGCACTAAACTTTATGGCTGTTGTGAATTTCTATGGTTGGTTTCGCTTTGCGAAAATATCCAATGTACAGCGGAATGTGCGTAGAATCAGCTGCCATTCATATAAAATATTTTCATCTATATTATTACGAGAAGGGATAACATTGTAACTTTTTTTTAAATTTGAAATGCGCGGGAGGATTTTGAAATTTGGCATCTTAAAACTCTTAAAAGTTTCTATGGTGAAAATTTTAAATGTGAAAGTTTGTAAGTTTTGATGTTTGTTACTGTTAAAGTTGTCTATCACACCGTCAACAGATGGCGCTAACACTAATTCTTAACTCGATTACACTTTTTCCGCGAAAGCTAGAGGTGAAAAAGTCCAGAAACTTAAGATTATTTCACATATTTGCGTTATAGATTATAAATCGAAAAGTTTTTAAATGTACATCTAGCGCCATCTTTATCCGTTCCAGGTGACTTAAAAAGAGAACAACAATAAGGTACAATTCCGCGGCGATCACGAGTAAACCAAATATATCATCAATGAAACAAAACATGTATATTAGCTGATTACTGAGCAAGTGTCTCGTTCGTTCCAAACTAAAGGGAAAATGCCAAAAGCTGTTATTAGCGGTGGCGTTGAGCTTCTTATCATGTGAACAGGGCAGTGAGTCATCTTAGGTCAAGGTCTCCCTAAGGTGGGCTCTAATTATTTTGCGACGGTGACAACTAACCATCAAGTATGACTGCTAGTCCGTCTGTATTAAAAAAAATTGCATTATCATCAACACTTCACGGCACACTTGCGGTTTAAAATCCACATAAAAACCTATTTTGGCATCTATTAACACAAGCAACCCACAGGTCCTTGGCATCAGTTCTAGTTCATATACAAACCATTGGCATTCCTATTCTGGTTCACAATCAAGCCGTATATGCTAGTCAAAAGCGGAGATGAGCATGTCAGGTTGAACAGAACTCTTTTTAAAGTAGTATAGCTTGAGTTACCTTTTGTGGAATCTATCGCTAATGGCAAAAGTCATCTACGCGTCAAGGTCACTCAAATGTGTTTAATTTTTCAGTGTTCACACTTCACTTCGGTTAAACGTCCCTACAAGCAAGCCACGGTCCTTGGCACACTTATTCTGGTCCACATGCAAGCTTCGCGTCCTTGGCATACCTATTCTGGTCGACATGCAAGCCACGTGTCCTATTCTAGTCAAAAGCTGTCCTTGGCGGCGGCGATGAGCGTCATGAGGTCGGGCTTGTCCTCTTGTCAGGAGGGCGCGGGCGCGGGGGGCGGCGCCCCCTGCTGCGACAGCTCGGCCTTCACGCGCCGCGCGATGTGCGAGCGCGAGTGCTTGCGGAGGTGGTCCTTGCGGTAGAAACCTGGGGGTGAACTCAATTTTGTTAAACCAAACCCAAAAACGCCAAGCTTTATGTAATTTTTAGACAGGCGGGCAGAGTATCATCTTAGAGTAGGTAAGTAAGTAACCTAATAGTGTAAAATGTCTTCTTGAATTTATTTATTTAAACTTTTTGCACGATACAAAAAGTAAAGCAAAGTGCTAAAAGACATTGCATCTAATATAACATCACATGTCATCATGATCGAACTGATTCAAAGAGGATATTAAAAAGGGTTTACGCACGGCGCATTAATTCGGCGAATCTAGGAAGGTCGTAATAAGCGGCACCTTTGTCACAGCAGCCCCCCGAGTGGGTAACAAAATGCAGCATCAGCCACTAATGTATTTGAGGGTAGAAAAGATGCAACTCAGAGTTGTCTTGGCGGGACTAGTTGCAATCCTGCCTCTTACCTTTGCCGCAACCGTTGCAGACGTACCTCTTACATTTGCCGCACTCGTCGCAGACGCGCCACTTACCTTTGCCGCACTCGTCGCAGACGTGGGCCTTACCTTTGCCGCACTCGTCGCAGACGTGCCCTTACCTTTAACGCACTCGTTGCAGACGTGCCTCTTACCTTTGCCGCACTCGTTGCAGACGTGCCTCTTACCTTTGCCGCACTCGTTGCAGACGTGCCTCTTCTCCCCCGAATGGATGACGAAGTGCAACGTGAGCTGCTCCTTTCGCTTGAACGCCTTGAGGCAGACGGAGCAGGCATGCGGCCGCTCAGGGTTGTGCGACTGCTTATGCCGCGTCAGGTGGTCCTTGCGCTTAAGGGCTGCGTTGCAGATATCGCAGATGTATCTGTTGTAAGAATAAGAATAAAAATGCATACTGCTAAATGCTAAATAAGTTAGGACTAGGGAATTTTGCTAATAGTACTCTGGAGTAGCTCTGTGTGGACAAGGGCAACTTAAAAAGAATAACAAGAATAAGACCAAATGCCTATCACAGCCAAGTAGTTTAAGGATAGGTACTAAGTAATTTTTTTTTATATTTACGGAAGTCGATTCAGATTCATTTATTTTTCATTAACTCTAACTTGACTATTAACTAACTTCCACTTTCAATTTCTAAAAACTAAATGCTAGTGTGTTTAACATCTAATCTCTTCTCACATCTCATCTCATCATGGGTATTACAGGAAGATTTTAGAAAGGTTTTAACAACCTTCCTCTTTTTATTCATTTGTATTTTGAGTTGCAGTGCTGAATAAAGGACTGTAATAAACGACGCATTGAGTGCCTTCTGAACATAGAGATTTCCCACTTATTGAAGGGCAGCTTGTGCTCCTTTTTCCAAGTCGTGATGTCCATTCAAGAAATTTTCTTTCCCGGATATCAGTCTTTCTAACGACGACTTCTACTTCTCCCAGTTCCTTACAAGTCGGATAACTTCTAAAGTTTTCTGCTCAATACCATAAACCGGTACAAACCCAACGTACCGTCTCTCCATGGTGTGTCCGAGCAAGTGCTGCTCCAACAGTCCTCGCTCGGGATACGCCATGTGGCACTCCGGGCAGCAGTATAGCGTGCTGCCATCTGCGGAACATCCTTATAGTTAGCAAAACTCACAACTCCTTAAAGCGAAATAAAAATGTTCATTTCATTTCATTCCAAGAGAAAGAGTGAGTTAAGAAGTGGTGCAAAATCTCCATCACACACACTTCATGGATCTCCAACAAAATCTAATCTACGCATGGATCCAAATGGACATTAAACCGTAGTCTTAGCGAAAGATGAAAATAAGATTATTTACAACATTACATTTTTTTTAAATTTTGCTTTTCAAATTTAATTTAAGCTCTCCGCACGTGACCGACTTTTTGACCGATTTTCGCACCTACTAAACTGACCATGTGAAAGGAAATATCGAGAAAACCACAAAAAGTCGGTCTTGTGACCCTTAACCTAACCATTAAAGTCGCCCGATCACGAGCCTTTCTATACGACTATCTGGGCACAACCCTAACAACTAACATGTATTTTTTTTAAATAAAATTGTTTGTTGCTGTGCTGAGTCGGATCTCCACCGGCTTGGACCTCTACTTCTTTTCCTTAGCGACCATCTTCCTAGTCCGGCGCGGGACTTGCACTTACGTTCTGACTTACAATCAAGATGTGATGCTTACCCATCAAAGAGGTGAGTCGGATCTCCCACGGCTGGTACCTCTGTTTCTTCTCCTTAGCGATCTTCTTTTTGAGCCAGTGCATGACTTGCGCTCATGTTCTGGTTCACAATCATCATCAACATATATCCAACATGTGCTTGCTTACCCAGCGCAGTGGTGAGTCGGATCTCCCCCGGCTTGGGCCTCTGCTTCTTCTCCTTAGCGACCTTCTTCTTCTTCTTAGGACGAGGAGCAGACGCGACAAGCACGCGATCACCAGCGCTGATGTTCGGGTTCACGATCGTTGTGGTCTGTACCACCACGCTGTTCACTGTCGGCTGAATCTATAGGCATTTTGGATATCATCATTGCTAAACCTTTAATTGCCTCATTATTTAGCTCGTATCTCCTCTTGGGATGAAAGTCGTATAAGGTAATTTTAAGTCGTATAAAGATTTGAACAAGGGCTACTCAAGTCCAATCATTTAATTTCATTGCTGTTAGCTACTGCTGTTACTACAACGCGGTGATGGGATTTATTAATGGGTAACCTCGCATATGACCGAATATCTTTGGGAACCATAACACTACTTGACAAGATTTTCCCTCATCCATACTTCCAGACTAATGCGAAAGTAACTCTGTCTGTCTCGCTTTCACGCCAAAACTACAGAACCGATTTAAATGAAATTTGGTACACAGCTAGCCTAAGAAAGGACATAGGCTACTTTTTAATTGGTAAAAAGTGTTGTAAAGAGGTGAAAAGGGGGATGAAAGGTTGAATAAAAGTATTGTCATTTTCAGAACTAAAAGCATAAAATGTATATTCTAGGCTGTTGATTAGATATAAATAAATATGGCATTCAAAGTTTGTAAAAATGTTTCCCTTAAGGGTGACCACAAAGTAAAATAAACAATGGGGATAACACATTTACGGATTCATTACAAATTTTTGGAGCTAAAGTTAACGCGTTAAGAAGAATCTATTATTATGTCTAATGCCACGCGAGCGAAACTGCGGGCGTACACTAGTAAAATATAAAAGAAAGATTAAGAAACTCACAGTAAGCGTATTGATCGAGGGCAAGGTAGGCGCGACGGTAGCCGCGGCCGGCTCCTCCCGCTTCTCCACACCATTGGCGGAGTACTTGAGCAGATGGTGCAGCGGCAGCGGCAGCGACGACAGGTAGTCCGCGACGCCGTTGCCCAGCGTCTGCCAGGTCGAACTGTCCGACACGTCGCCGATGCCTGTAGACACCAGTAACGGACTATAAAATAAATAAATAAATATCTTGGACATTCTCACGCACGGCCATCTGAAAGTAGGCGCGAGCCTGTATTATGGGTGTCAGAGACTGATATACATACATAGATATTTTTAAATACATACTTAAATATATAATATTGACATCCAGACACAGAACAAATACAAGTGTTCGTCACACGAATATTTGTCCTGAGTGGGATTCGAACCCACGACCTTTGGCGCAACAGACAGGGTCACTATCGATTGCGCCAACGGGCCTGTCACGGAACTTAAAGAGACATTTTGTTCCGAAACAAACATTACGACAAGACATCCTTAAACTATTTATTTATTTACCAGTGGACGCCCGCAGCCCGTGTAGTACTGACCCATTAACGACGTCTGCCCGCGTTCGGGCTGCCCACTTACTTACTTCAAAAACGGCAAAGTTTCATACTAACTTTGCACCCCCGTTTTACTTTTTTACGTTTTTTACGTTTAGGGGGTGAATTTTCAAAAATACTTTCTTAGTGCTCCCCTACGTTATAAAAGGAACCCCTGTGCAAAATTTCAAGTTTCTAACCCTTATAGTTTAAGCCCTGCGTTGATATGTCAGTCAGTCAGTCGGTCAGTCAGCTTCTCCTTTTATATATATATATTTATTTATTTATTTAATTTTCATGTCACCTTATAGGCTAACATAGGGCCAACATAATGCCTAATGGCATTTTCTACCAGCCAACCCTGGGTGGATATAGAAAATTTGCTGGTGGCAAATTAATAAAATATACTAATGGAAAATCTTTCTGATCTAGACTTACCATCCTAGTCCCTATTAATCTTGTTCAAAGTCAGTCACAGTTATGATGGCCGGCAGCGGATGGGGTTGTGCAAGCTTGCTACCTTAGCTACAACCCATAGACTTCCCATTGTTGGGCATGGGTCATAGCTGCGGGAAGTCTAGAGCATACTCCACCACTCCAGCATCGGCGTTGATTTGCTATAGATTATATCCATAAAAACATAATAAATATACTGTTAAAATGTTTTTTTTTTTTCTCGTGCATTGTCATCGGAACCAAATATGTGTGCCGAAATTCAGCTCGATAGCTTCAGTGGAAGTGGGTGAAATATTGATTGCAAGATTCCAGGACATACATACATACATACATACATACATATACATACATACATACGAGTGAAGTTAAATAAAAGCTTTAAATAATAAAAAGCAAGGGCACTCACTGATGAACTCAGAAGGCATGGCGGCAGTGCGCTCCGGGCGCGCCTCCTGTTTGATGGCGCGCGCGAGCGCAGCGGCCTCTTTGGGCTCGTGCAGCACAACCAGCAGCTGCTGCGCACCCTGCTGCAGCGGCGCCGACTGCGTCACTGCAACAATGCAGGTAAATACCACATAGAGTAACATTAATGCTAGGGCCACATTATCGCGCGAATATTCGTGAATTGCTGCAGCGGCGCCGACTGCGTCACTGCAACAATGCAGGTAAATACCACATAGAGTAACATTAATGCTAGGGCCACATTATCGCGCGAATATTCGTGAATTGCTGCAGCGGCGCCGACTGCGTCACTGCAACAATGCGGGTAAATACCACATAGGGTAACATTAATGCTAGGGCCACATTATCGCGCGAATATTCGTGAATTGCTGCAGCGGCGCCGACTGCGGCACTGCAACAATGCATGTAAATACCACATAGAGTAACATTAATGCTAGGGCCACATTATCGCGCGAATATTCGTGTCGTGTTGTCGCGATAAATCATCGTAGAAGTATAGCCTGGTGTCGCAAGTGTCCTTAGACGACGGCGACCACTTACCATCTGGTGGCCCGTATGTCTGTTTGTCCGACTATATTATTAAAAAGAAATTGCCACTCATGTCGCGACAACAACCTCTGATGCGCGAAGCATTCGTGTTTGACCGAATACATCGCAATGGGATGAATTACTAGGCCACATTTATCACGATAATGCGAATATTCGCGGAATTTCGATAGTGTAGCCCCGGCATCACAAAGAGACGATAATCAAACAGGATGTATAGAAATAAGATAAACACTTGGAAGACTATTAATCAAACAGTCAAGTTCTGCTGAACAATTTACGATTTCACCGTTTATCTTTACACTTTTTAAGTGTTTTAAAGGCAAAAAATGTATCGCCTAAAGACTCGCGTCGATTTTATGTGATCGACAAAGTTATGCAACGACGAGCGCGGTCGGTTTGTGAATGGATGGAGCAGAGAGGTGTCTCTGTTCTTCCGCTTCGGAGGGCACGTTAAGCCGTCGGTCCCGGTTGTTTTCAAAGGTAAAAACAATCGTTTAAGCCTTGTCGAAGACCTTACGGTAGCTTAAGACATTCGACACTGGGTGGCTACAAACCCCTTCACAGCTAACCTCCCGTAGCTGTGTGTGGGGGAGACCCGTGCCCAACAGTGAGATGTAGTTAATAAGCTTTATATAGCGTCTGAACTGTACCTTGGTGCTGATGCATCATAGCCATGAGTTCGTGATCGTCGCGGCACGCGCGCTTGTCTCGCTCCCGCGGCTGCTCCTGCCCGTAGCCGCCGGCGTACGCGATGTTGCCCATGTTCACCGAAGACGATATCGTCTGGTACTTCACGCCCGTGTTCACTGCTGCTGACGAGACAAAATAAGGATTCACTATCAGTCAGAATGACAGATTTTACACCATTGCCTAAAATCTGTCATTCTGACTGATAATGTTATTTACCTTGTTGTTAAATTACGTACACTCGTCTAAAATTAGAGGATAATGGCTAGATTAATATATAGCAGATGAATAGCTAAAGCAATCTGCTACCTGATTCAGATTGATATCGGGTCAGTAACGTTCACAGGAGGTAGGTACCCAAAAAAAGTTAAAATAGACGTCGTTCATACACGTTTGATAAAATTATTAATTAGTCCAGCGTTGGACTGTAAACTTTTAAGGGTGAGCACTGCCGTAGTTTCTATTTGATCTCTTTCCACTTGTGTTCAGTGATGTGAAGTCGTTAACAAAACCAAATAAATTTCTATTATTTTCTGTCCCCGCGACGCTATTAAAAACCACAAAGTAAACAAACCGGAGTGTGAGGGCGCGATGTTGGCGAGCCCGACGGGCTGGGCCGCGCTGACCACGACCAGCCCGTCCGGCCGGAACTTGACCCCGTCCACCAGCTGCACCGGGTAGCGCTCCTGGCCGCCGCCCTCGTAGCCGAACTTGGCCGCGAACTGGTGGATGGTCGGCATCGCCGCCGCCGCCGCAGACTGGAACTGCCCCGAAAACGGCGCGAAATTCATCACCACCTGAAACCGCCATCTCGTCAACCGCCGCTTACACTGAGCGGGTGCACACACTCAACCCCCGCCATTGCCTCACCCCAACCCTGTCTTTGCGCTCTATTTTTACCGGCCCGCTCCCACACCATCGACCTCGAGGGGGCCGTGGAACTGGCCCGCGCGACCGCTGATCGCGCAAGGATGCAAGATTACCTTATTTCTTGTAGAATGTTGAGTTTTCTTTAAGTTTTAATAGACGCTCGCGTTAGAAATACGAAACTGGGGACGTCGAGAGCGCGCCGCGCATATGCGCACGGCGCGGCGCATGCGCGGCGGGGGCGCCCGCCCGCACGCTGCGGACGGCTTTGTAAAATACGTCATTCATAAGTGGGTAAGGGTAGGTACCACGACGCAATTATAGGGGCTGGGGTAACTGTATACCCACCTCGCTGCGCCTTGCGCCGCCGACGGCGCTTGCAGGACCATAGTGTGCAGGACGACGCAATGCTTAGACATGGCGCGGGGTTTTATGAGGCGGAAAATTTCGGTGTCTCGCTCGATCTCCGATCTCAATGTTGATTTGATGGGTTAAGTTAATTTCAAGACCTATAATAAAATTATTATAACGGCAGTTATATAGGCTGATTAGGCTAACAATGAACAGGGCATGAATAAAACATTTCAACTTGTAAAGAATTTGACACAATGGTTGTTAGAAAGATACCTAATGAAACAGTACGACTTTATTGCATGTTTACTTTCATCGATAGCCTGCCTGTATACCAAGTATCAAAATACTTGGTATACAGGCAGGGGCGAATTCAAATCCAAATTTTCAAAAATGCAATTCAAATTTTTCAAATTCACAGCCACTTATCGAACGAAAGGCCCTCAACTCCGCATCTCACAAATTCAAATCTCAATTTACTTTACCTAGTACTAGTATAAAATGGGAATAGAATGTTAAAAATAAATTTCATACGAAGATTCGTATGTGCATACAGGAAAATTTTTCGTATACAAATATCTCATAACGGTGAAATTATAAGATATAATTCGAAATTAAGTCTCTTTTTCTTATTTTTAAAATTTTATTTTTTCGGATCAATTACACTTGGCGTAGATATAAAATCCGATATAAAACCGTTCAACTACTGTTGGTGCAATTTGCAGTCTTCGTGAAACGATTAAGTTCTATTACACATTGTAAGTTTTTACTTTGCACAAAAAAAAATAATGTGATTTGAAAAATGGCTTGGTAAGCCATTTTTCAAATCACATTACAACTGGTTGTCCGGCGAAATTATAAATCAACCCATAATCCAACTGGTCCAACGCAAGAAATTAAGTGGTCCTACTAGTTGTACCAACAGGAGTAAATTCATCCATGGAACAGCTCCTGTATTTTGAGACAACTATCAAGAAAACTAGTACTCTCAATTCAAATTATGTATTTCAATTTTTCAAAATTTTACCTGCCTAGTTAGTACAGCGTCGCAAGCGCGACTGCTTAAAAAGAGGTCCTGGGTTCGATCCCCGGGTAACAAATATTGGATTTTTCTGTCTTGAAATGCCCGGTAACAGCTCAGTCTTGATCTGTGCCCGGTGTATTGCAATAGGCTCACCACCACATGTGACCTAAACATAAATGGTAAAAATTGGGTGTGCTAAACATCCCTTCGGGGAAATAAAGGCGTGATGTTACCTTCAATTTTACTGTTTTAAAAAAATAACCAGTTAGAAATAAATCAGAGAAAAATTAGTATTCCTGATAATTTATTTCCCTGTGGTACAAACCAGTTACTTATAATAAACCAGTTGGATTCAGCAGGACCATAGGTATATCGTTGCGACCCATAGACGTTCCACTGCTGGGCACGGGTCTCCCCCGCAGACATAGCTGCGGGAGGTCTAGAGCATACTCCACCACGCTGCTCCAATGCGGATTGGTGGAGGGCCAGGGCCATTAGTGGCCAACCCAGTGTCGAATGTTCTCAAGCCACTCGAAGGTCTTCGACAAGGATTAACGACTATTTCCACAATTGAAAAAAACCGGGACCGACAGCTTTACGTGCCCTCCGAAGCACGGTACCCCCCCCCCCCATAGGTATACAGGTCCTAATAATAAAGTAAAAAAAATGCATTCAGACAGATGTAGCATGGGTGATTTACTTCCCCGTGATAAATTTGATGATAGCAGTTGTACCACTGGTCTGTAGCGCAAGAGATAATGTCGACAGCTGTCGGCTCACTTTTATTTACAATAATTTTGAGTTAGTAGCCAGACCAAAATCTATCCAACTCACCTTTGGGTTTGAACCGGGACGAACGGTCCCGGTTCAAACCCAAGCAGCACGCACCAATTACTTTTCTAAGTTATGTGCGATTTAAGAAATTAAATGGTACATGCTGTAACGTGAAGGACTCATCGTGAGGAAACCTGCATGCCTCAGAGTTCAATGTTCTCGAAGGTATGTGAAGTCTGCCAATCCGCCCTTGGCCAGCGTGGCGAACTAAGGCCTAATCCCTCCCATTCTTAGAGGAGACCCGTGCCCAACAATGGGACAAAGAATGGGTTGTGGTGATGGTGGAAGGGTTTAATAAAAGAAATTTTATGAAAATCAGTGACTTTATTTTTTAATCTCATCATAATAAATATTAATTTTCATACAAAAGGTACACTTAAAACTCAGACGTTTAATTGTCTATTTATTATGCCTTAATCTTATAATACTTCAGACTAAAATTAAAGAAAAATATATGTATATAGTTCTAGGTCGCTAAGAAAAGGTTGTTATTCAATGTTTATGGAATACATAACATTGACTGTATCCATATGATATGGTATTTTAAGTGTATCTTGAAGTGTATACGTCCCTGAGGAAAAAAACAATTAAGTTACTTAGAACACATAGGGTTCAATTGTGATGTATCGGCGATCGGGCTAAATGGCTAACAAAATATGTACAGTCTTAAACTAATTATGTAATACTAAAATAAAAAATTCGACGATACTAAGAAATAAAATTGGAGCACCTTATACAATGATTTAGAAATAAAGTTCTTCAGATTAAAAGGTCAGAATGATTTGATTGGGTCAATCCATTGTGCTTTTTGTAAAAATAAACAACATAAAAAAGTAGATATAAACTGGCAAAAGATTAATATTATTAAATATTTTGTATATTATCTCGATTCAGACAACATAAATCAAAATAATATGCGTGTCTCATTAAACACAAACATCAAGCTACAACCATTTATTATATAAAAATAAACATGCAATGATTACCAACTAAAAGATGCCTACTAAAATTAACTTAGAATCTAAGTACAAAAATATAATTCGAAATCAATCTAGAGCTAGGTTAAAGCTGGTGTTAATATCGTGTGATGAAAGGTTTACGCGCAATCACAAATACTTATGACAAATTTATGGTTACCCTAGTAGCCAGACCCTCCACGGTATAGTTCGCGCCACGGATTTTGAGCTCGCATTACTCGAATTACTATTCTTACTGAATTTTCTTAGTGAAAACTGTAGTCTTGAATAAGATTGTTACTTACCGTACGTCATTAGAAGTAGACAGTCGGTATATTTAAAATAATGTTATAGATATTACTAGTCTTCATTTAGTTTTAGGAGTTAACTGAATCTCCAGAAGTTGACTGAAAGGAGGACATTATTAATAACAAAAGACATAATTAATTACAATTACTAGTCTTTATCTTTTACATAATGTTATAACTAATTCGTTATTGTAATGATCTCAAGTTTGAATATTATAACAATACTCCACGTGTTATTTTGTTACTGTAGAATATTCTTACTGTAAATAATTTCATGAAACAACCATATTATTATTTTCAATAATAAAATATAGGCTATATTTCAGGCTTATGTTCAGGCACTTACGTGCAATATAACAATTGCTCACGTAGCCGTGATGCTTCCAAAGCTTTGATATCCCTGGCACGGACTTAACTTACAATTTTAACAGACTACACATGTCGGTAATGTTTTATTTTAGAGGCTATCATAAAATCATATCATAAAATTTGTTTTTTTTTTTCTAAAACGAAACGTTATTACATTATTGAATGTTCTGGGCCTTGGCTTTATCACATTTTGTTAATCATATATATTTTTTTACTTTTCTTAAGCAGAATGTTAAACTTACAAATAAAAAAATAATTTACTATTACATAACCTACACCATTTGCAAAATACCATTTTGGTCGTATTACTATTTAAATGGTACGAACAATTTATTTACATGGAATTTCTTTTCATATTCTAATATTATTGCCAAATTCAAGGCTCTTCAATTGAATCAGGTAAATCTTTACAACTATAGCACATTAAAATTATTTACGTATTTAAGTATCAATGTCACTCAAGGTTGCAGGTAACTTGCTTGAGTAGTTCAAGGTTCGATATGGAAGCCACGTAATTTAAAAGGTTCTAGATACTGACAGTTTCAAAAGCAGACCGATAAATAATAATGGTTGAAAGTATATACTACATACATAATCGATATCAAAAATAAATATGAGAAAATAGTATACCTAAATATCACAGTAAAATTAATTTTAAAATTTTATTTTACGATGATAAATGATATTACACAAAATTGAAAAGTAGTAACACAGTTTATAAATTTATGAAATAAGACTTAAAATGCTGTTTAATAAAAGTTTTGGGGGTATTATTTTTTGTTGGTAAAAATACCTTTCAAATAAATTGATATTTAACGAACGTTGGAAAACTATATTTTCCAAGGCAGAGGTTTTATTTATTTACAGCGGTGTAAATTCAGGTAACAACTACCGAATTCACGTGAAATATAACGACGCGACGTACAACATTATGTGTTATTTATATTGATCTCATTTCTCACTGAATCCTTACCAGTAAACGAAAATAATTCTGCAGGTTCTTCCAATCACACTGACATTAAAATTTATATAAAATCAATAATAAAATAACATGTGCTTTTAGTATTCCATGTTTTTTTTATATGAACGGTAAATGTAAATTTTAAGGGGTAGTCTGAGATAGATACTTACCTTATTAAAATAGTTTTCTGAACATTTCACTTAGTTGTGCAGCTTCTTACATACAAACAAACAGTGATATGCTAAGTATTGTCCGTTATTTACTATCATAATAATAATTATTACAAGTTGCACTGTAGACCGATATTGTAACCAATTATTTACTACTAACATAAGAATTGAATTTGGAAGATATTCACATCAGTCTATATCAGTATACACGTAAACATACACATTTAACCACATTCATTTTCAAAGTTAAACCGAAATTGAATGAATGCAACGTAAAGTATGACAAAAAAAGTTTGTAAATTATTAATGTTTTTATTTTTTTTATTTTAAGCGCGAACTTTTTGAGAATCATATTCATATTAATAAAACAATTAGTTCACACCCTACCATGTTTTATGATTTGAAAACATGATTAACTAGGTTAGCTAAATACAATAAAATTTAAGCATGATTTTCAAGGTAAAATTCATTAGGTTCTTGGTAAAATTTTATGTGAATCTACCTCAATAAATTATGTTTTAATACTTAACCGTAATAAAAGTTAATAATATAATATAATGCATATTTATGTTTTTGTGCAAAGAGTATAAAATCAATTAATTTAAGACAAAAAAGGTAAGATAACTTTTTTGCTGTTTTCCCATTTAACCATTTAACCAACATGCCTTATTAGTAAGGATGGCCCTTCACGATTAAGATTTAAGAGACAAGTCTTCAACATGTATTAGTATATAATAAAATACACAATGCATTAAATTACTATCGAGAGCATTCATTAACTGACCGAGAAATTATTACGATGTGTGAATTATGTTAGTACTAGTAGTAGTAATGCGAACTATAGTTAGTACATGGAGTGTGTTGAGCATCTAAATTTGAATGTAGTGATTAATAGTGATAGAGAGATATGTAGATAGTAATCTTAACTGTCGTAACATTAGAGAGACTTGTCAGTAAAGCAATTTGAATGCAACATGCAATAGATTGTTCTGATGTTTGTCTTGTCCTGGTCTTAAGCCGTAATTGGACCTCAATAGATTACAAACAATTAATTGTACTTTAAGGTTAAGTACTTTTACCCTTCAAAACATAAAATAACTGCATTGCATTGCATTGCACTTTTGGGAAGAAAAGTATCGTGTACTTTATTCAGTGCATGTTTTTTAATGTGGGCTTTTTTAATATTTTCACTGGAGCTTATTATAAGAATTATATACATGTTAGAGCCTTTGTAGGTTCTTCTAGATTTCGCCCGGGACAGTACTACCACCCACGGTACCAAGTACCAGTTCTGCTGTGTAATTATTTTTTTTAAACTAAGTATTGTATTTTCACTAGTAAAGTTTTAAAACTGGTTAAAGTTTTGTTGAGGTGATCATCTTAGTCCTCCACGGTAGTAACGCATCTGTGACAAGTCTCGTTCAGTCAGCAGTGGATTGGTAGTACTGCATGAATGTTTTATATCTTATACCCATAAACGAACAGAAATTGTTCCTTAAATGTTCTTGTTTAAACACGCTTGGACCTTTGTCATACACTTTATGCAATGCTGCCAACCTATAGAATCGAACCAAATACTTATTTAAAAATAATAATCTACTTCTTTTCTACTTAAAAATTTAAGAGAGTTCCTTACAAATTCCTAATCAAGATCGAGCGTCTGAATTCTTTTATCGTCCTTTATAAATGGAAACAACAAGGGGGCTAATAGTAATATGACGCACCGATATACACTTAATAGCAAAAATTATTGAATCATTTGCCGTAATAGAACTACTTTTGCTCGCAAGTGTAATTTTAACTGACGCTTTAATTCAACATTTGACGTCATCAATATTGTAGACCGTTTAAATACATGCAACTGTTAAAACATTAAAATTAATGCGAAACAAAATTTGTGCGTTTTAAAATAACGCCGTCCACGTCACGAAATAAATTTGTTACTCACGAATTAACGCGCTAAACCTTAATTACCGACAATGAGAGACGGATTGTCTTACGCTATATTATTATATAATACAACTAGTGTTTGTGATGTCTTTACATATGTACAAGGCTCGGGCGGAGAGTTGGGGCCGCAGGGCTGTGAGCGCCCCGAGGGCACCCTTACATCATTACTTGTGATTTATCTTCACTTGGCTGACCACCTGCAACAAAAGTTCATCACAACCTTTACTTTGTCCCACTGTTGGGCACAGATCCTGCAACAAAAGTTCATTACAACCTTTACTTTGTCCCACTGTTGGGCACAGATCCTGCAACAAAAGTTCATCACAACCTTTACTTTGTCCCACTGTTGGGCACAGGTCTCCTCTCAGAATGGGAGGGTTTAGTGGTTAGTTTTTATTTTATTATGTATATGAATAAGGTAAGGCATTTACTACAAAACAAAATTGCGTGATTTATTGTGGTGCTTTACTTTCGTTGCCTGAGAGTTGTGAATAACGTTCTCTAAGGCATGAGAAGTCCAATCCGCAATTGGCCAGCGTGGCGGCGTGGTTGCTGGTTGGCTACTGTGGGACATTGAAACCTGTATGCCTAAGAATTTTACATAGTTCTCAATCCGCATTTAGCCCTTACCCTTACCCCTTCTGTCTCATTCTAATAGAGGATTGCTGCGACCCATAGACGTCCCACTGCTGGGCAAGGGTCTACCCAACAGACTATGCTGCGGGAGGTCTAGAGCATACTCCACCACGCTGCTCCAATGTTCTCAAGCTACCCGAAGGTCTTCGACAAGGCTTAACGACTGTTTCCACCATTGAAAACAACCGGGACCGACGGCTTTACGTGCACTCCGAAGCACGGTGATAGAGATACCAGGTATTTATTTATTTATTTATTTATTATTACTTAAAATAGTTATACAGGTAAATTGAAACATAAAAAGTTTCGCATAAACTGACATGAGTTTTTTAATGTATCATACCGGTACCCGGTACATGGTATATAGTACCAGATTGTGGTGAGGAAAAGTGTACTTACGCGGGGGGTCACGAGTGCTGCGCGAGCAGCGCGTCGAGCTGCGCCTGCGCATCGCCGGCGGACACCTCCGACTGCGCCTGCGCTTGCGCCTGGACATACAATTGTATCAATCGACTTAGTTCAATATCAAGAGAAAGACTAAAGGCACAAAGGTTTCGCTGTGATAATCCAGCCGTAAGCGCTAATTGGTTTGAATGAATGAATGAATGAATATAAATTTATTTCGTCAAATTAGGACTGTTACAGAAGTATTGTACAATAATATGCCTATAAAATAAATAAATAACAGTATAATCTGCCGAAATAGGGCCACACTCAGCTATGGTCGCAGCGAACTACGACCGCTGGTTTTCAGGGCGACCCAGCGTATTGAGAAGTTCGGACAGTAAGTGTACTAAAATTTATTAACTAAATATACAAAAATTCTTTAAAACGAATTAAGTAGTTCTACAATATAAACAGTTTAGGATCAAATTTATTAATACATATTACCTACCATAATTAACCTACCCACATACTGACTAATAATAAGTAATACATAACGGGTACTGAGGGTACAAACGAGCGCATAAGGGTATTGCAGCTTATTTTTAGGTTATTTCGTGTATCCTGTATGTGTGTGTGAGTTGTGTGAAAGTACCGTGTGTGTCTCTCTGTCCCTATCTGTGTGTGTTGTGTGTCTCATTTCTGTGTGTGCGTGCGTGTGTGCTTGTGCGAGTGAAATTTTTGAGTTTATGTGTGTGTAATTTATCTATTATTTGCCAGCCGTATTATTTATCCCGCATTGATACCCCAAGCACAGCTATCCCCATAGAATTTCGTTCAGATCTACACAGTCGTTCCGACACCTGTACCTCACTGGCGTTGTGAGAAAATACTCGTGCCACGATGTGTGGTAGCAACCTATTGGAATGTGTCGGCGCTCACCTGCGCCTGCTGCAGCGAGGACACGACGTGCTGCGGGATGTTGATCTGCACGGGCATGTTCATGTTCCCGCTTGTCGGCACCTGTCCGACAAGTTAAAATTAAAAAATAACCTGACTCAAAAAACACTGTCATATTATAAATTAATACATTTACCGTAGTATTTTTTATTCATTCCAACGACTTCGCAATCTCTTATCTTTCCTTCATGAATAAAAGTAAAAAAATGTATATTCTCCTTCTCCGACAGCCATCATTTCGGTCTGTCAGCCTGACCATTCGTTGTTGACGATAGGGATGTGGCAATGAATTCCATCCATCCATCCATCAGCCTTTTGAGGTCCACTACTGGACACTGGCCTCTCCTAAACGACACCACACAGACTGGTCCTGTGTCTTCTTAATTCACCGATTCTCGCCGTCTCTTCGGCGACCTTGTACTCCTTGTTCCGAGTCGTGGTCTTCATTCAAGGACTCTGTAAACTATGTCGGTGATCGTTCATCTACGGATTTCATCATTCCTAATTCGGTCTCGTAAGGTGCGTACAGACTATGTAACATATTATATAACTTGAGTTTTATAACACGTCCACATTATGTAACCTTGTTATTCAACATTGCAACATAAAACAATACTGTACACATTAGAATAAAAATGCAATATAACAATGTTATATAACCATTGTCGTTTGTTGTTCTTCAGTGCTATCCACAATGTCGATATCAATAACATGTTATTATAATATGTTTTATAACATTCAGTGTCCACATTATCTGAAACATGTTTAATAACAATGTTGTATAACATGTTATGTTACATAGTCTGTACGCACCCGTAGCAAATGAATACAGTAAACGGTTGTGTTTCAGTGGCCAGCCGCGGTTGGTGGGGGCGGGGGGGGTACTCACGTGGATGGTGATCTCGGGCATGATGTTGTTGTGCTGCGGCGCGGCGGCGATGGGCCGCTCCTCGCCGCCGTCGTCGCGCGCGCGCTTGCTCTCGTGCGAGCGCGTGTGCTTGCGGAGGTGGTCCTTCCGATAGAAGCCTACAAACAAACATCCATACTAATATTATAAATGGGAAAGTGTGTTTGTTTGTTTGTCCGGCTTTCACGTCGCAACGAAGCTATTATATGGTATGGTTTTTGTGTGTGGAGATAGTGAGGAGGGTGGAGAGTGACGTAGGCTACTTTTTACCGCGGTAAAACATCCCCATGGGAAGATATCGATGTTTTGTTATTTTCTAGATATTTAGTTCCGGATGTTCTTAATAGATGGCATTGTTAATACCCTTTTCCCACGCGGGCGGAGCCGCGGGTAAAAGCTAGTACGTTCATAATCATAGTTAAACATTGCATTGCATTAAAGAGTACCGAGAGTTTTTTCCTCCGGCTTTTTTCTCTCTCGGCCTACACTAGGGCATAGGATAAGAATATTGTAAATTCTTCCTAAAGCCGATGACCAGATAGATTGTCTATCGTGACTTAGAGCTTAACTTAGTGGTACGTAATTATTGTAAATTAGCCTTAGGCACCTGTGTAGGATTAGCTATTCATTCAAGGATCAATAGCTCATCCTTTACTTTATATTAATCAGTTTAGAATAGCATTATATCTCTTCTCTTTAAGTAGTTTGTTTGTTCTAGACTTTCGTTAAGCGTGTATAATCACCTCATGGCGAAATAAATTATTTGACTTTGACTTGACTCATTCGCATTTTGCGGGCGGTACGAAAGTGTAGCTGTGAAAAGCACAGAAGTCAAATTTCATTATATCGATTTGCGCGCGGCGAGCGGGCTATCAATCCTAAGCGCTGATTGGGTCGCCAGCCGTATTACGTCCCCTGCATTGCATACCCCATGCGAAGATATCCCTTCCGGATTTCTCTTACAACATTTTTTTCCAAATAAAAAGTAGCCTATGTCCTTTCTCAGGCTCTAGCTAGACTATCTGTGTACCAAATTTCATTTAAATCGGTTAAGTAGTTTTGGCGTGAAGCGACACAGACAGAGTTACTTTCGCATTTATAATATTAGTATGGATTGTCTATAGTCAAATTTAGTATATACTATGGCAATATTGAAACTGCCCTTTTTTTCTACATGCCACCAATTGTAATTACTTGCACCAGGAAGTAAAATTGTTACTAAAATAATTGCCTCCGGTTATTTTGACAGAGCCAAGGCCGCCTCAACGTGTACGCACCCTTGCCGCACTCGCCGCACATCTCCGTCTTGACGCCCGAGTGTATGACGGTGTGCAGGTTGAGGTGCTCGCGCCGCTTGAACCCCTTGCGGCACACGCCGCACACGAACGGCCGCTCGGGGTTGTGGCCGAGCTTGTGCCGCTCCAGGTGCTCCTTGCGCTTTAAACTGACAGAGCAAAGGCCGCCTCAACGTGTACGCACCCTTGCCGCACTCGCCGCACATCTCCGTCTTGACGCCCGAGTGGATGACGGTGTGCAGGTTGAGGTGCTCGCGCCGCTTGAACCCCTTGCGGCACACGCCGCACACGAACGGCCGCTCGGGGTTGTGGCCGAGCTTGTGCCGCTCCAGGTGCTCCTTGCGCTTTAAACTGGAACGGGATACCATTACTATAAGGGAGAGGGCAAATGTTATGGGCAATTATATGAGTCGCGAAAAATTCAATTTCATACAAAAGATCTAGCATGTGCCACATGACGACGCAATCTGAGTTGTCAATTGCAATGGAACGAAAGTCTTGCGTACCAAAATATGCGACTCACAACTCACAAAATTACGCTCGTATGGTCACAATACAGGATGATAATGAGTGTGGTTTCCAGTTACACTTCTTTAGAAGCGAACATCTTAGTCATCAAGTGTAGCAACACATCTGTCTATCGATGATTATAAGTATATATACTCACATTAGAAAGCAAATAAAAGACCTAAAGAAAAGTCAAAAGTACCGACCTAAAATTGTCTTTGACTTGTGTCAGAGGAATAAAGGAAGGAGCACAATAAAAAAAATAAAGAGCAACACATCTGTGACTGACATGGAACGAGACTCTTACTAAAAATTACTAACTAGACAATTACACCAACTAAAAGGACTATCACTATAGTACCTGCCAGTCCTCGTACCAACGTCCTAGTGTCGTGCCATTAACAAGCCAGCAGCGCGTCTCCTGTCAAAATGAACGAAGAACTCACCCCGCGCCACAGATGCCACAGATGAACCGGCGCTCGATCTTGTGTATCCCCAGGTGCAGCTCGAGCTGCTCCTTCTCCGGATAAGCCATCTCGCACTCGGGGCAGCAGTAGAGGGGCGTGCCGTCCGACGCCTCGGCTATCATAGCGTGTCTCCTCTCAGAATGAACGAAGAACTCACCCCGCGCCACAGATGCCACAGATGAACCGGCGCTCGATCTTGTGTATCCCCAGGTGCAGCTCGAGCTGCTCCTTCTCCGGATACGCCATCTCGCACTCGGTGCAGCAGAAGACGGGCGTGCCGTCCGACGCCTCGGCTATCATAGCGTGTCTCCTGTCAGAATGTATGAAGACTCACCCCGCGCCACAGATGCCACAGATGAACCGGCGCTCGATCTTGTGTATCCCCAGGTGCAGCTCGAGCTGCTCCTTCTCCGGATAAGCCATCTCGCACTCGGGGCAGCAGTAGAGGGGCGAGCCGTCCGCCGCCGTGGTTATCACCACCTGCCCGGGCTTCGGCCGCATCGGCTTGGGCGCCTTCTTCTTGTATTTCTTCTTCTTTTTCTGCTGTATTCGTAGCGTACCGTCTGGAACAAAAAAAAAAGATTGGGTGTAAGCTTTTATTTAGCAACTAGTGGACGCCCGCAGCTTCGCTCGCGTGGATAATATTCCTATGTCCTTTCTCAGGCTCTAAACTATCTGTGTACCAAATTTCATTTAAATCGGTTCAGTAGTTTTGGCGTGTAAGCGAGACAGACAGACAGACAGACAAACAGACAGATATGGATATCGGTGACAGCCCAGTGGCTATCGAAATCGCTTCTTCAACTCGGTTAAGGTTCAAATTCAAGCGGCACGCACCAATGACTTGTCTATGTGCGGTTTATTAAATTGAATGTCACTTGGTGAAGGAGACATCGTAAGGAAACCTGCATGCCTGAGAGTTCTCTACAATAATCTATATAGGTAATTATAATCTCTACAATGTTCTCAAAGGCATGTGAAGTCTGCCAATACTCACTAGCCCAGCTTGGTGGACTAAGGCTCTATACCTCTGACGCCGGTTCCGAGATTCGATTAAAGTTTGATATTATGTAAAAACAAACATGTTGTCTTATAATGTCACGGCAAAAGTTCCATATGGGCTTTACCACCCAAAACTTTTTTTTTTTTATGGATAGAAGATAGCAAACGAGCTTGCAGCACCACCCATCCGCTGCCGCCCATGACAACTGTGACTGACATTGAACAAGACTCAATTAGGGACTGAGATGGTTAGTCCAATTAGTTGAGATAGTTAATTAGAACATTAGTTGGTCAGTTCATTAGTAGGAATGAGGACTGGGGACTGTTAATGATAGTTAGTCCTGTTAGTTGGTGTTAGTAATAGTCCAGTTAGTACTTGTTAGTAGGAGTCTCGTTCTAAGTCAGTCGCAGATGTGTTGCTATCCTTGAGGACTAAGATGGTCGCCTCTAAAGAAGTTTATTACACACTGACCATTGTCAACGGTGAAGGTCTCCTTCTTGTCGCACACCTCCTCCACCTCGACCGCCATGGGCTCCGGCTTCTTGCTCTCGACGGGGTTCAGCCGCAGGAACTGCTGCAGCGATGCCGGCAGCTGCTGCGTTTGCTGCAAAACAACAATATCCATACAGTAACCAAGTCTAGCTCTGATCTGACATCCCACTTTTGGGCACGAGTTTTCCCCACCTTGGCTATATGGACGCTTAAGCACTGACAAAATTATTTCAAACTAGTGGACGCCCGCAGCTTCTCTCGCGTGGAATTAGACATTCACTTACATCAAAAACGGCAAAGTTTCATACTAACTTTGCACCCCCGTTTTACGTTTTTAGGGGGTGAATTTTCAAAAATCCTTTCTTAGTGCTCCCCTACGTTATAAAAGGAACCCCTGTGAAAATTTCAAGTTTCTAACCCTTATAGCTTAGGCCCTGCGTTGATATGTCAGTCAGTCAGTCAGCTTCTCCTTTCATATATATAGATGACAGATTTTCTACGGGTTTGGCATACAGAGTCTGTCATCAATAGTGGATAACCCGTTGATCAGAGGTATCACCACCACTAGTTTGGTAGGTAACGGCGAAGCACTTGTTACGAAATTCATGAGAACAACAAGCCTTTTACTTTTACCTAACATAATTATGCATAATCTGTGGAGACTAATTGTCGAGGGAAAAATTAATTACCTGTGGCGGCAAGGTGTTGAGATACTTGACGAGGTCTTGCGAGGAGTTGCTGATCTGCCACGACACGCCGTCACCAGCCTCGGTCCCTTGCGAACTTTCCTGAAACAGGCGAATTTGAAATAACTAATAACACATCGCTAAACAGATTTTCCTAAATATCAGAAGCCCTTCACATTCATAATCTGACATTACTTCTTAAAAATAGTTAATCAGCTGAATTCTATGATATGATAATTATGGCAAAACCTGAGTCAATTCAATTTAATTAAATACAATTCAATGTTTTATTTTTAACATAATAGAAAAAAAAATCACATGATGGTACAAGTGTAGGAAAATCAATTATACCTAGCCAATAATGGCGTAGAAATTAATATGTAATTGATTGTTAGAGTACATTAGAAAAAAAAAATTGTTTTAAACTATACACTGATAAACTTGACAGATTACATAAAAATATAATCAGAATTATGCCATATGTGACTAAAATGTCTAGTTTAAATAAATCTGTTATTCTGAGACAAAATCCATACCCTACGAGATATTAATTATGGCTGAGTTTTAAAGGAAGGTCGTGGTGGTGTTGTGGTACTTACGTCATCATTGGTGGTCTCGTCACACTCCTCCTTGATAATAATCTCGTTATTGTTGTTGTTGAGACCCTTCGAGTCCTCGGGGCCGTTGATCACAATCTGCTGGTTGGGCGTTATGAAAATCTGCAATATAGGGTAAACAGTACTATTGTTGGCACCCCCCCAATGATTGGCACTTCACTAATATATTCTACATATTAGGGATATTATCTTTTTTTTATGTCATAGCAATACAATAGTTAGTAGAATATACAATTCCTTATACTGGCAGCACTTGTAGATCATCATGTAGCATCCTGTTTAGATCTAATTATAAGCAATGTGACTGAGGCGATCCCGAAAATACACTTTCTCGGCCTCTCCGACCATGAAACAGCTCAAAGTCTGACACTTAGTATTAACGACACAAGAAATATATCAAAAAATTCGTTTTGGTATCAGGCTAAGTTTGATTATTGCGAAGAAAATATGAAGAAATTTAAGAGAGCAATAAGTAATCTGTCTTTTAGTGATGTACTTACTGAAAAAGATACAAACATTTCATTTAATATTCTCCATGACTATATTAGCTTGTTCTATCATCTTTGTTTTCCAACGATATTTATAAAAATTACAAATAAACCTATAAAACTAAGATGGATAAACAAAACCCTGAATACATGCTGTATTAAAAAAAGGAGACTGTACTTAAAATACCACATGTCTCGCTGGAATAAAATTAAATATAAAACTAAATATCTAAAATATGCTAAAGTCTTGAGAAAATGTATAAATAAAGCTCAACAACTACAAAATACAAACTACATCATAAGGTCTAAAAATACGTGCAAAGCATCTTGGACACTAATTAAAAACGTTCAGAACAAAAATAATGTTAATGATATTTCTGAAATAGTTGTAAATGACATGTGTTACAAGGATCCTTTAAAAATTTGTGAAATATTTAATGATTATTTTATTAATATAGGCAATAATAAAGACAATAACACATTTAAAAATTCCCATAATTGTTCTATATCAAATCACAATAAAACCATTTTTTTATACCCAACGGATGAAAAAGAAATTTATAACATTATAATGTCATTAAATAACACAAAATCAACAGGATACGACACAATTAACACAGAAATGTTGAAACTTATTGCTTTAAATATTAGCAGGCCCTTAAGCCATATCATAAACCAATCATTTATTCAAGGTGTATTTCCTGAAAGGCTAAAGATGTCTATCGTAAAACCTCTTTTTAAAAAAGGAAATCATAAGGACATAAACAATTATCGACCGATTACTTTAATACCCATCTTTTCCAAAATAATAGAAAAAGCTATGTCAAAAAGACTTTATAATTTTATTTCATATGCCAGTATACTTAAAAATGAACAATTTGGTTTTGTTAAAAATAGTTCTACATCACTTGCTTGCTTTTCATTTATAAAATATGTCTCTGAAAGTTTAAATGAAGGAACTGCAGCAGTGCTGTTGGACATGAGCAAAGCATTTGATTTAGTTTGCCATGAAAAACTCTTAAATAAATTATACCTATATGGAATCCGAGGAAAGGCATGGGATTGGCTTAGAACTTATTTGAAAAATCGTAAACAAGCTGTAGAAATAACAAAAATATCAAATAATTACAAAACAAAGTATATATCAGAGTATAAATTCAATAGAAATGGTGTTCCACAAGGTAGCATTCTTGGACCTCTTTTGTTTATAATTTACATTAACGATCTTCCCGCGTGCGTCGATGATAAATGTATCTTATTCGCAGACGACACGACCTTATTGATTAAGTGCAATAGTGAAATCTATATATATAAATGGAGAAGGTGACTGACTGACTGACTGACTGACTGACTGACTGACTGACTGACTGACTGACTGACTGACTGACATATCAACGCAGGGCCTAAACTATAAGGGCTAGAAACTTGAAATTTTGCACAGGGGTTCCTTTTATAACGTAGGGGAGCACTAAGAAAGGATTTTTGAAAATTCACCCCCTAAGGGGGTAAAACGGGGGTGCAAAGTTAGTATGAAATTTTGCCGTTTTTGAAGTCGTTAGACGGGTAGACGTCGTTAATGGGTCTAATTCTACGCGAGCGAAGCTGCGGGCGTCCACTATAGATTATAAAAGTAAAATTGACACATCACTAAATAAAGTTATTGGGTGGCTTAATAATAACAATCTTCAAATTAATATTGACAAAACTAAACTAATACAATTTGAATACCAAAATTATAAAAAACCTAATATTACCTATACAAATAATCAAATAAAAAAGGTAGATTCAAGTATCTTTTTAGGAGTTACAATTGACAAGAATCTAAAATGGGACGCACACATTGATAAAATTACAGATAAACTGGATAAATTTGTCTACGTAATAAAACGATTACGCCAAACTATATCCATGAAAGCTGCCTTACTAGCCTATCATGGATATATAGCGTCAGTTCTTAGATACTGTATCATACTCTGGGGAAATTCTGCCAGTGCTATAAAGGCGTTTAGGCTTCAAAAAAGATGCATTCGATCCATGTGGTCTGGGACCTTTAGATAGCCGTAAGCCTCATTTTAGAACACTTAACATACTACCCTTACCATGTATGTACATTTATGAAGTGAGCTTATTTGTTGTAAAGAATAAAAATATGTTTAAGACTTATAAAGATGTAGGATTCAATAGATGTAGACATAAAAATAAGTTATTCGTAACAAAAAAGGGGCTAAAGATATTTAAAACGAATGCATACTGTATGGCTATAAGAGTTTATAATCACTTGCCCGAGCGTCTCTATGATTTAAGCCTTAAAATGTTTAAAAAGCATATGTTGCAAATTTTGCAAGAAAAGCAATATTATGACTTAAAGGAGTTTTTCAATGATTACATTATTTATTGATTACATTTTTAATCATAATTTTGACATACATTTTTTTCTTTTTTCTTTTTACATTAATTTTCTATATTTGACATTTTAAATTTAATATTTAAATTGTAAATTTAATATGAGCTAATGATGATGATGATTTTTTTAAAGAATATAGCTTAACTAATATTAAATATTTGTACACTGGTATAACCAGTAAAGTATGTAGTTCCAAGCCTTCTTTTAACACCTTATATGTACACATACTTGAACAAATAAATGCATTTCATTTCATTTCATTTCATTGTATAAGTGTCAAACTTCAATCATCTTTCTGTGGCGGTTGTTTTGAAAACGTGTTTCGGCGAGTCTGGTAGTATTTATTGAAAAACTTAGGAGTGGTTTTGCTAGATTTCGAAGCATAAAAGTGATTATTTAGGTAAATTTGTATACAATTTTTTTGTCTATTTATGTTCATTTATCAAATTAAAGCATATTAAAACGTAAATTTAACATTATAGAAAAGATACATTGACTTATTTATTGTGCCAATTACTATACTTTATTTTGTTTGACAACATATTGATTGGCACTCATGCCCATCAATATACTTTCCGACTTTTGGGTGCTTCGTGTAAAATTTATAGGCACACAATAGTTTGACCGATTTTGAACTTTATCTATTCGAAATTCAAGCTTTCTTTTTCTCAAAATTAATTATTAGCACTGCCAATCACTATAGTTTTTAGGTAGTGCCAATGATTATACTTTACCATTGTCTTATTTTAATAACAACGTCTGAAACAGAAATACCTGTTTCAAATTTGCTTTGTGTCTTTTCATCCAACAATAATTCATCAGTACCAGAACCTATGCAATATTTAGAGATGATTGCTGAGCATCAGAAAGAAAACAAACCATCGTGTATTCCATCAACTAGTAGACAAAATTTAGAATTTCTTGGAGATGAATAGGTTCTCACGAAATGCGTAACAAACAATATTTTTTCAGAAAGTCCAAAAAAAATATTTAGACTTTTTGCCCATGCCAAAAACGCCCGTAAAGAATCCAAAATTAGATTCACACCGTACTTTTGTACTAACAAATAAAGATTGGGAAGCGGTGGAGCTAGAAAAACAACAAAAAAGGTTAGAAGTAATTCAACAAAAAGAGGCTAAAAGAAAAGCAAGAATAGAAAAAACTGAACTGAACCGCTCAATCAAAGCGAAGAAACAAACTGATAATAAAAACAAGAAAAAGGCTTAAATTGAAAATCAAAATAAGACAAACAAAGCTAAAAGTTCAAAGGTTACAATACTTTCAGACATTTTACTGAAACCTGCCAATATAATAAATCCAGAAAAAGATAACACGATTACCGAAGCAGAAAAATTAAGTGACTATACACAACACAAAGATTTTATAGAAAACGAAGAATTTATAGAGAAAATAGATAATAGATAATCAGGGAACCAAATAGGTTTTATATGAAAGCTAATTGGTTCCATATAGAGTTCGCCCGGGGCAGTACCACCGCCCGCCACAGTACCCAGTACCATTTCTGCCGTGTAGTAATTGTTTTTAAAGCAATTATGGTCCGGTTGGAAAGGTGTGGTTTCCGGTTACACTTCTTTAGAGGCGAACATCTTAGTCCTCAAGGGTAGCAACACATCTGTGACAGGCTTAGAACGAGACTCCTACTAACAAGTACTAACTGGACTAACACCAACTAACAGGACTAACTATCACTAACAGTCCCCAGTCCTTATACCTACTAACGAACTGACCAACTAATGTTCTAATTAACTCTCTCAACTAATTGGACTAACCATCCCAGTCCCTAATTGAGTCTTGTTCAAAGCCAGTCACAGTTGTCATGGGCGGCAGCGAAAGGGTGGTGCTGCAAGCTCGTTTGCTATCTTTTATCCATAAAAAAAAAATCATGTAACAGGATGAACCGAATCAAAGGTCTTTTTCAGCAAAATATGAAGAAAACAAGAAAAGTTTTACTAAAAAAGACTCGTCAAAAGATTAACCTGAAATATAATTAAACTTTGTGGACCAACTAAACCTCTTTCAAATGAGATCTCCTAAAAATATTAGAAGAAGATTAGTTTCAAGTAATTTAACAACAATAGGACCTATATGTACCTATATATAGGAACCTAGGTAGGTAGTTTAGATCCAGGTAGGTATCATAAGACTGTCAATAGTGCCAATGACTATACTTAAACTATAGTGCCATTTACTATGCTCAGGTGCCAATGATTGTAACATTCCGAAGAAATAAGTATAATAAGATTTTTAAGTTTATTAAACGTTTATTTTCAAACTTAATGCGTCATTTTATTGATCCCTGGGTAAACAAGTACCCGAAAAAACAGTTCAAAATATTATTAATTTTGTATATTTACAAGAATTGACCACTTGATGTTAGAAGTCAGCTTACAGTGCCAATCATTATACTGTTTACCCTAATAACGATATGACCTTAACAAGCTGTAGTTATTAAGCATGGCATGATTCACAAGTAGCATGTGAAAATTCATATGAAATACATTTTCATACGTCGCACCTGCTACCGGCCTTAATGTAGTCTGCTAAAAATAGCTCTGCTACTTTTCTGCTACTTGCCCATACATCGCAGCGCTATGATCGCACACCGCTCATCATTCGAAAATAAACTTTATGCTTAGTTCCCTAAAGTATTAACTTCTTTGCGATGATTTAGATTAGCAGATTAGCAGATTAGCAGATCGCAAAATCATTTGTTTGTTTACGAAATGAATGAGAATATGAAATTAAATTTCATTTGTCGTCAGTTGTCGTGCGACTTTCTCTAGGTGCGATACGTCATACGCGTGTTTGTTTTGTTTTGATTTCGGTTAAAAGTTATTTAGTGTAAATAAATATAGATTAAATTAGTGTTTAGATTTTGGTTTTAAATTATTTAGTGTAGGTAAATAAATATAGATTAGATTAGTGTTTAGCTTTAATATGTGTACCTATAGTGTAAAATGAAAACAAAAAAACAACATCACTTTGCATGTTCCCGCCGAAAAACCAATTGTCTAATTCATATAACAGCGCCATTGGTCATAATTCATTCTTCATTTTTAGAAGCAAACGGTAGCAAGTAGCAAGTGTGGCATTATGAAAAAAAATCATTGGCAATGAAAATTAGCATGTGAATTCATATGAAAAAAATTTATAATTTCATGAAATGAAAATGAATTAAAATTAGCAATCATTTCCATGCCTAGTAGTTATGATTTGTTACTCTTCATCTATGGCGTCCATAGCCCAATGGCTCGCGTCGATTCAATGTGATCGAAAGAGTTCAGCAACGACGGGCGCGGTCGGTTTGTGGATGGGTGACCGCTAGTGGCAAAATTTCATGGACGCTACCGTGCTTCGGAGGGCACGTAAAGCCGTCGGTCCCGGTTGTTTTCTGGCTTGTCGAAGACCTTCGTGTGGCTTGAGAACATTTGACACTGGGTTGGCCCCTAACCCCCCCACCAATCCGCATTGGAGCAGCGTGGTGGAGTATGCTCTAGAGCTCCCGCAGCATAGTCTGTGGGGGAGACCCGTGCCCAGCAGTGAGACGTCTATGGGTCGCAGCGCGAGCGACTCTTCATCAAGACTGAAAATCTAAGGTTCAAATAAGGGCATAAAAATGGTTGCCAATTTCTAGCTTGAAATTGTTTGCCAAGCCCATGCATTAAAAAAAAGTTTGTCGATCCCTGTCTCCAGCCTTACCTGGTGCTGCAAGGCCTGCTGCACCTGCCCCTTGTTGTCCTGCTGCTGGTGCATCAGCTGCATCTCCTGCGGCATCGCCGTCACAACCTGCAAGCCTGTACAACCACGGCGAAAATAAAGTCAAGAGTTTCATTTTCAATTTTACTCCCCTCTCCTGTTAGGACCTCTAGTGTAGCAGTCACAAGGGTGACTGCTGCACCAGAAGTACTGGGATTGATCCCAGGGTTAGCCTTTTATCATCATCATCACCATCATCATCATCTTCGTCACCATCATCATCATTAGCGTTTAGTGGTAAATTTCTGGACATAGACCACTCCTAAACGACGCCACTCCGACTTGTCCTGTGCCTTTTGTCTCCATCGGGTCGTCTGTCCACCTTGTCAAAGGGTGACCTGTGCGACTTTCATCGAGCATAGCTCTCTCCATAGCGCACTGAGACGGCAAAAAAAAGGCAAAGCTTCATACTAACTTTGCACCCCCGTTTTACCCCCTTAGGGGATGAATTTTCAAATTTTTCTCGCCGTAAAAACCATCCTTGAACTTCGACGAACATTTAAAAAAAAGAATTGGCCAAATTGGTCCAGGCGTTGTTGAGTTATGCGCTTACCAACACATTTTGCGATTCATTTTTATTATATAGAAGATTAGGTTTAATGTATACATATTGAAATTCCCAATAATAGCTCGGATTGGATTTGTGTCTGGTATGGCTCTTACTGCCAATGGTACCAAAATATAACTGGTGAAAAGTGGGTGTGTTATTAGGTTATAAACATTAAAACTGTTTCCAAAGGTGGTGCATACATACATTTGAACTACATATTCACACTTTCTACTCTTATCTTCTCGGTTTCTGTGTTTTTAGCTTATTTTACACAATACAACAAACCACAAAAAAAATTCACAAACAAACAAAAGAAATCAACAATGCTTACAATGAATAATATTAATTATAAATACATATATAGATCATGATAAAGCAATAATTAATATGAGATTTAATAAATCATATGTACTTCAAATGTTAGATTGGGGAGCGCAAGAGAGGAACCAGAAAAAATCAATGTTGCCTTTTTTACTGCACTTATGGAAACTTGATTAAGAGGCAATGATGTGATGGCTAATTCGCGACAACTGGGTGCAGGTGACAACCAAGTGTTAGCCCACAGTGATAGTGAATGTGCTGCTCAATGCATCTGCTGGCTAGTAGGTTAGGACATTGACAGTAAATAAAAAAAAACCTTGATTCACCTGTACGCATCCTGAAAGTACCTGAACACGTACAAAACTGAATTAAAATAATATTATTATAGTTCCTTAAGTACCCTCCATAGTTGCAGTTTTATTAACCAATTTTACTATTAATTAAAAATTAAATCTAAAAATTAAAACCTCAGCTGCTAAGAAGAATAGTTTATGGCAAAGTTTTTATTTTAGTCCATAAATAAAAGCTTACCATCAGGTAATGTGTTTCCCATTAACTGTATGCCACCGGATTCATTCGGCTCTGGTGAATATTGTACTGTTAAGACTGCACCTGGAAACAAATTTCTCCATTATAAAAATGAAAAGTGATGGAAACAAATATGAACTTAACAAAATAATATAACAAAAACAAATAAATTTATTTATGGTTTCCTCACAGTGTGTATTTTCATTGCATAACATAACATCACGCCGGTATTTCCCGAAGGGGTAGGCAGAGGCACACCTCTACCGACTGTGAACTATGTGTACCTACACCCACCTTTCTACACATAGTGTACACGTAGTGTACTAGACATAGTACACCCACCTTTCGCCAGTTTTATTTAGGTCCCATGTAATTGGTGGTGAGCATTAAAATTCAATTATTTAAAAAATATGTTACTAGTGGGTGCCTGCTGTAATGACTTGTATAAAGTATTTGCAAGATTAAAATTTTTACCTTGTTGGAATCCCTGGATAGGTATCTGCATCTGGTACTTGGGCTGCTGTTGCTGCAGGGTCATGTTGTGGTTGAGCACCTGAATCTGGACAGTTGGCTGTGGATCACCTGGACACCAAGAGAAAAAAGCTCAGTATAGCTAGTATCAGCTGGTATCGTTAGCGGCACGAAAGCTGACGGCTGAAGTCGAAATTTAAGGTATACTCTTGCGCGGGGCGAGCGGGTTGTCAGTCGTAAGCGCTGATTGGTTCGCCAGCCGTCTTGCGTCCCCCGCATTGCAGCATCTATCCCTTCCGAATTTCCTTCAGAGCTACACTTTCGCGCCAACACTTGTTCACGCGCCATTCTAATATGGCAACTTGGCACTTGGATCTCGCGCATGTGAGGATGGCAGGCTAAGCGCCCAGGTCGCGGGAGACGTTTGCGGAATGCTAGGCAGAGGACATTATTCGCTGCTTGCTCTCCGAAATTTGTGTACTACGCTGCACATCGAACAGCGCGTTATTAAATAAAATAACTACCCGCAGCTTCGCTCGCGTTGAATTAGTTTCGTGTACACCTAGTAATATTATATTAGCCTATATCACTCAGTGAAGATGCAGCTTCCTAATGGTGAAAGAATTTTTGAAATCGGTCCAATAGTTTTTGTGTGAAAACATTACAAACAATTGTTTTCTCATTATAATATTAGTATAGACGACGCAATCATAAAGACACTGTACGCGGTGGGCGCGTACTGTACCACATCCGTAAGTACTGGCTTGATACAAAATTTTCAGTCCGGAGACTGTTAATGGATCAATTATATCCTACCAGTCTACCCATCCATACAGCGGTGTTAACAGTGGCTGAAATTATAAAATATGTCAAATATCCATCTCTAGTAGCTAAATCTATCGAATAGATAGAGAGAAAGAAAGAAAGAAAGAAAGAAAGAAAGAAAGAAAGAAAGAAAGAAAGAAAGAAAGAAAGAAAGAAAGAAAATCTTTATTTTATCTCTAACTCAATAAAAAAATAGATAGACAATAAATAGATAGGTTAATAGATAGATAGAGAGAAAAATAGATAGACAATAAATAGATAGGTTATTTATACCTTTCACGTTATGAGAGTCTTCACCCGGTCCTCACCCCAGCCCATTAATGGGACACTAAACGGCTTGCGATGGTGACTCATCCACATTACTCTGATAATAATGTCCGTCGACTCACCAGGCTTCTGTCCCGGCAGCGTGATAGGCACGGTGATGAGCTGCGGTGCGGCCTGGACGCTGCCGTCCAGCGCGCGCACGTATTGCACGCCGTCGCCCATGCTCACGCCGCCCACCATTCCCACCACCTACACGGATAAAGATTTGATTAAAAATATACTAGCTCTTGCCCGCGACTTCGTCCGCGTTAAAAATAGCTTATGGCACTCGGTCATTATGTACGTGGTCTACCAATCCATTCTTTACAAATCTCTATTTCCACAGATAAAGATTAAATTACAATTAATTACATTACATCAGAACGAAGCCGTCGGTCCCGGTTGATTTCATTTGTAAAACAATCGTCTTGTCGAATCTTCGGGTTGCTTGAGAACACTCGACACTGGGTTGGCCACTAACCCCTCCACCAATCCGTATTGGAGAAGCGTGGTAGAGTATGCCCTAGAGTCTAGACCTCCCGCATGTGTGTCTGTGGGAGGGACCCGTACCCAAAAGTGGGACGTCTATGGCTAACTCTAGTAACTCTACATGACATCTGTGGTGTTCAAGTTATATAGATATTGTAATTTGTTACAATAACCGAATTTCCAGTATTAAAGTAAAAGTAATTCCAGTCACCAATTCTTAAGACACCGTGAGGCATCAATGATATCATTCAAGACTTCTATACTATAAAGTTAGTTGAAACAATGTTAAACGAATAGAGGCTTGTGTGCGAAAGTGAAAGTTATCATTTGAAACTTCTTCAATTAGCTTAACTTATACAACTGTAAAGAAATCTCAGTAAAACCCAATATAATTACACTTTTCTAGTGGAGACTACAAATCTTAGTCCTCAAGGGTAGCAACGCACATGTGACTGACTTGGATTATTAGTAACAATTACTAACTGCTTTTACCAACTAACAGAAATAACTGTCGCAAACAGCCCCAGTCATCCTTCTAACGAACTGACCCAGCAACCTCCTCTTACCTAACCATCCCAGTCCCTGTCTTGTGGAGAAACCAGGGTAGTTAGTAAGTTATTTATTTATGTATTTAGCAATGCGTTAGCGATCCCCTGGCGTCTAAAAAATGCATGCAAAACTTTTTTTCTTTATTGTTTTCTCTTCTGTTCTTTTACTGGTGTAATAAATTATATTGTAGTGTAAGATGGTCGTCGTTTGTTGGTTAGTTAGTGGTTAGAAGGCATCCATAATTTTTTTTATAGATGTAAAATAGCAAACATGCAGCATCTCCCACGTTTATAGGAACATTGGTTCAGTGTGAGGACTATGGTACAATTGTTTATATTAGTTATTGTAAGAAATAGTCCAGTTTATGATTATTAGTAAAGTCCCGTTTTAAGTTGGTTAGTTATAGTTGCTATTGCTTTTGAGAATCAAGACACCATGACTGCTCCATAATAATATACTTAAATATAAATATCTTGGACATTCTCACACACGGCCATCTGACCCCAAAGTAGGCGCGAGCCTGTGTTATGGGTGTCAGAGACTGATATACATACATAGATATTTTTAAATACATACATAAATAGATAATATTAACATCCAGACACAGAACAAATACATGTGTTCGTCACACGAATATTTGTCCTGAGTGGGATTCGAACCCACGACCCCTGGCGCAACAGACAGGGTCACTACCGATTGCGCCAACGGGCCTGTCAATATGTTTCAATGGGTGTAATTGCAAAGCATTGCTCCATTTATTTTTATATTGATTTACCTGTTGAAGAGTTCCATTGTTAGCCACACTTTGCTGCAACTTGGTGACTGGTATCTGGCCTCCAGTTGTGACAAAGTGAGTCCCAGCAGCGTTCACTGCTGAGAACGTTGCAAAATTCATCTCTGAATCCTCGTCACTGCAATGAAAGAAATCTATTTTTTTTAATCACATTTGGAACGGTTTTTTTAACGGCAACAAAATTGTACCAAATACAGTTATGACACATGCAGATTATGCATTATTACACTCTGAATTGGCATTTATTGTTGTTAAGTGTTAATTTGTAATACTAGTGTTGGGGTTTTTTGCCAATACCAGACTTATCTGGCTTATCTTTGCTGGGAACCTGTTATCCCTATAGATAGAAGTTGCATTCCAGCAGAGATATTGTGAGTGTTATTGGCATAGTGTACTTAGCAGACTATGAGATGTGGTACCGGAGATGAATGTTAGGAGTATCATGGACCGAGTTCAGAACAAAAATCTCAATACTTTAAGAACTCTGCATCAAGAAGTATCTATCAGCAATCGTACAGAAGCTCATTTTATCATTCTTTGGGCATGTGTTGCCAGTATCCATCGAACAGCTGGTGCTACAGGGCAGGTACAGTTGATCACTTATCTGATGGACTGAACAAATCAAGAATGCAGTGGTTAGCCCGATAAGTGAGTGTGTTAGAATAACGGACAACAGAGAGATGATGAAATATTGACGAATAATATCTCCTCCCAACACCATTACTACATGATGGCCACGTCTATTCCACGAAGAGCAAATCAGCTGAGAAGCAGACTATAATAGTTTTCAGATTATTATGCTTTTGAAATATTATCTTCCACTGAACTGCATTGACATGTTTAATTTGAAAGTATTATTTATGTTACCTTCAACTAAAACTTAAATAAAAAACAACAATTTAAATGTGATAAGAACAATCATTGTTATAGAAACACATGAAATCCTACATTCCTGAGAGTTTTCCATAAAGATCTAGAAGGTTGATTCCCTCAATTCTGTGATGTGATAAATGAAATCAGTAAGGAAGGAAACATTACAAGGAAGGAAACATTACATTTATGTTAATTTAGGAATATCCTACAGTAAAGAAAGTAGTCAAACTAGTGTTGCATAACAGAGTTAGAAACTGGAACCTACTACTTGGTGCTGCAATTATACATACCTACCCATATTCTATTTTCTTCATATATCTGAACAAGTTATCGAAGCTTAAACTAAATGAAACAAGATGTTATCAACAGATAAGTTGCTTGTCATCCGGGACAATAGCGACAATGATTGCAGAGTAAATTTATTGAATCTTAATTATCCTACCAAGAGGCATCATCTCTGGTGGGCATTTTCTGCATATCACACATTATCCAGGCGCCGGCGGCAGCGAACGACCGCCGTAGCGGGAAAATGAAAATAAAACCACTGTCCCACTTGAGTCATTCACGAACCACCCGCCGTATCCCCACGTCCCACGATCCCACCACCGCGGCACGCACGGGACTACACTGGGACCACAATGGTAGGGCACATACCACTGCCGGCCACCAAACGCGACACAACACTGAATTAATTCGCCAACGGTGAGAGGCGAAAGATGATCGCAAGCTACTAGTGAGAAAGTGGGTTAAAAGAAAGTTTTTTATGCAGGCCCGACAGTCGGCCGGCAAGAGGTACTCGCGCACGATTCTAGCGTGTGTGCGCGGTGCTGGCGGCGGCTCCGACACTGCTGAGGATCATACTTTCTCTTAGCGTACTTTCACAAGACACACGCCGAGGTGTGGTCGTGGTTCACTAACTGCAGGAAGCTAGGCTACGTTGGGTAATCATCTTGTTATGTTGCATGCTACGCGCCTCTGATGTGTTTCTCTATTTTATCAGCGTTTTTAAACAGATTTTGTATTTCGAGGATTATTTGTAAAGTTAAGGATAGGATCGGGGTATTATCCATGTAACGGTGGTGCATGATTAAAACACAATATTCTATAGTAACTATCACCACTATCACGCGAATTTGTTAATGATACCAGCTGTAGTTGACTTGACAGTGAAAGGGATGACCTGGATAAAATATAACTGTTTCTCTATAGATTGCTTGTAGTAAATAATATCTAAATCAAAGAGCTAAGATTCGTGTGGTTATGGTAACTATTACTACTTATTAGTTCTATTTTTGCCTCAATTTACATTCTAATATTTTATCAAGGCCAAACAGACAAGTTGAAATAGTGACAAAGAAACAACACTATAACTTATTGTAATGGCTGTTAGTGGGAGATTGTTACGCAATTATCTATTTACTAGAGTATTTTTCATTCAGAACTTTTTGTTTATATGTCACATGGCCGTGATACATGCGTGCGATGGCCGAAGGTTGTTCACCCCTACCTCCTGGCCGGCACTCCGTCCATCAGCGCGGCTGTATACATCCCCACCAAGATGCGGGATCCCCCTCCATATGCCGTTACGATACGATACGACACCAAATTCACCACTCCCGCTCCCGACTCCTTCCACCACCGCCAGGAAAATTGCGAGAGGAGGGGTTGTACGGCCCTCCCGCGCGGCACTCTCGCGATTGCATTCAGGGATGGCCACGCGCCCCGTCTAACAGTATAACGCGTACATTTGTACCGTTACACGGAAATAAGGTCATGGATTTTCTCACGATACACAAAAACACTTAACTGAAAACTTACCTTTGATCATAAATTTTCTTTACACTGGGAATGTATTGATAATCACGTATTTGATTACTTTATTCACAAATTTTATTTCACACAAACGTAAACAGACAGCAAGAATTCTCCCACTCTAACAAATGAAAACCGCCATTACTGTTTTGACGTTTATGAAGTGTTACGCCAGGTGGCGCACTTATTCTTTATAATAAATTCATTGTGGTACATATTTACAAGATAGTAAATTAAAGACATCATATTTGTAAGTTTTTAAATTTATTTTAATAAATTACATGATAGTAAGCTTAGCAATCAAGATAAGGTACACAATGCAATACTGATGAATAAGGCATAGTAATTGAAGATAACTAAAATGGAAAATGTTGGCCAGATCTTTGTATTCTTTCTAAATGCAACTCAAACAAAAGTTTGTTATCATAGAAGTAGCTGCTTTGTGTAGATGTAACTCCAGGGTCATAGCTTGGTGTTCCATCGGAATTTGAGGAAGAATTTGATGAAGGATTAACATTTTCTACAGCTATCCCATTAATTATATGACTAGATTCAGGAGATTGTGGGCATTGTGGTGTGGTATTCGAGAGATTGTTGTTGATGTGTAAATTATTTATCCTTTTAGAAAGCGGCATAAATTCACATGTATCATCTTCCCGTGATCTTTTTCTGAAATAAATGTTACAAAACTTAGGCATCACTCATGACATGAATATTCGAAATATTTTGAAGACTAATGGGCAAAACTAGTACCTATTTTCTGTCATATTTCTAGGGAAAAATATTCCATTGTTCCCAAAAATAGTCGTCCAATTTAGTGTTGCGTCTTTACTAAAAGTCATCTGGTCACAAAAATTATGTTTTAGTTGTCCAGAATGTCCAGTGAGATGAAAAAGTACTAGGAAAAAACAAAAATATTAGAAATATAGCCAGTATTCAGCAAGGCTGCAAGATCAATGACACTGACACACACATGTTATGTCAACTTTGACGTTTTTGACGAACAGCTGTTTATTTTTACCGTAGAGAGAGCATTACATATTAGTTTTTTTTTTTCATAACCCCTTTCTCCAGGGGACTTGCACGTCTGCATGGAATTAGTATGTAGATAATAAAACCTTAATATAGATGTAGATTGTAGATATCAAATGTAGATTAAATTATGTATGACACACTATATTATCTTTCATTAGGTGTTTGTCATATACCTAATTAATATTAAACAAGAAAAAGTGCAAGATTTAATAAGTATTATGTACATAGCCGCCACGTTTTTAGTATAATAGTATAGTATGTACTGTAGTACCATACGACTTTTTTTTCGAATGGATTTTTGCTTTATGGTCATACTAACCTTTACGGCGTCACTGCATGGTGAATATTATCTTCTGTGGGTACGGTACCGTATATCATTACTGTCCAGCTTTGTTGATTAAGTTACACCATGAAAAGGAAAGACCGTAGACAGAGGGAAGGACATACATTGTCCTACACTATGTGTTACCACGGACTACATGTCCGTGGTTACACATAACGTTTAGCACCATTGAGGGAGAGGAGGAAAAATATCGCTGTAGTAAATAGTGTCCATGAAATATGGACGAAATAAGTGAGGCGCTGCGATCGCTAAGTTGTCTCAGATTATTTTCTCACCAATCAATGCCGCGAAGAAAATTTGTACATTATTCAACTAACTTCATCTACTTGAACTAATAAATAGCTAACTTCAGAAATATTACTTACCGCCGGCAGTGCGGCTGGTGGGTGAAAAATGTAATAAATGTAGTTTAATCTACAAATTTTTAGGTAGCGGGCTAATGCTTTAGCGATCGTTCTCCTTCTCTTTTTACTCTGTGATACACAAATCGAACAGCAAGTCATTATGGATCTAACGACTACGTATCTGCCGGGCAATGGAGAATACAATAGATTCTAACACATAGTTTTCGTATATATGTTACACATAGATAGAACACTTGGATCTAAACACTATCTTGTTAGTGTTATGAGAAACAAACACGAACTTTACTTCAAAATGTCATGGTACTGTTTTTTAAATTACTCGTAATTAAAGGTTACAAGATAAATTTTTAATTTGTGTGTCTTTTTCACACACATATGGAATGAGATACATAGGTATTGTCAGGTTTTAGGTGTTTTCATATATAAGTTTAAGGACCCTAACAATTAATTGTTTTGTGATCGTACAACCTCTCAAATCAAATTAATCCTCTCTTTCAGCTCGCGTTTTAAGTGAGAATACACGTTCCTGGAATACGTAACTCTCTATTAATCATAGCTATTAATTCAATGCGGAAAGTATATTATCTATGGAACGGAACATGTAACTACTATAATAATCTGTGATGTAAATTCTCGGCCTATAACTCTAGCTAGTTTGTGGTTGACATTACAAACTAATACTCACATCCTCTACCTGCCTCTACCGTTCAACAGATGGCGATGTATGCACTTCGACTTCGAGGCACTTCGAGCCCAGAATAGAAATCATAAAATAATTTAGTGTATCTATAGAGTAAATAATGGTTTATTGAATGTTTATATAAGTTACTATTATATAATAAGTTTAGTGTATGAAATGTTCGTTACACACATTTGAAGGAAACCACTTTACTTCAAATGTGTGTAACTGTAATATGTAATGGGCCCTAAAGCCCACAACAAGCCACTGCGACCTAAAAATATATATTGTATATTTGTATATATTCTATCTATTGATCTATTGTTACACACATGTCGCTGGTTTTTGATAAAATTAGGTTTCAAGTAATAAGAGCAAGACAATGAAAATAGATACTTTTTTTACCAAATCAACGAGGTGCGTGTGACTAAATTAATTGACCCAAGCACCTACCTATAATATTTTTTTTTTGTTTTACTATAAAAACAATATGTAGGATTTCCGCCCACTAAAACCTCCTCGGAGGCGCTTGTGGAGGGCTCCGGAATATCTGTTAGAATAGAACGCACCGGTGCTGTGCCCATGGCAGGCTCGTCTAGCACGAGACGTCCAAAGACGTCGGCACCCATCTACAACGTTGTGCAGCCACACTTCGTCGTCTTTCCTGGGGTCACTATGCTTTTGTATTAATTATACTAAATATTGTAAGCAGGTGGCATATGGGGTGATTCTTGGCGTACACGATTGGCTGTCTCGTGTCTGTCCTAATCATATCATGGTCATACTGTACATTTTTCTGTAAAAATTAATTTTGAATTTTAAAAGAGTACCGAGAGTTTTTTCCTCCGGCTTTTTTCTCTCTCGGCCTACACTAGGGCATAGGATAAGAATATTGTAAGTTCTTCCTTAAGCCGATGACCAGGTAGATAGTCTATCGTGACTTAGAGCTTAGCTTAGTGGTAGGTAATTATTGTAAATTAGTCATAAGGCAGGTTAGGCACCTGTGTAGGATTAGCTATTCATTCAAGGATAAATAGCTCATCCTTTGCTTTATATTAATCAGTTTAGAATAGCATTATATCTCTTTAAGTAGTTTGTAGTTACCTAGACTTTCGTTAAGCGTGTGTAATCACCTCATAGCGAAATAAATTATTTGAATTTGAATTTGAATTTGAATTTGGATGATGGTGCGAGGACTCTTGCCTCGTGAACCCAGAATACCTCTTTTATGTCGCCTCTTACGACAGTCAGGGAATACCGTAGCACTATTCTGGTCCTGAGCTACTACCCAGCCTACCCAAGACCCAAGTGCAATCTTTGGGCTACACGGTACATACCAACTTACTATCTAGTTGGTACCTATTGTAAGTACATAACTTTGTATTTACGAATGCGAAGTATTTACTGGATATAATTGGCTTTGTAAGTTTACACATGTGACCACAGAACAGATAAACTTTATCTGTTCTGTGCATGTAACCCTATTTTTTTTCCTCCATGGACCCGAGTTATGCCCGAATACAAATATTTATTTGAACTCGGGAGTACTCGGGACCCAAAGCTCTATCCAGTGTATTTAAGAATAAACCTAGAAGTACCAAATAAGTCTCAACCCCCACATTAAATCTATGACCCCCACTATGTATGTTAGGGAATAGGTATGTACATACATACAAACGTAATGTTAGGTAATAGGTACATGCACACCTACAGTTTCACCTATAGTACATACTTACCTAAATGTACAAATAAAATGATGAATAGGCACGACTCTCCTGTGTGCGTCTTAATTCTCAGTCATGTAAACATAATTATAATTAATGGTGATATACACATTAAAATGTCTTAATTAAGTTCATTAAATCGCTCTCTCTAGTTTAGAATACTTATATGTTTTGACTCGTTTACCTACTCGTAACTTTACGCAGTAGACTCATGAGGGAGAGAGTTGATTTTGTTAAAATTGATTTAATTAATTATCAAATTGAAATGATTCCGTGAGCCTAACTTTAGCGTCACGTTCAGCCATCAGGAAGATACTATTATAGCAGCACAGATATTGGGTTATTCATCTCGACTTCATTTCAAAGAGCTTCGCCTATGTTTGAAGTCATGTGTAATGTAAACAAAAGGACGTGCATGAGCTTAAAATGCATATTTTTGTCATCTCATTGTAATAATGTCCTGACTGTATAACAAGACAGAAGATACTGGCTTCCATATAGTTAACATCGGCTATCTATGGCAATCATGGGAAACATAAAATGAAATTTTCAAATCCAGTAGATAAAGAGGTTCCTTTGCTTGTTACATTAATTCATCACAGGTGACAAGTGAGTACGTCTTCTCTAAAGGATAATGTGCTCAATGATCTCGTCTTGAGATGACGCTGAAGAGAACAAATAGGTATCTGGTTCGCTTGTTTCAAGAGCGGAACGAGACGTAAATTCTTATCCGCTCTGCTGACTGTCGCATGGTATTCGCACCTTATATGGCAGGATTTTCAGCCTGTTGCCACGCCCGGCCTCCTCATTGTCAGAAGGAAGAAGGGCGTGGGAATCTTCCAACCGTGAACCATTTCAATTTCGCTACTCATTGCTATCGATACCGTGTATACTGTGATAGCTTTTCATAAGTTATACATATATTACAGTTCTTTTATTTTTATTACTGGAAATACAGGTACATTCACATAATTTCCACAAGCTTTCGAATGCCCTAAAAACTTCTAACATTTAGGGATGGCCACTAAGCTTAAGAAAGTCCTCAGCCAAACCGCACTGAAGCATCATGGTGGAGTACGTTTTAAACCTGCTCAGATGTGAGAATAGAGAGTGCCCTGCAGAGAGCTTCATAAGGGTTATATTATAATATGCCACTATTTATAACTAGTCCAATTATTTCCAATATTATTAATTATTATTCCAATAATGCCGAGGCTGAGGGATTATGTAAGGGTTATATATGAGGGTTTATTACTCATAACATAACATCATCGCAACCCTTTCTTTGTCCCACTATTGGGCACGGGTCTCCTCTCAGAACGGGAGGTATTAGGCCTTAGTCCACCACGCTGACCAAGTGCGAATTGGCAGACTTCACATACCTTCGAGAAAGTTATGGTGAACTATCAGGCATGCAGGTTTCCTTACAATGTGTCCTTCACCGTTACAGCAAGTGATATTTAATTTCTTATATCGCACCTATCTTACAAAAGTAATTGGTGCGTGCCGCTGGGATTTGAACCCAAACCGCTCGAGTGAGAGGCGAGTTCGATAACCACTGGACTGTCTCAGCTAATGCGAATATTCGCGAAGATTCGCGAATGCGTATTGCGATTATTCTTTACATCATTAATTCCTTATGTACCTTACATTAAACTTCACTATAAACTAACCTACGTACCTAGCTTAAAACCTGTTTGCACTCAAAAGTAGGTACCTAGACCAGCGCATCGTTACACCAGATTCGCAGTTGGCAGTTACGTGTTCCACCAACTCCGTCCAAAATTTAGATAGTATCTCATTAACATGAATCTGCTTAATTATATAGGCACTTTCAAATGGAATAGTAATCTCATAGATACTTAAACAAAATTCAAACAGGTATCTCATTAAAATGTCTTCTTTCTCCCGAAATGAAGTTATCTTCAAATTCGTCGTCAACTGAGATCACTGATGGACAACTTTATAATTTTGTTTACGTTTTTTCATCGACCTCGTGTTCGTGATATCGTGACCGTGAGGAATAAAATTACTTTTCTTTACGCGATGTCAACTTCCGATGTTTTAGGTTTGCTTTTTTTTATTCATCTGAGGGCTGTTGCCAGTTCGGACAAGCAAATTAATTAACGTCTCTGAAAATCATGATTATCTGTCTGCAGTCATGGCCTACTTTTTTTTATTGATAATAATAAGATAAGAAAAAGAACAAGAGGTAGACCTATTACAAGATGGGAAGATGATATTAGAGCAATAGCTGGTCCAAACTGGAGACAAGTAGCTGAAGACAGAGTCAAATGGGCATCACTGGAGGAGGCCTTCACCCATTCTGGGGTTCCGGTAGATTAAATAAATTAAAAAAAAAAAATGGGATAAATACATAGGATACACATAAAATAAATACATAAGATCATAGAGATATAAGATACACATAAAATTAAATAACAAAAAAAAATTTAGTAAGAGAAATAAATAACATAGAATAAATTATACAAAACTAACACATACATAAGATTTTAAAGAAAATATGTGAAACTACTAGAAATAAAAGGCTTTTTTATTTTTTATTTTATTTTATTTTATTTAATAAGATAAGAAACTGAAGTCCACATACTTCATACATTCACAATACTTCAGTTTCTCCAACACTAAATGATGCATCCATACATCCCTTATATCTGAGAACACTATCATCACAACCCTTTCTTTGTCCCAATGTTGGGCACGGGCCTCCTCTCAGAATGGAAGGGATTAGGCCTTAGTCCACGACTCTGGGCAAGTGCGGATTGGCAGACTTCACATGCCTTCGAGAAGACATTGAAGAACTCTCAGGCATGCAGGTGTCCTTTATCGTTATAGCAAGTGACATTTAATTTCTTAAATCGAACCTAACTTAGAAAAGTCATTGGTGCTTGCAGTTGGCTTAAACCCGGACCGCTCGAGTGATAGGCGAGTTCGATAGCCACTATGCTGTCACCGCTTGTAAGAACACTATAATAATTCAAAAGTGGGATCTACCTTCGGTATTATGCCAAAAAATGTAATACCCATCGAAATATTGAAATAGTCGTTCGTCGTGTACAAGATTATTAATAAGATACAAGAAAGATGTTTAAAAAATGCCTTTCGTATCAAGCCGGAGTTGTTCTCAGCAGACGGTTCTGTACTTTCTCTATTCAGACACATTCACGTCACTTTCACGCTGTCTGTTCACTAATGAGAACCGCGGGATATTTCGCGTACCGATAATCAAGTTTAGCGTTTCATTGTTGCTGTATACGAGAGTATAACAATCTTCGCAAAAACTGTAACAGCTGATACCAATTCACGATGTTTTCCATTGTGACATGAGCTATTTAATATGGTATTCTGCGGAGCACGATGAAAGCATGGCCTGCACTACAGAATGAGAAATCATTTTTCGCGCCTAAAACTGGGTTAGACGGCGTGCAAAAAATGCACGATGTTGTATGAACAAGTTGCGTGATTAAAGTAGTGCGGCGTGTCTATCACTTTATAAATAATTGAACTAGAAAACGTAGGCGGAGTATAAACAAAATTGTATTGGGACTTGGCTAAGCAATAATGTAAAAAAATAAATTCTATGTAATTCTGGGTCATTGAAGAATAATACTAACGTACGCACTACGCTACGCACGTACGCTAGTAATAGAGGACCAAAACTATAGTGTGTAGTCCGTGGTAGAGTAATTCAATGTCCCAGCACATTGAATTACTATCCCACGTTGCTCATTTTGGTGAATTTCTACCCTACTATGCAAGCTGGCTCCAACAATTGATAGATGTACTTAAGTGATAATTGTACTTTTTGCAACATTTATGAGAGAAAAATGTGGAATTTGCTAGATTATATAAATTACCCATGTACCTACCTACCTATATAAGTTAATTACAGGCAGAACGAAACTATGTCGGGTACTTGGTAAAGAATATATATAATGTATAAGGTAAAGAATAAATCAGTTTCAAATTTTAGCACAGTAGTTCGTAATAATAGATCTTAGCATAGCGTAGCCTGAACATGATCGCAAAGCGCCGCCGACGACGAGGGCACGGCGCCTGCCATGATGTCATAACCTGACGTGCAAATTGATCGGCAAAACGTGTAACGTATCTCTTAACTTCGTAACGTATGAAATTCAAACCCAACGGCTTCTCTGACTTTTCTCAAGGTTGCCTTGTTGCTCCGCCTGAGGAATTCCAAGACGTGACGCTTCGTGCTTCGTTCGCTCATATTCATATCACGTCATGGCCTACGTATTTATCTGTACAAACAGGTAAAATTCTGTTGTTACCTACATATTTATCTACTTAATTACCTAGGCAACTTGTGTGTTTACAAAGTAACTTTCGAATTTGTCGACAATGTAATTTCTACCTAAAAATTCTCTAAAGATCTACTAGCAAGAGTACGCCTGCCTGTATGAGGCTGTATGTATTTTACGGAAACACTGGTTATCATCTTATTCAGTTATCTTATGACCGACTAATAAGACCTAGAGGGTTTTGAGGTATTCTAGAGACTGCAAATGATATCCACAGAAATGAAATGATGCTGGATAAAGACATTAATTAATTCATGGAAATTTCTCAATTAATTTTCTGTAAATTATGAAAATCCAAACAAAAAGTAAACTAGGTATCTTATTGTATGTAGTTTAGGTACCTACATATCACGGACTTTTATTTAGATTGAATAAGTAATCATCTATATTTTTGTACAAAATTGTAATAACCTAGATAGACGAAGCAGTAAGACAGCGCACGCGATTTTAGGATTTTAAAGAGCGCTTCGCCTTTTGACTCGTTTAACAAATATTAATATTTAGGACAAGCTAAGAAGTAAATCCTAAATCATCATTTTTTATGAGATTATCTAGCACAAAAAGATTTTATTTTTAATCGGACTGATACTTCCAGAGATTAGCGAGTTTAAACAAACAAAAGACAAAAAATCTCTCCCGTTATAAACTAAGTATCTATAACCTGGCTATCGATCGATTTGGTTCATTTTATAGATATGTAGATGTTTGAAACGTTTTATATGGTGTTTAAGCTCATTTATTTTCACCTATTCTTTTATAATCTGAGCTAACATGTTAAAAATATGCCTAGTTGTTGAAACTACCGTTAAATCCGTGAGTAGAATAATAATTAATTAATGAACAATTATGGCATTCTGAAGGCTCCAAAAAAATTAAAGTCCACTTCTAATTCCGTAAATTTCATGCTCAAGTACCGAAACTGCGAAACGTACAACATCCGTTATTCTTTTTATGATTTGAATTTAAATTGTAACGGTGCGGTGCGGTATCACAGTAGTACCATATGAATATAGACAATCTTGTCTTTATTCTGAAATATGAACTATGGTGGTGTTATTTGTTCGATTCCCACTCGATAGGTAGATACTGTGAGTTTCTGCATGTACGTTGTGTGTGCGATAGCGATTGGCAAGTTCCCATATTACATAATCATTGAAACGGAAGGTAGAGCTGTTTGTTTGTATAATTGTTGGTAGCTATTGTGTTGTTTTAAATAATGACGTCTTGACTGTCTGTGGTTAAGGCATGTGTTTCATTTGTTTGTGCTGTTTAAAAAAAATATCACGACTTTACTACCCCAAAGGGGTAGGCAGTGGTGTGTAGTACCTAACTACTGTAGTATAATTACTTTTCACTAGATGTGTTTAGGTCCCACCCAGGTGACCACAGACCTATACATATGTACTGCCATACCCCGGGCACAAACCCAGACTCGTTGCTGCTACCGGGTATTTTAAGTTACAAAAACCCAATAGTTGTTGCCCGACCCAGGAATCGAACCCGGCAGTCGCGCTTGCGACCACTAGCAAACTTACAACATTAATTTACCCACACAACGCACCTAAATCAGACCAACTTAGCTTATTACCGAACAGATAAACGTGATGTTTTGGTTCCTCAGATGTTTGCTCACAGCTCACATGTCGCAAAGGCTGATTGGCGACTTTGGCGAGGCACGTAGGCGACTAGACCTTACGTTGAGTTGAATCTGTATAAAATCAAATAAAATGTATAAATCTTTAGGCTTTACTTATACAACAGAAACATTAATTATTCTGTTCAATCAATGGTACCATTATAATTAACGAAAAAATATGGTAAAAATATATTCAAATACATACCCTGATTTGTAAAAACTACATTAGGTGGTTAAATACTAGAACTAGTAGGTGATTGCTTAAGTTATGATAATAAAGACCATAACAATCTTTAGCTTTACCTTGATAAAAACCGCCAGCAAACATTGCCAATAAACAATGCAAAAACGTCAATGTTACTTCCTCAAAATGCAAATTACACTTTTGAGATAGCATGTGCTACCAATTTCATCATACTTTGGTAGTAAGGAATTCTAATATCCATTAGCCTTAAACTAAGGCAGGACTAAACTGTGAACATATAAGGAAGACAGCTTGAGAGCACGTGTCGGATCGCCTTGGCACAAATGCCAATGCTTAGGCCATTCGTTATTTTATTTTTATAACACATCTCCATTCCAGAGACGCACGATGTTCGACAAACGGACTAAAAGGTTCTAGTTTTAATCCCAGATGTATCCTAGGAAATTTCTATATGTACTAGGTAGAGTGGATAATATACAACATACCATACACGTTTGAGATTGATCTCAGGTACGTAACTCAGATCAATAGGTACTCTTATGATTAAAAAACGAAAATAGTTCGTTCAAAACGCAATGGCATAAACCATTTTCTAAGAAGTTATTTTTAGATGGCATTTAATTAAATTGTTATTTGTTAAACAGTAAAAAGTAATGATACATATAGAAATAACAATTGGTTAGAAATATAAATCATCAATAGAATAAGTGCATTCACCTGAAAAATACACTGATCATTTTGGACATCTTTTATTAGTGCTAACGCTCGTTTTATTCCTGCTGTCAATGTACTTTTGTGCTACCTATAGCTTTTAGTACGTTATATTATGCTCCTTGATCTTCTCCCAGTTTACTATCCAACAGCCGTAATTAGGCCACTACTACATATTAGGAGTGAATTTTATTGAATATTACCTACTTCTTAGGAATATGAATATCTATAAAAATAAATCCATGTAGTCTGCGCGAACATCTGGAGTCGCTTATAAGTCCATTACCCGCGCTAAACATGGTATCATCGATAAAGTTTGGTCTCTTAACGCAATTACTCTAGCGGCTTGCAAGTCAAGAAACCTCTACCGCCATTATGGAATAAACCATCTGGATACGGCAACACCAAGGTTTCACGTTGGTGCGTCCAAAAATGGGCCGGTGGCGATTCGTCGCGCATGCGTGGCTGCTAGGCCTTTTATGGCTTCTCGCGAGCCTTTTGAGGGCTAACCGCTTTAATTGGGTACACTGAGGGCGACCAGAGCAGGGCTACGGCAACTGGAGACAACAGGTCTTGCTGGTTTCGCTGAAACAGATAAATAATTGGGTATTTACTCGTAAGTCCCTGTTCCGGATACTACTTATGCAGATTTTAAGATAAGAATGTGCTGTTATTGTGCTGTCATTGAAAGATCTTTCTCTATAAGGTATCTGTATCTGTGATAAGGGGCTGACGCAAATCAACGCAAAACTAGCAAGTCAGGTGACAGTGAAGCTAACGGCTTCACGATAAGTATTATGTTTTCAAAATAGATTGACAAAGCATTTTTAGGTGATTTTTATGTAGGTACTTAAATATAATATTTAAAAGCACAAAGCTAAAAGCTAAGTGCCGTGGCACAAGCTTCTAACTAGGCACTATTTTGTTGGGTGTTCTAGTCGCTTATCGCTCAATTTAGCTGTGATAGTTTTTTGTGGCGAAATTGATATACGAAGGATCGTCTTTCTAACACGACCTTATATTTTCCGTGATTTCAAATGCACTAACATTATTGCCTCCTACAATGAAGGAAAGGAAGTATAGTTAATCATTAAAAAATTAAAAAACAAATAGAACCTCTTCCTTTTTTGAAGTAGGTTAAAAATTAATGAGCATTGACTCAAGGAAGTAAATAAATTGATGATCGTTGAACTTGCATAATGTTGCCGCTCGCCTCGACCTTGCGCGCTGCAGCGTGCAACGCGGTCGTGTGGGGGAGCTAAATATGGCCGACCTATTTCCGCACTGCTCCTGAACTTGGATGTAGAACGATTGAGCCCATCTGATCGGCTTCCGTTCATTAGCCGTTCCACAGAGACTGCACTGGCTATTGGGTAGGTAAGTTAGGATGGTATTTAGTTTTCAGAAAAAAATCTTCTGTTTTTTAGGAACATTGAACTATTATACTTATACTAATATATCTCTATGACTATAATATATTCGTATTCATTTAATATTTCTGTAAGATATCATTAGATCTTAAACTTTCTTATATTTTTTTAAAGAAACTTAATCAAATAAAGACTTAAAACTTACTAGGTTAAAATCAAGTTTTAAGCTAGGTACCGATCCACCGATAGTGGATATTTAGGTCGACTGGCACATTCTTGAAATGTGAAGGGAAATATAGTTAGGATATACTATTAAGTACCTACCTAGTGTGATTTATTGGAATATTTGCCATCCATAGTCTAAAAAGCTATCTGGATTTTTCTGAGTTGGGTTAATTTGTGTTAATTGTTATGGACCTATAGAGTGTGAATTGTTATTTACATACAGTAGCTTACAAAGAAACTTTATAACCACATTAGTCAGGATTATTGAAAAATTGTTGAAAATAACATCTGTTGCTTTATGCAATATTATATGAGTCGGATATTTTGTACTGTCATGAAACTAGTCTGTGTAGTAACTGTAGGTTAAGTATAGCTTAAGTATAGCGAATTCGCTGCATGCGCCGTTTTAATAAAGTCCGGGCGATCGCCAACTTTACGATACTGTCCCGTTGGCAAATTCTCGCAGCTGTGGAGCGTTAACCCTGTTAAAGCGCAGACACAAATATTACCCACGCCGAGCACAGGGGTTATTGACACCTAGCATTGATTGGCTGTCGAATGGCTGTCGATAACATGTGTGACTGAGATGTAAACGCGACGCGGGAGTGCAAGACAGGCGGAACTACTAACTAACTGATTGATATTATTGGATATTATACTGAAATGTAAATGATACATCAAAATTAACTTGACAAAGTGAATTGGGGGTAATCTATGATAAATAACTCAAACAGATCAACAGCGATCTACAGCTACCTACTTAAGATGCATCTCCTTACGAGAACCCGGAGCCCGTTTTATTGAGTAAGAATCTCACGTTCATCCATTTACATCAAAAAAGGTAGATCGTGGGACTCCCACATAGCCTGGCATCGCTCCTACCGTGGAATCTTTCCCCACTAAAACCCACTCGGTGGCACTACTCATAAGACTTTTTGTCCTAACCAAGGTTTGACTTAGCCAACAGCCTGGGCCTGGATTTTCACATTTTCACTAATTTCAGGAATAATTGCCTAATAATTAACTACACTATTTTATTAATATTTATTACTATAACTAATAATTACTAAACAAAATTGTGTAATGTATTTAAGTAATGAAAATTAAATTATTGTGGTTGTATATTCATTGTTTCATGGAATTAAAAGAATATTTTATATTACATATTTTGATTTTATTTTAATTGACTAGGAACACCTGATTACAATGATTATGTCCTGAGCAGGTTCGAGAGAAAACCGAACAAACTGTCTTGCTTAGACCTACTTATTCTACCCGATGCAACGCATATCGCGCTATTAATAATTACGAGGTTACCTCAGCACAGCACCCTTGAAATGACTTTCCATTTCCGTACATCCGATCCGTCATGGTTGTTCTTTGCTACCTATGTACCTAAACTACTTGTGTTGAAATTAAAATAGGTACTTTCAGGTACTTTATTTTGAGATCAATTCAACATTCGTTAAAGTACCTTTGGATGCAGCCTTTCTGCCTTACCATAACATTTTCGCTGCTTTTAAGGTCATCAATGTTCTGATTTGGATTCAGAACATTGATGACCTTAAAAGGTGGAAGGCCACTTAACTACATTAAGACTCACGATTTAGGTAAGAAGCCGTGACACCTAAATTGCCTGAATGGCCTAAAAGGTGAACATCAGAAGGTTGCTTCGAATAAGCTGTTGTCCTCATTGCAGACTCGCCTTAGACTAGACATTTATAGTATGGAAGGCACTGACGAATGATCTTGTTTTCAGGTCCCAATTTAGGTGTCTACAATAGTTTAGTAAATGCATTTTGTATCTTCTTATAGATGTATTGCCTTTATGGATGAGTAGTCTTTTGGTAATTTTAATTTAAAACTTGGATTCGCCAAGCGTTTATTTATGATTCAAAGAAACATCTGTCGGTAAGCAATGGAACGTAAGCCACTCAAGTCCCTGTGCTGATGGCTGATATAGACATAGGTTTATTTCGACACACATGTGAAACAATACAATTTTAATTTTAAATACATAATGAAACAATTAACGATGCCGAAATAGGACGCCCTCAGCTAATGGCCGGACAATGGATATGATATGACCAACAACATCAAACATTTGGTGAAAACATTTAATACAGCTACATATTGTCCGAATCTTCGGACGGTAACCGAAGTTTTATAATGCGGACCCGAACTCTAATAACAAAAAGTTAAATACTCTTTTTGGGATTCATAGCATACCTTACTATTGGGTTCTTAAAGTAGCAGATTCGTAACCGAAAATGCTTTTGACTTATTCAGTGGATCACTGTTTGACAGCGTGGTCGTGATTTTCTGATAATAATGGTAATTATCGTATGGTAGGTGGTCATCGTGGCTCTACTCTCCTTCGCTTCCTTGCACAGTACATACCTACTGCCTGTTTCGCGATGGCCTCTTTCTCAATACTTACGACTTACCATACCATATGCAGCATTGTAATCGTTGTCTTGTCTTCATCTTTCTTCTTCTGTTTATGTCCAAAAATACAACAGTCCCCATATGCTAACAAACTGCCTACAAGAGCTAGGCCTTTCGTGAAACAGAAGTAACTTTAGAACTAAGTACACATAGGGGACTCTAAAAAGCAGTTTCGAACACCTCAGTGTTCTGTAAAAAGTTAGTACCTAATGTGTAACTTTTAACATATATTGAATCTGTAAAAATTCGTAAGCAAGGTACGTACCTAATCTTTTTGTCATAATCAAAAGAATGTTCTTAGACACACCCGGTGCTTATCTACTAGCTACATCTGCTTATAGTGCTATAGATTCATATTAAACGTTAAGACCCTTATTTTCATTCATATTTTTCGCGTCAGAATTTTGTTCCGAGTTCAGTTCAGTTCAGACCTCTTTTCAGGGCACGAATAGGTCGACGAACTTGGTCGGGAGGGCGACTGAGGGCGTCAAACTCCCTAAATTCCCTCATCATTTTGGCCTTATTTTTTCCATCAACGTACCCATAAATCAAACGCCTCTATTTATGACATAGAACACAGAACCTACTCTGTTATAGTAGGTAAGTTGATAACCCAAACTCTGATAAAGTTGTATAGTGATTTATGGCACTCATCTACCTCCTACCCATTTAAGAATTCTTACGATCGATATAGCTAATAATTCTTGACATCAACATTTACGTTATCAGTAAATATTTGTGGCGTGACGCCAGAAATAAATCTACCAGCGTGACATCATCATTGCCATAAGTAAGTACCTTTTTTTTATGGATACAAGATAGCAAACGAGCTTGCAGCACCAACCATCCGCTGCCGCCCATGACAACTGTGACTGACTTTGAATAAGACTCAATTAGGGACTGGGATGGTTAGTCCAACCAATGGGGAGTATCGCGTGTGAATTTGCCGCTAGAGGCGCTTGTGTCGCGTGAGGTCCCATTTCATTCATTTTTCATGACATAAATTATAATTTCTATTTAATTTAACTGTTGAAAAGTGATCTCCTTTGTGAAATCATCGCAAATATGGATTATGCAATGGTGCACCACCATTATGGTGTTATGTTTTGGAAGCTGTTGTGATACTTTAAATAATTAAGATTATCTTGAATTTACTGACAAAATGTTCTTCATGTTGAGTTGCCTCTGTATTTGAAGAAAGTGTAGCAGTTTCCAGTTTCTCATTCTGACGGACGTTGATGAGCTCTTTCTGCATTTTTTCTTTTAATTTCATTTCTCTCTTCACACTCTTCACTTCACTTCAATTCAAATCACATTTAGTAGAAAGAATTAAAGAATAAAGGTGAGAGATTAGCTTAACTTAATAAAGAAAAAAATTTCATACCTACCAGGCTACCGCGCCGCGGTACCTGTGACGGTACCAAAATGCAGTTGATAATATTTTATTATCCTATCTAATCTTAAAATAGCGTGCTTGCTTATATAATCTAGCAGTGATATATTTTCTTTGCTTTGATATGTTATGTACAATTTTATTAATATTATAAGTTTATAACTAATGGTCATGCGGCAATAAATATATTTCCGATTTTCCTGGTGCTAACGACATAATTACATCAAAAACCACTAAAATATCATCAGCTTATAATTAACTTCGTACGCAATTAATGGTCAATATAGCTTGTGTGATTTTCGTCACATCGATCTCTAGGAATGATCGCGATGACTCATCGCAGCACTGCTACGAAGTATCAAACATGCGTATGAGTCAGTATGGTATGGCCTCAGCAAACAGTTTTGTTGATTTAAATTGATCAATAACAAAAACGATATATTAACGACGAACGACGTTTTTATAATGAGTCAGCGAGTAAATCAGTTGACTCAACCGCGTCAGCAAAGAATTCGTGAAAGTTAGCTTTTCTGTACCAGTTTTACTCAGTGAAATTTATCCAGCAAATTTTTGCAACGTCAATTCGAAATTCGAAAATATATTTTGTTATCATAGAACGCCCTACGTCCTACGTTAATATTTTGAAATTGATTCGAATAATTATGAAGTAGGGAATGGGCACGGTAATGTGTGGAATGCATTGCACGAGTTGCTTTCCTCTCTTAATGGATGTCTATGTTATTGTTACGAAGGCACAGGGAAGCTAGCGCCATCTAGCGCCGCTGGTGGAACCACTCAGTGAACGCATAGACAACGTGATATCCCGACTCGATACTAGATGGCGTTAGTGGGCCTGTATTCTCGCGTTTTCGGGAACACGCGGTATCTTTCCAGAATCGTCTAGTACTCGCGACGGCACGTATAAATAGTCGCGGGGAGAGCCGCGAGTTCAGTTCAGTTCGAGCTTTCGAGGCGACTTCGAAGTGAAAACTAGTGATACCGGAGTGAAACAAGTGAAACCTACGACTTGGCTTACGACCTAGGACATCGTTAGTGCTTTGTGTTTGGACCTAGTGCATTGTGTTGGACCTAGTGTTTAGTGTTTGACCTAGTGCTTTGTGTTAGTGCTAGTGAATAAAGTCTTCATTGAGTCAGCAGGTCTTTCTCTCCAAATCAGTCGAACCCTTAGCACGTAACAACTGGTGTCAGAAGTGGGATTTGGAGATGCCATTGACTCCGAGAGAGGACTTACAGGAGGGCGTCAGGACAAGGGCACAACGAGCTGCGGAGGCCACAACTGGGGACCAAGCTCCGCTCACTGTGGGCCAAGCCCCGCCCAGTGGCCCCGCCTACCAGGCCCCGCCCACTGAACAGGCCACGCCCACCAGTGACACCGAAGCTTCTACAGCCCCTCTTCAATTAGGGAGTTTGTTTGTATTAATTCGGGAAATGAAGGAATCACAAGATCGCAAGCTCGGTGCTTTACAAGAGTCACAAGAACGCAAGCTCGGTGCTTTGCAAGAGGCACAAGAACACAAGCTCGGTGCTTTGCAAGAGGCACAAGAACACAAGCTCGGTGCTTTGCAAGAGTCACAAGAACGCAAGCTCGGTGCTTTGCAGGAGTCACAAGAGCGCAAGCTCGGCGCTTTACAAGAGCAACAAAAAGACCTCCAAGAAAAAGTGCTTGGGGCTATAAATGATGTTAGTGACACGGTGATTAAGCTTCGAAAGGATTTCGACGTAGTGGAGCAACGAGTTACCGGGTTGGGATTGGATGTGGAAAATATGAGAACCGGCCTCACTGAATTACAGAAGAAAGTAGTGCGCCTTGAAACCACGGGAGTCGCGATGTCTAGTGGAACTACCGTAGTGGCGCAAGGACCAAGAGTGAAAGTGCCACCATACGACGGCACTACTTCTTGGAACGCTTATCGTCAGCAATTCCAGACTGTCGCTACTGCCAACGGATGGACGGAAGAACAATGCCTGACCGCTCTCACTGTTGCGCTCAGAGGGCAAGCCCTGTCGGTCCTGGAAGCACATACAGGAAATGGGTTCAAAGACCTGATGGAGGCACTTGAATCCAGATACGGGGAGCGACACCTGGAGCACGTGTTCCGTGCCCAACTGCGTGACAGAGTCCAACGCTCAGGAGAAGGACTACAACAATGGGCGTTGGAAATTGAAAAACTAGTCAGGAAGGCACACCCAGGAGCCGACACCAAGATGGTGGACACGAATATTGTTCAAGCATTTGTCGACGGTATAAAAGACTTGGAGGTCAGAGCTGCAGTCAGGCTTCGTCACCATACCTCGCTAAAGGAAGCATTAGCGCATGCCTTGGAGGTCGAGGCGGTTCGCCATGATATACGGCAGACCCATAAGATCCGCGAGGTCTCTGAGGAGGTCAAGGAGGTTAAGGCTCCTACGAAGAAAGCTTTTGGAGCCATGTGCTACAAGTGCGGCGAGAGGGGCCATCTTCAACTCAACTGCCCGCAAAAGGAGACCCAGATGGCATGGAAGAAAAGGATGGAGGAACAAATAGAGGAGCTGAAGAAGCAAGGGGCTTCGTCCCCTGCCTGGGATCAGGGAAACGAATAAAAGCCAGTACTAAGGGGCGAGTGCTGGCTGACGCGGAGGAAGCCCCGATAACTGTTATCTCCCAGGCATGCAGCGGGAATAGTCTTGTGATTCAGGGGACTATTAACGGGACGGATTGCAAAATGACTCTAGACACAGGAGCCTCTAGAACAATAGTGAACCCAAATCTGGTAAAAGCCGCAAGGGGACACAAGAGGAGAATTAACTGTCGGCTTCTTACTGCCTCCGGTCAGCCAATACCCGTCCTGGGAGAAATGTCAGTTACGATGTATGTAGGGGGGTCCTCGTACTCTCATAACGTTATCGTGGCTGAGATTATGGATGATTGCATCTTGGGTTTGGATTTCATGAAGAAACACAACTGCAGAATTAATGTCGCTGACGGAGTTTTCAAGTGTGGTGAAGAAGAAATCTTCATTCTTGGAGGCGCCTGCGGGAAAGTCACATGTGTAAAGAAGATCATCATACCTGGACGAGCGGAAACTCGGGTGCTGGTGAAACTGCCGCCAGCTGGAAAGAAAAAGTCAAACAGATGCGTGTTGATCGAAGACACACCTACCAAGACATCGGCGCAAAAACTGATGACGGCGAGAACCCTTGTTAGTGGAAGCAGTAACGCTGTGGTCAAGGTTTTGAATCTTAGTGATCGCGAGATCTGCGTGAACAAAGGTGACGTCATTGGAAAGTGCGAGGAAGTTGTCTGGATGAAAAAGTGTAGTTCGATGACAGGCACGGACTCAGCAAACAGCAACAACTACGGAATAGTGACTGAGCTACTCGATGACTGCAAGAGTAATCTGACTTATTCGCAGAAAATGAAAGCTAAGAAGTTTTTACAGCGCTACGCGAATATCTTCTCCAGTCAAGAAGGGGACCTTGGAAGAACGTCGATGGTTCAGCACAGGATAGATACCGGAAGCGAGAGACCAATTCGTCAACGAGCAAGACGGATACCAATTGCAAAGGAAAAAGAAGTTGAAGGCCTTTTGGAGGACATGAGAAAGAATAAGATTATTGAACCGTCTGCAAGTCCGTGGTGCTCACCTGTTGTATTAGTGAAGAAGAAAGATGGTAGCACGAGATTCTGTGTGGACTATAGGCGTCTCAATGATGTCACTAAGAAGGACAGTTACCCGTTACCTCGAATCGACGACACTTTGGATACCTTGAGTGGCATGAAATGGTTCTCGACCCTAGACCTGAAATCTGGATACTGGCAGGTGGAAATTCATCCAAAGGACAAGGAGAAGACAGCTTTCTCGACCGGAAAAGGTTTATGGCAATTTAACGTCATGCCCTTCGGATTGTGCAACGCACCTGCCACATTTGAGCGACTCATGGAGTGTGTACTGGCAGGCTTAGTTGGAGAGGCTTGCTTAGTCTACTTAGATGACGTCATCATTGTCGGCCGTGACTTCGAGGACCATTTGCGAAACTTGGAGCAAGTTTTCACCAAAATAGAGGGAGCCAAATTAAAGTTGAACCCGAAAAAGTGTCGTTTATTCAGGAGTAAGGTCAATTATCTCGGCCATGTTATCTCCAGTGATGGAATCCAGACAGACCCGGAGAAACTGGAAGCAGTTCAAAAATGGCCTACCCCTAAGGACAAAACCGAAGTGCGGGCATTCCTCGGCCTATGCTCATACTACAGGCGTTTTGTTCAGGGATTTTCAGAGATAGCCAAGCCATTACATCGGCTGACAGAAGATAAACGACAATTTAGTTGGGATGAGACTTGTGAAGATTCTTTTCAGAAACTGAAGAAACATCTATGTGAAACACCAATCCTGGGGTATCCACAAACTGAAGGTCGGTTTATAGTCGACACGGATGCAAGCAACACGGCCATCGGAGGGGTGTTATCTCAAAAACAGGGTGAAAGAGAAGTTGTTATTGCATATTTCAGCAAATCTTTATCCAGGCCAGAGAGAAACTACTGTGTGACAAGAAGAGAACTCTTGGCTGTTGTAAAGACGCTACAACACTTCAATAAATATCTCATCGGCAGACCGTTTTTACTGCGAACTGATCACGCAGCCTTGAAGTGGCTACTGCAATTCAAGAACCCAGAAGGTCAAGTAGCTCGATGGATTGAACAGCTCCAGGAGTATGACTTCGAGACGGAACACCGCAGCGGAAAGACGCATGGGAATGCCGACGCACTCTCACGAAGGCCGTGTTCGGAAGACTGCAAACATTGTGTTAGGCAGGAATCTCATGAAGTAACATTAAAATTAACGAGAACAGGTCCTTTGGGTCTCTGGGAGAATGATGCTATGAGGGAGGCTCAAGAAAGAGATGACGACCTTCGGCACATCATCACATGGAAGAAACGGGGTGACGTAAAACCAATCTGGAGCGAGGTTGCACCCACTGGCGCTGTCACTAAGGCGTACTGGGCGCAATGGGACAGTCTGATACTGCAAAACGGAATACTCTACCGGAAATGGGAGAAGACTAACGGCAGAGAGTTTCATCTTCAGATAATTGTCCCAAGAACGAGAGTACCAGATGTGCTCCGTGAAATACATGATGGCGTATCAGGAGGTCATCTAGGTGTCAAGAGGACGTTAACAAAAGTGCGAGAACGATTCTACTGGTTGCATTGTCGAGATGATGTACAGGATTGGTGCCGCAAATGTACTACCTGCGCTGCTGTAAAAGGACCACAGACCAGGAGCCGTGGGAACCTGCGGTTGTATAACGTCGGTGCACCGTGGGAACGAATAGCAGTTGACGTAGCTGGGCCATTTCCTGTAACGGAATCGGGTAACAAGTATTTTATGGTCGTCATGGACTACTTCACCAAATGGCCCGAAGTGTTCGCCATACCAAACCAAGAAGCTACAACAGTCGCTTCTAAGTTAGTCGAAGAAGTGATATGTCGCTTTGGTGTGCCTCTAGAAATCCATTCTGATCAGGGCAGGAACTTCGAATCACAAGTATTCCAGGAAGTGTGCAAAATTTTGGGCATGCATAAGACGAGGACCACCGCGTACCATCCACAGTCTGATGGAATGGTTGAGAGGTTTAACCAGACTCTGGAGAGGCATTTGGCGAAAGTGGTAGACGACAAACAAAAGGATTGGGACAAGTATATACCACTCTTCCTTCTGTCGTACCGAACCGCCGAGCATGAGAGCATAAAAGCTACCCCGGCGTATGTCAATTACGGTAGAGAACTACGAATACCAGTAGATCTATTGACAGGAGGGTCACCGGAGGGACCAGAGACCGTACAAGACTATGTTTGCAATTTAAGGGAAAAAATGCGCTATATACACGCCTTGGTACGGGAAAATGGGTTACAGTCAAGTGAGGGCATGAAAACCAGATACGACCGGAAATCGAACACGAGCGGCTTCGAGGAAGGGTCACTGGTGTGGCTGCATAACCCAACTCGCCGGAAAGGAAAATCTCCAAAGTTGCAGACCAAGTGGGACGGTCCATACAGAGTGGTTACCCGACTGAATGATGTGACTTATAGGATTCAAAAGCAACCAAGAGGAGCATTCAAAGTGGTACACATAGACCGTCTGGCGCGTTACCATGGCAGTAACAACGATGCTCGGGACGAGCATCGCTAAGAGGGGAGTGGTGTTACGAAGGCACAGGGAAGCTAGCGCCATCTAGCGCCGCTGGTGGAACCACTCAGTGAACGCATAGACAACGTGATATCCCGACTCGATACTAGATGGCGTTAGTGGGCCTGTATTCTCGCGTTTTCGGGAACACGCGGTATCTTTCCAGAATCGTCTAGTACTCGCGACGGCACGTATAAATAGTCGCGGGGAGAGCCGCGAGTTCAGTTCAGTTCGAGCTTTCGAGGCGACTTCGAAGTGAAAACTAGTGATACCGGAGTGAAACAAGTGAAACCTACGACTTGGCTTACGACCTAGGACATCGTTAGTGCTTTGTGTTTGGACCTAGTGCATTGTGTTGGACCTAGTGTTTAGTGTTTGACCTAGTGCTTTGTGTTAGTGCTAGTGAATAAAGTCTTCATTGAGTCAGCAGGTCTTTCTCTCCAAATCAGTCGAACCCTTAGCACGTAACATTATAAAAAGCACCTACTGTCAAAATTTCAAATTTCTAGCTTTAGCCTTTTGGCTGCGCGTTGATAGATCAGTCAGTCAGTCAGTCAGTCAAAAAGGATAATGAGTTTTATATTTATGTATAGATAACAACTGGACTAGTACGGGCGCAACATCGCTTGCGTGGATTAGGTATAACACTGATAAGCGAACTCACAGACATATCAGTAAGTTTAATTTATCCTCTGTACCTACTTTCAGTGTATCGTTCCAAACGCAGTTGATACACCCCGTACAAATCGAAAAGTTGCCAATTTATGTGGCTATGCGTTATAGAGTTAACCTTTGTTTTCTAAAACTTACTTATCATGAAATATGAAAATGCTTAAGCTGACGCCGCTTTTTTGCTAGGGGTGTTATGGCGAAGCATAGCTAAGGCGTAAAGTGGTGAGTCAGATCACGGCTGACGCACCCTGCTGCAGCGGGGCAGACAGGGAGGGGTGATAGTGGGTCCAAGAGTAAACAGTCGTATAGAAAAACTTAGCACTAACCTCTGTTTTATGCCTATATACGAGTATACTCTCATCTGGCTGCTTAATACCGCATCTTCATTGTTTTTCTGTATGGTACAGTGGTTAGCTGGTAGAGAATGCATTATGCATTAAGCTCGCCATTTGTCCCATTTAATTAGTTTTTAATGTGGTTCAATAAAGTTTAAATAAATAAATAAATATATTTACAAGCAAGCACTCTAATTTTAGTACACATGTACTTAAACGGAATATAATAACTGAGAAATTTACATTTACATAATTATATTTTAGTGGCTAATTTTAGATTGATATTTTTAAATAATATGGCGAGTGTAGTTGATTATAATGTGACGATAGTTAATACCTAAATTGAATTTATTAATACCTATATTTGTACGCTGCACCAGGCTAAATATGGCAAAAAGTTTTTTCTGTTTTTGTAAGTATTGTCGAGGACAAGTTTCAGTTGTAACGCCTTTGTAAAATGGCGCTTCTACGAATCATCTTTGCAGTCTTTGTAAGAACGATAGATTAGTATTGAATTTTGGTGACACCGTTTGTGGGAGTAAATATAATTACTCTTTCGTATTATGTTTTAACTTACTGTTGTTTACTTTTATAAACTAGGCATAAGTATAACATAAATATTAAATTATCAACTCAAAACTCATTTTTACTACTTTAAACTGTGTGCACACAATATGTGAACGTAATGTTAATTTGTATTCTCATGCAGTGAAATGTAATTTCTTTTGAGAATAAAGTTCTTTGACCATAAATCGTTGCCACGTTTTGTATGTTCTGGAGTTTCTGTACGGCGCTGTGATCATCTGGCACTGACAGGGCGTAGGGTAGGATCGATCGCCGCAGACGGGCCCCGGGCAGGGCGGGCAGACTGCTGCAAAACGTTGATATAAATAATATTACTCGCGCTCCGTCGTTGTCCGTCTGACAAATTATTATAACTTTTCATTTTGCAAGGGAAATATGAATAAAATGTTAGAAATTGACTGATATTTTGAATTTGAACACTGTTACAGCGAAACATCGTAAAACATCCGTAATAAGTACTTTTAGATTTTGTTCTCTACCTATCACTCGATATACCTACTATAAATATGGTACAATCTTCGATCACTCCTAGGTCATACTGTGCTTCGAATCTTCAATGCTCTTTTTTTATAAACTTTAGCCTAATGAACAACCAGACGGGCCACCGCTGGTAAATCGACTACGTGGTCACCGTCGCCTATGGACACGAGCAACACCAGATGGGTCGTCAATGCGTCGCTGACTCTGCAGCTATACGTGGCCAAAATCTTAATCATTTTCACTTACCGCAGTCCCTTAAAATAAAAATCTTGAGCCTAGATAAAGCTAGTAGTAGCTTATATTAACCAGGTTAGGTAGGTATCTACCTAGAAAATTAATCGAGGAAAACCCATGCAAATTAAAAAGAATAGATAGATAGTTCATGATTGTAATTTTATTTAGAAAAACAGCAATATCTATTTGTAAGAATTTGATAAGAAGTTAATCATAAATTCATTTAAATAATCATTATGAAGACAGATAATCAACTACGTGAACAAAGATAACACGACACGACTACATAAATTCTTTACTAATATTTAAAGAAATGTTGTACATGTTATATATACATGCACCTTTTAAAATACCTGAGTATGTATTGTTTAAGTAAGGTACATTACCTATTCGTATCGTATATCTTAATACGTAATACTGTGGTAGTTAATAGGTACGTAGCGTAGAATACTTATTATACAGAATAGAGAAAACACTTATTATTTTTGCCACTAAGCCATCCCTTCAACCACAGATTACTAACTAGTTACTATTCACCTCAAGTTAATGAAGACAAGTTAATAATGTTTTACGTCATTGACAAAAAGTAAACGCTATTGCCAAAAGAAGAAAAAAAAAAGAAAAAAAAATTAATAATGTCTCAAGTTCGTTGACCCTGCAGGCAGTGCTGGCATAGCTGCGGCGATCAGATTCTGAGTTTAAATTCTTAATAACCACCATTAAATTTGAACGTTAAATTACATCGGTTAATTGATCATAGGTACCTCGTTCCTACCCTACATAAATCCTTGTACGTTTCCTATAAAGCATATTCTCATTACCATACATTACTATTTTTACTTTATTTCTAGTTAGTTAGATCCCATATTCATACTTAAGCATTTCCTATCTTTACTCAAATCCATTTTAATTACAAAAATATATGTTAATATTATACTGAATATAAGAGCATGTGGGTTACTTAAAACTAACAAGTAGACGGAAATGATACCTAATTAGTAAAAACTGCATACTCATAGAGAAAGTACCTACTCACGTCTGAGAGAAATGTTTCAAATATCATCTTGAAACGGTACTGACTGAAAAAAGTGATCGTATGTGGACACGGACACACAAGACGGAAATTCAGAATATTTCCTGCCTCCTTTTCACTCTTGTTGATAAGTAAAGGTTAAATATATTACTTTGGTTCTTTGTTCTTTATTAATCAAATAAAGTTGTATTACTTTATATGTGCAATCATCAAAATTCGCAACTAAGCCAACATGTTAACTTCAATTCAACTCGCGTATGTAGGTGTATGTAGTGAAGAAGTTAAATAAAATATTGTAAAAGAATAAACTTTTCCCCACTCTACCAGGGTTTGACTGGTAGAAAATGCCTTATGGCATTAAGTCCGCCCATTGTATAGATCTCTTTAGAGGTGTCAATGAAGTTGAATAAATAAATAAAAATAAATTAATAAAAAAATATTTATATAAAATTTTATTTTATTTATTATTATTAAATTGACATCAGAGGTAAAGACTTAAAATATCGTTCCAATTTCATTGTCTAGTCTTAATTTTTTCTCATACATAGTTATCATAATACGAATAATACTGATTTGTGAGCTGAGCTATCACATGAATCACCATTCATTTTCCATGGTACCATTGCTAGCCGTCGTCGCCGCCTCACACATTCGAAGCGGGCACCGGCGTGAGCGAGTGCGTCTTATCGTTATCACTGATAAAGTGTTATTACCTCGTCTTATCAACTATATCAACTATGTGCCTGCGCCCTTACCATATATGGTAACGAACATTGAGGCAACTTGCGATTGGCTGAGTGTATTGTTGCCGATAGTGTGTGAATTCTGATAAGAGCGCGTTTTATATACTATATCGTCGCATCCAGTTACTCATTTCGTGTGGCGTATTCGACGTTGCGGTCGTATTTCTAGTCATTATTTAACTCATATCTAAAAGTAAGTTTTTATTTAAAAATAAATTATTAAATTATCCTAACTACTAACTAGTTAGGTACAATTTCGTTGTGTAAAAAATGTGTTCTCGTGTGTTAATTTGACAGTGAGCCGGTAACACCATGTTTAATCAGTTACATCATTATTCCAGTGTTACGTTACATAACTGGGCGTGAAGTGAACAATTTAGAATATGATACCGATAACATCTACTTATTTTTTATTCGTACTAGGTTTTCTAGAATATTGTTTTTTTTTTTTTAATTTTTCACATACCTATCATAGGTACTTTGAACGACGGTACTTTCAATATTTTATCCTGAAAATCTGTAGATTCACAGATCTTCAATATAGATAAATCGAAATCAATAATTACTAAGTAATTTAAAAATAATGCTTTATTAATCTGTTAAAGGATTCCTAAATAAACTATGGTGCAAGTGATTTATCTTTTGAATTTGCGAAATTAGACCGTTTATATTTTGCCCTACGGTGGTACATACAGCATGCTTTTATTATATTAAATAATTATTTTTATCAGCTGACAATATTTTAATAATTATTAAATGTTTACCTATTTATTTATTTATTTACTAAATATTTTATGTACACACTATATATATTATATTACATTTCTTTTGCATTTGAGTTAAATATTATTTAATACTAAGGTAACGTTATAACTTTTTTTGTCTTTCAGACTAATTCAAAATGTGCGACGAAGAAGTAGCCGCGCTGGTAGTGGACAATGGGTCCGGAATGTGCAAGGCCGGGTTCGCGGGCGACGACGCGCCGCGCGCCGTGTTCCCCTCCATCGTGGGCCGCCCGCGCCATCAGGGCGTCATGGTGGGCATGGGGCAGAAGGACTCGTACGTCGGAGACGAGGCCCAGAGCAAGAGGGGCATCCTCACGCTCAAGTACCCCATCGAGCATGGCATCGTCACCAACTGGGACGACATGGAGAAGATCTGGCACCACACCTTCTACAACGAGCTCCGCGTAGCCCCCGAAGAGCACCCCGTGCTGCTCACCGAGGCGCCCCTCAACCCCAAGGCCAACAGGTATGTACGGCGGCTCGCGCCAGCCTTCGCGTCGAGGTTCCCGCATACGCCTGACCGACAACCCGACTGACCGCCCGTTTTCTTTGCAGGGAGAAGATGACGCAGATAATGTTCGAGACGTTCAACACGCCCGCCATGTACGTGGCCATCCAGGCGGTGCTGTCGCTGTACGCGTCCGGTCGTACCACCGGTATCGTGCTGGACTCCGGCGACGGCGTGTCGCACACAGTGCCCATCTACGAGGGCTACGCGCTGCCGCACGCCATCCTGCGTCTGGACCTGGCGGGCCGCGACCTCACCGACTACCTCATGAAGATCCTGACGGAGCGCGGCTACTCGTTCACCACCACAGCTGAACGTGAGATCGTGCGCGACATCAAGGAGAAGCTCTGCTACGTGGCGCTCGACTTCGAGCAGGAGATGGCCACCGCCGCCTCCAGCAGCTCGCTCGAGAAGTCCTACGAGCTTCCCGACGGCCAGGTCATCACCATCGGAAACGAACGGTTCCGTTGCCCCGAGGCTCTCTTCCAGCCCTCGTTCCTGGGTATGGAGGCCAATGGCATCCATGAAACAACTTACAACTCCATCATGAAGTGCGACGTCGACATCCGTAAGGACCTGTACGCCAACACCGTGCTGTCCGGCGGTACCACGATGTACCCGGGCATCGCCGACCGTATGCAGAAGGAGATCACCGCGCTCGCTCCTTCCACGATGAAGATCAAGATCATCGCGCCCCCAGAGAGGAAGTACTCCGTATGGATCGGTGGATCGATCCTCGCGTCCCTCTCGACCTTCCAGCAGATGTGGATCTCGAAACAGGAGTACGACGAGTCCGGCCCCTCGATTGTGCACAGGAAGTGCTTCTAATTTGCTAAAAGAGACTATTCCTAACGATGATGCCCTACACTGCAACCCATTTTGGGAGGCTCAAAATACGCTTGTGATCTATTGTTTAAGTGCAGTATTTAAATAGATTGTAAGGTGTCGTAATATGCATATTACGTAAACTAACGGATTGGATCCGTTCGTGACAAAGATTTTTGATTAATTTATTAAAAGTTACTAACCCATGTTTTTAATAAAATAATTTATACCGGTATACTTCTAATGTTTTTTGCAAACCTGACTCGAAGTAAAAGATTGATCATGGCAATGATTAGATCATCAATCTATTGCTTATTGAAATTATTATTGAATAGTAAGTACCGTTTATACTACCTATAATTTGACATACAAATCATATTAAAGAGCCCACAGTGCTTTCTCTCAGATAGACAAAGCCAGTGACTGTACATAACAGTCTAGTACAATATAAGAACTATTTTATTAAATTAATTAATGTTCTTTTAAGCCGGTTAATAGTTACCGGTGTAACGGTACCTACTAAGCCAGCACTTTCTGTTATAACTGTATAATCATAAGAGTGCCATTTTATTACTGTGGTACTCTAACAATAATTATAATAGAAAAGATACAGTGTATGAATGAAAATTGCATTTACTGCTTGTTGGACAGGATCAATAACTTTTCGTGGCTTTACTGCGTTTATACTGCCTTAATGGGGGTCGAGGGATGGGCGCAAGCAGCGGTCATTACTCAGGAATATTTCTCCTTCGACGCACTTAATTAGAAGTAATACTTCTGCTTTTTTGCATCGAAATATAATATTAGCATAATACTAAACATAACTAGGTGTTTAACATTTATCAATATAAAATTAGAAAATAAACATGAATAAAATCTCCAAAACCTGTCAGGTGCATGTGGGTAGTTAGATAAAAAAAATTACTATAGAAACATTTTGCATAATTTTTTTTTGCATTCTATATTTTTCGCTCGCAATAATTAAACGCCACCTTTTTGTTATTTATCTAAAAAAAAAAGTATGTTTAAGTTGATTATCGATAAAACACGAATAAAATGACATTTTCTAAAAATGAATCCTAGCTAGATCGATTTATCGCCCCCGAAACCATTGAGTTAAATATACTAGAGAAGCAAACCTCATCAGAATGCCTCAAATATAGCGTAACCACTTTTTAAACGCGACGACGTAGCTTTGAAATCACTAAACATTTGAATGTAAACATATATATGTCTCACTTACACAAGTCACAATAACAATACCGTCGCGTAGATTAGACAAAGATCGCAATATTAACATGCAATGACGGGAATCGGCGCGACAGGGTTGCCTACCCACGCGAAGTTTTACCCAATTTTTTTAAGCCATAGAAAAGTTTTAATACTAAATTAAATTAACTTTAAAATATTTGAATTACATATGTAAATTGAATTTTGATGATCTGAAATTAATGAAATCATACTCCGCTTTATAACATAAGTTTTGTATACAATTGCCTTTTAGACTCTTTTTTGTAAGTTTGAGTAAATAATTTCCTTTCGTAATACAATCTTATTTTAAAATATTTGCAAATTATGGAATCTATACTAATATTATAAAGAGGAAACATTTGTTTGTAATGTTAAAACACAGAAACTACTGGACTGATTTCAAAAAATCTTTCACCATTAGAAAGCTGCATCTTTACGTTCTGACATAGGCTATATAATAATATTATACATTTGTGTATTTGAATGTATGTTTGTAATGTTTTCACACAAAAACTGCTGGACCGATTTCGAAAATTCATTCACCATTAAAAAGCTGCACCTTCACTGAGTAACATCTTTACATTTAAAAAAAAATAGGGATCCTTAATAAAAATGCAATAATTTTCACACCCAAGGTGTGAAAATTACCTAAAATATTCTTTACATCGCGTGCGCTGCGAAAACTATTGATGATAGAATAAAATAATGTACTACGACTTAGCAGATCACATCATTATTTACAAAAAGTCGCGATACCATATGTCCAACTACTGTAGTTATTCCACTATAACTACTTTTTTACATTTTAAAAGTTGATAACAGTGCCGACAATAATCAAACCATTATTATTCATAACTTTGAATTAATCCTTATACCATTAAATATTATTATATTAAAGACCGTTTCAATACCTGTTAAATACTTATTAAATTATTAAAATCCGAATAACGAATAAAAAGATATAACGAATTTAAAATGTCAATCTAAAGAAAATAATGCAATAATAAAATAATACGGTGTGGGTGGCGCCGCGCAGCGTAGTCTTAGATATATTACTTAAAAGATGAATAGAATTGATGAATTGCTTCATATTAGCAACAAATGTTTACAGTTGAATTAATTAATTAAAATGTAGGATATGTAGGTACTTTTCATCTCGGAGGGTGGCAACTAGGTGTAAACGAAACTATTGTTTTGTCTAATTCCACGCGAGCGAAGCTGCGGGCGTCCACTAGTTTGCCACCACTAAAAGGGAATGATCAACTAGTATTGAGGATATGTGATCTCCCGCGTGTATCGCAAATTCTTTTAATATTTTGTAAGTAGCCAGTGTTACCGAGTGTTGGCAGCACTGCCAAATAGCAGGCGTTACTACTATGCGTTCTACCAACCTATAATTAATTAATTATTTTCTCTTCTTTTATTATTTGATTGTTTGTTTAATGAATACATAATTATTAATCGTTTATTTATTTTGAGATTCATATTCATGATTTTAATTGTTAAATTATTGTTGGTTAATTTTTGATGAGACTTTGTATTGACTCAGATTTTCCTTATATAAGCGCGTGTTTCGAACAGGCGGATCATTGTAAAAACTAGCTAAATAAGGGGTTACTCTGCCCAAATATACCAGTGTAATTAATTATTACCATTGTTTCACTTCACCCACCGTCGTCGTTTAATATCTCAGAAGTGGGATACCGAAATGTCTGGGCCATATCGTGACGGCTTGGGCAAACGGAAACGAAGAAATTCAGAAACAGAATTTATTAATTGCGAAGAAATTGGAAGAAATAGTGATACGTTCCGATCAGAAGATGGATATCAAGAGAAATTTTTTTCTTTATCACCGGACAAATGTACTGGATTTAATAAAATACGTGTGAGACCCACTGATGCGGAGGTTATCCCGGAGTTTCGCCCTGAGAATAGCAGCAGTAACGTAAAAGGTTGGTTGCACAAAATTGATCAACTTGGAGACGTCTATGGGTGGAACAACACAGATCGTCAATTCGTTATGCAACTAAGGTTAAAGGGCGCGGCACGCGAGTGGTATGATGATCTTGACGATTACAACCTCACGTGGGATGAGTGGAAGCATGCTCTGTTTGTTGCTTTTCCACGTTCGACTGACTATGTGGATAGGCTTGAACAAATGCTAGCAAGGACAAAACAAGATTCTGAGACCATGACGAAATATTACCACGACAAGCTGTCACTTCTCAAGAAATGTGGCATCGATGGTGAACGTGCAAACTCTTGTATAATACGAGGATTACCAGCGGATTTGCGAGCAAATGCAAAAGCGTACTGCTGCGATACCCCCGAGAAACTTTACTTCGGTTATTTGTCCTCGCTGGAGAACTATCGGCGAGTGGACACTTCACATAACACTGCACGAGCAACATGGAGGAGAGGCGCATCCAATGCAGCAGCGAACCAACATCAAATGCAACCCAGGACCTGCTACGTGTGTCGTCGGCCAGGGCACGAGGCTCGCGATTGCAGAATGCAGAAGCGCTGCGAGACCTGTCAACGCGTTGGACACACGACTGCTTCGTGTTGGTTTGCACCAGGATCATCCCGACCACAAGATCAAAAGGTTAGAAATGTTTTAAGTATTACTTATGACATTTTTTCTGATATATTTAAGAAGGTAGCATATGTGAACGGGCATGAGGTAGTAGCCTACATTGATACTGGAAGTAAATTGAATATCCTGAAAATTTCGAAGGTCAAAGAGCTACAACTCAATATTCAGCATAGTTCTATCACTATGACAGGCTTTGGGGGTAGTTGTGTACAATCCCTCGGATCTTGTTATATTTCTGTGTTAATAGATAATTTAACATTAAATGGGATAGTTGAATTGACGGATTTTATAACCATGGATGTTGATCTTATAATCGGCCAAACAATGATTAATAATATTGGTATCAGTTTAGTCACTACAGCTTCATCGGCGCAATTTGTGCCAAGCCAGACTGTACATAATGTATTTGCGGAATTAGATTTAGGGTCTTCAGATTTTATTTCGAAGTACCCACTTTACTTGAAATATAACGTGGCGATACCCAAACAATGTAGTTTATATGTTGAAGTGTTCATAAATTGTGATGAAAACATACAAGAGAGGCACGCATTTTTGTCACGCACAGTATTTACGCAGATTGGTCGGATAGCTTATGTGATACCGTCAGTCATTATTAATTCAACTAACTGTTTCGTTAAAGTCGTGAATGTGGGTAATGACGATATTTTATGGGACGCAGGGCGATTGATAGCTAGAGCGGAGTTAGTATCATTGCCAGTTAATCAAGACCCAACAGTTTTAACTGTAGGTCGGTATCCCATAGAGGATAAGATGGAAATTTCTTTAGCTGATTTGAATAAGGGCTCTCTTAGTGAATATGAAAATAATCAATTGTTAGAATTATTAAATAGATTTAACCAGTCTTTTGCTAGGTCCACTAATGAGTTAGGGTGTACAAATCTGATTAAAATGCATATCCGCACAGTGACTGATAAACCCATATATTGTAAGCCTTATAGATTATCCTATAAAGAAAACGAGATCATACAAGAAAAGATAGATGATCTCTTAGGAGCGGGCATAATTAGGAAGTCTACATCAGAGTATGCCAGTCCAGTAGTACTTGTCAGGAAAAAGGGTGGAGATTACAGGCTTTGTGTGGACTACAGAGCATTAAATGCCAATACCATCAAAGATCGTTTCCCTATACCACATATTGATGATCAGGTAGCTAGACTGTCTGGTAAATATTTCTTTACTACACTTGATTTGGCTCAGGGGTACTACCAAGTGCCTATTGACGAAGAATCAATACATAAAACTGCATTCGTAATCCCCACCTGCCAGTACGAGTTCGTAAAAATGCCCTTCGGCTTAGCCAATGCCCCAGCCGTATTTTCTCGCCTGATTCAAATGACACTGGGTAAGGTCGATCATAGTGTAGCTCTGTACTTAGATGACGTGATGATTCCAACGGTATCAGTCCAGGAGGGATTACAGTTATTAGAGACTGTGTTACAATTACTGCAACGTGCCAATTTAAAATTAAATTTGAAAAAATGTGCCTTCCTTAAAAACACTGCTACTTACTTAGGCTATGAGATTACTGCTGGAACAATACAACCAGGGGAAGCAAAAATAAAATGTGTAGCAGATTACAAGCGTCCCCGTAATGTTCACGAGATAAGGCAGTTTATAGGTCTAACGTCTTATTTTAGAAAGTTTATATATAACTTTGCACAAATTGCGCGCCCATTAACTGAGCTTACTAAGAAAGATGTACAATGGGTTTGGGGTTTAGAGCAAGAGACAGCGTTTCAAACATTAAAACAACGTTTGGTTGAAAGACCGGTTCTAGGTATATATAGTAGGGATTCTGTTACTGAGCTGCACACGGATGCGAGCAAAACAGGGTTAGGCGGGATACTGCTGCAGTATCAGGAGGATGGCATGTTAAAACCGATAGCATACTTCAGTAGAATCACTAGTAATGAAGAAAAACATTATCATAGTTATGAGCTTGAAACGCTGGCTGTCGTTGAATCCCTTAAGAGATTTCGTATTTACTTATTCGGCATTAAAGTTAAGGTTGTTACTGATTGCGCCGCGTTGAGGACGACATTAATAAAAAGGGATTTAATTCCGCGCATAGCCCGTTGGTGGCTCACTATCCAAGATTTTGACCTCGACATAGAGTATCGTCCGGGCGAAAGGATGAAGCACGCGGATGCATTGAGCCGAAATCCGGCCACAAATGCGGTCCTTATAATAGAAAATTCTGATTGGCTTGTCACCCTGCAAATGCAAGATGATAGAATTCAAAACATTGTATCTCAACTCAATGAAAATTCAAAAATAAATTTATCTGCCGATTACGTTGTCAAACAGGGAATTTTGTATAGGAAAACAATGGCTGGAGAACGGTTTGTAATCCCGAAATTGGCTAAATACGGGTTATTGCAGAAATACCATGACCAGATAGGCCACCCAGCATTTGAAAAATGTGAAAAAATCATAAAAGAGCAATTTTGGTTTGAGGGTATGACGAGATTTATACGGAAATATATTAATTCTTGTTTACAGTGTGCGTTTAATAAAGGTAACTATGGTCGTTTAGAGGGTGAATTAAATCCGATCGATAAACCGGCGATACCAATGCATACATTACACGTAGACCACCTGGGTCCGTTCGTCAAAACTCGTAAGGGTAATGTTTATATACTAGTGGTCATAGACGCTTTTACGAAATTTGTATTTGCCCGTCCCGCTAAAAACTGCAGCTCAGTGGAAACAATAAGATTGTTACGTGAGATTATTATGCAGTTTGGTTATCCAGTCAGAATTATTACTGATAGAGGGAAGGCGTTCACAAGTAGGTATTTTAAAGAATTCTCCCAAGAGATGCAGTTTAAACACGTGTTAAATGCAATAGCTAGCCCGCGCTCTAACGGTCAAGTTGAACGCGTGAATCGCACCTTGCTAAATGGATTAAATACAATGTCGGAAAGCGAATGCACTTGGGACTCAAAGCTCGACGACATCGTTTGGGGAATTAACAATGCACCAAATTCAACAACCGGCTTTCCACCATTTAATATCATGTTTGGTCATTCGAATTCTCGATATCCATCTTTTCCATCTGAGGCACCCAGTACCTCGGAATCGCAACAACAGCAACTACAAAATAATAGACGAATTGCTAAATTGCGCATAGACAGAAATATGACTGTGATGAAGTCGAGGTTTGATCGTAAGCATAAGAAATGTAGAAAATATAATGTCGGACAGTTAGTTTTATGGAAAGGAGGAATATCGAGAGACCCGACTTCGAGAGTAACGAAAAAGCTTAGTGGATTATATACGGGGCCTTATAAAGTGTGTAAAGCAGATCATTCTATAGATAGATATATAATCTGTAGCATAAAGGGCATGAAGGGTTACAAAAAATTCAGCGCCGTCGTCAGGGGAACCGCGCTCCGACCGTATGTCACAGCCATGTCGGCCAGCGACAGCTCGGGCAGCGATCGGGAAGTGGACAGAGACGATTTGATAGACCTTCTTGAAAGCTAAATTACAATTAATACTCTTTATACTGTGCGCGGCGAATGTGTGTAGTCCACTCTCAGTAGGATAGATAGTCACATAGGCTCATAGGTCATACATTTTGTGTATCAAACCTGTCAAATTAAAACCTGTTTAATAGTCTTCTAGATGAATAATAAAAGGACTCGTAAATTATGACCTTTGGTATTATATGTATTGTAAACCTTACGAATAGCATTAGAACGTCATTTAAAATCAACTACACTCTTTGCATTTGTGTGTGTACATTAACAGAACTTTACTGTTTCTGATTTAAACATGTGCCGTAGTATGTGCTTATTATATTAATCATTAATAAATTAAAAATCATTCACAAATACATAGTACAATATTTATTTTTATTTAATTTTCATGTCACCTTATAGGCCAACATAATTAATACAATACATATTATAACCCATGATTCAGTATGGTAATAGAAAATACTTCACTGCGTCACAGAATAATAGTACAAGTACTGCGTGAAGGATCCGGGCGGTAGTGTGCTGTGTGAACAAGTTCAACTATGAAAATGATACATTTATAACGACTGTGTGAATTATACTAGTGAGGTGGCTGTGTGATCCATTTTTATAAATCTTAGAATTACTGTGTGAATATTATTGAGGTAGCTGTGTGATCCAGTCCATTGGCATTCCTAAAAGAAAGGTTTAACTGTGTGTACTAGCTAATAGACTTATTATTATTAATTCTTTATTGTACACACAAAAAAAAAAAACAGCTTATTTTATAGAAAAGACATTACAAGGGCGAGCTTATCTCTATAAGAGATCTCTTCCAGCTAACCTATCGAGTGAGAAATCTTGATCCAGGAGGATAGTATAAATATTGTGTACACACATTAAGTTATTATGTTCTATATTAGATGAAAGTAGGAAATGTATTAAATAGTAATCTGAAAGCAAAATTGCTGTGTGATCAAGTTCAGATAATAATGTAGTATTCTATATTGTATTGTGAAGTTACTGCCGTGATTTTGTTTTTGGTTGTTCTAGAGTTTCATCTCCACTACGCCGACTGAGGGTAGCGTGGATCGCCGCGGGTCGCGGCTGCTGCAGGATGGCCGAATGTTACCGAGTGTTGGCAGCACTGCCAAATAGCAGGCGTTACTACTATGCGTTCTACCAACCTATAATTAATTAATTATTTTCTCTTCTTTTATTATTTGATTGTTTGTTTAATGAATACATAATTATTAATCGTTTATTTATTTTGAGATTCATATTCATGATTTTAATTGTTAAATTATTGTTGGTTAATTTTTGATGAGACTTTGTATTGACTCAGATTTTCCTTATATAAGCGCGTGTTTCGAACAGGCGGATCATTGTAAAAACTAGCTAAATAAGGGGTTACTCTGCCCAAATATACCAGTGTAATTAATTATTACCATTGTTTCACTTCACCCACCGTCGTCGTTTAATACCAGTCTGTCTCTTTTCTCAATAATCGAATTATTTCCACCCACTTATCACGGCGTGCTGCATCTTTAGGTACACTGCAACGTTGTTATTATTAAAAAAAAAATATTCATTTATTCCATAATTTAAAATTCTCCCAGAATTGTGGGGATCTAAAACTAAGTTTTTAGTGGTCACACTGAACCTGTATTTCAAAATTTTACAATTTATTTATTTTATTGCATTTTTACGTTGATGTAAACACAGAAATAATAAAATTACGTGTGGAAAGTAATTCTAGTGGACTTATTAAGTTTTTGTGATCTTGAATCGCACATTTACACTGTGCATTTGCCTATTTTGAAAATATTTTCTGTCAGTTCAACTCGGCCGGCGTCACACAGAGCACTGAACTGACGTTAGCTACGCATACGCCAGTTGGCGTATGGCATGTGGCAAGGCATAAGCGCGGTGATTGCTAATCTAGTGGTAACATATATATCAATGCCCGAAACCCAGAATTATTGGCGATGGAAAATAAAAGCCACCGAAAAGTTTTGATACTTCATCGCGACAGCGCCTTGACGTTTTTATTCTTTTTTCTTATAAGTATACAGTTTTATATTTTTCTATAATAAGGTGCGTCGCCTACAATTATTGAGTATCGATAAAACACGAAAAAAATTATTTCTAAAAATGAATCCTAGCTAGATCGATTTATCGCCCCCGAAACCCCCTGTATACTAAATTTCATGAAAATCGTTGGAGCCAATTCCGAGATTCCAATTATATTTAAACAAGAATTGCTCGTTTAAAGAGATAATGTTAGGTAGTAACACTATTAACCTTATAATTGTGTTGATGAATATAATTTACCTATATATTAATTATGAGCGCAATTACATACAGGAAAATCATTATTGTGGTTAAAAGATAGACGAAAATACCATTTAGCGCTGAAAATACCGGATAATGTATACCTAAAATACCGAGTAAACAATACTACCTCCTACTTATCTAGAATTTGCAGACTACTGACATAAATGACAAAAAAAATACCAAGACAACGTTAGTACTTAGTAGCAAATTGCTCAAAACAAAATAAGTATATACCTACTTTAAAACTCTCATTCAATATCTCAAGCAAGCAACTCACACTCATTCAGGAACCTAAAGTAATAAAAGGAGTACTAAATTAGTATTAATAGCGATCTATTCGCTACTGATTCAGAAAACCCGAGGCAAGTTCGGGAGATATTTTTACGATCGCCAAGCGCCATTTATAATTAGATTGCCACACCTCCGCGGAGATTGGTCTGGCTGCCGTCTGCTGCAGGTCTTGAGACTGGTCATGAGAGTAGATGTCACGTCGTGTTACACACTGTTACAATTTACTAAGATACCTGTCTACCTACCTATACTCTGAACATTTAAAATGGACGTAGGTACCTACTTAGAATACGAATCGGAAATATCGAAAGATGCGTAATAAATTATTTGACTGACTTTTTTTTGGTGCCGAATTACAATTCTTTTGCACTAACTATATTCAATTACAAGAGAATAAAAAATATGAATGCTAGGTCTTAGAATAATTACATGCTAGGTATCGTATTATCTATGTCAATGACCTTGACTACAGAGCCGTCGTTCGAATTTTGAATTCCGGCCGAGTCCACCCTTACTTATTGAATGATCCGGCCAAATTTATTTCGCAGTTAAAATATTTTACCGGGGTCAATGATATTAAGAACTTACATTTCATATAATTCAGTTTGCTGCCTGTCACCGCAATGAAATAAAGGGAATATTAATGCAGATGTCAGTGTTTGTGACCACTTGACCAGTGCAATGTGTAGTATTAATAAATTATCCTACCTAGAATGTAACAAAGTCAAATAATTTATTTCGCTTTGAGGTGATTGGACACGCTTAACGAAAGTCTAGGTAACTACAAACTACTATAAGAAAAAGAGACAATTACTTACTTACATTTAATAAATGTAAGTTTTGAGTTACACGACGATGTATAAGACCCTAAGTGACTATAATTGTCTATTGCAAATTAGAAGTGATTAAATGAACTAGATTATGTAACTGAGGCACAGCATTAAACTCGTCCATCACTGTCAAGGGGATTACAGGCCTACAACACATTGTGTGCACTTTAATCAGACAGTTATTAAAACGTACGTTGGTAGCATGTAACTAGTATCTAATACGTCGCTGTTTCATTGTTTAATAAGGGTATATACCTAATTACCTAGTATTAAATAACATAGCCACTAACCAACTAATACTCCTAGAATAGATAGAATAGATACTTTACTATTTCATTCCTTTTTTAAAGACCGAAGTTCCACAGTCAGTGTTGACGAGGACGTTAGCTATTCTGTCTGTACATTGTGTACATTGTCTGCATACATAATACCTACCAATCTATAAAACAACTTTATGTCATTACTTATTAAACACGTGGTCGATCCCAAAATGTTTTTGGTTCGACAGAAGCGTGATGACCGGACGACAGATTAATTTAGTACTTCATTTGATTCATCATTACGTTTTCCCTGTCGCGGTCAAGGGCGGTGGTCGTTGGTGGCTCCGATCGATTGAGCCGAGTCCCGCGCCACCCCGCGCGATGTTCCCGCACCCGCACCCCGCGAAACTCGTCTGGGACGGCGGGCGATGCGTACAACACGTGGGGTGGGATGTGCTATGCGCAATTCCTACACTAGGTGGGTTTGTTAACGTGTGTAGTGTAGTATCATAGTTTATAGAAACAGAGCGGAGCGACTTCTTTATACTATGGTAGTATACCTATTGTAAAATGGTTGTAACATTTTATGTCGACTACCAACACTACCAACTAGTACAAATAAATCGTTGATTACAACTAGGTAATATAACTGTTATGATTTAGGTAAGTACCTACGACATATGTGGCAAGTAAACATGGGAAGGGAAATTTTTTTTTTTATCCCCTCGTTCCAGGGGATATGGACTCGCACGTCATTCTTGTCACGTCACCTTGTTAATTGTTTGCCATAGTTGACTGACACTGAAGAGATTTTTTTTTGATGATTTTTTTGCCCACTTGCTTTCATTATTTTACAACCCTTCATGGCAGCCAGCTCCTTACGTACCTAACCCATTTCCATAAAACTTGTAATTGTTATAATTATACTTACCACTCTCTCAGATTTTTACAATCACCATGAACCACATGTATGGAACTTGGAAATACACTCCTTTCTATGACCATGGTGACAAAGTAACAGGTTTGTACCTATATTGTCTCGTCAGTTAAAATTCAAAATGTCGATAGTATCCTGTGCAATTTGAGAAACCAATAATTTAAGTCATGTATACGAATAGCTTCTTTGTTATTAGAACTTGTCTCTATTTATGGAAATAATAATAGTTTTTAGATTATTATTTATGGCACGACAAGTTGACAAAAAAGGGTCAATCCTGCCCATCCCCTCCCGACCAAACCAAGGCAGATGCACAAGAGTAAATATTCTTGTGGCCGATGTGTCCTTTGTGAGAACCTTTTTTTTCGAATGGACTTTGGCTGTATGGTCATACAGACCTTTACGGCGTCACTGAAAGCTTACCATGACGTGTGCCAATTTGTGATAGGGGAGATCAGGGAAAAATACTATGAAAGAAGAGGTATGACTGTTTTGGAGGACTCCCCAAGTAACAAATAGGCTGAATGTTCAGCAATAAGCCAGCCTTTAACCAGTATTAAGATTTACTAAAGATATATAAGAGTTCCAGGTGAGATTTAAGGCTTTACAAGGGAGAGATTTCGAATCTTATATACAACCATGCTGATTAAGAGCTGTAAGAGGGGGCAAAAATATACTTTGAGCATTATATCAGTTCATTTGAATGTTATTGTTCAGCTTTTAGTCGCAACTTATGCTAATAGCAGATTAAGAAACCTTTGGCTTGTTTATGTTTGGTTAATGGGGTAAGTTATAACCTCTTATGCAGATGCCGACTGTATAGGAGTCTGTGTTATTGCTGGAAGCTGTTAAATTGGGTAGACTTATTCTATTATAATGCCACTAAATTAAGCTTGACAACGGTCGGTGAGGAATCTTTTCTAACACTTTGCCCTGTACAAAGGAGTAATAAAATGCTTTAAGAATTATTGTAGTGTAGACGGATTCTGATTAAATGCTTAATGCTTAAAGTTTTTTTGTAAGCCTTTGTACAGACTTAGGTGCCATATCAAATTTTGCCAGGACTCTTAAAATTCTAATGGCATAATTTAATACCCTGTTCTGGCTAATAGCTCCTAATCAGTTCCGCCAGTATAGTCGCGCGTGTTCTATGTTGAGTATAATATGGACTCAAAACCTTGGAAAAAGAGAAAACGAAGTGGTGCAATTAAGAAGAAACTTTATAGGGAATATTCCAAGTATCAAACAAATAATAATAAACAACAAAACAATGACCAAATTGTTAGACTAGAGGCCACTAAGCAGCCAAGCGAAATCGGCGGCCAAGTGACAGAATCAATGTGCAGTGATGATGGTTCCGTACACACTAAAACTACAATTAGTACATCTAATCAAAATTCTTCTGAAGATCGACCGTGTTACAGTCAAGCGCAAGTTTTAATATGTGGTGATGAGGATTATAGCCATTCAAAATTTATAAACAATAATGATACTCACGCATACGCTTATAACAGTTCTGATTCAGACACAGATGAAGAAGCCTCAGAATACAGGACATTTTTGTTATACCTGAGTATCATTATACTGCCAGATGTGTTACCACAAGAGGCTTTCGTACATTTTTTGTTTTTATATTGTGCCATTACAATGTGTTCCAGTAAGCAATATATGAATTTTTTACCATTAGCAAAAGAGCTGCTACAATACTTTGTTGAACATTACAAAGATTTCTATGGAGTAGATTATATTACGAGTAATGTTCATAACTTACTCCACATCGTTGAAGAGGTAGAAAGATTTGGGCCGCTGCAAACAATCAGTGCCTACCCTTTTGAAAATAAATTATACCTAATCAAAAGAATGTTGCGAGGTGGTAAGAAACCACTTTCTCAGGTAGCAAAAAGACTGAGTGAAAAGTTTGAAAAAGATGGCGATGACTTAAAAAGAAAAAATATGTATGGGGGTCCTTTTTTAATGAAGACTTATAATAAAAATACTAAAATTAATTTCCAGAATTATAACCTTTCAAAGAAGTCTCAAGATAAGTATTTCATGACAAATAATTGCGAAATTGTTGAGCTTAGGGAAGTTAATGAAAAGAATCTCATGATTTATGGGTACAAAATTACAGACGTCACAGAAATCTTTGACTACCCCATAAAATCATCATTCTTGAATATGTTTAAATCTAAACTGCCTGGAAATGAGCGTACTGAGATAATGGTGAAGCCTGAAGAAGTTAAAGTTAGTGTCCATTGAACATAAAAAGGACCTCTATTTCATACCTCTTTTACATACTGTATAGATAATTAAAAGTCATCCAATTATTGCAATGTGTTTAATTGTTACCGTAGTAGTTACAAAACATAATTATTTTTATAATAAAAATCAATAAAAAATAACAAAATCATAACATTAATTAGAGAAGCGATTCCACTTCTTCGTCTTCATTTTCTTGGTTCTCTTTTTCGTCTACTTTCTCCGCATTTTCGGCTCCTTCCTGCGTTTTTGTAAAATAAGGCAATTTTAATAAATCTGTTTTTTCTTTACTTCGGAATTTCTTATTAGGATGTATTGTATGTTATTCTTATTGTAGTTTAAGAAACAAGCATTAAAATTTTTATAAAAATATATATGGACATTGTAAAAGAACTTAATAAATAATAATTATTAATAATAGTCGTGTAAATAAGCAATTGGTTATCAAGTCTTGCCGGAAAAAAAAAATTATTTGGTTTAGATGGGTTTCTGTTATACGTAAAGGATCTACAAATAGCTGGATAAGAGTGCGTTTAAAAATACCAGTACACAGCTTAAGGTAACTTCAACAACTCTGTACAGACGTAAGAGTTCTATAAGCTGGTTAATAGATGCCGCGGAGTGCCATGTGCAGACAAAAGAATGACAAAGGAAATAAAAAAGAGTTTGAGCTGCTTAACAAATCGCCGCCATATCAAATGGTCGTGCTAACCTATAATTCAACAATGAATGTTTCCTACAAATTTAAGATTGAAATTTCTTATTTATGACCTGATTTTGCTATTACTTAAGACTGACTATAAACAAATCAAAAAATAATTGTGTTTCAGACACCATTCTTTTACAAATAGTTTTCACACAACATTACTCATACCTGTATAATTTTGTTTCTATTATCACTTAAATTGTTATTATTTATAAGGCGCGTGAAAATTGAGCTGTAATTTATATGCACATTCACAGTAAAGCTACCACCGCACTCAAATTACATATAAAATAACAAATGTTCCACTTACCTTGACAGTTATATAAATTAACCACTCTTTAAAAGTCTAGCTTTATGTTCCGCCATTATGAATTGCATTTTAGAATTTAAGAAAATTCAATTTAACTAGATTATATTTTCCTTCTTGTTCTACCTATATTCAGCTCCAATAAAACTTGAAGCTGGTTAAAAGCATTATAATAGCTTAATCGTAGAATATAAGCTGTACAGTCAAGCTGGTTAAGCCGTAAAGCAGCTCTAAAGCAACTATTTTTAAAACCTATGCAGCCCATAACTAGACGTTAAAGAGCTCAAAGCTGGTTTATTTGGGGCCTCTTTTGGCATTACAAGGGCTGTATATCCGCTTAATTAGCCCTAATGAAGCGAGCTAAATCAGCTTGGAGTGTCGATTGTACCTCTAACTCAGCTTTTATGCAGCTGATGTGTGCTACTTGGGTCAGCTTGTAGAATGTAACTATCCAACCAAGGCTACCCATACAGAAATAAGGCACCTCTATAAAGTAATATTACATCACAAATACAGGTCCTAATTAATAATTGCAGGCTTTCCTTGGTTCAAATTGTTATTTCTTACTGTTCAGTTTTGGAATCAGCATTTTAATAAATTCATGCTATAGGTTTAAAGATAAATAGGTACGTTAGGTACTTAAGCGGTAACAAAGTGCCAAGTGAATAGCACATTCATAGAACTCGAAGGAACGGATGTAACTCTATGCACTTTGAATGATAAGTCGTATCGTGATTCGTGCGTGATCCATGAGATAAAGTAACACTTTTTAATATTTTAATGCCTACATACTTGCCATACAAACAGGTACCCACAGGAAACATTACATTGAGCGACATTCAAACTTCAAACTATGCGTGCTTTTTTTTTTAATTATTCGCAATAATGTTTTTTTCGCTACTTTTTCATCAGTCATGTCATAAATAAAGGTGCTTTGCTTATTAATGGAACCACAGTAGGTACCTACCAATGATAGACGTGAGATAGACATGTTTAATAGATAACTAATCCAGCACCCAGTGAACACAGGATTTAGGGATAGGTAGATAAGTACCTAATTGCAGGTACCTAACTGTACATGTTAACGTATAAAATTATACGTGAACGTACGTTTTCAGTTTTCTGTGGTAGCTCACAGTGGTCACACCATCCCTCAGTATGACAATGAGATAGACCAAGATCAATGATCATGATCTTTATCTATATTCTATCTCGTTATGTATTGACAAGAATAATTAGGATGCCCTGGAGATAGCTACTAATAGAAACTAGTCAATTACTAAAACAGCATCCAAAATTATAAAAATACGAGTACCTAGCATATTTAACATTGTATGTATATTAGTTGACAGCAGCAGTGTCCCAAGTTATTATAGGTGGCATGTAGCATACCTATTGTTTAAATTTAAATATCTGTATGTCTGTGTAGCATGAGTCGTCCGCGACTTGACGATTCGACACCCTATCCAAGGTTTTACAAACACCGCGTAGGTACCTATGTTAATGATTCAAGCGTCGTATTCAAGCCGAATAGAATTCACAATATCACATCACAATCACAATTCGAAGCTGTTTTAAAATTCGACGCGTTGCATCGAGTTTCCTTCTCTGACTCATTGCGTGATCCATAAGGTTTTCGAACGGAAATATGCCAGGTTTACCTATCTTGGAATTCTCAATAAGATGTTGCAGAGCTATAACTGATATAAACACTAAGCAGTTGCATTGCTGTATACGGATCTTTCCTCACACACATCTCTACCTACCAAGATGCACGCTGCAAGAGCTGCAACATTTGGGACTGCTGGGTAATGGATGTACAAAGAGATATCTTTGAAAGAAACCTTGAAGACATCAGGTGACTTGCAAATTGGTCCCTACTTCTCCTAAGTGAACTCTGCAAGACAGATTAAATAAGTTCAGATTCAGAAGGAAGATTATTAACAAGTTCCAGTTATGCCCATTAAAGATTTAGTTCTAATGCGCCATGAAAATATTTTGAGCCAATGATTATTTTTTGTCAACGATATTATTTACATTACAAGAGGTTGTTTGTGTTTTGTTTGGAATGAGGAGCGAACCAAAGAGTTTTGTCCAATTGCTGTCGGACTAAGGTAGTGATTAATAATAGGTAATAAGACAGTACTGCTTTTGTACTTCTGTTGAGGTAAAATGTATGCTACTTCAAAGACTTCAAATCGCCTGCATATAGGGTGGGTGAAGGTTTGCATTTTGTGAGTGAAAACAGAGAATACTAATGAAACGAGATCGCCATCCTGAGGTCCGCTATAGTTACCTATACTCTGGTGTGTGTGTAGTGGTTACTCCAGTCAAGATAAACTCCCTAAGTAGGTTATATATACCTACGTCCAGAAACACCCAGAATGCTTATTATTCTTTACGATAAAAGTAATTCACCTGTATGTATACTCATTACTTCAGAGTCACATCACAGATGTTGTGAATGGCAAGTGTTCTCTATGTATCTAATGTGTTAAATGTTCTAAGTATAGGTATGTATACTAGATAAGACTTTTACCAGTTTGTTTTAGGCGCAGATCGATGCAGCGAATAAGGGTGCAAGATTCCCCTCCGATTTTCCCAATTCGCGTGAATCACACATTGCTAAGGGAAGTCAGTCAAGTGTGCTTAAGTCATTACTCATCAGTGGTTCGCTATTCTACGAACCAAGATCGATATTCTATCTGACAATTATATTTATGAATGATTTTACCAACCGAAACAATTGCTATATTTATAAAGGTCTCATTGCTTTGAGGAATCGCCGTATTTTACTATGTTTTTAATTTTGTCCAATTTTTTCGAGACATTTTAAGACAGCTCTCCCACAGCCGTGCCTACATAGATAGTACATATAAAGATATTAATATATGTAAGTATACATAACATCACGCCTGTTTTTCCCCAAAGGGGTAGGCGGAGGTGTTCGGGGATCGGATCCTGGAATAACAAAATAGATAGGTAAATAATAATACTATAAATAAATAGGTACCATTGAGTCACGTCAAAGACAATAGAAAGTTAAGGCCTCGGTCCACTCGGAACCGTTGGCTCATCACACAGAGTGACGCAGGGGACACAGGCCCGGAGATGACTCATCACAATACCGTGAGGACTGACTCGCAGCATATCGTAGTACGCACGCGTGACTCAGCGGGGTAGACTCCGACTTACAGACTGCTTCGGATACTGCACCTTCCAAGTAGTTACTACAGTTATGAACAACTTGAGACAAAGGAAGCAAACTTGAGCAGAGCACAGATTACTAAATAGTTACTACGTAAAATGTAATGTACACCTCTGCCTATCCCTTCGGGGAAATAGAGGGGTGATGTTATGGTATGTAATAAATACCGACTTGTACAATCATTTTTTTCATGTTTCTGTGTGTAACTGTGTAAGTACTAAAGGTATGTATAAAAACAAATAAATGAAGACAAACAATAAATCTATGTATTTTTATACTCCTTGGAATAGATACCTGCTCGTAACTTTTAAGTAAAGTCACGTTTTTTAATGTCAGCACCTGTGGTCAGCACATCTTTCTACAGTGAAAGTTTCAACACCTTCCAATTCAAATTGGCTAAACATTAATACATTTATGAGAAAAATTATAAATTAGCACACATTCCGTGAAAATATATTATTATTAGTGATTCGACTAGTTTAAAGAGACAAGAGATTTGTTGCCTATGAATAAACTTTTTTTTTTTATATGTAACTACCCTAGAGCTTTTATTAATTTTGACTATCTTTAATCTTTGCTAAGTAATTGACATAATGTAGTCCGTGATAAAACTAATGTATAATACTCGAATGTTAATAAAATATGTTATGGTCTGGTATGCGGGAAGCCCGTGATTACAAAGTTGCATACAATTTGATGTAGTTACCTACCAAAGTAGATAAGGCATGCGACAAGCACGACGAGACTACAATCCGGCTAAATCTAATAGCTAAGGCAACGCTGCAGTATGCTGAACGAAAAGAGAGAGCTTTATTGTAGACACTATATTTTAGTCGGGTTACCCTACCTCCATGTTGTCGACATATTGAGGCACGGCAGTGTTTCCACCAAGACACAATAGATTTATGTATACTCTATTCAAACTCAATTCATAAATCTTTTATCCTTACTACCTAATTACAAATTAGGTAGTAAGGATAAAAGATTTATCCTTACTACCTAATTTGTAATTAGGTAGTAAGGATAAAAGATTATTCTTATTATTAATTATTCATTTAATTAATGATTAATTCGCATCCACAACAGAATGATAGATCGGTGTGATTCTTTTCACGTGCTTGCATTTTTGAGAGTGCCAAAGGGTTACAAAAAACTTTAATAATGTATGTATAATCTATGTGAGATTAGTTTACTGCCAAAATGACACTTTGGCTAGTTGACTTTAGTACCGACGAATAACATACTAAACATAGCATTCTTCTACACAAGAGCGAGACTCAAACACGGCACAAAATGTTGCTCCATAATCCTATATTCCCTACTCATTCTTATTGGCTTTGATAGCCGGAATAGAAACAGCGACAAGACATCTCCGTATGAAATCATATGAATAGTGGTGATAAAGATGAAGCACAGGTGCATTTGCAGATTCCCAATGCGTTGGATTAACTTTAATCGTCATTTTCAATAATAGTTTTAATATTGTTTCACATCTTTGCCTCGTTTTTACATTAATGCTAACCGGTCGTTTCGTTGAATGAATCGTTTTGTTACTACACACATCGAAACCATATAGATGCTTTAGTGTGCGTAAACCTTGTACGTATTTGGACCGTTGCTTGCTAGAACCAATCACAGGCCAAAGTTTCTCTATGCCCATATATGGTAAAACCGTCGGATTGCAGGGAGTGGGGAGATCGGGCGAGTCTATTACTAAATGACATAAAATAATTACATTCCGATTTCAATTTTTGAAGTTTTGGCTGTCATCTGACGTACTTGAAATATAGGTTATTTTCGGTAAGTAAATTTATTTGCTAAACAAATAAAAATCCGTAAATTCTTGTAGTTATTTAGCACTCGCTGAGGTCTATCGGGCGAGTCCATTATTGCGACGCCGGCGAACCGGCGTAGTGAAGCAAATCGACCTCCGCAACCGCAAACGAGCGGGCGACACAACTGGCGTACGGCATTTCTCACGAATCGGCAAGCATTAGCTGTTGTATTGTCTTTCTTGCGGTGTCATCGTATTCCGGTAAGTCATTTTATTTAATTATTATATTAAGGAATTAATCTTTATTTAATGTCAACGAATTTTAACATTAACATCTAAAAGCTAGGTTTTCAGCAAAAGAACTAAAGCCATTCAAATTTAATCCCTTTGACGATAGTGAAACATCCTGTAGCATAGGTTTGTTTTGGATGCGACCGATACCGCATCGTGTCTATTCTATTCCTTGAGTCGTATAGGTATATCGTTATTACCCATTGGAAATTTGGACCGGAGCCAACTCTATACCTACTTTCGCCAATGCAAAACACATGGGTAATTACTTGCTAAGGGTGATCATTATATTAAATGAATATGTATTTTACAATAGTAAAGTACTGTGATTGTATCCGTTGGATTGGATTGCAAGTGTGTTAATGTACAGAGATTCGGTCGGAGATCTCGTTATCAAGTAGCAGTGCGCTATCAGCGGCGAGGAGGCGCGGGGGGGACGCGCAGGCTCCCTGCAGCGCAATACCATATATGGTTACGAAAACGCAGGATTTCTGTGATTGGTGGAGAGGCAGTGGCGGTTGCGGGCAGGCGGGTAGGGGGAGCCGCGATAACCGGCCTCATTTATATACTCCGCGAGCTCCGAACGGCGACATTCCAAGAAGTGAGCTCGAGCTGAGTTGTTGTGCAGCAGATCCGAGGCTGTGCAATAGATTTTAATTAATTTATTTAATAGGACTATTTAATTAAAAGTAAGTTGATGATAAGTGCAATAATTAAGTGTCTCGTGCATGATTAGTGTAAACGTGTAATAGTGCAAATAGTGAGTGCGGTCAGTGACACGCGGTGGCGGGTCGCCGGGCCAGGCGCCGGTCGCAGTAGGGCGTGGCCGAGTGATGGTCTTCAGTGTCCGTGGATTTTGGAAAGTGGCAATTAGCGCTTTCGACTTCATCTTGTGGAAAGTCGCTTATGTGTGTCTCATCTCGCCGCGTCGCCGCCACGTCCGCTCGCGTGGCTGTCCGTGCTGACCTTATTTGGTCTGCGATTCCATCACCCACTAACTGACGAAGGCGTTAGCGCCCACCGCATATCGACCTGTTTAATCATTATGGGCATGGCAGATTATCGGAGGCATCTAGTTACATAATAAAATAGTTACCGATCGATATAATCTCCAGTTCGTACTACCTACCGGTAACAGTAAACTACCTACATTTAGTTATGTATGCCAATTAAATTAAATTATTTCTATTTCAGACTAATTCAAAATGTGCGACGAAGAAGTAGCCGCGCTGGTAGTGGACAATGGGTCCGGAATGTGCAAGGCCGGGTTCGCGGGCGACGACGCGCCGCGCGCCGTGTTCCCCTCCATCGTGGGCCGCCCGCGCCATCAGGGCGTCATGGTGGGCATGGGGCAGAAGGACTCGTACGTCGGAGACGAGGCCCAGAGCAAGAGGGGCATCCTCACGCTCAAGTACCCCATCGAGCATGGCATCGTCACCAACTGGGACGACATGGAGAAGATCTGGCACCACACCTTCTACAACGAGCTCCGCGTGGCCCCCGAGGAGCACCCCGTGCTGCTCACCGAGGCGCCCCTCAACCCCAAGGCCAACAGGTATGTACGGCGGCTCGCGCCAGCCTTCGCGTCGAGGTCCCGCATACGCCCGACCGACAACCCGACTGACCGCTCGTTTTCTTTGCAGGGAGAAGATGACGCAGATAATGTTCGAGACGTTCAACACGCCCGCCATGTACGTGGCCATCCAGGCGGTGCTGTCGCTGTACGCGTCCGGTCGTACCACCGGTATCGTGCTGGACTCCGGCGACGGCGTGTCGCACACGGTGCCCATCTACGAGGGCTACGCGCTGCCGCACGCCATCCTGCGTCTGGACCTGGCGGGCCGCGACCTCACCGACTACCTCATGAAGATCCTGACGGAGCGCGGCTACTCGTTCACCACCACAGCTGAACGCGAGATCGTGCGCGACATCAAGGAGAAGCTCTGCTACGTGGCGCTCGACTTCGAGCAGGAGATGGCCACCGCCGCCTCCAGCAGCTCGCTCGAGAAGTCCTACGAGCTTCCCGACGGCCAGGTCATCACCATCGGAAACGAACGGTTCCGTTGCCCCGAAGCTCTCTTCCAGCCCTCGTTCCTGGGTATGGAAGCCTGCGGCATCCACGAAACCACTTACAACTCCATCATGAAGTGCGACGTCGACATCCGTAAGGACCTGTACGCCAACACCGTGCTGTCCGGCGGTACCACGATGTACCCGGGCATCGCCGACCGTATGCAGAAGGAGATCACCGCGCTCGCTCCTTCCACGATGAAGATCAAGATCATCGCGCCCCCAGAGAGGAAGTACTCCGTATGGATCGGTGGATCGATCCTCGCGTCCCTCTCGACCTTCCAGCAGATGTGGATCTCGAAACAAGAGTACGACGAGTCTGGCCCTTCAATTGTGCACAGGAAGTGCTTCTAAGCGCACCGGGGCCGCCGCTGGCCGGTCCCGCGGCCGGCTGCTCAACTCAGGCTTGTAATCTCCGTTAATTTAATTGTACGTAAGATATTATTGTAATTAAATCGTAATAGTGACGGCAGGAGGAGCGCGGCGCCGCGGGCGCGCCTCGCCCGCCGGCCTCGGTACTGCACTCGCCAAAGGATTTTTTGTAATCTCATGAATGATGATTGTATGTGCTGAAACGGATAAGACTACTTTCTTACTAGGTCATTTATAAATTATAAAACAAAATGAAAATACAAAAAAAAATCCGTAAAATTTACTACATTCTTTTATTTTCTACCCATTAATTACACATGGTAACAGTGTATAGTGTGAAAAGGGTATGCCCGACACTGACCCAAGTACAGAAATAGATCACATCAAACAGGATAATTAGAACTAAGTCTGTAAATGTTCCGCAGATTATTAAATATGTTACATACATGGAAGGTTTTCTAGATATTTCACAAAAACGGATCTGGCATCTGGCTGGGCTAACGTTACTTCAGAAAGATGATTTAGTTTTTACTAGGATTATAGAAGGGTTGGTTATTCCAGCGCTGTAGAAGAAAGGTTTGTCCAAGATAGTTTTAATAGTAGTCAATATTAGATTAGAAGCTTGCATAGCCCAATAGCTCGCGTCGATTCAATTAGATCGCTAGTAGGAAAATTTCATGGGCGCTACTCGCGTAGGTACCTACTGAGGTCACGTTAATCCGTCTGTCGCAGTTGATTTCGGTGAACTAATAAGCCTCATCGTAGACCTTTGGGTGGCTAGGGAACATTCGACCCTGGGTTGGCCACTAAGCCCTACACCAATCCGAATTGGAGCAGCGTGGTAGAGTATGCTCGACACCTCCCACAGATTTATTGGCTTGGCAGCTTTTCATGTGCAAAAAATTATAAATATTTATCTACAGACATTTGAAGTTTCAATAATATCCGTTGCGAAGATATTCAAATTCCGGCTGGGGTAGCGTTTGCGAGTTTGTGTCTCTGAAGCGGATGACATTTTTTTTACACAAAACTACATATTTATAACGGGAGACCTATTGAGCCATTAGTTTCAATATTATTGGACAATCACGTCTGTAGTCAAGAAGTTTGATCTATCGGACACGTACGAGTACTACTTATTTAACTGGCTAGGAACAAAATGCTGAATATACATAATGAAATTGAAACATGCTAATGATAAACAAGTACCAGTTTTTTATTTGCCATTTTTACAACAATGAAATACCATATATGTACATACGTACAACAACATTCACAACAAAATCATTACTGTAGTTCAATGGCAAAGAGAAACTGTACTCTGCTTCTAAAAGAAGTCATGACGCTGATTTTCAGTACGGTCCTTATGGAAGCCAACAGTTCGGGCCGTAGAAAAATCATGAGAACTTGATGAAAAAGTGTTTGCCTCATCACATATCACAAGTTTGACCGATAGTGCCGATGGCATGAGTACGGTACAATTTGCTCGGGAAAGTGCCTCAACGGTCATTGTAGGTATAGTACAAACGCATCTCGGAACGAAATTACTAAAGTGACCACCTTATAGCATCTTAAAACAAAATTACTACTAAGTAGTTAAATAGTCTAATAAGAACAGTGTTCTTTATGTCCCGTTAGGTATGTTGGTTGTTATTTAGAATTATTGTTGTTGGTTGTATGTTAGGTAGGTTGATGTGCATTATTGATCGAAGGTTGATGCAGAAGAAATGAAAAGAAAATTCGCTCAAAATGTGTTCTTCTTTCCTTTACATATTAATAGAACTAAAAATAGAATAAATGGTAATAACCCTATCCGTAGACCCTCCATCCATTAACAACTTTGATCATCATAGCATTTTGTCGACCGTACTCATGTACCGCCCGTTATATAGGATGACGTCAGGATATTTGATGGCACGCATATGAATTATGAATACAAATTATTCCGAACTCAATTGGGTGGTGACACCAATGTAATCTGACGTCATCCTTTGGTAAAGTTTGCAGTCTGTGACCAAAGAAGTCTGCAACAGGAAAATAATTTCAGCTTGATTAGTGCACGTATTGTAACGGTACTTATTTTTTGGAGGTTAAAATGCTTAAGGTACATAATGTGATGAATTCTTTCATCAATATTGAACGACAGTTTTTAATATTTAAGATATACAATATAGTACCTAGGTACTAAAATATGTATAATATTTCTAACATCCACGAAAACTGCTGCCGACAAACTGTTCTACAGTTTGGCAGGAATGGATTTTGTACCAATTTTGATTTACCATAAGAATAAATAAATAAATAAAAATAAATATTCTGGCAATGCGTTGTCTCATTAGGTAACCATTAAAGTGAAATTATAATAATATATATTGTAGATATGTTTGTGATTGAGAATTAAAAGATTGTTTCTTTTGCTAAAACTTTTATTTCGAACTTCACAAAATATTTCGACAAAATGAGTTTCGAGTAGCTCAGTGTTAAGTATAAAGAAGTCAATTGGTCCTGTAATGTACAATATTGTCCTTTAATATAACACTATTACCAAGAAATCGACTTGAGGGATAAATGTACAAGCAATGACAAAATCCAAATGTAAGTATTGATTTTTCCTTATACATAGTATGATGAGTAAATATTTTAAATACATACACTAATTGGATTACATCATGTAGATGTACATATGTTTATAAAATTAATTGAATTTGTAGGAAAAGGTTATTTTAATTGATTTACAACCCGGGATTAGTTAGAACTTTTAGAAGTACATTATTTAGTATGCATGTGGAAGTTAGAATTAAGTGGAGATTTTTTTTAAAACAAGAACAGTGGTAACTTTTAAAGTAGAAGATCTGTGTTATAACCTAAGTACAATCTAAATGTAACAAGAATAAGTTATGGTAAGCTGCCTGTTGAATCATTCGTTCGTCAGGATGTCTATACCTCTATGCTATAACTAAACTAAAATAGTGACATGGTTTGCGCAACTGTAACAAGATATATTATATATTTTTTGACTATGTACCTGTTATATTATTAAGTAACACAACATATTTTTATAGGTTGAATTAAAAAAACTGGTGACTTTTTCTAAAATTATAGAAAAGAAACTTGAAACAGTTTCTTTGTCAGTACAAAAAAAGTTATAAATTCTATGGCCGTCAATGTTCAAACCTTAACCTTAGTAAGTCCTGGAACGGTAATTTTAACTAGCCAGAGCATAAAAAGTTCAATTCAGTATTCTGTTACAAGCATTTACCTAAAAAACTAAAACACCTAACCTAATTTTACATCCGAGTAAGACCCCATCCACCAGAAAGGTCAAACGCAAGAGCTAAGGTTGAGAAAGAAACGAGAATGCTGTGTCGAGACATGAATTGCGTCTAAACGGATAGCGTCCAGACCGGCTAGGCACTGCAATGCAGATATCCACTAGATGTTATTATTATTAGCCTCGTGTACACATATGAATTTAATAGAAATGCCGTAATTTTAAAGAAACTGTCTGCGAAAATTGAATTTGTCCAATGTCTTGAGTCAAAACAGCTATTTATTGACGACAGCCCCCAGTTAAGAATAACAAAATTAAGTAAACCCACATTGGTTGGGTTTAGGTTAGAGTTAGGCTTTTTAGAGGAATCCCGCGCAGCGAATTGGGTTAGTTTTTTTGAACAATTTTTTTCCTGTTAGTTGTTTTAGACAGTATTCTTATAAAAGTGGTTTATCTGCAAAATATGCACATGAAATTCTTAAGTAGCCACAAATAAATTTTAGACGAATATTATGAATCTTATGATCAGCACACTTGTCTTTTAAAACACAGCTTTAAGCATAACTAGTCCGAATGGTTTATTAAATTATAATTAAATAATAAGCAGCTAACCTCACACCATAGCCTCACGGTAGGTCGAAAGAAGAAGAGTATACGAGATCTTTTGACCAACGTTGGACGATCGTTAACTACTACAGCTTACTATTACACCTACAACTGAAATACTTAAATTAGTTGGCATAAAATAGATTAACCTCTAACGGGACTAGCTCCTTCACTAAAACTAATTATACGAATTTAATAGCACATGGACCAAGATATTACTGGAAAAAAATTGCTACATAAAACTGAGACCAAACGGTTTGTAGATAAACCTTGATTGTAAATTAATGATGTTAATTCTAGTACAATAACTTTCTATATTGTAGGTGTAGGTTATTGCAATAATCAATATACATTATAAAAAATAATCGAGACTGGCATCACTTTTTCTGGGCAAATAAATTCTTTTACTCTTCTATGATAAACATAATCCACTATATTGACAATACAATAAAGCTCATTATTAGGAAATGCGTATAAAACTTTTTTTAAATATGAATCATCTATATGTATCAACAATGGATTTAATAAATAAACATGATCTCAATATTATTTGGTGAACACCTAATTATGTAAAAGTTAATCATATTTTTACAGGCATAACACACGCTTGGCGTATGTATAAATTTTATGCATGTATATTTTTACCAAAATACTATCAACGTCATACATGTAGTAGGTAGGCCCATGCTTCTTAAAGATAAAATAATTAAAATATTAAAATCGAAGTCTTAATACTATATCAAAATCTAAAACACTTTAAAACCTAACATTATAAATATTGTTAAAAAGTATTCAGGACAAGTAAGCGTATTGGACATTGTGCGGTATCAAGGTGATTTTAATTTCTATCCGATGCTTATATCGTTCATTTGTTCACTGAAATCCATTGTAGTGTAACAGTCAATGCACGGATTTGTACTTTGGACCTTAACGATCTAACTTAGCGAGCGAAAAACGGGTTGAACCCGCATAATAGTCTCATATTGAACACATTGTCGAGAACTGGACGATTTGACCGTACGAGTCTTTCACAATTCAATGTAGCTACACTTCACATGATCGGTGGTAACCTGTCTGTAAGGGTTGCCGAGAAACAAGACGATACACGTATCACGTTAAAACTTTACACATTTCACTTATATCCGTTTCACTCATTATATTTAGCCGAATATCAGTGATAGGGTTGCGGTTCATAAGCTCACAGTCAATCGCTACGTTGCAGTCCCTCACGCTATACACTGGATATCGATCACACTAATGCACACCCGTCGGATATCCGTGAAGGTAGCCGTTAACCCGTACACACACATATGACGTCATCGCACGTATAACAATCGTTACGTCTCGCTGTCTCTGAGACTGTCCGCCGTAGCCCTCCGGATATCCGTCAGCGGGTTGCCGTGCACGCGGAACCGGTAAACGCACGTATTAGCCGTTAACCCGTACACACACATATGACGTCATCGTACGTATAACAATCGTTACGTCTCACTGTCTCTGAGACTATCCGCCGTAGCCCTCCGGATATCCGTCAGCGGGTTGCCGTGCACACGGAACCGGTAAACGCACGTATTAGCCGTTAACCCGTACACACACATATGACGTCATCGTACGTATAACAATCGTTACGTCTCACTGTCTCTGAGACTATCCGCCGTAGCCCTCCGGATATCCGTCAGCGGGTTGCCGTGCACACGGAACCGGTAAACGCACGTATTAGCCGTTAACCCGTACACACACATATGACGTCATCGTACATATAACAATCGTTACGTCTCACTGTCTCTGAGACTATCCGCCGTAGCCCTCCGGATATCCGTCAGCGGGTTGCCGTGCACACGGAACCGGTAAACGCACGTATTAGCCGTTAACCCGTACACACACATATGACGTCATCGTACGTATAACAATCGTTACGTCTCACTGTCTCTGAGACTATCCGCCGTAGCCCTCCGGATATCCGTCAGCGGGTTGCCGTGCACACGGAACCGGTAAACGCACGTATTAGCCGTTAACCCGTACACACACATATGACGTCATCGTACATATAACAATCGTTACGTCTCACTGTCTCTGAGACTATCCGCCGTAGCCCTCCGGATATCCGTCAGCGGGTTGCCGTGCACACGGAACCGGTAAACGCACGTATACGTCGGATTCCCGTGGTTGGTCTCGACGCGCAGCTCTACCGTGTCGAAGGCCACCGGGTACCGTACGCCGCCGATGTCGGTAGTTTTTGGATACTTGACCGGGAAGTATTGGATGGCAGTGCCGTTTGCGTCGTACATGTAGTCTCCGAATAAGTGAGGATCTTGGTCCATCTCGCCGTGCAGGCCCTGAAATTATTTGTTAACAATTTTATTATGTCCTACTTGACGCCCGCTGCTTCGATCGCGTGGAATCTATATATATAAAAGGAGAAGGTGACTGACTGACTGACTGACTGACATATCAACGCAGGGCCTAAACTATAAGGGCTAGAAATTTGAAATTTTGCACAGGGGTTCCTTTTATAACGTAGGAGAGCACTAAGGATTTTTGGAAATTCACCCCCTAAGGGGGTAAAACGGGGGTGCAAAGTTAGTATGAAACTTTGCCGTTTTTGATGTTATTCGAATGAAATTCAGTACCTATGAAGGTTTTTTATTGAGTTTCGAAAATCATCTCTTATGGGGGTAAAAGGGGGGTGCAAAGTTAGTAGGTATAAAAGTTTTTCGTATATACCTACATTATTTCAATGAAATTTGGTATTTAGGTTATGTTACGTCTAATTCCACGCGAGCGAAGCTGCGGGCGTCCACTAGTTAGATATAACAATAGTTTAGTTTACACCTAGTAATATTGTATACGAGTATGTCACTAGGTCACCTATGTCACTCAGTGAAGATGCAGCGTTCTAATGGTGAAAGAATTTTAATGTACTTACATATACTGAGAAGTTTCTCGGTGCGGATTCGATTTTCCCCTCGGCGGCCAGCAGCCGCGACATGTGCTCGAGCGAGAAGCCCGTCACCTCGATGATCGCGTACAGACGGACCACTGCACAAACAAACACCACAGTAAATATTAAGCTTGATCAGAATTTTTCAGTCCCTGTAGCTCGGGACCAGAATAGTGCTACGCCCCTGCCTGTCTTAAAAGGGGACTAAAAGGGGACTTCTTGGGTTGCGGGCGGTGAGAGTGGGAGCTCGAATCGTCCATCATGTTACCACGGGAAAGACGACGCTGTTTGGTGCTATACAAAAAAAGGTATATTAATAAATATAACAATGTAAACGCATTAGAGTTTCATCTGTAAAGTTCACATGTGTATTTATGTAAAAAATAAATATTAATTAATTAAGTATAATTCTTTTATTTATTTTTTATTTTATTTATTTTATTAGGCAATACATTCAACATATATAGGTAACTGTAGCGTCCATAGCCCAATGGCTCGCGTGGACTAAATGTGATCGAAAGAGTTAAGCGACGACGGGCGCGGTCGGTTTGTGGATGGGTGACCGCTAGTGGCAAAATTTCATGGACGCTATCGTGTTTCGGATGGCACGTAAAGCCGTCGGTCCCGGTTGTTTTCAATTGTGGAAACAGTCGTTAAGCCTTGTCGAAGACCTTCGGGTGGCTTGAGAACATTCGACACTGGGTTGGCCACTAACCCCTCCACCAATCCGCATTGGGAGCAGCGTGGTGGAGTATGCTTTAGACCTCCCGCAGCTATGTCTGTGGGGGAGACCCGTGCCCAGCGTTGGGACGTCTATGGGTAACTGTAGTACAGTACTCCCAAATTAATAATGCGCATAGAAATCTTCGTCACTGTTCGGCAACGGTCGTATTCCCCGAGCGTCGGAAGACGATATGTATATAGAGTGGTTAAGTGCATTTTCTTCATGCATAATGCATTCATCACCTTTGAAAACAAAACCAAGAAGGGTGTGTAATAGCAGCTCTATATAATTTCACACAGAGAGAATACGTGCAGTCACCACCAATATATAAAGACGACTGACGGACCTTTGACCGACCGGCGACAGCCGCCGACCGCCAGAATTGTTTTCAATTGTTTCACATGATTTGACATATGACATTGACTCCTGTTTCTTTCGAACAAGGTGCAAAATGCAAGTGCATTGTTTAGGGCTTTCTCCGATTCAATGATTCGGGTGTTTCCGGGAATACGACAATTAGCAAAGATTTGCATGCGCATTATTAATTTGGGAGTACTGTACAAACTTACCCAGGTATCCCGGGAAGCCCTGGAAGGCCCAGCACTCGGCGGGCATGGCGCCCGGGGTGAGCGCGTACCGCGGCGACGTGTACACCCAGAACACCGGCAGCCCGAGAATGGAGTACTGCTTCGTCTTTATCTGGTACAGCTCCGTGCACTTGGTCGAGATCACGTGGCCACCTGGACAAAACACACACAAACCAAGGAATAATCTACTTTGCAACAATCCGCGAACAAAAATATATGGTGGTGTGGCATGATGACAGTATTCAAAAAATAATGAAAGTGGTTTTAGCGGAACAAGTATGTTGAATAATTCCTAAATAAAACCGTTTAAAAATGGTCAAGTTTTAATAAAAACATTCGAGATTAATAAGATTTTCATTAAAATAAAAGTATAAAATACAGCAATCGGCCATGTTAACTGAAACGCCAATCAGAGCGGATGACGTCACAGCTAAGTAAAAATTCACCTGTCGCTTGGGCTTATGTTGAATACAGCTGCATATTTACCTGGGCGTAACGTCAAGCGGACGCCATGACACCTGCGAGCGTTTTCGCGCTAAATTCAAAGTAGATAGGAAAAAGTGCAATAACTTGCGTTAAAACTCAATTTATTGCTGAAATTAGGTATGTTCTTTTTTTCGAAATATTGGATTTTTTTTTATGGATACAGGATAGCAAACGAGCTTGCAGCACCACCCATCCGCTGCCGCCCATGACAACTGTGGCTGACTTTGAACAATACTCAATTAGGGACTGGGATGGTTAGTCCAATTAGTTGAGAAAGTTAATTAGAACATTAGTTGGTCAGTTCGTTAGTAGGTATAAGGACTGGGGACCGTTAGTGATAGTTAGTCCTGTTAATTGGTGTTAGTAATAGTCCAGTTAGTACTTGTTAGTAGGAGTCTCGTTCTAAGTCAGTCACAGATGTGTTGCTACCCTTGAGGACTAAGATGGTCGCCTCTAAAGAAGTGTAACCGGAATCCACACCTTTCCAACCGGACCACAATTGCTTTAAAAACAATTATTACACGGCAGAAATGGTACTAGGTACCGTGGCGGGCGGTGGTACCTACTGCCCCGGGCGAACTCTATATGGAACCAATTAGCTTTCATATAAAACCTATTTGGTTCCCTATAGGCTCTACCACCTTGAAACCTTACAAAAGGCAATTTCAAAATCTGCCATCAAGTCTATTGCTATGACGGCGGCCTCACCCGCAGACTCGAGCGCGTAGTCCACGAGGCCGGTCTTGTCGGCGTCGTACACGTCCAGCATGCCGCCCACCAGCCGCTTCACCGCCTCCAGGTCGCCCCAGCCCGCCGCCGGGCGGGTCTCCACTTCGCGCACGTATTCTTTCACCTTCCAAATCCATAGTAAAATCATCAGTCTTTTGTATAACTTAAACTTAAGCTCTGAACTTGTATAACTTAAATTTAAGCTCTGAATGAGCCACACGTATTCTTTCACTTTCGAAGTGAACGTCTAAGCCTGGGAATACACATCCGATTTTTCTCTCCGATAGTCGGATCCGATAGGCTGATCAGACAATCTGAAAGCACTCGTGCCATACATTTGTTTGAATACTAAATACACATACGATCCGATAGTCGGATCGGACTGATCAGACTATCGGAGAGAAAAATCTGACGTGAATTCCCAGCGTAACCGTACGCGTACACCAAATCCGTCATCGGCCGAAGTATGCTCGTACGTCAACGGCCGAACTCGTCCGATCAAATCAAACATAAGTAAATGAAAGAGAGTGCATACACTGATACTACCGACGTCGTACGATGACGTCCGGTGAATGATTTGGTGTACGCGTACGGTAAGCCTGGGAATACACGTCCGATTTTTCTCTCCGATAGTCGGATCCGATAGGCTGATCAGACAATCTGAAAGCACTCGTGCCATACATTTGTTGGAATACTAAATACACAACACAACGATACATCGGACTGATCAGACTATCGGAAAGAAAAATCTGACGTGAATTTCCAGCGTAAGGCAAATAGCCTTCCTGCATCCGAATGTCAAGAGACGAGAAGAAGAGAAAGAGAGCAAGAGTGTCAAGTTCATATTATGAGTATCGCTGCAGTCGTCAACGCCCGCAACCTACTCCTCAAAGTGTCTCGGCAAAGACGCTGATCTGTCAGCTGACGTATTTTATATCGACGACGCCATTTTGTTCATGAGTGGTGCTCGTGGTGTCGCGTACGCCTAAGTCTTGTGATTTGCGAGCTACGAAAAATGTTTGACGTAGACGCTTTCAAAAATAGGCACTCGAATTGTATATCGAACAGATGATTTCTACGGCGATACCTTCGCAACTTTCTCGCTGCGACATCGTCGGAATTATGTAGTTAGCCTAAACAAATCGTACTTCAATAATGAAATATTTAGTAAGGAATGTTTAGATAGAACTGATCCAATAACCTTCTAGAGAAATGAAATATAGTCTAAATCCACCTCACCTTCTGCACAATCAGCTCCATCTGCCGTCGTTCCACTTGCGTAAGATAGCTTTGTACAATCATCCTTATTGCGTCCTCGTCCATCTCCGGCTTCCACGAGTTAATCAAGCGTTCATGGACCTCCCTGCTCAGCACTTGCACCTGTTCCTGGGTCACGTAATGCTGGTCAAAATACAATTTAAGAGCTGCAGCTAGCGCATCTCTCTTGTCGCTTCCAGTCAACATATGTATCAGATTCTCTTGCATGTGCTTCAAGGAGTAATGCTCGATTTTCTCCTCTAAATTGTCGAGTATAGACAGCTTGTTGTCGAAGAACTTTAGCTTAGTGTCCACGTTGATCGCCCAGTTCTCAAGAGCCGCGACGCGTTGCGACAAGTCTGAATCCGGTATGATCTCCGGCGGTTTATACGTGTCTACTACCACTGGTTGCGCCGGAAACATTTGATCCGCGTAGTTGTAACCTGAAAACATTAATAATTTAATTTGTATCCCGCTACGGTGCTCTGTCCTTCCCACATAATTATATTTAATATACATAGAACTGTAAGTTATTGAAGACAGGGAAGGACAGAGTTTTAACATACAGAGTAAATATTTTGCAAAACTCACCTAAAAGTGAAGCGCCACAGTTGCCACTTTCTCTAGGTGATTCTGTACCTCTATCCTTCCCTGATTCACTTACTACCCATCGGCGACAGGGAAGAATTATGTGGGAGGGAAAGGAAAACAAATGTTGCATAAGAAAATTGTAATTACATCAAAAATAGTCCAGCAGTTAGTTAACACAGACTTAACCACCAATCAGTTACTTATTCTAACTCTAACATGTTACGCTTACATTAATACCGACCCACATGGATTAACATTAAATAATAGCATAGCAATAGAAAGCCTCGGACTTTTGACATTATTGTGACTGTTTAAATAAATTAACATTTGGATAGAAAAGGCGGACAAATACATAATAATGTGCGTTTATAATTCTGCTCAAAGAAATTAAATTAAATAGCTAGCAAATGACTAGGTTTTAGTCCACAACAAAATATAGAATATTCTTATGAAAAAGTAAATTATATCAATATTATATTAATAATAAATAAAACATTAATTAAAATATGGCCACAAGGTTTTCAAGGTACAATGTTTTCAATTTTGTACTAATTAAATAATTGTATTAGATTAGAAAGTTTTAATCATAGAAGTACATATAAACCTGGTAGGTATTAAATAATTATGAAATTAAATCATTCAATCAATACAATAAAATATTCTGATAGTGACACAGAATAAATAAATAATATGATGTATTTAACATTAAAATAAATAGTGTTGTACTAAATACTAATCTGGTTTAAATCTAAAATTATTTCTGCTATTATTGCTTCATTTAAAATGAAATATCCAGCTTAGTTGGATTAAAAAATATGTCTGCAATATATTAAATAGTTAAATTAAACTTTGAATTACCTACATTAAAAATGTCTATAAAAATAAATAGTATACCAATGAAATAAAGAAAAAAATACAACACATTTATTCTTGTCTTAGTGACTACATAATTATATAAAAATAAAATTTAAGTTTTTGTAGCAACAGTAAATTAATATAAGCATTCAGTGAAAGAGCAAACACTTATTAATATTGAATTGTTTCCAATGAAATTTCAATAGCACATTCATAGGTTTAAGTACAATAATTTACTCGAACCGTTTGCCAACATCAAATTTACATTTTTTGTAAATTTGATTATGGTAAATGGGTCACAAAAATATTATAAGTTTACAAAATAACTAAAATTACCACATATTAATTGATTAATCAAATAAAATAAAGAATTCCTTCGTACGTGAAAAGTAAAAAACGTCATTTACTTTTCACTTAAAATCAAATAGGGGTATTTTCTTTAGATACGAGCATAATAATTGTGAAAGTTTATTTATTAATTCCCTATGGAATATTGCATTCATAAGAAATTGGAGTAGATAGGAAATACTTATTAATAGAACCACGATTACCCATTGTCAGAGATTACAAGATTGAAATTGTCATTTTAGTATGGAATTTGATGACTTTTAAACGTAGACGGGTTCTTCGTCTATGCATTTTAAGTAAATTGCTCGAATTTGGCTGGGATTTTACTTATAATAGCTTAATATTGTGCTTCTATTAGTAGGCCATCATGCTACCTTTATAAAATATCAGATTCTACTACTAAATGCACTATCTTAAGCTCATAATTATTATAAAGTAGTTGTAGATGTTTGCATGCTATATTTATTAGAGATTATATTGGTTAAAAGAATTAGTGGAATGATACTCAAATGGGGTAAATAATATTATTACGACTCCCTGGTGCGTTTTTGAGTGGCGCTGACCGCCAAGCCGCAGAGTCCCAAGTTCAAATCTGGTCCGGGGCAGATATTTATTTTGTTGAAATTGCATTGTGTTCATCAGCAACACAGGCGTATGCGTTTATTTATTTAGGGTTTTTTTAAGTTTTAGATTTGTTCAAACCTGATGGTTAATAATAATAACCATAATGATCCAAATAACCTCTAATATGATAAAATGATAGTGACTATAACTAAAACAAAAGCAATTTATTATACGACACCATGTTATCAAATTTTAATTTTAACACTTGAATTTTTTTCAATACAAATAGTTTTAAAATTATCAATTATGTTTCATACTTATAACTAAAACATCTTCTACAAACACTAATTGATAAGAAATACTTTCATTATCAAAAGTTTGAAATCAAACATAAAGAGAGGAAATTAATAAACTATCTGTCCATCTACATTGGCTTCTAGTTGAGTTATATTTGACATGAGCTTCATATAAAATGAGTTAAATCTAGTGAGTAGTAACCAAATAGATAGATGATAGGTGGAATCTGTCGAAGTCTTTGACGCTAAATTCGATATGTTTATTGAAAGGAGACGGAAACGTTAAAATGGACGTTAATATTTCGCGAAACAGCGTGGCGTTTCGTTAAACTACGCTATTTTCAAAGCATTTTCCTAGATAATTCAAAAACAGAGGAACGTATCTATTCATTATAAGCGTTCGGTATTGTCATAGGAAAGATCAGTTTTACATTCAATAAAAAAGAAAACTTGTTAGCTGCACTAGATTGAAGAATAACAAGTACTTTTATTCAACTGCAACAATTAGCTTTAGTAAATTTTAAACTCTTTTTATGTAGTATATAGTAGTATAGTAGGCAAATTTGATAAGAAACTAAAGTATTTCACGTATCACTTAGTTATAACTTATGGTAGTGTTAAAACATACTTAAAAATAACCACAAAATAACAATCACTTAGGGTATCTAAAATGCATTAAAGGATAATCTAAACCTTGGTAGTACATTTATTATACAAGTACAACTTTCGCAGTTGTGAAAGTTGTACAGAAAAAAAAAGTGGAATTATTGGAACAAAATTTTTTACAGTTTCCCGTCTTGGTATATGTGCAGGTCGTAAGGCATGTACGGAATTATGACATAAGGACTGTTCAGACATACACGACATTTGAAAAAAATATTAAGATTGTTCACCAGGTATATATAATAATTGTGGTAGCAATAGGTAAATACTATTGTGTGTAGCATATGAATAAACGCATGGATTCTTCCAACACATATTTCAGAATATAGCGTAGTTTTTTTAAAATATGTCGGTCCTTCAAAATTCAAAGTCAATAGATAGAAAACCTGTTGAATTAAAATTGCTAAGGTTTAAGTACTGTTAACACTAAAACCGCGAATCCCTTAACATGCCTTTTGTAAAAATGCAAAAATCCTGCAAAAATTATCTGCTTTAATATTTTTATCACCGCGTATGTCTGTACAGGCATTTAAATAATTCGTATCAAGTGTATCGATCAGCCAAGCACGCCCCGCCAAAACCTACGTATCTCCTCCCAGCAACTGTCGGCCACAACGCTCACGTACTCCGAAGCGTCCGCCATTCTATTCTGCACTACCACTCTATACTCCTTGTAGATTCTCGACACTTCTGGAAGGTTCTCCCGCACGTTCGGCAGCGTTATGTTCATGTCAGGTAGCGTCAGATTTATTTTCGGAAGGCTAGGCAGTTCGTCCGGTAGATAGGCATAGGGTATGGAGAAATCGGACAAGTTGAGCTGGAAATCGGTAAAGTTTGGCATGGCCAGGTGGTCGAAATTCTCGTACGTGTAGTGCACTGAAAGGAATTTGCATTGTTATGCCTCGTTTTCAGGGTTGAAGGCTTGATTAGAGTGCTCTTTTAATGAAGGTGAAAAGTTGTCTAAAGTAAAATTTTTTTGCTTGCACCATTGAACAATTTTATTTAATTTTTTATCATACAATATCAACAAATAGTACTGATCTCGCACTAAATACTAAAAAAATAACACAAGTTATTGTAAAAGGTAGTGTATAGTCTTAAACTCGTCGAGGTCGTGGTTCGCTGCGACCATAACTGAGTGTGGCCCTATTTCGGCAGATCATATTATACTGTTATTTATTTATTTTATAGACGTATTGTTGTACGATACTTGTGTAACAGTTTTAATTTGACAGTGATAATTCTAAACTGTCTTGTTGGTTGAATGTTTGCAAGCTAATCTTGGGGTTCCTACCTTAGGCAAAAGTAGGCGCGAGCCTGTAATATTGGTGTCAGAGACTGACATACATACATACATAGATATTTTAAATACATACTTAAATAGATAATATTGACATCCGGACGCAGAACAAATACAAGTGTTAGTAACACGAATATTTGTCCTGAGTGGGATTCGAACCCACGACCCATGGCGCAACAGACAGGGTCACTACCAATTGCGCCAACGGGCCCGTTTATACTATGGCCTAAACCCTCCTTTTCCGACAGATCTATATATGGCAAATTGTAACAGAATATAAGATAGATTGTAACAGAATATAAGATAATATAAGTGTACTCACATCCGTAGCCCAGCGCCGGCAGCGCCAGCAGCAGTAGCCAAGGCCAGCGCCGGCGTGACGTCACGCCCTTGCCACGAAGCCTGTACTTGTCAGATTCTTCCTCGTGTTTCGTGCTTATCTGAAGATTAAAATAACGTAGTTGAAGTTACCGGCTTACTCACGTTTGATTTAAGTCGGAAATAGGCCGACTAGTTTCGATCTAATACGATGATCATCTTCAGAAGTGAACGCGCTCGCGGCGGGCACGGCGTATACCGAAGTTTTGATTGTGTTTGCAGCTAGTAGGATAGGGAATTGAAATATTGTGATGTGAGTATAGGAGATTTTATTAGAAACTAGTGGACGCCTGCAGCTTAGCAGAATTTTTTTTTTGTATTAAAACCTTCCGTAGATCATAAGGCACATACAAAAAAAAATATTAGCCGAATTGGTGGCTGGACCAATTCGGCTCGCTCACCAACATTCATTTTTATTTATATAGATAAAACATAGTAACTCACGCTCTCAGTGATGGTGGTGACGGTGGTGGTGACGACCGTGGTGATGACGGTGTAGAGCCAGAGGAACGGCGCCGCGGCGGCGGACGCTGCGCGCACAGCTATGTTTGCTGGAAATAATAGCGACATAATAAATTACATTTTTAACCCTCGACAGCTTAAAGAGGACTTTTAGTTAGGATACTAACATCAGTCTATCGCTGAGCTTTAATGCGCAGAAGTCGAAAGTAAGATATTGTCTGGCGCGGGTTGTTATTCGTAAGCTCTGATTGGTTTAGCAACCGTATTATGTCCCGCGCACCGATACTCCGATGGGCACCTATCCCCTACGGATTTCGTTCAGCGCTAGGCTTTTGTGCCGCGAACTGTAGTTGCTGTTAAATTTTCAAGACTCGAAGACGCTCACATATTTAATCCATGCAGATTAAATAAATTTAATTTAAATTAAAAAAAAATTGCTTGATACAGAAGGAGCTAATGGATGCAATTGATGAAGACATCAAGACACGGGGAATGAGCTACCATACTAAATAATATATAAGGCAGATACAACTGTTTCAATACCTTTAGCCGGTCGTCTCTCAGTATAAGGGTATCTGTGCGACGGCCCCACGACCCGCCGGTACGTGTTCCGGGAAGCAGTGGCCACTGCGGTGTACATGGAGGATAGGAGCTGCGTGATCCACCAGCGCTGATCGACCGCCGCGTACGCGCCGTTCGGCCGTAAGAACGAGTAGTCATCTTCAGAGCCGGTTACTTTCTCCTGATGGATATTATAAGGTTTAGTTTGAAACACAGACAGGAACGAAATTGCGGGGAAAGAGCGAATCTTTTTAGCTAAGCTGTTAATTGCTGAACTCCATTATTACAACACAGACAGACAAACGGGCATAAGGACCACCAAATAAGGAAGAAGTCACCGTCGCCTAAGCACACGACACGCGGAGCATAATAACTCAGATTTCATTTAAAATAAACAAACACACTCACTCCTAACACACTAGGGATTTTTTTGTGTGTGAGGGAGGTGGGGGGGGGGGGGGGGGGATTCACAGAGAACCGCTGTCGGATTGTGTTAGTAACCGGATGGTAGCATGCAGAACTGCGACAGCAAGCGGCGCGACATGTTCGGCACGGCGATCTGGCCCGGCGCGGCACATGGAGGCCATAGAGTGAGGACTCACTGTGAACCGCTGCCGGAGCGTGCTAGTGGCCCAGGCGGCGGCGGCGAGGTCCGGCTCGTCGGCAGTGACGGGCCCCTGCACGCGGAACTGCGACAGCGAGCGGCGCGACATGTTCGGCACGGCGATCTGGCCCGGCGCGGCGCGTGGAGGCCATAGAGTGAGGACTCACTGTGAACCGCTGCCGGAGCGTGCTAGTGGCCCAGGCGGCGGCGGCGAGGTCCGGCTCGTCGGCAGTGACGGGCCCCTGCACGCGGAACTGCGACAGCGAGCGGCGCGACATGTTCGGCACGGCGATCTGGCCCGGCGCGGCGCGTGGAGGCCATAGAGTGAGGACTCACTGTGAACCGCTGCCGGAGTGTGCTAGTGGCCCAGGCGGCGGCGGCGAGGTCCGGCTCGTCGGCAGTGACGGGCCCCTGCACGCGGAACTGCGACAGCGAGCGGCGCGACATGTTCGGCACGGCGATCTGGCCCGGCGCGGCGCGCGGAGGCCATAGAGTGAGGACTCACTGTGAACCGCTGCCGGAGTGTGCTAGTGGCCCAGGCGGCGGCGGCGAGGTCCGGCTCGTCGGCAGTGACGGGCCCCTGCACGCGGAACTGCGACAGCGAGCGGCGCGACATGTTCGGCACGGCGATCTGGCCCGGCGCGGCGCATGGAGGCCATACGAGTGAGGACTCACTGTGAACCGCTGCCGGAGCGTGCTAGTGGCCCAGGCGGCGGCGGCGAGGTCCGGCTCGTCGGCAGTGACGGGCCCCTGCACGCGGAACTGCGACAGCGAGCGGCGCGACATGTTCGGCACGGCGATCTGGCCCGGCGCGGCGCATGGAGGCCATACGAGTGAGGACTCACTGTGAACCGCTGCCGGAGCGTGCTAGTGGCCCAGGCGGCGGCGGCGAGGTCCGGCTCGTCGGCAGTGACGGGCCCCTGCACGCGGAACTGCGACAGCGAGCGGCGCGACATGTTCGGCACGGCGATCTGGCCCGGCGCGGCGCATGGAGGCCATACGAGTGAGGACTCACTGTGAACCGCTGCCGGAGCGTGCTAGTGGCCCAGGCGGCGGCGGCGAGGTCCGGCTCGTCGGCAGTGACGGGCCCCTGCACGCGGAACTGCGACAGCGAGCGGCGCGACATGTTCGGCACGGCGATCTGGCCCGGCGCGGCGCATGGAGGCCATACGAGTGAGGACTCACTGTGAACCGCTGCCGGAGCGTGCTAGTGGCCCAGGCGGCGGCGGCGAGGTCCGGCTCGTCGGCAGTGACGGGCCCCTGCACGCGGAACTGCGACAGCGAGCGGCGCGACATGTTCGGCACGGCGATCTGGCCCGGCGCGAGCTCGACACGGTCGCGCGAAAGCGGCGAATACGTGTAGTCCGTCTTTGGGTATTTGCTGAGGACAATATTATTCACTATTTTTTACCATAGACTAGGCAATAAAACATAAAAAAATGTCAATAAATTAGCTACGAGTAGGTCCAGCACAAATAATCTTCGATAATGTTAAGTTGTGCGTGCGAGAGGAATGCAAGACATTGTTGGTTTGTCAAAAAAGACTAGTCAGTGTACATAACTTTAATACAAGAAATAAGGATAAATTGATTGTACCTGGCTAGACTAAGTAAAATATCAATATATTTTATGAGGAACTCATGTGTGTATCTTATAATCTATAGATAATATTAAAATCCAGACACAGAACAAAAACACAGGTGTTCGTCACACGAATGTCTGTCCTAGGTGGGACCTACGACCCCTGTCATAACAGGCAGGGTCACTACCGTTTACGCCAACGGGCCCCTCGAATAGGTTTCTAAATAAATGAACAATATAAACACTTGGTGCGATGTATCTCCAGCTCCACTTAAATTCAATAATAATGTACCTGGATCAAATTATAAAATTGTAAATGAATAAGAATAACTATCGAGTTTCTCGCAGTTTTCTTATAGGCACAACTTTGTGAACCGGCTGTAGATAAAAATGTAATGACGTTCATTAAAAGCGTATACAAATACCATATAATGAAAAATAAATGAATCTGAATCCACTAAACATAGTTTTAAAGTCTTATTCTTAGTCTTAACTTGGATTTGTAAAATAATAGTGTTTAATTAGTACATGTGACACTTTTTGCAGCAGTTAGATTTCTGAACAATTTTCCACAGAGTAACTATTTCAGAGGCATCTGTGAGTGTGTAAACAGCGTTGGCAGCACGCCAGAGGTGGTTAGAAACGTTATGATTAGAATAACTTCCCACAGTACCGGACAATAAATGCAACAACAATGCTTACTAAACAAGCATTCGCTGCACCTGTGACCTTTGATTAGAAACTATAGTTAAGTTGGGGTCTCGGAGGGTCGAAGCGTGCAAGAGTTTACCACGATTTTGATTGTCTTAACATTTCTATAATTTATCTCACTAAATTTAATCTCTATCAATGTCAGTAATCTTCAGATACATTACAAACACATGGCCTAATATATAACGCTGATTTCCTTTCAAAATAAGGATTTTGCAGGTTGTCCACTACAGTGTAATTAATTTACATGAATAAAAAATTTGGAAAAAGGAGAAAAAAGAGTCAAATGTTTAAATTTTAACTTAATTATAAAAATTATAATAATAATAATTTAAAGTGATGGAGAACTCTCAGACATGCAGGTTCCATTGCGTTGTTTTGCTACATCGTTAAGGCGATAATACCTTTAGGTGAAGTTAATATTTTGCAACAATTTTACATGAGTATATATGTATGAGTATATATTTTACAATGAGTACATTACAAGCGAAAGTTAAACTTGATCTTGCAGTAGGCAAATATTTCTGGCATTTAAACTAAAATGTTGCCTGTGTAGTATCATACTATTGCACATTGTCACTACAAATAAATCTATTAAACAGTTAAACCTACCTCCACATTAAATCCGCGCACGACATTCCTTCAAACATGATTTATTATAGATTTATTTATTTATTACAGATTCAAATCAATTCTCTGATCATTCACAAAATAACGTTGCAAATTAAAAAACATGTAGGTATTATAAAAAGTTCCAAATTAAATCCTAAAAAAAATCACTTCACATTATAATTTCAAATGTTTTTTTTAATTTGTTCCCTTCTCTATTTATTAAACAAACTTATGTTTTGAGAGTTGGAGAGAGTAACCGCGGCAAAGGCGCGTTTGACATTTGCATCGGCCGACGGATATAGAACTGTCCGTGTGTTTATTGTGGCTGGCCTAGTGCTGTTGCATCTGTCGCTTTGTTCGATTCCCGGTATCGTATAAATAACAAACGATACCAGCACCGAGGCTTGTGTCGATCTTAACCAGGGTTATGCAATCTCAGCCTCCAGGGTGAATGACCGATAGCAACAAAAAAATTAAGACTTTCTCTAGGACGGAAGGCCTATCAGTTTTAGAATGATAACATTAAGCCTTATCTGAGGCTTTCAGATGGTTTATAAACCATGGATTACGGCAGTCTCATTAAAAGCATGTCAAAATACATAAACCAGTCTCATGACCAAATTAATGACATGACAAAAGAGACATAATATTATTATTATTGCTTCCAGTGTGACATTAAAATACTAAATAATACTAATTTGAATATCAGATAAATCTATTATCGCTTAGGAGGTTTGAAATCCCGATCTCAATCATAAAATGAAAATTGGTACAAACTTACTTGAAAGTTAACACATTCTCCACAGACTCAACATCAACCATTTTAATTATGTTCGTCATTTTGTCATAAATAGGTCAAAAATACGATTAAATAAGTCAAAAATTAATTCTATTGTATATACTAATAAATAAGTAAACTATCACATATTATTAACACAAAGAACACAGGCGGCTGTTAAAGACGTTTGAATTTATATCTGAGCGTTAACTTGTTAACTCTACCCTCATCATTTTGTTTTTTTTTTGTAACGCAAATCCACGATTTTTTGTATTCACCCACTGGTCGCACTTTATTATTTTTGCCGTGTGAATATAATCTAAGATTGTGAAGTAAACCAAAAACTGCTAGCGAATCGTTCAATTTACATTACATATTGAAACTACTTATACCAGGCGGAACGCAATTAAGTGCGGCAATGGTATCACAAATATTTGTGTGTTCGTATAAACAGATATAATTTAGGAATTTATTTATCGTTATTTTTCCAACTTCAGAGACATGTCTAAAGATTCTATACAAACAAAAGCATTACGATTAGTTAGATAGCGGGAAAACCTCACAAGGAAGCTCATTCCACAGTCTATATGTGCACGGGTAAAATGATCTTTACAACAACTTCGTGAAGGACATCCACTGGATTTCCTTTCCATCCCAAAGGTGGAAAATGTGGGTGGAATTTTTTTCTTTGACGAGTAGTCCGTAGCAGTAGAAATGTTAACCTTATCATGATAATGATTATGTCATGGAGAAAATTGCAAACGAACATACAGCACCATCCATCAGCTGCCTGCAATGACAACTATGACAGACTTTGAACAAGACTCAAGCTGCAAGCTCGTTTGCTATCTTGTATCCATAAAAAAGAAAAAAAATTTTTTGTTCGTTTCAAAATATCCGTGAGCAGAGAAATAAACCTGCAGTGAGAGTGAGATATTAAATTTAAAAAAAAAACTAAAGAAATGGGCGCATGCCAAGTAATGCCTTTTACGCAGATGACGATGATTGTGATGATAATGGTGATGATGTTGAAGACTTCAGATGTCATAAAGCCATAATTATAAGTTACCCATACTTTATATATACGCCTTTAAACGGCTAGGTATAATGGATCCTCTTATTTCCTACCACTATGATAAACCTATACCTAATGAGAAATAAAAAAATTGAATTTGACTTACTTCCAATACTCGCCCGCCATCTTGTAGAGGCGGTAGGGCAAGTGGTCGGAGTTCGGCTCCCGGTCGAGCAGCGCGCTCACGTCCGCCAACGCCTGCTCCGCGAACGAGCTGTCCGTAGAGCATACGCTGTACGCTGGACTGCCGAAGCGTTTAGACCTGACAACAATAGACAAATAAATTTGTGTAAAACTTCGGTAGAATTTTTTGCAATAGGTACTTAATCCTTACTAATATTATAAAAGGGAAAGTGTGTTTGTTGGTTTGTGATTCTTCACCTCAACGGAATAATGGATCAATGTGATTTTTTGCATAGATGTAGTATACGGCCTGGAGAGTGAGAACTTTTTTAATACAACTTGCATATTATTACTAATCTAAGACAACTTGTATAGCTGTTGCAGTGGCTTGTGAGCTAAACCCACTCTCCCTCCCTTCGAATAATACCGCTGGGTGGCCAACAAATTTTCCAGGTTTTGCAAAGCCATTCCAGTAGCGAGACAGTGTTACGGAAACAGATTTTCATCAAATTAAAATAATAAATTTATGAATGAACAATTTTTTTTTATTATTAATAAGAGAGAGGAGACCCGTGCCGATCAGTGAGAGGTGTTGAGAGGGAAAGAGAAAGGGTTATGATGATGATGATGATGGTGATGACATATATATTATATTGTCTGTTCATTTCAAAGTATCCGTTAGCAGAGAAAATAAACCTGCCGTGAGTGAAATACCTATTACATTTTAAAAAAATCGTGAGAAATGGGCGCATGCCAAGTAATGCTAGTATCCAATGTCATTCGGTCATACGGGTATAAATTTTTACGTAATAATATGTGGGCTGGGTGCGTCGTTGCGCGTTCCATTGATAAACATAGAAGGCATAGACAGCGAGGCTCTGATTTAGCGTTTACCGTTGCAATGTCAGGTATCGGAGTGCATTCAACTTTTAGGGGTTTGATTTGCCAAATATAAAATTTTGTTTATCTTTATAACGATCGCGTTTGACATTAGAATTTTTTACAATACGTCACATTCTGGCGCGAAATGAAGCAAAAGGTGCATAAATCAAATTTAGTGAGCATTTCCACTTGCACTTTCAGAGCGCATATAAAATACTCGTATCTCTGCCTTTTTTCATATCATGCTATTATATCTATTTTTTATATGTATATCGATGGATGTAGCTATTAGGGTTATATCGTTTTATGACTTAGGTCCCGGTTGAAATATTCAGATTAGCCAGTTGCAAAATCGTTTAGTTTTAGGTTAGTTTTAGATGTCTTTTTAATTTGGTATTTATTTATCTGTGCCGTTTAAAGTGTTATTTATAAGTTCGATATCTGAGGAATGGGCGTCATTCACGTATCCGGTCCACATGCTTTCAATAGATATGGCAAGTTTGGTGCGGTGTATAAAAATATGGTGTGAAAATTGTGAAATTACATAGTAAGCAGAAACCTTAAATTTCGTGCCTCAAACTCTGCGTCACGTGGATGGCACTGAGCGTGGTCTTAGCGTGTGTAGGAGTTGGTCAAACGTGATCATATTTTGAAGTGGCAACGCTTAATTAACGACAGAAGCCTCACCTGTCCTGCGTCACATTCTGCGCCACGTTGATAGGGCTGAGCGTGACGTCAGCAAGCGTGCCGTAGTGCTGCGAGCTGGTTGACACGCGCTCATACTGGCTGTTGATCTCGTTCTGATGAAAAAAGAAAATTCACTTAAAATTCTTAAACGAGTTTATCATACGCATTGCATCACTTGCACCTGTAATCTAGTGTTTCATTATAATTTTCAGGATATTCTAGATAGAGCGGACAGGGAGAAAATATTATCGAGTCTCAGTTAAACCCGTAAAAGACTAAACACTGGCTATATACGTGTCTAAGAAACGTTTTGCCTGTTTCACAGAATTTATAGCTTCATGCATTTCCCGCGAAGAATGACCGCATCGCAATGGTATCACAAAAACATCGTGTAAAAAGTATATTAGTAGTGAGCAAAAAGCGGCACAAGCCATCGTCACCCATGACATCATTGATAAGCAACGGCGCACTTCGCAAGACCGAAGTAATCTACAAATGACTAATGCACAAAGAATGGGAGGGATTAGGCCTTGATCCACCACGCTGGTCAATTGCGGATTGGCAGACTTCACATGCCTTCGAGAACGTTATGAAGAACGCTCAGGCATGCAGGTTTCCTTATGATGTGTCCTTCACCGTTACAGCAAGTGACATTTATTAGAAAAGTCAAGGTGCGTGCCGCTGTGGTTTGAACCCGGACCGCTCGAGTGAGAGGCGAGTTCGATTGCAACTGGGCTGTCACCACTTAAATGACTAATGTTACGGTGGAATTCGCTGAATATATTTTCATCGTTGTACTTTTATATTGACTTACAAGTAAGCGATATCATGCACGACTTTATTATTCTGTTGATATCATGATATCGAATTTGATTAGGTGAGTTTACTGCGCCGTGCGTGATGCAGCGACGTCGGTCGATTTTGATTGGTTGGACTTTTTTAGCACTCTTAATTCCCTCAAGCTGTTTTTCAATTGAATACCTAGACCCCTTGTATACCCCTTGTACACCCCTTGTATAATACCTACACCTGTCGCGTCGATTAAATGTGATCGAAATCGAAAGAGAGCAACGACAAGTTTAACAAGTGAAATCGTACGATATGAATGAAATTATCTCATCAAAACTTTTAAGCATCTGTCCGGCCGTATCCTTATGATGGTTTTTTATTAAAAATTTATTTAAGCGAGCGAGTGACATAAACCTGCTGCTACCAAACTGCGTGTATTAGTAACGTTAATGACATCATCAGTAAACGCGGGCTCCTTGTAATAAACTGCTGGAAACATTCGTTAAGCCTTGTCGAAGACCTTCGGGTGGCTTGAGAACATTCGACATATACCACCAATTCGCATGGTATCTCGATATACTACTCTACTTGCAAGTCTACTTTTAAGTATATACCGTTAAATTTTTTTTTTTTAAAAAAGCTTTTTAAAACTTTATTTTTATTTTCATGCATTGTCATCGGAACCAAATATGTGTGCCAAATTTCAGCTCGATAGCTTCAGTGGAAGTGGGTGAAATATTGATTGCAAGATTACAGGACATACTTACATACGAGTGAAGTTAAATAAAAGCTTTTAATAAAGGTAATTCAATGGTACTTGTTGTATTGTGTTGGCACCATAGAGGGCCTGGTCTTTGATCTTACCTAAGGTCGGTGACCCCCAGGAATGTCACGGATAGCTGAGTGGCGCGCGCATAAACAGATCGATCTCGCGAATGCAACATTTACTACAGGGTTGCAATCTTTAATTTAAAAATGTGTAACCTTAATTTGATTTATAAAAGAATGATTCCATTACATACATACCTTCATATGGCCTGGAGAGTGACATAGGCTACTTTTTATAATTTTGCCCTTTTTCTTCTACTCAAGAAAATGCTGGATCGATGTGATTTTTGGCATAGATATAGTACAGGGCCTGTACAGTAACAAGCAATGTTGTCGGTAATAATAGTTCGATTTTAAATAGATATATCGAAGGATAATTAATAAAAGTAAATGCTATTCACAAAATAATTAAACAATAATAAATTATTTGTATCAAGAGTGGCAACCCTGACTTGTGAAGCCCGATCCGGTGGTTACCGTTTAGTCACGTTCGCGGCGTGTCCCCAAGTGTAACATTGTGCTGTCGCCCCTGGATTCCAGATGAGGGACTATAAACAAGCCGGCATTAATTATATCGAATGGATTTGCAGACTGTTGCTAATTGTGCCGATATGGGATATTTTATACGCTGACTTCCCTGTTTGTCGACTGATTTTAGTACCGATCAATGCAGTTTTTTATGCTACTAGACAGCTTAATGTATTAAGCTACCTGACACAATTCTTTTTATACTTATAAATTGATTATTTTCATTTCTATAAATTATAATGGAGACTAGATTAAAGAAAAAGTACCTACCGGTCAAGTGCGAGTCGGACCGTACCATTATCTATAAAAACGCCAAAAAAAATCATGTTCGTCGTATGAAATGAACCCCTTGAATTTTTATTTTTTTCTGTTTATTTTGTTGTTATAGCGGCAAAAGAAATACATCATCTGCGAAAAAAAAACTGTCTAACTATCACGGTTCATGAGATACCTATAGCCTCGTGACAGACAAACAGACGGACAGCGGAGCTTTAGTAATAGGGTCCCGTTTTACCCTTTGGGTATTGAAACAGAAAAACAACCTATGAAAAAAAAAATAAACAGACATTACGTTGTTGTGTGTGACCAATCGTATCTATCATACGGTCAAAGTTGGTTTTTTGAGTGCAAATAAATGTATTCAACACTATGTTACAAATACAAATACAAATGTTTTGTGCGGAAACAATTATAATGTATGCGTCCCTTTTAAAATTGCAATGGAACAACTAACTTTTAATAAGGGCAGATCAGCAGATGTGAACGCTTCGGCCCGTCAAATTACAAACCACTTTTTTTGGTTTCATTAAACATAGTTATTGGTTAACATCTGCCTAATCCTGTTTCATCTGAACAGCCATTGTTGTATTCAGTCCACCATCAGTAGCGCACATTGTGTAACATTTCAACTCTTTCAACATGAATACCATGCTAATGAATTCTCAACAGTAAACTTAGTTTTGACCACTTCTAGTACACATTCAGTTGTATTTCTGATTTCAATGGTAACTTTTATTAGGTTATTTGAATATTATTAATTATAATGTTCACAAATTGATTTTGATTGATACAAAAATTCTATTTATGTATTTCTAGCAGTCAATTTCAAATGTTCATTAAATAATACAAGTATTAAGGAACCGTGTGGAAAAATACTTGGATACGAAATTTCGATCGGTTCTAATGAATGCATTAATACAGAATATATAAGATACCAGGTCACTATTTTAACATGCAGAGGATCTGAATTTCTCACAATAGGTTTGTTGAGCATGATTCTTTAAATAGGGTGTCGACTGTCGACGTCAGTTACAAAACAACAGGTACAATCATGCGTGATTAGATACCCTTATCATAACTGTACAGTACAGAAAACTGACCTTGTCCGATAAAACAAACATGACCGCTACGCACCGCTGACTCCGCTATACGAGTAATTCGATCGATGAGCTGCGCACTTTCACTCATCACCATAGAAACGTTACACAAAATGTAAAGACTCACCTCGCATAGCCGAACCTTCGAGCTAAATAAAGAACTCGCGAACAAACTAGGTCAAGATTGCACACTGATCGAATAATTAGACATAAGTTTGGAGCCAGTTGTAAGACTGCCCTTTGCCGGCGACCGCAACGCAACGGATGGCCGGGAATAATATTGTCCATAACGTATTGTGCGAGGATTTATAAAAATAAACCGACGCGGGAGTTCGATTCGAGCTATATTTGGAGTTATTATTATGGTTTTCCTCTATCCAGCCCCTAGTTTTCCCGTAAGTCCCGTTTACATCGTGCTTTGAAACTTGTTTTTTTTTTTCTACTATAAACTTTTATAAAATACCGCTATCAAATACCGACTTCATAAATTCGGAAACGCTTACTAACTTTTCTATTTACATTATACAGAATTAGAAGATTAATAGAAGAATACATTATATGAAATTCAAATTACAATTACGAGTACTCGACTCGTACACGCAGAGAAGCAACAGCTACATAATAACTATCCTCATTAGTCGTTAAAAAATCTGTAGACATAATGCTTCGATCAATAATTATTGATCATAATTAACATAATGCTAACAATCCGGTTTGCAAATAATAATAAAATCTACAAGGTATGCATTTATTAAAACTAGAATACCGAGCTAAGGTCGAACTCGGAAGAATGTCAATTGAATTAATAGATATGTAGTAGTATAGAGTAATAAATCTATGATTGAATCAATATTGTATATTGCTCGGAGTCAAAATTGATTACTATATTGCGGATGTCGTAACAGAAGCTACGTTTGATAGAAAATTCGGGTCTACACTAATATTATAAAGAGGAAAGATTTGTTTGTAATGTTTTCACACAAAAGCTACTGGACCGATTTAAAAAATTCTTTCACCATTAGAAAGCTGCATCTTCACTGACTGACATAGGCTATATAATATTACTAGGTGTAAACGAAACTATTGTTATTGTAATTCTACGCGAGCGAAGCTACGGGCGTAAAATAAAGTAACCCCTTTGATTATTTACTCTAACCCCTTCAAGTGTGTGGGTGCGATTGATCTAAGGGTCTGCCCCTGGGGTATGGACCTCGGCTTAGGTCAACGCTGTGTTTGTAACAATAGAAGGGGGTCGACCACTCACTCGGGGATACCTCTTGTTGATTCCAAAGCTGTGTCTTCGTCCCCGCCAGCGGATAGTGTATCCTAGACTAGTGCATCAACCAAAATCGTTTCATCATAGACAAATTAGCTATAATCATCAATCATACCAACTGAAATGACTCGTTCGCGACGCGACGCGAAATTGAGAATAATGTATGCGTGAGTCATAGCACGCGACGCGAGTCGGTTAGCAAGAGCATGCGCACGCGCCCGTGGCATAGCATTTCCTTGCTGGCCGTTGTAACTCGATTACATTACAGTACAATAACCAGTTTTATACCTAGTAAGGGCTCCCGTTCACGACCGAGTTTTTGATTAGATTTTGTGGTTTTCGCGGGTTTTGCATATCATGAATAGATAGTCAGGGGAAGTACAGTTAGGTGCTGCCCTTTACTTAGGATTTTAAACATTAAATTAAAATGTCAGTAAAAAATAATGTTTCCTTTGACTTGGACGGTAACGTTTGACGTTGCGTCGGTAAACCGGTCAAAAGTCGTTCGTTTGCAGGATACCGAAAGCTACAGTAGTTTTTTTTTGGTAAACGCTATTACATTCACGTTTAGCACGGGGCTGTGGGAACCGACTTTGTATCAATGTTTCAAACGTTTCGAAATCTCCCCGAGTTGCGGTAACGTGATCACGTTTTATTTGTTACTCGGGGACACGAGTTATCCTGCCAAAGCAAAGCGAACCAGAAAACAAATTAAGGCGTAACGATTTTCGCGGGAACAACTAGCATTTCATTAATAAGTAGTGCCAAGATTGTTTACTAAATAAGCTACTGAAGAAAAGTTAAGTTGGAACTGAGGTGAACTTGATAAAAATCTGTTTGAGGATTCTATTCCTGGTTTTTATGCTATCGACAGTCCAATGCAATGCAGTCCAAAAGTCTAACCACTTTATACATTATACTTTTGTTTGAACTGTTTTACCTGCGTCTGACTGGAATTTGCTCAAGAGTACCTAATAATAATGTTGTTAGGGCTGCGGTTGCGAATTTGGCTTCAATGTGACATTTTTGGGGAATATTATATTGCCTCAACTTCAAGAAAAGAAAACTAACCGCAGTCTTAACAACAGACGAAGCCAAAGCAGGGTTTTATTCCTCGTATTACGTTAAGCAATTGATATGTGTGAACCATTTATTAATTTTGTTTGTTAAATCAAATTACATTATATTAACATCGCATGAAAATATATGTGCTGTTCAAAGCGTCCTACATTATTGTGTACTTTAAGTAGATTAGAGATAAAAAAAGGTTTGATGTGAACCAAATATTTACGAGATAAAACGCAGGACGTAAGCTTGTGTTTGTGTGAGTTGGAACACTTAGAGCTAATCTCTAACATTGATATACTACCACTTAAAAGTAGTACATGCGTTCTGTGATGTAAAGGTACTGTAAAATATCATCAATTCTTTATTCTTATTGCTTTTACGACGATCCATTACAATATCCACAATCGAACACTGCCGAAAAAACCGACCGCGGTCAACCATAGTTGGGCCTCAGCCTGGGTTACATTATTCTTCCTTTTTGTGATCTATGATTATTTATTATCTACTGTAAGACTTTTTAAGTTTGATAGTCCAACTGTTCGTCGGGTGGTGGCATGCCATTCGTCTGAGCTGAAGAAACCTACTAACCCCTCAAACGTAATCGCACGGTTAAGAGATAGTAGTACATATTAGATCCATCCATTATAAACGCGAACATGCGTATTTTATGGCTAATTTTATAATAAATACTTAATGGCTGTCTTTCTTTCTGGTGACAAAGTATTTTACTTTAATTCCCATCATCCCAGGAAGGATGTGCATGATGACAGGAGACGCGGATAAAACCTTCTTTCTAGATAGTGCTCATCAAATCATTAGCTTAATTTCCTAGGTCATAGTTTACAGAATTTTACTTCTGAAATAAATAAATAGTGATAATAAATGATCTTTAGACAGTACGTTTCTCAAAGACTGCTTTGTCATTAGATACTCTCATGTTATTGAAGCGAAAAATATCACATACGCACGCATCACGCACGTGCTAAATTAATATCGAGAAATACACACACGTATATACGTGAAAATTTCGACTATCCTTCTGGTTTGGTAGGGAACAGGAAACGGGCTGGCTATAGTGGGCGTCTGTTCAGTTCGATGTGGGTACGCACTAACTGTTATTTATGGTGCATTATAATTGTAATTCAATTACGGCACGAGCCGGCTAATGGCCCAAACGGACGTCGCCACTTACGCACGCTGTTAAGGGTGATCCTACCAGTCTAAGAAGGCGGTTAACGAACTTGTGAGAATCATTTCCATCCATTGATCAGCCTTTGAAGGTCTATTCCTGGTCTACTGGTATTGGTATTACTTTTTTTATAACAGATCTCCGACTGGCTCTCGGTATTATCTCTGAATTCATCGGTTTTCGGGTCATCGTTGGTTCTAGTGGCCGACTTTATCCCCTTATCCTAGTCATGTCCATTCATTTGAGTACCTTCCGTTGCTTCTTTGAGTTATGTAAGTAAAAGTTCTTTCTTGAGGTCTAAAATATTGGTGTAAGCCAACTCATTTATAAACGGTAAAATGTTTATGTTATTGGTAGTTACATAAGTGACGTCATCAGTGACCGCGTACCCTATGCCTTGCGAGCAAGCAGGCACATGCTTACTAATATATAAATGGGAAAGTATGTTTGTTGGTTTGTACTTCTTCTCTAATCCAACAGAATGATAGTTAATTGTATGTAATTCTCCAACTCAACGGAATGATGGGATCAACGTGATTTTTTAACTGAACGTATAAAAAATGTTGGGTTTCAGCAGATTATAACAGTCCGATTGGCAATTAAGTAGTACTCTTTTATATTTTACCGGGATTATTTAAAAAAAATATATATAGAAGGGATTTTTTTTAACATCCATTAACTCTAAATGGAATCTTTATGATGTCGATTTTTCCAAACACAATATAATAATTAATTGACTACAGAAGTGTTTACACTTTTATGCGGTGTATTTATGTAGGTAACTATAACATAATTGGCAGCTATTAATCAGCAATTGAAAAAAATGTCCTCATTATCCTAACAGGAGATACGCAGCAACGATGGCACGTAAACAAACTCACCCATACGGTACTAACCTTGTGTACGGTATCAATGTGAGTAGGTTCATATACTAATTGAGTTTATTCCATATCAGTAGGATGTTGGAGGACGAAAGAAATGTAAATATTTTGGGGCAACTTGTTATGTTAAAGAGAACAATAATGAGATATTCTTGTCTTACTGCAAATGCTTCACATACACGTTTAAAATATATACTAATTTAGCATTGATAAAGGATGATGGAGTAGTAAGTTAGTAACCATTAAAAAAAATTAAACGTGACAAATCCAGCACAAATCCGCATCGCCTTGATAAGTAATATTACAAAGATACATGACCTCTCTTGCCGGGGAATGTGAGATTCTTACTCAATAAAAACTCCTTGTAGGTTTTCGTCTGGATTTCGAGGAAGGAGGAGGAGACAGAGACAATATATAGACCCCAAAGTGTAATTATTGCTAGAATCTAGTTGAAGGTTTCCTTACTTGAATTATTTCCTTTGAGTGTTCCCTCAGACGATCCAGACTCTCCTCGGAGGAGTAGTCTGAGGTCTTCACCAGCCTCTCTGTGGTTGTACGGACGGCCTGCCTCGTTCGTTGCACTGGCACCTCCCTCTCTTCTACCACAGGATCTGGCATACTCTTCTTCGACGGGTGGCTTAGTTGCCTGTATAAAAATTTTTGTTTGTTTATAAATTTGGATATTCTCACACACGGCCATGCACAATGTCACTATTTATATAATTAATGTAAAAATTCAAGCTGTTTTTGCATTGACCTAGCCTAGTTCAAGTGACATAAATAAGCCATACTTTTACCTAGATTTTATTGCACACAAATAGGCTGAAATATATTTATTTTTAAAGCAAGATAAACAAAAAGAAGATACCTACTGAAACATTCTTTTTGACAATTTCTTTAAGTAAAATAAGCTGAAGTTGATAATACTGTTATATAATACCAGATGCATTGTAAGCAATATACTTTAATGCATGCTTGACAAAACAGCTTGATCACTTGACAATGACTGAAGGTCACAAGTATAGTATTGCACTAAGCCTTCACCCATTAAAGAAAATCATTGCATTAGTGAAAACACTACTATATAGAGTAAGTTTGATGGTGTAGATCGTAGTACACACCAATGAAGTTTAAGGAATACCTATCCAAGGCTGCCAAATTTTAAATGGTTAGGGCAGAATTTAATTTAAGGTGAGAGCCCTTTTAGAAAATTAAAATTAGATTAGTCAACCAATACTAGTTGGTAACTCAGAAATAAGGAACCACATCTAGCAGAGGATTATCAAAATAAGTTGCTGTGGTTATATAAGACTACAACATGCTATCAAAGTCTATCATAATCAAAGTGCTATCTGTCCATGCAATTAAACGGTTGTTTCAATAAGTTGGCTGTGACATATACACACAGTCTGACATTGCAAAAAATTAGTAAGTGATAAAATGTATCAGTGAGACAAATTAAATTTGCCTTATAGGATAATTCTGAAGGTCTGCACTTGTAAATAAAAGATAAATTAAATAAACAATACATTGAATTAACATAAACAACTCTTTTGAGTATTTAATTTCTCACTATTTGTATTAATAATTCATTTACACTTTTGATTGCTAATAATATCCAAACATGAAAAAAACAAAACTGATGACATACACATGTCAAAACACACATAAAAAGGGTTTGACCTTAAACATTAGCATTTAGGAAGGTCCTCAAGTGGCCTCACTCACCATGGTGTCATATCTTTTATGTTGATGACATCACCAAATACAACATCTGGCCTACTTAACCATACCCTTGACAAAATTTTGAGTATTGTGAGTAGTAAACTGCTACTAATTATATTGTTGGTACTTTACCTAGTAGTAGTAATACAAAAATGTATTACATTTTGGTGATTATGGTGTAAGAATACAAGTTATCCATTGATCATAACCTTAACAAAGAAAATTTAATGGTTTGTTTACATTGATTCAAGATTAAATTTGAACAGATTATAGGTGCTAACCAACATGAAAATTTAAGTGTAAGGTTAATTTGATAGTCAACAAGAAGTTTTATAATCTTAATATTATAATTCTATTCTACTAATAACAAAAGTCAATAAACTGATTTTGTTATGTTATCAAAGCTATATATTTTTGAACGTTTAAACTTTAAAATACTAACCTAGAGTAATTCATTTATTGGAGGTAAACTGGTTGTGCTGGGTTCCCTTTTTCTAGATAATCTAATAAAGCTTAACCCTTACCTAGACCCAAACAATGTAAGTTGAATTCATTTGATTCATCTCAACGAGAGCCTATTATGTAAATGTGGTTTCAAATAAAGATATCATCCAAAAAATTTTTGCCAGATTTTCATTGAAAAATGGTTTTATATATTTTAAGATTAAAAATTAATATAACTAGTTAGTTATAGATATTCAAAATCCTCATTAATCCAATGGTTACAACCCTTTATTTAGTTTCTTCATATACTGTTACATCAAGTGAAGGTTAATGTTTATTTAAGAGGGGTCATTCATGCTTGCCCTTTTGAGTAAAGCTGATAAGAATTTAGCTTTACTCAAAAGGGTGCATGTAGGCATGTAGGGCTATTTAGATGATATAATAAAATAAAATTATGTTAACCTCCGTATAAACTGTCACTGCATTAGAAAACAACAAGTGTTTGACATTATGTTCTGTTTCTGTGGTAAGATTTTTGAAAGACATTACATTTGTTTTCATCAAATGGATGAATTCATGAATTGGAAAAATCTATGAAAAAAATATCGAAATTTGATCACCATCTAATCAACCCATATAGCAGTCACCAACAGTTTTCAATACTACATACTATATGTATTCCGAATTCATTACTTACATGTTGATATCAATATTTGTAACAAATGTTTTGTACAACTCACTTGATAGGCGTGCTTCTTTTAATCGGAGTTTTCCTTCCGGATTTAAGATGAGAGTGTTCATCTTCCAGGCAGCTTTCGCGGTCGCAACTGGACCTCAAGAAGGGTGTATTTGATCGGGACCTCGACCGAAGCCCACTGACCGCCAGATTCTCCATGTTAATCACACAATCCACAGTTTTTTTTCACTTGATACACTTTCCTCTACTCTCCATAACCATAATTTTCAATGGCCCTGAACCATATTCACACAATAATAAATGACGCAAACTTATTGCACAAGGAATCTATTTCGGTGTTCTTGCAATGCCGCCAAAACGTAATACTATAAACTCACTTCGAAATGCTATCGTGACTTTTGAATGAGACTACCTCTCACAGCTCAAATCTTGCACTAGTTTAGTACTTCGACATTGTATCACATAAAATCTTCCGCACAATAAAATACACCGTACATTGTACAATTGCTCTACGTGCCCAGTTTACCAATACGAAATTCGTAAATAGTTTCGCAACATCTCTTCAAGTAAATTGCGTTACTGTGAATGTGATCACACTCACAGATTTATAAGTTTATATGTGATTGATTGATGACTTTGATGACGTCACTATCAAAAAGACGTTACAAATTTTTAAACAGATTATATATCGATACCTTGAATCTCAAATGGCGTAATCACCATTTTGGCCAAAATGACTTTTGAATGCTGTCTTACTGCGTTTTTTTTTCTCTATCGATCTGTCCAATCAGAGTTTTAAAATTCGCAAAAAAGTGGTGATTACAGCCCACGTGTTTTTCGTCGATGAACAAGAATTTTCTAATTGTTTAGTCGTAAATACCTTTAAAAAAATAATTTTTAAGATTTCGGTCGATACACCAGTTAAAATTATAATGATGTGAAAAGTACTGATTATCGAGTTAGGCGTATAGGACTGATAAGTTTAACTATGGCGTTTACGACTCAAGTTACTTTAAGAATTTAAAGTAAAATAAATAATTTTAGGGGGTATTAACCTTCTTGCATTTAATTTGGCGTTTACGACCCATGGATTTTTAAAAATATGTTTTTTACTTTTGTCGTATCAACCATGTTATATATGAAATGTTAGGCCAAAAAAATCTGTATTATAAGATGAATTGACTCTTACGCCCCATCATTTTTAAAAATAATATTTCACGAAGAGTATCTTCGTTTGCCTTCAGATAAAAAGGTACCTACTAATCGACTTATTAGCAGAAACCGATGAAGAGGACGAAGAAGGTGAATATGAAGAAAACTCAGTTTAATTCTTTAAACGTTTTCCTTTCATGTTAGTTCATGTTGACGATAATTTAGGTCTGTGATTTATAATTAAACTCATTAAATTCTAGTTAGAATAGTGAAATTGACGTGTTTTATTTCTTTTGGCCAATACTACTCGTATTGAAGATTGTTTAGTTGCAGGAAAAACCTAAAAGATAAACGAAGTGTTCCGTGCCGCGCTGGTTGACACACTTATAGCTAGTACGAGTACCGAGTAAATTATATTTTATTTTTCAAATTACCGACCATAAGCTGTTGTTTACTCTTATTAACTAGGCATAAGTTTAACATAAATATTAATTTATCAACTCAAAACTCATCTTTACTTTAAACTTTGTGCACACAACAAGTGAACATGTTAACTTATATTCTCATTCAGTGAAATGTTATTTCTTTTGAGAATAAAGTTTCTTCGACCACAAGTGGCAGGAGTGTTGCTAGCGCCTAAATCTTATACAGATCTTAGATCCTAGCTTTAACATTTTAAAACGTTCGTTTTATTTCTTTACACACTAGAAGACTATTTAGAATCTAGGCGCTAAGCAAGGCTCCTGTCAGTGCCTTAGTGAGTACCTAGCCTTAGTTCATGCGAAGTATAATATTATTATGTCTATCCTAATCTAAAAACAAAACAGAATTATACATACACAATGATTTTAGTTTGAACTGCAAACCAAAATTATTGTGTTTGGATAATTGAAGTAATAAAATCTATTTCATTGTTGCACTTGCTATTAATTTTGTAATAATCAAATTACCTATATTTGTCTCTTTTCTTGCACCTTCCTTTCTTCCTTGTTTTTTATAAGTCAATTAGGCTGTTACACCCTGTTACACCGTAACTTTTTACAGAACAGCCTTTTTTTTGGGTCGTAAACTCCAAGTTATCAAATTTTTTTTGGCGTAATCACAAATCATTTTTGCAAATATTGGTTGAATTTTTAATACCGTATTACTGTGTTATAAAGCTCCTTAAATAAGTTAATTACATCCAATTTTCATTTAAATAGCATTATTAATTGAAAAGATATGAATTTTAATCTAAGATTTTTTTTTTGTTTCGGCTCTCCTGAAAAATGACGATTTGGTGATTACGCCATTTGAGATTCAAGGTATCGATATATTTCTAGCACAGCACTCTTGATTTTTGTTCAGTAGCGGTTGCTTTTATAATATGCAATAGTCCCGAGCACCAAAACGGCATGGTTTACATATACCGATACCGGTGGTTTACTATTTTCCGGATGATTCCTCTCTAGTAGGCTTTGGTTGAAAACAGTTTAAACATTTACTTAATATTTGTTTACAACTTAGTTTTAAAAACAATTTAAGTTCCTGCTGATGCTCTCAATCCTTTGAATTATTGAGATGAAGTTAATGAAAATTGGAATTCAGCCAATATGTAAACTCCAATTTCTTTGGAAAGAATCTTTAATTCTGTTATCAATGGAAAGAATCCAGTTTGTTTGTGAATGACAATTTCTATCTAGATTTGTCAGTATGTCAGTGTCAAATCTATTAGAAAAGGCGCGGCACGGCGGCAAAAAAAATATTGTCTATGTACTGTCTGCTAGAGGTGGGTCGGTTCGCGTTTTTGCAATATTGAAACGTAAATGATTATCGGCGCGGAATACCAGGTTCTGAAACTATTTATTTTAATAACTATGTATCGGTGAATAACTGCTTCGTTCTGATACCTGCTAATTTCGGTCGCGCCGCCGCGCTATACGTTATTTGTGTTTCGGAGCAATACGATGTTTGTTTTATGCCCGTTCTGTTTATCTAGCTGAGATTTTATTCATTTACCTAAACTAATAAGCATTAGGTGACGAAATATGAGTAGATATTTAGCTTTATTAAATCGAAATACTTTTTTGATGAAATAAAGAACTTTCCTTCATACTTTATCCAGGCTTAGGACTGGCTGCAAAAGCAATAAATTAAGTATAATATGATTATTATTACTAGTAATATTATTATTAGTAATAGTGTGGGGAGAAAATACAAATAAATAAAATAAAAAAATAAAAAATATTACCTATTTTAGTAATGAAATATCAATAATTGCATTTATTTCTAAGTAAATAAGTGTCAAAAATCTTTGTCGTATGTACTCATCTTATTTATTATTATTACATATTATTATGGTGCGAGAAGCGCGAACGAACGAAGACACGAGAAGTGAAGTGGAAGTCCCGCTCTTACGTAGTGCACCGTCTCGCATCGCGTCACGAGCATCGCACCGCACCGTTCCGTTACGCCGTACCGCGCGAAGTAGCCAATAAATAGTTTCGCCCAATACATAGTTATTGTGAACGCGAATACCGTATTTCCGTTATTGCACCAATACATAGTTATTGAAACTATGTACGGTTTGAAACACCCATATCTACTGTCTGCTGATAATAATCGGTGATTTGTTATATACGAAATGAGTACATATTAAAAATACTTTAAAGAAATACAAACTTTCAGTCTTATAACAAAAACAGTACTTAAATTTTTCAGGTTCGACAATTTATATTTCGATTTTTGACCCCTACCATGAATAAAAGAGAAGTATTTTTAAAACTTCGTGAGTGTGGTAAAAAGCGTACAGAGTTGCGGCAATTTTGTTCCGAAAACATAATACAGGTTTGTATTCAATTCATATTTCAATTCTTACTACTTTACTTCTCCCAAATTTTAACACGCAAATAAGGTTTTCACCCAAATCAGGATGTGTTCACATTTAAAATATGTATAGGTAAACAAAAGTACATAACACTGCAAATATGCATATTACACCAAAACAATATCAGTATATGCAGGTAATATCTAAACTTGGAAGTAATAATAAAAAGCTGAAGTTTGTTTGGTTGAATGCACTTATCGCTAAGCAGAACAACAGAATACTTAATAGTACATACAAGGCAAAACTACTGGTTCAAATTGAAAAATTCTTTTTGTGTTGGATAGTCCATTTATTGAGGAGGGCTATATGCTATATAACATCACGCAAAGCAAAGCTGCGGGCGTCCACTAGTTATATTATAATTACCAGCAATACTACTATTTGACAACTATTTTGTTTTAATATAAGGAAGCCATTTACTCCTATTTAGTTTGTACTCATTTTTGTTTAAGAAATAAATATTATTCTTATTCTTTTTGTTGCCCACTTTTACTAATCAGTCTCCCTCTGGAATGGGAAGGAAAATACCATTAGCCTACCATGCTGGTGTTATTCTGCGAATATTACGGAGAACGTTCAGGCATGCAGGTTTTCTTACTTGTTTTCCTTAATTGTTTCTGCTACTAAACATCAACTAGATTGAGTTGTTCAAAACACACAAATTATGAAAAGTCATTAGTATGTGCTTCTCGTATTTAACCTGGGCTGGGTGGCACTTTCATGAATATCATTTCATTTGACGCCGAATTTCAGCCCTTGTGTTTTAACTTCTGTCTGTAACCATAAAGCTGTGTCTATATAATTTTTTATAATGTAACCTGAACTCCTTTGTTATTCATCCTAATTTATGCTATTTTAATTACAGATATTAGAATACCTACCCACTCAGATCTTAGAGAGTGATGGTGACCTGAACTACCTATTTACTGGACTCCTTGACCCTCAATATAAAATACAGGTATAATTTATATATCCAATTCACATGAGATAATTGTTGTTGTCTCCACCAATCCGCATTGGAGCAGCGTGGTGGAGTATGCTGTAGACCTCCCGCAGCAGTGTGAGACCCTTGCCCAGCAGTGGGACGTCTATGGGTCGCAGCGAATTGTTGTTGTAAACTAATCATAAGGTAGGTTAGGTACCCATGTATTTTGTCAAATGATAGTTGACTTTTTTGATGTGATACATAAGTAATAGTTTTAATTTATCTTTTTCTCTTTTCAAATATGATAATTAATAATTAGTAATAATAGTAACCTAGACCTTTGGCGAGCCCAATCACCTCCTAGGGAAATATAAATGATTCGACTTAGACTTTACCAAATTAAAGATTTTTTATTGTTATCTTTTCTACATGGTTAATAGAAAATTGTTTGTGTGACATATATGACTATTTACAAAATAAAGGGTAAAATATAGTATAAATATGCCAGGTCACTCAGAAAGTTTTGCAAATAAAGATTTTTTGTAATTATTTTGGAAAATTTGGTTATTTAAAAGTAAAAATACCACTGTTAGATATTCAAATTTCCCGCCACATTTTTTCGAGAGCCAAATTTAAATTATCGTGTCTCAAAATGTTCTCAATGCAGATTCAATTTTAAATGAGACTCTCATTTAAAATTGAATCTGCATTGAGAACATTTTGATTTGGTACGATTTTAAATGTGGCCTAAAACCTGATGAGTGAAACCTGAATCGACTTCAAATGACTTTTATGGATGAAGGACCTTCAAAAGCAACCATCTATTGTTGGCGTAATACGATCCAGAAACAAGGAAAACTTTGATTGCTAGTTTCGTCACTTTGACGGGCTATGTGGTTTCCCATTACGAGACCAAAGCAGCATCAACGCCGAATGGTATACAACAAAATGCCTGCCAGAAATTTTGTCTGCAATGAGCTACAAGCGACCGAACACCGGACTCCGCGGGGTACTGACCATGACAACGCGGCCGCGCACTCAGCGCTCAAAACGAGGGACATCCTGGACACCACACCGATCAGCCTTAGACGCATGAAACATTGTATAGAGGCAGGTGGATAGATAAGATCGAATTCAATAGATAGAATCTTCGAAAAGATTTAATTCGATAAGATCGAATCTTCGAAAAGATTTAATTAAAATATTTTATCCGTACAAGTTAGTTTTTTAGTTTCTTAAAACTTTCTGAGTGTCCCACGTATTTACAGTGCGAGAATGTCTACTGCTGGGCAGCGGCAGTACACTTTCTCGTAATAAATTTTATATATTTTTAACTTAAATGTTCAATACCGGTGCTAATGTCACAATTCCGTTATTGATATTGAATATCGGATGTGAAAACCTTCCGATATTACCATATGCGTTTTATTATGAATATCTTTAAATTTGACGAGTCCAGATGTGGACCTCTGTCTGTCTGGCCAAGTGCGTATTGGCACACTACACATGCCTTCGAGAACATTATGGATAACTCAAGCAAGCAGGTTTCCTCACGTCGGTTTTCCGTCGCCGTTACAGCAGGTGAATTACTTAAATCGCTGCTAGGATTTGAACCCACACCCCACCAGTGAGAGGCAAATTGGATAATTACTGGGCCATCGCCGTGTAGTCACCACTGACATGAAACGACTAATTATATATTTTTTTAATATTCAGGTGGTGGACATTGTTCTAAATGTGCTAAGAAATAAATCTACCTCCCTAAGCCATTGCGGAAACATCATAAGCAGGGTTTGCCTGGAATTGGCTCGCTTGCCCACTGCCGCAGTTGTACGGTGGTGCAATGACAGTTTACAGTCTATAATAGATGACAATGACGTGAATATGATGTAAGTTTGATTTTACCTACAGAGTTGGTCCTTCGAGCCGGATTGTGAATATTGAGCCAGACCTTCAAATCGGATCAGCTACAGTGTTGGATTAATTAATTGGTAGCCTGCAATAATTGAAATAAACTATTAAAACCTTCTATGTCTATGATAAATGTGAAAAGAAAACATTGAACCCCTATTTAGAAATTACGTGCGTAAGGAGAAAAGTGAACTTAAAATATGACACTGTTAAAAAAAGTGAAAGTGAATAATATCACATAAATAAGTTAACACATAATTGCCTTGCAGCTGGCGGGACGTAGTACCAGAATGTCTGAACGTAGTGACCGCACTGGACAGTGTAGAGTGCGGTGACACTACCATGTCAGGAGGGGAGTACAAATCTCAATGTCTGCAGAAACTGCTCGGCTGTCACTGGAAGGAAGGCCAACTGGTACAGCTCACTGCCATGTTGAAGTGAGTATTCATCTCTACCACTCATAACTGGTAACTTTACAGCGGCCCCGTTGGCCCAATCGGTAGTGGCCCTGCTTGTTACGCCAGGTTTCGTGGGTTCGAATCCCAATTAGGACATACATTCGTGTGACGAACACTTGTGTTTGTTTTGTGTCTGGATGTTAATATTGTCTATTTAAGTATGTATTTAAAAATATCTATGTATGTATATCAGCCTGACACCCATAGTCCTGGCTAGCGCCTAGTTTGGGGTCAGATGTCCGTGTTTGAGAATGTCCATGATATTTATTTATTATTATTATTTACCTTACCTGCTTTACCTATATTTAATCTGGTTTCCAGTTAAGCGATCTACACAACTGCAACCTTAGAAGCACATGCCCAATATATGGAAATTAACAAGGCCCTCTGTAATTCGAAGGAATCTGAACTCTATTTAAAATATTTATTTTCTTCCAGAGATTTGCAACTGTCTCGCAAGTACCACCGAGAGTTTGTCATCAAGATATGTTCGTTCATAAGGGATATGCCCCCAATGTCCTTGCCCCCGCTTGTTCATCACTTGTTAAAGTAAGTACCTGCATGTATATTATACCTAAATACCTTTTAATTTTCATGAACTTAAAGCAGAAATTATGTACTAGATGGAAGCCTAGTCTCACTGTACAATGTATGGGACGGTTTTATAAATTTTTTTTTTTTTTTATGAACCGCACTGCAATAAGACATTTTTAACATTTTGAAATAATACAAAAGCCAAGGTTCAAATGTGTACCAGATACTGCTATGGGCAGAGTGATATATAAGAACTGATATGCTATCATTTAAAGAGTTGCCTATACATAAAGGGAAAAATAAATGAATCTGAACTGCCTGTAGTGGTCCATTGACCTGGAAAAATCCTCCAATGGGGTAATTGCTATGCATTTATTGTTTCCTGCAGATTATGCAAGTCGTTTAACATGGAGGTGGTACTGGCACACTTGAGCCATTACTTCAATCTGCGTCTATACAGCAAGCTCACCACGCTGACACAGGACTCCGAGTCTACCACTATGGACGTCGACGACATTGGTGTGTTATTTATTTTACTGAATGCCCATTTGCTATTCTTTAACATATAATGTATTGGAGATATTCTTTACTCAAAGGAAAACATATTGTGGAAACTATTCAATAGGCGACAATTTTAGTCCTCAAGGGTAGCAACGCATTTGTTTTGAACATGACTGAAAAAGTCTCATTCCATGGCAATGGTATAGCACTCTGTAACTGCGATCGCTCAGTACTTATGCGAAGGTCTTAGGCTTGAATTTAATTGTGCTGAAATTACATTGAATGCAAGGTAAAATAAATCAGAACCACATTCATCATATATTCAAAAATATAACATCTATAGGTTCGATATAGGCTCCACCTCCTAATAAATTTATTATAAACTAGTGGACGCCCGCAGCTTCGCTCGCGTAGAATTAGACCCATTAACGACGTCTACCCGTCTAACGATTTCAAAAACGGCAAAGTTTCATACTAACTTTGCACCCCCGTTTTACCCCCTTAGGGGGTGAATTTTCAAAAATCCTTTCTTAGTGCTCCCCTACGTTATAAAAGGAACCCCTGTGCAAAATTTCAAGTTTCTAGCCCTTATAGTTTAGGCCCTGCGTTGATATGTCAGTCAGTCAGTCAGTCAGTCAGTCAGTCAGTCAGTCACCTTCTCCTTTTATATATATAGATTAGAGTCTATATTATGTGTATTCTCTATTATATACTTTATCTTACCATAACCACGTTTAATGCAAAATTATGATCATACAATGTTTACCATAACTTCCATCATCCAGAGCAATTCAGCGAAGCAGAGCTCCATGGTTGCCTGTCAACGTGCATGTATCACATGACGGAGGGCGCCGGCGACCCGGAGAGCCTTCTGCGGCACATAAAGGCCTGGCCTCGGTCCCAGCTGGTGCGCGAGCCCTTTGCAATGGCCTTGGCACTGGCTATGGTCAGCAAGGGAGGCAAGTTCAAGTCTGAATGCTTAGACGTGAGTAGACTATCTGTGTACCAAATTTCAATTAAATCGGTTCAGTAGTTTTGGCGTGAAAGCGAGACAGACAGACAAACAGAGTTACTTTCGCATTTATAATATTAGTATGGATTAACTAAATTGTATGAAACTTAATGGTCGCAGGTTTTAAGGCTGGCCGTAGAGCAGGCGGTCATGGATGACGTCAAGCGGCGAGACTCGGCGTGGTGTCGCGCTGTGCTGCCTACTGACCTCAACATTGCCGAACTGCTGAAGGAACTTATTACTGGAGGGTGAGTTCTATAGATGTTTTGTAGTGATGAAACTGGTCATAGAATGAAATCTTAATTAAATTTCCATTCAGTCCATCTTGAGCTACGGAGTGCAGATTAGTCTCGGTTGTAATTCTTAGCTTAGATGTGGCTTACATTGCGATAGTTGTGAAAGGCTCACCTAACCCTTCCTCAAATCTCCATTGGAGAAGCATGATGGAATTTGTACTTCAAAAAAATAAAAATCTAAATCAAAAATTATTTATAGTATAAACAATTTGTTATAAAACTTTAACTATGTACTTTTTTATACAATACTAGCTTCGCTCGCGTGGAATTTGACATAACAATAGTTTTGTTTAGACCTAGTAATATTATATAGCCTATGTCACTCAGTGAAGATGCAGCTTTCTAATGGTGAAAGATTTTTTGAAATCGGTCCAGAAGTTTTTGTGTAAAAACATTACAAACAAATCTTTCCTCTTTATAATATTAGTATAGAAATTAATTTTGATTGTCATAAAGCACTTGTAAAGCGATCCGTGCCTGCAGTAGCCAGTTATTGGACATTTTAATACAGAAATGTTATCCATCCATCCCACAGTGGCAACGATCTCCAGAAGACATGGATGGGGTTGACCTACTTAGGGTTTGCGTTGCTCGGCGCCGGGCGGGGGGTGGAGGCGCACGGCACGGCCACGCTGGCCCAGCTCGCGAAGGCGCACCCGTACACCGTGCCGCACATGCTCGCCATGCTCGGCGACCGCCTGGCCATGGACACTGCCCACGACCAGTATGTAGGTGTGTACCCGCCGTATTCTTTGGAAGCACAGCCGGCCACTGCGACAAAGACAAAAGACTGAATGAGTGAACTCTGATTGACTTTGTGACCCGCCGAGCTATTCTTTGGAAGCACAGCCGGCCACTGCGACAAAGACAAAAGACTGAATGAGTGAACTCTGATAAACTTTGTGACCCGCCGAGCTATTCTTTGGAAGCACAGCCGGCCACTGCGACAAAGACAAAAGACTGAATGAGTGAACTCTGATAGACTTTGTGACCCGCCGAGCTATTCTTTGGAAGCACAGCCGGCCACTGCGACAAAGACAAAAGACTGAATGAGTGAACTCTGATAGACTTTGTGACCCGCCGAACTATTCTTTGGAAGCACAGCCGGCCACTGCGACAAAGACAAAAGACTGAATGAGTGAACTCTGATAAACTTTGTGACCCGCCGAGCTATTCTTTGGAAGCACAGCCGGCCACTGCGACAAAGACAAAAGACTGAATGAGTGAACTCTGATAGACTTTATTTAGATTTGGAGGAGAGATAAATGCTGGAAGGACCACAGTAGGGCTATGAGTTCGTCGTCCGATTGTCGCTTACGCCCGAGCCCATCTCAAGGCGCGACGAGCTCACTTCGATCCAAAGTCGCTGTTGCTAAAATGTACCAGTTATCATTAAAAAAAAAATGACAGTCCCAAGTATCTGAACTACTAACTGAAGTAGTAGGGTTTTTTTTTATGGATACAGGATAGCAAACGAGCTTGCAGCACCACCCATCCGCAGCCACCCATGACAACTATGACTGACTTTGAACGAGACTCAATTAGGGACTGGGATGTTTAGTCCAATTAGTTGAGAAAGTTAATTAGAACATTAGTTGGTCAGTTCGTTAGTAGGTATGAGGACTAGGGACTGTTAGTGATAGTTAGTTCTTTAAAAACAATTATTACACGGCAGAAATGGTACTAGGTACCGTGGCGAGCGGTGGTACTGCCCCGGGCGAACTCTATATGGAACCAATTAGCTTTCATATAAAACCTATTTGGTTCCCTATAGGCTCTACCACCTACAGAGCTCATAAAAAATGGAATTGTCTGTCGTAGAGTGTCTTCGCGTTCTGTGCAAGACGGCGCCGCTGTCGGTGGAGCCGTGCGCGGCGCTCGGCGGCATCCTGGAGCGGTGCGCGCCCGCGCCCGGCGCCGCCGCCGTGTTCGCCGCCGTGCGCCCGCTGCTCGGCTTCAGCACGCGCCTGCGCGACGCGCTCGTCATGGTGTGCCGCAAGGGGCTGTACTCCAGGTGATTTATTTATAGAATGTCTTCGCGTTCTGTGCAAGACGGCGCCGCTGTCGGTGGAGCCGTGCGCGGCGCTCGGCGGCATCCTGGAGCGGTGCGCGCCCGCGCCCGGCGCCGCCGCCGTGTTCGCCGCCGTGCGCCCGCTGCTCGGCTTCAGCACGCGCCTGCGCGACGCGCTCGTCATGGTGTGCCGCAAGGGGCTGTACTCCAGGTGATTTATTTATAGAATGTCTTCGCGTTCTGTGCAAGACGGCGCCGCTGTCGGTGGAGCCGTGCGCGGCGCTCGGCGGCATCCTGGAGCGGTGCGCGCCCGCGCCCGGCGCCGCCGCCGTGTTCGCCGCCGTGCGCCCGCTGCTCGGCTTCAGCACGCGCCTGCGCGACGCGCTCGTCATGGTGTGCCGCAAGGGGCTGTACTCCAGGTGCTTTTTTTTTTTAAAAGCTTTTATTTACATCACTCGTATGTTATTTATTCTCGCTCGCAGTTTGAGCAATCATACCTCGCTGTGTTATATTTTCCTGGCAGTATTATGACGGTACCAATAAATGCAGTTAAAATATAAAATTATTTATTTAGTAAAAACTTACGACTAACTTTAAAGGTTACCCTAATGCGTTAACGTGATAATCTATAAGAATAAGAATTAATTTATTTTTCCACACAACAAGTAAAAAATCAAAATTTGATAGAATAAAAGTAGAGGTTATGATAAAAGAAAGAAAACACGCTGCATGGCAAAAGGGGGCAGTACTCAGCCAAATTGCTGATTTTCAGCGCACAGCTTCAAGTTGCCGAGTAGTAATAACATAATTTATCAAATAACATTAGTTCTAATTAATTAATTCTTCTGTACGTATGTCGTGGAATCTTGCAATCAATATTTAACCCACTTCTTACTCACACACATACTTACTCTTACACTTTAATCAATTTTTAAATTGTACAATTATTGCATGTTCTCCCCAGGGACTCGGGCCACCGGCGGCTGGCCGCGAGCGGCGTGCTGACGGTGCTGCGGCACCTGCGCGTGAGCGGCGCCGCCGGCAGCCAGGAGAGCGAGGAGCTGTCGCAGGGCACGCAGCCCGCGCTCAGCGTGCACGCGGTCGACGTGCACGCCAGCCAGCGGGGCGCCAGGTAACGGTTATACTCGGGCCACCGGCGGCTGGCCGCGAGCGGCGTGCTGACGGTGCTGCGGCACCTGCGCGTGAGCGGCGCCGCCGGCAGCCAGGAGAGCGAGGAGCTGTCGCAGGGCACGCAGCCCGCGCTCAGCGTGCACGCGGTCGACGTGCACGCCAGCCAGCGGGGCGCCAGGTAACGGTTATACTCGGGCCACCGGCGGCTGGCCGCGAGCGGCGTGCTGACGGTGCTGCGGCACCTGCGCGTGAGCGGCGCCGCCGGCAGCCAGGAGAGCGAGGAGCTGTCGCAGGGCACGCAGCCCGCGCTCAGCGTGCACGCGGTCGACGTGCACGCCAGCCAGCGGGGCGCCAGGTAAAACCGCCTGTACACTCTCGTCGAGGGACAGCGAGGCCGGGCGAGCGCGAGAGTGTACAGGGTACACTCGCTATGTCTCGCGAAGCCTCGCAGTCCCTCGTGGGCTCTCCATTCCGAGTCGGTTTTTTGAGCGCGAGTCAAAGGGCCTCGCTTACCCTTGCGAGTAGTTGCGAGTGCGTCACTGTACATTCTCGCGGCATTCAGTTGAGCGCAAACTTTCTAACTGTACGGACGTTTTGTTGCCTTAGATATGCAATATGTGGAATAACGAAGCAGAACTTAACTTCGTATGATATATGTGCACGTAATTATAATAACTGATAGCGCATAGGGTAACAGCTGCCGTAACTTGTAACGCGTCCATCTCCTCGGCGTTCGCTCTGCTGTACTGAATAAACGAGTGTGTACAGGGCCGCGCTCGTCCCTCGACCTCTCGCGCGAGAGCTCTCGACGAGACATCGCGAGAGCACTCGCGCGAGAATGTACTCGGTTATACAGGTTTACTGGAGATGGTATGGTAGTATAGCCTGATCAGGATCAATCCGGTGACAATCCATACTTTCATACTTCTACACTAATATTATAAATGCGAAAATAACTCTGTCTGTCTGTTTCGCTTTCACGCCAAAACTACTGGACCGATTTAAATGAAATTTGGTACACAGTTAATCCAGAGCCTGAGAAAGGACATTTTATTTTAATTGGGAAAAAGTGATGGGTTGAAATGAAAAGGGGGATGAAAGGTTGTATGAAAGTATTGTCATTTTCAGAACTAGAAGCATAAAATTTATATTTTAGGCTGTTGATTATAATATAAATTAATATGGCATTCAAAGTTTGTAAAAAAAGTTACCATTAAGGGTGTAAAATAAACATAGGGGATAACACATTTACGGATTCATTACAAAATTGTGGAGCTAAAGTTAACGCGTTAAGTAGAATTATGTCTAATTCCACGCGAGCGAAACGGACGTCCATTAGTAAACTATAAACACATGAGTGTTATTCATGTAGGAATAGGAATAATAATATAGGGAATTCCTAGATTAACGGCAACTTTAAAACGACTAAAAATAGCTGTGGTAGTTCCAGCGGGCACTCACGCGTGAGGAACGAGACTATCTGCCTTGAGATGGTGTCGATATTGCGCCGGTGCCTCGGCCAGGACGCTTCTGTGAGACAGCTTCTGTACAGTAGTAAGAATAATTTGTTTATGTTTTTCACTTTGGAGCGTTTAAATATTAGATTTTCATATGCCTCGCTCACGCTTTCTAATGCCTTTTTAAATTTAGATTGATTAGTATAATTCTAGGAGCAAGCTATTGGTTGTTTCACGGCACGAGCGCACGTCATTGGTTATTGTAGTCATTCGACAAGGCTAAACGATTGCTTCCACCATTGAAAACAACCGGGACCGACGGCTTTACGTGCCCTCCGAAGCACGGTAGCGTCCATGAAATTTTGCCACTAGCGGTCACCCATCCACAAACCGACCGCGCCCGTCGTTGCTTAACTCTTTCGATCACATTGAAGCGACGCGAGCCAGTGGGCTATGGACGCTACTAGTATACACACCACACCCAGTACTCCACCATAACCCAATGTAGTGTATGCGCCGGCATCAGTCACGCGCTAGCGGTGAGCGAGTACGGACGTGGACCAGACGCATTACCTACTTCACCTATTGAGTGATCAAAGGGATAGTAATAATGATAAAACTGCTATAAGCTATGAAGGGACGCCAATAGAGTTAATTAAGACGACAAAATTTCTTGGAATACATATTGACAACAAAATGAATTGGAAACTACACATTGAACATATTAGTAAAAAATTTAGCAAATTGTCCTACTTATTACGTAGATTGCAAAATCACGTAAATCAACCCACTATTATGACAACATACCATGCCTATGTTGCTGCAACTCTAAGATATGGGATAATCTTCTGGGGAAATGCCGATACCAAAAGCCTTGCACTAAAGGCGCCAAAAAAATGTATCAGAGCAATGTGCAACTTAAAAATCAGAGACTCTTGCAAACCACATTTTAAGAGATTGAAAATATTGACATTACCATGTATTCTAGAATATATATATATATATTCTAGAATGTATGAAATTTGTTAAATGCAATCCGGATAAATTTAAATTTAAAACACGTTCAAGACATCAAGATAAGTTGGCAGTAGTACCTAGTAACACCAAATTATATAATCAAAGTTTTTTTTGTATAGCATCACTATTATATAATAAATTACCAAAAGAAATAAGAAATACCACCAATATTAATGAATTTAAGAGTAAACTTGAAAGTTTTTTAATTAATAAATGTTATTATAAGGTAAATGACTTTTTAAACGATACATTTTAAATATGACAGTGATAGTAAAATTATATTGTACTTAATAACGTGTCTGTTCTGAATTGCATGTAAGACTAGCTTCTATATTGTATGCCTTTATGGCAGGTCATAGAGAGACTTTTACTATGTAACACCTTATCAACCCTATGGTCCACAATAAATGAATTTGAAATGAAATGAAAAAGTGTTTTATTTACTATAATAATACCCAAACACTACACCCAATATCACCAATTCCAGACTGGTACACGTGCGTGAAGGACAAGCCGTCGCTCCACGAGGGCATTCTGGAGATGCTGGGCGAACACCTGCGGAAGTACCTCGCTGACGGCGAGCAGAGCTTGCTCATTGACAAGTGCGTCCAGACCACCTCCTCTGGCGCAGTTTTGATAGTGAGTACCAACCACAACGGTGACACCCCAGTGGCTATCGAACTCGCCTCTCACTCGAGCGGTCCGGGTTCAAACCCCAGTGGCACGCACCAATGACTTTTCTAAGTTATGTGCGTTTTAAGAAATTAAATGTCACTTGCTATAACGGTGAAGGACACATCGTGAGGAAACCTGCATGCCTGAGAGTTCATCATAACGTTCTCGAAGGTATGTGAAGTCTGCCAATCCGCACTCGGCCAGCGTGGTGGACTAAGGCCTAATCCCTCCCATTCTGAGAGGAGACCCGTGCCCAACAGTGGGACGTCTATGGGTCGCAGCGAACCAACCACAAGGCGCTTTCTTACGTGCGCATACGTAAGTGCCATCATCATTACTCATCGACTTTATCATTCTTATCATTATCATCATCATTATTATGATCATTAACATCACCTTACCTGATTGGCACTCATGTGTGAAAAATAAGCCTGCGATATTTGAGGATACTCTATTCTGGATATGCTCAAACCATTGCCAACAGTGCGTTTTGATTGTAAGTGCGCTTATGTTAACGTGCACGTGTACGTACGTGACATGATCATAATTATCATTATCACCACCATTATTATCATTACTGGTATTCGTATGTGAAAGACAAATTGTATGACGTCTTTCAAAATGAAAGGGACAGCCTTACAACGGAATGGTTGTTCAGTATCTTGTCCGCGCCATCTATAGGTTTTTTCGTAACCTTGTTTCTGGAGGGTAAGTTCAATTAAATTAGTTAATATTTCATTTTAGATACTTCTATGGTAGTATAACAATACAATGCAAAGCAATAAATCTTTATTTACTAATGTATGTTTGTGTTTTGATGTGAAACATTTTTAGGCGGAGGGCAAACCAAATTTTTGGCGTGGCGAGCGTGGCGAGCGAATATGGAATATATATAGTATACAGTTCCGACAAATGACGGTCGGAAATTATTGTATTAATAAAATATAATAATGTTTTTTTTTTTTAATTTTGTTTTTGTTTTTTTTCTTATATGTTTTAGTTCCTGTCATAATCTGTACTTTTGTGCATATTAATTGTACAAAATAATTTCGATGTTTCACATCTGCCAGGCGTCCCGTGACGGCTCACAATTTTTTTTCTTTCAGGAACCAATAGGATATCTAATATATCTTATAGCACAGCTGCTGAAACCGACGGTAGAGATTGATCTGGAGAACTTATTCGGCAGTTTAGAATCGCAGGAGAACGTGTTCGTCCGCGTGAAACTGAAACGCCTCCTGGCGGATCTCAGTAAATGCAATTTGCTGGAGCAAATTGATATGGTATGATTATTTCTTTACTGTACATTGTATATAATATAAACATTACAGGAATACCCAAAGCATTTATACATATTCATGGTTGAAGTTACCAGCTTACTCACGTGTGATTTAAGTCGAAAATAGTCCGACTAGTATCGATCTATTACGATGATCATCTTCAGGAGTGAACGTGCTCGCGGCGGGCACGGCGTACACTGTACTGTACGTACTGTAGACACTCACGAATCGTTCAGTAATAAAACATTTATACATAATTCATAATCTGTACATAATATGGCCTCGTACTAGTTAGTAGTTCTGCGACATGGGCTAGAAAACAAATCTGGACCAGGATCCCATACCATTAGGCCATTAAGCAGGGTTAAGGCACGAACCAACGGAGACTCTCGGGTCAACAATAAGCTGTATCCGGACACCACAAATAACTTTTGTTTGCTTGGCCAGTGTTATTTGGATTATGTATTGTGATACGTGCAGCTCAATCAACATACTGCTTAACCTTTTTGCTGCAATCCTTAATCTCGCATGAGGTGGAGTATGCTCTATCTCATATCACGTAATATTCAAGATAACAGATAAATTATGTTGTGAGAAGAGACCTGTGCCCAGCAGTGGGACGCTAATGGGTTGCAATGAGATGTAAATTTGTGTAATTTTTTGTGTGTAAGTCGTAACAAGTCATAGCTAACGTCAACCATTAGGCTTTCCTCTGATGAGCACTGGTCTTGAGTTCGGTCTGTCTTGGGGTTGGAAAACCCAAAGTCGAATGTTCTCAAGCCACCCCAAAAGGTCTTTGACAAGGTTTAACGACTGTTTCCACCATTGAAAGCAACCGGGACCGACGGCTTTACGTGCCCTCCGAAGCACGGTAGCGACCATGAAATTTTGCAACTAGCGGTAAGCCATCCGATCGCGCCCGGTCGTTGCTTAATTTTTTCGATCACATTGCGAGCGACGCGAGCCATTCAATAAAACAAATTCCAGGAAAACCTTCGTGTGTCAGAAGCGACGCCCGAATCCATGGCGGACTGCATCAAGGTGCAGCAACTGCTGCAGGTGTACGAGGCGCTCATCGCCCACCAGCTGCTGCAGTGGAGCGCCGGCAACGGCAACGCCGACGTCGTGTACCGTCTGTACAAGGCGCATAGCGAACTGCTCGACAATACTAGGGTACAGTTAGCGGCACGAAAGCGACGCCCGAATCCATGGCGGACAGCATCAAGGTGCAGCAACTGCTGCAGGTGTACGAGGCGCTCATCGCCCACCAGCTGCTGCAGTGGAGCGCCGGCAACGGCAACGCCGACGTCGTGTACCGTCTGTACAAGGCGCATAGCGAACTGCTCGACAATACTAGGGTACAGTTAGCGGCACGAAAGCGACGCCCGAATCCATGGCGGACTGCATCAAGGTGCAGCAACTGCTGCAGGTGTACGAGGCGCTCATCGCCCACCAGCTGCTGCAGTGGAGCGTCGGCAACGGCAACGCCGACGTCGTGTACCGTCTGTACAAGGCGCATAGCGAACTGCTCGACAATACTAGGGTACAGTTAGCGGCACGAAAGTTTAGTTCTGATCTTAAAGGTGCAGAAGTCGAAATTTAAGGTATCGTCCTGCACGGGGCGAGCGGGTTGTCAGTGAAGCGCTGAGTGGTTCGCCAGCCGTATTATGTTCTCCGCATTAATACCAAATGGGCAACTAAATAGTTTCTGTTCAAATATAATAAAATTGTAAAATGAAAAAATCCAAACCAACTGAGACACAAAAAAATTATCAATAACGTTCCAGCTGTTCAGTAGTTCAGTGATACGCATACGAACTGCTACAGATGAATTCAGTAAAGCAGTTTGCCGTTTCAAATACTAAGTTTTTATAGTTATGTTTTTACAATTTTGATTAAACGACTATGGAGTCGTTTAATCAAAATTCGATTATTATGTCTGTTCGAAAGAATAGACGAGGGACGAGGATTTAATTGTGTACGTCTTGCTCTTAAATTGTCATTTCTCTCACCAGGCTATCAAAAAAAAAAACGCTACAAAATCTCCCGCAGTAGGCTTAGGCCTGTGTTACAACACAGAAAACTTCATAATTTAACATCCATGACCCGAAAACAAATTTTTTACAACGAAATAAATATCTGCCCCAGCCTAAATTCGAACCTGGTATCCGCGGACCACTGCGCCAAATTATTAAAATATTGTTTTACAGACTCCTACGAAAGCGGCGAAGAAGGCAAGCAAGTTAAACGAAACGCAGGAGTCGACGAGATCGCGCAAAAGCCAAGCGTCCACGTCACAGAAGGCGGCGGAATCATCTAAGAAGGCCCCCAAGACCCGCAAGGAAAAAGTCGTAGCTTTCCAGCCATTGCCGTGCTTGTGGGATTTGAAGATGTGCTATCGTATCTTGGAGCTCTTGTACAGGTATGTCAACATATTCATCATGATCATCATCAGCAGCCTTTAGTGGTCCACTGCTGGACATAGACCTCTCCTAAACGACCGGATGTGCCTTCTGGGTCCAGCGGTTACCTGCTGCCTTCTTCAGGAAGTCCGTCCACCTTGTCGAAGTGCGGCTTTGCTCCATTTTCCAAGTCGAGGTTTCCATTCGAGGATTTTTCTTCCCCACCGGTTATCAGCCCCGCGAACAACAAGGCCGGCCCATTGCCACTTCAGTACGTTGAAGTGGCAATGGGCTGGCCGCCATTCGAAGACTTTTCTTCCCCACCGGTTATCAGCCCCGCGAACAACAAGGCCAGCCCATTGCCACTTCAGTACGTTGAAGTGGCAATGGGCTGGCCGCCATTCGAAGACTTTTCTTCCCCACCGGTTATCAGCCCCGCGAACAACAAGGCCAGCCCATTGCCACTTCAGTACGTTGAAGTGGCAATGGGCTGGCCGTGTTGTTCGCGGGAAAACGGATAGAAACGAGCAGCAACCGCCGATTCGCTATCGTTCAAAGTCTGTCACAGATACTTTGTCACATTTGAGTACCAAGAAGGTTGCTTATTATATTGACTTCAGGATTTTGTATTGTATTTTAAATATCGTATGAGATCTGTGTAAATCCAGTTATGACTGTTATTGTGTGCCTTTATGGCAGGCGTAGCGTCCATAGCCCAATGGCTCGCTTCGATTCAATGTGATCGAAAAAGTTAAGCAACGACGGGCGCGGTCGGTTTGTGGATGGGTGACCGCTAGCGGCAAAATTTCATGGACGCTACCGTGCTTCGGAGGGCACGTAAAGCCGTCGGTCCCGGTTGTTTTCAATGCTGGAAACAGTCGTTAAGCCTTGTCGAAGACCTACGGGTGGCTTGAGAACATTCGACACTGGGTTGGCCACTAACCCCTCCACCAATCCGCATTGGAGCAGCGTGGTGGAGTATGCTATAGACCTCCCGCAGAAGTGTCTGTGGGGGAGACCCGTGCCCAGCAGTGGGACGTCTATGGGTCGCAGCGATGGCAGGCATAAAGAAACTTTAGTTAATAAAAACCTTATCAAGTGTAATATTAGTCTAGAATAAATTTTAGAAAAAATTGTTTGTCTGCAGTGAGGATGTGGCGTGGTCGTCGACAGAGCAACGTAACTCGGTGCGCGGGCGCGGCGTAGTGCACCGCTGGGTGGCGCGCTCGGCGAGGGCGGCGCTGCGGCGCGCGCACGATCCGGCGCACGCGCACGCGCACCTGCCGCGGGTCGCCGCGCTTCTGTACGCGCGCTGCGTGTGCCGGTCAGTCTGGCTGTTAATGAAATAAAGAAAGAAAGAAAGAAAAAACTCATTTACATACTATTACACAGGCTTTACATCTACATCCAAACAAAAAAAAAAAAATGCACTCCGGGAGTGCCGGCAGAAGTGAAAACTTGATTATTAACGTTGAGCATGTTTGATATTTTGGAATGGTTAGGGAATAATTTTGCACCAATTGCTTTATCAGTATAAAAGTACTATCATTTATGTGGTAGAATACAATATTCATTTATTGCGCTATCGTACACAAACATGACAATTTATATTACATTAAAAATTTAACACTTTAAAACTATTGCAATTATTTTACATTAAAAAGTTTATCTCTCCGAAAAATTAACTTTCATCCATAATTTCAACGACTTTTTCCTGCCTAAACGAAACAGTAGGCCCAGGCATACATTTTCGCCGCGCCGTAGAGAGGGGATAGCTGTCTACTCTCCATCCGTCTTACGCTTTTTCGATCAGGTCACGTGTCCTGACGCGAGTTTAAGATTTTATACCCGTTACAGAAAAAGTGCTCAACGCCGCTAAAGAAGTTTTCACTTCAAAAAATTATTCACATACTATTATTATATTTATTACACAGGCTTTACATCTACATCCAAACAAAAAAAAATTAAAACGTAAGACGAAATTAAAATAATGATAATGAAATTAGATTCGATTCGAATTCGATATAAAATTGTCTTAATTTGTCAAATTAACGCAACATTTCTAACTATTTAAGTTACAAAGTGTAGTTTAGTGTGTCGCGCAAGGCGAGCGGTTTGTAATACAATAACATTGTATTATGTCCCCCGTACTGATACCACTTGCGCAGTTATCCCCTTCGTATTTCGTTCAGAGCTATACTTTCGTGCCGATTTTTATAACTAGCTAAAGTCTAACATTAGGTACATTACAAACCAAGGTAATGTTACCTAGCCACCTTAGATTAAATAAATTTTCCCCTAGATATCTGTCTATCTATCTCTATGCACATTACGGTAACTTTTGCCTGTGGTGCACATAATGTTACCTAGCGTTGTTACAAGTGTAAATATATTACGGATTGGCAGACCAGTACACAACATTTCCATTTACGTAGAACGTAAGATTGAATTCTCTGGCATTCCATTTTCCCATGATTTTTTCGTAACTGCTACAGCCAGTGACATTTAATTTTCTAAAGCGCACATATCAAGTTTATTTTAAGTTTCTTTTTTCATCTACCGCAACTTTTCCTACTCTACCAGGGTTTGACTGGTAGAAAATGCCATAAGGAATTAAGTCCATTGTATATCTCTTTGGAGGTGTCAATAAAGTTGTAAAAATAAATAACTTATTGAATTTATTGATGTGTACAGATGAGATTTCAACAACTGGACTCTCTTGAGAACAAGGCCGTAATCTGAAGAATTTTCTGGTTAGCCTAATGGTTGTCTGATAGAGAATGCTCACCATTTGTACCACAATCCAATGTACCCTGTACATTTTGTGCGTGGTTTAATAAAGATAAATACAATAAATTCCTAGTCACGGCCACACTTTTCACATTTTGGTATTAATATTCAATTAATTCCCTTCAGATTTGAAGACCTGTGCGACTTCGACGACGACACAGCGGTGGGCTGCCTGGAGATGTTCCACGCGTGTCTCGATATGTTCTGGTTGCCGCAGTACAACTTCAATGCAGACACTTTTCTTGCTAAGATAAGTAAGTTCAGATAGATAGTATGTGCATTAGAAAAAAGAAAATTAATATTACTATGCCATTGTAAAAAAATTACGTTTGGGTACAAATTATTTTACAATTCAACATTTTGTTTTCTTAACTTTGTATGTATTTCTTTTATATGTAATAGTGGACGCCCGCAGCTTCGCTCGCGTAAAATTAGACCAATTAAAGACGTCTGCCCGTTTTCGGGTTGCCCACTTGACTTCAAAAACGGCAAAGTTCATACTAATTTTGCACCCCCGTTTTACCCCCTTAGGGGATGAATTTTCAAAAATCCTTCCTTAGTGCTCCCCTACGTTATAAAAGGAACCCCTGTGCAAAATTTCAAGTTTCTAACCCTTATAGTTTAGGCCCTGCGTTGATATGTCAGTCAGTCAGTCAGTCAGTCAGTCAGTCAGTCACCTTCTCCTTTTATATATATAGATTATGTAAATATAAGTAGGAACTTAGTTTGTTCTGTCTGCAACGCCTCTGATCCTAATAAATATATTATAATCATTTCATTTTAACATGCACCTAAAAACGCATATTTTAAAAGAAACGAACAAAAAGAACAAGCGAGGAATAAACATTGTTATGTTTCTCAAGGAATTAAACATCCGATGCAATTAAAAGATCAACGGAGATCAACCAAATCAAATCCCAACTACTGGTTTACATATATTTTCTGTTGAATTTGAGTTTTAGGAAGTATCATTTATGCTGGGTACCTTCGATAGAGGCGGTACGACGGGTGACTCTAATAAAACCAAGATAGGCTCTTCCGCCATAAATACTCAGTACATAGTACTCTTAATACTCTAAATACATTCTTCTTGTAGCATACATTGCCCAATGGTTCGCTTCGGTTGTATGTGAATGACCGAGTTAGGCAACGACGGGATGTTTGTGGATGGGTGAAAGGTAGTGGCAAAGTATCATGGGCGCCACCATGCTTGCATGCGATGAGCCGTCGGTCCCGGTTGTTTTCATTGGTAAAAACAATCGTTAAGCCTTGATAGCATTCGAAAATCGGTTGGCCGCTAACCCCTCCACCAATCCGTACTGGAGCAGCGTGGTGAAGTATGCTCTAAAACTCCCGCTGCTGTGGGGGAGACCTCTGCCCAAAAGTGGGGCGTCTATGGGTTGTAGCTAATACAAGTAATACATTCTTCTATCACAGCCGGCATAGACAACGTAACAGCAGCAGTAAACAAGGCTACCATACTGTCTAAGATCCGCGTGACGCTGTCCGAGGTGGAGCACGCGGATGTGACGCAGAGCGCGGAGGTGGCCAGCAAGAGGGCCGCGAAGGAGCTCGCTAGCATCATCGTCACCCTGCTGAGGATCCCCACCGACTTCCATATCACGTTGAGCAAGGTAACCAACTGTCTAAGATCCGCGTGACGCTGTCCGAGGTGGAGCACGCGGATGTGACGCAGAGCGCGGAGGTGGCCAGCAAGAGGGCAGCGAAGGAGCTCGCTAGCATCATCGTCACCCTGCTGAGGATCCCCACCGACTTCCACATCACGCTGAGCAAGGTGACCAACTGTCTAAGATCCGCGTGACGCTGTCCGAGGTGGAGCACGCGGATGTGACGCAGAGCGCGGAGGTGGCCAGCAAGAGGGCAGCGAAGGAGCTCGCTAGCATCATCGTCACCCTGCTGAGGATCCCCACCGACTTCCACATCACGCTGAGCAAGGTGACCAACTGTCTAAGATCCGCGTGACGCTGTCCGAGGTGGAGCACGCGGATGTGACGCAGAGCGCGGAGGTGGCCAGCAAGAGGGCAGCGAAGGAGCTCGCTAGCATCATCGTCACCCTGCTGAGGATCCCCACCGACTTCCACATCACGCTGAGCAAGGTGACCAACCCGTGCCCAGCAGTGGGACGTCTATGGGTCGCAGCGAAGGTGTCCAACTGGCCGAGATCCCCGTGACGAGTTCCGAGCAAGGACAGGTGTCGCAGGGCGCGGACGTGGCCAACAGGAAAGCCGTCCCGCGCGGCTTTTCTGTTGGCCACGTCCGTTATAATAATAATAAGCTTCGACAAGTAGCCTCCGCTACCCATAGCCGTCTTTGAAATATCCGAAAAAATAAAAAAAATCTCCCCCGATTGTGATCCCAATAAAATTATTTACTACGTTTTTTACTTTTTGAGCATTTAATCATATGAATTATGATATTATATAAAATTAATTCGTCCAAAATTTTTGCACAATATTGCAAAATTTTAATTGTTCTACGTTTTACCAGATGACAGTTTTAAAAACATTGTATCCTCAAGAATAGGAAACTAGCATGTGACATTTAATTTTCTTCCTCTGTATCCCCTTTGTTTACATTTTGGACATGTAATTCGGAAGCAGAGTAAATACATAGAAATTAAATTAATGATATGAATGAAAAAATTAATATCAAGCTCCGGTGCCGCCAAAACAACCTCATTACTTACATCGAGCGAGAAATTAAAGAAATGATTGTTAACTAGTGGACGCCCGCATCTGCGCTCGCGTAGAATTCACAGAACAGATAAAGGAGGTTAGAAAGGCCATCGAGTCAGTTTTGAAACAAAACCACTGTCGCCAGTTACCCACACTTAGATACACGTTATTATTACCTTTACATAAAATATTCATCAGCCATTGGTCAAATTGCACGAGAATCGCAACTTTTAAAAACTAACCTTAGCATTAAATCAATAAGGATACTTTTTGCTCGCGTCAAGCTGTAGAATTGTGCAAGTTTTGACCTTGTCGACACTTAATGTTGCCAGTAAGTGTTTTGCACAAATTTCGTGCAATAATAAGATTTTAGAGGTTCTTCATAGGATTCATAATGAAACTCGTGATCTGTCCGATTGTCGAATGAATAATTTATTTGTAAAATCACCTATTTATATTTACATTTTCTTTCATACATACTACACTATTTAAAACACTATTTTGACGACCGCGTATATGTTTCATATTAACAACGTAGGTAACTGGTAACTGGTTCGAAGGTATGAGGTATCCGTGTGAGGTATTCTTGAGGTATTCGGAGGTATTCGGAGGTAAGGTAACTGGTAGGTACTGAACCACTACAAGATTAGTAAAATAGAGTATATTTTATTTTACTGTATTATTTATTTAACCTTTATTGAGCCAAAAGATGCCTAACGGCGGTGAAATTAATAAATAAAAGTTAAGAAACAAAATTTACTGCATATTTGAGAAAATTTATCGTGCAATTTTATATGTTATTTACTGGTAACCCAACTAGAGATGTAAACATATTTATCGATAAATATATTTTGAAACTTGTTTAGAGTTATGTAGGTACCTATAATGCTACATCCGCATAAATGACTCTTTTAAAACTAACACTGAAAACATATGCAACTTGAGTTTTGCTTCCTTTAGGTGTTGCGCCTGTTCCATACATCTTATTAACATGCATTTTTTTTATTATCTTCACATGAAAAATTACATTATAATTATTTATTTTATTAAAAAGTTTCAGAGTGAGTGTACGTACTTAAATAAATACACAGGTACAGTTTTAATATATACAGTTGCGCGACGAATGTACTTGTGCAGAGCAAAGATGGGGACTCTTTTGTATTCGAATTTTTTACAATAAATTAATGCAATCTTATATTTAAATTATTTTTCTTTAATAGCTTTGGTAAAGTCTGTAATATGCTTCTCAGTAGAATATAATACAATCTGATGATAAGTAATGTTGCTAAATAATTGAGTTCCGACAAAGTTGCGCAAAATCGAGTACAGTTGTTCCAAAGTGGTACATTGTTTTTTAGGGATCCAAATTTTCTACCCGTTACATTTATCCAATGCTGGTTATTAGGATCCTTTGGAAACCTAAAATAAATACATAATATAAATTAGTACTAAATTACTTATTTAGTACTACACCTACTCCTTGAAATTAAGTATTTACACCTGAAACTACTTTAATTACGTACTCAAGATCAAGACTTATCGAAAAATTTATCTTATACTTTCACAACACTATCTCGCTGCGAACGAACTCGACAGAACATCGTGACGTCATCGCATTCTGTAGGACAGAATACATTGCGCACGAACTATGTGTTCACGTGGATTACTTGCGTACTTTACCGGCAATGTATATTTTTCGTGCAGCTCTTCGCACCACCGCAGTCCGAAAGCGACTAAAAGTATGCACGCGTGATTTCAGTTGAAGTATGATTGTTTAATCATACTTGTTGGCGCGCCTGTCACGCCCACATTTCCATTCTATCCTCCTTTATCTGTTCTGTGGTAGAATTAGACCCATTAACGACGTCTGCCCGCGTTCGGGTTGCCCACTTGACTTCTAAAACGGCATAGTTTCATACTAACTTTGCACCCCCGTTTTACCCCCGTAGGGGGTGATTTTTCAAAAATCCTTTCTTAGTGCTCCCCTACGTTATAAAAGGAACCTCTGTGCAAAATTTTAACCCTTATAGTTTAGGCCCTGCGTTGATATGTCAGTCAGTCAGTCAGTCAGCTTCTCCTTTTATACAGGATAGCAAACGAGCTTGCAGCACCACCCATCCGCTGCCACCCATGACAACTGTGACTGACTTTGAACAAGACTCAATTAGGGACTGGGATGGTTAGTCCAATTAGTTGAGAAAGTTAATTAGAACATTAGTTGGTCAGTTCGTTAGTAGGTATGAGGACTAGGGACTGTTAGTGATAGTTAGTCCTGTTAGTTGGTGTTAGTAATAGTCCAGTTAGTACTTGTTAGTAGGAGTCTCGTTCTAAGTCAGTCACAGATGTGTTGCTACCCTTGAGGACTAAGACTCCGTTTCCAATGTTCAGGAGATAACCAAGCTGGAGAGCCACGTGTGCGAGAGCCAGCAGGAGTGCGGGGCGCTGCTCGGCCAGCTGCTGGCCACCGCCGCGGCGGAGAGCTGCGAGGCGGCGCTGCTGGACCAGCTGCTGGCGCGGCTGGCCGGCGTGCTGGCCGCCGCGCCCGACACGCAGGTCGGTAGGAGGACACGTGACTCGTCGGTACACAAGATAACCAAGCTGGAGAGCCACGTGTGCGAGAGCCAGCAGGAGTGCGGGGCGCTGCTCGGCCAGCTGCTGGCCACCGCCGCGGCGGAGAGCTGCGAGGCGGCGCTGCTGGACCAGCTGCTGGCGCGGCTGGCCGGCGTGCTGGCCGCCGCGCCCGACACGCAGGTCGGTAGGGGGACACGTGACTCGTCGGTACAAAAGATAACCAAGCTGGAGAGCCACGTGTGCGAGAGCCAGCAGGAGTGCGGGGCGCTGCTCGGCCAGCTGCTGGCCACCGCCGCGGCGGAGAGCTGCGAGGCGGCGCTGCTGGACCAGCTGCTGGCGCGGCTGGCCGGCGTGCTGGCCGCCGCGCCCGACACGCAGGTCGGTAGGGGGACACGTGACTCGTCGGTACAAAAGATAACCAAGCTGGAGAGCCACGTGTGCGAGAGCCAGCAGGAGTGCGGGGCGCTGCTCGGCCAGCTGCTGGCCACCGCCGCGGCGGAGAGCTGCGAGGCGGCGCTGCTGGACCAGCTGCTGGCGCGGCTGGCCGGCGTGCTGGCCGCCGCGCCCGACACGCAGGTCGGTAGGGGGACACGTGACTCGTCGGTACAAAAGATAACCAAGCTGGAGAGCCACGTGTGCGAGAGCCAGCAGGAGTGCGGGGCGCTGCTCGGCCAGCTGCTGGCCACCGCCGCGGCGGAGAGCTGCGAGGCGGCGCTGCTGGACCAGCTGCTGGCGCGGCTGGCCGGCGTGCTGGCCGCCGCGCCCGACACGCAGGTCGGTAGGAGGACACGTGACTCGTCGGTACACAAGATAACCAAGCTGGAGAGCCACGTGTGCGAGAGCCAGCAGGAGTGCGGGGCGCTGCTCGGCCAGCTGCTGGCCACCGCCGCGGCGGAGAGCTGCGAGGCGGCGCTGCTGGACCAGCTGCTGGCGCGGCTGGCCGGCGTGCTGGCCGCCGCGCCCGACACGCAGGTCGGTAGGGGGACACGTGACTCGTCGGTACAAAAGATAACCAAGCTGGAGAGCCACGTGTGCGAGAGCCAGCAGGAGTGCGGGGCGCTGCTCGGCCAGCTGCTGGCCACCGCCGCGGCGGAGAGCTGCGAGGCGGCGCTGCTGGACCAGCTGCTGGCGCGGCTGGCCGGCGTGCTGGCCGCCGCGCCCGACACGCAGGTCGGTAGGGGGACACGTGACTCGTCGGTACAAAAGATAACCAAGCTGGAGAGCCACGTGTGCGAGAGCCAGCAGGAGTGCGGGGCGCTGCTCGGCCAGCTGCTGGCCACCGCCGCGGCGGAGAGCTGCGAGGCGGCGCTGCTGGACCAGCTGCTGGCGCGGCTGGCCGGCGTGCTGGCCGCCGCGCCCGACACGCAGGTCGGTAGGGGGACACGTGACATATATCGGCGACCTCCAGGTGTCACCGGACCCGCGCCTGCTAACGCGACTTAAAATTAAGTTATATGTATGTTAGTCTTTAATGTTTCATTAGAAAAGCGGTGACAGCCCAGTGGCTATCTAACTTTCCAAATTGGGGTTTATGTGTTAAATTAATTTTATTTGCGTTTACAAAATTTAAATGTCGACGTGTACAGAATGAGTAGTAAAAACGTATATGTGACGTATCCGGTCGGAGAGGAGGGGGGGGGACTTCCAGACCACTTCGTCATCGTAGTTTTCATTTCGCAAACTAGGTGGCGCTGGGAGTCCCTTTTGGCGCCGACAGGGGTGGTGGAATGTTTGATTGAAATTGATACATAGATACAGTTGATATATTTTTTAAATTGTATTATGTATATATATTCCAGGCTGAATCTCAACTGTCGCAAGGCTCAATACCGCTTGCGTGGGTGAAAGAGAGCAACGCGCAGTTGGTGTTGAAGGAAGCGTGCAAGCACATATTGAGTCGGCTCGCGTGCGCCAAGCACGTGCAAGCGCGCGTGAGCGACCTCGCCGCGGCGTTACCGCTCGGCGTAGACGCTGATCGACTGAGGATCGACAAGGGTGCGTTGGGATGGATGGTCTTCTCAGTGAATTGGAGGGGCAGCCTTGATAGCTCTAAGCCCTAAGCCCTACATTAGTTAAGGAATTCTTATTTATCTAGCAGTCCCAAGACTCAGTGCTGTCTGCGTGGGTGAAGGGTGGGAATCGAGAAAGTTACGCCTTTGCGATTGCACTTGTCATTTCCAATTTTAGTTTATTGTCAGAGGATCCTCTTGAGAAAGAGTGCAATCCATCATCATCCATCCATCAGCCTTTCAAAGTCCACTGCTGGCCATAGGCCTCCCTTAATCGGTTCCACTCCTCCCGATCCTGTGATAATGAATGAGTGCAATCCACTAAATGATAATGATTATGGTAAAGCGTCCGGCTCAAAGGACCAATCCTTTGGTAAATTACGTCTCGTAATTTCTTGTGCTGGTTCCTGCTAGACATGCCCACGACAGATGCAAATTTACGTTGCCGGTCTTACATACCCGTTTTAGAAATAGTAGAATAGCAGAAATAGAAATTTGCCTATGTCTATTTCTATATATATAAAAGTAGAAGGTGACTGACTGACTGACATATCAACGCAGGGCCTAAACTATAAGGGATAGAATCTTGAAATTTTGCACAGGGGTTCCTTTTATAACGTAGGGGAGCACTAAGAAAGGAATTTTGACAATTCACCCCCTAAAGGGGTAAATCGGGGGTGCAAAGATGAGATGATGAGAGGTTAGCATGAAACTATGCCGTTTTTGAAGTCAAGTGGGCAACCCAAACGCGGGCAGACGTCGTTAATGGGTCTAATTCTACGCGAGCGAAGCTGCGGGCGTCCACTAGTTGGTAAATATATAATACGTTTCGTATTTTCTTGTGCTGGTTCCTGCTAGACATGCCCACGACATTGATGCAAATTTACGTTGCCGGTCTTACATACCCGTTTTAGAAATAGTAGAATAGTAGAAATATATTTTTTTCTATTTCAATTTATATTTTGACAGAGCTAAAGGAAACGCGCTCGTCGTGCGTGCTCCAGCTGTGCCAGCTGGCGGGCTGGGTGCGCGCGCTGTGCGCGCTGCGCGGCGGCGCGGCGGCCGAGCACGCGATCAACCTCGCCTGCAAGCTGTACGCGCTCGCCGCCGCGCTGGTCAAGCCGCTCGACGCAACCGCTGCGAGGGAAGCGAGGTATAGTCTGACAAGGAATATATGTGGAGCTTTATAGACGCTTGGACTGGAAATAATTTCTTGCACTGGTAATAATTTATAACCGCCAATTTTGATTATGTGTCAAATCTAAGTGCTTTTCACGTAGGAACGCGCGGGCGCGGCGGCGGGTGCGGGTGCCGCAGACATTTCGAGCTCGTGTTCACATTAAACCGCCATGCGCTTGCGCGAGTAAATGTTCAAACTGGTTGAACTTACCTGATGTCGCGAGTGAATCGCGCGCTCCGCCGCTAGTTCGACTCCACTAACGTCTCACGCGTTTGATACTGCCGCAAGTGCGCCGCGCACGCTTGTCGCCAGTTTGCCCGCTACTTAGACTGCACGTGCGTTTCGTACGTGAACACTTGGATATCCCGTCATATGTTTGATATTTCGTGACGGCACACGCCACCGCGCCCGCGAGTTAACGTGAACAAGTACTAAAAACAATGCCTATAAGTGTCCATTGTCTTGAACGTAACTCTTTCTTAAAACGTAAACCAACCCCACAAATATGTTTGTAGATTTAAGTTACTTAACGGGGAGCTAAACAGAGAATGCCCAGCTTTTGAACCTATAATAACGGACCGCTTCTAGCTCGTGATTATGGAATTAATTTAAACAATTAATTAATTGTGAGACAGACTGGAGCGTCTCCTGGAGGTGATGGGCAACGGGCTGACGGCGGCGCTGCGAGAGCTGCGCGAGCACGCGGGCAGCGGGCGCGGCGCGCGCGACGGCAAGCTGGTGCCGCGGCTGGTGCACGACGCGGAGGCGTTCCGCGCCGCCGTCTACCGCCTCGACCGGCTGCGCGCAGACGTACGTATGACGTGCACAGGAGCGACCCCTGGAGGTGACGGGCAACGGGCTGACGGCGGCGCTGCGCGAGCTGCGCGAGCACGCGGGCAGCGGGCGCGGCGCGCGCGACGGCAAGCTGGTGCCGCGGCTGGTGCACGACGCGGAGGCGTTCCGCGCCGCCGTCTACCGCCTCGACCGGCTGCGCGCAGACGTACGTATGACGTGCACAGGAGCGACCCCTGGAGGTGACGGGCAACGGGCTGACGGCGGCGCTGCGCGAGCTGCGCGAGCACGCGGGCAGCGGGCGCGGCGCGCGCGACGGCAAGCTGGTGCCGCGGCTGGTGCACGACGCGGAGGCGTTCCGCGCCGCCGTCTACCGCCTCGACCGGCTGCGGGCAGACGTACGTATGACGTGCACAGGAGCGACCCCTGGAGGTGACGGGCAACGGGCTGACGGCGGCGCTGCGCGAGCTGCGCGAGCACGCGGGCAGCGGGCGCGGCGCGCGCGACGGCAAGCTGGTGCCGCGGCTGGTGCACGACGCGGAGGCGTTCCGCGCCGCCGTCTACCGCCTCGACCGGCTGCGGGCAGACGTACGTATGACGTGCACAGGAGCGACCCCTGGAGGTGACGGGCAACGGGCTGACGGCGGCGCTGCGCGAGCTGCGCGAGCACGCGGGCAGCGGGCGCGGCGCGCGCGACGGCAAGCTGGTGCCGCGGCTGGTGCACGACGCGGAGGCGTTCCGCGCCGCCGTCTACCGCCTCGACCGGCTGCGGGCAGACGTACGTATGACGTGCACAGGAGCGACCCCTGGAGGTGACGGGCAACGGGCTGACGGCGGCGCTGCGCGAGCTGCGCGAGCACGCGGGCAGCGGGCGCGGCGCGCGCGACGGCAAGCTGGTGCCGCGGCTGGTGCACGACGCGGAGGCGTTCCGCGCCGCCGTCTACCGCCTCGACCGGCTGCGGGCAGACGTACGTATGACGTGCACAGGAGCGACCCCTGGAGGTGACGGGCAACGGGCTGACGGCGGCGCTGCGCGAGCTGCGCGAGCACGCGGGCAGCGGGCGCGGCGCGCGCGACGGCAAGCTGGTGCCGCGGCTGGTGCACGACGCGGAGGCGTTCCGCGCCGCCGTCTACCGCCTCGACCGGCTGCGCGCAGACGTACGTATGACGTGCACAGGAGGGGTCTCTCGAAGGGACGGGAACGGGCCAACGTTCGCTGCTCGCTGCCACCCATAGACTTCCCACTGATGGGCACGGGTCACCCCCACAGACACTGCTGCGGCAGGTCTAGAGCACTCTCCACCACGCTGCTCCAATGCGGATTGGTGTAGGAGAAAAAAAAATTTATATTGTATTTACTATCGCCAGCACCTGGACTACCAGAAGTACGTGTCGGAGCGCATCGCGATGGGCATGGAGATCCGAGAGGGGGAGGGGGGCGAAGGGGGCGACGAGACCGCCGCGGACGATGCGGACGAGGCGCACGACGCAGACGAGACTATGGATTTGGGTAATGGCTTCATTATAATCCATACTAATATTATAAATGGGAAAGTGTGTTTGTTTGTTTGTTTGTCCGGCTTTCACGTCGCAACGAAGCTATTATATGATATGGTTTTTGTGTGTGGAGATAGTGAGGAGGGTGGAGAGTGACGTAGGCTACTTTTTACCTCGGTAAAACAACCCCATCCATGGGAAGATCGAGGAAGTTATTTGCTAGATATTTAGTTCCGGATGTTGTTAATAGATGGCATTGTTAATTCACTTTGACCACGCGGGCGGAGCCGCGGGTAAAAGCTAGTAATATATAATACGTGAAGCACAAATTGTAGGAAAATTACGTGTACGTTTCATACGAAGCTACAGTAATACCTCGACTTACGCTACCTCGACTTACGCGAATTCGCAGTTACGCGATTTTTTAATTTTCTCGTCTATTCGTCTTTTGTGTGAACGCCGTGCAGTCAAGATCAAGCGGCGATTGACTTCCCCGCCCGCACTAACGTTAATCAGCTTACGAAACTTACTTACTTAAAAAAAGGGTTAACAATTTTGGAAAGTATAGACTCCACCAAGCGCATTTCTGTTACAAAACAAGGAATAAAAAAGTTACTAGCATGCTACGAGGATCATTGACTCGTCAGACGACTTTGTTAGATTTCTCCATAAAAAAATAACTTCGGAATGTTTTTATACAGTTTATAATAATATATTTGTCATATTATCTACAATTACTTACATATTTATTTCATAAATTTTTGTTATGTATTTAGTCTCCTGTCCCAATTAAACATAATATTATTGTATGTCTTATATTGTACCCCGACTTACGCGAATTCGACTTACACGGATTAGCACTCGGTCTCACCTATCGCGTAAGTTCGGGGTATTACTGTATTGTTAAAATAAAGATGTGCAGAAAGCTAAATTCTTTATATATTATGCATTAGAAATACGGAACGGTTTGACTTTGGAAAACCAACTCTAGCTATTTATCATTTGTTACCATTGATTGAGCTCACTCTTTATTTATTTTAATAGCTTATTTATATCTTAGCCATTGTCTCTTATATTTGTACTTCTTTACAGATTCTGATGCTGACACCGTGATAATATGAGAGTAAAATACCTGTTATGGAAATTTATTACGACAAAAATATTTTATGCTCTTTAAATTTAAAATACTTACACTCAGTGTTCTCTAGATTTTAAGCAATTTATGATAGTACGCATAGTACGATAGATACGCATAAATGCGAAACGAATTTTAAACCCAAAAAAAACCGGGCCAGTAAAATATTTGTTAGGTTTGCATGATTTTTTATTTTTCGAACAATTATTCCTGTCAACTGTGCCTTTATGAGAGTAAAATACCTGCTAAGGAAATTTATTATAACAAAAATATTTTATGCTCTTAAAATTTAAAATACTTACACTCAGTGTTCTCTAGATTTTAAGCAATTTGTGATAGTGAATTACGCATAAATGCGAAACGAATTTTAAACCCAAAAAAAACCGGGCCAGTAAAATATTTGTTAGGTTTGCATGATTTTTTATTTTTTGAACAATTATTCCTGTCAACTGTGCCTTAGGCAAACCAAACCTGTTTATATCTAAGCCAAATATATTTTTTTCATATCTACTGACAGTGTGTTTATTTCTCCATAACCTGAATAACATTAACATCACACTTTTCCCTGTCAAAGTAAGGCTCTACTTTACGAAACATTTACAGTCCGCAATGCTGAAAGCATTACTATGCTATGCAGTACTATGTTTTTGGTCCTTACTCTATGGTATTACTATTACCACCTCAATCCTTTCTTTGTCACACTTTTGGGCTCGGGTTAATTACTTATATGGCACGAAACTTATAAAAATCATTGGTTTTACTTGGATTTAAAAAATTTACCAAGTTGAAAAGAAAAATTTTCAAGGGGGCGTTTTCTGCTTATCCATTACATAGTTATAAACTAAAGGAATGATACTTCTCTATACTCACTTCGTTAAATGAAGCCACGCAAAATAAGTCCCTGTGATTCTGAGTATGTAGCTACATTGGACCTTTTACAAGAATTATGATATTTAACGGATGAGTTCAAGGAAACACGCCTTCGCAGAAAGGTCCAATTTGATGCGTTATAGGAATTGCGGGCGGTGGTTACATAATTCCGCGAATCGCTACCACAAAATTAGGTAGTTCGGAAATGATAATTCAATCGAAGCAGATATTGGTCAAGCCATGGACTACATTTAACTTACAAGTATATAAGGCATTAGTTATTGAGTATTGAGTCTCATAATGAGCATATAAAGCGTTCAAACTTCGATCAAACCTGATAGATAGATATAGATTTCAGTATGTAAAATGTACTCTGTGCTGATAGTCACGCAATTGACAGTAGAGTTGGTTACTTTAAATTGAATATTGCGTGAAAACTGAGTATTACTGCTCGCACGCCGCTGGTTCCATGAAAATTATAGTTTTTTTGTAGCAATATATATGGCGAAAGGGCTTTTCTTCCTTGTTGTCCTTTTGGATATGGAGTATGGAGGTACATGCTCGTTACAACGACACCACAATCGAGCGACATTTTTGTCCGCCAATGCATGTGAAGGCTGTGCTTCACCCTCACGCATGCGAGATAAGACATGTTTATCATGATAGCCTAGTAATTTTGAAATTAGAACGTTTAAAAACCAAAAGAAGAAGAAGACATACACATTAATATCTCAACAACAACTCAACGGGATTCGACTTCAATTATTTCATTGTGACTTCAAGCAGACTGGCCACAGAACTACCCGTAACTTAAAACCAAATACTCCGTTCGAAAAAATTCAAATTTCTTTAAATTCAAATTTAAATTTTAGTGCATTCTAGAAGTCTTCTTTATTGCAAATCCTGCAGTATAGGTCAATCAAAAACCAAACTTCAAACCCTCAACACGCAGTATAACAAATCAAAAAATCTAGAACAAACTACATCCAACCTTCAAAGTTCCGTTCGTGTCGGTTCTGCTTAAAAATATCGGTCAAGATGCCTTGCTATCCTTGCGGTGGATGCTACAGCTCTTGCTGCAGCCCCTGCTATTCCTACTGTGCGCCGTGCTGCTCTCCGTGCTACGGCTGCTGCTACCGTTGCTGAGCTGTAAATGTAGCGGGCTACTGAAGAGCGCGGAAGCTCTATCCTCCGGCGGCAAGCGAATCGAGGAGCATAGCGTTGCTCCGTCTTGAGCAGAAGTTCGACGTAGAAGCGCGCCTTTCAATGTAGAGCTGGTCTCCGTTGTGGCTCCACCAGACCCTCGAGAGCTCGCGGGGGTCTCTGCGATTTGCCGCTGCTAGTGATGGTCGGAGCAAACCTTCCGCAAATGCTGTGTCCGAACTTACACCGTCAAGCAGAGTTGTTGCACTTTAAAACTACATTCTTGAGCAGTGTTTATTTTTGTACAATCATATTGTTTTATAATAAAAACGTTCAGGTCACTATTTTGGTATTTTACTTTAGAACTACGTTAAATTCAATTAATTCAATAGCGTTTGTACCACGGGTAGGTGGGAATGAAGTCATGATTCTCAAGTTTAAAAGACTTGTTTTGTTCCCGTAGTACACTAGTGCAGTGGGTCTTCGGGGAAATAAAAAATATCTGAAGACCAACGACAGGAGAAAAACGTTTTTAGTCGTAGGGTAACCCTCCAGCGGCACATAGCAGTGGGAACTATCCCACTAAGAAAACAGCAGATTGACAGACTGGAAATAATTAGTTCGATCTGGCCCCTCAACTTTTTATTTATATCCTATCTGTCCCTCTCGAGGGACTAGAGTGCTTGTTCACGTAGGTACGCGCGGGCGCGGCGGCGGGTGCGGGCGCGATAGACGTTGCGAGCTCGTGTTCACATTAAACCGCTATGCGTTAGCGCGAGTAGAAGTTCAAACTGGTTGAACTTACCTGATGTCGCTAGTGAATGGCGCGCTCCGCCGCTAGTTCGACGTGAACATACACAAACGGTTCACTTGTTTGTGTGCGTCCACACTGAAAGCGCGGCGACTGAAGCCTGAGGCGGGAGCGGCGCGCGGGGGCCTGCGGTGGCCACAGTGAGGCGCGAGCTCTTAAAGCGGTTCGATGTAAATCAGGTGTTGCAAACTATGGACGAGGGTTTGCTATTTTTACTAGACAGTCCGATCCTGAGATGGGAGGTGTTGAAAATTAGAGATGGTGTGCACGAAATAAATAAAAACAGAACAATAACTGGTGAATTCTTTAACTTACATGAAGAATTGAGATTATACCCTACAAAATTCTTTGAGTACACTCGAATGCCCGTGTCAACTTTTTACTACATATCAAGTAAAATATCACCTAAAATAACCAAAGAAGATAGTAACTAAACGTTGCTATATTATATATTATTATATACTATACTACTATATATATACTATTATTAATATATACTATACTATAACTTTCTTGTTACTGTGCGATTACTGTGGTGTGGATGTTTGTTTGCTCTGCCATATAGGTGGTTTAAATTGAATGGCACTTATAAGCAATTCAGTATTTATCGCCATTTTACGACATACAAATAAAGACGCGCATACACCGAGCGACAAGACCGAAATGGTTTGTTATCCCCGCCACCCGCGCATTGGGTCGCTCGTTGACTAGGCCCGTAGTGCGGCCAGAACGCGCGGAAAAGAGCGTTTGAAAACTACGCGCGGTATCTCGCACAGTCCCGTCGCACTAGGCTTCCGCCTTAGTCACTACAATATGGACGCAAAGGCGCGTTTCATATGTTTGATACTTCGCGCCCGTCGACGCAACCGCGCTAGGCTCGCAGTGTGGATGCACACTTTGATACTGCCGCGAGCACGCCGCGCGCGCTTGTCGCTAGTTTGCCCGCTACAGACCGCACGTGCGTTTCGTACGTGAACACTTGGATATCACGTCATATGTTTGATATTTCGTGACAGCGCACGCCACCGCGCCGCCGAGTCAACGTGAACAAGCACTCTTTTCCACCAGAGATGTGCTATGCTACGTTACTATGGATAGGGTGCTTTTCCACCAGAGATGTGCTATGCTACGTTGCTATGGATGCGTTTTATATCCACCAATCATATTCGTTGGTGCACATAGCTTAGCACTGGTGGAAACGGATTCAGCTAAGATATGTTTTTTATATGGAAGGATGCGTGCTATGGATGTGTGCTACGGATGCGTGCTATGGATGCCTGCTACGGGCCGTCGCGAGTGGTGTAGCTATGTGCAGAGCAGGGTACCTACAGTATGCCCGCGTTTGTCGCTACTCTGCGGCGGCGCATCTTCCTCGCAAGGCTACATAGCTTAGTATTGGTGGAAACGGTCACATTTTCGTAGCGTAGATTTCACATCTTCGCAGCATAGCTGCATAGCACATCTCTGGTGGAAAAGCACCCAGTGATTAGTCCAAGATCCCTACTTATTTTCTTATAAACAATTTATATCTCATTTTAATAAGCTATATATATGGCTATATACTGATGGAAAATAAAAACACGTATCAGTTAAACATACAATAGATAGATAGTATATCTACAGTTTAATAGTAACAAAATACAAAACATAATCAAAGGCGACAGCATGCATCGCGCACTAAGGGCTGCAAGGCGGGCCGTAGCGCCAGCTGTAGGTGCCGAAGGGGCGGCCGCAGGGGCCCACGCAGACGCCGCAGCAGGGCCCGCTGAAGGGCGCCGCGTACGCCACTCCCGCGGTTTGTCCGCAACACGGCACTCCACACGTTGGGCTAGGCGGGCTAGGCATTCTATGTGGTTGACGGGATCAACTAATAAACGAATGAAGGAATTTTATCACTAGGTATGTATTATTTTTACAAGATTTTTTAGTTTTTTTCAGATTTTTAAACTCAACTAAAATGTAGACAAAAGCTGTCAGAAGAATCTCATCATCAATCGATTTTTAAAATTGTTTTTTTTTTCCACCCTACTTTTCCATTTTTGCGCTGCCTAGAAAAAATGTATGGCCTAAGTACCTAAGTAATTTTCGTATGCACTTGAATTCTTTGAAGATTTGTATTGTTTGTATGCGATTTAAGTAAGTACTCTAAAGCCCCATCCACACGCTTGGCAAGCAATGGCAAACAGCCAACAGCAAACAGCAAACACGGACGTGTGGATGGGTGTTTGTCGTTGTTTGCCTGTTTGTGTTTGTGTTGGGCAGTGTTCGGCATCGGTGTCGGTTTTTCTTGCCAGATCAAAGGATGTTCGGCAAACAGTTTGCGACGTATCCACACGTTTGGCAGCGATCAGTAATGCGCGCGAGCTTGCGGGAGGCGGACGTATTTACTTGCTACACTTTTTCGTTGGCGCGCAACAGCACCTACGATTCTGAAATTTTAGGAGGCATATCAAAATTCGTAAAGAAGCTCATTAAATTTTTCTTCTATAAATTGTCTGAAACGAATAAAAACTTTTAAGTAAAATTAAATAACACTGCAAATTAAAGCCCAAATAATAGGTCTAAAGCTTGTGCGATTTCTATGTACATATTTTAATCATCCACCATCGTCTTCGCTTTCTTCTTTTTTTTCTTTTTTCTTTCTCTTGCTTTAATTTATAATAAAAATATGTCAACCCGAAAGTAATAGCTGCCACAAGCTCGTCGTCCGTCATGTTTGCCGATTCGGAATGTTATGAACGTTCGCCAAGCATGTGGATGGCTGTTTGTGTTGGGTGATTGTGGTTGGTGTTTGGGACTTTGCTTGCTGTTTGCGGTGTTTGTGACAAACAGCCAGCGTGTGGATGAAAGATTTTGTACAGAAATGTGATATTCGTCATAGTTAACCTAGCCACCTAGCGTAGGTATGTACATACTTGTAGCAAGTGATATAAATAACAATTTATTAAATGAGAGATAGAAAGTCAAATATGAAAAAGATTTACAAAAGAAAAACTATAATTTTGACAAACGTCATTTCTCTGGAAACAATCTAAATTTGTTGTGCGAACTCTTAAAATTAAATAATAATAATAATATAATAATAATAATAAATAACAAAAATATGCCTGTGCGAAATTGCTGTCTAGGATGTCAGGGGCCGATGGCTGGGCCTTGCGGCCCACTGGCCTATCGAACGGAGTGCAAAAATGTAGGACCTTGCTGTGCACACTCGTTTGGGGCTAACTGTAGTGCACCGTGCGGAGACGTGGGATGTGTTCACGGGTTTGTAACATTGTATCATTTTTTAGCACAGAATGGTAGTAGTTTTCAAGAACTCGTACGGGGACTTACACAGTCTCGTAAGGTTGTTACGGTCTTTGCTTTTCATGTGCAGATTAATAATAATTCATCTCACATGCACGCAATATGCAAATTTACTCGGCTGAAATTCAAATTGCATTGCAAGACGAAGAAAAGTCACAATTTTGTTCCCCAGCCTTTTAAAGATAATTGGCCCTAGATATACAAAATGATTCCTCATTCAATAACAACAATAGTGCCATGTCAAAACTCCATCGGTTTGTCTTAATGTCAGTAAAAACGTACCAATATTTCACATATTGGGTATGTTTTTGGGTTTACAACATTTTTTTTTTTGCTATGGCCTGTCTGTTCCGTAACTTTTATGTCTTTGCATACAGCATACTAAGCTTCATCGCAAAAATCGATTCTTCTAACTGTGAGTCATTTTGCAGAGCTCGCGGCGGAACGGCGGGCTCGTACTTCAGCTGCGGGCAAGGCTGCATCGGCGGCTGCAGTGGCGGCCTCTGTGCGTCTTGCTGCGGGCCTAGTTGCGGCTAAACTACGTATCGCTTTTCTGTTTCTCTAGACAGGCCGCTATGTTAGAACTATTAACCTTATTTACGAACTGATAGCTCTTAAAACTAGTCACAGGCAGGTAGTTAAAGAATCACATCTCAGCCACCACAGCAACCCCTGTATGAACATAGCAGCAGTCTATTGAGACGAAACCACTTCGCCCACTTGTCTGTGACCCTAATGTGTCAGGTGTGTTGTGTTTGCCCTCTAATTTTATTGAGAAGTCCATTTAAGTAGTAAGGCATTAAATTTTAGTATGAAAACATTCAGCTTTTACCTGTCATTGGGGCAATTGAATTGGTTTTACATTGCAGCTTAACACTTTCGTAACTTTTCTGTCATATTTGCCAGCCTGCTGTTGCGGCTCAGCGCTGCAGCAAACACCAAATATTTTTTGCACTTCAATTTGATAGGTGTTTCAAAATTTTTTGCGATCAAGCATTTTATCTGAGTAGATATCAGAATAGAGGCAAAGGAAAGGGAATGGTGTCCTCGTTTGAGCTTGCAATGAATTAATTGGTCGATAGTACCTAGATCTATAGTTTATCGATCAATGGCCTCCAAACAATAGCTGCTATTCCAACGCTTAACAATGCGGTCCGACCAGGGATTAATTACGAGAAAGCCTGTTTATTACAAGCCGGTATCGATACACTCCTGATCATAAATTGATAGGAATGATACTCAATCTAGTTAATTACACCTTTAAAAAGAAATCTTTATAAGTATCTATGTAGCCTTATGTAGGTACAATACCGTATACAAGACCAAGATCCTTTTTGTTTGATGTTTGTGTAAGTTTAAGTGTTAGTCTGGATGTATTATTTTTTAAATAAAATTATGGAGTAATTTTCTGTGTTTTTCTTTTTACTATCTGCGTATTTGGATTTTTAAACACCGACGTAATTATTCTAAGACCGACGCAAAAAGAGGGGTGTTATACGTTTGACGTCCACGGCAGTGTCTTTATGTCTCTGTCATTGTGGCATCTTACTCCGAAACGAATGGACCGATTTTGATGTGGTTTTTTTGTTTGAAAGCTGACATGATCGAGATGTTTTTAGCTGCTATAATCAATCGGTTCCGTCTTGGCATGAGTCCGAAGGTGATTGTTCTGTATAGGTAAGCAGATTAATCGATTATATAATAAGGCTGATTCTGTTTGGCCCTGAAGTCTGCTTATTGCATAGATTTAATAAATCTATGGCTTAATGCGTAATTGTAGCGTACGTAGCTGCGACCCATAGACGTCCCACTGCTGGCCACGGGTCTCCCCCACAGACACTGCTGGTCTAGAGCATACTCCACAGCTTATATTAGCGCGCTATTACCGCGTTCGAACGTAGCGCCCCGCACCTGTGATTGCACGCAGGGCAAGGTTCTGTTCGCCCTTGAGACGCTTGCACTGCGTTGCCAACACCATAGGCCATAGTACCATGCAGCATATGCATGCATAGTAACACCATACCGCCACACCGCCCATCGGCAGCATGCGATCAATGAAGCATCAGGTATCGGATATTATATTGCGAACTTGCGACGTTAGTCCTTTCCAAGAAGACGAATCGGCGTCGGCATTTTACGCTTTCAGCTGAAAGTCGCTCGCTCACTGCAACCCATAGCTGTCCCACTGCTGGGCACGGTCTTCCCCACAGAAACTTCTGCGGGAGGTCTAGAGCGTACTCCACCACGCTGCTCCAATGTCGAATGTTCTCAAGCCACCCTAAGGTCTTCGACGAGGCTTAGCGTGCCCTCCGTAGAACGGTAGCGTCCATGAAATTTTACCACTAGCGGTCACCCATCCATTAACCGACCGCGCTCATCGTTGCCTAACTCTTGAGATCACATTGAATCGACTCAGGTCGACCTGAGACATTAGGCTATGGACGCTACAGCTGAAAGTACCTATCAAGTAGCATAGGTGCTACTAGTAATTGAGATTCATTTTATCTACTGTAGAAGGGTAAAATACACATTAATCAAACTGCGGAATGTTAGACACATTGTAGTTCGCGTAGAAAAAACTAAAACAAATTGTTTACTTAAACAAGCCAGTAATTTTATTCAGGACATTTGTCAGACATGAGACAGACATGGTAGACAGGCATTGGCGGGTGCACCTATGCTAGTGGCAGTTGTAGCAGGGCCCCACGGGGCAGCAGCAGCAGCCCTGCACGCAGCCGGGGCGGCTGGGCGCGGCCGACCCGCAGCCCCCGGGGCAGCGCGCGAACGTGCCGATGTTGAAGTCCCGGTAACATCCGTATTGATAGGGCATTTTATTTTTTTTGGATTTTTTTCAAATAATTACCAGTTATTCCTTTCAGGTTGTAGTTGTCTACTGACATTTCAGTTTGATGGACGTGTGACTTTATTGTTAATTTTTTTTGGTTTGTTTTATTATCCGCGGAAAGAAGAAAAAAGAGTTTCAGCAAACCAGTTATAGGTCTACCCAGGTCTACTAAAATTTTCGAGTTACCGGTTCTGAATCGCGACAAAATGTCGCGCATTTTTTTTGAACTCCGGGTAAATAGTCAACATTTAAGATATTGTATGCATAGAATTAATAGTTACTACTTACGTATTTGTATGCCATCAACGGCATTCGGTCATTCTAATAATCTCCTTGTGGTCTGAATCAGTGATATCAAATCGTCTAAATAGGTGATATAATAATAAAAATACCTTTCCTACATACAGGTACGTAGTCTTACGTAGTGGACACTAAAGTTCTAAAGCCGACATGTAATTTATTTTTTAACAAAAAACTCATTGCACGTATAGAGCGAGGCATAAGTAGGTTTTCTATAAAATATCTACTATGCAACTGGCTAAAAATATTTTTACGAAACATCAATCCATACATAGGTACATTGCTTCAATCAGTGACAAAATTTTGTTTCAGTTGATCAGTTGACGCATCATATTTTCATAAAATTTCAGTATTTTAATAATAATTTGATAATTAACATAATGCCTGTATACTACGGAGGGTTTGTTGGAGGTCCCCACGCTGGCGGCTACTGCTTGTTCTCGTCCCAGCCCTGCAGCCCCAGCACTGGGGGCTGCGGGCCCAGCGGCCCACTGCCTGGGCCATGCTGTCCACTCTCCTGTTGATTTTAGTAAGTTGTTTTTGGGATAGAAGATAGCAATTGAACATATAAGCATATCATATGACCCTAACAAAGGCCGGACAGATTAGTCTGCTTTCTGGATAATAAAGGATTTGATAATAGCCATAGGAACAGGGTGTGTTAGTGACAGATAATAATGTTAGTATCTAGTGTTTGTAATAGTCCAGTTAGCCCCAAATTTTTTGTATTTTTGTATTTTTTTTACTACTTTAGCCTTGGGTAGCGGATGTGCTGCCCTAGGTGAAATCCATCATATAGGTATGTACTTGTTCTCTATAGACTACCAAATTAAAATAAATATATGAAGCTTAGATACGAAGCCATTCTACCCCTATCATTTTATTTCAGGTACCTACAGCAGATGTTGAATGTTTCTACAACAAGTTTAGGCACGTAATAAAATAAAAAGTAAACGTTGTAATTTTTTCTAATAAATAATTTATTTTAACTAGTTATTTTATTATTTGTTTTTTTACCTACTTATTACTAGCATCTCAGCTTGGCACGGTCAATCGCATGTAACAATAACCCCTACCCATTTTTTAATCTAAAATTCACCAAAGCATTACGAATTTCATGTTGTATTTTTATAATTCATTCGCGCGACGATCGACTGTGCGATAGAATGTGTAATAGATTTCATTCAATGTAATTTTTACTTTTCGTATGACATGAAATTTGCGATGAAAATGTTTGGCATAGGAATATACGTATCGGTGAAATTAAAAATCAGCTGGGGGCTTAAATTATTTACTCAAAATGTTCACTTCCCAAACCAAACGGGCAATCCCAACTTCCGAAAAAGGATCATTCCCAAATCTTAATTATTTTGCAATATACCTATTACAGTAACCTTATTTGTTGATATATGGTTGAGTTCTAAGTTAGGTCTGTGATATGTGTTTTTACAACACCCGTTAAATATTAGTACAGGCTCTTTGGTCGTAGCGATGCAGGAATGTCAATATGTTCAGCTTTCAAGCAATGCAGGAAGATATTAAAAGTATCAAAGAAATTTATATTGTACATCAATTTATTAAGACATTTTCTATAAAACAACATCCAAACAGAACACCACAATCAGCGCAGCTAGGCCTGCAGCACTAACTCCCGACAGTCTTGGACATCAGCAAGGGCCGCACGGGGGGCAGGGGCCGCACGAGGGTGGCCCGCAGCATGGCTTAGGAGGGCACGGTCCAAACGGTCCGCAGCAAAAGCTCGGAGGAAACGGTCCGCAGGGCCCGCAACACGGGCTTGGAGGGCACGGTCCGCAGGGCCCGCAGCATGGGCTCGGAGGGCATGGTCCGCAGCCTGGGCTCGGTGGTGGACATGGTCCGCAGCCCGGGCTCGGTGGTGGACATGGTCCGCAATCAGGGCTCGGAGGACAGGGTGGTCCGCAACCAGGCCTCGGAGGAGGGCACGGTCCGCAGGGGCCGCAACAAGGCCCACAGGGGCCGCAAGGGCCGTTGCAGAACGAAGGGCAGGGCGAACAACGAGAAGCGGGCGGAGGGCAGCAAGGACCGCATGGACCGCAGCACGGGCCGCATGGGAAGCACGGGCCACAGGGGCCGCATGGGCCACAGCACGGGAAGCAGGGACCACCGCAGCATGACATTTTAATGAAGTTTCAGTACTTTTCACTTAACTTTAATATAATATTGTATATATTTTTAATATATTTAATTTAAATTTTGTTTAAATATCACTTGAAAATTTAGATTTTTAATGTAGTTTTCACTTATTTATTAAATTTTTTTATTATAAATTTAGTTGTGTATCGTAAAAAATTCTATAAAATACTGAAAAATTTTCTATGTCATAGCAAGATATTTGCGATTTTGAAATAAGAATGTATTTTCTGCTTTATCATCAATGTATAAATTTCCAGGCCAGTATTTAGAGGACAAAATTCTGCATAGAAGTTGTACTTTATAGAGGATGTGCATACTAGCAACTTGTGTCGTCGGCGACAGTTAAGTTATGTCATGTCATAGGAGTGCACGCACTAGCGACGTACATTAATGATCGAAGAGCGACACGACATATGAGATATATTTTTGTTCGCCGCCAACCTATTCTTTTATATGTAGGTACATATTAAATGTCTCTGGCAAGACGCCAATAAAAAAAAAAAAAAAACTTCCTACATGATGTCGCTAGTGCGCGCACTATCATACATTCTGAACCAAAGCTTTGTAGGTACATACAATATTTTTGTGCCCAACAATGCCCATAGATTTGACAAGAGCAAACATAGGCGCACGCGCACTTGCCAAGAGTATTGCTCTTCTGAGTTTCCAAGATTTCCAAGCAAAGCAATATTTGAAATGGGTTCGGTCTCAGAAGAGCAATACTCTTGGCATGGGTTCGGTATTTGTGTAATAGCAAGAATTACCTAGTAGGGCAGCACAGATTACACAGAAGCATCTACATTATTTAGGTACGCGGTAAACATGGCAATAATAACGTAATTTTATGTGCAATTGAAAGGCGGCAAATTGCTCGACTTCCGGTACAATGCGATTCCAAGCCGGGAGTTTTCTGAGTATCGAATTACTGGTTTACATGGAGTAGGAATAAATACGTAATAGAGACGATGTATCAAAACAGTGGTAGAGAACATTAGTTCTATGTAAATTCTGTGGGATTTTGAGTTTTAAACCCTGTTTTCAATCGTGATACATATTTATTTATCTAAGTTTGTAAGTTAAAGTACCTTAAAAACTTTGAACCAAATATTAGTGTTGTTAGTTTTAAAATATTTCCTTCCTATTTAATTCTTTTTTGGGAAATTGGTTAAGGCCTATACCATGAAACGCCATTAGCCCTTTGTCCTTCCTCTATGCCATTAGTATTTAAAATGTTCAATACAGTAGATAGATATGGTAGATACCTACAATATGACATTATTATATAACTGACACCGACCACAGTAAACACTGGAACCTATGGCTATGGCTCTGACCACAGAGGGTGACAGAAGAATGATAGGTTCAATAAACTGGGATAAGATGCTAATATTAATCGTAATCAAAACGCCTGCTTGTTATGGCTATGTAATATTATTTTGCAATGTTGATTGAATAAAAAGTAGGCGCTAAATCAAGCATTATTTAATTCTGAATAAGGAAGGATGTAGAGATGTAGAGTATTGCAGAGAACATTATGTTACAAAGTTAGAAGATACAGAAACTTATTTTATTTAAATAAATAATAAGGTTAGTAAATAGCATAGCGCATAGCGTGCGTGGTTTTACCCCGACTCACTGTTATTTTTACTTCTAATCTTGTTTATTCTAAGCTTTTACTTACTGTTTTTTTGTTTGTTTAATATGTATTAGATATAAGTGTCCCAACATTAACTGCTATACATGCGTCAGAGAAAACGAAATAAAAGCTTTTCTTTCTTTCTAAACTTGAGGTTGGCATTATTACATTTTATTATCGTTGGACGCGACCAGGTGTGCGGCAGTTGAAAATTGTTCGGTTTCCGGCGCACAGCCATGGAACAGCCGAGTGCTGGAGGCGTGCTCACCGCTAGGTGGCAGAGGTCCGTAACATTTCGTTTTCAAGTTAATTTTTGATGTAACAAAAGTTTATGATGATGATTGACTGATTCTGAAAAATACAGAATTGTTTTCACTGATGGAATATACTTATGCATTTTTCCTGAGAGCATAGAGTAAGGATTAAAGGACTTTAGTAATGTAGTGCGTGCTGAGAGTAATACCGTGCTGACAGAAATACTGAATTCCTGAGCAAATAACGTTTCTATTCAATTCTCATACTAACTGATTACAGTTCCTTTTACAATTCTATCCCTGGTTTGATTTTATAGGCGGGTGGCTATTCTACTAACACACACAAAAATATTACTGGCTTGTTTAGCACCCCTGGCAAGCGCCACATACATCCGTCTGTCGCTTCCCACGACAAATTGTAGGAAGTGCGTTCCAAATATCCAAAACGAGTGGCACAGCTTCGGCGAATTTCTGGGCGGCGAATAGGCTGCTATTAGGGTGAGCGGTGACCCGGCACACGTAGGAAACTACCAAGAAATCAGGTAAATAGTTACTGTTAAGGTTGACAGAGGGAGAGGCAGAATATAGGACTAACAAATAGGGAAATGGAGAGTAGTACCTTACTAGATACTACTGTTTTTTCTGATTATAAAGTTCAACTTATTTATACTTAGTTGTTGTTGAATATACGCTTTAATCTTTATATTGAAATCCAATAGCGCTTCAGGCCTTCGGCCAGGCCAGGCCTCTTCAAACAACAGAGAAGGCCTCAAGCTTGGGTCCTAATAAGTCGACTTTGATGATGTTTTATTTATGATTTTATTCGAAAAATATAACAATTGCTAGTTTTATTTCCTCCTCTTTTGATGTCTGTAAAAGCCTCGTCATTCGTGACGTTAAAATTACGTTAAAAGTACGATATACGTAGCTACGTACATCGTACTTTGTGTATGACACAATGACGTGTAAATTATAACGTACTCTACTGTACAACAAAAATCATAAAGTACTATTACTATGTATCTAGTAAGTAATTAAATAGTTCCTTAGTTAACTACTAATTACTACTAACTAAATAAGTACTTAGTTACTTACTAGATAAATAGTGATAGTTGGCTGCAACTAATAGTCCAAAGCCATACTCACTAGTCCTATACCACAGTCCCACAGTAGGGCACAGGTCTCTAGGCCTTGAGAGCGGCCCACTCCACCACGCTGAGCAACTGCTGGCAGTTAGAGGGGTAGTGCTGGGTCTCTTGGCCTTGGGAGCGTCCCACTCCACCACGCTGAGTAGGGTGGCTGGCAGTGGGATGATGCTGCGGGGGTACAGTTTCGTTTGCTATCCTGTATATATAAAAAAACTCATCATGGCGCTCCAAATGACTCAATGAAAGCTAAACGTAATCTATTTATGTCGTCAAGTGACAAAAGAAATGTCTGTACGCGGAATCGAAATAACGCTGTGACTTGCTAATAAAGTAAATTGAACGTTAAATAATTCTATGTTATTTTCGAGGAAATCTATTTTCGAGGACATCGGAACCTGAATAGTGCCTCGACGGCTGCTACTAGGGTTATGCTAATCAAATCATAAGTTTCCATCAAAATACGCTCAGTCTGCCTACTTATTTAGTCGCTGATCTCGGTAGCTGATATAAGATAAAATATGTGGATGTTATTTATCCAAAATGTTAACACTTCAAAATACAACAATGTTTTTGTATTTTTATTTTCAACGAATCGCATTCCCATCGTACTAAAAATATTATCCATGCCGAGAGCCGTGTCACAGTAGATATAATTGTGGTGTGTGTCGTCGGGAGACAGACGGCCAAGTAATGTTTACGTGCGTGATTCACCAGTTATCACAATCGTATGTTCGATACAGCTATGCGCGATGTACGATAAAATGAAAATATCTAAACAAACCATAGATTTTACGAGTAGGTACTACGTAAAATCTACTCTCGCCTCTCACTCGAGTGACATAACTTTTATATGACGATTTAAGAAATTAAATGTCAGTTGCCATAACGGTGAAGGTCACATCGTGAGGAAACCTAGATTGCTGAGAGTTCTTCATAATATTCACGAAGGCATGTGAAGTCTGGCAATTCGCACTTGGCCAGCGTTGTGAACTAAGGCCATTCTGAGCGGAGAGCCGTGCCCAACAGTGGGACAAAGAAAGGGTTGTGATGATGATTCACCGTCTCTGACAACAGATTTACTCTATTCCCACCAATGACCAGATCAAAGGAAACATTAGTTTATAGGCAAATGTTTAAAAGTAAAAGGAAGTTAGTTTCTACTTTCCCCTGCATCTCATTCATGACAGGATTATCCCGCAAACACCACAAACTCAGTCAAATTTCGGCCATAAAATCGTCGGCCGCGTGCACGGCGGACGTAGCTTACTCTACTTCAGCGTAAATAGTTACGTCAAACAAAGCAGCGGTAATTGCGTCGCGGCGCCAAAGAAGCCCGCGATCGAAATAAACAGATAATTAAATTTCCAAGAACTTTTATTGTGTTTATAAACTACGCACGTATCAGTTATGGCTGTTGCGCCGCGCAATTTGCGTCCGCGTACTTTTCTGTAATTTGCCATTCCTATCCTACACAATCCTAGACCTCAAAATATAATACGGTACGGTAGCCCCTGCCTGTCGTAAAGGGCAACTAAAAGGGGACTTCTGGGGTTGCGGGCGGTGAGAGTGGGAGCTCGAATCGTGTGACCCCGGGAAAGAAGACGCTGTTTGTGGCTGCACAGCGTTGTGTAAACCGGGAAGAGCCCGTCTTGGGCGCAGCGCTGGAGGGCACTGGCGCATTCTACAAGAGATCCCGTAGCCCTCCTGTGGCGCAGGAGTAGGCCACCAAGCGGGTTTTCGTGGGTGAAAGTCCCTCATAACCCGGCGTCGCTCCCACGACGTTCGGGTATCTTTTCAAGGTTTCACTCGTTAAACAAAACAAAATAAAATGTACTTACACGTGAATATAACTTAGGCATGTAGTCCGTGGTATGAGCTAAGTATCAGAATATATATGTACCCTACAAATATAAAAAGGCAAAGTTCACATCACCCAAGCAAGAAGTAATTCTCAAACCAAAACTTTTTTATTAGTCTGAGTCTTTATGTTGTAGATTTTAAAATAACTCATGAGCGATCGCTGGATTTCCGGAATTAATCGGTTAACGAGTGGAAAGTATGCATAAACAAACATATTTTCATCGCAAACAGATTCCATTTTCCTTACGCAGCCAGCCAGTTTTTTATTTACTAACATTGTAGTAACGTCTTCATCCGATTTCGTTGTAAAGGAAACATGTACAAAGATAGGGTGCGTCCATACGAACTTGAAGAAGAACAATAAATAATATTTGTTTAAGTACCTACTAAAAGTATTTAATAATTACATTTTCAATAGGTATATCATTTATTACATCAGACCTAATAATAACTGGTGAGAATTGAGTGTATTGTGTACACCTACATCTTGGGGCAAATACAGGCTTGATGTTATGATAATTAAGTATACAATAATTAGTCAGCTAGGTTGTATTGGTCAGCGCTGCGAGCAAGTCATTGCAATAAAAGAGCTGCAGAACGTAAATGTGAAAATGACGGACTCAGTTCGCAGAAGGAGAAAAAAGGAAATCAGCGTTACCTTTGTACAGTAATCATATATTTATTAAGATTGTATTTCTTGCTCTTGTTCTCCTGTGTGTACATAAATACAAATCTATATAATAAAAATGAATCGCAAAATGTGTTGGTAAGCGCATAACTCAACAACGCCTGGACCAATTTGGACAATTCTTTTTTTTAAATGTTCGTTGAAGTTCAAGGATGGTTTTTACGGCGAGAAAAATTTGAAAATTCATTCCCTAAGGGGGTAAAACGGGGGTGCAAAGTTAGTATGAAGCTTTGCCGTTTTTGAAGTCAGTGAATGTGTAACGCGAGCGAAGCTGCGGGCGTCCACTAGTAAATAAATAGACCGGGGGGTAGGAGAAGGACCTTCTTCCTTCCTAGGAGCGCTCGAGCGGCGCGTAAAACATACGTCGAGACGTCACGGTTGGAATGCGTCAGCGATGGAGTACGATGGATGGAATACGGTGGCATACGTTACAAGACATTATTCTGTGTGTACGAAGCCTTGTGTGTCAACTGCAGGAAGGTTGTAGGAAACGCGTTTCCCGCGAGCTGCGTCGTCGATGGAAGCTGTGCTGTATATTCTCCGAACGTAGGTATCTACACTGATTTTCTGCACCTACCACACTTGTTATGGATTGGCATCGTGCTTTCGAGCTTTTGGTTCAATCCAGTTAAAATAAATTTAAGTACCGATTTTTGTTAATTAGGTGCATTATTTATTTATTTATTATTTATTTATATTCTAAAACTTTATTGACACCTCTATAGAGATATACAATGGGCGGCATTTTCAACCAGTCAAACCCTAGTTGAGTGGGAAAAGGATGCGGTAGGTGGAAAAAAAAATTTAATTAAATATACATATCTACTTTTATATATATACTGACTGACGTCATCTCAAAACTAAGAAAAAAAGTAACCGGATGATATTAGCTTCCTTAAGAACGAAAAACTACAGAACAAATTCCTATTGGACAAATAGATGTTAAAACATCAATGTGGACATTATCCTGTACCAACTATTACAACACTATTACAACACTATTGGTCTAGAATCTAAATACAGGAAAAAATGATGTTCTATTAAATTTTCCCTGAATACGAAACAAACCATATACCTAAATACCTACTTAGATTGATTAATAAACGTTAAGGTAAACCAGAAGTAAAATTATTGACATCCTGGTTATGATGTGACTATATATGTGTATAACTCATCGCTCTATATTTGATCTATGACATCACTAGCTGATCTCCATTTCTTACTCGCAGTTCCCCACGTTGTAGACCGCTCTCAGCTGCTGGCTATGGGAGACACCTGTGCCCAACAGTGGGATACGGGCATGTCTAAAGAGTGGAGTAAGAAAATATGGGCATCGCTAAAGAGTGGTAAAGCTTAGCCATACTTTAAAAAGCACCTTTTTTTCCCCAGCAAAATTTTTAAATACCTATCTGTCGTGAGTCCTGATGTGGTCCTGACAGTCAGACCAGACCAGAGATGGGGATGGCCTGCGCTCACTTACTATCTATTATTATCTAAACATTAAAGGATACGATAAGAAATAACCTTCACCCAGATGTTTATTTTATGAAAAGTATTTTATTATGATAAATATATATTGCGCATGTTTTTTGTTCATGCAGTAGAGAAGGACAGCGATACACAAATACCTAAATGGGCTCACCATTTAGGTATTTGTGTATCGCTGTCCTTAACCATCGTTTCTAATTCATACTTTTTTTTTAGTAATCTGTATGTCTGTCTGTCTGTAGTAAGTACAAGATGTCATTTTGTGAACACCGTGCCAGTCACGGTTGGGCATCCAGCGAGTGCCACTCGGTCACTATTCATAAGAAATCTTCAATTTCCTCCTAATGCTCTTCTGCTAAATGTTAAGTACAAACTCACACTTAAACAGAATTACTTTTCTCGGTAAAACACTCGCTGCATCTGGCTGGATATTCCAATCCAAGTCGAGTGAAAACAAGGTTCCGTGAAAGGCTGCATACTTATATAAAATAAACATAAGCATTTATTTTATTCTTCTTTATTATACATCTATACTATTTATACGCTATACAATTTTATTATTCTCCATGGAAGTGGCATAATTAGCATTAATTAAATTAGGGTTAAAACAAAACATATACTTAGTTTAATGTTTGAGCCGACACTGAGGCCTTCAATGAAATAGAAACGAATCCAGCAATTTGCAAGTTACACCGTGCTTTTATCATGCTAAGTATTAGAGATAGAAATATTAAAAATTTAAATTTTTAATATTTCCTCTCTATAATTTAAGTCACCAGGCCAAGAAATGTCTGTAAAGTTAATCTGTAAAGTAACCGTACCGTTAAGCGATCATATTAATAAATATATTTTTAGAAATCAAGTATTTAACCATCCTTCCTACTTTATATGTATAAGTTAAGGCACTTTTAATAAGTTAAGGCACTTTTCGGATCAAGCGTCTTTGACTTTTAATCGCACCCTGTCTGTTCAATAAATCGTAAGATTTAGTAACTTATATATGTTTGTATGTAAGTATATAGCAATTTCTCGTGCTGCATATTTGTACAGTGAAATGTGTAAAATTTATTCAATATTCACATATGTATCTAGTTTTTCTTACACGGAACATAATGTTTTTGTTCAGTTTTCTGCCAAAAGATGAACTACGTTGACATTGTGGCTGTGCTTATTTATTGGTACAAAAAGACCGTTCCAACTATTTTGCATTAGGTGGGTCACGATTTTTAGTGACGAAGCACGGTTGCAAAATATCGAAACGTAATTTTTTTTGTTAATTTGTTTTGTTTGTTTAATTAACCGTATAGTATAAATATGGGCACATATGTTTGTAGTTTCCATTGATGACCGCATGGAATGTAGGTTTATTTTTTTATTTTTTTCATAATTTATTAAATGCACCAACAAGGTATACATTAATATATAATATACATCACACAGTTAAAAATACAAATTAAGTGTAATAATTAATAACACAATTACAGGTACATATAACATTCTTAAATGGACAGCGTACATGAATCAAATTAAGAAGAAGAAAAAATCGTTATTAACATGCCCGATTATACAAATACATTAGCTGCTATTACATGTGCGCGTTAATGCGCATTACAAATATTTTACAGTTAACTAAACCGAAGCACAAACTAATGGTTCAAGATCCCAGTGCCGCCAGACGTTACTTATTTTCTCACAAACAATTTATATGCGATAAGCTAGTGTTAGTACATACTTTGAGCGTGTGCATACTCGCTAGCTTGGGTAGACGGCCAATTCATTGGTATCAGATGCTGAAAATCGAAAATTTCAGTATCAAATTTTCTTATTTTCTCATGGCTGATTTTCACATATGTTTTAGTTAGTTATGTTACAAATTAATAATAACTATTGCCAGACACCTTCCGTCGGCCCTTACCCTTGCCAGACGCCTTAAAGATCCAGAAAAAATGATGTAAGTTTACTTAATTTCTCAAGCTTGATTTTTATGCACGACACTTGGGGAACTATTTCAACACTGTTAGTCAGCAGCCAGACCAATCGGATGGGCCAAACGTCCAGCCAGACACATATAAAGTGCCGCTAGGTATAGAGCGTGAGGTCATTATTTGTACGATTGAGAGTGACCAATTAAAGTCTCAGTACTGATTTTAACATATGTTTAAGTTAGTTATGTTACAAATTAATAATAACCATTGCCAGACACCTTCCGTCGGCCCTTACCCTTGCCAGACGCCTTAAAGATCTAGAAAAAATGATGTAAGTTTACTTATTTTCTCAAGCTTGATTTTTATGCACGACACTTGGGGAACTATTTCAACACTGTTAGTCAGCAGCCAGACCAATCGGATGGGCCAAACGTCCAGCCAGACACATATAAAGTGCCGCTAGGTATAGAGCGTGAGGTCATTATTTGTACGATTGAGAGTGACCAATTAAAGTCTCAGTACTGATTTTAACATATATTTAAGTTAGTTATGTTACAAATTAATAATAACCATTGCCAGACACCTTCCGTCGGCCCTTACCCTTGCCAGACGCCTTAAAGATCTAGAAAAAATGATGTAAGTTTACTTATTTTCTCAAGCTTGATTTTTATGCACGACACTTGGGGAACTATTTCAACACTGTTAGTCAGCAGCCAGACCAATCGGATGGGCCAAACGTCCAGCCAGACACATATAAAGTGCCGCTAGGTATAGAGCGTGAGGTCATTATTTGTACGATTGAGAGTGACAAATTAAAGTCTCAGTACTGATTTTAACATATGTTTTAGTTAGTTATGTTACAAATTAATAATAACTATTGCCAGACACCTTCCGTCGGCCCTTACCCTTGCCAGACGCCTTAAAGATCCAGAAAAAATTATGTAAGTTTACTTATTTTCTCAAGCTTGATTTTTATGCACGACACTTGGGGAACTATTTCAACACTGTTAGTCAGCAGCCAGACCTATTGGATGGGCCAAACATCCAGCCAGACACACATAAAGTGTCGCTAGTAGTCCGGTCAATTTAGAAAATTGAAATAAAGAAAATTCCGACAGAGCCAAATCTTCGTAGAGACCTTAGGTTTACCACAAGGAATAAAGTGTCAAAAGTCCCAATCAGTCCCGTGCGCTTAGGGACTTATTCGGGGCCCAAGGTCAAAATTTTAGGTATTTTGGATTTTTCTCGAAAACGGTAAGTTTTATCGAAACAGTACCTTAGAGTAAAGTTGTAGATCTTAAAATTCTCTATAAAAATAGTCTCTATGATTTTTTCTCTAAGACCCACTATTTTCCAGATATTGCGCTTGTAAGAATCATGTTCTACATAGTATGCACACATATGCCACGTATACAAGAGAGGAGAGCAGGGGGCAGTAAAGTTCGAATCGGTTCCAAAGTATTATTTATCAATTTCCAACCCCAGTCTTCAGGGTTCAGTTCATTGCCTTGTCATGTCTGAACTTGATAGTATACTCGAAACAAATGTTGAGTAGCAGATGCCGATGTTGGAGGAAGACAAGATAGCTGTACTTGCTTTTTGTTTCGTGTATTTTTTACAAATGTTAAATATCTGTTATTCAAGTAGAGGGGATTCGGTAAGAGACCGGCGGTCATTTTAGAGTAAATTTTCTTAGAATAGTATAATGTATACATAAAAGAGACACGAGTAGGCATTTTTGCTTGCTTGAGTACCTAAATATGTATATACGTAGCATATGTGTGCATACTATGTAGAACATGATTCTTACAAGCGCAATATCTGGAAAATAGTGGGTCTTAGAGAAAAAATCATAGAGACCATTTTTATAGAGAATTTTAAGATCTACAACTTTGCTCAAAGGTACTTTTTCGATAAAACTTACCGTTTTCGAGAAAAATCCAAAATACCTAAAATTTTGACCTTGGGCCCCGAATAAGTCCCTAAGCGCACGGGACTGATTGGGACTTTTGACACTTTATTCCTTGTGGTAAACCTAAGGTCTCTACGAAGATTTGGCTCTGTCGGAATTTTTTTTATTTCAATTTTCTAAATTGACCGGACTACTAGCGACACTTTATGTGTGTCTGGCTGGATGTTTGGCCCATCCAATTGGTCTGGCTGCTGACTAACAGTGTTGAAATAGTTCCCCAAGTGTCGTGCATAAAAATCAAGCTTGAGAAAATAAGTAAACTTACATCATTTTTTCTGGATCTTTAAGGCGTCTGGCAAGGGTAAGGGCCGACGGAAGGTGTCTGGCAATAGTTATTATTAATTTGTAACATAACTAACTAAAACATATGTGAAAATCAGCCATGAGAAAATAAGAAAAGTTGGTACTGAAATTTTCGATTTTCAGCATCTGATACCAATGAATTGGCCGTCTACCCAAGCTAGCGAGTATGCACACGCTCAAAGTATGTACTAACACTAGCTTATCGCATATAAATTGTTTGTGAGAAAATAAGTAACGTCTGGCGGCACTGGGATCTTGCTCTATAAAAACCGAACCGCGAACAGGCGAACAGTTGTCGAAAAACTTAATGACGGTCAATTTGCGTATAGAATTACTAAATAATAAAAAATAAAATAAAATAATACGGAAAAAAAACGCGAAATGCGAAATCCGCATTAGGGCTCGCTTTAATGAATCAGCTGATGACATCGGCGCAAGCACCAACTTTCTACAGTTCGCGGGAGCGGAGAAAGGCTTGGAAATGTACCGCATTGTGATAATAAATTCTCAAGCCGTGACCTCTGCCATACGAGAGATCAGCTTCATGGGCAGGTCTTTACCTCGAAAGTTGGTGTTCTGTCAAAGTGTATTTATTTGGGGAATGACGATGTAAGACTTATTTATTTGATTTTATCAACTGTATTTGATTCTATCTTTTTTGTCACATGAAATCGAAAGATAGCCACGAGGATATAGCAGACGACGATTATTCACAACGATATCACATTCACACTTCTTGAAATTTTTATTTGCTCTCTCGTGCATCTCACGGAGACATTCTTACCTACACACATATTATTATATTAGTACCTAACGAATTAGTAACCTAATCGAATCATCGATGCAATATCTCGAAACAGATGACTCAATCAACCCGTTATGTTCCCACCTACAGGGATTGAAACTCAGATCTTTCAGTAGGCAGATACAATTTCCCACGCAGCAACCTCGTATTGTACGCTTAATTAATTGATTTAATTAATTCTATTATCTTATAGGCGGAACATGTTTGGTAGCGTTATGCCAAAAACACATTAATTTAAAATTTACACAATTAAATTCGTAATACAACACCATACTCGTATAAGTACTCCGGCTATTTAGAACGCTCGAGCTCTAAGCCACAGTGTAGAGCAATGTAGAGCTTCACTGCGACCCATAGACGTCCCACTGCTGGGCACGGGTCTCCCCCACAGACACTTCTGCGGGAGGTCTAGAGCATACTCCACCACGCTGCTCCAATGCGGATTGGTGGAGGGGTTAGTGGCCAACCCAGTGTCGAATGTTCTCAAGCCACCCGAAGGTCTTCGACAAGGCTTAACGACTGTTTCCAGCATTGAAAACAACCGGGACCGACGGCTTTACGTGCCCTCCGAAGCACGGTAGCGTCCATGAAATTTTGCCACTAGCGGTCACCCATCCACAAACCGACCGCGCCCGTCGTTGCTTAACTCTTTCGATCACATTGAATCGAAGCGAGCCATTGGGCTATGTAGAGCTTAATACGATTAAACTGTGCATAACCCATTACGTAGGTGGTAGTGTTTTGTAATCGTACTAATTTTTTTTTCGCTATTCAGGCCGTGAACATACATGCCAAAACTGCAGTCCATCATTCCGTTGTGGAGAAGAAGAACAAACCAACAAACACACATTCACATTTATATATTAAAGTAAGGATGTATAGACCTGCTCCCATGAAGTCACTCGAGAGTCGAGACGACCATTTGGTTCCTACTCTGCTACAACTATAACCAACAACCAATTAGCGGTCCAATGGTATTAAGTTTAGAATTTAAGAAATGTTTAAATAAATAGAACTCCAGAGCAGCTTAGCACAATCAATTTTGATGATGATGATGAACGATGATGTATGAAGTATGATGATGGAGGTATTAAGGTAGGTTAACACACTGTTACCGTAATACTAAATGTATTTGCCTGCGTGTTTGTCAAGGCACGTCATCATGTCGATTTAAAACAGGATCAACTAACGTCATTCGGGTAAGAAGTTGATCAGAATGACTAATTTTTGACGGAATGTGGGCAGCGTATAACGTTACGTAACTCCGTGTTTCCCATAACATTATCCTTTTTCATTATGGTTTTTCACTAACACGTAGGTACCATTAAGATTATGTAGTGGTTATGGTGGGTTTCTAAAACCTTTTAAGTATAATTAGTGAACATCGCGAGTGTAGCTTCGACTTAACCTTCATAAGGTTAGGTGGTAGAGCCTATATGGAACCTATAGGTACATAGCTGGTAGAGCTTATGTCGTTTATATAGATTAGCAGCCCGCAACGATAGGTACGTTGTACCATTTCTAGTATCTAACGCGTAACATATGTTTTTAAAAGCTTTTATTTAACTTCACTCGTATGTATCTTGTAAGTAAGTATGTCTGTATGTCCTGGAATCTTGCAATCAATATTTCACCCACTTCCACTGAAGCTATCGAGCTGAAATTTGGCACACATATTTGGTTCCGATGACAATGCATGAAAATAAAAATAAATGTTTTAAAAAGCTTTTTTTTAAAAAAAGTTTTTAACGGTATAATTACAGCTAAAACTACACCTTTCCAGCATTCCGGCTAGAAAGGTGTTATTTAAGGTTCACAGTCCCATTGTTGGGCACGGGTCTCCTCTCATATATAAGAGTGGAGAAGCGATGTTGGCATGTCATCACCCTCACGATGATTTCCTTCACCGTTATACAACGACACACTTACTGAGAAAAGTTGCTGTCATTCTTGCGTGCCGGGATTTGAACCCAGACTGTGGGAGATTGGATTTCAGCCACTGTGCTATCACGCCACGTGCCCTTATAACTTATTCCTCAATAATAAAACGCAGAATTAATTCCGCCGGCAGCGCCTGCGTGGGAACGGCGCCTTGGGTGTTAATAAAGCAGTACCAGCTTCCCGGATACTCTCAATCACATCCGGCCCTGGGGGAATCTAGAGGGCCCTATAAGTCAGCATATACCTACATCAGCTTGATGCAAATTGAGCTCAGTCCTTAGTTAATGTAACTCGGCTACGATTTCGCAGAGGCGTTAGCGTGGGATAGAGCCGGTGGTGGGGAAGATAAAACAGGGGCAAGACTTAAACACTTTTAAATAGTCTCCTAAAGTAAGTATTACTATTCTAAGTTAGATACTATATGTACGAGAATGTGTGACATGTATGAATGTGGGATGGGAACCAACAAAATTTTTACAACAACCTTAAGCGTCGGTCCTGGTTGTTTGTATGATGAAAACAATCGTTAAGCCTTGTCGAAGACCTTCGGGTGGCTTGACAAAATTCCACAATGAGTTGGCCCCACAAACCCCTTCGCCAATCTACATTGGAGCAGCGTGGTGGCAGAGCATACTAATGCTCTAGACCTCCCGCAGCATTGTCTGTGGGGGAGACCCATGCCCAGCAGACCAGCAGACGAAGTCTGTGGGTTGCAGCAGCAATTCAGTATTATTCAGTTTATAATAAATGCAAACCAATTTTAGCACAAATTAAACGATGGAAATTATTTTTCGCATTACGTATTAATGGCATAATTTGTATTCCATTACCATGCAAATGTTACCCATTTAATATGGTCGGCTTTGCCCATCACTTCTAGGAATGGTATTATTGAAATTCATAATAATATTATTTTAATTACTTACATGTGATTAATTCGTTTGTTTTTTCTGCGGAATTGTTGACACCAACCAGACGACCGATACATACATATTATTGCATACCTACTAATTAAATTGATTACTTAGTGGCTTTGGTGGTTTAGTTTATTGGAATAAATGTTATTATCATCGTTCCTGTGCAAATGTTCGTGGTCGGGGGTCTAATAAGTGGATATGTTCGAGTTGCAAACCTAAATTCACAACACATAATATACAATTACTCCGCTGTCCTGCAACTCAGGAAGCTCTGAGTGAACTCGATGTCCCCCACCAAGAGGGTTTGTTGAAAGAGATCAGACTGCTTCGAAGCGAGCTCGTTGACGTCCGTCATGCAATGACCTCTTTCAGGCAAGAAGTATTGAAGTTGAATTCTTTTATCACAGAATTTAACACTAGGCTAACTAACATTGAAGAAATGAAATGAAAATGAAATTTATTTCGCTCTTAACTACAACGTAACATGCAAAATAAAAAAATAAAAAAGTCAATCACATAAACAAACAAATCATGGCGTTGCAGTCTAGGCGAAATACGCAACACACTCAGCATGTGCCGCTGCGGTTAAGCTGCAGCATTGGTTTTCAGTGTGCTCGTTTTGTTGCATAGTATGTATATATATACTTCGAAGAAAGGGTTACATTACTTGAAAACCGGTAAACTACAGATAATGATGTGTTGACTCATCAAAACATATATACTCTAATTAAGAACGAATTAAATAATCAGGAACAAAACAGTTTTAGAAATGAACTGATTCTGGGAATTGAGGAGCGTGCTGAAGAAAACCTCATCGATTTCGTGAAGTTGGCAGCTGAAAAAGTCGGCGTTGTTCTGAAAAAATATATATATCATCATATTCTTAATGTTCATCGATCGAGAAGGCTTCATCAACGGGAGCAGAACGGTGCCTCTGATAAGAACACTGATGAGCTGCGCCCGCGCACGAATTTTGTCCGGCTGGCGAGGGCCACAGGGCTCGCGACGAGTTCCTGCCATGCCTGAAAAAATACCATGAACAATTGACTTACAGTATACCTATACTCGATGATAATTTATGATACCCAACCACACACTGAAATTAAACCTTACTTAGCTTTAGAAAACTTTTCTGCGAGATAAAATACTGCCCATCCAAAACAAAACAGTTGAAATATTAGCCTTGAGTCCGTGTAGGTAGACAAACAGGAAATTCTCGTTCAGCTAAAATAATGAATGAAATGAAATCACAGTCACGCCAACCGACGCGACACGGCGACCCCGAGTGCCTATTCCGTAGAACATTAAGATGCTATCGGTACTCTTTTACCTACGAGGAATGAGCGAGGATCTTTTGAATGTGTACTGTGTGTAGATTTTAAATGGTTCAGATTATCTGTGGATCAGTTTAAAGCGAAACGCTCATTCATAGCCACACATTTACGTTTCAATCGTATCGTAACCAGTTGAGGCCACAGAGAATAAGAATGATCTTCCTTGAAGCTTTCCTTAAATGATAGTCGTTTGTTAGTTGGATTATCTGTGCGATGCAGGTGACATCAGTTGTTTAACTCGGGCCTAGACTCGGGTCAGTTTTCGAAAGGGAATGCCGTTTGTAGTTTCTGTCTGTTCTGTCTCTTTTTTGTGCATACTGCTCATTAGACATTTTGTGCCGGTAAAATTTTGCTACTGCCTTTGTGATCTTTGTGTGTGAGGGTACCAAATGCCTATTATGTCATGATAACCGGAATCATGCAATTTTTATTCGCAAAATTCGACTTAAAGAGTAGTTCTGTTGCCTTACTCATAAATAATCAATGTTGTAAGGACATAATAAAAAACAATGTCACGCCTGTATTTCCCCGAAAGGGGTAGGCAGAGGCTGTATACTCACCCACTTTTAAAAACAATAATGTTTAGGTCCCAATAAACATGGTGCATGGACCAGGCATTTGAACCCTTAGTTTAGGACGCCGACGTTTGGGCGTCCCATCCCATCTGACAATAAAGCATAGAGATATATTTACATACATAAGTTAGTACCGATTTCTTTTAAATTATTCAACGGCACTTCAACTTTACTGTATGTTGAGATTCGTAGAATAAACAAACGAACGCCACATGGTAATATCGATTCTTGTAACAGTATTTCTATGAATCCGCGGCGAACGAACCCTCCCAATTTCAGCCGACACATCCTTGACAGCGTTCTGAGAGCGCTATCAGCTCTTGATAATATTACAATGGACGATAACGTAGCGTACTATATATTATTATGACAACAATACGTAGAATCACTTATTTCAATTTCGTCGTACCAGTTGTTCGGGAAAGCAGTACGTCGTATCGCAGATATACTATCAATAATAATCTGTTAATAACATCGATGTTGCTATCGTTGAACTTATATTCGGAGAATCATCAATGATAGTGAGGCTCTAGGATTCCCAATATCGTTCGCGTCTATCCACCGCCAAACAGAAATCATTTGAATGATTTTGCGAGTTGGACTAATCGGTAGGTTAACTAGGTTATTTATATGTACAAATCCCTCCCTCCACCAATCTTCATTGGAGCAGCGTGGTGTATCTCTGCCTAACTAGGCGCAACTTATCCACGACATAATGCACCTCCTCATTTGGCTCCGCTGTAATTTATTAATGATTTACACTTCTAAAATGGCATGGATGGCAACAAATTTATATAAATTTAATTGTTGTTTTGCAAATACATTCTAAGCATTCTTATGTGCAAAGTAAACACTGCCAGTAACTTGACTAAGCCTGTGTCAGTACCCGGTAATTAATTAATATGTACAGCGGTGCACAGTTCATCGCAAGAATGAGTAAATCGGATTGGCTGTTCTATTGTATAACCTCTTAATTGGATTTTATGACGAAATAGGTCATTTATATTCAGCACTCTGCATTCTCTTTGCTTAGTCATCGGAACAGAATGGTAAATAAAATACATAATGGGCAGGTTACATAAAATTAAATGGAAAATTAAATTACCGATTAGATATCTGAATTTTCTTAAATATTCTTGCATTATTATCTTCAATTTTATTTAATATCAAAAGTACACGATGAGCCTAGCTACTTACTATAGATTTGATAATACATATTCATATTTCGGCCACTTCAAAACGTCGGATTAATTTGAAGCTTTGCACACTTATCAAAGACCGATGCGACAATGCAATAATTTTAAAAATAAAATCTACATTTTAGTTGGGTTAAAAAAGCGTGATTTATGATTTTTTAAACGATGTTGTTATTTCTTTGTAAGTTCGAATTTCGTATTCATCCGTCCATCAGCCTTTTTTGGTCCACTGCTGGACATAGTGGACATAGGCCTCCCTCAACTATCGTCACTCCTCCCGATACTGCGCACTGGTATCTAGTGCATAATTAATTAAGTACATACCATCAATTTATTGACCACAGAAAAAAATTGTGTGTCATGCGAAGGGATTTAGTTTTTTAAATTTTTTCACTAAACCTAACATCACGTTTCCCAGTATACTAATTACGCGTTCGCAGTAAAGGACGGCGCGGTCTGTCTGGCGGCCCGTAATTACTAATTGCTACATTCGAATCCAACTACACGGTATCCACTCTTCTGCGAATTTATTACTACACGTTACAGTAATACAGTGCATTAGATATGATCTCATATCCGTTATTTTGTTCAAAACTATTGTATGTAATCTTAGTTTGAAATTAACTAACAAGCTATTCTCTGTTTGCCTTTGGAGGTACAATGCACGGTAATAAAAGCCTTTCTGCAACGAAGACACTTCGAGCGATCTTGCGCTCTCTGAATCCTGAAGATACCAGACAGACAGCTAGTAGACACCTAATGGATTATAGAATTTTGTTAAATATGAAATGTCCGGAGATTTTTAAAATCGGACCACGAACCTTGACATGCGCAAGACCCTTAAAAACCGAAAAATTCAGGCTAAATGCTGAGATATTAAGCTTACCTTATTTCCAGGCAACCCACTTACAGTTACATCATCAACACAATACAATATGGTATCAATAAAATACAATATGATTTAATTAGAGAATATTTCCTATTTTTTATAAAAGGTCGCTGTTTTCGACTTCACCTACGTAAATAAATGTGAAAGGTGAAGTGATATAGGATATCACTTTGTATTGAACTAATTGTAACTACGAATCAGTAGTTTCATAGTTGAGGTAGACCTATCACCTTTATCAATCAATCAATAATCAATTTCAATATTTATTGCTCAAAAGCTGTTTACAATTATTTTTGGTGACATTTCTTTGTAGAAGGTAGTTGGTGTACAGTTTACCCGTATTAATTTTATTATATAAAATAGAATTTATAATTATTATTGCCTACATGGTTAATTTCATGGCAAACTTGTGTCAAATTGAAAATATTCATTGAGGTCATAAAAAAAATTAATACATAGCCATGCTTTCAACTGCAGCTGAAACTTACGAGCATCGAGTGATTTTATTTGTCACGGTAAATGATTATATAGTTGAATACCTGAATTGAACTGAACTGATTTTGATGGAGTGGTCCGGATGGAAACCTACAGGAATTTAATTATGGCAAAGACAGTGCAGATTGACTTGCTTAACAGCAATTTTTCCTCTCCTATGTCGGATAAGGCCAAGATGCTGTAAGTTAGTTGTTTTGGGTCTTAAAAAATAGACTTAATTATTTTAATATAATATTAGAACCGATACCTAGATAGGATGATTATCCGAATCCCTAATAGGTAGATTATAGAGTCCCCAAGTAGGTACCACGGCATAGCTAGAGGTAATGTTAGTATGGTTTTGGGATCATATCCGAATTATATTATTATGATCGCGTACAAAAATATATTCGCTCTCTGTACAATCATCGACAATCTTATATTTAATTCAACAAAATATTCACACCCTAAGATGGTTTAGATGAAACGATATAACTAACCCAACAAAAACTTTTCATTAGAACGACATATGTAAACTAAGTAATATATATATTATTTTTAATGCAACCACTTACACAAATAATTGAATTTAAATCAAATTCATCAATATTTTTTTAGTACGTGGACTACTGGAAAAATATTGATTAATTTCTTGGTGCAAGTGTAATAAATAAACCTGTCCCTTCTAGAGTGCGCTGAAATCTTACCTGCGCGATTATAAATAATTACGAGTATGCTCCATATTATCTTAAAAGGTCAAAGAGTTTCTCGTGACAACATAACAATAGAGATTCAAAGAAATCCATCTCATCTCAGAGCTTCGGCGCGCGCGCCACGTAATTTTGTGTCGTAATTTATGAGTAGGATGCATTCGCTGTAATTTTAGGCTCACCGCCCACTGAACTGGTATATCAGTGTATAACCAGAATAACCACTATATACTATACCTACCTTACCTACCTACCTTTGACCTTTTAGCTTCGTATGACGTATGACTAGAAATATTTGATAGTTAATAGACCTAATCATTGGTTACAATTTACATTAAGTTCTTAAAACGAAACCTTTCCTCCTCTGCGGCGCTGTGGGCGCTCCTGCGTGAGGGAATTCGGATGTAAGGATGATCCTTCTATCCGGCCAATTGATCCAGGGGTGAACCCCATCGGTGACTTCCCCGCTGTTGAGCGTGGGAGTCGGTGTGTCGTCGCGCACGCGAATCGCGCGCGTGGAACTGTAGCCATTAGCAGCCATTTCCCCCCTGATGGTCGGGGGCAGGTAATAAAACGGTACTTTTTATTCCTTTAATACCTCTTCTATTTGAACTTCAACGGGTAGAGTATTTACAGTTATTTTCTTGCGAAGGACAGCAGCTAACTATAAACGAAAATGTTGTTACTTATGTATAACTAGCGACCCGCCCCGGCCCCGCACGGGTGCAAAGCTGATACTACTATATTATGCATGTTAAATACATATAAACCTTCCTCTTCAATCACTCTATCTATTAAAAAAAACGCATCAAAATCCGTTGCGTAGTTTTAAAGATTTAAGCATACATAGGAACAGAGAAAGCGACTTTGTTTTATACTACGTAGTGATTCTACAAGAGAGCGAAGCTGCTGGCGTCGACTAGTTCCCATATTATTAACTTGCGTCGCTTCCACGACGTCTGATGACTTTGAAAAGTGTCCCACTATTCGTAATACAAGAAAAATGCTGCATTAAACTACCATTTTATTTCATTATGTACCTATCTAGTCCAGTATTTACGGGTTAATTCAGCAATATTGTCGGCTCCACGAGTTCCGTTGCGTCACCAAGTCAGCATCTCATCTGAAATAAGCGTAATTTTCCCCCACAACTTCTCCGAAGGTGGTTTCTGAGAAGCATCATCTAATAACGTTGGAATTAGTTATGAGACGGCGAACCTTAACGGATTTTTTCGAGCCATAGAAGTAATAACGATATGAAAGATTTCAGTCTCTTCTGCTGCCCTATAGACAGGAGGTCCCTATTCTAAGTCCTCAAATCATCAATGATTATATAATTTATAGAACTGTGTAAAATGTATATAAGTTTTAGTATGTATAGTATTTTTTATTTATTTTTATTTTTTAATAATGCAGATACATAAATGCACCTGGTAAAATGTACATTTTTTTGTTTGTCCTTCTCCTTCTCAATGGATAGAAGTGATTTTATAGGTAGATCATTATATAGTCTGGATAATGTCTTGTCTATGCTACTTTTGTTCCGGAAAAAATGCATGGTTTCCGTGAAATGGCATTAAAACCTCAACGACCGTTTGTACAAATCCTTAAGAGGGAATCGAATAACCTATCTATTGATTATTTAAAGAAGGTATTTGGATTGTACGAAAATTAAAAATGTCATTTCTAGTTGATTTGACCTTCTGTGGTGTTAACCATCGTATAAAATAAACATGACATGACGGATCAGATTCTACTGATCACCGGGAAGATACAGATGGTACTGAATAGCTTTATTTGAGACCGATCATGCTTCCACGAAATACTGTATCATTATAATTCATTATGCTCAATAGCTCATTAAATGCGTGGGAGAAGATATTATTATGATTGCAGCTAATCTTTTTAATGTTCATTTTATATTTAGCTCCATAATACAGTAGCTACATTAAAAAATCCAGACATATAATAAGCAATCAGTACATTTCGATTCCGTAAATGCTTTTTTCAAATTTACTGTCTTTGTGTCTGTCTGTCCGCCTGTCCTATGTACAATGGAATCAAAACCTACTGAACCGATTTTAGCGAAACTTGGTACAAACATGCATTGAATCCCTGAGACGCTCGCTGCGACCCATAGACGTCCCACTGCTGGGCACGGGTCTCCCCCACAGACACTTCTGCGGGAGGTCTAGAGCATACTCCACCACGCTGCTCCAATGCGGATTGGTGGAGGGGTTAGTGGCCAACCCAGTGTCGAATGTTTTCAAGCCACCCGAAGGTCTTCGACAAGGCTTAACGACTGTTTCCAGCATTGAAAACAACCGGGACCGACGGCTTAACGTGCCCTCCGAAGCACGGTAGCGTCCATGAATTTTTTTTGCCACTAGCGGTCACCCATCCACAAACCGACCGCGCCAGTCGTTGCTTAACATCTTGATCACATTGATTCGATGCGAGCCATTGGGCTATGGACGCTACAAGTTTGTATGGAATTTTTCTCAAACATTATTATATGATAATTTTGAAATTTGCAGCAAAGGTTTGTTATTTAAATATAGAATATTTAAGTAAAGTACGAATAAACGTGTTTATCAGATCGTAAGTTAAAGAAAAATAAATGAAATAACTGTAGATAATCCTAATATTTCAAGAGGTGTTGTCCTGGATTTAAGACGAATGATACATCAATGTTTGTTCTCCATACAAATTCAGCGTTTTTATATATACTGAGGGTTGAAAAATATTTAGCAGTGAATTATTATTTTATCACCTCGAGAGGAGACCAGAGCTGCCGCGGATTGCCCATTATTGGCACAAACCTGTGGTAGTGGCGAACGGCAAGTTTCCTGTGGGACAGACGACAGACCTTCTGCCATACTGCATCAATTTATGTTTTTAGTTAACCTTCAGTCTAATCTACTACTGGCTTCAAAAAAGTGAGGCCAGAACAGCGGTTACCTATAAATTTCGTTAACTCATAGAATATTTATCCATCAATTAGCCCTTTGAAGTCCTCTGTTGGACATAAGCCTTCTTAAACGATAATATTCAAATATTTATATCATATTAAAATAATTCTACTTAGGTACCTAGACTATATATCTTTCAATTTGACAGCGCCGTAATTTATTAATTTAATTAATTCAAGGAAATGAGCATATCAATTCAATTTCGCTTTATCATCTTCATGGAACAAAAATGTGTTCAAACACAACATCTTATAAGGAAATGAAATAAAAAACCCAATTTATTCTGTCTCTCTCTCTGTCTTACTGATAATGTTATCTTAATCACTGGCTAACATAATATGTACTTTATTGTATGTAGGTACTGCTGTTCGCATTCAAAATGATAAGGTCAATGACATTTTGTGGTAGATATACACATGGCACGTGGTTTATCTATAGGGAAGACTGGTAGACCCGGTACGTGGTTAAAGGTACCACATACCTGACTTCATGACTAAAGCCTAGGGTTTGAAAATTTCGTCCCTGTTGCTCGGGACCAGAGTTGGTAGGCCCTGACTGTAGAGGCGACTAAAAGGGGACTGCTGGGGTTGCGGGCGGCAAGAATCGTCCGTCGGCGTCCACCAAGTGACCCTGGGATAGACAATGCGGTGTGTGGCTGCACAGCGTTGTGTAGGGTTTTTCGGCTAGTCGAAGAAAACTGGCTCTCTCAGCCTGTGTTGGGCGCAGCTCTTGGGGCACCGGCGCGTTCTGTATTCGCGTGCGGATCCTGGAGCCCTCTATACTCCACTGACTGACTGACTGGATTATTAATATCACATGGGGAATCTTATATTTTGATTATATGAATGAATGATCTAAGGATTACCTAAGTAAGTTCATGAGTTTCTACTCATGCTAAAACACTAAAACATACCTACATAAGTATTACATATTATCATATTATTTTTAATGTTATGTTAGGTGTAAGATAACAGATTACTAAGTAGACATGGCTACTGCAAGGTTATTTTAAAAATTAGAAATAGAAGAAGGTAATAAATGCATTCAGTCATATACGACTCTATTTGTGTAGAGTCAGCTGATATATGAAAGTATGTAGGCAAGCAATAAAAAATAAGACAAACCTAAAAACGAATTCCTGTTATCGTTAAGAAGTGTGATGGATGAGCAGATACCTATTTCGCAAGTGTTTTTCTACGGAAACTTTGTAGAAATGTCAGAATAACGAGAAACTGGTAATTAGGTTTAACTAACAACAATCGAGTCATCACGCGATACCGAGGAAGGTGCATTTACGTCGAAAATAACGTAACATAACATCACACGTATGTTTCCCCGAAATGGTAGCTAACAGGGGTGTGTAACAGTGTAACAACCCACTTCACCAGATATGTGTATAAGGTAGTGAACCAATATCAAATCAATGAATTCATCTCATGAGTTTTCATGTCAACACATCATTATTTACACAAAGTGTGGCGACAGCATATTATTATTTCTAAGTATTATAGTTTTAATTTAAAAAAAAAATGGAAATTTTTATGCCGCTGCTAGAAAAGGCTCTTAATTTGTGTCTTGGTATAAATCCTTATCAAAACAAATTACTTCATATTCAACACAAGACTGCTTCAATACATTTATAAAACTTTTTGCATTTTTCAATTCGGACATTCCATTAGAAAGATATCACGAGTTTAAAAATGTAGTAGAAAAAAGTTGCATGGTAGCCGCTCACCCCGCTCGGCTAACTAGGCAGATTAGATGGATGGGGATGGATGTATGGACTTTTATTTATTTATTTATATGGCGAGCTTAATTTCTTCTATTTAAACTTCAATGGATAGGTACTGTTTTTCCGGTTATTTCCTTGAGGATAGGAAATACAAACGAACCATTTTATATACATAATATCTAATCCACGCAAGCGAAGCTGCGGGCGCCAACTAGTATAAAATAAAACTCTACTTATGTTGTCGAGATACATTCTCCCCTTATTTCGCAGTAGCAATGCAATGAGAAGCATTAATATCAAGTGTGATTCTAGAAATCCGTTATTATAAATGTTACTGAGAAATCTATACAATACTTTTCCGAGCATACATCAAACGACAGCAAATGACTCAACATGAAAAATGATCCCCGAATAAGAATAGAGTTCGGTACATTGTTATGAGCGAAAAAAACGTTCATAGCCCTACGGCTCGCGTCGATCGTATAGTGACCGGCATCAAAGTCTAGCTCTAATTCTGAATGCGCAGAAGTCGAAATTAAGATATCGGGCGTGGTAGGTATGCGGATGGGTGACAAGTAGTGGACGCTACCGTGCTTCGGAGGGCACGTAAAACCGTCGGTCCCGGGTGTTTTCAATGCTGGAAACAGTCGTCATTCCTTGTCGAAGACCTTTGGGTGGCTTAAGAACATTCGACACTGGGTTGGCCACTAACCCCTCCACCAATCCGCATTGGAGCAGCGTGGTGGAGTATGCTCTAGACCTCCCGCAGAAGTGTCTGTGGTGGAGACCCGTGCCCAGCAGTGGGACATCTATGGGTCGCAGCGACCAGTAGTGGAAACATTTCATAGGTAGGCTTCGCGACCGCCCCTAGTGTTTTCGATTCTGAAATCATTGTTTTATGCCTTGTCGATGAGCTTCGGGTGAGTAGGTCGCTATTGGTTACCATCCACCATGAATTAGTTACAAGATAGAGATCTTTTCATCATTTGACCACATAAAATGCTTAGAAAACTGTGTTTCTACGGAACCGATCCCACTATAAGCTCACACTTACCGACGCAATGATCTATCATAAGTACTATTGTCATTATTCTCGACTGTGTTTATTTTTTTTCAGTGAAAGGGGCCGCGTCAGTCGTGTATAATGAATGGCGCCAAATTTTAACGAGCATTAGGCAACCGTTCGGAACGCTAGGGTGACCATGAGGGTGTCATTGACCAGAACTAAGTATTTAGTTATGTATACTAAACTCTTAATAGAATTTAAATATGTAATCAAATCAATTATTATTGATTTGATTAAAACAATTTAGCGATTTGAAACCCCTTTAAATACATATATCAAATAGTGCGTGAATAAACTAGCGTTCCTGGTTTTAGTGCCCGGGTTTATTATTTGGGTTTTCTCATTAAACTTGTTCCCAGCAGAAGGTCGGATTAGTATTCAGGCAAAGTTAGGCAGGTCACCACCTATTATTACGTGGGATGAGATGGGACCTAAACATGAAAGTAAAACTGTTGAAAAGTGGGTGTATTACACCCCTAGAGGTGTGTTATTGCACACCCTACCCCTACTGGGGAAAATACAGGCGTGATATTATGTTATGATATATGAGGGTAGTTATTTTATGTGCACTGAATTCGTTGAAGATTTAACTATAAAAAAAATTTAAAAAAAAAGCTTTTTAATACTTATTATTTTTATTTTCGTGCATTGTCATCGGAACCAAATATGTTCAGCTCGATAGCTTCAGTGGAAGTGGGTAAAATATTGATTGCAAGTTGCAAGTTGCAAGTTAAATAAAAGCTTTTAATAAAACGTAAACAAATTCAGGACTTTCCTCGAAAAGCATATTGCATGGGCGTACGGGAGCTCTCTACTTTTATTATCCGACCGTTATTGACGAGATATGGGCCCCACTCTCAGACACACGTGTACGCCATCTGTCGTTGCGCATGCGTTCGTTAGTTCAAGTCAATTCTTTGTTCGATCGCGACACCTTGGAGTTCTACCAAAGATAACTACATATGTAGTACTTACCTATATTACAGCAACGATTTTTATAAACTACAGTGATTACTTTTATTATTGTAAACTGATTGATGATAGTACTTTACAAGAAATTGTAGGTATGCCGAGACATTACGTTAAAAAAAATTGATACATACACACCATTGATGTTGTTAATGACTAATAATGATCAGAATTAAAATATTTTATTTCGTTATAGTGGGTAATTTACCTACCTATATCAATTTAACAAAACATATTTTCATAAGGTTATAAAATTGAGCACGCTCAACGAGTGTCAAAAAAATAATAACTTAGGTACCTATACTTAGTTTCTAACTCAAAAAACAGAAAAAACGTTTCTAATACAAATTCATAATGTATGCAATTAAAATGGGGCTAAAAAGGGCTAAAGGCCCAAATAACAGACATATCTACTGTTTTTCTCCGGTTGTCGCTACCGAACCGAAAAACCTGACCTCTGAAAACCAATTTGGGGGAATAAAGCAACGGGAAATCCTTAACGAACGGAAAACCAATCCATATCATGTTTTAATAAATAGATCTTTTTTACTGGCCAACACTTTATTAACATAGAACATACAATAGCCTATAATTATAAGCGCTATTTTAATTTAAAACAGACTTGACAAGTTCCTAAATTGATTAACTGATCAGGTTTTACGAGTTCCTAAATTGTTGGCTAACAGAAGAAGCTATTCTACATACCTATAGTTGATACAAAAGTTTTTATGTTGAAATTGTAATACGTGGAAGTATGCCGCATGTCCTCGATACGAGTGTTTTATGGAAAAACAATTATCTCCTTAATACACACGTGAGCATCACAGATGCGACTATTCAAATTTATGAATGTACATAAATACTGATATCTACCTACAGCTACAATATATAATAAAATAACCACTATATTTCTATATCATCATCATCAGCATTATCACAACACTTTCTTTGTCCCACTGTTGGGCACGGGTCTCCTCTCAGAATGGGAGGGATTAGGCCTAAGTCCACCACGCTGGCCAAGCGCAGATTGGCAGACTTCACATGCCTTCGAGAACATTATGAAGAACTCTCAGGCATGCAGGTATCCTCACGATGTATCCTTCGCCGTTATAGCATGCGACATTTAATTTCTTAAATCGCACATAACTTAGTCATTGGTACGCACCAATGACTTTTGGCTGCTGGGGTTTGAACCCGGACCGTTCGAGTGAGAGGCGAGTTCGATAGCCACTGTCATCGCGTGGTTTAAGTAAGTACTTACTTACTCTGATCTTTCTGTTCCAATAGTATGTAAGTAATCTTACAGTGAATTTTGTCGTGATTTGTTGAAATTGCTTTTGAAAATAATAACGATTTGAGAAGAAATTCTTACTAGTGCTGAAGTTTTTGATCACGACCCACGATTGCTATCGTATTTACATAAAAATCTATAGCGGACTTGTGGTTGAGGAAACACTTAGGGAAACTTCGAAGAAGGGAAACTGCGTAGGTGGAGACACGACCTACGAGGTCCCAAAGTTCGTCCTATCGATCGACAGCCACGGTTGACCCGCGATGAACCCTCCCATCTTATCTTCGCTCCAGACCACGTAGCTCACGGAACACAGAGGCAAGAGTAGCTTCAGGTTCTAATACGTGATAAAGATAATATATTTATTTTCTCCTTGAAACGTGGGAACGTTCGTAGATACAAATTTTAAGTTTCTATTAAAATGCTGAGCAAAAATGAGTTATGGTGATAGTTTTGGAGAATACTTCCTATGTTTTATAATACTTGTTTTATTGTTTGGCGGGCAGACAAATCCAACGAATCAAAAATCGTAATACATAATTATCCATTTTCGAGACATCATCAAAACAGCCGTCTCATACGAAACGTATGAATAGAACGCAGACAAATCCAACAAATCTAAGATCATAAAAATCCGTCCAGCCGTTCTTGGCCAGCCGTGGGACTTGGGACGTCTATGGGTTGCAACTTACATAGGTACTTGCAAGAACAACGTCAAGGTTTCTTGATATTTATAAAATTCAATAATTTCCTCAAATTATCTTTACTGCGTGTTTTTCATTAATTTCACAGTATTTCTATGCAATAAATCGTTTGATTAACATTTCCTTGGCCTCAATGCTTTCTAAAAAAATGTTCTAGAATTTTAATTTGGTCTATCAAGTTAATTGTCTAATCATTTCTCGTCTAGCTAATCAATAAATAGTTACCAATCAATATGATCTCTCGCCTCTCTACCTCGGTCCTCGTGCGTGACACTTGAAAACTGTAACTGTATTGTTGGGTTATGCCCTAGTTTAGTATAGACCTTTGACTTTATACTGTATTTATATCTGGTTTGCAATGCATGTATTGATACGACAATAGTGCGCATAAAACTGGACGTTTTAGGGGAAATCTAAACTGGCGCCACCCAAGCTTTATTTAAAATTGAAAAGCTACATAAAGCTTTCTTCGACGGCAAATTACACCAACGAAACCACTAATCTAAATAAAGCTTTATACACAGTTCCATGCACCGACTAGACACCAATCAAGATTTAGATTTTATTGATAAATTAAAAATTTATCGATAGTAGAATGATCATAATAATATTTATCTATTATTGACAGAATTTGGTTATTTTTTACGAGAACCGTGCAAATTTCCGTGATAAATAGTAGTCTAGGTCACTCCAGACCGTACACTACATCTATAGGTGCAAAAAAAAATCACATTTATCCATCATTCCGTGGAGGAGGAGAAGAAGAACAAACCAGCACACACTTTCCCTTTTATACATGAGTACTTGTACTATTATTCTGTGACATGAGTAAGAATAAGAATTATTTATAGAAAGACCTGTAGAACTCTCGAGTCCTTAGTGGAACATAATGATGCAACACATGACAAGAATATCTATACATATAGGTGCTATTGTTTTATATTGAACAATATTATGGGTTGAGTTCCAATACAAAATTAGTTTATGGTAATATTATAATAGTAATTTAAATAAAAAAATATTGAAATTCATTTTTTTATCCCATCCCCCCCAAAACATCGAGATAAAAAGTGACGAGGTAAAAATCCTATATCCTAATCCAGGGTGTCAGCTACTTAAATACCAAATATTATCAAAATTGGTCTAGCCGTTTGAGCCTGATTAAGTTAACAAACATATAATTACACACACAAACTATTCTCTTAATAATATTAGTGTGATAAACTCAAGTATTATCCGTCGAAAACGTAGGTAGGTATCCAAAATTTAACTTTAGGTATATCTGCGGTGCAAAAAACTTTATGATTTTCCATAGGTTATTATTATTCTCATTATTACCCACAAAATAGTCTTCAAGGCTATTATTTCTATTTTATTTAAGTAACAATAATCGCATTTTGTACGATTTTGTCAAGCAAAGCACAAACACGAATTGAAAATAATGTTATTCGACATAATACTCGTATCTATCGTGATATTAAACCTTAACCAAATAAATAGTTTTCGTAATCAAGGTTGATATAAGTAAATTCCTTTTTTAAATATTCGTAAACAAAACCAAATTGAGCACGATGATTCTGCCACTGCTACATCAAATTGACTAACTTGTATTTTGCCTACTTGAAGACTGACTTACGGCCTCTATTCGCCCATCACCACAAAATAGATCAAGAGTCAATGACCTTACGGACTTTTATTACTTCCACGTCTGATGAGAATAGGGGCGGTGCGATGGAATGATGTATCGTACGGCTAAGCCATAATAATACGTCGAAGTAATGAGATTCAGGAATCGGAAATTATGCGGGTATTAACTATCCACGTCCGAGCGACTGGCGCGTTATTTGCTAAGTTTTATATAAATTAGTGACAATGGCACGAGTTAGTTCTAAGAAGCGCCAAGGTTGGTAATTCTGGGAAGTGAGGGCGTCGCTCACGGCTGGGCGAAGGTGCTGGCTGCGTGAGGCGTTTCTCCATGGACACCACACGATGCCATGCGACAATTTTAATACACGACAAGATACACGATTGTTCCTCACACTAAGATGTGATGACAGAATACGAAGAAAAGTTTATTATTAAGTTTTGGTGGACGTATGACTGCAACATTCATCATAGGGCCACGACCACTCTGACAAGAGTGTACGACAAACATCCATCCCCATACAAAGAGTGGAAATCTCCATTTATTCTAATATTACCGATAAAAGCCCTTGCGAAGTCTCTCCACCTCCGCCTTTTATCAAATTATTAAATTGTAAATATTGAAAAGAGTAACTATGAGTTTCTTGCCGTGATTTTTTTTGGTAGCATCAACTTAGTGAACCGGCGGTAGATAAAAAAAAGAATATTGGTTGCCTGTAAAGTCGGTATACGGGCGAAAGTTTTACGTGACAACGACTTTGAGTGGTAAAATAATTTTAATGTGAATATTCATTCGTATAGTAGTATCGTCTCGTATCGTATCGTCTCTCTCGCTCTTAGGCGGGCTAACCATGCCCGAGTGGAAGGGACGCGTGCCTCTCACTCGCTCTCATTGTGAGCGCATAACGTGAGCGGAGCGTAACGCAGTTTCTTGAAGTGTCACCCGGCAAACCAATTTATAAGACGTTGTCACGTCAAAATGTAATGACTTTCATTATGCGAATACAAATACCATCTAATGAAAAATAATTGAATCTGAATCTGTCCCATGGTACATAGTACTCCATAAGTATAAGATGAGTAGTAGTAAGTATAAAATAAGAAAGTATAAGATGAGTAGTGAACATGACAATGTGTGGCTCACAAGCGGGACTAACTGTCCTTCGAATCATGGAAGTGTTCATCGAATTTTTCTAACAGTCATAAGTAAATGCTCTTCAACGCCCTCTGAGTTTTTGTTTTCAAGTTGGTGTAAGTTTGCGAATCGTCCCGGCAAAATAGACGTGGTCGGTGCGACTGTTCTTGGCTCGTGGAAACAGATTGCGAGCGGCGCGGGGCCGCATGCACGGAGTTCGCGGCTTGAGCGCCGCTCTCCCCCAACCGGCCAGCCCCGCCGCGCCGACTGAGTTCAGTTTGGTTCAGTTAAGTCAGTCAGTCGACTTTCGTTCATGAACGAGGTGCTACGCTGCGGCGGCTCGCCTCGCCGAACTTTCACCTCTCGCGGCAATATCGTTATCTGTGATAAATACACCGACATTGAGTGAAATTGAATGTGCGTGTTCTTAGAAAACGTTTCTGCGACGGCACGCGGACGTCGGCCGCCGGCGACGTCGGTTTCTGCAAATTAATTTCTCCTGTGCACTGCTCGCCTTCCACGAATCTGCTTATAAAGAGTGTACTAAGAAGCCGCGAAGTGAAGCGGCAATAAAGTGGATTTGTCGAAATATCAGTAATTACCAGTGGAACTGTGTGTTTCCGTGTTTTTGTTGTATCAAGACGTTTACATTGGATCCCAATCAACCCTTCGCACCTCCAATGGTGGTCAAGCTACCGGGTAAGCATCTACTCACACATTTATTTTTATTATTAGAGTATTGCGAGTTATAACATTAACATTGCTCGAAGTCGACTTGACGCGTCGTTATAACGATCATGACAGCGGTGATCGTATAATGGAATAAACAGCTAGCTTACTTATGGCGCCAACCGATATCGATAAGGTCTTCGGGTCATCAACGAGACCAACGCATTGGACGTAACGCATATTTTTAAATAGCTGTAGTTTGACAACGTCGAATATTGTCGTCAGCACACGGAAAACGCTTTCTAAATCCGGCTAGAAGGACCAAAATATATTGAGCCAAGTATAATGTATTTGCATAATTTGATGGTGAAACAAACATTTGAAAACGTATTCAATGACATTATATTATGAACCTACTTACTTGAAATATTTTTTTTGCTAAATTCATATTAGTGTGTAATTATCCCCTGTGCTGGGTAATAACAAGCTATGTTGTGCCTATAGCTACATTATTGCAATACTCAGTTGAGCATTAACTATAGCAGTCTAATTAACTTCTTGATGCGTAAAACAAGCTCTCCAAATTGCGATACTTGCAATGTCGCTGATGACCTATTTCACGTGTTAATGGAATGTGTTCAAAACGAGGCAACTAGGACTAGTCTTAACTTAGATTTAAGTGTGATTGGACAGTGTAATACAATATTGGCAGATCCACTGTCAGACTCTGCAAGGAAAATTGTAAAATTGAATGCTAGATAAGTTTAAATCTCGTTTTTTACATAGATGCATGTAACCAGGGCGGCATGTTCGCTTTAGCGACAAAGCCCTTTAAATTGGATTAAAAAAAAAAAAAAAAAACTAATGTTGCTTAGCTTAGCTTCAACTCTTAGACGTCCCACTGTTGGGCACGAGTCCCCCCCACAGACAGCTACGGGAGGTCTAGGGCATACTCCAACACGGTGTTCCAATGCATATTGGTGTAGTTTTTAATGACCAACCTATCGTTGAATGTTCCCAAGCCACCCGAAGGTCTTCGACAAGACTTATCAATATTTTTTTACCATTGAAACATAACCAGGACCGACGGCTTAACGAGCCCTCCGAAGTAACTACGGTAGAGTAGAGCCCATGAAATTTTGCCCCTAGCGGTCACCCATCCAATCCACAATCCAACCGCGCCTCGAACTCGATCTTTTACGGTCAACGCGAGGCATTGGGCTACCAGCGCTACGAATAATTTTGTCTGCCTACTCATAATACTTTATATATATATGTATAGCTACGTGTGAACGCAATTGTCGCTTTACGATATGGAGCTGGCGATTGCATAGTTCGCAACCGCATAACAGCTGGCGTTACGAAATAATTGCACGATTTCATGATTGCTGGGATATCGAAGTGGTTACATAAACCTACGCCAAATAACTATGCAACTGCCAAGTAACTGTATTAAACTTGGGGTAGGAAGATGTTTACATACATTATTGGGTTGTAATTGATATTATTCGTGACTCAGACTAAATAGGAAGGTTTTTAGAATATGTAACTTAAACTTCTGACGAAAATACTGAAGTAAAAATTGGAATAATTGGGTATGTATAGTTTATTTGGGATTTAAAAAATACTTGCCTTTACAGTGGCACAGATAATATTTATCTATCCCCAGTCTTTGACCTTTAAGCTACGAACAATCTACTTAATAGTTAAGTGTGTACAAATATTCACTACTGAAATTTCTTTGGTGCAAAGATTCTGTAGCTACGGTGAGCGAGTATCAACCATGGAGATAAGTTCGTAAAGTACATTTTACCACCTGGCTACATAATTCGCGTTTATGAACAACCTATTTATAGGGAACTTTTAAAAGCGAGGTCAGTTATAGGACTTATAGGAAACTAAGCGTTAATGGCCGTTCTAGCTGTGTTAATGACACCGGTTCATTCGAAAACAATTAGCGCGCCAGCACGCGACGCGGGTTCCTCAGAACACGATAAATGTGATTGCTGGTTGCCGGTAATAGTTACAAACGAGATATTAATTTGTTTGTACTATCACGGTTCCAGGAGGCGCAAGACGCGCATCTTGCTCAGGAAAACCTGATTAACTAAATTGCTCTGTATTCCACGCAGCGCGATAGTTTAGCGCTGAACGAAATCCGCACGGAAGTAATGCGCTAGCGATCCCGTGGCGTCTCATATCAACGCTGAGGGTGCCGCTGGGTTTTAGTGGGTATTCTGATATCAGCGAGTCCCACATACCACCCACCTGTCCGACAACGTTATGGGTGGGATGCGTAATTGCATTTCCCAGCAATAAAAAAGGGGGATAGCTGCGCATGGGGTATCAGTGTGATGGACATAATACGCTTAGCGGATTAATGAGTGCTTACGACTGTAAACTCGCTCGCCCCGCAACAGACGATAGTTTAATTTCGCTGGCAAATTTTTAGCAGGCATGGTAACATAGGATTTTATAAAACGCACTAGTGCGTGGATCAATCCAGCTTCTCGAGAGAGAAGCTGAATTTCACTGCGATAGTCATTTTGTATATCCACATAAAGTGCGTGAGCTAGGACATACTCGTAGAATGGCGACTTAAATACATGATGGCTGATTTTGATTTGTGGTAGTCTCGGCTTATTAGAAACGGCATAGCGGACGCCTCATTTGAATCCCGCATTATGCCGGCGATTGTCCCCGGCTCTCACGATGCCACCGTCCCGCCGCCTACAACAATCGCACATTGTCTGATACCGGGAACATCAGAGGTAAATCGCCTACCGGGAACTGATACATTTGTTTATCCTCCAAGGAGACAATGACGTTTTTTTACACGCTATTTTAAGGCCCAGTCTATTGTTGGCGCTTATTGTTCTACGACCACTTCGCAGAATTTTATGTATCTGATAATTTTATTGTAATCCGCGGTAGTGGTGTTAGCCAATCAGCCAGTCATAATTACGCTATTGATTTTTCTATTGATATCGCCAATAAAGGATTAGCAACCCGATCGATAACTTACACTGCGTAAACAACCCTAAGCGAAAGCCATAAATGACCTAACGACCTAATGCGTTGTGTTCCTCATGGAACTTGAGGTAGTCTTTCATTGCGTCGAGGCTCTGCAAAACAACGATTAACAATACAATACAATACAATACAATTGGTGAGATACTGGTGTTCAGAAACCTGTCACCTAAACCTGAGGCATCAGCCTCAGCATTAGGTGACAGGAGTCCACAGATTCCTAATAACAAATCGATTAGAACTGTGGAAGCCGCTTATATCTTAACACTTCTTCAAATAACTAAGTAAACTTTGAATCTTATCTTGATTTAAAAAAAAATTTAAATCGTTGAATACTGATACACATGTGAAGCTTATAATTTATAACACGCATCATTTTTTCTCGAAGGTTATAAACTCATAGGATAACCGAAGTCAGAACAACAACTAGTCGGCCATTGCCACTTATTGCATACGCATTCCTCATTGCGCGCAGGTTGGTTCTCAGAAACCTGTATTATAATAGACGCCGCCAGTCTTTGGATGCTACCAGGTAAAGAGTATCTGAAAATGATGTTAGGATATTTGCAATGCTTCGTGCGCTTTATGTATTATAAACATTCTCCAAGAATTCAGACCTACATCCGCTCGCTGAGATTATTAGAAATGTAAGAGTTACCATAAATCTCGATGGGACATATCCAGATTAGAAATCTCTCAATGTTAGCTAATTTCCCGATATATGTACAGTGTTTTTTTTAGTTGTGGGGTAAGGGGAAATCTAAAAGTATAGAATACCTATACACATAAAATATGTCTTTTCGCTCGCGTGGCGTCCACTAGTGTTTTAATAGTTAAATAAACCCTTTTCTCTCTCTTTTTACACACTGTAATATAAGGATGGATAGAAGTGACATTTATTATGGTAGAACCTGGGATATGAGGGTCTCTGGACCAGAGACGATTTCTCTGGTGATGCTCGTGTCTATAGGGGGCGACATTGCAGCCAGTTAGACCATTACGTGGTTAATTTGCAAGTTCGTATAGTTGCTCCAAAATTGTTCGATGTTCTTGGAGGTTTAAACTCTAACTTTTTTATTTGGATGTAAAATGTTAAAAACCATCCCAAATATTATAACAATTATTTTAAACACATTCCATACCATCATACAAAAATTCTGTGTCCCGAACGATTCGGAGCTCATGGCGATCCTGAGAAAGGCAAAACGGCGCTGTTCGTAGTAAATTGCACATTTAATGAAGCTTGGAAACCGGATTCTATTAACATTCTTCGGTTTTCCTCTGAACACTGGAGGATAACGCGGTAACATTCGGTTGAGTTCAGATAACTATATGATATGATACGAAATAAATAGTGACCACTGTTAAATAAAATAACAAATTATCTCTTAGCTTAGACAATCAAGTACAGGTTGCCTCCGTTCGCTCAGTATCTTTGTTGTCCGATTGTTCTACCCTTACGCTTTTAAATCGTATACGTAAGGAATCAAATATCGAATGATGATGGTGAGGTAAAGCAGTCGAGAATACTTAATTTTTTTTATACTAAATAAAATGGTACTTTGACGAGCCAGCGTAGGTCCCCGAGATCAGTAATATTAGAGACCCCTACTATAAGGTCTACAAATGCCTTGAAACCTTGAAACCGCCAGCGCAGAACTAAATAATAAAATGGAATATTATGAAAAAGAGAGACATTCGCAACAAGAAATAACTACTAGGAAAATGTGCGTTGGATCGAAACATCGGAACAAGGTGGGTCGGCGCGGGCGCAGGTATGCGTGTTCTCGGAACGCGCCGCGCGTTTTTGTTCCTTTTTCGATTCGAGTTTACCGAGAATCGAATGGCCCGGTGGCGGGGCTACTCGGAACGCGTAATTAATCCTTGGAAGCCTCCGACCCGAGGGTTGTTATGAGAAATCACCGGCATTAAGGCTATATGTATTTTTTTTTTTCATCTTTTCGCATTGTATTTTGAAAATTGCGCCCGGTTATTGTTCGCAGAAGGACCGGGTTATTTTGCACAGCTGTTAAATTTTATATACTGTTCGCCTTTGACCTCCGCTCCGGCTCTTAGAAGCTATAAATATATATAATAATGTAGGTATATTGTTTCTAAGAAACGAATTGTATTTTAATAACCACTCTTACATGTACACTTAGATGATGGAGTTGAGCTGATACGTTTTTGTGTGGTGAGGCTCGATTTTGCTATAAGAATTCATTAGCATCCCATACACAAAATGTATAATAAAATATCTATGCGATGTATTGTATGAAATTATATGATGTGGAAAGTGAAAAGGTTGCGAAAAATATCAATTAAAGGTTAAGTACGAACGAGCGTTGCTTATTGCATAAAATTGTAGTAAATAACTATACGTACGTAGGGACAATGCATCATATTCTTTAATTCGATATTTCTGATTCTATCTTTTATCGATATGATTCATAATAGTACGACATTTTTATGAATCATTTTTGTTTATATTATCGTCATATTTCATTTGTTTGATTTCTGGTTAGTGTTGTAATTAATTATCATCCACGTGTAATATTTCTATTGGCCTAAATTTTTTGTGTTGTGTGACTAGAGAGTAGATAAAATTAATGAAATAACATTGTACGGTGTACCTATCCTATATGAGTTATCTTACACTGCTGTAATGTTTTAGAATAACATAGTGAGGAAACCGAACGATTTCGTGTAAGAGATTTTTTTTTGCTAGCCCGTAGTTAGACCTGGGTATTTAAACTTCACTTCATCCTCTTCAGTCAGATCAGACCTCAATAAAATTGGAGGATTGGAAATACAATATAGAATGCTGAATATGATCTATATATAAAGTTATAAGAATAAATATCTTATATGTGCAAAAACTTTCGACCCCTTTTTACGAAGTCTGTGATTATAGAGATACAATAATAGAGATACCTTTATTTTTAAAATTATAGTCGATTTTCGACCACTCGTAGACCACTAGTTAGAATAGATAGGTATGTAAATAAACAGTCGAATGGATTTCAATTGAGTAATTGTCCAATTGAAAGTGCAGCAGGTAACAGCCAATTGCCTATAGTTAGGTATAGCTTGAATTGCCGGTGTGGATGCATTAACTGGATTGGAATTTCCAATACTGCATGAAATTCCTCGTACCGGTGCGGCATTACGTAACTAATAACTACATAGTATAGCCAGTTATAGCCCACAGAGAGTTAGATTTATGTCTGTGGCATGGCCATACATAACAGTTTTGTAATAATAATATTTTTTGATGATGTTGTATATAAACTGCATGTCGCGTTGTTCAGTGAACCTGAGCTATGTGTAAGTACGAGCGCGGGTTCAATCTCAGGCCTGCTACATATTTTTTATATTTATTTTTGATTTAGAATAAAAAATTCGCTTTATTTTCTCTATGTCCACCTGCTTATGAAAGGTTCGGCCGCAACCTCGCAACTCGCAACGCAACACAAGCACAATATAGAAATAGAACATAACTACGTAAGTTTCACCTCCTAAGGTATCTTCTAAACCCGTAGTCGCTGGCTGTTCATCTCTATCACCTCTGTTTTATACTTCGATGTAAAAATACGAGAAGACATTTTTATACCCTAGTCATTTTTCGTTTGTTTGTTTGTATTCAATGTCTCACGTTCCTATTGTATAAACAGAGTGACTATATATCGACGATATATTTAAGAGGACGCAAAAGTAGTAGTAGGAAAGTAGTAGGAAGGTCTTTTCAGAAATAAGTACACGCTTCTGCTGAGCCAGCCGACTAGATCACTCCCGGATGTTAAATTTAAAAAAAAACATTGCTCACCACATTTGCTCTCCCAGCGTGGCACTAGAACGTGCATTCCAAAAAAAAATTGGATTCGCGAAATCACAATCCCGAATCCCGACGAGACTCAGCTTGACCATCCCAGAGCCGCCTCACAAACAAAAAGGCAAAAGCTTCCCGGAACCAATGGAACTACTGCGAACCCAGTTTCGTCTAACGAACCGATTGAAATACTGCTTTGATCTGGCTGTATACTCGTTAAACCAAATTGGACCGTGTTGTATGGATATTGGGTTGACTTTTCGGCAGTAGCGCGGAAACTAATTTGTCGATCGGAAAGTTTCCCTACATTTTTTTCTAATTGGAAAACCTTGACGTGGCCTTTGGATGCGTAACCAAATCTTTATTAAGAAGAGGAAAGAGATCATTGTGATTCGGAATAATTCGGATTTATGAACGTTACATAAAAGTTATTCTAATAAGTTATGATTTATTGATCAGGCCTTTTGCATTTTACGGATACTTTAGATATTTGTATGTGAATTTCATAACGAGTTAATTGTAGGCTTACGAAAAGTAAAAATTAAACTTAAACACAGCGAATGAAATCGGTTACACACATTCTATCGCCGCGGCGAAATTATATTTCGAATGGTAGGTACGGTACGGACCACTCGTTCGATAACTACTCGTAAGTCACGCGAGTGAATTTCAAAAATAGAGACAACATGAAATTCGTTGAGGCTTTAGCGATTTTCATATGCCAGTGTGATTCAAAAATACAGCCCTAGTTGCGTTTATGATGCCTTACATAAAAAAAAACAAGCTATTACGGACGAAGATAGTCATAGAAATAAGATCACCTGCCAGAGACGGCCATTCGGTCTGGCGGGACTCTTGGCGTTATAGCGTCATCGAGTAGGTATAGTATAGACGAAACATGAATAATACATGTATCGGCTGATAGATAACAAGTCACATGTCGGGGCGTAGAAGACTTACGTACGCCAAGCCGCTAAATATGTGCCTACATTGTATGGTAAGTACTACACTGCTCACTTGCCAAGTGCAAATGCAAGTTTTTTGTAACCGTAAAACGAAACGTTTCAATGGAGGAAATTCGTTATCCGATAACCCGTTCAACGAGTTCACAGCTTTACAGTAAGAAATCCCTTTCACTGGTGAGAGAATGCGTCTCGGATAAAAATAGTTTCAAGGAGGAACAGATTACAACAATCTTATTAATCGGCGGCGTTCCCTAAATCTTAGTCTAGCACACGTAGTTATAACGGAATGGCACGCGTTTATTTTAAAAATCGAAACGACTACGGGTCGTCGTTCCGAGAAACGGCGCAACGTTGAACAAGCAACCAACCGGTCGACAAGGTTCTCGGAACGCGCGAAGGTTGCTCAGCTAAACTCTGCATTGAATCGGAACGTTTATACTTTATTATTGCCAAAGTCTTTATGCGTTTTCTGTAAGTAGGCGCGAGGCTACACGTAGATAAAATACCATGGAGAATACAAACTCGACGCAAAACTTGTACTGTGATGGGGGACAGCCTTTAACTCTGTGTGGGACAGAATGCTTTTGTAAGCATTTGTCGTATCCTAGTATAGGTAAATATCTCGAAAGTGCCTTGTGCTTACTTGCGATCATAAGGAAATTCCTCGAACGCCGTGCACATTGAGGTCTGATGAAATCTAAAGCGATCGCATGCGCAAGCGCATTTTCGATGTCAGAGGCCACGGTACTCGTAGATTAAAATGGCTGTCTAATATTATGTCTTGCTACGGTGACTAACTTGCTACGAATGTGAGGTCCTGAAATGGCTATACCACTAATAACGCCCGCGCAAGCGCACACCGCCGCGCAAATTGGAAGACCCACGCATTTTCAATAACATCTGCGACGAAAATAGTTGCGTTTCTGTATTTATAAACGAATGTAGTGCGCTTCTGAGAAGTGGCTCGCAACCGCAGCTGACGTGTGGGTGAGAGGAATCGGCCACTGTCACAGGCCCGCTATAGATATTAGTGTGACGAAAACATGTTTCTCGTCTAAAAGTAACTACATAAAAAAGTAAATAATTTACCTACGGTAATGGTTGATCCCAAATAATTTGAACCATAGTTACCTAGTAATATTTCAAATGTTTAATATCGGAAGAAAAAAATAAAAGCTGTGAAAGTAATAAAGTAAAAGGATATTATTCTCTGTTGTAATTGTACTTTCAAATTGGAAGTGTGATGCTTCAGTGTCACAAAGGAAAGTCATTTCCTCGCTGTTTACAGTGTTTCCGGCACCCACCATTTGTGAAACACTCATTTTTGTGCACATTTAAGAAGTTTATGAATGGTCGCTATGTTTAGCCCAATAAAGTCTTTATTTATTTTAGTCAAACAACAAATAATCACGCCTGCTTGTTGGGGTAGGGGTAGGTAAGAGCTGTGTAATACACCGACTTTACACCAGTCATGTTAAGGTCCGATGTTATATGCAGTGAGCCTACTGCTTTACACCACAATTCTAGATACCGAGCTACTACTGAAAATTTCAAGTTAGAAAAACCCAATAATACCTTGCCCAATCCGGCGATCGAACTCTGGACCTAAGACAGAAAGAACCCAACAAGGAGAGTGGAAGTATACTAGCAACTTTCTGCGTAGCGTAGGTATCTATATCGTTTAGGTGGGTTAAGTGAAAGCCTTTGAAAGATGAGTAGTTTCCTGGCAAATAATTCATTGATTTTTTTAAATTCTCAAATACCACATACCTAAGTATCTACCAATACTTAAAAGTACCCTTTCTCTGCTACAACTTCAATAGTTATGCTTAAATAGTGGCTTAAGCCCGTTTCAAAATACCTGGCGCGTGCCGTTAACATCAAAGAAAGCCGTCGTGTTAACAAACGACGACGCCGCCCGACGCTGATACACCGACAACACATATTTCACAGATGGTAATGCCAGGTGCTCCACTTTTGAATCGCTCGCCGCCCGACGAGCGAAAAACTTACGAGTCAAATCTAAATCGACTGGTGCAATTCCGTATTTTTGAGTTACTAGAATGCCACGACTGGTTCTAAATACTGTCGGCAACCCACAACCCGTTCTTTGTCCCACTGTTGGGAACGGGTCTCCTCTCATGATGGGAGACTTACTTATAACTATATAATTATAAAGACTAACATAACTTAAGTTTTGTAATAAAACAACAAGACTTTCAAATGAATATTTATATTTATTCTTTTTTTGTGTATATTTGAATATTTCGCTAAAGAAGTTTCACTTCTGACATGTGTACTTTGTACGCACGCACTTTTTTATCTATTAAATCGCACATAACTAAATAGTCATAGGTGCGAGCCGCTTGGCTTTGAACCCGCACTGCTCGACTGAGAGGTGAGTTCCACAGCCACTGGGCGTCACCATATATCTACACTTGTATTTATTTGCATTCATTTCCAGACCAATTTCTTTGCTTTTATCCTTAAAAGTTGTAAAAAGTAAAACCATAACTTGTTTTTTAAAAGTCTCAAATGACACTTCTCCACGCCACGAAAATTAAAAGATTCGAGCTTGTACTAAGTATAGTATAGCCGAGTAGTAGGCGGTTGTGTATATTGTCGACTTGTAAATTTAACAGGATGTTATGAATTACAAGGATTCAATATCGAGTCTATCGACTGAGATACGACGGCGACGGTTCTCGGTACGGACTCTAATAAATTCAGATGTTCCGCGAATAATTACATCAGTTTGAAATTAAAACGAACTTGCAAAAACTTTAAACCTTGTTTTATAGTGCACTGCAAATGGTGTTCCGCGAACGATGGCTATAACCGTAAAACATTTGTTGGCCGCCCGATAACTTCGTAATTAGTTTGAGGAATCGAGATAAAGTGCTATCATCCATGTGATGTTGCGGTACGGTATGTAAGGTTAATTTTCAGAAAACACATTCAATTTGACATTGAGTTATAATCTTACTGTGAATAAATGAATCATTTATTGAATAAATCAATAAATGATCTGAATGTATGTATGCATTGCAGTCGCAATACAAATACATAAAAAGAAAGGGCAAAATTATCAACAGGATAGCACTTACATCAAAAGAATTAGGATAAAGATAAATTTAGAATTAGATAAATAATAAGATTAATATAAAATCATGCCTTATCCAACACCAAATAGATTGCCAGGAACTCGTTGGGGCTAATCAGAAATCGTTTTGAACTTTTAGTGGGAAGCAACGAGTACTTTTTTTTTAACGAGTACGACGAATTTGTAACAGTAATGTAGAGTAATTAATGAATATTAGTAAATATTATCAGTTGGTACTAGAGGAAACAATCCCGGGATCCCGAGCCATTTTCAATCCCGGTAATTGTATTGTCGATTGCACTTTGGCTTATCTCGGGATTTTCGGGATTGCTACAATCGGGTCTAGTTTGCATTCCGCAATAGGTTGTGTTGACTTATCGTGACTATAGGATTTACATTATGTCAGTAAGGAATAACAATCACAAATCACTGAGGCTAATAGATAAATGACAGCTGGAAATTAATAAAACCCTAATATCCTGAAGTACAAAATGACTTGAGTTCGGTTAATAGCACCAGGCGTGAAATGGGCCTGTTCGAAATTCCATTTAGAAATTGGCTTACAAATATCTAGTTATTATCCGTTCTTCCGACAAGTGAGCGAGCGTTCTCAGCTGATGATAATCTCGATAATTAATTGAGAAGCAGCAAGATGCTTTGATATTTCTGCGTTTCTCTTTCCGAAATTGTAGTTTTTTTTAATATTTTTATGTCTTTAAAAGCTAAAGCTTTAGCTTTTTTTGACCCAATTAGTTTCCTACTCCCAGGATAGTCCCGGGATTACGCTAAAAATCCCGAATCAGAATTGATTATTACCTATCTATTCAGAATTCGTAACACCAGCATGCCCAGGATGTTTGTAAATGCCGTGGACGGGCAATGTTTATAAACTGTTATTCACTGCTAATTGCCTTCGCAAAACTGACCGTTACCTACTCATAAGTTGGGATATCAATAGCTAACGGATACTTTACTGTTATTATGGATTTGTTCGGTGCTCCAATCGTAAATATAGCATACGTACCTACTGTTAAAACCGCTACAGCTACCTACTGTTTAAAGCGCTACCTGAGTAAAACATTTGTATGATAGAGACATGACATACTTTATTTTACTAGGCCATATTGTTTTACTGGATAGAAGATAAAAGTAACATGTAATCATTAATGTAATAAGAATTCTTCTACCACAGACTACACTATACTAAGGCTTTTAAAATAATTTATACAATAAGTATATTAATAATTTAAATGAGATACCCTGTCTCCCTCCTCTATGCTTATACTTAATATGAATACTAGGGTTGACTTGTTCTTCAGTAACGCAAAAAATTCTGTACTCTTTAAAGCATATTTTTATATAGAGTACACAGAGACTCAATCCTATTTGAAAAAAAACTTAAAAAAAAGGTTTTATTTGAATGTACTAAATAAATATAGGAAAATATGTTCTGAATTAAATACATATATGAATATAAAATAAAATAAAATAAAAAAAGCCTTTTATTTCCAGTAGTTTTACATATTTTCTTAAAAATCTTATGTATGTGTTAGTTTTGTTTAATTTATTCTATGTTATTTATTTGTCTCTTACTAAATTTTTTTTTGTTATTCCAAATATATGAATATAAATAGTTAATGTATGATATTATACAAAATCTTGTTGCTAACATACTAACATTGCAAAAGGTATTAAAAATAGCTTAGGTATGTATTCGACTCTACCTTAATCTACCTATTGTTCCTATGAATCTTCTACGTCAACAGCCTAAAAATCATTACTAAGTATGTGTTTAACTGTATACTATATTTCCAGGTAAACCTAAAAATATCCAGTATATCTGATCTGGACATGAACACAGAATATGACGAAATTAGTCGGGGAGTTATATTTAACACAGCAAGGTCATTTCACTATAAATAAAACAAAGAACTGAGGCTAACCTTAGCCCTGTATGAGTCAGTTATAATATAACCTAACCCAAGCTTTGTTTAAACTTGGAACTAGTAATTTATTTTTAAGGAACTAACGATTTCATTTTATACTATGACGCGAATATATTTTATTTTACCTTTATTCAACGCAAGATCACAAGAACAATGGCAGATTATAAATAAACGTAAATATTTAGGAATTAGTTTAACCAAGTATTAAATGGTCGGTTAATCTCATTATGTATTAATATTACCTTATTACTTAGAAAAATTGACATTTCTATGTGGACTATTTTAGTGATCGCAAGCGTGACAGCCTGAGAGCAAGGCAAGGCTAGTGATCCAGGGTCCTGTGGGAAACTTAAACCCCGAGCTTAGCTCGGAACTGGCAATAGGGCAACCACCATTTTCATGGCAAACTAAAAGGGGAAGAGTGTAATCATCTCTGCCCTCTCGGTGATTTACAGGCGTGATATTATGTAATTTTCCGTGTAAAATATAAATATTGGTTGGGCTTCGTGATAGTGCAGCAGTTCTGACTTTATTATTAAACAGCATCAAGTTGGTGACTTTCTCTGACTGGGAACTACATGTATACGTAAGTAAAGATCCATTCGCAGTGTTGCAATGCAAGCAAATTTATTTTACAATCTGCAGGGAGTACAACTTTGTAATGCTTTCAACACTTATCTTTTAAATGGCGTCGTTTATTGTATCCACAGTCGTATCGTCACGTGACCTTTAAAGTACAACTTTTTGTATACACATACTTTAACATGTAGTCCATCAGAGGAAATTATGTTTCATTTATTTGAGTTTTAAAAAAAAACATTGGTAGGTAGTAGACAATACCTACCTTCTAGTTAAGTATTGTCATCGGTCCTTAATTTTTTTTAATTGTGCCACTTCCTAAACCATTCTTTGTCCCAATGTTTTCCCGGGTCTCCTTTCAGAATGGGAGTGGGTTAGGTCCTTTTTTTTTGTATCGGCTGGAAATCTGCAAAAGATACCCAGCTTCATGGCCTCAGCATGAGATTGTTACTCACTAAAACCCCTTCATCAACCATTCTGGAAGACTCCGGGATCTCCAGATTAAAAAAGAAAGAAAAAGCCCGACTGCAAAAATGGAGTAATGGATAACTTGGACTGGGCGGGAAAATTAGCAAGAAAATGATTGTTCACCAACTTTAAATCTTTTTACGTCCTAGTTATTTAAAATGAAAAGTGATAAAAATAACCTTTACTTTATAAATACATACCTATTCAACGATACGTAATTTAAGTCTGAAGTTACCCTACTTGATAATTAGTTTGTCGTTTTTTTTTTGTTTTCATTTTGACAATATATTTAAGGTGTCTGGTTGTCGCTGTGATTCTGTTCTGGTTCTGTCATATCTTCAGTGACACTCGCACGGTACGCTTGTACGTTGTACGTTGTACATTGTGTGTACGCTGTTTGTTCTAGAACGCCGTGGTACAAACATATATATAGATATAAATACATAGTCTGATAAACACAATAAGTGCACTTCCTCGCCGCGGCCGTGCAGTCGGGTTATAAACAAACAACCGTCTCGTCGTGATCGTGTCGTGTCGGCTATTACGGTACGTTATGCACCAACGAATTAGTATTCATTTTCACTAGCAAACTAACCTTTTACGAAATAATGTATTGCATAAAGATTTAATTTAATCCAATTTTACGATCAATCTGTAGTTGAATTTTTAGTCTTGCTTGACAAAGTTTATAAACAGTTCAGAGAAAAACCATTGTGTCGTGTAAACAGTGGAAATGCATGCTAATGGATTCAAGGCAGCGATAAGTGTGTGATTTGCATTGGTAAAATTATTCATCAATTTCCGTGTAATAAATTAAGACGCAGTCGCACAAAGCCACATTCTCGATACATAGAACACTTTTCAATAGAAACAGTCCAATCGTAAGAAAAAAAGATAGATTTCCCTTTACACCTCCGAATCCACGGCAACGAACCTATTCCTGGAATGATATAGTCTCAACAGTAACAAGAAAATGTCTTAGTAACAATACAAAGTTCGAGACAATGTTGGCGTACTTCCTTTTATGAATCAAGATAAAGTGTTGTGTTACGCCATATTGTAATGCCGTACATGGTCCAAGTCTACATCGGGCAGGAGGCCAGCGTAGCTGTTATAAATTTTATGTACGATCACTGGTCACTGGAAGCCGTAAAACTTTAATTTGAACGCAACATAAAACTTTAAGCAGTCATGTTCAAAATCCATCCACGAATCCTATAATCAAGCTCATTGAGATACGATCATATCTCTTGTCCTAATTCTCATTTTTTATATTAATTTCGAACGCGAAAATAAGTAGTAAGTATTATATTTCCGGAGCGCAGATTGATCAGGAGCTATTTGATTGTAGTTAATTTATTTATCGTTTTTTTATTAAACTAGCTTTATTAAAGCTTATTTTAGCTTTATTAAACTAGCTAGCCCCACGGCTCCGCCCGCGTCATATCGTACTTACAGGATTACTTCTACCATCGAGGGATGTTTTAAAAAATAATAAGTACATAGCCTTTATCAACGACATTCAAGCTACACCAAAGATTACCACTAATAAAAATCTAGCTTCACCCACATTCCGGCGATCATAATCAGAGATAGCTATCAATCGATAGATTTAATATTGTATATTATAAGTTTACTAATTTATGTCGCGATCGTTAATCGTGCAATTTTTTAGGGAAAAAAAATTCCTATGTCCACTCTCCAGACCCTACCTAAAAATTATCTCGCTTCATCATTCCGATGAGGCAGAGATGGACAAACCAACAAACACACTTTCCTATTTATATATTAGTTAGGATTTTTATGGCTGTTATTTTATACATTTAATTCTTACGGTTTTTATTTTCTACTTCTAATTTCTGGTTTTAGGTTCTTTCTTCAATAATATTACATTTTAGATCACGCATTTGAAACGTTGTTTGTTCTCGTCCGGTTCCAATACCTAAAGCTTATTTACTTACGCTTCCATTTTCTCAGAAGCACTCATTATGCCGTGGAAACTACCTATCAGGCTTACGACGCTTCAGGCTTATTAAAAGTAATTTTAATTTCAAAGATTTGACAATGAATACGGAACTTTCAATTAGATATTTCAATAAGAAAAACATCTAGGTATATCATAGATTTATTACTCTAGTACAATGTCTAGTACTATAATAAAACTGTATATTAACGGCTTTAAATATACATAGTTAGTTAATGAAAACCTTATGACGGATTTTGACCAAATTAATTGGTAACATATATATCAATGAAATTAATACATATATTTTGACAGGCGGTATAATATTTTTGGCGTTCCTGGAAAATTAGTTACGTTTGTTAAGTTTGTTTGAATATATTTAAAATTTCAGAATTGCTTCGTATTTGCAACAAATGTTTACAGCTGAATGAATAAAAATATAGGATTGCTATGTAGGTATAGTTCAGGAAATGAATCGCTTTTAAATTAATGTCTGCCCATCTTCTCGAAACCTCTCAGGATTATGGAGCAGATACTAAAGAAAATAGAGTGTATAAATGTGATAATCTGCACCTTTTGTTTCGGGTGCATGGATCAGATAACATAGTTACATTGCCTCAAAAATCAAAAATTCAAGAATTAAAAAAAAAAATCACTTCACAATGCGACAAACCATTTTTGTATTTTTTCCATGACTTCAAAGAATGATCTGTGACAAATTCTAATGATTGTCACGAACAGGAAACGACCCGATAGCACTCGTACGGCAACCATTGTATTATTTAGGACACTTTCCAGTTCCGACTCAGCGGACTTAGAAGACACTATCGGAACGAATTCCGCGTATCTGTTTGTTTTCGAGACACCCTCCGTTAAATAAAGACTAAGTACTAAGAACATAATTGTATTTGCTGTGAAAATGAATGAAGTGTGTCGAGTTCTGGGAACGAATGTCGGCCTCCTAAAAAGTTCCGTAAACGCCGCTTTATGAGTTTATCGACGAACGAAACGTCGAAGTACCACGTCATTCCTGACCGCTCGCAAAATTGTTCTTGGCTGAATTGGCTGAGATTGCGATAGAATTGAGTTTCGAAACCTTTAATCAAATATTGAGCAGTTAGTTAGTTAGCTTAGTTTAATATCAGGAAATATGACGGCCATAAATTAGACCCACGAACGTTATATATATACAGTTATAGCAAAGGCAATACAAAAGAATAATACGAATGATTGTTGTTGGATCGAGGGTTTATTTATAGTAATAATGGGAATGAAACCCATGAACGCGAGCAGCTGCGCGTCAAGTGTGTGACGTGACGGTTGGCGGGTCGGCGGCAGATGGCGATGGCTGTGATGTGAAAGCATCGCTGCGCAGATCGCAGGTAGGGGATTCCGAGAACGCCAAATATAATCGCACTACGGGGAACTCACTCTCTGTCCATAGAGCTACGCTTACGAGCATTCGATTCGATAGCCATGCATGCATACGTGAAACTAAATGGGAATATTGAGCACCTGCGTTGCCGTGGGGACATAAAATTCCAAATTTGGAAATCCTGATTTCGAAACTTGACATAATATTCATAAGTTTTTTTTTTCATCGAACCGAAATATGCTCGATGAATTCGAACGGTTTTGCGAACTTCTTCGTCGGCGTCACGTGCCGTTTCAACTTCCGCGTCGTTTGTCGTTTTGCGACACCTCGTTGGTTATCAGTTAAGGTGTTATGGTCATTATCCATAGTAAATATTAACTCAAACCCTTTTTTTATAAAGACCTGTTTGTTGTCTAGGTAGGTATTTAAGTTTTCTGTTTCAATTCCGTTATGGGTTGGTTGGACAATAACTGTAGACACTGTATGTAGAAATAATCGATAAAATGTAAAGGTTTCAAATATTGTTCCGAACAGTTCCGCTCAACCAGAGATCTTATTTATACCTTCATTGCCTTTTTTATGGATAGCAAACGAGCTTATAGCATCTTCTGCCGCCCACGACAAAATGTGACAAGACTTACATAATTACTTATATAAAATTACAAAATTAAGTATTGTTTCAACGAAACGCCTTCGCGCCTGCATGACTACTAGTAAGTACCAGCACAGTATAATTATAGGTACCTAGGCAAAGTGGCTTTAGTAACGGGGTCACCATAAAAGGTATATGGTATCATTAGGTATCTTACGTACTTACTAGTACTTAGGATATAATATTATACTGTCTAGTCTTTTAGTATGTAGTCCAATACAGGTATACATTCTTATTTAATTATATTCCATATAGCGGTGACAGCCCAGTGACTGACTATTGAACTCTCCTCTCACTCGAACGGTCCGGGTTCAAACCCAAGCGCACCAATCCGCACTTGGCCAGCTTGGTGGACTAAGGCCTTATCCCTCCCATTCTGTGAGGAGACCCGTGCCCAACAATGGGACAAAGATAGGGTTGTGGCTGATTTTCCGCATATTTATTTAATCTTGAAGCAAGCACTTTCACTTTATAAAATAAGTAGATAACAATAAATAAAAGTTTAATGGCCAAAAATAAAAACAGTTATTCATAACTATTAATTTTCACTTAACTAAATTTAGGTAATGAAATAATAGTGTACATAGTATGAAATAGAAACCACAAATGAAGATAGCAAATAGTGAGATAAAGATAATTATCATCGGTAGGTGAATGAATTCTCGGAAGTTGTGAATGTTCGAGTTTTGTATGGACGAGCCAAGCGAGTCTTGCGTTGCCCTCCGATCCTCTCTTCCCCCTCAGTCTGTCCTCTGCGTCAGGCGTCTGCCTGCTGCTACTCAGTCAGTCAGTGAGTATTGTGCGATGCGTTAACGAGGCTGTGTGTAGTGTAGAAAAATAAGTAACACGCATAGCACCGCCGTAGCGTGTGTTCGTCTCGGAGTGTACAATCTGTAAATCGAATTTAGTGAATGTGGCGCTGACGCTTTTATGTTGCTCATCTTCTAGAAATAATTCAAATGTTTGTCTTTGGTTTGTTTGCAACTTCAGAAAAGGTTACAACACTAGCGGAACGTAGATAAAGAAAGAAAAAGTAGTAGTGTATTTGACAGTTTGACAGGAGAAGAGAACATTTTTGTTTTGTGGAATTGAAAACATTCTTTCTTAATTTTTCTTCATTTAACTTCTAAACCATAGCTTAATTAATACATATACGGTATGTTATAAACTGTTACTAAAGTTTTATAGTAGTGACATTGAAAATGGATTAAAACACTCTGTGAAGTTTTTTGATTATTGACTAAACGTGGCCTCCAACGACGAGGTGGGTGGATCAAACGACAGTCCACCGAGCACACAAATGTGCTTGATAGAAAGGCGAGAAGCGACAATTTGTCCTATAGACATGACTCTAGCTGCGAGGTTATATCCACAAAGTGAGTTTACATTAATACAATTGGTATTCTTAGTAAGTACCTATTTGCCTATCTACACCTTTATATAAAATAGAAAAATTATACGCAGACATAGCTATACATAGCCTTAAAAATTCTTGATGTGTAGTAAATTAACTATATTATATCTGGTTTGTTTTGGAAAGTTTTTGTGCTGACTCAAATGAATCTCATTCAGTAAGATTCAATTCCTTTTTTTTGCTACCCAACCACACAAAATTATGTGCACAACCTATTATTAATCAGTAACCTTATTAATTCGACTGTAACTTGTTTTTGGAATCAATTATTTAGACATGGGCATAGCAATAGTTAAACTTAAATTAAAAAATCTTACAATAAGTACATAAGCCATTTTTAACACACTTTTATTTAAATATTAAATTATCTTAACTAGCCCTAGTAACCATTCAACATTAAAATGTTATTGGTATAAAACTTGTGTATGCAAATAGAGCTGATTGCGCAGCTCCTAAATATAGTGTGATAAGCATGTATAACCATTGATAAGGGCCTGTACAGTAAGGCTTGTTTAAAATAGTGTATTCCATCAGAGACACTCAACATGGCAATATCTCTGAAGTAGAAAACTGCTTAGTTACTTACCAAGCAAGCATTTAAGGATTACAATAACTAAAATGTTTGTGCAAAATGTGAAATTTAAACAAAAGTTAATCTTTACACTGGGAAGAAATGCAGAAACATACAGCCTTACAAATAAAACTTGTTTTATACTGAATTTATACCACTCTTACATGCACATATACTCTGTATGTCTTCAGATATTGGTTGAGAATAATTCCTTACAAATAAACCTAGTATAACTTTAATGGAAATATTCTTATGTTATGTCAATTTGGCACTGCACTTCATATGGGAAACCATTGCTCAGTGTGGGAAACTTTGAAATGTTGAGTATTTCAGCCAATTGATATGTCATCATTGTCAATATTTATTCTTTTTTATATCAAATATAATTGGGGAATTTTTTTACCGTACTTCCAAAACAGTACTTTGCTTTTTTTTAAACCAATATTTTAATCTAAAATAAAATAATCAAAAGAACGACTACTCAAGAAAACTTTATAGACCTCTTATTAAAATAAATATTTTACTATGTTTTATAAGTACAAAATTGTGATATTTTTGCTCTTATTCGAGTTAAACTAGGGTCAGGGTGAGAATATTCTCAGAATAACGTTTTCAAGGTTTATTTGTTGACATTTTTGATACCTTTATTTTATTTGATGTTTAGTTATTCCCTGGAATATGTTATGTTATTCCCTGTTTAACTTTATACCACATTTATTTGTAAGGCTGTTCGAATTTAAATAATATGTAAAATCTAGTTTGTGGACAAGTCTTTTATATTCCTCTATTATTTCTTATGTATATTATTCATTATATATTTTGTATGTATATATACACACATGCTTATTATTATGTATATTAAACTTTATACATAATATTATTATGGATAATGTTTGCCTTTTTCCTTCACTCTGTACACCTATTCTCTTTTCCTTCATTTAAATAACTTTCTTCTCTTCCCAAAGGTTGTCTGAAAGAAATCGCTACTGTAGCTGTAGACTGCCTTTTGACCACCACCGGTCATTGCAGTGATATTTATCTATGTGTGTTGTGTACAATAAAGTGTATTTGTATTGTATAAAAATATACATAATCTCAGCCTCATCAAAAGTCTACTCATTGGGATAAATACAGGCGTCATTCTAAGTTACTTTGTTGTTTCCAGATGCATGTGTGGAAGTGGGCGTGCCGCTCAGTTGGTCAACGGGCGTGACCTGTTGCCCGAACTGCCAGCACGAGCTGCGCGTGTCGCTAGCGTGCTCGAAGCACGCGCACGTGCCAGCGCCGCAGACGCCGGCGCTGCTGTGCGCGCCGCTCTCACCGCTGTACGCCACGCCGCCCGCGCCGTTCGCGCTGCCGTACAACGATGAGCTGAGACGGTTGGCGGACACGCTGAGGGCGTTGAGGCTCTCGGGGTGGTACTATGGAAACTTGGATTGGCAGGTGCGTGTTGTCTGGTGATCTATGTTACCGATATTTCTGGTCACGTATTAATGTTAGATAGATGGAAATACATTTAACTCGCATGATTGTTTGTTTAGTAAGCTAAGTGAATTATATTGTCTGCATATTGTCGTCTGACAACTAAGGTATTTTGATCATTTAAAAAAAAAATTTAAGTACTCTTATTTAGGTACTCAGATTTTGTCATTCTATCAATTCACCGATTTTCGATATATACATAGTCAGGTCATAAATTCTGTCACATGTTTAATATAAAATAATTGAAACAAGTTTATTCATTATGTAATCATTTATATACCAAAATGACCTTAACAAAACATAGATTCTTATGACAATAAAGTTTATTCAAAATGACCTCCGTGATTTTGAATACAGGCCTTCAATCTGCGCGGCCAGTCGTCTATCGCAGCACGAACGAGGTCCATGTCAATATCGGCGGCTGCCTTAATCAAGGATGTCTTGAGTGACTCCAAATTGGGATGAGGCTTTGAGCACGCCTTTTCCTCCAAGTGTTGCCATATCTTGTAATCTAACGGACTCAAATCTGGACTGGACGAGGGCCAGTCTTCGTGCCGGATGAAGTCGATTTCACGCGCCGCCAGCCAGTCTTGTGTGCTCTTCGCTCTATGAGCTGGCGCCGAATCTTGTTGGAATACCCAGTGCCTGTTATTGAACATGGTATGAGAAACAGGTTCCACAAGGTTCGTCAGGACTGTATTTTGATACACAACTGCATTCGTTTTTACACCTTTCTCACAAAAATGTACCTCTGTTAAGCCCCAATAAGAAACTCCCAACCATACCATGAGCGAGGATGGAAAATGACCTCGTTGGACACGCGGAATACGGTTGCTCGCTTCTTCACTACTGTGTGCGTACACCTTATCATTTTATTTGTTGTAGCTCTCTTCTACGGTAAAAATTTTTTCATCCGAGAAAAGAATTTCCCGATATTTTTTTCCCGCGTACCGCTTCAACAAAGCGCGGCATCTCTTCAGTCTCAGGTCCATTAGACGAGCATTTAAACGATGTCCTGTTTTTCTTCGATATGCCCGAAGCCCTAAGTCTTCATTTAACACCCTTTTCACCGTGGTTCTGCTTAACCCCATCTGAAGGGCCAACAGTTTCTGCTTACGTTTGGGATTTCTTTGAATTCGCGCCTTCACAGCTTTTATCAATGCTGGAGTCCTAACAGACCGAGGGCGACCACTTCTTAACCAATCATCTACACTAGAGTCTTCATTGTATCGTTTGATGGTACGATAAACGAATCTTTTGGTTATATTCAAATTTTTCAATATGTCAAAAATTTGAATTGGCGCGTAACCGCAAAGATGCAACGCAATAACTGCAACACGGTCTTCTTTAAGCGTCCACTCCATATTTAAAAATGAGTAAAATTCTAAAAAGCATACATTTTTATTTTCAAGAACAATTCGAAATTCGAATTCAATAAACTTTTTTATGGCCAGCATTCTAAAAGAAAAGTTTTTACTGTGTGACAATACTTATGACCTGACTATGTAATGGTCAATTCTAATTGCACAAAACCAGTCAGCATTACTGAAATAACTGAAATAATGTTCACATGTGTTTAGCCGCTTACAGTAATAATACCTAGTACTTTCGAAAGAATAATTTTATGTTAAGTTAAGCTATTTAGCTATCTAGAACAAATCCAATTTTAGCTTCTGAGAATCAAACTAAGAATCTAAAAATTCTCTATGCTATCCCAAAAGACATATTTAATAGTGAAATCAGATACAAACGTATTGTGTAATCAACTTCCTAAGTCAACAAATAAGCAAGGTATTAAACATAAAATTTGTCATTTACAGGGTGCCAGAAGTCTTCTCAAGGATGCAAGCGTAGGTGCCTTCGTAATAAGAGATTCTGGAGACAGAAATTTTATCTTCTCCCTGTCAGTACAGACAGAAAGGGGACCCACCTCAGTCAGATTACACTATGAACAAGGGTTCTTTCGGTAAGCAATGTACATTTTTATATATACTATTATTATATTAGTCTTTGTATATTGGTAATATACGAAGATAGGTGAAGGAAAGATCCTGAGGACAACTGGTCCCAGCATGTGGCATTCCATTCACTTTATTCAAGTGAAATCCCAAAGAAAAAGTCATTTTTAAAGTATTCATTGCTTTTTTTAAACTATGTATTTAAAAGATTTCATCCGAAACATTTCAATAGTAAATAATACGAAAAAAGAAAATGATTAACATCTAACCACCTAGTTAATAATTTAGATTTTAGATACATAATTTAAATTAATAAAAATTTTACATTAAAATTATCTTATCACTGCCACTATCAGAGTTGGTCTAATCTTAGCGCCTTAACACGCGCTACTGTTGTATAAGTAGGTACTTATTACCTATTAGTAGGTCATACAACTCTTTAGTAATAAATATTAGCATTAGTATTTCTGTCCTAATTAATACGTGTTGGCTACTAAGCCCTGCGCAACCGCATAATTGCGATATATACAATCATTTGACAGGCCCGTTGGCGCAATCGGTAGTAACCCTGTCTGTTGCGCCAGGGGTCGTGGGTTCGAATCCCACTCAGCACAAATATTCGTGTGACGAACACTTGTATTTGTTCTGTGTCTGGATGTTAATATTATCTATTTATGTATGTATGTATTTAAAAATATCTATATGTATATACAGTCTCTGACACCCATAACACAAGCTCGCGCCTACTTTGGGGTCAGATGGCCGTGTGTGAGAATGTCCAAGATATTTTTTTTTTTTTTTATTATTTATAAATAGGCTGTAGACTTAACCTGAACCCACATCTGGGCTTACAAACTCTCCACTAAAACGTCAGTACTAAAAGTATACTTATACTTAATGGCAATGATATCTTTCATAGTTTAAATGTTTTAGTTGAATAATTACTTCCCTAACTTAATTCAATGGTCTATAGGTATTGTAGATTGAATTCCATTTATGATAGTGCGTTAATTAAAACATTTCAGTCAGCATAATGTTGTTAATGAAACTGTTTTCATTAAACTGTTTGCACGTAGATAAAACCGATAACGCGAAAACATTGCGGACATGTTTGCGGAAGTTTTTGCGTATATGTATTTTGAGAACAGTAATTGTTTCGAAGAGTTTTTTTTTTCGAATGGACTGTTACTGTGTGGATTGGAGTGGACCTTTACAGCGTCACCGGACGAGGTGGTGAGGTTCAAGAGCTCAAACCAAGAAGTAATTCTGAACTATGTGAGGTCCTGCGTGGCCTTGTGGCAAGCCCTGTCGCTTTAGAAATGTGGAATGATTTGTTTTCGTCGAAGGAACGCTATATGATTTATAATAATTATAACTAGTGACAGAAAATATAATCGGAGTGCAATTCACATTACATAATATCGAATGACCAATGTCTGTGGTGCGAGAATAGGCGCCCAGTGACATTTGTGATGTGTCATGTTTCTCGTTACAATTATCTTTTCATTGGGTGTAGCGTTACGATAAGTATTTTCTAATGAAACATGATAAGTTTAGCAGTAGGTAGGTATGCAGACTGGTTTCTAAGTAAAGTCGTTCGCGCCTTGGTTCTGATTAATGCTATGCACAGAACAGATAAAGGAGGGTGATGCTATGAGTGTGCAGACTTCAGGTTTTTCTTTATTTGTAAACCTTATTTAAACTTCATGCGAGGCGTTTCGACACGTCTTTATTCGCAGTGCGTGCTAATCCTTACAGTTTTAATTAGATTAGGCGTTTCGCCGATTCAAAAATCCCACGGATTTCATCGGTTGGAAACGTATCCTTCTAACTTTACTATGCCTCTGCCAAAATAAATTTAGCAGCATGGTATACTCTAGAAGGGACCCGTACCCTGTCGCGGGATATTGACTAATTGTAATTGTAACTTGGAAAATATTATTAGATCCATTATAAATTTAAATAATTAATTTAATTGCAATGAGTGATTATAATTATATTACTATGTTGTGAAAACTTGTGACGTCTTTAGGTATACTAACTAACGCAGAGACTCGTACAAACGTCATTGAGTAGATATTATTACATAATATTCGGAAGTTGACAAATTAATGTAGCATGAATTAACTCTATTAATCACCGATGCGATGTAGGTTAAAATGAGCCTAGTTGACGCCCGCACACATCGCATTATGATATTTAAGCTACTTAACTGAATTTTTTTTTAAACTGGCCTATATGGTGTCTCCGGACAGGAAGATTTAAGACCTCAACAATGAAATGAAAGTGAAGCAAAATGGGTTCTTCTTAACTTTAAGATTGCCGTAAATAAACTATGTAGAAACTAGAAAGTAAAATAAGAAGTGGATCTCAAGTTCGGTTCCGGGACAGGGTAGCTTTATACTCGGTTATTTTGAGCAAACGACGATGGGAGAATAAAAAAAAAATTGATGCGACTGTTTGCGATGGGAATCATTTAATGAATTTTCCTACTATTAGTTATTTACTATAAAGACGGCTGACGTATATTCGTCGACGCATTCCTGCAACTAAGAATAATGTTCCAATTAAACGTTACGAGCTCGCGACCGTACATTAGTGACATCGTTTGACTTGAATAGAAACTAATGCGTATATACATACTTGTTTACAACACAACTTGTTGGAATTGGCGAATTCAAATACATACTTTTCCAAGACTTGTTTGTTGACTTAAACGTTATTTAATTTAATGAGAATTTCAATATTGTATGTTCAATTAATTTTAAGCTTTCATAGATTATTAATCTGATTATTAATATTATGTAATGTCTTTTATAAAATATTTTATATCATCATCAAAATACCTATAATTGACCTTCTGATATTCTGTCACACTGACAAAGTGCAGATTGGTAGACTTCACACAATTTTATCGAGCATGCGGGGTCGCTCACGATGTTTCCTTCACCGTACTACCGTCCTACACCGTATGTACTCTAAAGTAGGTAGTTTAAATATCTCATAATAATTCCCCGGTGTACTTTTGTAGGCCTCTCCTAAATGAAACTACTCCGATCGGTCCTGTGCCTATGACTATGTCCACATCAGTGGACCTCAAAAGGCTGATGTATGGATGGGTGGATGAATGGTACTGTTGTTGTAGCCAATTCGTCAGTCGCAAATAATTCGCCTTTTACGAGCCTTATTTGTCTGCTTAGTGGTCGCAAGCGACTGCTGAGTTGCAAACCCCAGGTTCGAGATCTAAGTCGGGCAATGTAATACATATATGGATTACTTTAAATACCCATTGATATTGTGCTCAGTATAAGCAGGCTCACCACCATGTAACCATGTAACTAGTGAAAAGTGGTAGGCCACTTTAAGTAGGCAGGAGTAGGCTCCTGCCTACCCCTTTGTGGATATACATGCGTAGTGTTTAGACGTCCCGCTGTTGGGCACGGGGCTCACACACAAATACAGCTGCGGGAGGTCTAGAGCGTACTCCACCACGCCGCTCCAATGCGGATTGGTGGAGGGGTTAGTGGCCAACCCAGCGTCGAATGTTCTCAAGCCACCCGAATGTCTTCGACAAGGCTTTGCGTGCCCTCCGAAGCACGGTAGCCTCCATGAAATTTTGCCACTAGCAGTCACTCATCCACAAACCGACCCGCGCCCGTCCTCGCTTAACTCTTTCGATCACATTGAATCTACGCGAGCCATTGGGCTATGGACGCTACGTTTACATTTATACCCATCTGTAACCTGCGGTTTAAAGATCTTTATTTCTCAATAAGATATATACAATACCTACATGAGAAAAATTATTAATATATAATAATACACGGGCCCGCTGTGGGTAGTCTTGTTTAACTTTATACAATAACAAAGACATCAAAAACTAGTACAAACAAACATGAGGGTGGGTATAAATATTAACCATACTAACAATAATTTCCATCTTTCCAGGTTGGACTGCGACCGCCCTCTAGCGAGATTCATGCCGCGCTTCCGCTGCGTGGTGGAGCTCGTGCAGCACTACACGCGGGTCGGCGAGCGCGGCTCCGCGGGCACCGTGTGGGTGGACCGCGAGGGCTGCCCCCACTCCCCCGTCCTCCTCAACACTCCCCTCAGAAAGGCCCCCCCCACCCTCCTCCACTCGGCCCGTCTCGCCATCCACAGGGCGCTCGACTCGAACCCCTTAACACCGAAACTCTGGTGCGCCCCCAAACATAGGCTACTACCGCTCCCCACGACACTCTTAGAATATCTCGGCGAATACCCATATTCGATCTAATGTTAGTCCAATCGCGTTCAGAGGGTTAACTTACCATGTACAAAGCCCCAGAATATTTGCTTCACGGTTGGTAAGGCTTGATAGTCCATTACATTGATCAGTTTTCTTTAACCTTAGCTCAATATCAAAGTGTGACAGTCATAAACACACATTTTGAAGTTGGTCTTCAAGTATATTAATTAACAAAGCAACTAAAATTGATTTGAAAGTTAAAACAAAAAAAAGGTTAAAAAATTGTGAGATTTAACCTCAAAAAAAAAATACATTGAAAATTTTGTTTATTGTAGCATACCATAACTTAAGAACATAAATATGAATATACATCGATTATTCTTTGATCTGATCAATTAACCATCCTTTACATGTCTCTCAAGACCTTGCTTGATAGAGACATGATATCAGAATATTTATTCCTACAGACTGTTGTAACACTGACAAATCTGATCAATGAGTAAATAATTTTTCCTATGAAGCACTTCTACTTGTTCAAATGTTAAAGCAGTTTCGGCTAGTACCGTTTGCCAGTTAAAAGGCTGGCTCCTTTTAACGCAATCTAACTAAAAGTTAATTTTATTATAGTTAAATTATGACAAGCGTATTATTATAAGTATTGAATATGGGACTCAACTATGGTATTTAGTGAAATATTCTCGCAGAAGTGTTATTTAAGTAAATTCTGTGTCTGTATATAGAGATAAACTTTGAAACAACGCAAGACTGAATTCCACAAGCATCTATGGGTCTACAGTTTGTATGCCTTTGTGTTTTTTCACAATATAGTAAAAATTGTTTTATTTTTAATCAATGAAAAGTTGGCCTCTTTTGTAATCATTAATTTTATCAAATGTTCACTAATGCCAAATCTTGTCCATTAATGTTAAGAGATCATCACACTATTTAGTAGATGTGTATTATTATTTATTTATTTCTCGACTAATAAATAGGATAATCTTAATCATTGAATGCTTAACATGATGCAGTAATTTTTATTTTTGTTCCTATTTAATATGCTGTAAGTTATAATGATATATGCTCCTAGTAAATGTTATCAGAAAAACAGACACATTATAATTGTATAGATTAGTTATTCTTTTGAGTTAGCAATGTCTACATGAGACTTAAGCCTCTGCTATTATTAAACGGAAACAATAATCTGTATCATCATATCCAATTAAATAAATTGCAAACTGCCAGTAGTATCTTAATTAATGTTATTAAAAATATCTTAACTAATGTGAATAACTCTAAATTATTTTGCTTAGTTTAAATCACACGGTAAGTTATTTTATCTTCCTTAACAAACCCTCAAAATTTCAGCGAGTTACTAATTTCTTAGGGGTTTGAGGCTTTAATGACTGGCCTATAAATTTTTTCCCATTGATCTATTCAAATCAGTAATTGCTGAAGATATGAGCTTCATTAGTGCTTTAAAAATGAAATGTGCCATCAATGCTGGATATTGTATGTAAATCTGCAATAATGTTCTTAAATTGAGGCCGAGTACCTATGTAAATATTTTTGTTCTGTTTTCCTTTATTTATTTCTTAGTTATAAATTAGCATAGCAGTTTGATTGGTTTTGTATAGGGAGGATATGCCATTTAATGGTGGTTCGGTTGTAGATAAGGTTGGGCTAGTGCTACTAGCTACCTTCACTAATATAGCATAAACATGTATCTACCTTGAATAATCTCAATTAGATTTATTATTAGGCTTCAAATATAATACATATTTATATTAGCGAAAATCATAACATTATTCAAAATCTTAGTTAGATTTTAAAAATTAGCCTCATTGTATGCATTTTTGTGGTATTTGTGTGGATACAATCATTTCATTATCAACAAAATTATTTTTATACTATTGTAAGGGTAAAGCACCAATTAGTGTGAAATACTAGAAAAATCTAATATAGTGTAATGTTGAAAAGAACTGCAAATAATTTATATACAAAACAAAATATACATTCTGCCTATATTTACGTGGTTTTATTAATTTACGGATATCGACTGGGCCTATTTCAATTAATAATAAGTAATACAAAAAATTCGCCCATCACTTTTTAAGGCGTTTCAATAAGAATATAAAATTAATAATTAAGGTATTTTTTAATCAAATAATTATACTGTAAAAAAAATTTTTTTTTAAAAAGCTTTTATAACTTGACCTTGAAACCTAATCGTGGTCAAAGTTCATTACAAGACTTTACCACAAGTGCAAACACGACTATGATACGATATTCCATCATGAAGTTCCAGTTAATATCTTCCGGCTCCATCATCAGATCAGTTCGACAGTACCATATTATTGCATTGTCATCGGAACCTAATATGTGTGCCAAATTTCAGCTCGATAGCTTCAGTGGAAGTGGGTGAAATATTGATTGCAAGATTCCAGGACATACATACATACATACATACGAGTGAAGTTAAATAAAAGCTTTTAATATCAAAACAATTTTTTTTCACTGTAATATGGACACGTGCAACACGAGTGACATCAGGCAAAGGTGGCGGAGGTCTCGATGCCCGGCTGGATTAATGGTCAGCTGAAGATCCAGAAAAAAGAGGGATGGTATTCCATATCAGGCACCCTGGTGAAACACAATCACAAGCACAATCTGAGTGAGCTCATAAGCTAAGGCGAGGTCATAGGCAGGTTTCCGGCAAAGTCAGTAGTAGTCAGTATGTTCGCGACCCTAGTCACTCACACCCAGAAAATACAATATAAATTGTAATTGACATATTGATGTAAATATTTCCTACCGATAGCAGTAGATAATAAAAAGACAAATTAATTAAATCTATATTATAAAAATGAATCGCAAAATGTGTTGGTAAGCGCATAACTCAACAACGCCTGGACCAATTTGGCCAATTCTTTTTTTAAATGTTCGTTGAAGTTCAAGGATGGTTTTTACGGCGAGAAAAATTTGAAAATTCATCCCCTAAGGGGGTAAAACGGGGGTGCACAGTTAGTATGAAGCTTTGCCGTTTTTGAAGTTAGTGAATGTGTAACGCGAGCGAAGCTGCGGGCGTCCACTAGTTCTACATAATTTTATTGCTCAGGCTACTATACGGTACGAGATGATCAAGGGCCTTACCGTGATATTTAAAGAAATAAGCTTAAATTATTTCAAGAATGTTTTGGTTTAAGATTGAAATGAAACAACTGAAGCGAATAATGCTGTTTTAAATGAATCAATTGTAACGTATTGTCTGTATACGTACAGATAGCACCCTGCTCCAAGCGTACATCTTGTAAGTATTTACATAATCCTCTTACCTCCATAGTATTTTCAAATCACATATTTTAGTGAAAAATAAATCTCTACTGGTTTCCTCATTTTATGTTGACTTTTCAATCAGCCCATTTTTCACAAAGTCCTACTTACTGATTTACTGCAAAAGATAAGTCTCAGTGTCTCGCGTTAACATGGTCACCCTACTAAAAAAGGTAAGCATGATGTTTCAGAACATCACTTTCGGCTTGCGTTTCAAGTGAGAGAATACCTGCATGATTTTTAAGCAATGCGGAAATATTACTCCCATGAAGATACCACATCTCTACTCTACATATTATTATGAATGAAGTGAAATCCCTTCGTTAGCGTACGCTGGGCTGGTGTGTACGCAGCTTAGTCACGCACAAATCTGCATGTGCTGCATTCCCAATTATGGGGGATAGCGAACTGCATGCGCGCCCTCCTGAAGGCCGAGACACACGACTTCCACGCTCAATAGCGGGGGTAGTATCTCTAGCTAGTTTGTGAGCGGGGATGACAGTCAGTCAGTAGCAGACATGACAGTGAAATGTCAATCAATGTCAAATGACGTTAATATTGATTTTTGAATAAAATTGGAAAAATAAAAATAAAAAATTGTAATTGAGATTATGTATATGTAGTTATTAGTTACAATGTAACATATAAAACACTATTCTCAACTCTAGTGTACGCCATGTCGGCTAATGGAAACGGCGGTAATTACGCGCCCCTGAAACAAATGTTGTCCGATTCCGAATCCGATGACGACAGACAGGCACGAGATGCACTCCGTATCAACTTCACTCCCGGATGCAATAACTTGGATTACAATAGTGGATTGCAATCGTCGAAAAATTATAGCGCTAGCGATATGGACGACTTCAATACCAATCTGAACACAGTTGAAAGTACGACCGACAATGTTAGCTTTTTGCAGTCCGACATGTCGAATAAAATGTCCTTCCCACGTCGCTGCGCGTTTATTGCGTCTATCTTTGTGTGTATATTTACTGTTCTGATATTTCTTTGGTGCATACCGTGTTCAGAAGTTTACAGTTGCGCCAATAATGTTTGGCACGACAAAACGACGAGCTGGGAACTGCCTTACGATGAGATCGAGTTGTCCGGCGCAGTCCAAGTCGTCGATGGCGCTATACCTAACACTAAAAACCTCATATTCATTTACAGAGGAAATCACATGAAAGAGGAAGACAAAAAGAGCCATGACAATGTAAATGGTGTTCTACTGATCGTGGGCAACTCTGGAAAGGTGGGCTGGTACACAAGAGAGAACAGAATTCCCACACAAATTAATTGTCACCTCATTGATGTCAATCGGGACAGCCAAAAGGATTGTATTGTATCTGGTTCTGAAGGGTTACTTGCAGCACTAAACCCGCTGTCTGGAACTTACTATTGGTACATTCACAAACAAGGAAAAGTTTTCAGTAATATTGCTGCAATTGATTTTCCTATAGTGATGAAAGATATGGATAAAGATGGAGTTAATGATCTCCTCACTGTAGCTACAGTGTTTCCAAACACAAACCACAACTCTTTACTGATCATATCTGGTGCTACTGGAAATATTATTGGAGACCCTATGACTGTAGACCAGTGCTCGACTGTTAAATTGCTCCCAGAGACAGATGGCATCTCATATATCTGCAAGAATGGTGATAGCGATACTTCTGTTGCTGTAAGACAGATCTCCTATGCAGAACTGTATAGAAAGTTATTAAAGTTGGATCAATCTAACCATATTGCATCTGCATCCAGTGTCAAGAAAAAATTAAATTTAAGCTTGAAAAAGAAGAATGGAAATACAAGAGAAATATTTACAAATGGACCAGGAAAGCTGATTGTAGAAAATACAGGAGAATGTCCAAATTCCTGCCAAGTTAATTTGAAATTACTTCTTGAAAGGAATGGCACTACCAATGTCAGTTGGGAGTATCCTGCCAATCATGTGTATGCTATGAAGCCTAGCTCGTTTGCATTCACAAACTCAATCCGAGGTTTTGTATTAAAATTATGACAGTGGAATAGTGCACACCTGGCAAAGGGTGCACTTAAAATTGACGAAGTCAAATATAATATGCAAAATCAGAGTCCCAAGACTCCTGATATTTTTTATTATCGTCCTACTATAAATGTTGCATCCATATCATCGTTCATTAAGTATGCAAATTTCACAGCTCATGATATATCTGAACGGATTGTATTAGTATCATTTGATAAATTTCAAACTCATATTGTAAATATCAGCCAGACTGACATAGTACAGATATGTGTGCGAGATTCTATTGATTTGCTAGCTCCCTTGCCAATATGTCAGCCAGATTTGGAGTATCAAGAGAAGTCATTGATGGTTGCAGACTTAGATGGAGATAATTCTCATGAGCTGATATCATATTACAGCACTTTTGTGGCTCCAGAGCCATATTCATCAAAGAATACAAATCCCTATAATAATTGGCGCTTGACTTCAGTAGTCAGAGTGATCCGTTTAGAGACAGAATTGCCAAAGTTATTTCTCTCTGATGTTTAAATGGTTTTATTTAGTTATTGAGTTATTTAGTCAGTTTTCAATCTAATATAAAAAGCCATTGTTTAAGCCAACTATTATCAAAGTATGAACTCAAAACAAGTTCCTACCTGGTGGTCGAAAATTGACCATAATTATAGTTGATAATTTATTTCCAAAAAAATTTTTATTATTAAAGTGTTTTCTCTTCCTATTTTATAATATATATTTATACTTTAGCAATTTTGAGCTATCAAATAAGTCATGCATTTCACATTCAAAAATTGATCCAATTATCTTGAATTAAACTGTTTATCTTATATCCATTGAAATATTTTTATCTCTGGCTGTATAATTAGCTTAGGATAGCAGATTAAAACACAATTCTAGTCCATTCGTTTAATCACTATCACATTGTCACTATATTCAATAACCATCTTATATTAAGAAATACAACAAAACACCAGTGCACAAATGTGTGACACTAATAGTGTTCAAGTATAATATATAATTGATTAGTGTAGCTGTAATTAAGACATAGCCTTTTTTTAAAATAACTTAAGGTAAATTGAGATATATTTCTGTATGAATCTCTTGAGTCTGAATATTAAGTAGGAAATTTCATAAATGTTAATTTAGCTGTAGGCCTCCATTTAACTGCTGGGATAGTTAGATATACGAGTATGTATTCCTAAAATGTATATTTATTTACCATATTAGGTCATACATAAAATTCAATGTAATTGTTATTTGAATAAAGCAAGATATGATATTGCAATTATAGTATGTATTTTGATTTAAAAATTGGCCTTAAGTCCTCGTTTCATTAATACTTAAAAGGCGCTTGCACAATATTTAGATATTTTTATACCCATTGAGTACCTAGTTATTAGTGAGTTGCGAAAACTTATCAGAATGATGGGTTGATGGTATCAGAATAACGGCCTAAGTCAAAGTCAAATAATTTATTTTCGCTATGAGGTGATTAGACACGCTTAACGAAAGTCTAGGTAACTAAAAACTACTTAAAGATACAAGTATAATGTCTAAGTATAGAAGGCAAAGGATTAGCTATTGATAGTGACTTGTGTAATCCACTGCCTAGTAGGTAGAGTGATCCAAACCGCGACTGCTAAGCTAGAAGCACTGGGTTCAATCCTCGTGTGGAGCTGTGGGTAGATTGATATCATTGCCTTTAGTAACTCTGGAGTTACATAGAACCTAAACTTAACACGTTCACAGTGCAAGCCAAAATATTAATTTGTCCTCGTAAGTACAATTGTTTTGTTTATAAATGAACCTACTATCATAGAAATAAACAAACAACAAAGTAATGATTTTATTAGACTTATTTTTCAATAAGATATGTTTTTTCAATGCCCCATATGTGGGCCACGCACGTCAGAACTATAAGTTTGTCAGTGTGTGTCAGAACGTGCACGTCAGAACATAAAACTTCTGCCTTTTCGGAAATTCTACTCCTTGGAAATGTCAAATTTTGTTTCGATAAGGTTGAAAATATATTAACATTAAAAAGCGCTATTGCGAATGAGGGAATGCACACATTTTATCCGCGTGACAAGTAAAAAATAAAAAATGTAAAAAGGCACTGGGACTCTATGATAAATAATTCTTATATTCATCGTTAATACGTGTGCAGAATTACAGGCCATAGAATTCATTAAGACTGATACCTGACCCACATATACAGGGTGTCCCAGAATGAATGGATAATCCTTGAGCCCCGCACAGAACAGCTCTCCAGCGCTTAGAAAAAAATATCAAAAAAAAAAAATTCCAAGTGATACCCAAAATATGATTTTTTTTAGAAAAACATACGTTATTTTAGCTTCACTTCACATTAGTTTACACAACTGCCACAAATTAATGATATTCTTGGCGTTTTTGGTGTCATTTTATTCCTGATAGATTATACTACTAGAAATACATCAAATAATATAAGTATCTGTGATACTTTTTTTATAAAAAAAACAAGAACTTGAATTTTTAACATGAAATTTGATACCAAAATAATTTTGACATAGTTTGAGAGTGTTTCATGTAAAAAAAAAGTATGAAAACGTAAGTGTCCAGCTATTTTAAAAACATGCGCAGTTAATACAGATTAAATAATGGTATAATACATCATTTTATCTAATACTACTACGAAGTTATTGCTATTGAGATGCAAAACGAGTAAATACGACTAAAATTAAAAAGTTAATGTCTTAATACATTTTAATAATAATAAAACATTTCAGGTGTCGCTGCGACCCATAGACGTCCCACTGCTGGGCACGGGTCTCCTCCACAGACACTGCTGCTGCGGGAAGTCTAGAGCATACTCCACCACGCTGCTCCAATGCGGATTGGTGGAGGGGTTAGTGGCCAACCCAGTGTCGAATGTTCTCAAGCCACCCAAAGGTCTTCGACAAGGCTTAACGACTGTTTCCAGCATTGAAAACAACCGGGACCGACGGCTTTACGTGCCCTCCGAAGCACGGTAGCGTCCATGAAATTTTGCCACTAGCGCTCACCCATCCACAAACCGACCGCGTCCGTCGTTGCTTAACTCTTTCGGTCACATTGAATCGACGCGAGCCATTGGGCTATGGACGCTACATTTCAGGTGTACATAACATCAATCTGTATTCACAACAGGTGTTCAAATTGTCTGCCACCGATTCTAATACACGCTCGACATCTTTTATAGGCTCTACTTAGAAACCGTGCGTAGAGTCGTTCATTTATTTTTGAAGCGGCCTCTTGAACACGGCTGCGTAATTCCTCATTTGAAGTTGTTTTCGAGTACACTTTTTCCTTTAGACAGCCCCAGTAAAAAACATCCCGTCAGTTTAAATCTGGTGATCGAGGAGGCCACAGAATGGGACCCAAACGACCAGTCCATTTGTTTGGATACGTGGCATTTAAATAAGCCCGGACGTTTGTACCATAATATGCAGGGCAGCCATCATTCTGTAACCAATGGGATTCCATTACCTACGAAACAGTCGCTAAGCCTTGTCGAAGACCTTTGGGTGGTTTGAGAACATTCGACACTGGGTTGGCCACTAACCCCTCCACCAATCCGTATTGGAGCAGCGTGGTGGAGTATGCTCTAGACTTCCCGCAGCAGCAGTGTCTGTGGAGGAGACCCGTGCCCAGCAGTGGGACCTCTATGGGTCGCAGCGACACCTGAAATGTCTTATTATTATTAAAATGTATTAAGACATTAACTTTTTAATTTTAGTCGTATTTACTCGTTTTGCATCTCAATAGCAATAACTTCGTAGTAGTATTAGATAAAATGATGTATTATACCATTATTTAATCTGTATTAACTGCGCATGTTTTTAAAATAGCTGGACACTTACGTTTTCATACTTTTTTTTTACATGAAACACTCTCAAACTATGTCAAAATTATTTTGGTATCAAATTTCATGTTAAAAATTCAAGTTCTTATTTTTTTTATAAAAAAAGTATCACAGATACTTATATTATTTGATGTATTTCTAGTAGTATAGTCTATCAGGAATAAAATGACACCAAAAACGCCAAAAATATCATTAATTTGTGGCAGTTGTGTAAATGAATGTGAAGTGAAGCTAAAATAACGTATGTTTTTCTAAAAAAAATCATATTTTGGGTATCACTTGGTTTTTTTTTTTTTTGATATTTTTTTCTAAGCGCTGGAGAGCTGTTCTGTGCGGGGCTCAAGGATTATCCATTCATTCTGGGACACCCTGTATATCACACACGTGCGAACTGACCCTCGTGGTGCCCCACATATGGGGCACGCACAGAAGTTGTGAAGAGTCTGTGTAGTACACAGCTCTGCCACCTCTTTGGGGTAATAAATGCGTGCAGTAGTATGTAGGTAGGTAGTATAAACATTGACAATAATGACATCAAAATCCTATATCCTTTATTTCCTACAAATTGTGATGTTACCAAACCGTGTAAATTGACGTAGTAACCTTCGATTAATGTGTGAAATATTTGCATTCCTCTGACGCCAGTATAGCTATACTTAGTATCAGTGGAATAAATATGCGGAATAAAACATTTTTATTTGTAAGGCTGCTAGAATTTAAACCAATTATTACATAGAATTTGATTCCTATTTTACTAATAAAAAATTAGCAGGGAGTTTCTTACTCTTTGTAAGAGTGAGAAAGTAGTCAGTCTCAAAATTAAAGATAATAAAAAAAACACATATTTCAGTAAAAAAAGTAATAATATTTCTCTCTAATCTCAACATATTGTTTAACACTTATGTTTATTTAGTAAACAAGAATCTTATGCAATTATCACATTTTTTTTAAATGATCCAAATCAACATATTATATAAAACCGTTTAACAATAATAATCCATATTACTATCGCTGCAAATTATTTAAAACCAAATGAAGACTTATACATTTTAAGACCAAGAATTTATAACTGATACTTATTGAAACAACAACATGAGTCAGCATCCCAATATAATCATTGTAACAAAAATGTATTGACTCATTTAATAATTTTAATGTGAAACATTAATGTATAAACCGTGGTGTTATAACAACTACATGAAAGAATTTTATTTTTATATGCAATCATTAAGTACCTTTATGTTGAAACTTATTAACGTTTTAAATATGATTTACAAACAAAATTATACATCTTATTGTATGCTTACTAACACTACCTAAAAAATTTTACTTTTAAAACTTAAAAATACTTAATGCGTATGTATTATAAAAACAGCCTTTTTAAATTGAGCACATTGTGCCTTATAAAGTACAAAAATCGTTCATAACAAATTCAGCAGACATTCATCCACTGTCAACTAATCAGCAGTTGGTCAATGAGACTATAACCTATAATAAATACCCTTTTGGTTGGTCAATGTTACTATTGTGTTCATGATGTGGACTATTATTATGAGTTGCGAGGTAAGTTGAGAGCTAGAATGAGTTTGCTGTACCGAAATGAGTTTACATCGGGATATAGAGCGCTTTTACATTTGTATGGACGATAACGTCCACCGTGCTTGTCCGCTTTCCGTTTCCCAGATACGCTCAATACGTGGAAACAAGATAAAATAATTCCGTGAAAAATAAAAAATAAACTTGAGAGGTGTCAAGGGACACCCGGATGGAACGAATTTATTGGATATATAAGTTATTGTTATTTTTATTATTTATTATTTACAAAAAACCTGTATGCTTTCTATGAGAGAGAGAGAGACAGGGAAACACGCGCATGCCGCACGGCTTACAACTATAGCAAAAAGTGTCGTTACAACTTTTGGTCTTAATTCTTTCCGTCTAGCCCCCTTTCGAAACGCGCGATAAGGAACTTCGTTCCAAAAAACGCCCAGGCACTTTTAAAACTTGAACTTTTGGAACTTGTTGTGTGGGTTGACTCTCTTCACTACGAAAGCGACGAAATACGAACTAGGATGGTTAGTCACAGGTAACCTTGAGGTCTAAGATCGCCTTTAAAAAAGTGTAAGTAAGTACCTCTTCTATAGACCTCACACTAAAAATAAATCAAAATATTATTTTATTCAACTAAAATACCTACTATAATATTATTATTGCCATCGATATAATGAAGTGTAAATAATTAAGATACGTTGAGTCGTGTCCAGATAATAATATGTATGATTTGCCCGTTCCGATCACCGTATCCGTATCGCCGCCGACGCGTGTCATGATCGCCTATGACGATAAAGACTAAAAAAAACGACCCATATTGTATCGGTTTTTGTGCGATCATCAAAGGAGATACCGATACGCAACACCAAGATACGATGGATTGATACGGAGTAAACAAAAGCGCCCACAACTTGATACGGGCATTGGATCGGATAAATGATACATGTCTGGTCACTGAATTATACGCCCATGCCAAATTTAGTTGACATTAGAAATATTAGAATGTGTAAGAATTTATCATGTGCTGACATGAAACGAACCAAAATGTCCACAAATTTTATCAGTTTTACTATAAGATTTTTTTATAAATAAAAGTTACTTCTTATACCGGTGATAGACGCATACAAAATTCGACAACACCATTGTGCCGCCGTTGTGCCCTCTAGGGCACGACGAGCCGCGTGATGCTGCAGTCCTCGCTGACGGTGTACTCGCACAGCTCGAGCTCCGAGCACGTGGCCACCAGCTGCTCCCCTAAGTTGTAATTGGCCTTGTCGTACACCTCCACCGTTATCTCGTCGTAGTCGCGCGCTCTGTCGACGAATACGTACGTTAGGTAAACACAATTTTTTTAAACGATAACGTCTTATGAATCAACTAGTGTACGCTAAATTAGACATTCATTAACTTCAAAAACGGCAAAGTTTCATACTAACTTTGCACCCCCGTTTTACCCCCTTAGGGGGTGAATTTTCAAAAATCCTTTCTTAGTGCTCCCCTACGTTATAAAAGGAACCCCTGTGCGAAATTTCAAGATTCTAACCCTTATAGTTTAGGCCCTGCGTTGATATGTCAGTCAGTCAGTCAGTCAGTCAGTCAGTCAGTCACCTTCTCCTTTTATATATTTAGATGAACGCCTACACATACGAAATAAAGTGTGAAGTCATTCTCCCTTTACGCCATCGCGTACTCCAAGTGTTACGCCAAGCGTATTCATTCAATTTTAGTCTGTAACCCATAGCAATAGAGCGAATAATCGGTTGCACTAATGTACATGAAAATGACACCGGTTTAAAATTGTTTCAGAATACAATTTTGCAGCGCCAACTAGTGAGCAAACAGTGAATCAGTTCAGCAGTAACAAAATCGATCGAAGAACTGATTCACCCGGCAGTTTATAGATGGCGCTGGCGATATTTTTGTTTGATTTACAAAACAACCATTCATATGCATTTGTGTTTTAAAAAACACATTTACAAATACCCTCGCTATGTAGGGTGTATACTTATTAGAGTTGCACCGAAATTCGTTTCATATTTGATATTGTCGCAGTCCGGCAGCTTTTACTGAATCTCATCTCCAGTCTAATTTCGGTAGTTTAAATTAATTTAAACACAAAACGTAATTTAAAAGAAATCAAGACCAAATAGTGATTTATAAGTATACTAGACTAGCTTTTGCCCGCGGCTCCGCCCGCGTGGTCAAAGGGAATTAACAATGAGTTGTTTATCATACATGACACATTTATTGGTGGATGAATAGTGACAGTTCCACGATTAAAAGATACTAACTACTTAACTGCTATACTAACTACTTAACTAAATTTTCGCTAAATAAACGCAATCTATTAACAACATCCGGAACTAAACATCGATATCTTCCCATGGGGATGTTTTACCGCGGTAAAAATTAGCCTACGTCACTCTCCACCCTCCTCACTATCTCCACACACAAAAACCATATCATATAATAGCTTCGTTGCGACGTGAAAGCCGGACAAACAAACAAATAAATAAACAAACACACTTTCACATTTATAATATTAGTATGCATTACCCTGCGGCTCCGGTAAAAATCTTCGGTGTCAAATCGTTGACATGCAGGACTACATGATGGAATGTTTTAAAATATAATACGCATAGCCTTAATCAACAGCAAGCTACACCAAAAAGTACCGCTTGTCAAAATCTAGCTTCATCCGCAGTTCGGCCGATCATAATTCAAGATGGCTAATCAATCGAATAAAAATTGATCGATAATTTCATTGTTTTGTCAATTTCAGGGATAAAAATTAGGCTTTGTCACTCTCCGGCCTGTATACTATGCAAAAAATCACACCGATCCATTCCATCCGATCTCCTATCGAGGAGAAGGACAAACTAACAGTCACACTTTCCGATTTATATATTAGTAAGGCTTGGTATAGAGATGGGCCACGAAAGTGTAGCTTTGAACGAAATTCGCTGCGCATGGGGTATGCAATGTGGAGACATAATACGGCTGCCGAACCAATCAGCGATTACGAATGACAAGTGTGACAACCTGCTCGCAAGACTATACCTAAAATTTCGACTTTCAAATTCAAATTGTTTAAGTATTTGCTTTAAAGTTGTTATTATTTACAACAAGATCTTAATGTTTATGGTGTACGATCAACTTTAACCACAATGTGGTATGCAAATATAAATATAAATTCACTAATATAATCTATTCGTTTTACAATTTTGTCATTGGAGATATTACAAATTACAATCATGTCAGTTCTAATAACTATAATTATATGTCATATAATTTTGAATAAAATGTCAAAAGTTTTGGTTAAAAAATTCCCATAAGTCATAATAACAGTAGTTTAGTTTTTTTTTTTTTTTTTTGTTTTAGTAGTAAACAACGTTTTGTTGTTTCATTTGTATTTTAAATTTATTAATCGAACTTTTGCGAATTCAAGGTCAGAGCTACATTTTCGTGGCGGAAGTATAACGTGCGAACCCTGCCTGTCGTAAAAGGCGACTAAAAGGGGGCTTCTGGGGTCGCGGGCGGTGAGAGGGGGAGCTCGAATCGTCCAACATGTGACCCCGGGAAAGACGACGCTGTTTGTGGCTGTACAGCGTTGTGTAAACCGGGAAGAGCCCGTCTTGGGCGCAGCGCCGGAGGGGACCGGCGCGTTCTACGAGAGATCCCGGAGCCCTCCTGTAGCGCCGGAGTAGGCCACCGAGCGGGTTTTAGTGGGTGAAAGTCCCACATAACCCGGCGTCGCTCCCACGACGTCCGGGTACCTTTTCAAGGTTTCTCGCTCGTTAAACAAAAAAAAAAATATTGGTTGCCTGTAAAGTCGGTATACGGGCGAAAGTTTTACGTGACAACGACTTTGAGTGGTAAAATAATTTTAATGTGAATATTCATTCGTATAGTAGTATCGTCTCGTATCGTATCGTCTCTCTCGCTCTTAGGCGGGCTAACCATGCCCGAGTGGAAGGGACGCGTGCCTCTCACTCGCTCTCATTGTGAGCGCATAACGTGAGCGGAGCGTAACGCAGTTTCTTGAAGTGTCACCCGGCAAACCAATTTAGAAGACGTTGTCACGTCAAAAAAAAAGGATCGTTACTAACATGACGTGTATATTGACGGTGCGCTCGTTGAGCAGCGCGTGCAGCGCCGAGCGCGCGGCGGCCAGCGTGCGCGAGCACGACGAGCGCGCGCGCACGCCCGCCAGCGCGCAGCGCACGGCCTGCGCGGGCAGCGCCGCGTGCCGCGCGGGCAGCACGCGCACCTCGTTCTCCTTCACCCACACGTTGTTACCGTAGTCTATGTATCGTTACTAACATGACGTGTATATTGACGGTGCGCTCGTTGAGCAGCGCGTGCAGCGCCGAGCGCGCGGCGGCCAGCGTGCGCGAGCACGACGAGCGCGCGCGCACGCCCGCCAGCGCGCAGCGCACGGCCTGCGCGGGCAGCGCCGCGTGCCGCGCGGGCAGCACGCGCACCTCGTTCTCCTTCACCCACACGTTGTTACCGTAGTCTATGTATCGTTACTAACATGACGTGTATATTGACGGTGCGCTCGTTGAGCAGCGCGTGCAGCGCCGAGCGCGCGGCGGCCAGCGTGCGCGAGCACGACGAGCGCGCGCGCACGCCCGCCAGCGCGCAGCGCACGGCCTGCGCGGGCAGCGCCGCGTGCCGCGCGGGCAGCACGCGCACCTCGTTCTCCTTCACCCACACGTTGTTACCGTAGTCTATGTATTGTTACTAACATGACGTGTATATTGACGGTGCGCTCGTTGAGCAGCGCGTGCAGCGCCGAGCGCGCGGCGGCCAGCGTGCGCGAGCACGACGAGCGCGCGCGCACGCCCGCCAGCGCGCAGCGCACGGCCTGCGCGGGCAGCGCCGCGTGCCGCGCGGGCAGCACGCGCACCTCGTTCTCCTTCACCCACACGTTGTTACCGTAGTCTATGTATTGTTACTAACATGACGTGTATATTGACGGTGCGCTCGTTGAGCAGCGCGTGCAGCGCCGAGCGCGCGGCGGCCAGCGTGCGCGAGCACGACGAGCGCGCGCGCACGCCCGCCAGCGCGCAGCGCACGGCCTGCGCGGGCAGCGCCGCGTGCCGCGCGGGCAGCACGCGCACCTCGTTCTCCTTCACCCACACGTTGTTACCGTAGTCTATGTATTGCACCTGAATAACAATTTATTATATTTTTAGCAACCCGAAGGGAAGCTCAAATAAAATGAAAAACATGATAAATAAGTACCCACTTCGGCATCAAATACACCAAATAAATTAAAGTATGGAACGTACTTACAGCAAAGTAGCATAGTTACCGTCACATATCACAGGTACCGAGAACCTTACCCTTCGACGTCTGAGCAGAAAGAGAGCCCCGTTGTTGGGCGCGCCTGGCTCCCCATAGGTACGGCCGAGCAACCGACTGCTTTGTGAGGGCAGTCGCCAACAATATTATATATTTAGACAGGCCCGTTGGCGCAATCGGTAGTGACCCTGTCTGTTGCGCCAAAGGTCGTGGGTTCGAATCCCACTCAGGACAAATATTCGTGTGACGAACACTTGTATTTGTTCTGTGTCTGGATGTCAATATTATCTATTTAAGTATGTATTTAAAAATATCTATGTATGTATATCAGTCTCTGACACCCATAACACAGGCTCGCGCCTACTTTGGGGTCAGATGGCCGTGTGTGAGAATGTCCAAGATATTTATTATGTCCAAGATATTTATTATTTATTCGATCTGTATCATGTGTGGCATTACATTATTATATTAACTTGCGAATATACAGTATAGCATGAATTTTTCAATACATATATAATTTTGGTTCTTAAATTAAGTCAAATTTGAATAAATATTTACCAAACAATTTTTTAAGGTTTCTTATGGTTCATTGAGCCATATTCAAATTCCGAATAACTTCAGTACCCAAATTAATAAGGTTATGTGCGCAAGTCCAAAAATAATGTCACTATTTATGTTTTAACTGGATGAAAACAACAAAATAATTATTTTTATTTAAAATTTCTCGCGACGGATCGATGCATCCACTTTAAGCCTGGTAATACACGTCAGATTTTTCTCTCCGATAGTCTGATCAGACAATCTGAAGGCACTCGTGCCATACATTTGTCCGACCGATAGTCGGATCGGACGTGTATTTAGTATTCAAACAAATGTATGTCACGAGTGCCTTCAGATTATTTGATCAGACTATCGGAGAGAAAAATCGTAAGTGTATTCCCAGCATAACAGGTACCGTTCCCTGCTCTATCTACCTTACCTTAGCTAGTATGATGGTACGTGCGACTCACCTCGACGCACTGGTCGGCCCGTGTGAGCGAGATGACCTGCGCGCGGTACCACTGGTCGTCCAGTGGATACAGCGCTGCTACCATTTCGCCCGGCTGCTACCATCACTGCTCTATCTACCTTACCTTAGCTAGTATGATGGTACGTGCGACTCACCTCGACGCACTGGTCGGCCCGTGTGAGCGAGATGACCTGCGCGCGGTACCACTGGTCGTCCAGTGGATACAGCGCTGCTACCATTTCGCCCGGCTGCTACCATCACTGCTCTATCTACCTTACCTTAGCTAGTATGATGGTACGTGCGACTCACCTCGACGCACTGGTCGGCCCGTGTGAGCGAGATGACCTGCGCGCGGTACCACTGGTCGTCCAGTGGATACAGCGCTGCTACCATTTCGCCCGGCTGCTACCATCACTGCTCTATCTACCTTACCTTAGCTAGTATGATGGTACGTGCGACTCACCTCGACGCACTGGTCGGCCCGTGTGAGCGAGATGACCTGCGCGCGGTACCACTGGTCGTCCATCGGATACAGCGCTGCTACCATTTCGCCCGGCTGCTACCATCACTGCTCTATCTACCTTACCTTAGCTAGTATGATGGTACGTGCGACTCACCTCGACGCACTGGTCGGCCCGTGTGAGCGAGATGACCTGCGCGCGGTACCACTGGTCGTCCATCGGATACAGCGCTGCTACCATTTCGCCCGGCTGCTACCATCACTGCTCTATCTACCTTACCTTAGCTAGTATGATGGTACGTGCGACTCACCTCGACGCACTGGTCGGCCCGTGTGAGCGAGATGACCTGCGCGCGGTACCACTGGTCGTCCAGCGGATACAGCGCTGCTACCATTTCGCCCGGCTGCTACCGTCACTGCTCTATCTACCTTACCTTAGCTAGTATGATGGTACGTGCGACTCACCTCGACGCACTGGTCGGCCCGTGTGAGCGAGATGACCTGCGCGCGGTACCACTGGTCGTCCAGCGGATACAGCGCTGCTACCATTTCGCCCGGCGCTGGGATCGTCTGCGAATTGCAACACCATTATGGCATAGACATAATATCTTAAATATCTTGGACATTCTCACACACGGCCATCTGACCCCAAAGTAGGCGCGAGCCTGTGTTATGGGTGTCAGAGACTGATATACATACATAGATATTTTTAAATACATACTTAAATAGATAATATTGACACCCAGACACAGAACAAATACAAGTGTTCGTCACACGAATATTTGTCCTGGGTGGGATTCGAACCCACGACCTTTGGCGCAACAGACAGGGTCACTACCGATTGCGCCAACGGGCCTGTCAAATAATATACTTCTTCTTAACGCGTTCACTTTAGCTCCACTGAATCCGTAAATGTGTTACCCTATGTTTATTTTACACCCTTAAGGGTAACATTTTTACAAACTTTGAATGCCATATTTATTTATATCTAAGCAACAGCCTAAAATATAAATGTAATGCTTCTAATTGTTGTCCTTGTGTCCTTTCTCAGGCTCTAGACCAGTGATGGGCAAACTACGGCCCGCGGGCCAACTCCGGCCCGCGAAAGTATTTAATCCGGCTCGCCGAGGGTCCGTCGACATGGATAGTATTATGGTATTATGGCCCGTTATAATTACGTTTTGACGGTCGAGAAGAAAAAGTAGATTCTACTTAGTAGAATAATAGATGCATAACCTTATAGGTGAACCTAAACTAGCCGCGTAGTTCATGTGTTGCGTAATACGGGCAGGGCCGGATTTAGAGGTGTGGAGGCCTCCAGCAACAAAGGAGTGGAGGCCCGAAATATTATGGAAAAACAAAAACAATTCCACATGTCTCACACGCCTAACAAGGCAGAACCTTCGAATAAAATAAATATAATTGATTGTAATTTTTTAGGGTAAAAGGTATTTTGTAATATTTGTGTTTGATGCTGTAATGTTTTATAAAATTATATTAAAAGCTTTAACACAAAATGCATTTTTTCTATAATTCTGGCCCTACTCTAGAATTTCTAAACTTTTGTGACCCGCCATTAAAAAAGTTTGCCCACCACTGCTCTAGACTATCTGTGTACCAAATTTCATTTAAATCAGATTAGTAGTTTACTTTCGCATTTATAATATTAGTATAGATTAACACATTGCATCTAAAATTACAAGATATCCCAAGTCGATAGTGTAGGTAGTCACACTTTTTTTTTTACAATATTAAATAACAAAATTAACAACAGTCCAATTTTCTATTGAATACAAAGTGAATATCATAAAGGTATATATATATCAACCAAAGGTTGATATATATATATACCTATATCAAATAGGTCAAGTGTGAACTTACAGTTAATGGTTTATACGAAAGTCGAGTGGCGGGACTGTTCATGTCTCTCACGAGGCCTTCCAGCGTCGTCGGGGGCAGCACTACTCCGAACTTGGGGACCGTTTCTGTAACTAAAATTATTAATTGTTAAAACTATCTTTCTGCCGAGCATTACATACCTATTTACTCACCAGTGAATTTTTATATACAGAAACGTCATAGCCAATATATATACATATATATATGATATTTATTTACATATTGGCGACAGTGACTCTGTTTTACTGTAGGTATGTCATAAAAAATTATGAGCCGTCACGGGACGCCTGGCAGATGTGAAACATCGAAATTATTTTGTACAAGTAATATGCACAAAAGAACAGATTATGACAGGAACTAAAAACATATAAGAAAAAAAAATTAAAAAAATTTAATTATTATATTTTATTATTAATATAATTTCCGACCGTCATTTGTCGCAACTGTATAGTATACTAGCTTTTACCCGCGGCTCCGCCCGCGTGGGAAAAGGGAATTAACAATGCCATCTACTAACAACATCCGGAACTAAATATCTAGAAAATAACAAAACATCGATATCTTCCCATGGGGATGTTTTACAGCGGTAAAAAGTAGCCTACGTCACTCTCCACCCTCCTCACTATCTCCACACACAAAAACCATACCATATAATAGCTTCGTTGCGACGTGAAAGCCGGACAAACAAACAAACAAACAAACAAACAAACACACTTTCACATTTATAATATTAGTATGGATATACTCGCCACGCCAAACATTTGGTTTGCCCTCCGCCTAAAGATGTTTCACATCAAAAAAAAAACGCAGATAAAATATAACAAATATGTTGCCCGCACTAGCCTACATTAGTTAGCGGCCACAAATAGCGCAGCGTGTGCAGCTCACCCTTGTGCGCAGGACCCGCCCTCCGACGTCGGGGCCACATAAGCCGCCGCCCGATCGCTGGTCGACTCCTGCTGGGCTTCACCACCAGCGGGACCCACCTGGTAGGGTCTGACCGCTCGGGCGGCGTGAAGATTGAAGACCCCGGACACGACACCCTGGACTTGCCCTCTTTCTTCGCGAGAAGAAAGAAGATCCCAAGGACCACCAACAACAATACTGAAGACGAGCAGGACCCTTCACAGGGACCAACCCCACACCCTCGGTCCATCTCCATGGACCGCACCGACCGGCCTCGACAAGGGAGCAACGCTCCGACCGACTCCATTATATGATGACCTCTCATCTCACCCTTGTCCCGCTCGGTGGCGAGGTGCACGTAGAAGCGGTCGAAGTGCGCGACGTGCGTCACGTGCGCGCGCAGCCACGTGGCGGGCGCGGGCAGCGGCAGCGGCCGGCAGCGCGCCAGCACCGGCACCTGGTCCATCGTCCACCCGTCTGGAATAACAGAACATGCTGGTTACATAGAATAAGACGACAGGGGGCCTAGACAAGTGGCAAAAACGCTAGTAGAATAGATTAACAAATATATGGGATTGACATTCGCTAACGACTAATTAGTCGAAAGCGAATGTCAATCCCATACATTTGTTAATCTATTCTATTTCTATTCTACAAGCGTTTTGCCACTTGTCTAGGCCCCCAGGCCCGTTGGCGCAATCGGTAGTGACCCTGTCTGTTGCGCCAAAGGTCGTGGGTTCGAATCCCACTCAGGACAAATATTTGTGTGACGAACACTTGTATTTGTTCTGTGTCTGGATGTCAATATTATCTATTTAAGTATGTATTTAAAAATATCTATGTATGTATATCAGTCTCTGACACCCATATCACAGGCTCGCGCCTACTTTGGGGTCAGATGGCCGTGTGTGAGATTGTCCAAGATATTTATTTATAATAAGAGTTTCTAATTTTTTATATGTACTATCATTGTAACAACTTTATTCTAAGCAAATAAACAAATCTAATATATTAAACGTGTACATAGTATATATAGCGTCCATAGCCCAATGGCTCGCGTCGATTCAATGTAATCGAAAGAGTTAAGCAACGACTGGCGCGGTCGGTTTGTGGATGGGTGACCGCTAGTGGCAACATTTCATGGACGCTACCGGGCTCGTTAAGTCGTCGGTCCCGGTTGTTTTCAATTGTGGAAACAGTCGAAGCCTTCTCGAAGACCTTCGGGTGGCTTGAGAACATAAAAAAAAACCAACCAACACACTCACTAACAAAGTTTTATAACTAAGCCGTTTGTATTTGTAATATCGTGTGGTCCTAAAGTGTAAAGTAAAGTGTTCATAAAGTACTTTACCAGGATTCTTAAGAACGTGTCGCTTAGTGCACCGTGTCCCCTTGAAGCATGTCTTGTCTGGCCCACCCTTGTAGTGCTTGCAGATTTCAGCCTCGTCGCGATTATGGTATCCCTGAAAAACCAGTGATTTTTATGATAGAACAACCGGGCCACCTGATGTTAAGTGGTCACCAACATATTTTGACACTTGTGGACGCCCGCAGCTTCTCTCGCGTGGAATTAGACATAACAACAGTTTAGTTTACACCTATAGTGAAGATGCAGCTATCTAATGGTGAAAGAATTTTTGAAATCGGTCCAGTAGTTTTTGTGTGAAAACATTACAAACAAATCTTTCAATATTATTTATAATATTAGTATAGACGAGCGACACCAGAGGAGTCGCTAATGCATAGGCCCTAAAGGAAAGTTCTTTTTACTCCATTTTTGGAAGAATTCCATGTCAACCTCACCATGAAAATCTCAGAAAGAATTTCATTCTACAGTTCACATGTGCGTTGAAAAATAATTGCGCAAACCGTTTTCATAATATAAAGAAAAAAACAAAACATAATATAAAGCTTGTATTTCGCTGAAGTTACAAAGATACAAGTTATGTAATACATCCCATGTAATAGAGATGAGTCTATGTAAAACAAAGGGAACTAATCCAGACTGTGCTTACTACCGGGAATATTGAAAATCCCAATATTACTTTGCTCAACTTGGGGATAGAATCCGGGCCTGTAATTCTTCAGAAGGCTTATCGCCTTCTTAAAGAACAGCACCACCTCGCTCGTGCGCCACGCCTCCGCTTAATATATTAGCCTGCTTAACATATCGTCTATGTACTTAAAGAAAGTATGTCACGAAAAATTAATTTAACATTAATTTCACGAAAAATTAATTTAACATTAATTTTTCGGGCACTATTTTTTGCATCTTTTGAACACACGCTGCGGCGTTGTAGACGTCGTGTTTCAAGCTAACTAACTTTTCAAGTGAGATGTTATTTACTGAGACGTTTTTAACGTCGATCTATTGGTATTGTTGATCGAAGTTTAGTTGTTTGGGAGCCCTCATAATTTTGTAAATACTGACGTCCGGGATATCTTGCTCGCTTATCCAGCGCGCAAGCGTACAACTGCTCTAAAAAATTCGGGTTTTGAAGATACTACTCAACCAGACTCTTCTTCAACCTAGTCAGCTGGCTTTCATCTCGGCAAAGGATCTCGAGCTTTTGACACTTTCGACTTTTACCTGGTACTTTCACATCCAAAAAGCTCTGATAATAGGCTGCATAAATCACCATATCATTCCGAAATATTTAAAACCTGATTGACTGTTCCCATTCCAGACACTAATCTATGTAGGTGCATACACAGCGGCCAAGTGCAATGGAAGTAATTTCCAGAGTAGGTACTGTAAATATATACCATCAGAGAAAACCAACATGGGGTGTAGGCTTGCGCAACAATTATTATGAATAGTATGTATTGAGATTAAATATTAATTAAAACTGCCATTAAAAATATTATTTATTTATATTAGCAGGTCTGATTTGATTTTAATGTAAACATATTATTATATATATTAAAGATTTTGCATGCCTAAAATAGGTAAGAATAAGCGTACCTACTTGTCCTGTTATTTGTAACAACAAATTTAACCTTATTCTGCAAATATACTGATTTGTTTTGATTTGAACAGAGCGACAATAGGTTGTAGCTTAGTTTTGCTTTTAGCTTATAAAATAACTTTTCGACTTACGGTAACAGCTATGAGGGGGTCTTCGTGTTCGGGGTCCTGAGTGATATCCAAATCAGACTCGCGTATTTCCGGGGGGCCGTGTTTAGGTTCAGTTTTTTGAGGGGTCTTTTCCAATTTCTCCTGTTTCTTGTCCACTAGAACATTGAGAATGCCTTCAACAACGCTGGGTGGTACGAACCGCGGATAGAGAATGAGAGTCGTGGGTTCGAATCCAGAGAAAATTTTCAAGGTAAATTAATAAATAAATAAAATATCAGTGTCAAAAATATCATTTAAATGAAAATAATAATTATTATATTATTGTAATTATTTAATACCGCTTAATTAATAGCGCTACCATGATTCGGAGGGCACGTAAAGCCGTCGGTCCCGGTTGTTAAGCCTTGTCGAAGACCTTCGGGTGGCTTAAGAACATTCGGCACTGGGTTGGCCACTAACCGCTCCACCAATCCGCATTGGAGTAGCGTGGTGGAGTATGTTCTAAACCTCCCGCAGCTGTGTCATTGGGGGAGACCCGTGCCCAGCAGTGGGACATGTATGGATCGCAGCAATCAATTATTTAATTGATGGGGCAGTTCATCGAGGGTAATATCCGCCATGCTAGGAACAACTGATTAAAATTAATTAATAATTTATTTAAATAATAATTAATATTAAAAATTTATAATCCGCCTCCAAGTAATGTCAGTTTAATAACATAGTTTCTTGTCGTTATCATATTAATATTCATTTCTATTACATAAAGGAATCAGAAATATTAGAATTCTGACGTTTTTGTAATTGAATCTAATTTACTTACATTTAAAAAAAATCGATTCGTTTTTGACCAATGGAAGTAACAATTGATCAAATATAATATATTTGATTGCCTCAATTGCCTCCACGAACTATTCGAAAGCAAGATTAAGAGAAAGGGAACCAGTTAAAAACATGTGGGTATACATACCAAAAACTGCCAATCCTTCTTGCACCATCATCTCATTGAGATTCACACCAGAGGGCATAGTCACATATACGCCAATCGATTCCGAAGTACTGAAACGCAACACATCTTAATGTATATATTTCTTACGTACGTGTGTATGACAGTGAACTTACTAAACGGCTAGATGTTGATGAAATTTTGTGTGTTCAAGGGGATTCGGGAATGGTTTAGATCCGCAATTTGGTCCACTGGAAAATGCTTTTTAAGCACTATTTTAGTATTTTTATTTTTAACCGTCGTTCACTGACGTGAAGCGTCGCGTCACTATGCCATTTCATATGGCAGAACAATAAAGTTATATATTTACTAGTAGACGCTCGCAGCTTCGCTCGCTTTTGAGGAGGACGAGGAATTTGACATAACAATGAGAATGCATGTGAAGTCTGCCAAACCGCACTTGGCCAGCGTGGTGGACTAAGGCCTAATCCCTCCTGTTCGTAGAGGAGACCCGTGCCCAACAGTGGGACAAAGAAAGCGTTGTGATGATGATGATGATGAACTTATAACTCAAGCACACTTCGTCACTTCGTCGAGTCACTTTCAAAGCACATATAACCTAATAATATCTATCTTCCAGTTCGTATATTGTTGTTCTTGAACAAAAAATCATAACTTACTTGTCATCTACTTCAATGCTGCATACAGTGCCCATGTACCTCGACATTAACTTTTCTTGTTTCTCCATGAGGTCCTTTTCTTTTATTAAATCTATCTATAGACAGATATAACACATTAATTTTATTTTAAAAAACTTTACACATACATTGTAATTAAAAAAAAAATCGACAAGACATACCAATAAAACATCACTAAAATGGGGAAAATCTCATTTTAATATGGATCTGCGTATGTAATAGATTTCAAGTGCGTTTTGGTATGAAGTGTTATAGATAAGGTTAATCAATGTTTATAGGTAGGTATTTGAGCGTTTTGAATGTTTAGAATTGGTTGATTATGTTAAAGAATGTAAATAAACAATCTTTATCATAATCATAACTGAAAATATCTAAAGGGTGTTTAGTCATGGACTAAATTAGCCATTAAATCTTACGGCCAAAACATTTAGGTATTTCTCAGAGTCCACTCGTGTAACTACAAAATCTTGAGAAAACGTTAACACTATTATTTTCAATACAAGTAAAGTACTAAGTACCCTTAGTGGTACCGTCGCAAGACCAGCTCCACATCACTCATGTGCTCCTGGTAGCGCGGCCGCGTGCTTCACTCACCTCAGCTTGGAGCGCGACGTATACTATACCGCTCGAATACAGGTGCATGTATGTATCACTCATGTGCTCCTGGTAGCGCGGCCGCGTGCTTCACTCACCTCTGCTTGGAGCGCGACGTATACTATACCGCTCGAAGGTGCATGTATGTATCACTCATGTGCTCCTGGTAGCGCGGCCGCGTGCTTCACTCACCTCAGCTTGGAGCGCGACGTATACTATACCGCTCGAAGGTGCATGTATGTATCACTCATGTGCTCCTGGTAGCGCGGCCGCGTGCTTCACTCACCTCTGCTTGGAGCGCGACGTATACTATACCGCTCGAAGGTGCATGTATGTATCACTCATGTGCTCCTGGTAGCGCGGCCGCGTGCTTCACTCACCTCTGCTTGGAGCGCGACGTATACTATACCGCTCGAATACATGTGCATGTATGTATCACTCATGTGCTCCTGGTAGCGCGGCCGCGTGCTTCACTCACCTCTGCTTGGAGCGCGACGTATACTATACCGCTCGAAGGTGCATGTATGTATCACTCATGTGCTCCTGGTACCGTTTCGTCACTCACCCCCGCCAGGTGGCAGCAGCGCGCGTATGGCGGCTTCTCGCAGAAGCGCTGCGCGAGCGGATGTATGCAGGTGACGGGCGCGACTCGCACCTCGCCCGTGTCCACAAGGAAGACCTCCGCCATACTCATGTCCTTCTGGTACGCCATAGAATATAGTATAGAATAACTAAGCTTAGGCAAAGTATTATTGTTTTTTTTTAAACTTGAAATTCTCAGTAATAGCTTGGGAGTCTCGAATTGTTCCCGGTGTATAGCAATAGGCTCAATACCTATTACATGGGACCTAATAATAACTGGTTAAAAGGTATATTGCACACCTCTACCTATCCTTTTGTGTATCCCACATGCGTGATGTTATGTTATGATTAAATAAAATAGAAGAAAACCTTTTAGAATACCATACAAGATCAGAAATTTTTAAACAAGGACACAATCACACAGAGACAACTGCGGGAGGTCTAGATCTTGCTACTAGTTTAGTATAGAGAGCGATATGTACAGATACGCGCTCAGATGCAGATATCTTACCGTATATGCATAGTGTGTGACTTACTTTAGGGCTTTAAGATGTTAAAACTGAACAAGTAAAAATAATCTGCATTGCATTACCTCAGTCAGCCCAATAAACAGCCCCCTGTAGTAGGAGTCGGTGCTGTGGTCGTAGAAAGCGCAATAGGTGATCGACATCACTTGCTCAAGTGATAGTTCCACCTTATGACTCTTGTAATAAGTGGTCATATTCTTTATCAACCTAAAAGATTTAATTGTTATGTTTGGTTTATTCTGATATGAAATATGATGTGTCACTAAAATAGGAAATATATGACACATTTTGAGATTCCTTATCAAGTGGTTAGTTGGGTTATGAAGTAACATCCATAGGCAACATCGAGCCCAATCGTTATCAAGTGCAAAATTATCGCCTTTTCAAGGATCTTCGGATGGCTTGAGAGCATTGGAGCAACTCTATATCTCCCTCAGTTGTGACCGTACCCTGTTTTATAGCTGCGACCCATATACGTCCCACTGCTGGGCACGGGTGTTGCGGCAGGTCTAGAGCATACTGTACCACGCTCCTCCAATGCGGATTGATGAATGGATTAGTGGCCAACCCAGTGTCGGATGTTCTCAAGCCACCCGAAGGTCTTCGACAAGATTTAACAACTGTTTCCACCATTAACATCGCTGCGACCCACAGACGTCCCACTGCTGGGCACGGGTCTCCCCCACAGACGCAGCTGCTCTAGACCTCCCGTCTAGAGCATACTCCACCACGCTGCTCCAATGCGGATTGGTGGAGGGGTTGGTGACCAACCCAGTGTCGAATGTTTTCAAGCCACCCGAAGGTCTTCGACAAGGCTTAACGACTGTTTCCACCAGTGAAAACAACCGGGACCGACGGCTTTACGTGCCCTCCGAATCACGGTAGCGTCCATGAAATTTTGCCACTAGCGGTCACCCATCCACAAACCAACCGCGCCCGTTGCATAACTCTTTCCATGACATTGAATCGACGCGAGCCATTGGGCTATGGAACGCTACTACCCGGTTTTATACAAACAAAAAATTATATAAAGTATAGGTACATAATATAGACATACATAAAAGCCTCGTCAATATCATCAGTAATCACCCAGAATAAGGGCCCGTCTACATGCATAATAGCAGCAGTGTACATATGATCGACAGGTAGCACGGTCTGAGCCAACAAGTTACATGAGTCTAGGGACAGTGGTTGCTCACATTGTTGATCTGCAAAAAACAAAACTAGTTTAATTAATCTAAATGGTGCCTAAGATATCTGTTGGGAGCTTTATGGAACTCATCTTCATGTAATAAATATAATCGCGCTCACTCTCACACTTCCGTATTAGTCCTAGACCTGTGGTAGCGTCACATAAAACAATTTCACATCCATGACTTGTGTACAAATATTTTTCACACACAAAATACAAATGTTTTTTTTTAAATAAATATAACTACCTACTTGTACTTAGGTTATGCATGTTAAACTGTATTTTCTGTGTGTGTTGGTGTGGTCTTTGTCCCCGCCGGCGGTGACGGTGTATAATGGGTACATACACGATACGATGGATCTGTCCGATCAATCTGACGGAAATCGTAAACTATCGATCGATCGATCGTCACATAAGTGCCATACAAAAAATTAAGTAAACCGTTAACGATCTTGACATATACATACAATTCGTCTGTCCGATCGGTCTGAAACGACGGATCGTCTCTATATAAATATATGGCTAGATAATAATAATAAGCTATATAGCTATATAAGTTCCCTTTTCAACAGATTGTTTAGGTCCCATGTATAAGGTGGTAACCCTTGGAACTGGGAACAATTCCAGACTTCCAACAACTAGTAGGAATTTCAAAGTACAAAAACCCAATAATACTTTGTTCAACCCAGGACTTGAACCCAGGACCATACCACACAACTAATCTACCAATGAGGCTGTCATTTATATTATATTTTAATGAAACATAAAACTAACAAAAATACTAACTTTCATTCTCAGTAATTTGTTCAGGTCCTGTTGCACTCTGGGTCAATTCCTCTATTTCAACTGTTTCAGTTTTCGTCACTTGTACACTCTCTGAAGAACTTGATACACTAGAAAAGGCTATTAATAATTGCTCATCTTTAGGTTTGGTTACTTTTTTTCTAGGTGGCTTCTTAGTAGGACAACAGATCTTAGTAGCATTAGAGGTTGATGGTGCTGGTTCTAACAAACCATTCATAACACAGGGTACCATATCATTATTCGGTAGGAGCATCTTTGGCAGCTTTTTGTTATCTGGTACCATTGTATCATCTAAAATAGGTAATAATGATTAAAATATATATATATGCATTATATATTAAACATTATGAAGCTTAGTTTATCAGATTACTAGCTTTCCCTGCGACACTGCCTGCATCAAATTGTTTCATCTATATTTAAGTATAGCCTTTATCAACAGCAAGCTACACATTAGATTAACACTAATCAAAATATAGTTTCACCCACAGTTATGATAGCCAACAAATGATAAAAATTAATTGATACTATCAACTTTATACTTCATAAGTTCTGTCACAAATATTTTTCTAAATAACTTTCATTAATTTATATTTCTGGAAATTATTTATATGAACAAATGCAGTCAAATGTAAATTAAAATTTTATTTATAATATTCGCAATATCCAATGAGCTGGCGCTGAATCTTGTTGGAATACCCATCATCGATTTTCAAACATTGTTTGAGAAAGAGGTATTTTTATAGACAACAGCAACTAGTTTTCACACGTTTTTCACAGAAATACACCTAAGTTAAGCCAGAATATGAGACTCCTAGTCAAACCATGATTGATGAAGAATAATGCCCACACTGGATCCTTGACATACGTCTGCTTGCTTCTTCACTTCTATGCGCATTCGTTTAATCATGCTGTTTATTGTGACTGTCTTCAACGTTAAAATAATTTTCGTATGAAATTTTAACTAATAGTTGAGAAGAGTCAGCAATAGCAGCTTCCTATTAATTTATGATCATCATTACAACTCTTAGAACTATAGCTGTACCTATCCACAGTCCACCATTCTAGTCAAGTTGTGTTTGCAGAGTTTGAACAGAGATCAGTTTATCAAAGAATTATGGAGAACTCTGGCACAAGGGCACAACTGAACACATTTAACACAAATTAACTGATGAACCTTGCTGAACATACTGTAGTCAAAGATATGTCAAACTCCAATTTATATCACTTATTCATGAGTCTGAGGCTAAGTATAGTCTCAGCTTTGTGTTGAAAAATTTAAACATATATATCTACCATCCTACCTAATTTGCACATAGAAAGGTTGAAGTCAGTTATTAGGTATGTATATTCATCCAACTGCTTCATACAGTTCAAGAAACGTTCTTTTAGCTCGGATGGGTCACAGTCTAGCTGCTCCACAAAACCCTGAGCCTGAAACAAAAATTATATGTAATTGAAACATATTTTATTTTTTAGCTTTGATATCGATGTATCAAATTAAGTACCATATTAATTTTAACAATTTGCTTTGACTTTAGCAACAAGTAATAATGGCAATTCTATTGAATTCAAAAGTTACCCTCATTTGTAGATTTAGAACATGCTGAATTGCAATGTCACATTTTTTTAAAAAACCGTCTATTCTTGCATCCATTTCATGCCGCCTATGAAGTGCTAGCGGCGTTGTTAAGTCTACGAAACTCCTACAAATCAAAAAAATATAGATGAATCCACATCATACGACAACAAAACAGATGATTCCAAGAAAATATTTTTACATAGTGTTGGCGAGTTTATCTTAGCTTTCCTTGTTACTCCAGACTATTGTCGAAATAATTGTTACTGCTTCCAAAAATATTGTGAATTCAGCAAAAGCTGCAAAAGTTTCACACAAATTGTTTTGAAACTAACTCGAAGAAGTGCTCGAAGTGAATTTATTAAACAAATAGACAGATAAAGCAAATCAATCGGCAAAGTAATAAACTCTGTGACTGTTATCAGGGTTGCAAAAACGAAAAATTAAAAATCGGTAGATTTGTCACCTGAAAATCGGGAGAAATCGGGAGAATTTTTATTTGGATTAAAACAAAAGTATTTTATGTTAATAATGTGTTCATTTATTTAAATTTGTTCCATTAGTTTCACACAAACATATATTTTCGTTTGATTTAAGTACATATTGTACATTGATTTATCATTTCCGTCTTCATAACAGCTTTTACAAGCTATTTTGTGAACATTTTCTCATCTACTTATATTATCTATATTAAAAAATGAACAACATTGATTATTTTCTCCTATACGTCTTTTTGTGTGTAGAAGACCTATCATTGACTCAGTGGAAAGTTTTCATTAAATTTATGCAACATATTATTTTGAAACTGATATGAACGGACTATATAATTATTATGAACGTCTTAGCCTCTTTGTTAAGTTAATTTGGGAAACAACCCTGACAAAGTTATCTTTAGGGATTTTCCCTCATATACTCACCAGACAATAATAAACTCTATTAAAAGAATTGTTAGTAGAACTTGCTTTAACATACCGCAAAGTTGAATGACCGTATTCGACATGGTACGCGGAATTTCTGTCTCCCACGCCCAACAGCGGGGATGTCACCGACGGGGTTCACCCCTGGAGCAATTGCCCGGATAGAAGGACCATCCTTACATCCGAATTCCCTCACGCAGGAGCGCCCACAGCGCCGCGGAAGAGGAGGAAAGGTTTCGTTCGCGGAATTTCGGGAAGTCGCCGTGCCTTTATGTTGTGTTAAAGGTTTCTTTTAGTATAGAGAATATTATTTTCCATTTTTTATATGAAAATTGCTTAAATTGGTTGAAAATTCAAAAAATCGGGAGATGGGACTGCTAAATCGGGACATCGGGAGACAATGACCAAAATCAGTAGATCTCCCGATAAATCGGGAACTTTTGCAACCCTGACTGTTATTGTTATGTTAACTGTGCATGCTGTGGTAGACAATAGACATAGACCGTAGACAGAGAAACGACGACATAGACACTCGAAGTGTCTCGAAGACAGAACACAGAACAGAAAAAAAAATATACTCACAGTATTATATTCTGTGCACAGGTGTCACAGGCACAGAGTATTTAATAGGTATATACTGAAAGTCACAAGAAGACAGAAGAACAAATTATTAAATAGTCTTCGATCAATAAACAAATAATTGATCGAAATATAGTACAGAAGCAAAGCACCACAGACTATTAAGCGCAAACTTACGAAATTTTTGTGTAAAATTTACACAAACTGTACAACACTGTATCTGGAAATCATGGTATGGCATGGCATGCAACCCATTGAATTACCAGCAACCGTAGCTACATAAAAATGTGCTTGAAATCTGTCGCCTTATTGACGTAATCCATACTAATATTATAAATGCGAAAGTAACTCTGTCTGTCTGTCTGTGTCGCTTTCACACCAAAACTACTGAACCGATTTATTTATAATTTGGTACACAGATAGTCTAGAGCCTGAGAAAGGACATAGGCTACTTTTTATTTGGAAAAAAGTGTTGTAAGGGGTTGAAAAGGGGGTAAAAGGTTCTATGAAAGTTTTGTCATTTTCAGAACTAGAAGCATACAATTTATATTAAAGGCTGTTGATTACATATAAATAAATATGGCATTCAAAGTTTGTAAAAATTTTGTAAGGGTGTAAAATACACAAATGTATATTATTATGTCTAATTCCACGCGAGCGAAGCAATATCCACTAGTAATATATATTTGTACGTAGAGATTGTAGTAGTATAATACGTACGACCGAATCAAAATGCCATTCAACAAGACAACGTTCGCAATACGACTCGCGTGTGAGCGGGACGACTGCTCTACTGACATTAACGCGACACAATATGTCTACGAATAAAATTATTATTTTTGATGGTTTTTGGCTGCACATAATGAGAACACATGTGAAGGATGAAACTTGTTGACTGACAAAGCTAAATAAATTGTGACGCTTGGCTTCGATACCATATTCAATGTTTTGACTTTAACGGACAAAACAACTCTACAGAACGCTAGGAAATTGTTTTCGTTATCTCAGAGTACAAGTTACAAATCGATTGCAACTTGTCTCAGCCCCCACACCACTGCACAAAACAAACGATTGGATGAATTCTCGATAGTGAATTTATTATCAATAAAAACATTAGATAGTTCGAATTTGTAGATAATCCCAAAACAAAAATAAAAAATAGTTCATTCCTATCGATACAATTGATAAGTTCATATGAATGACATACTGTAGTACACAATTATTCGAAATTACTACTTGACAACTCATATCGTACGATATGAATGAATTCACCATAATAATATGTTAAATTTTACGCAAATTAGTCCACTTGACTCCATTCATTAAAAGATTTACGCAAATTACTCCACTTGACTCCATTCATTAAAAGATTTACGCAAATTACTCCACTTGACTCCATTCATTAAAAGATTTACGCAATAGTCCGGCAGGATTAAAAAACAAAAAAAACTACCATTTACCCGATTCTCCTTCACTGCTACATTAGAAAAATTCGCAAAAAATAAAACCATCATAATTCTTTCTATTTTCCTGCATCTTGACAATAGGGCCACCAATTAACTGGGTTAACCATTATTTATTTACATGTTTACTTATTAACAGCTCTTCTTACAAGATCTATGTGGAGTAAATATAGAGTAGATAGATACATAGATGTTGTCAAGTAAATGTCATATTGATGTCAAGTTGATTGTAGTGTTCTTTCTTTTCTATCTGTATTGTACGCGGAGCGGCCATATTCTAAAAATGTCCAAAATGTTCATTTGTATCGATACAGCGTATCGATACGTATCGTAACCAATCGTATCGATACAGCGATATATCGTAACTTTTTGTATCGATACATTAAAATATAAAAAATATCGAAACCGAAAAGAAATATTTTATTAAAAAAAACCAAAACCACACAAGATAAATGAAAGTTTTAACTAAGTAACTACATTCAGAGGCGGTTAGGCTTCGTAAAAATAAAAGCCTAGACAGGCGTTGCGGATTCAATCGATTTCGCCTATCTGAAAGTGTGTTCCCAGCTAGTGAAAACAACCGGTCAGATGGCACTAAAGTCGCAAATACTGCTAAATATCGTAGTGCGAAACTATTGAGATTAGGCCAAATACTCAGCCGTGTATTCCAATACAATATCGGATTTTCGTTTCTGTCCATAAGTGGTTCTCTGAGATAAAGTTTTAAAACGTCATCCATGCCTTCTATAGGTACATTTTTTGAAGATTCCGAAACCAACTGATTGTGGAACATCCATATTGTATTGCTTTGTTTTAAAGATGAAACATTTCTTTCTTGATATTCACTAGATGAAGTAGAATGTGTAGTAACAGTTGACTTTTAAGTAATCTGATATGTCATTATTTAAAAAAAGCGGTGACAGCCCAGTGGCTATCGAACTCGCCTCTCACTCGAGCGGTCCGGGTTCAAATCCCAGTGGCACGCACCAATGACTTTTCTAAGTTATGTGCGTTTTAAGAAATTAAATGTCACTTGCTATAACGGTGAAGGACACATCGTGAGGAAACCTGCATGCCTGAGAGTTCATCATAACGTTCTCGAAGGTATGTGAAGTCTGCCAATCCGCACTTGGCCAGCGTGGTGGACTAAGGCCTAATCCCTCCCATTCTGAGAGGAGACCCGTGCCCAACAGTGGGACGTCTAAGGGTCGCAGCGATATGTCATTCACACACAAGCCTGAGCGTCTGTGAAATAATTTTTTTTAAACCTAGGATCTAAAATTGTAGAAATGGCCAAAATGTGCATATCTTTCTGAATATTTAAATCTTCTATTAATTTCATTCAATATTTTACCCTTAAATTCTGAACCTAAAACTGAAATATCCGACTGATTTTCTGAGTTGGCTAATTCTATGGCCTTAGTCATACAATATATCATCGGAATTACGAGGCTACTTGTTACATAATTCTGTCCCGATATTTCTTTAGTGACATGTTCAATTGGAGTCAGAACGTTTATTTTTCTCTCCTTACCAAAACTTAGACAGGTTTGTTAATACAAGTTCAAATCATAATCTGAAGTAGATATGGATTCGATATTTACTAGAAATACGATATATCGATACGTATCGTATGGTCATGTATCGATACAAAATATCGATATATCGAAATGTTTGTATCGATACAGCATAATATCGATACGTATCGCGCATCTCTACCATATTCTCTTTCTTTTCTTCGGTTTGCCGCTCGCGGCGTCAACGCGTGTGTTATTACGATCGTGTGCAAAGGTGGGACGTTTAACTTAATTTGAGGTAATATTCCTGGACAGATAGTTACGCTGATCGATGCTAATAGCTTTTATTGATATATTCTAGGTGTTATAGTTTACTGGTGCCCAGTTATCTAGTGGTAGAGACGTCGTAAATTACGTTAATATCTCCATTTGATGCAGTCGTGAGGCTCTCAAATTGCAGGTTGTTGTGTTTTTTGAATTATTTGATATCTTACAGGTTCGTACTAGGGTTTAGAAGTAATTGTATCGTAATTACATAGTTTTCGATGCGCAATTCACGACCTGTCAATCGCTGCCTGTATGGCAGCTGATGAGTCGAGTGTTAAAAGTTAGGTTATTTTTTGAGGTTATATTATTAAAGTCAATAATGGTGTTCTTTGTTTAGTTTAGTGCTAGTTGCAAGAATGTAATTAATTATGATTAATGCATTCAGTTTTATAATCTGTGTAAATCGTATTAGGTTACGAAGTCAAAGTGGCTTATTGTAATCATGTTGTCCACGCGCTCATTTGAAGTAGTGTAGGTTCTCCTATAGTTATTTGTTTCTTCAACTACTGGTTGAAGAAACAAATAACTATAGGAGAACTTAATTTCCTTTCCTTTCCAGGAATTTAATTCCAGGAATTTAATTTCCTTTGTCCTCCTTGTAAATTTATATTGTATTCATAACTGTACATATATACATACCTATATATTGGTATGTATATGTCTTAGTGCCCATTGTGCCACAGAGATATACAATTCTTCACACATCACTTACTACTATATGTATTTACTTATTGATTCATCATTTGCCTACTACAGGTTTATAATGAGAATTGTCCTCCATTATTAACTACAATAGATTAATATTGCTTAGGTCTGCAGTATTCCCATGAAATGTGCAATCGTTTCAACCCAGCCTGGGTTGATTGATTGCTAATTCAGTAGGCATGATGTAACTGTACAAAATATAAATTCTGATCTCCCTTAGTTTTTGGGGAAAATATTATTGTTCTACAACATTATTCCCTTTTATGCCCATCAGTGAGACCACTCATGTAGATATTTTCATACACATTTTAGACTGGCATAATTTTAGATGCTTACCATTTAGACATTGCCACAATACAATGGAAAAGCGCTGATGCTTGCAGGTTATCCGCAATATTTTCCATCACTCATTGGTAGGTGCTATTAAGTTGCTTTAGAAACAGTTTGAAAAACTCATTGGTTTGTGACTAGATAACCTCTAAAGAGTTTGATTTTGTAATGGAGTTATTACCATTCAGAGTTTTCATAATCCTAATCTTTCATATCTGTAAGTGGTAAAATGTGTATAAAGTTTTCACAGGGCAGTACCCATAAAGAATTCCATTTAGAGTTCATCTGGGGCAGTACCGCCACGGTACTGAGTAAAATTTTTTCTATTTTCTACTGTGTAATAATTGTTTTGCATCTTTATCCATAAAGACTTTATTTGCACTGTGTAGTTTTCTAATCTACACTTAGGTAGTGTATGTTGGAACTTATTCCATAGAATGTTTGGTTCAGTTTAGCAAACTGACAGTTTTAAAGCTACCGGAAGGCTTCTCTCATGATTTCTCTTTTGATAGCAAAAGGAACTGTGACAGAAATTTTGCTAATGGTGGTCACTTTTTACCCTTGAATTGAATTTTCGATATTTCAATGACCATTGATTCAACGAATACTGACTTACTACTTTTTGAGTTCTTTGAAAATTCATAAAGGCCTCGAATCCAACCTTTTTGAGTAACAAATGTAATAAACAGAGACGACTGTATTATTAGCTTATTTACTAAATAGTAAATACAGTAAAAATACTATTTATAGTGGGGGTTTCCTAGTTGTGTTATTACTTAAACTAATATAGAACTGAATAAAAATCATTTATTTTATGTTTCCAACAAACATTTTTTTGCAAGGTGCTAAAGACTAGATCAGACAGGGTTACAACTTTAAGTTAATCTATAACAGCTAAAATACTTTTTTACATAAACAAATACTGTCAATATTTGTTCATAACATAGATTTATTATACTAGAGATAGATTAGCATAGAAACATCAAAGAGAGACCAAAACTTAATTACACAAGTATGTGAGTATTGTGCATGTGTGCTGTAAGCGGTTGTCGATATTACGTCAATCTCTATAGGATTGAGGTGAGAAATACTAGAAATTCACATATTTGGTAATATTTTATATTCAATTTGAATACATAGGGTAAGTATTAATATATTAAAATGTCATATCCATCCATTTGTTAATACATTTTTTTTTCAAAGTTCTTACTGCAAGTGGAGAATTAAATCTTTCAATCGTAATTAGGTACATATGAAATGTATAATTCTGTGGGTTTTCTTTCTTAGATGAGTTACATCCTGCTACTGCACACGTAACCATAGTTATTTACGTCAAATTCACACCAAATGTACGCTTTTAAGTGAGATTTAGAAAAATAAGCAAAATTTTTTTCCTTCACAACTTACATTGAGCTGATACAAAGTATATACAAGAATACGCAAATGGTCTCGCCTATCTATCTCGCTCTAACATATGAGTATCTATGTTCTTTTTCTTTCGCATTGCCAATCTCTCTACTCTAGTTTAATAAATCTATTGTTCATAAACATTTTTATTAATGTTCCTCTTTGTTCAAACATAATTTATTGTTTCATTGAAACCTTGATACATACATAAAAAATCTTGTAACTGGCAGTTGTTTTTTAAAGAGAAAAATATTTCAAATATGGCACCTGTCACTGAATTTCTAGTACCATTCATCAGAAATTCCAGTGTCCCTAGAACCAAAAATTTATAAAAATATCCCAACTACTGAAACTTAACTAGTAAGTATAAAAATAAGTAAATATCTAATAGAATGTATTTGAGAAAACCCTAAAATGCTGCTTTGGAATTGAATTATAGTCCTAGTAAAAAAATTGTTCTTCCCATGTACCTATTATGTAGATATTTGGTATTTGTGTATTAGATTTTTAGTAATAGCAATCCCTATCAATTTCCATGGGTGTAATTTACTTAAAAAAAATTATTTGTGATCTTAGCTAAATATTAATCCACAATCTGTGATTTCATTGCGTATTTAGGGACAGCAGGCGATAAATGTGAAAAAGTATCATTGGAATCTATTGATTATCTAAATAATCCCTGATAGATTTTTTCACGACAATTTACTGAGAGATGCGGGTACAATGTAGTATATCTCAATAGATACCTGTTTATTATATGTAATTTGTAATCAATATTACAAATTACATATAATAAACAGGTACCTACGCACAGTTAACAAAAATATTTACTGTTATGTTTCTTTACGTACTTGGCAACGTTAATTATAGTTTGTTGATGTGTAACTTAGTGTAGGCATAATTACAGCAACTTGTATTTCCCGAGGGCTAATTACTTGTCTAATTACATTCACAGCTCCAAAGGCGTAAGTGCTTGGCATAACTGGATAGAGGTGTTAAACAGATATGCCGAACGTCATTATCTGTACACGCATTTCGGTCTATTATGTCTTCCTGTTTGATGAATATTAAATGTTACGTTTTGTCAGTATTATTGAACCGAAAACTACTTCTTCTTTGTTATTCAATGGTTCCATCCCAAATCTCAATTTAAAATGCAGGGATGTCGACTTTAGGTCTCTACTCTGTCAGCCCATTACATGAAAGTTTGTTCAACCAACGATAGATGGCGCTGTAGGTCTTTGATTTTGAACGATAACATTGACGAATGACTTTTATTAAATAACTTTTATTATATCCTAAAAATGTTGAGGTTGAATGTTCTACGTTATAAAATGCTTTTAATTACGGAGAAAAAAAACAGTTTCAGAAAGTGTGTAGAGTCTGTCGTGAGTGCCCTTATGGGACGGATGGTGGTTATGTAGGGCTGTCCTTGACAGTCATTCAATATTGCGTACACTTTTCTTAAGTTTATTTTTATTATCAATGTACTCGTAGGTCTCTGTTAAAGACTGTTCCAGTAAATGTCTTCATAACGTGAAGAAGTTTGGTTTCACTGAGTTACCTACTTGTAGAAAATTCACAAGGATTGACCAAGAAGTACAATGAACTTGTTAGGGTTGTTAAAAAACAGGGTTTTATCTGGCAACCCTGATTGGAGTCAGTGTTGTCGGTGCGCGCCCTGTAATTATTATCAACGTTCAGCTGTTTCGCCCGTGGCCCGTAATTAAAACATAGTTAGAGGAACGAGCGCAAACGCCTCCTCCGGGCCAGATTAATGCCTTAATAGAAATGTAACACTTGATTACATTAATAAAGAACAGGGAATTATCGCGTTTTTACACGCCACCGCATCACTGTGATGGTTGATTGATGACGTCATTTGTAACTGCACTCTCTCAGTCCTTGTTTTGATTTGATTGCGTATTTTAAAAGTACAGTGATGTTTGTAACGGTTCGGTGAGAGAGGGCGTCTTATCAAGTGATAGTCTTATCTCAGATCGTTATGGAGCGTTTTAATATTATAAAGCTTCGCACGATTTAATTAGTAGGTAGGTATCTACTGCCGCTATTTCTACTTAATGATTTTTAAATTAGAACTTTTTTGTTGAAGTCGATTTGTGGTATCGATCGATCGATAAATTAATCCACATTTAATTTTAATCCTCGCACTCTGTAAAAGACTGAATCAAATTGGATTTTTTTGCAATTAATTGTTTTGTCAGGTTGTCGAAGATAATTGTTTATTCATGATATCTGTAAAATTGGGCTTCACGGTATGGATATCTGAATTTTTTGTTGTGAACTATTGTTGTTATACTTTACTTTACCATAAACTCGTATATGGTGTAAGCTTGCAAGTCTTAAAAAGCTACGGCTCTATCAAGTTTACGGGGTTTTTTTCAGTAGTTTCCATGCACAATGAGCTTGCGAAACGGCTTGTCACGCCCGTAAGTCGAGTGTTAACAACTCTGAGGTGAAACAATGGAGGCTTTGTCCGCGGCGCGTTGGGAGCCGACTTGGTTCGGGCGTGCACCCCTCCCCCATGACATGTTTACAGCGTCCTCTCTTTCGCAATGACATGTTAATAAAGTTGTTTGTGCCTTCATCGCCCCGCCCTATTGTGTAGTGCATTGGATGTCTTCACACATGAAAGATTGTATTGGTTAGGGTTGATATGGCCGTTCTGATAGTCCTGTGTACTTTTGTTAGGCTTGTTTGCTTACTTTTGTTAGGCTTGTTTGCTTCCATTGACTTGACTTTCTAGTTGGCGACAAAATCTTGGAAAAGACTTGGAAATCTATTAGGTTGTTATTAAAATCAGAAAAAAAATGTTTCGTGTTTGTCTCATATCTCCCAAATATTGCCTGTGGTTTATTTAGGCAAAATTTAAGTAACTTTAGTTGATCACGCGATCGCTAAAGCCGCCGATGGAGGGACCGTGAACCCAGGTCTTCAATCTGTTTCGATTTCAGCAGGCATTGTTCATCGCACCATAATGGCGGCACTGTCACCGTACAAATCGACGGGCATTACGAACTGTCAGTGTTGTGTCAGGAGCGCTAAATTAATATGGGAACATCGAGGCCGCTCCAACTTGTGATTGGTATTCAAATAAAAGATGTAGTGCCTCCACGCGTTTGCGTTTTGATTATTGCGAATTCGAGGTCGCGTTTTTTATACCTACATGTAGTTTATAGGTCTTCTTTAATTACTCAATTTTTTATCAACCAATTTTTATCTTTTAGTAACCCTGGATTTTTTTCTTTCCATTTCAGGACTGACAAATCTCCAACATGCAAATTTTCGTGAAGACCCTGACGGGAAAGACGATCACCCTTGAGGTGGAGGCGTCAGACACCATCGAGAATGTCAAGGCCAAGATTCAGGACAAGGAGGGCATTCCTCCGGACCAGCAGCGTTTGATCTTCGCCGGCAAACAGTTGGAGGACGGCCGCACGCTCTCCGACTATAATATCCAGAAGGAGTCGACTCTCCACTTGGTGCTGCGTCTTCGTGGTGGTACCATCGAGCCTTCGCTCCGTATTCTGGCGATGAAGTACAACTGCGACAAAATGATTTGCCGCAAGTGCTACGCTCGGCTCCACCCCCGTGCAACCAACTGTCGCAAAACCAAGTGCGGACATACCAACAACCTCCGCCCCAAGAAGAAGCTGAAGGATTAGATTATTTCTATTTTAACCATATCTAATTCAAATGTGAAACATCTGAATAAAGGTTTGGTTTTGTAAGACTCATTTGGTTGTTTTATTGCATGAATTCATTTTTCTACAAAGATATGAAGTACATACGTCACAAACTACTTACACAAACTAATATACACACAGCTCACAACCGTGAAGGCCTCTAGCGTAGTCCGCCACAGTAGGCTAGTAGCGTAGTTAATTTTTAAATGTAAAATAAATGACATTACTTTTCACACTCGAGTATCAAATGCATTCAACTGGTATGACGGGGAATATTTTATTCTGACGAAAGCGCACTGCTAATCAGTAAATTTACCCAGGGTAAAACAATAAATTAAGTTTAGTTGGCCCTGGCTCCGATTAGCTGTACCGCCGAGAAATATATTCATCCATTGCCCAGCTTCTGTATGAGGAGCCAACTATCGATAGAGCAAAAATGTCACAATTTAAATTAATTACAAATTTTTTATTACTTTAATTTTAGTGTTTTAAACCAGTCGACTTATCACTTGTTTAATACGACGGACCTTAGTCCAATGCGTTGGTGAAGTGCGTGTAGGTAGGATTTCACGTGCCTTCGAGAACATGAACACTTCAACGCAGCTTATGTTTAGGTTACATACAGCATTGACATTTAACTTATAAGAACACAGTAAAGTGCGGCGTGCTGCTGGGATTTGAAACCGTAGGTACGCTTAGAAGTTGAGAAGCCGAATTTCAGCCCTGGGGTGTAACCAAGTGTAACAAAATGTACAATAAATAAAATGCGCAAATAGCAAAACAAAGCTCGATGTAGGTGCAACACGATATGAAATAAAAATTGTGAAATAGCACCACATCATCAAACATCCTCGCTGGAGACAAATCCTATGGGCCCTATTCCTATTAGCGCGTCGTGAGTGAACGAGCACCAAGCGAATGAGCGGTGGACCGGCGTTCTCACGAACAACAACTTACTCAGATAACTTTAATTCAACTTTAATGATCTGTTCGCGTGAATAAAATTGATTTGATGGCATTATGTTTTGACTTTCCTCACTTGTAAACGATGATGTTTGAGCGCGACATTTGATCTTATTTCAGTTAATTGACTTTTTCGAACGCAAATTGCCGACGCGATTATGACTATCTGGTTAAAGTGATCTCGTGAATGTGATCGTTTCAACTCCACGATTACGGGTAGGAGGAAGTTATTAACATACTGATTGTAGGGTTAACCGTTTTATTAATTCGAATGATCAGATTGCGGAAGTCCTTAGTAAATCACTATGCAGGCAATTCTGGCACGAAGTTTCTTAATCTGTGATATTTAGTCTCAAGCAGAGAAAGACAAAATATAACCAATGAAATATTTTTTATTACCTACGTAGGTAGGTATATAGGTATTTATGCAAAAATATTTCACCACTCATTGGTCCACTGCTGGCACGGGTCTTCTTTCGGCAACGAGAGGGGCAAATCCATTAGATATCCATCCCTACTACCACCCCACGATAACCTTTAGTGGATTGGTAAATTTAACATGCCATCGCAAGGTTCAGGGTGGTTCTGGTGTAGAACACATTTCAGGCGAGTAGATCTTCCGATCTGTCTTCAATGTTTTTCTTCACCATTACAGCAGGGTGACATTTAATTGATCTACCTAAATATGAAAAGTCGGTGCGTATCACTAGGCTGGACCTTCAGGTCGTGCTAGTATAAAAAGGGCATAAATAACAGCATCTAAAGTTTCTCCGGTAAAATGATGCGTGGCTCACACGTACTGGATGTAAGTAGATTGGAATCAGTCTATAAACAAACTGGAACCATCCGATTGATGTCAAGTATCATCACGAAACCAATACATGTGAAAAATCATTCCTGAGTTAGGTCATATTTAAATCGGTCAATTATAATATTTGCTTATTGGTCTTTAGTTAAAAGACACGGATACAACAGGACAAAAAGCTATCATTAGGGAGGTACACAGTGATTGTGGAGTGGAAATGACTCAATCTCACCAACACTGGGCAGGTGGTGAGCGTTTGCATGTAATTAGATCGAAGTAGGGTTGTCAATTACCAAACTGAACCAAAAAGTAGCCTAGTTATATCTCTTAAACCTCATTGAACCGGAAAGTATCCTAGTTTAGATTTAGGATCGTGGTTCCTGTGCCTAGCTACAATCCACAGACGTCCCACTGTTGGGCACGAGTCTCTCCCATAGACAGCTACAGGAGGTCTAGAGCACACTTCACCACGCTGCTCTAATGTGAATTGGTGGAGAAATTAGTGGTCAACCCAGTGTCGAATGTTCTCAAGCCTCCCTAAAGCCTTCGATAAGGATTAATGCTTATTTTTACCATTGAAAACAACCAAGACCGATGGATTAACGTGCCCTCTGAAGCACGGTAGTGCCACTCAAATAAAATCGACGCGATTTATTGGGCTATGGATGCTACGGTTCCTGTGAGCTGAAGTAAATTAAACTTTTAAATTGCTAAAACTAGGTACTAAACTTAACTAAAAGTTCCTCTTGCAGAATAGCCACTATATGCATAATGTACCAATATTGCTTAAATTTTGTATTATTAAAGTGCTTACGTGTACCTAGCTATAAACTATAGGTAAATGAGAATGTTCGCCGTCGCTAAGGCGATCAGAAATACATCGTCTAGTTGAGGAAACGCACAATCAATATGCGCCCTTGAAAGTTGGTAGGTAGACAGATATTTTTGTGTCTTGAACCCATGTAAGTATTTATTATACATGGCTGGCAGCCCTAAATCCAAGGTGCGCCGGCGCAGGCGTCAAGTGGTTAAAAACGCATTAGCACAGTGATAACGCCCTAGACGGCTTTATTTAAGAGTAAGTGCGTTTTTATTTAGGTACCTACCTATATCTACCAGAGTTTAAATTAGATTTCTTAAAAATTAAAAGTTTGAAATTAAAAAAAGAACGTATATTAACCACGTGATATTTGCCGATTTGCGAGTAGGTACTTACTTAGTAGAAACCCTGATGTGAAATTCAGCTTTTTAAGTAGGTAAGGTAAGAACGTACCTAATAACTGTTTTCAGATCAATGAGGACGATTATATTATACCATGACATGACTGAACTACCATCACTAAAGGATTGATAGTCTCAGAGACATATTAAGTAGGTACTCCAACTGGCAACTGTTCATTTAACTTGCAACTCAAGTGACAACAAATTAGAATCGTCATAATATTGTATGAACAAACAAAATCTATTTACAGCAAATTTCAATGCTAGCAACAATTGGATAGTAAAATTAGAATAAAACCATTGATTCGAACGAACGCTACCACCAAATTTTCAAATTTGGAACAAGCGCTGCCATCTTCCAAATTGCCGCCATAAATGCGATAATTGGATAATCTCATGGCCAGTAGCTAAATGAAAACGGTTTTATTGGTCGCTTTAAAAAGTTATGTACCTACCTAACATTTACAACTCTATTATAACGTAGGTAAATAGTTTGGAAATGCTAGTAGAATTTTATTTACTTAATATGCAGTAGAACCAAAAATAACTTATTATATATACTTACACTAGTGGACACCGCAGCTTCGCTCGCGTGGAATTAGACATAACAATAGTTGCGTTAACACCAAGTAATATTATATAGCCTATGTCACTCAGTGAAGATGCAGCTTTCTAATGGTGAAAGAATTTTTGAAATCGGTCCAGTAGTTTTTGTGTGAAAAGATTACAAACAAATCTTTCCTATTTATAATATTAGTATAGATTAACGTTATAATAGTTTAAACATTTAGAAATATCTACTGTGGCTAGCTAAGCTACGATCCATAGAAGTCCCACTGTTGGGCACGGGTCTCCCCCACAGCTACGGCTGCGGGAGGTCTCGGCTCTCGAGTATACTTCACCCCGCTGCTTCAATTCGGATTGATGGACGGGTTAGCGGCCAACCCAGTGTCGAATATCTCAAGCCACCCGAAGGTCTTCGACAAGGCTGTTTAACGATTTATTTTGCACTTGAAAAAAAGCGGGACCCACGGATTAACGTGCCCTCCGAAAAACAGAAGCACCTATGAAATTTTTGCCACTAGCGGTCACTCATCCGCAAACTGACTGCGCCCGTCGCGTTCCTTAACTCGGTCGATCCATGTTTCCATCCATCCATGCATCAGCCTTTTATAGTCTACAGCTGGATATAGGCCTCCCTTAATCGGTGGTTAACCTCTGAATTCTTCAGGTCATCAGACCATCTAGTTGGAGGGCGGCCTGTGCTTCATTTGCTGTGGGACTTCTAAGGGTGGCATGCAACTAACTAGCCTAAGTAGATGACATAATTTAAAAGTAAAATCAGATATTAATCAGTATATTGTTAATCATGCCGAACCTTAGGTATATACCTAATCATCTTTAATAAATTCACACGGCATTAATGACTGTTCATTTGTCAGATGTCGATAATCGGAATTTTAAATAACTACGACAACTTTATGTCTCAGGCGGCTTAGGTTATGGTCACTTGTAGTTATTAAAATAAAATGGTAAATAGAATGTCTACAAAGATAAAAAAATCTTCTCTCTCTCTCTTTTAAATATTTAATTTTAATAATACGTTAAATAAAAAGTTCGCTTCGGTCGCATTTGCGGAAAATCTTGTTTCTACGCACACAAGTGTCCGCAGGTCCATACACATTATAACTAAGAATCCTAAGTATATAGTAGGTAATACCTTATACTGTATTATACCTAGATGTTCTCACTTCACTATCTCAAGTTCTTTTATTAAAGATACAGTGCGGAACCCATAAAATCCCAGAAATAATACATAATCTCAAAAGTGAGATATGGTAGGTAGATAAAAATAATAAGAAAAAATATTCTCACTTCTTAGTTAAACGGCAATAAATTATAACACTGGCTGCGACAGAGCTCATTTCGGCCTGAATAAGCGAAAGGTTGGAAAAAATGGAGCGTTCGAAATTTAATTTATTCAAAATTGAAACGTCACGGCGTACAAAGGCACGCACACAATGGGCCTCGGCCGGTGAGTGTTAACACGAAAATTAAATGCTGATATTACAATTAATCAAGGGCCATATTAATAATTGGCTATTCAGTACGGCGAGGTGTCAAATTATATAGCTCAATTAACCGCCCGTGGAATAGAATAGGGCGTGTATTGCTCTGTTTGTAAATACTGGCAATGGGAACATATACCACGCGCCTATTTTTTTTTCTAATTTCAAATCATCATTTTGTCAACTTCTTGCTGTATTATTAAATCTGAATCGAATAGAAAATCACCAATGCGCCTACGAATTTCATGTTAAGTAGGTACCTCTATCTACTCTGGTTTTTTGTAGTCCCCATCTACTAAAATACTAAGTTAGCTAAAACACACAATAAGTCAATATTAGTATTGACTAAATAGACCTCTATTTAGTCAATACTATTATTGACTTACCGTACCTACAAAATTATGAAATAAACTCTGTAGTCTAATTATGAAGTAAATTCTGTAGATAAAATAATATTTTAATAAGTATCTAGTACCCACCTACTTCTTACCTTATTAATATAGGTTCGTTTATTAATCTTCACAAATGTATCTAAGTTATCGATATTCTTGAATCTATTATCATATGAGAAACAATTTGAGGGTCGAAGAACTTTATTTTATCGATAAAAATGTATAAATTTAATTAAATTCTAACGTTTTCTAAAATTCAAATACTCATCACAAAAGTTGAAAACCCTGAATTCATCAATTATTTAGACAAGTAGGTAAGTTTTTCATACTAGCATACCATAGCACATTAGCACTGTTCTAAGCCATCGCAATTCAAAATTCTAAGAGCTACAGTAGCGATTGAGACAGTTCTATAAATTAAATTATATCAGATTTATTTTTAAGTACACTAAAATTACTCGTTTTATTTGAAAACAATTTAAACTCGTCAGCTAAGACAGGTACAATAGTTATTTTAGTTGTGAATCTCATTGATTTGTGCTGCACGAAGGAAAACACCACACCACGGACTTTAGTCCTTACTCTATGACCACACTATTCATTATTAGTATTTAAACCACGATTAATTTTAATCGATTACAGGTATTTCTTTTATTTCATGACAGTAGTGCCTTGCGTACCTACCTATGTCTCTCTCTGACCATCATACATATGTATATTGTATATTATTAACTACTATTATTAGATAATAACGTCATTTCATAATTTCTTCCGACTTAGAATAAGGCAAAACCAGCATGTACCCTTTTGAATATACAATAGGTATTAAGTAAGAATGGAATGGACCAGAAAAGGTAATTTTGCTTGGTTGATGATTTGAAATATAAATTTTGAGTATTTCTGAAGTTAGTTACCTATCGATAAATTTGAACAAATTATCGATAGGCCTGAATTCTACGGAGCAGCACTATAATACTTCTACGCAATGGATTTGGACAGTCGGCGATACAAGTGATTATTTATGGCCGATATATTTTTGGGATTAGTGAGAAAATTATTTAACACCAGACCCGTTTAACTAAGGTGAGCGCGGTAATCTCTGGTCAGAGAATTAATTCATTCGTTCGAGACTGCGGACAGCTTTTAAGTATTAATATCTACGTATAAACGTTTTCATAGTTAGGTTAATGAATGAAATGAATGAAAATGAATGAAAATGAATGAAAATTTATTTATGCGGACAACAATGATCCATATGTGTTAGTATACAAAATACTTATAAATGGTTAAGATGGTTATCTATACTTATCAATGTATTTATTTAATCAAGTGTAAGTAAGTGGATATATACGTTTTTGACCATTGCCACTCTAAATGTAGTTGAAAGCTAGGTTTCTAAGAAAGGTTAGTTTTCTAATATTTAAAAAAATATATTCTTATATCTATAAGATGTCTGAGTGATACGAGATTTAACGATTAATGGTGGTATGCAAACGTTACGTAAAGTTACCTGTGGAACTAAGCCAAGCTCATTGCAAAATAATGTTGTTTACGAATCAAATGCTTGATGAAATTCTTTAATTATGGAGATGCATTTTTATACCTATTAGTATATTATATTACAAAATGATGAAGTTATAGACGATCAAATCAATGAACGGCCTTAAAACGATCAAATTAAAAATGTCAATCGATTTATTATATTCCTTGTTTTAACGAGACCGGCACCAGTTTGTGATCGAAAAACCTTGCTAAAGGCGTGGATAAAGTTATTAATTAATCGAAATTTCGATATTATGGCCTCGTTATGAATTTTAACGTGCTCGGTAATGAGTTCCAACGCGTGTTCATATATCTTCGTTAGCTGACAACACGGTTAGATAATTAAAATTATATTGTAATATTTGTAACATATATTTAGTCAACCCAAAATATTTTTCTTATAAATAAATGATAACAAATGAACTATAGTAATAGTTTTGTAATGAAATCAGGGAGGCCCAGCTATACCTACCTATATAGTACAAATAAAGGAAGAATGATAGAAGAAAAGAAAAGTTAAATAATACTACGACAATAAATAAATAAATATATAGGTACATAATAATATATATTCAACAAACAGTGCTCAAGATAATAGAAATAAAAAGTAGAAAAGTATGTAATGGTATGACAGTATACCTACAGGACCAATATACCTTACCTACACTTTATTGCACCGAATATCAGTACTTTTACGTAGTCCATTATTTTTCCTGTGATAGTACCTACTATTACTATACTTACCTAAAGTAAATTTTTAAGATAGATATTTAAATTTTTGACATGGCAAAAAAAAAGTAAAATTGAAAGTGAGAGTAAGTCTTTTATACTGTACCTACGTCCTACTGTAACTAAAGTGTGTATATAAATTATTAAATAAATAAATAAAATAAATAAATTACTTAAAACGATCTTACGGTCGTTTCATCATTTGAACTCCTCAACTCACACTACTTCTACATAAGCACAACTTCCTATTATTACTAGATAAATAAACCTAATCAAATATACTTACGTTTTTAAATATTGATAATTTAATAGTGCGTCTAACTTAGATACCTACTTGCCATCAGAGCTTTTTTAATTTATGTCTGCAATAAAACAAAAACAAAAAGATGTTGATCAATAAATTCTGAGGATATGATACGATACTACCTACTACATTGGATTAGATGAGCTATTTGTGATATTTTATGCTGTGAGGCCGTCGATGTAAGACGCAAATTACTTCAGATACATACATAGTGCGCTCTGAAAGTGGTCAACTAAATTATATTAAACTAGTGGACGCCCGCAGCTTCCCTCACGTGGAATTAGATATAACAATAGTTTCGTTTACACATAGTAATATTATATAGCCTATGTCACTCAGTGAAGATGCAGCTTTCTAATGTTGAAAAAATTTTTGAAATCGGTCCCGTAGTTTTTGTGTGAAAACATTATAAACAAATCATACCTTTTTATAATATTCGTAAAGATTTTTGCTTAGCTTCGCGTCGGTACGCGATGGAATCTAACAGATTCTAATGGTGCGATCGAAACGTGCTATTTCCGAACACTAAATACAATTAAAGTACCTAACCTATATACTTTTTATCAATGGGTGAGACTCTTAAAATTATTGATTGATACTTAAATTATTTTAATAATTGATTGATAATTAAAATAATTCCGCCAAGAACGTGCGTCTAAAATATGTCATTTACATAACTAGAGTAGATAATTCTTATATGCAATTTTTTTTTAAATGATTTCAGTGCAGAGGTCGTTCGGTTTTAGTTCATTCGACTTAATTATATGCTAATACTGTGATGTCTTAAACTGTGTTTTATTATACTACCACAAAGTTTGCATTGTTCTTTATTATAAACTAGTGGACGGCCGCAGCTTCGTTCGCGTGGAATTAGACATAACAATAGTTAACTTTGCACCCTCCTTTTACCCCCTTAGGGGATGATTTTCGAAACTTTCAATGAAAAACCTTCATACTGAATTTCATTCGAATAATTTCATAAACGGCAAAGTTTCATACTAACATTGCACCCCAGTTTTACCCCCCTAGGGGGTTCAAAAATCCTTTCTTAGTGCTCTCCTAGGTAGGTTATAACCTTTTATAACCAACCTAGGGGAGCACTAAGAAAGGATGGAAAGGAAAACCCTGTGCAAAATTTCAAGTTTCTTATTAGAGTTAGTTAACGGTACTAAATACCTACATTCATACTAATACCTACATTCACACGAATTAAGACACTTAAATAACTAGTTAGTTACTCGTAATCAACAATTTAATTCGCTCATAATCTTTATTCTATTGTAAGACTTACTGTTACTGACGATATAACTTAATAAAACAACATAAAGGGGAGGATAGTTGGTTCTGCTCGATCGTAAACGTCTATCAGAAAGTGTTAATTCAGTTATTTGTTTATGTGCACAATAAATTATCGGGGTCCGAATAGACCTCCGAATAAATATTAATTCGGCCAGAGGCCACTGGGACCAGTTTTTAGTAACTGGTCATAAATCGTTCCGTTGTCCTCTAGCATTTGAACCGAAAGATATCGTATTTAATTTTAGAAACCTTAATCCTATTGGTATTTGGAAATTAACATTAAAAATGGGTGTCATTACTTGTGGGATTTTTAATAGGGCTTACGGTGAAACTGTTGAGTTGGCTTAATGGATTTGATGTCGATAAGTATTTACATTTATTATAACATCAGCCGACGATGTCCTGTAGCTGGGAAATGAATTCCCACCTAATCCTCAGATGCTTCAGACAATGTGTAAAATGGCGATCGCCTTCCTTAGTGGTAAAAAGTATTTAGTCTGCTTTTCGTCTTAGATATTTAGCCCAATCTAATAGCAGGACTACAGTCAGTTTCATGCTAATCTCCATCGCTTGTGAATATTGAAACCGAGAAACATAAAAAAGTAACCGATAAACAAATCTTGGTAGCAAATTTTTATATTGAATAGGCTTTTTTTTGACAACATTCGATTCAATCTTATCATTCATGTCATACTCCTAGTGAAGCCAGTGAAGCCCAATATTCTTTGGAAATTCATTCTACATTCATTCTTCATTCATTCATTCTTCGCAGGTATTGAATCTCGGTGTCTTACAAGTTTTTACATAATTAGATGGTATTCAAGATCAATGAGCAATTAGCTGTTAAGTACAATGTCGCTTATATCACTTGAGATGGCGAATAAGGCGTTGCGAGCATCAAACCTTTAACCCTCGACTGCTAGTTTATTACAGCCGTGGCCATACCGATCCCCCTTTCACGGTCAGCCAGCGTCTTTCTTATATTTATAAAGCTGTCAATTTCCAAACCATTTCGGGTTAAAGGAGCGCAGATGTACCGACGCTCGTAACTCAGGAAAAAACGTTGAGGCGGCGGTCGGGAAAGGGCCGACTCGCATTAAATTATTATGATTTATGTGTTTTAGCCAGCTCGCCTTCTTAATTATATATGAAGGTTTAACGAACAATGCCTGATGGCTGGTTAGAGCAGCGCGGATACTCTTCTTGCACAATCGTTACGGAGCTACTGAGCTTTATGTTATCTTGAAAGGTCGAGGCGGTTCTATGTTGGGCGATTTCCCCAGAACTGATGGAGTGCTGCCCAGGGTTTATGACCAATTGTTGCTTTGCAAGGTGGGATACTATTGATGCAGTGTTGCGACCCGCAGGGAATTACAGCATTTCTTAATGATTCCATTTGTACTTGTCTATGATATGATCTGATTGCGTCTAATATGAGGAAATCAGAATCACGGGAAATAATTTGTTTTTAAATCACAATGCATTGTTTTATTACTATCTAAACGATTCGTGAGTGTCTATAATTCATAGTTGAAGTAACCGGCATTTATTTAGTAAATTATAAAAGTATCTTGTTAAGGTTAATTCGATTTTTAAACAATTAAGTATATTTCTTAAAATAATTACAGTCCATATTATATTAACTAATACATCGAATTATCCAATAAATATCTAATTCTGTAGTTCTGAAAATTAAAAAATTAAAGCAAATACTTGCTTTCCAGTAAGATTCTAATTGAGATTTCAAGAATCTTCTTATGTATCTACAAATAGTTGGCAGTCAAGCATTGACAGGACTAGATATGTAAAAATCTCGTCTCGTGTCAATCAATCCCTCCATAAATAAATAACACTCGCAGAAATTACATCGCGTTATTTTATGTAAATGCATGTAGTACTCTAAGTAAAATGTGATAATAATAACCTTCTTACCTGTCAATCCGATTCGCCACGCCACAATCACGTGGAAATTCTGAATAGACTCCGCCGTTTGCAGCTAACTCGTTTGCGACTGAAAAGGGACTTAAACTTGAGCCGCTCAAAATTTATTTTTCAACGAATTGTCTCATTTCCACGCCTACTAAGTTTCGACTTTAACGTCATGTGCATAAGATAGGTAATGGGGGCGCGGTCGCGGTGTAGTTACGAGTAGATAGGAATCTCTCCGAGCGCGCCGGTGACCACGCTTATAATGACGATGTCGGCAAAGAAGTCATTATTCATTTTTTTAATACAGTGTTTTGTTGAAACGACATTTTCACTAGCGTAATCACGATTTGTACAGGCAATATATCAAGGTAATAAAAGCCACATTATTACCGCGCGGTAAGTGCGCTGATGATTTTCAATTTGATGTCTTCATCCCGCGTTGTTTTACTTTACAATCGATTTATTGAAGAATGCGACTTTATATCAGTATTAAGGCTGAGTGGTCATTAACAACGTCCGTAATGTACGTTCTTTTCGATTTTAGCCTCGTTTTTGTGCGGTTCGCTATCGTTTTTATGTATTCCATACTGTTGATTAATTTACAGTATAGGTTATATCGCGCAACGGTCCCACCTTCAGCTCATTAGCTTCTTATAAGCGGCTTTGCCATAAATTTATAATCAGGTAGGCCGTCTTCTCGTTTTCAAGAGGCTTTTTGTGAAAGTGACGATAATGATAAAGAGGTGAGCCATAAAGTGTACTTTAGCACGGTGCCTCTCCTGTAAGTTGTCGTCCCAGGCCCTACAATTTCGTTCTGTGGAACTTAGTTAAAACAATTTTTTAAGTTTAGAAGAGTAAAAGAATGGCTAGTGTTTACAATTTAAGTAAATTTTTTGGAAAATATTGTTCAACGGACGAAGCTTCACATTTTATTGATTTTAAGGCTTTACTGAAAAATTCTGAGAAAAGATTTTACAAAAGGTAGACATAAATGCCCATGCCATTTTGATTATTTGATATTAAGGAATACAAGGATATTGTTGTGTGTTGAATATTGTTGAAAATAATGACTCTACAATTGTAAAAATTGAATGGACGAGAAGTACCTATTTAATATTTATTTATTTATTCTTTATTATACCAAAAACATATGTGGTACAAAAGGCGAAATTAACGCTAAAAGCTATATCTACCGTCGACTGGTAGCGACTTACTTAGTTATTTGTACTATGTACTCTGTGGTTATATACTACAAAAATCAGTAAGCAGAATTTTACGAATTTCTTACGACTTCGGATGCCTATTCCATTGGTACTGGAGGAAGTGTGTCTTCAAACTACATTCACCATACTCTGTAAAACATAGCATATGTGTCCAATCCACGGAATGTCCTAGATTTGACTAGCATACTATAAGTTCTTGAAGTCCAATAATCAATGTACATATTTCATTACAATTGTATTGAGATTAACTCCATACGCACTATTTTACCACATGAAAGCTCGATGTGGGCGTTTAAAATAAAAACCAATTTTCTTATTCCGATAACGCGTAAACATTCTCATTTCATAAACAAAAAGCGAAGTCTTTTAACTTACAATACAATGTTTTGAACCGCAACAAATAATAGTTTCCGACTGTGCGTTTGAGTTACGACAACATACTTCAGCTGAGCAATTATACGTTTGTATCCGTGGATGTGAATTTATTGGAACGTAGACTTTAGTGGTTTGTGTTAAGGAATAAAGCGTTTTAGAGAAATGCATTGTTAAGGTTGCAAGATGCGTAAGGCAGCTGAAATTGCGTCAGTGATGGCTCAATCTTCGGCGGCTGACTGCAGATGTGAGACGTGTCGTCGCGAAAACAATTTGCTTTACAATGCACGGCGTTCCACTCGGGGATTTGTTCGCACAAAGATCCGGTTATGTTTGTAGAGGAAGCATAATCTTTACTTAGAGTTACAGTGAATGTTTTCATAATAACTCTTGTCTCCAGTCTTGGGCCGAATCCGTCTGACGAGTTTTAATATTGCAAATGCTCTGCCGTGTAATGATTGTTTTTAAAGCAATTATGGTCCGGTTGGAAAGGTCTGATTTCCGGTTACACTTTTAGAGGCGACCATCTTAGTCCTCAAGGGTAGCAACACATCTATGACTGACTTAGAACGAGACTCCCTACTAACAAGTACTAACTGGACTATTACTAACACCAACAAACAGGACTAACTATCACTAACAGTCCCAGTCCTCATACCTACTAACGAACTGACCAATTAATGTTCTAATTAACTCTCTCAACTAATTGGACTAACCACCCCAGTCCCTAATTGAGTCTTGTTCAAAGTCAGTCACAGTTGTCATGGGCGGCAGCGGATGGGTGGTGCTGCAAGCTCGTTTGCTATCTTGTGTCCATAAAAAAAAGCTTTAATTCAGTAATTACTAAAAAAAGATTTATGATACTTTGTAGTATGTGACAAGCTTTGGTATTTTCACAAAGATAGGTTCTTTCACCTGCAAAGAAATCACAACAACAATAATGATTATGTCAACTCTCGTAAATATGGGCATTGCATGTCTACTGAATTCCTCGGAAATGGCAGTATTTTGCGATACGAATCAAGCGATACAATTAGATATTGCGAGCACAGTACTTCACGCGATTTCTGCGACCTGAATGTTGGTAGTAAATGTTCGTATTTCATCCATCCAGCTTTGCAAGGATTTTTGCTGGACAAATTCCTCATATAAAACAGTTTGCTGCAGATATGGTGTAGTTGGTAGGTAGTAGGATATACACAGAAAAGGTCGGCAGCCTAACACTTCGATGTTTCATATTTCATACATACATTCGTGTCGTGTCGTGAGTCGTTCTATTTCATACATATAGCAGTCACAGCCCAGTGGCTACCTAACTCGCCTCTCTCTCGAGCGGTCTGGGTTCAAACCCCAGCGGCACCCACCAATGACTTTTCTGTTATGTGCGACTTAAGAAATTAAATGTCACATACTATAACGGTGAAGGATACATCAGAGGAAACCTGCATGCCTTAGAGTTCTTCAAGGCATGTGAAGCCAGCCAATTCGCACTTGGCCAGCGTGGTGGACTAAGGTCTAATCCCTCCCATTCTGAGAGGAGACCCGTGCCAAGCAGTGGGACAAAAATAGGTATTGATGATGATGATGACATACATTCGTAGACTGTCCAATGGGGTAGGCAGATAGAAACCAAAAACCGCGAAACACTATTATTCAACCACACTGGTAAATTTATGCCACAGTACCTACTAGATATATATTGTGTACATTACGAGTCGATGTACGATTAGACAAGTATAGCAAACTTTATATTTAAGAGATATTTCGTTTTCCCTAGACTAGAACTATCCTACTAATGGCATCACACCTTGAGATCAGGGTTTGCCATACTGGTCGATAACGGTTCTCCAGGGGTCGAACGCAAATTCGACTGCGGTATTTTACATACATTTGTACATTATGGAAAAGGTATTTATTGCCCAAAATAGTTTGGGAATCCCGGATTTAAATCCTATTACGTATTTCTTTATATATATTTATCTTGTATTTAATTTTATTATTTATTGCCAGTTACAATGACGGCGGGGAATATAATTTAAAAAATACCAGCGAGCATCAGAGTCTCTTTTCTTAACTATCTAGAACCTATATGGACTGACAGCATTTCTAAGATTATTCCAAGCTTAATTTTATAAAAGCGCTATAGAATGAAAGCCCCAGGGCGGGTTTAGTCAAAACTATTACACGCTATTTTATCAGACAATCTTGAATGCGTAAGTTTGAGAACTTACGCATTCAAGTTACAATGACGGCGGGGAATATAATTTAAAAAATACCAGCGAGCATCAGAGTCTCTTTTCTTAACTATCTAGAACCTATATGGACTGACAGCATTTCTAAGATTATTCCAAGCTTAATTTTATAAAAGCGCTATAGAATGAAAGCCCCAGGGCGGGTTTAGTCAAAACTATTACACGCTATTTTATCAGACAATCTTGAATGCGTAAGTTTGAGAACTCTAGAGATTACGCGATAATGATAATAAGGCACTTAAAGGCTTAGTTTGAGGGTTTGCGAGAAAAGAGTGACGATTTTAAATGAATGTCAAAATCGTACTATTGAGGGTTAAGAATCACTCCCATCATAAAACTGACTTTTCCATTTAATGTGATAATTTAACATTATGGACACTAATGGGTTATAATATTGCCACATACATGCATGCAGGGAATGTGTCTTTTCTCATAACTGAGCAGGCCAGGAGCGTAGCTGCCTCGCTGCTTAGTTGCGGATTGGCGTTAGTGACCCACCCAATTGTCAAAAGGCCCACAGATTTTGGAAAGTTATCTGTGGTTAGGCCGCACGAAAACGTCATGGCTTAGCGACTGTTACGATAACACCAGGGCCGACGGCTTCACGTGCCTTTCGAAGCACGTAAGACTCCAGATATTTTGCCCTTAACGGTCCACTTTCCGGCCAATCCATTGATAATGTCTCGAACCGAGCGATTACGAGCGTTTAAGAACAAAGAAATTAAAAATTAAAAATCAAAAATCTTCTTTTTTATTCAGGTCATTGTGGAGCCCAAAATCTTGCAACGGGAATGATAAAATCTAAAATAATATTTATTATAGATTCGGCATATACGAGTTACTGCTCCCGGCAAACCATCTTCAAGTACCAGTTTTTAAAAGCGTAGGTACCTACTGGTGATGATACGTTCATAACGTATGATATAATGGTGATAAATCTCGATGATATTAAGTTGTTAAAACCGTGTGTACGAGTAGATGTATCCGGGTACAAACGAGACGAACATTACAAGAGCCGGGCGTTTATCAGCCATCTCGCCGAGCAAGTGTTAAAGCACGGCGATAGCGCGATCACATGATTATAGTTAATAGAGACCGCGCCGGAGACGTCTTACTCTCCCGGTAGGGTAAAGGCACCATTAAACGATACATCTCACACTAAACAAGTTCAAGTTATTAGCTTAGCAGGGAATTGAATTGGGCAAATAAAATCGGCTTAGTAATTTAGCAGGGAAAAATATTTATTTTTTATATTTTTATTATATTTGGCAAATAAAACGTATTGAGTTTTATATTTAGTAGTTTAACACTGTCTAATAAATTATAACAACAGAAAAGCCTGTGTGTTGTATTTAGTAAACGGTCTTTGTATAAGGTAAAAACTGCGTCACTTGTGACTTTCAAGCGTAGTCCAATATTATTTTTGAATAGAAGTAGATCATTATTATGAAGATCGATTGTTTCTATTTATCAAAAACATCATGACTATGTAGGACAGATCACCATCAGAGTATTACAGGATTACCAAGAAAACGTGTGGTTGTGTGAACCACAATTTTCTTCAAATGGAAATCGTTCTATAGTATACGAATTTTCTCTTATATTTAAGTCACTTCGTACGTAGTACTCTAACTCGAGTTAGAGTAGTACTCTTACAAGGAAATAAAAATCTTAAGCCTTATAGTTAATATGAGGGTCGAGAAGAAGCGCGTTTACCCGAACATTCCTTTCGCAGCGGGGTGCGCCCGCGCCGCGGGTCGCCTCGTTATTAGCACCTCGCGGTTCAAACGCACCGCAGCCGCCCGCGCCCGCGCGCCCCCCATCCGACACGCAATCTGTCAGTCTGTCAAACCGAATTAGGTAAGTGAAATAATTTTAATTACGATCAAAGAATCCTTTTTGTAGCCGCTCGAGGTGTAAACCGAATTGTATAATAATGCTAAATGAAGAAAATGTTTTTGTGGATAGTTTCTTTCTTTTGAATATTGATTAGAAGATAAAGTGGTCAGATTATTCGCAAAAATTAAAAAATGCACAATGTACATCTGTGTATTTGAGTTGAGTTCATAAAGGTGCCCACATTTGCCTACTATGCACCACATACTATATTAACACCATTGCATTTTTATATTAGCCTAAGAAAAATTAAAAAAAGTGTTCATTTTGTTTTTAATTCAAAACTTGTAGCCAAATCTAGCAGGTGGTTCCCATTAACGCCCTCATTCTAAATTTAACAGCATTTGACGGATCCAGCTTATGCGTTCTAAATTCAAAGTGTGACACGTACGCTACGCAAGCTGCATCCTCGCTGCGCGCGCGCATCCCATTGGTCGGCGCTCCGCCCAGCGGGCGTGGGGAAACAATGGCACCGGTACCGTTAATTGAGATTAACTACGGCGTAGATAGTTAGATAGCGGGCAAAAAATAAATAGTGTGGTGTCAGTTCGGTTTGGAATCACTTTGGCTGTTGCCGAGTAAGTGTTAGGTGTAATGCTATTATTTCAGGTGATGTGTTTCATATAACTAGCGACTAAGTGATTTCTAAAAATGTTTTTCTTTACAGTTGAGAAGGCTCGGAGCGCACCTCACTGCACCTGCGGCACGATGAATATTATTTATAATAAGTTTACCATAATATTCATACAGCAGTGCATAAATATAAAACTTATGCTCTAAGTATTTTTATAAACCAGTAGATAGATCCAGTGGTTTCCCGCTGACAAACCACCTGATGATAAGTGGTCAACGTCGCCTGAGAACACGAGCAACACCAGAGCAGTTGCCAATGCGTCGCCGGCCGTGAAGAATAGCTTAAACGCAGATGATGAAGACAACTCTGCATCATTATCTAAATGTATACGATTTATTTGAATGTTGTTTAAATTATTAAAAATGTCCGGGGTTAATTACCTCCATCTTTGTATCAGCTGAATTTTTTTGCTTCAGAATAACTCCGACACTTAACTTGACCGGATATCCTACACTTCGGGTGTGATGCGTGTTAAAAAATAATCTACTAGTAAATTAATTATGTTAAGGTAATAACTTAATAGGTAAATAAATAGCTTGATACAGACACATGCGTGCCACTAAGTGCGAAGAGTTAGTTGGATTCTTTTTGTTTTGAGTTTGTACGGAGTGTTGATTCTGTATGCGGTACATCAAGGAAAATAAAGGTTATTAAGTACTTTAAAATAAAGAGGGAATTGTAATAGTGGCAGTACGCGTTATGTAACTCTCAGAGTGGTCCATGCCGGATTCCAGTACATATGAATTAGAAGTAGTTAGACTAGTTGGAGTAGCAAGGTATACATTTAATATGATTAAAATAATTTGAATGTATACTTTACATATATTTACCGGCCCGTGGAGACCTGATGCCGCAACAGGCGACCCAAGAGCTACCACTTATTAGTATTGAAATACAGCGAGGAAAAGCTGTCAGCAGCTTGGGTACAATGGTGACTTAAATAATAAGCCCTCGTGGCATTGCACTGTAAGCATAAAAATAATTTAAACAAAAAATATTTTTAAGTTTGTTTTTATATGTAAATTTAAGCTTTTAAAAATTTAATCTTTAGTTTGTAATTTAGATTTTAATAATTTGATAATTGTAATAAATAAATACATGAACATGAGCTACTCTGGGACTGATAAACTGGTAAGTAGGTAAGTAGTTATACTAAGAAATACGCTTGCAGGTACACTTCCAAGAAATACGAGCGCGATAAGTGTTATATTTAAAAGTCTCAACCCTATATCTAGTCTCTATAAAAATAAAACGTTTATAGCCGACCATTTGCTCGCAAACTTTCAACTACTCAGCAATTAGAGTCAAACGGGACCCGAGGTGGTTATTATTCAGCCGGATAATGATACAGCCATCATCTACAGTGACAGATTCACACCTTCGGAAGGTCGCCAACGCTTCACGTTACTGTTTTATTCTTAGGGCACTCGTGCCCTTACTTACTTTAACAGTACTTAATAGATAATTAACTAGCTATTCTTCGAAATTAAAAGGAAGATCAATATGTAACTGCAAAGTGTGATAAATGCCATGCTTAGCAGTAAAAGATGCTGGCAAGCAATGGCAAGGATTTGCGTGGAAGTGATTTAGTTGTAGAGTAGTAAGAAAAAATTGTCATTCTATGATTTATGTAACTAATATTTTTTCAGAATAAAACCAGAAACCGCAATCGCGCCCGAAAAGTGGAAACAAATATCTATGACTCTTAAACAGAGTACATAGTTTAATATTCTGGCTCGGAACGTCACGCGCAATTATGAAAACTACGAATATTTTTTCATTTTTTATAAATAGCAATATGATCTCCAAGGGCTAGACTTTAGAACATTGGCAGGGACCGTGAGAGCGACTGTTTTGATTATACTCTTACTTTATCAACTGCAATGTTTACTAGACGCTTCTTCTTTCCTGTATCCTGAGGATATCTTATATATGTAGTGTAAAAGTGTTATTATGGAAGTTTAATAAGGCGCGACCACATTTTCCGGCAACAGCCATTTACACCGGTCACTGCCCATTGTCGGACTCACAAAAGGCTAACAAAACGAGAACCGAAATAATAACAATAACATCGATTGCGCTTGCTTGAAACCGATCCGCTTTTGATGTCGCTTTTTGTTACACAACAACATGATTCTTAATTCAAGTTTTGTCTTAAACAAATTGAGGTGTAAATGTTGTCTGACGTCACTTTATATTTTATATCATCTTTCAAATTAAGATTTTGTTTGTAATAAGATATCCAGGAATGCGCGTTGATGTCTTTTGTATGGTGTCTTTTGTATGGTGATGTATACAACACTACACTTAGGTTGTGTAGTCGTTAAATTGATTAAATTTATTAATATTTATCCATCCGGCTTTTTAGTTTATTTATTGGACAAGGACTAAAAAAAGCTGTGCTACGTAGGTGTCACACAGATGCAGTTGCAGGTGGTTTTATTTAGTGTGATCTTCATTACGCTGCTTCAATGCGGATTGGTGATGGTAGTGGGTGGGGGATTTGGGGAGTGTTAGTGGCCAATCCAGTGTCCATTGTTCTCAAGCCACCCGAAAATCTTTGACAAGGCTTAACAATTACTTTACAAATAAGAACATCTGGGACGACGGCTTAGCACACCAAAGCGCCAATCCATATACCGACTGTGTTCGACGTTGTTGAATTTAGTCAATCATATACGATCGACGCGAGCTGTCGAATCTATTATTATTAGTCGGTAATTACTTTATTATTAGGTCCTACCTAGAGAGATAGGGGCAGGTACAGTCCTATTCAAAGTCGGCCACAAATGCGTCCAGCGTTACCTCTGACGACTAAGATGGTCTCTGTTAAGGTTTAACAAACAATCACACCTTGCTAATCAGAACATTTTAAAAACAAATGATACATAGTATGTGGCTGTACTACCATGGCACTATATAAGTTTTATATCCGATAAATCAACTATACTTTGACACGTAACTTAACATTAATGTTACATAGGAATGAGTTCAGAGTTCATCTCATGATTTGAAAAATTTAAAAGCGTTTTTCCCAACTTTTAAGACGATACCTATAAAAACACTTATTAAATTACTCATAGTACGTTTATTCGCCTATATACATAGTTCATCCGGAATGGCGGCAAAATAAGTAAAATTAGCAATAAATTAAACATTCAATTACTAGTTTAAGTTAATTAAGTGGAGCGGGCGAGCGAGGGCTAATTTAATTACAATATCTGTCAGATGCGCGCGCGCATTATTCTGTCTTAACGCGCAACTCATTAAAACGCTCACTTTTAATATTGTAGCTGGTTGTAATTATAAATTAAGTGTTATAATTGAGTGGTTGTACAGCGGGATGTGGCCAATGAGGTTACGTGTACTAGAGGCGACATTCAGACTTAGCTTTGTAATTATTAAGCTTAACTGCAATTTTAACAAAAAGGCGCAAACTCTACCACGCTGCATCAGCACGGATATTGTTGCTGCTTTGCGACATGATGACTATTTGGCATACGTTGTTAACATAAAAATAATTCGAGAGTAGTATCTTAACAATTTGCTACTTCATCCATCCAGTCTTTTAGGGTCCACTGCTGGACATAGGCCTCTCCTAAACGACACCACTCCGACCGGTCCTGTGCCTTCTGAATCCAGCGGTTTCCGCCGTCTTCTTCAGGTCGTCTGTCCACGTTTTAGAAGGGCGGCCTGTACTCCTTTTTCCGAGTCGTAGTCTCCATTCGAGGACTTTTTGCTATTTAGCTACGGTAAAATTAGCTTTTTTAAATTCATAGGCTCAGAAACCACATCCGTGCCCAACAATTGTAGCCTCAAATACTACACAAAAATAATGTAGTTAGTAGTAAGAACAATTGAAAAATTATGAATATTCCTTCATTTTCCTGAAAACGATGATTATTTAATTAGTTTTTTTTCTATTATATATATATTATATTTACAGGTTTAGGCGGTAAGCACCTGTTGATGCATCCGGTTGCACTTGCAATTTTCAATACTTTTCAATGATTATGTTAAGACGTATTCCACATACCCAGAAGGTATACTCGAATTTATTTTAATTATTTTTCATAATATAAAATAACATTACGCCTGTATTTCTTTTACATTTCATCAGTGATGGTCTCGAGCCCTTTGCTATACAAAAAACGCACCCTTAAGAAATCTCCAAAATAGCAGTAATATGCATAAATATCGAGCAGTCCTACAGAAGTGCAGGGGATAATTTAATTAAATTAATTTTAGTCAATAAGAACGGCCACAATTAACTCTAATGAAACTCTATAAAAACAATGAACAACTATAATATAATACATATAAATTAACAACTCTAGCATGCAGACTTCTCGCAGATCTCTAAAGTTATTTTTGACAGCGCCGCCTTCCATTGAGCGGCAATCACGTCGCATTCCGGGTAGGAATTCGAGAGAGAATTTTTATTTATTTATAAATGCTTTACTATACCTAAATATGGTACAAAAGGCGGACTTAATACTAAGAGCATTTTCTGTCAGCCAACCTTGGACTAAGCAGAGTGTTCAGAGTGCAAAGTTCAATTTAAATGTTTATTGTTACCCTATTACCCTCTCAGGCGTCCCTGGTAAAGCTTGCCGCCCTATTCGGTGGCGCTGTAAAGGCCATATGGGCCAACACAACTGTCCGTTCGAAAAAATCTATATCCCGGAAATGGCCCAGTTCAAGTAAACTTAATGGTGCATTAATGCTGAAAATGAAAATAGAACAGTTAATGGACCGACCATTATACACATATATCTGGTAATAAATAGTAATTTACTAATGCTAAAGTATTTTCTGTTTGGTAATAATTATTATATTAAACTTAAAAAAATAAAGTACTACCAAAATAGTTTCGCAAATAAGACATCTTAAGAAAAACGGAGTGTACGTGATCTTTCTCTCCCGCAAACCATTAATTAATAAGAAGGTACTAATTACTTTAAAAAATAAAGCAATACCATTGTTCTCACCGACCCAACGCATTACTGCTCAGGCCGCCACAAAGATTTTGATTTAAGCCATTTTTCGCATGAGCAATTTTAGAACTTATTTAGCAGTGGTTAATTCTTATTTCGAATGCATGATCGCGTAAGTAATATTATATTGGTTGTTCCCTGTAAAGGCACCGAAGCACGTTCGATGGTATCGTTAAATAGTTGCCACGTTACCTACTGGCTTCGTATTGCTCCGTCTCTGTGCAAATTGAGAAAATTAATATGAATAAATTTAAAAGTGAGTTTATGAGAGAAATGAAGATCAAGAATTAAATAAAAATTTCGTTACCTTAGCAAGCTGTTCGCGAATGATTTCGTATAGGTATATGGTATTGCTATTGATGCATAATATGACAAATTGGATCAATATTTTAAATCCTATCCTTTCTCATAATTCGACCGTGTTTTATTATCGTGGTTGGGCCGTCATCTGTCAGATCCACATTTTTACATTTTGTTATTACATAGTACTTACTTATAATTAAATATCACGTCAAAATTAAAAAATGTGACAGCATTTTCTAAGTGTATTTTTTTTTCTATTTTCATTCTTCCATATTATAAATTTATAATAGATGCACATTACGATGACACGGTGAACATAATCATAGAGGAAGGACTATTGACTATTATTACAAAGAGAATAGGCTGAGTAGGTACTGTGTGGAACGTTACAAAATTTTGCTTCAAGATAAGATTCGATCCTGTGCGTATTAATTAATGAACGTCATTATTCTTAGCTGTTTCGCATTTAATCCTAGCTCTTTAGTAATGTTTTGTATTGTATTGCGAGATAATATCAGATTAAAGTAGAAATTAAATTAAAAGGATCGTGGGAAGAATTGAATTGTGCCGACTAAATTGTGGTGTAGTGTATGCAGATATATGCGTTAAGATATTTTAGGATAGGTACTTATAAGAGCATAGAGTTTGGATTTGTGACCCGTGTATACGTATGTAATGACGAATCAGCTATTAAATATACCACCAAATCTGGTGAAAAGTTTTTATTTTATTTTATGGATACAGGATAGTAAACGAGCTTGCAGCACTACCCATACGCTGCCGCCCATGACAACTGTGACTGACTTTGAACAAGACTCAATTAGGGACTGGGATGGTTAGTCCAATTAGTTGAGGAAGTTAATTAGAACATTATTTTGTCAGTGTTTATATTACACAACCTCTGCCTACTTCTTTGGCGAAATTAAGGCACAACGTCATGTTACATTATATTATTATATGTATTACTAGCTGACCCGGCAAACGTTGTTTTGCCATAAAATATTTTTTTGTGAATATTTTGGGAGAACTTTATGTAAGTGTGTGGACTTCTAGTCTTCTACTACCATTACCACTACCACTACTACTACCACTACCACTACTACTACCACTACCCCTACTACTACCACTACTACTACCACTACCATTACCACTACCACTACCACTACCACTACCACTACCCCTACCCCTACCCCTACCACAACCACTACCCCTACCCCTACCACAACCACTACCCCTACCCCTACCACTACCACTACCACTACTACTACCACCACCACTACTACTACCACTACCACTACTACTACCACTACCCCTACTACTACCACTACTACTACCACTACCATTACCACTACCGCTACCCCTACCACTGCCACTACCACTACCACTACCCCTACCACTACCATTACCACTACCACTACCATTACCATTTACTTATAATCGAAAGCGTTCAATAAGAGTAGGAAATTATTAAAAATAAAAATCGCGATGGAAAAATAGGGGTTGATCGTAGAGGGTTGAAAATTCAGGGTTGTATGTATTTTCTAATGTTGTATCATAAAAAAATACAAAAATAAAAATTTATCTAAAAATAAAAAAAAAAAAAATTGGTGATGGACTACCCTTAACATTTAGGGGGATGAAAAATAGATGTTAGTCGATTCTCAGACCTACTGAATACGCATATAAAATTTGGTAAAAATCGGTAAAGCCGTTTCGGAGGAGTACTGCAACAAACATTGTGACACGGAAATTTTATATATAAGATGTTACATTATATTACGAGTATTTACATGTATTAATTAACACCCCATCCCAATGTGACGCAGTTTGACTTCACCGGTACGTACATACCTACTTATTGCAATTTGGTAGACATAATTTAATATTAAAAATAGAACAGAGAGAGACGAGAATAATTATTGCGAACTGGCTTTCCCTGCGGCTTCGCCCGCGTCAAATCGAATGTGAAGAATTACCTCTACCATCAAGGGATGTTATAACTATAATAAGTATGTATAGCCTTTATCAAGGGCAAACCAAGCAAACCAAAGATAACCACTAATCAAAATCTAGCTTCACCCGCAGAGCGGCCGATCATAATCCGAGATAGCCAAAAATCGATTAAAAATCGAACGATAATTAATTATCAATTGAAAATCGAACGATTATGAATCGTGCAATTTTCCGGGATTATAAGTAGCCTTGGTCACTCTCCAGGTACTTACACTACATATATGCAAAAATCACGTTGATCCATTCGTTGAGGCGGAGAAGAAGAATAAACCATCAACCCAACAAACACACTTTCCTATTTGTATATTAGTAAGGATTCTTTAATATGGTTGTCGACTTTAAACAATAATTTGGTCCGTCCGTCAGTGCGTCGGAAAAAAAAAACGATGAACTGACATTAACGCGCGATAAAACTGAAATTAACACTCAAAAGCTGTCAGGCCCTTACGCCATTGTTTTCTGACGTCTGTATTACTGTGAGTTCATTATTCACGTTATGCATTTATAATTTACTGGTTTATATCTAGCATAGCTACAACCCATAGACGTCCCACTGCTGGGCACGGGTCTCCCCCACAGACGCAGGACGCGGGAGGTCTAAGGTATAGTCCGCCACGCTGCTCCAGTGCCCTTCGAAGCAAGGTAGCGTCCATGAAATTTTGCCAATAGCGGTCACCCATCCACAAACCGACCGCGCCCGTCGTTGCTTAACTCAATTTCAATCACATTGAATCGACGCAAGCCATTTGGCTATGGACTCTACTACCGATTTATACTAGGCACATTTTATGCATTAATTTATATTATTTTGTCTCTTTGTGCTCTTGAGCTCTTTTGGAGTTGGGCCTCTTAAAAAGGGGGTGTTGTTTAAAAAGCCGTACACAACACGCTACCATTTGATAAAGAAATATATACGAGAAAAGTATATAAGTAGGAGGTATATATTAAGTTATATTTAACAATGTAGTTCAATATGTACAGTGGATTTTAGGCAAAAAGCACAAATTTCAAGTTAATCGCTTATGGTGAAAGAACAACATTCGCAACCGCAAGTGATTGAAAATGAAACAGCTAAGCTGATGTGGGAGATGCCGGTTCAAACAGATACAGTTACAATAGACCAGATAATATTTACATTAACAAACAGGAATATCACACATACTTAATAGATATTAGTATATTAGTATCCATTCTGACTATAACATTGGCGCAAAAGAAATTGAAAAACTAAGTAAATACCACCTGCTTAGAACGGAAATTACGACATTATGGAAAATACAAACCAAAATGATCCCAATTGCTATAGGAGGAACAGGAGTCATAGCCAAAAGCTTACACAGATACTGCAATAGACTAAATTTAGATATCAATATACACATTATGCAGAAACAAGCCGCGATTGCATTATAAGTCAATGGCGATTATAAAACCTTCCTATAAATATATTAAGTCCACGTAGATAAGTGATAAGGCCGCAGTATTATTACAATTATTCACCTAACAAAAGAAAAATCGTTGTGCGGAGTGGCGAATTATCACAATAAGCGAGATGAGCTTTAATAGTTTGCTAAGCGCCGTAACACGGGTAATGGCCCGCCCGTAACAATAACACTGAAAAATAATAAGCCGATAAGGCCAGGGAAATTCAGAGTTTGTGGAGTGGGTTGTACTCAGCCAGGACAGGGAGAAAGGAATGTTAAAGCAGTATTAAGTGCCCACTGTTAATCATTTACATTTGTAAAATCTAAAATGTATACCTATACACCATTCAGCCTTTCATTGCACCTTTGTTAGGCACGTGTCTACATTCAGAATGGGACACTGGCCATGTGGGTTGGCAGACTTAACACGCTTTCGAAATAAATTATTTGCAGTAAACTCCAGGCATTTTCAGCTGTAAAGCGTTCATAGCCTAGTGGTTTCGCGTCGATCGTATGGATGGGGTTCATTTCATGGGCGCTTACGTGTTTCGGAGGACACGTTAAGCCGTCGGTCCAGAAGTTTAGTACCTACTCATTAACTAAGGTTCCATAACCGAAGGGTAAAACGGGACCCTATTACTAAGGCTCCGCTGTCCGTCTGTCCGTCTGACACCAGGCTGTATCTCATGAACCGTGATAGTTAGACAGTTGAAATTTTCACAGATGATGTATTTCTGTTGCCGCTATAACAACAAACTAAACTACTATACTAAAAAACAGAAAAAATAAAAATCTAAGGGGAGCTCCCATACAACAGACATGATTTTTTTGCCGTTTTTATAGATAATGGTACGGAATTCTACGTGCGCGAGTCCGACTCGCACTTGGCCGGTTATAAGAGATACGACGATATAAACTTGTTATCAGGTATGCGTGTAGGAACCAAGTTGAAATTTATATAGAAATTCAGTCTGCAATCCCTTGGAGCTGTGAAAAATCAGATTTGTAAGTCAACGCAATCAAAAGATACGGCGGTTTATGCCGCATATTTTATTGCCGAATCACAACTATTGGTACTCGTATCTACGAGTAGAATAATTAAATTTGGCACCCTCGATGCGAAAGTCTTGCACTTGGTAGGATCGGAGTAATATTAATCCAGTTCGGAGCGCGGCTATCTGCCATCTACATAGACGCCCCGGCATTTGTACCCGTTGCGGCCGCTGAGAAAATTGTTACTAAATGATTTTATTTCTCTCTTTTCTGCGATTAATAATGCAGGGTTTTATGCAGAGAAATATTGTTCTTGTAGTTTGATATTGAGCCGCTTTCATAGAGCGACTGTTTAAGACAGCTGTTACCTTTATCTATACTTCTATACTAATATTATAAAGAGGAAACATTTGTTTGTAATGTTTTCACACAAAAACTACTGGACCGATTTCAAAAATTCTTTCACCATTAGAAAGCTGCATCTTCACTGAGTGACATAGGTTATATAATATTACTAGGTGTAAACGAAACTATTGTTATGTCTGATTCCAGGCGAGAGAAGATGCCGGCAGTCCACGGCAGTCTTTAAAAAAAAAAATTTTTATATTTACTTGTTATTTTTTAATTATTTAATTGTTAGTAAGATTCTAATTCTATTCTATTAAAAAGTCAGTTACAGAAGTGCTGCTACTCTTGAGGACTAAGGTGGTCGCCTCAAAAGAAGTGTAACCGGAAACAACACTTTTCCAACCGGACCACAATTGCTTTTAAAACAATTTCAACACGGTAGAAATGGTTCTAGGTATTCTCGACTTTGAACGTCTCCTCTGAGACGAGCCTGTCTTGAGCACAGCCCTGGAGGGCGTTTTAACGGAGATCCTGGAGCCCTTCACAAGTTCTGAGGTAGGCCACCGAGGGGGTGCAAATCCCACGCAACCCGGCGTCGCTCCCACGATGTAAAAAAATGTGGCGGACTACAATGGTACAAAATAGACAGCAATAATTTAAGACAATGAGTTCACGTCTATAACAATGCATGCAATCTTTGTTATCAATCAAATTGTGTTATTATCTAAGTAATGAAGCCTATTCGTGGTTAAATACCCCATTTTTCACAAGCGATATCTCAATCCTCATAATACGCATCGAGTTCCAATAAATCCGCTTTGCCCGGGGGTGTTTATCCGCTCGATACACTTGCGTAATTTATAACGAGCAATAACAATGTGTGCAGTATCTGAGGGGTAATTTCTCAAATACACACCTCGCCCGTAGCGGCGGCTATCTTACGAATTAAATAGCCGCTCGCTCGGTTGCCGTCCATCGGGTCACGAAGGGTGGCTGCTTGGACGGTTGGCTTGGGATAATCCTTTTTGCCTTCACCAATCCGCACTCATTCCACCAATCCGCATTGGAGCAGCGTGGTGGAGTATGCTCTAGACCGGGAGCTATATCTGTGGGGGAGACCCGTGCCCAGCAGTGGGACGTCTATGTGCCGCAGCGAATCCGCACTCTGATCATAATCATCATTGACCAGTGACACAACATAATCACTGGTCAATGATGATTCTAAGTTGCTATTATTCTCCATAACGTTTTGGCGGGTGAAGTCTGGCATATCTGCTTTACCAGTGATCTCATAGATTGTGCTAATGATTATGACAATCCACCAGTATGCAGCATAGTACGTACGCTTCCAGCCTTTTCAGCTGTGAGTTACAGCTGTGACTTACAATAATACCAAAGCGGAACAACTTAAAGTGGACATGTTACATTTAAAAAAAAATATTTTTAAATATATTTAGTTTGTCCCAGCTAATTTCGGGTTTAAATCACTAAAGTGGTGTCCATTTGTTCAGTAGCTACAACAAAATATTTTCTTACCTTTTACAATGGGTTAGTCGCAAAGTTTATTGCCAGTATTGCCACCCTACTTTGCACGGAACAATCGCAGTAGGTGCCGCTAAGCCCTTATTAAATGATGTTGCATCGCAAAAACTGCATCGAAGAGTGCAATACGTAAGGTGTATGAACGAATATTGTTCAGAACAATTTACGCTATGATCTAGATATCTCATAAGCGAGATTTAGGTTACTGAACTTGCTTGTTATAGAATAACAAGTTACGTATAATGGGAATTCATGATTAAAATTTAATAATGGTTTATTGAGGTGAATAGTTGAATACTGCTTAAAAATTGATATCATCTTTGCAAGTTGTATGTATGTAAGTGGGAAAACGTGTAGGTAGGTAAGTAAGTATGACATATTAATTTCTACAAGGATTTAAATATGGTAAATATTAAATTAATAGGTACTAAACGTTGATTAAGAGTTAATCCTTCTTGAAAGCACTAGCGTTATACTCGTACCTAAACATTGAAATTGTCAATAAAAAATGGATACAAATACTTACACGATGTTTTGCGCTTACTGCCCAAATGGTAATTTACCGCAAAATCCCCGTATTATTGAATTAATTACCACCCAAATCAATTTGAAGGGTCTGGGAATTTAATAATTAACAGTTCGCAGGAAAACAAATGTCAAAATGCTTGGATAAAAAATAAATAGAGATATTAAGGCGAGGCGTTGTTACCTGAGAGGCTGCGGCGGCGAGGCGAATCCTGCACCTTGTGGCAAATTGAAAAGAACGCGCTTGCTCTCGAAGGTAATAATAAATTCTCAAATAATAATAATTCATAAATAATAATCGTGGAGGAACCAAAATAAAAATATTGTACGTCGAAATAATAAAGGATTCGCTGCAGACGCGGTCCACACGGGGCGGTTTGATAAGTGGGGGGCGGGTTTCCTGACGTATCTTTCGTTCGCATTAGAATATCAATGAAGGCAATTAGTAAAGATATTTTCTACTTTATTTATGGCTTACTTACGTGCAAGTAATTGGAATTATTGTGCTGTAGTCTAACGCCTTATCTTAATTGCAAATGCATAAAAGTAATGCTTGAATTAATAGTACATTATGACACAAGTGCGGTAAGTTGAAAATTACAGCCGAGGCGATATTGCTAGCCCGAGCCGTAGGCGAGGGCTACAAGAAAGCAGAGGCTGTAATTATCAAAGCGCACGTGTGTCATACGACGTTTTATAACATATTTGCGAGGAAATAAATTAATAAATTCATCATTACTTGACGACATTTTCAAATAAAAACACTACAGCGAAAAAAAAAGCGCGCGGAACACCACAGAACCACGACAGAACAGTCATATCGTACGATTTCACTGATCAATATTGTTCTTTTATGATATGCATCGTTATTTTCGATGATTGAGTGAATTATTTGATTTTTAAATAATTTTTAATAATTAGCAATGCGCTCGCATCAGAGCTTTTTTTAAGGCAAAGTCACAAAAACAGCCAGTATTATTATTAAAGTAAATTGATATTTTTTTTGTTTTTGGTACAGATAAATTATTTTAATTTATTGTCAAAATTAATTAAATTAAAGAATTAAATGTTTATTTTTTATATTTTATCTCCCAAAGTTAATTTTATTCATAAAATGTGAACCACTTTTCTGACATAAAAACTCTTTGCTAAGATTGAAAAAAGTACCGTTCGTTTTAGACGGAGCATATTGTTATACCGTGCGTGTCACCTTATTTAAAAAAAAAAAACCGTGCGTTTTACATTACATTACCGCACAAGTGCTGTAATGTAATTTAGAACGCACAAGTGCGGTAATTAGATACATTACGATATTGAAATTAGTGAAATAAGGGGCCCTTTACGAGCGAATGTGTTATAAAATAATTGATTTTACAATGTAATTTGTATAGTCTTTTTCTAACATAGCAATAAATATATGTATTTAAAAAAGGTTGGCATTTCTAGATTTTGTACTGTAAATTATCGTCTATAATATGTAATTTTTTTTTTTATTTAAGGTTGATGAGTGTTCGCACGTGGTAGCGAAAAAAATAAATAACTAGAGCTTGTAATAAGAAACATTTCAAGCTCTCCATACATAGTAAGGACAGTAACGGTAAAAAATGCTACAATAATTTCGATAACTCTTTTTAGGGGCTACAATTGGTACAGGCAGTCGCATGTCGCAAAGTACTCTTACCTTTCAGTCGGAAAGCTAAAAGTGACCTCGTGTGCGCCGCGCCGCGCCACATAAAATTGTTTTTTCGACCAACAGCTATAATTAGGCGATACGTTACGTTTTTGTTTGGCCCACATTTCCCGATCCTCTAATTTTTGTATTTTTTGCCGCTCCTTTTGTAGTCGTTAATATGATTACACCGTTGGGATGATGGCTTCATACGTGTTTTAGGTTAGAACTTAATTTGCTCGGGTTACTTATTTGTTTTTTATTGTTGGCCTGACTTCCTGAGCGCGTCTGTCGAGTCTGTTCCAGTTTTTTGCCTCAGGTCGTTAGGTAGAAGATGATTGAATGTGATGGTGGGCAAATTGTCGGGTCGCGACGCTCGCTCGTCACGTAGCTCGTGTTGACTCGCTCGCTCTCCAAATTGGTTCGTAATCAGTTAGCGGATGCGTTTATGGTGATCTCTCGGACAAAGAGACTGGCGTCGCGTGTCGTGTCGTCAGCCCGTTGGCGATGTAGCTAGTAGATAGTAACAGAGTAGTAAGAAGTTCTACAGTTGGCAGGAGGCAATGCCTAATTACAGCAGAATTATGACTACGGTTGATTGATAATTGCACACAATGTGTTTAGAGTAACACGAGGGTTCCGTAGCTCCCTTATTAACTTTGTATTGTTAAAGCTGCCGTAAGGATATGTCTAGGAAACGTTGAGATAAAATATTATGGGCGTATATGCATACAGATTCTATGATATGAGTGTCAAGTCAGCGAATCTATTACCGACCATCCCACAGCAATATCAGGTGACCTATTAAAGTGGTCGTGTGCAGGACGCCTTAATGATCGCGGGCTGACAAGCGAGTGCGAGTCGGGACGTGCAAATTGCTTCGCCGACACTCCGCGAGCACGCGAGCGAGGCATGCGGCCGAACATTGTTGCTTGACTTGCGAGCGCTTCGTTACAGACGCAATAGAAGCAATAACATGACTGTTTATATCGCTATGTGCTGTGTAACAAATTTCTGCCAGATACATGGAGACAGAGACCTCCACCAATCCGCATTGGAGCAGCGTGGTGGAGTATGCTCTTGACCTACCGCAGCTATACAGACATAGGGAGAGACCCGTGCCCAGCAGTGGGAAGTATATGGGTCGCAGCAGCACATGGAGACAGACCAGGTCCTTACGATGCAGTATTAGGTATATCTTGAAACACCTAAGAGGTATTTATTACGAACCTGTGACCTTATAAATCGGTCCTATGTAGTACACTACTTTATTGGTCGTAATTGTCTGAAGCCATGGAGAAAATCGAAAAATTGGCAAAATGTGTGTAGCTTAGTAAGATTTATAAAATGAATGATGCTGAGAGGATTAGATAGAAAATATAGTGGTCAATTAGTTAGTAGATAAGACGACTAGAGAACGAGGACTGTTATAGACTATGTAGGTTCATCAACCATGCACCAACCACAATTGTAACTGGCTCTGTGAATAATATATGTTCACCTATTAACCCTCCACTATTAAAATGGTTTTCCGCATCAACAGTGTATTATTTTGCTATAATAACAAAGCCCACATGTTCATTTACAGAGATCTGCCGTGGGCATTTCTTACCATAATAGGTACCTATTTCAATTAGCATAACCAACAGTTTCGTGATATACGGCGAGTCTCAATTACATCCTGTTTGCATTGACCGCTCTTCGTCAATCTAAATTAATTTTATTGAGGCTCGAATTGTTAATTAATTAGACGTTTGGAGCGCTGCTTGCATTTCATAAAAAAAAATTGTCACTATAACCACAGAGTACTACAGTGGTCAATTTTGGAAGTGGTTCTTCCCGGTAGTATCAACTTTATAAAGCGGCGGTAGACAAACAAATGTAACGTTCATTAAGCATATATAAATACTATATCATGAAAAATAAATGAATCTGAATCTAAATCAGAATCCATCCAGTGAAACCAAAAAACATTATATTTATTTAAATTTCCCGCCACGGAGTGAAGACGATAAAATGTAATGAAGTTCATTAAGCATATATAAATACTATATAATAAAAAAAAAACAATCTGAATCTGAATCCATACAGTGAAAACAACAACAAAAAAACTTAAATTTCCCGCCACGGAGTGAAGTATCTCGACTTGGAACGAGACCCTTTGTCGTTTGGGCTTATCGCCCTTGTCATTGGCGACAGCGTATAGATGGAGCTGCAAAGTCGCTTGCAACGAGTATATTACTATATCTATAAATAAAAAAGTATCACATCCACAGCCAACTTAAAGTCAAGTCTGAGGTTCTGAAAGATTCATTAATTTTGTAAATTAATTACGTAAGCTGCGGCCGTTTTTACTTTACGGCGAGCTCGCCTGCCGTGCGCGAGGTGGTGTAATCACTACATTATTGGCTACCACGCTGCCCTGCTACGAAAAACACTGGCACACGGTGACAATGATTGTCTTCGATTTTAAGATATTCCTTGGTAGTAAATACAACGATATATCGAGTGTAAAAAGGTAGATAATGGTATATGCGCTCTGAGAGACATGCATGATGACAATAAATTAATGAATATACCTATGTATGAAAAAGTGGCACACTAAATAAAATCTTGAAAAATTAAAATTATATAGGTACAGTTATTTCATAATTTTTTCTTTATCTTAAATAAATACAAAAAAACGGAGAAACCATGTATTCTATTAATTTAAATACCTTTGCTGCAAAAATTCCAGTCAAACTTTCATCCTGTATTTCAGGAGAACCTGTTTTATTATTTCTATTTTCGGAATTACTTATCAACACCTGATAGTTTTTTCCAAGATTTTTTCAATGTACAGACGCGGACAGGTTATTTTTTAATACATATAAATAAGCTTGCACAACCTATTATTTTACACGCTTTCAAATATAATATCAACCAACGTGGCCACCCTATGGAGCTGGTAAGCGGGCAATGAAAGAATGAAAATTGTGAAAAATTGTTCCTTGTTAAGCGAACGCTATCGCAGGGAATTCAGTACACTAATCATTTTTAAGCATTCCTCGGGGAACGCTGCTTTATACTTAGGAACGTATGCAAATGCATGTTTCGTATACTAACGATGTATATTTAGGCTTCGAGTAGGCATATTATTTGGATTCAAAAATTATCCTTTTAACGTTTTATTATTTTTTATTTATTCTTTAACTTCAAATAGATAAGGTAACATTAAGCTGCTTCACAGATTTGTATGTATGTATTTATTTATTTATTTGTTTTTATCTCCCCACACTGTCCTAACAGAAATACCGAATTCGACAGGGCTTTACACAATCGACACGTTTAAAAAACACAATTCACAATAATAATTTATACTTATGTCTTACTTTAAAAAAAATATACAGGAAAGCAACCAAATATGGAGTAGTATCTAACCTGTTTTGCGGTAGGACATACGGCAAAATTCCATTAACAATACGATTCCATATTTGGTTACTTTCCTGTATATTTGTCGGCATAAAATACCTGTTTAATCGACTTAAATCTCTATTAAATCTCACCTGAAGTCTCAAGAAGAAGTGTCTCATTTGAAGCTAAAGAAAGGAAAGCTAAGTAGGTATATAATATACTCTAAATTATCAATGATACGAATCTGGCGAAGTAAGTTATTAAATCGAAATGTTGGTACGTACGTTTTTAATTTCCTGCTGCGACCCTAATTAGGTGAGTTATGACACTTTTACACGAGGGCCTAATTGGTGGACTCACGAAATTTCTTTTTTCATTTCAGCTGAAGAATTATGAAGTTTTGACAGTTCTTGAACTTACTTACTTCTTGAACTTACTGAATACTTACTTTCTTACTTTCGGTAAAGACTCGATACAACAATAACAACACGGAGTTTGCTTGAATATTATGAAGAATTCTCAGGCATGCAGTTTTCTTTACTATGTTTCCTTCACCGTAACAGCAAATGAATTTTTTTCTTAAAACCACCTGGCTTCTGAAGTATCGATCGTATTTTGGATCGATACTTCATCAGCCCTTAAGGTCTAGTCATTGCTGGACGTCAGGCTCTCCTAAGCGACGCCACCGACCTATCCTGTGTCTTCTGAATCCAGCGGTCTCCAGTTAACTTCTCACCGTCCTCATTACTTACTAAGCCGCAACATGTTCGGGAAATAACAGGTTAGAAGCTCGCACGACAGCCGGACGACGGAAACCTATCATTACGAGCGAATTCTATTCAATTCTGAAACGATAAAGTTTAACCAATTTTAAATTGGGACATGCTGTGTTTGCTTAGACAGATTAACTGTGGGTATTAATGTGTTTATTCTTTTGACGTATTAATCCAGATTATTAATAAAACTAGGGAACAATATGTTAGTATTTTGCTAAATCAAAGGTAAGATAAAAACACTTAAAAATTGTTGTAAGAAAAAAAAAAACTATAAATATTTGCATTATTGCATTATCTGTTTATTTCGCTTTTGGTATAGATCGGTATCCTGATAAAACACGGCAACGAATGCCTTATACCTTTATACCCACGGGAAGAAAATTAGAGCCAATGAAATGTTAAGTGATTGGTGCGCTGGGTGGGTATGTTGGAAGCTAAGTAATAAATATTAACTTTTTAGGTTTCTATTATCATTACACGCAGTAGTAGTAGTAGTAGTAGTTATTTTTACATAATTGCATTTGAATTATTTATCAATCCTAATGTTTTTCAGAAGTAAAACTAAAAATCTATTCTTCCCTTTAGTAAGCGACAAAAAATCTTTGAAGTAACAGGCTGTTGAGTTTAATTTTCAGAACATTACTGTAAACAATACTTGCTTTTCTCATATTTCTAATGCATCACGTTTAATGTAGCAGTTGAATCAGATAAGGCAAGTAAACCATAATAGCGGAAAGCTAAAGACTCGATACCGCAATTATTAACGAATTAAGCCAAAAAATATGCCTTCAATGGCCACAAATTGATATAATAAAAAGAAGGCTCACGACATTAGGGGTGTCGTGTTAAAACAATACTATAAAATTCCGAAAAACCGAATTCAGAACTAAACAGTAATTCAGGTAATTCAGATTTTTATTTATCCACGTTTTCATGAATACGGTGCAGATAATTACTCGTAAGTACCAATAGATTGAGAACCTACTTTTTTCGATGCCGGCAAAAATATATGTATGAAATGAGAAGTACGCATTTACGCGTTGTAATTTTCTTCTTAGGTATTTCTATTCTTTATTTTTAATAAGCCTAATAGAAAATTTAAGAATAATTTTTAGTTAAATATTTTTAAACATAAATTGTCAACCCTGACGAACGATTTTAAGGTGTCGCTGCATAATTAAGTGATTACGTTAGGACGCGTGTCGGCCCGATTCGTATCAATGTTTGGGGCAACCATTAGCGTGATGTGGAATTACCCTTATATTCGTCCACTGGGACGAACGATTTAAATGTAGGATTTGAATCACGATTTTTTTCTTTTAAATGTCTTGTAACATATGAGTTTAATAATATTCCTAACGCTAAAACTAGTTCGGAATTCGTACGATATGAAGTGCAAGATTGAGGGTGTAGGCTCCACAAACAGACTAATGGAAGCCCATTACATTCTTTCTTTTTTTCTTTACAAATCTATCATTTATTCTTTAGTATGTAAGACACTAAAGATTATTTTATTACACAAAGAATATTTAAGTTCTAATGATATTAAAAAATGTTTTTAGGATTAGATTGTTATGATTATTCACTGAGTTAAATATACATATCAATGTGATTATTGACACTATTGACACTTTACTTGACATGTTCTGATTTTTTTAAATTATTTTCTTTTGCATTTTATATATGTATATGTATTTAAAAATTAGATTAATGATATTATGTATTTGACATTTGCATGCCTACAAAGGCAGAACAGTATGTAAAAACATCAACTTTGTTCTTGCAAATAAATTATGATTATGATTATAATTACAATCGCTTATTCAATAATTATAATTTCTACTCCCAGTAAAAGTTAATAACCGAACAAACTAATGTTCTTGCACACCCTTTGTTAGCAGTTTGGAGGTAGATTTGAGCCCGTTTTGTATGGCAAAAGGCTCACCATCTACATTAGACCTAAACATAACTGGTGGAAAGTGGGTGTACTTACAATACTTCTCTGTCTACCCCTTCAGGAAAAATAAATAATAATAATAATAAATGGCCGTGTTATACATGTCTTATAAATGAAAACGGCTACGAATTGAATCGTATAGAAATGAATGCCCCAATTTGCATTCCCACCTAATAATTAGACATTATTCATTCGTAGGCTTTGTAGTGGCTCGCTTCGTTGCTCACCTGAGTTATGATTAAGAGTTCTTACACAAAAAAAAAAAAACAATTATCCTGGGCTCGTTGGCAGTGCTCCGTTTTTCCTGACCTGTCCAACTTAATACATAATCATAGTCAAAAACCGTTTACACAAAATATAATGGATTAAAAAAACATACAATTGAATTGAGAACCTTCTCATTTTTTAAACTGGTTGATATATAAAATAGAATAGGGAGTTTCTCTGGCATGCTGGTTTCCTCACGATGTTTCTTCCACCGTTACAGCACGTGACATTTAATTTCGCAAATCGTACATATCTTAGAAAAGTCACTGGCGCGTGCCGCTTGGTTTTGTAAGTTACAAAATATCATCGATAGAAACCATTCTGACCACAGTTAGGCTGAACTAACGATAATGCTGTGTTCAGAACATTATTTATCGATGAGAGCGTTAGAAAGTAGAAAATTCACTTGTGGAATGAGCTCGCAATTTGTTATACGGTCACATAAGTACTTTTATGTTGTGACACTATGCAGATTTTATATATAAATAATCTTTAGGTATACATAACTATAAGTCCATAGCCCAATGGCTCGCGTCGAATCAATGTGATCGACGGAGTTAAGCAACGACGAATGCGGTTGGTTTGTGGATGGGTTACTGCTAGTGGCAAAACTTCATGGGCGCTACCATGCTTCGGGGGGCACGTTATGCCGTCGGTCCCAGTTGGTTTCAATGGTGAAAACAATCTTTAAGCCTTGTCGAAGACCTTCGGGTGGCTTGAGAACATTCGAAACTGGGATGGCCTAACCCCTTCACCAATCCGGATTGGAGCTGCGTGGTGTAGTATGCTCTATACCTCCCGCAGCTGTGCCTGTGGGGGAGACCCCTGCCCAACAGTGCGATGTCTATGGGTTGAGGAATCTATGCTCGTGTTACGTGTGTTCTTCATAATGTTTTCTATGCCATGTGAAGTCTGCCAATCCACACTTGCCAAGTATGGTAGTCCATAGTCTATTAGTCTATCATATTACCCCTAATTCTTGACCCAATAATGGTGAACTGGGCCCTATAGTAGGTTGGCCCTATAGTGGGACATTGAAAGGATTGTAATACAACTTGATTCTACAACATTCCTGTTCTCGACTTTGGATACATAAATAACTAATACTCAACATCAAAATCTAGACTAACATACGTTTCTATCTAACTGTGAACACTAAAGCAGTCTAACGGGTTCAAATGAATGGAATATTTACAACACATTCATTACTTTTAAGCTCAATGTTCTACGCAATATTCACTTATCTTGATTTTACGTTAAACTAATAGCTGTTAAACTAGTTTTTATGTCGGCTGCTATGTGATTTACTGATTTATTGTACAGGTACTCAATGGAAATAGAGGAAATGTGCAACATAAAGTCTGTCCACTTAGCATGAGATAATGCAAGCGTGTTATTAGGCATATCAGTAGTACAAGCAGGTTGTACCGCTGTATCTAATCTATAATTTCGTGTCTAAATCTTGGGAAATAGGCTGCATGCTGAGGTAGAGTAGCGGATAATACCCCTAATGCAGAATAACACGACAAATCTGACATGAAAGTAATATTTTAAGGGATCTAATGCATAATGAAAATACGGAGGTTTAGTCATAGTCTACCACCCTTATTGTATTAGTAGACATGGCACAGCTACGAGTTTATCCTGCTTTCCAAAGTCCAGAAGATCTTGATCATCGAGCGAGCTACCGACCAAAGTTGAGCTAACAGTCTCATATACATATGTCTAGGAGTCTTCAGTATATTTACCTAGGGCCTATTTTTTTATACAAGAGACGACTACTTATATCCTCAAGAGTAGCATTGTACGTGTACTGCCGCAATTAGCAGGCCTTCTAATAGGACATATACATACTTACAAAAATTATAATCCTTTTCATCCTGTACCAACTGTAACTAATAATATTCCCAGTCATGTCAAGTAAGTTTGTGTACAAAAAAAAAGTGTTTGACAGGCCCGTTGGCACAATCGGTAGTGACCCTGTCTGTTGCGCCAGGGGTCGTGGGTCCGAATCCCACTCGGGACAAATATTCGTGTGACGAACACTTGTATTTGTTCTGTGTCTGGATGTTAATATTATCTATTTAATTATGTATTTAAAAATATCTATGTATGTATATCAGTCTCTGACACCCATATCACAGGCTCGCGCCTACTTTGGGGTCAGACTGCCGTGTGTGAGAATGTCCAAGATATTTATTTATTTATTAAATGCATTTGTATGTCATGTGATACAGCGTATCGATAAAAATGAATGCCGTTTACTATTCTTTTCACAAAAATAAAGTATATTTGTATTAATGCTAGCATGCTTGTGTAAAGGATGCATTAAAATGTGTTTTATTGCATGAGAGCCCTTCATTTGGTGTTTCGCGTCACGCGTGTTACAAACGATTCGGATACGGATATCGGATATCAAAGCCGGCGCGTTTCTGTCCGGTTAACATTTGGCGAGTAATTTGAACAAATTTAAAATTATTAACGTGGCCCGACTGCGACCAATTCGCTTCGCATTACAGTTCGGGTAAATGGTATATTCATAAGCGCTCACGACTTAAATATAGGTATAGGTACGAGTATATGTTACCCGTAATTAACGCTTACATTTGTGTGACGACTTACGGATCCGAGACGTGGTCCTTTCCAGTTAGTCAACGCTCTATGGAAGAGTTATATGTTATGAGTTACCTATATAAGAGGACTAAATTGAGGATAAGAGAGTGGTAGCGGGAAAACCCGCAACGAAACCCCTCGTAGTGCAGTGCCTAAGCGACAGACTGACAAGGATGGTTTCACCAAGGTGAAGTGGAAGAAGAGTAACCAATAGTCGTAACCAATGTGGCGCTGCACTGACAGGACATAACCATCTCCTGCGTCGTATATCTACATCTCTCGGGTTTACTTTACCACGAAGCCCTCAGATCTCGTGGAGTACTTGGAGGTAAAGATGAAGTTCCGATTGAGGGTCGTAAAGCTAGGCGCGTAACGCAGTCGACTTCAACTCGATTAGTTGTCTATGTTGTTGTGTTAGTTTGTCGACCTTCCTGGACGAGGAGCTATGGCCGAAGTGGGTCGTGGTCCGCAAATTTCGCGGACGTCCGCGAGCTCGGGGTGTCACCGGACCCGTGCCTGCTAACGCGACGTAGCTAACCTAAGCCGCAGTCGGTACCCCAGTGAAGAATTTCGTAGACAAACAAATTTCACCACACAGTCCGCATAGTCAGTAAGTACTACACACCTCTGCCTACTGCGGGGAAACAGGCGTGTTATTATGTTACCCTTAGAGCAATAAGACCTTTATTTACCTGGTTATAGGGTAGAATTTGCCAATTTGTTGTGTATGGTAAGCACCAATCATGGTAAGCTCACGGAATGTTTTATCCTTTAAAAAAAATTAAAGGTGAGTAGAGCAGCATTCGGCTTAAAGATTCAGGATCAATATTTTGCGTAAAACAAGGTAAAGGGAAAAACCTCATGATTTTCAATAGTGTTATATTTTGATTCAATAAGTTACTCACATAACATACTTTTTACATCTTATACAATGTGATAATTCATTTACAAATATTTATGTATCACGTCTCTTCTATAAATATAAATAAACTTAAATATTTTGTACCTAATATAATTGTTTCGGACTACAAAATTTACAATTAAAGTTTAAGTAATTTTCTACATGATTATTTCTATTAAAATTTTTAGAAACCAATGTTTATGACTTGATTCGCAGTATTCTGAGAATAATTGCATACCTACTGGCGTACTGGCTTGTGCTGACAGTTTTGGTTTGTACGCAATCTTAAATTGAAATATAAAAACATAATTTATAATAAAACCGTTTAAAAACAAATCGGTAGGTATACTTATAAAGGTACGTCATTCTTACAATAAGCAAATTATAACAAACTAGGATCGCATGAAATACTCGTAATATGAAATACATATTTGATAACACGGTATGTTTAACGTGACCTCTAGATAGATTTTATTTAATGTACTTTAATGTAGTATTTACTTTAAATTTTTAAGTTGAAAACATATATGAACTTACTCAAAATATTTGCTAAATTTTAACCAATTGCAAGTCATTATATTTTCAGCGAAATTATTCCGGCTTAACTCATTTAAAAGTTTTCTGAATTTATCTGATAAGAAAGTGCTGAGAGTTAATATATAAAATTATGTAGTTAAGGTATATTACTTAATTTTAATTAGCAGGTTTTGCAGAAAATATGACATATCTATAATTTCCACAACCTTATATTATTATTTACGAATACCATGCTTTGTAAAGTAGGTACAAATATAATTGCTATTTATGTCGATGATTTGATTATCGTCGTAATGTAGATAATGTAAGTTTTGTCTAAGATATATTATTATGTATTTGTTTAGAACGAAGGATAAAATTAAAGAACAGTAAGTTAAATTGTGCGTTACGGATAGAGGTGATTGACTTATTTTGAGATAATATGATACCTTCATACACCCTTCATACCAACCGCATTTAGTGTTCGCAAATAGCACTTTACGTTAACATTAAAATCAGTAAAGTACATACGTCAGTGTCACCGCGAAACTAAATAAAAATTGCACTAATTTGGTCAGATTTAGTGTACTTACAACTTTCAGAGTGCATGTAACATTATCTACCTTTTTTTATAAATTTCAAATGCATGAGATTATTTGTGAAAAAAAATATCCATAGGTACAAATTTTCATCATGTGTGTAGGCTAAATACCTACTTATCAGTCTTGGAACAGTAGGGAAACTTAATAACATCAATAAAGGCAATAAAGTATAAATTTTATTTGTAGTTATTTAACTGGCCGTGTTAAGGTTGACAATAATATTAATTGTTTCATTTTGAGTTCTAACCGATGATAAATTTACAACTTCCAGCCATAGGTAATTAGGTAATAGGTGACGCATAAGGTAAGAAATTTGCGAGCACAAATTTTCTTCCTTGAAGAAATGCGTAAGCGCTTAACTCCTAAATATGCCATTATTGTCAAGTCATTAGGTAGTATTATACATTTGGAAATGCATGTGAACCGAGAAGGCTAAATTTTGCATATTACGTGAACCTAGAAAAGCTTAACATTAAATTGTCGACCTAGATTTCATTCTGGTTAAATTCAGTTTTTTTTACAAAGGCTAAATTTTGAATATTACGATCCTTTACGTAAAATACCTTAATTGTAGATCGTAAAAATTACATCAAAATATTCGTATTTCAACGGAGAACGGAGTTACTGTGAAAACACTGAATTTAACCCTTTTTTCAAGATGGCGGAAAATGCATATAGAAATTTTAAGTCAATCATTTGAAGTTAAGCTTTTCCAGACACACCCCCAACTAATACACAAAATTTAGCCTTCTCGGTTCACATGCGTTTCTAATTATTTTTCCCATGTTATGACTGGACTATGGATATAATGGAGCACAGTTTTATAAAGTTATAGGTAGGTAGGTATAGGTATCCTCCGTCGCCATATTGTTTCGCTAATTGGCTCGGTTATCGTTTCGCGTTTTACATTCATTAATTGTGCTTTACGACGCAAGATTGTATTTCTCCAGCCAAACGTTATTGTATTTGCGTTGCCATTTTAAATAATAACAAATTCAATATAATATTTCCATGCAAGTATTTGATTTTTATTACTTGAAAGCCGATAAGACGACAGTTTGAGCGACGTTTCTTTAGACTGGAAACAATGGATGGGCGAGGTATGGAACGAGTTGCGTCAACAGTAGATAAACTATTGACATATTAACGTTTGTACCTACTAGGTATATAATAATATATTCACCAGAACTTCGCCAGAGGGAAAGTTTCAATTGAACCTAAAAAATATTTGACATAACCAACTACGTAGTTTTCACTTAGCAGTATCGAAATTTGCATAACCGAGTACAGGAAAAATGTTTGGCCGTCATTTTATCTTTTTTTTTAATATTATCAACCTTTTCGAGCCATTTTTAAAAGCTTTTATTTAACTTCACTCGTATGTATGTATGTCCTGGAATCTTGCAATCAATATTTCACCCACTTCCACTGAAGCTATCGAGCTGAAATTTGGCACACATATTAGGTTCCGATGACAATGCAATAATATGGTACTGTCGAACTGATCTGATGATGGAGCCGGAAGATATTAACTGGAACTTCATGATGGAATATCGTATCATAGTCGTGTTTGCACTTTTGGTAATGTCTTGTAATGAACTTTGACCACGATTAGGTTTCAAGGTCAACTTATAAAAGCTTTTTAAAAAAAAAATTTTTTACTGTATAATTATTATCTTTAACTAATTCACATTAAATTCTGTTTATGAAAATAGAATGTTCCATACACTATGTATTTTTTTTATATATAATGGAAGTTACTGAAATGAATGTACACAAGGATATATACAAATATAAATTTACGCTTGTCTCCTGTTGGGGTAGGCACAAGCCAAAGACCGCCAAACCCGTGGTCAAACGCTTCGATTCATACATATTTCTCTCGCTTATTCAACTGTCATCAACAGACGAAGGATATGTTGTTTAAAATATACTCCTATGTCATATTTATACTTACTTCGTTATAAATTATAATAATAAAAATTAAAACAAATATTCTATTGCTCTTCAAAGGTACAGTTTGGTTAAAATTGTTGGTACAATATTAAAACATAGTTATTGTTTTTTTTTATTTATCATTAAAACAATTATTATACCATCCTTTTATGTTAATAATGATAATTTATTGTTATATTGGTCAGAAATATACAATAAATATTTATGAAATTAAAATTATGATATTTTCGTCAGTTTAATACTTATACCTATTTCAATAATATGAAACATAAAAAAAAAATGAAATTCAATCCCAATTGCTTAGTTTTGAAAAAAATAGAATTTAATAAATATAAAATAAAGTAGCTTAGATTATAAAAATGATCAACAAATATAATATAATTTTAAGTTATTGCCCCATAGTGAAAAATAATAATATATTAACATCCGAGAAGAAATAAATAGTGAGAAATATTTACACTACTATCTATATAATACAATTCCTACTCACTAATATTCACAACAGATATGTTAAGTGGTACCTATCAAGTCTTTAAATCGAAGCTGGATACTAGTAGTAGTAACAATTAAATTAAAGCAAAAGGTATCATCCATAAAATACGTCATGTATAAAAAATTGTCTAGAAATAAAAGTGTAGTTGCATAAAAAAAGTAAACTTTTGTAAAAATTACCAAATATTTTATAAATTAAGGATGGCTTAAAAATTAATACTTTCTTAGTAACGATTACACTTAGTTGGGATACAATTCTTTCATAAAAAGACCGACGAACCGTTTATTTTTATGATAATTTTTGCGCCCTATTCAAGATTTTATTGCACAATTATTTCATACTTGTTTAGTTTGTAGCGCTCGTATATATGTAACGGATTGGTAGTAGGGATTTTCCGGATATCTTTCAAGTTCAACTTTCAAGTGGACTTTCCACTGCATAGACTATAACTAGGTAAGGTATACTATGCATTAATCTTGTATAAAATAATAAGATGTATGGTTTCTCATACCGTGTACAGAACAACCCTTACGAGTGTGACGTAGTTTATGGATGGTCCCAAAGGAACGTTACCAAAATGCCTGCATACAAGTCTGTTATGCAAAGTTACACTGTAGAGCCTCTATATTATTTTTGTTATTACCTATCTCGTCTGGTAATTAATAAGTGAACACTGCGTTACAAGCAGTTGGCCTATAGTGGTGATACTTTACGATCATAAACAGTGTATTATCATGCCAAGATTTAATGTCGATCCGGACTATTGTGTCAGTTGTGGTTTGCCAACGTTTATCGTGTGAGTTTCAAAGTGCTATCGTTTACGTTTGAAATTGATTCACGGGGCTCACTCTGGGAGGTTTGATTATCATTAAAACTTTATACCAGCTCCATTTCATATCTGAGGACTAAATGGAAACCCTCATTTACCTGGAGCTTCACTGTCTGCCACGCCAACATCTCTCATTTGCAACAAATCAGTTTACTGGTGGCTTCACAATAAGTACTCTAAGGTATCTAATTCTAAGAAAGTCATTTTCACGTGTTTAGCAGTGATTCTATACTGAACGGATTGTGTTTTCTTGTTCCCCCGTTTTTGGCTAAATCCTTGTCGGTAGCCGTTCCCCCGCCGCTGAGATCTAAGGATACTGCTCTTCCGGAGTCAAAGTCAAACTTGTCGAAATTGGGATTCGCTGTTACAAAGTGTTTGAAAAATGAGGGTTGCGGGTCCGGGATTGGGCTGAAGTTTCTTCCGGAGTGCGCGTCAGAAGTGGAGCTATCGGAATTGTTGATGGCGTCCCCGCCAGAAGGAGCGCGCAACCTTCCCGATAGAGAAAAATCTTCTGGCCCCGAGTCGTGACACGAGTCGCCTCCGACAACATCTATCATACATTCCTCGCCTTCGCCGTCTCCATCCGAATCGGAATACAGCCCGCTATTCCGATGCTGTGCTAAGTATTCGGCTTTTAAAGCCTCCAGGTCCACTGCAATGCCCTTCGCGCGGAGTTTCCGTGCCTGTCGATCCAGCGCTTTTGCCAACTTCTTTCTTCTTCTAGCCCTGTTGAAAAATAGGGCCTAATTAGTATAGAACCTACTTTTGAGGCAAACATTATAATCTAATACTTACATTAACAACAGTCTTAATAATTGTATATCTTTTTAGAGGTGTCAATAAAGTTGTATAAAAAAATAAGTATAGAAATTAAAAAAAAACACTAAAAAACACGCTTTATATTAGTAGCTAACCGAACTAATATAGAGGTTTTTTTAATTATTGATAAAAGCTTGATAAGTGTGCGGTTTCAAATTAAAATGACGTTTTGAAGTTGGCGACTATCACGTTCAAAGATTCCGTCACATACATACATACCTACCTACATTCATAAATACATACAAAAACTTGTTAAAAAGGTGCTGATTCTGTAATTGAAACGCATTACGACCTTCTTATTAGATACAAGTACTTTACGCGTAACTAATGAATTTCGTTGATTCCTAATGTAAAAAATATCACTAGACCGGTATTTTGTGTCGAATATAAACCGAAATAAATATAAAGATAAATGCATCATGGAACATAATAATCGTTTGTCGAGCAAACTTCAATAAATACATAATTGCGATCTACAAATATGTATAGTTTTATTGAAATCATCTGGAATCTCGTTCATCTTGCGCTCCACATTCATGTATCTGCATATCGGAGCCATATATTGAGACAATCTATATCAGCGGTCACGGGGTCGCTCGTAAACTCTGCAATCATTTGATTGAGCTGTTCGGTCTTCCTTTATATTCTTATAAGAAAGGGCACATGATTTTATCATATTGGTTGAAACACATCGTCCTAACTCTTATCCGATACACGGGTCTCCCGTCACAGCTGAGAAGGCTCGTGACTTACTACCAGGCTACGATGGTTGTTGGTGGACCATACGAGTGCCAGAAGGTCAAGGAAGGAAGGCGTGGACTGGGCCCAACTCGTTAAAAAATCATGATTAAAAGCTGATCATCACCCATGATGGGATTGTTTCTTTTTAAATAAATCTTTATTCAGGTTACCAGTGACCCATTTAAAAATCTTACAAAAGATTACATATAAGAATTATTAACTAGCGCAATTGCAGAAAATCCTCAAAATAAATTGATATTTAATATACCGTTAATTTTTTTTAACAAAAAGCTTTTTATAACTTTTTTTTATTTTCGTGCATTGTCATCGGAACCAAATATGTGTGCCAAATCTCAGCTTGATAGCTTCAGTGGAAGTGGGTGAAATATTTATTACAAGATTCCAGGACATACATACATACATACATACATACATACATACATACATACGAGTGAAGTTAAATAAAAGCTTTTAAAATGGATATGATTTCATTACAATATAATTTGTGCTTCGCATTGTAGTTCGTAATTTGCTGAAGGTTGCCTCGGCTTCCGTACTCTTTTCATATCGTATTTCGTACCCTTCCTATATCTCCTACAGCCACGGAAACCCTCAGTGCCGTGAAGCAGTAGTTTGGTTTGACAGCGGCTCACCTCTCTCGCGCGCGCAGCTCGTGCGGGGGGATGGGCTCCCCGGAGCAGGACTGCGGGTGCGCGTTGTGCGCCGGCCGCCCGGGGCCCTTCTTCGTATGCTCCTTCTTGCGCCATTTCGTACCCTTCCTACATCTCCTACAGCCACGGAAACCCTCAGAGCCGTGAAGCAGTAGTTTGGTTTGACAGCGGCTCACCTCTCTCGCGCGCGCAGCTCGTGCGGGGGGATGGGCTCCCCGGAGCAGGACTGCGGGTGCGCGTTGTGCGCCGGCCGCCCGGGGCCCTTCTTCATATGCTCCTTCTTGCGCCACTTCGTACCCTTCCTATATCTCCTACAGCCACGGAAACCCTCAGAGCCGTGAAGCAGTAGTTTGGTTTGACAGCGGCTCACCTCTCTCGCGCGCGCAGCTCGTGCGGGGGGATGGGCTCCCCGGAGCAGGACTGCGGGTGCGCGTTGTGCGCCGGCCGCCCGGGGCCCTTCTTCGTATGCTCCTTCTTGCGCCACTTCGCGCGCCGGTTCTGGAACCAGACCTGTGAAACATGGAAATTGTTAAATTCGTAAATGAGGTAAATTGCATATTCTGTACTGTACAGTAGCGTCCATAGCTGAATGGCTCGCGTCGATTCGAAAGAGTTAAGCAACGACGGGCGCAGTCGGATTGTGGATGGGTGACTGCTAATAGAAATTTCATGGTCGCTACCGTGCTTCGGAGGTCTCGTTAAGGCATCGGTCCCGGTTGTATTCAATGGTGGAAACAGTCGTTAAGCCTTGTCGAAGACCTTCGGGTGACTTGAGAACATTCGACACTGGGCCATTCCGCATTGGAGCAGCGTGGTGGAGTATGCTCTAGACCACTCGCAGCTGTGCCTGTGGGGGAGACCCGTGCCCAGTAGTGGGACGTCTATGGGTCGCAGCGAGCACATTCTGTGGCGTCGTCATACTTTGGTAGAACGGCGCAAGGTAGAGTACTATCTACGTCAACTGCGGACAGCTCGCATTGTCCATTCGCGTTGAATGGGTAAGACTAAATCTGAATAGATTCGGCGGCCAGTTGATAGGAGGCCAACGCCCAAATTGATTGATTATTTAATGTACCTAAACTCTAATTTACAAATTGAGTTAAATATTACTTCGTATTCGTTATTACATCAATGAATTTGCCATAGTCAATGGTTTTCAAATGGGTATTGATTGTTTAATAGTTTAAATAAACGAACCACGCAACGAAGTTAACTTGTCATCTCGAAGCGTGAAGAAGCTTTTAATTAGCTTTGCGTAGTTAGGTTAGTTGCAAATGTATCCCTTGTCTTCTAGCCGTATTATATCTACTATTATATGTAGGTATTCTGCGGCTCTCTCTATTATACTGCACAGTACTGTGACAGTACACTCTTACTTACCGTAGGTCTGTAGGTAATGGAAATATACATAATTCCTGGGAACATTTACTTACGATTATTTTTCATAATCAATATTAATAACAGTCAAGCGGCTAAAGTGAGTCAAGACGATCCTCTCGATTGTCGCAACAACACAAGCAACGCGAGGGCGCGGCATGCATCACATTAGTATGTAAATGCGCGTGCGCATTGAAATTTTACGTCTCAATTCATGCGCCCGACCACTTTGTTCGCTCGCGAAAGATGCCGCTTTATGCAGTTTTACTGCATGCATTCGACAATAATTATTCTTATGATTATTACCCAACATAGCGGTACACTCTGGGTCTCAAAGGAATATGCGGGTAGCGCGACAATATTATGCAAGGTTCCAATATTCTTATTGGGTACTTTGTGGTCCTATCAAAAAAAAAAAATCTCACAAATTTCAACCACGCTGGGCCAGTCATAAGTATCATGACATTATCATCACGACTTATCCTCGTAAGCCAGTTTTAATTTATTAAAATTCGCACAACTTAGAAAAATACCTTGATAAACAATCGAACCTGAAATCTTTTGAAATGAAATGGTTGAATTGCAGCTACTGGGCTATCGGCGCTGTAAATAGCTGACCACATCAAAGTATAATTTTCTAATGCATATGAAACGGTCTAAACAAGTTGTAGGCATTCAAAGTACTTTCATAATTTCCTTCGCTAAGCATCTGTCATATTCCGACAACACCCCATATGGCAAGGCTGACTTTGTCTGACCTTTGCAACCAGTAAACCAAGACGCACGCGCCCCTAGGATTAGTCATTTGACCTTGAATCACCCATCCTTGTCTTACTGTGCTGAAAAAGAAGAGACAAAAGATGCTTTTTATTAGTGGCTTAATTTAAGTAACTTTCAATTTCAAATTATTTATTGAAAAATGGGTACCTACCGAAGGTCTAAGTGAGGGTTAAGGAGGATTTGAATATAGCTACAACAACTAAAACTAGTTTAAAAGTGGATTCAAGCAAAGATCAATGTATATTGAAGAAAGAACACATCTTATACCTATGTTTGTTAATCTTATTAGATAAGAAATATATATACTCGTAAGTTCGTAAGTATTTTAGTTGAAAGTGAAACTACAGCGGAAGGCTTCATACAATTGGATTTTCTAAGATAGAAAATAGGGGAAATTAATTGAAGAAATATCTAGTAGATATGGTTTTGAATACTACTTAGAGGTTAGCCGCTTCAGCGTGATATGTTTCATGAAAATCAAGATCTAATGTCTTGTGTAATCTATTTAGAGCCTTTTATGATAACTGCATAATAATATGGAACCTACATATTTGGTTATATATAGAGTTCGCCCGGAGCCTACACCACCGCCACCATAATAATATCTGCCGTGTATGTATTATTTTGAAGCAATTGTGTTCCAGTTGATAAAGGTAGCAACGAATCTGTGACTGAAGCTAAACGTTATTACGACTGTATAAAACTACTGTCATGAGTCTTGTTTAAGATCTATCACAGTAGTCATGGATCCGTGCTTCGGAGGGCACGTAAAGCCGTCGGTCCCGGTTGTTTTCAATGCTGAAAACAGTCGTAAAGCCTTGTCGAAGACCTTCGGGTAGCTTGAGAACATTCGACACTGGGTTGGCATCTAACCCCTCCACCAATCCGCATTGGAGCAGCCTGGTGGAGTATGCTCTAGACCGTGCTAGAACAGAGTGGAAAATAGATATGAAGTATCTACGAAATAAAGTCCTACAAATTGAAATAGGTATCTAACTGTAGCCATTCAGCTTACACAAGGGTCCTTTTTAATTGGACAGTTTTAACGACGGATCCGTCCATTTTATTGCAAAGGTTGTATGAACGAGCGTGCTCCTGGATTAAATCGGATTAATGAAATTAAATAAAACCTCATTTCGGCGAATCCACAATATAGCTAATGTTACGGACCGGCCGTAAGCGTTAATGTTTTAATTATAACAACTGCATACGAATTTAGTTACAGTTAACAGCTGTTAGTTGGTTCAGATATCTGAGTATCCTAAAGTAGGAATCTACTTAATTACTTAATTTCGCTAATCGAATTTTCACGATTTCTGCAATCTAATTTATTACACGTGTAGAAACGTTCAATCGATTACGTCTCAAAACAATTGCGTATTTAATTAAAATGGCGGAACCGTTACAAATGGACAATGGGGTTGATTACAATTAAATGTCTAATTATTTTGATACAATTTATAAAATTGTAAATCGACTGCATAGGTAGGTTTGATGAAATTTAAGTATTAATAAACGACATAGCTGTGACGCGCGACTTTGTTTTTATGGATACAAGATAGCAAACGAGCTTGCAGCACCACTCATCCGCTGCCGCCCATGACAACTGTGACTGACTTTGAACAAGACTCAAATAGGGACTGGGATGGTTAGTCCACTTGAGAAAGTTAATTACAACATTAGTTGGTCAGTTCGTTAGTGGCTATGAGGACTAGGGACGTTAGGGTAGTTAGTCCTGTTTGTTGGCGTTAGTAATAGTCCAGTTAGTAATTTTTAGTAAGAGTCGTTCTAATCCAGTCACAGATGTGTTGCTACGCTCAAGGACTAATATGGTCGCCTCTAAAGAAGTGTAACCGGAAACCACACCTTTCCAACCGTACCACAATTGTTTTAAAAATAATTGCTACATGGTAGAAATGGTACTAGGTACCGTGGCGGGCGGTGTTACTACCCCGGGCGAACTCTATTTGGAGCAAAATAGGCTTCATATAAAACCTATTTGGTTCCCTATAGGCTCTACCTAAACTTTGTGTTTGTCCTTGTATTATTCTTCCCTTTCCCGGAATAACCATATAAAAAAACAGAAACCTATAAGAAAAGGAAGCTTTATAATTTAAAATGACCTGTATTTTTACACGCTACGGGAAAATCTTAAATTTTTTAAATCTAAGTTAAGTGATAGAAATTTATAAAACTAAAACCAGTGTTCAGAATGTCTTTATAATTTGTCTGTATAATTTAAAATGTCTTTATAATTTAAAATGAACTGTATTTTTACACGCTTCGGGAAAAACTTAATTTTTTAAAATCTTTTTTTTTTTTTTATGGAAAAAAGATAGCAAACGAGCTTGCAGCACCACCCATCCGCTGCCGCCCATGACAACTGTGACTGACTTTGAACAAGACTCAATTAGGGACTGGGATGGTTAGTCCAATTAGTTGAGAGATTTAATTAGAACATTAGTTTGTCAGTTCGTTAGTAGGTATGAGGACTGGGGACTGTTAGTGATAGTTAGTCCTGTTAGTTGGTGTTAGTAATAGTCCAGTTAGTACTTGTTAGTAGGAGTCTCGTTCTAAGTCAGTCACAGATGTGTTGCTACCCTTGAGGACTAAGATGGTCGCCTCTAAAGAAGTGTAACCGGAATCCACACCTTTCCAACCGGACCACAATTGCTTTAAAAACAATTATTACACGGCAGAAATGGTACTAGGTACCGTGGCGGGTTAAGTGATAGAAATTTATAAAACAAAAACCAGTGTTCAGAATGTCGCATCAGTTTTAGCTTTTATTAACATTAAATAGCGGGTAAGTCATAAGTAAGGTGGATACCAATTGTTTTTCTTGTAAGTTAAGTAGATAAGTAACTCAATGTTTAGATATGGTGAACATTTATTTATTCAACGATAAATTAAAGTATATACCTACATTTTATACAATACTAAAACCTATGGCTACTTGTCAGGATAACATTTTTTTTTGTAAAAATTCTTTACGATCACTAAAAATTCTTTACGAATGACCACGGTTCAATTTGATATCATTTTGCGGTTAATACAATATTTATTAAAACGCTACTACATAGTTACTTTCACTTTCACGGTTTTCATAAAATAAAAAAGACATCGAACTCTAATCAAAACTAAGACATCAACTAACATGGTAACGAAACAGAATCGAAATGGTCGACCGTAATGTGGCTGGGCTGTTCCGCCTTAATGAGGCGCCTCGTCTCCCCTCCCTAGTCAGGGGTGTGACACCTAATTTAGATGCTCTATAGCAGCATTTCTTAACCTTTTTCAGTTCACGGAAACCTAGGAAATCAAGCACATTTTAAGCAACCCTCAATTAAAAAAAAAACTGATAATAACTTTGGACCATTTATTTTATTTTACGTAGTTAACATTTACGATTACACCTAATATTCTCACGCAGGGGATCTTTAAATAGATAAATAAACACTCTCTGCATACCCCGTGTTATAGGCTTATAAGAAGATATAAATTATAAAAAGATTATACATCTATGACTAGAATTAAACTATAAAATGTGTCAATTATCAAACAGCCAAATCTAAGGATTACCCAATAGATTATTAAATTCCGGTCTACTTATCTGCATCGGCTGGGATTGTATGATTCGCGGAAAGAATTTATTTAAAATATTTATTTGGCTACGTGTCCAAGGACTATAGAACAATCCTAGTCAATGGTAACATATCGTAATCTTACCATACTGTTACGTACATACTTACTCTCTTATTCTGCGTTATAGCAAATACAAAAATCTCAGAATTCCTAATGCTAAATTATTAAAAAAGCAACATCACCGAGAGACAATTATTTAAGTAATATACACAGATTGTACAGACTACTGAACTTTTAATTAACCATATAGCAGTCGCTAATCGAAATACATTGATTACGGAAGGAATCCGAACGACCGCTGGAATGGCCGGCGGAGGGTTGTCCTAATGAGTGCCCGACCTCCCTTCCCGTGGAGAGTAGAGTATAGGTAGGTACACACAATACATCCTATTTAATCCCCAAAGAAAAAATATAACATACAAAGAATTAACTACTCAATGTGTATACCTACATTTTTACTTGTAGCACAACCTTTCATACATTTCACTTCTCTGTGCTTGCATACTCGAGTTTCATAGTATAGATAGAAGATATAGTCTATATAATAAAAATGAATCGCAAAATGTGTTGGTAAGCGCATAACTCAACAACGCCTGGACCAATTTGGCCAATTCTTTTTTTAAAATGTTCGTTGAAGTTCAAGGATGGTTTTTACGGCGAGAAAAATTTGAAAATTCATCCCCTAAGGGGGTAAAACGGGGGTGCAAAGTTAGTATGAAGCTTTGACGTTTTTGAAGTTAGCGAATGTGTAACGCGAGCGAAGCTGCGGGCGTCCACTAGTTAATAATATAAGTGAATAGGTACATCAATCGAATTCTAGCAAGCTAATACAAATCGAACACGTTTTAAACCAACAAAACGATTTGACTCGATAAACTTATTCCCCAAAGTAAACTTCACTTAGTGTAAAAAAATCGAGCGTAACGAAATTTATACAACAACAATTTGTAAAAATCTCGCTGTAACCTCAAGCAGGCTCCCCTTCTCAGTAAAGTTGGTGTAAATACAGCGATCGTATCGATACATTGACTTTTATTTAGGCTGTAGGAAGGTCGGTATATACGATTTCCCCTTGCAAGGGGAAGCTCTTATTTTCCTCTCTGTGAATTCCCGTCTTATAGAGACTTTGTGGTTCATTTGTGTGGAAAGCGGGATTAAAACTTGTTCTTTGTGTGTTGTTCAAAGACGTATGTATACTAGATGCGGTGTTCGGAATCAGGTGTGGTAAAACATGTTTGGTTAAACATCGTAGCACTACTTCTTATTGAAATATTAGTTAAAAATATGATTAGTAGTAAATAGAAATTTGTTTTGATGTTATATGACTATTTATTTTGTATTCCATTTCATTTGGGTCTATATTACTACACGCAGTCTATACTGATTCGGTGTAAAAAGCAAACATAGTAATACTGTAATCGCTGAAATAAATTTGTGATTTATTTAGTCACTTGTGCGTCAGGAGCTGTTCTAAAAACATTAACTGTTCTTCTCGTTCACTCGCAGTCGACTCTAATGAGGTAGAGAGAATGTGGAAAGTGTGGAATTTTTAACTGAGGAACAGCTCGTCTAGTCTTTGCAAAGACTTCTATGTATACTGCATTGTGTTGTTACAGCTTTAGTGATGTTTTGTTTTGTTGTTTTCTCGTTTTTAAGCTGCGATCAAATATAAATTATAACTAATTTACTTACGCAACTCAACTAATGTTATGAAGAGGTAATTTTTTTAGTTTAGGTACAGGGGGTTAGTCACTAAAACTACCGATACGATTGTAAAAATTATTTCACTAATTAGGAAGCTTCATAATTGCCTAGGTGAATAGAGAGGTAAGGGAGAGAGTATATATTGTGTAGCTATGGAGTAAATTAAAAGCCAAAATTGTTTTTCTAAACAACTATCATCGTATTTAAGGAATTTTTTATTAATTGAAAAATTAAAAAAAATATCATAATGTTAATTGTATAAAATTATAAAATTGTATTCTTCTGCATACGACTAAAAATACCTACTGCACAATAAGACAAACCGTCTCACCATCAGACCAAAATAAAAAAGTGGCATGTGTGATAGAGACGCACGTCATTTTCACACGTTCGTACAGAAACTGAATAGATTCTAGTTAAGCATGTTTGTAGGGTTGCCCCCAATATCAGGTTGATCTACAAAACTATGAGTTGAAGTTTTTGTAATATTTAATAATTTCTTTAAGGATTTTATTTGGCGAATAAAATTCCTACGGTTTAAATTTACACGGCAATTGGTTAAATTAGTTCTTGCCTGATTATATGAAACCTATATGAAATCATTTTAAAAGCTATCCTTGTTCGCAGCGGGAAAATGATTGGTGTCGTGCGCCGTAACTCACCGTCGAGAACAGCCCTACGAGCCTCCATGTCTATCTTTTACCGCTAAGCCTAGGGCGGTAAGGCGGCTCATGTTTGATAGCGACGTGCGAGCGAGAAACCAACTGAAACGGGGGAGAGCGATAAGGACAAAGTGACTCCTTAAAATTTATATTCTATCCGCATTTTGTCGCCTAAGCGTTCCATTTAGTGTGCCATATTTAAACCCCGCGCTTTCTTTTTTCTTTTCTCCTCACCAGAGCGTAGAGTGTTACGCGTTTCCCTATTTTTTCCTTAGTTTCTGAAGTGTACCCGCAACTGGGTGTATGCGGAATACTGATGTGTGCGTGCAACCGCCGACGCCCTGTTAGGGAATGAAATTGGCATATAAATGTAAATTTTATGCCATGAATTTTAAAATGAAGTCGATACTTCCTCGCTTACGGTGGACCGGGTGAGCCGCTTTCGCAAGTTTTACGTCTGCCGGGGATGAAATTAGATTGGAATATGCTACTTTTGGTAAAGTATGGGCTTTTAACGGCCTCGTGGAATCTTCGCGTAACGTAATCCTATGATAAGGTACTTTACCGATGATTTCTTGAAAGTATTTTTCATAACTAACTTCTAACTTTATTTGCATATATTTGGAGGGATTATCAATCATATCTAATTCCACAGTTATGACATACTTAATTAATAAAGTAGCATCCATAGCCCAATAGCTCGCATCGATTCAATGTGAGTTAAGCAACAGCGGGCGCGGTCTTTTTGTGGCTGGGACAGCTAGTGCCAAAAATTTCATGGGCCCTATCGTGCTTTGGAGGGCAAGTTAAGCCATGGTGAAAAATGTAGTTAAGCCTTGTCAAAGATATGTCACCCTGGCTTGATAACATTCGACACAAGGGGTTAGTAGGTACCCCTCCACCAATCCACATTGGAGCAACGTGGTGGAGTATGCTCTAGACCTCCCGCAGTTTTGTCTGGAGAGACCCTTTCCCAGCAGTGGGACGTATATATAATGGTACCATATATGAGCAACATACAGAAAATCCAATATGACCAGAGCGTTCCATTGAATAAATGTTGGAACCGTAGCAAGCAGGAAGAAAAAGAGGAAAATCAAGAGGAAAAAATCCACTTTACAGACGCAAACAAGTCACTTTAACTTTATTGAGCTGTAATCGAATTGTGACGTCCCTGCGAGCAGCCGTGCGATTGAAGTTGGAGCAGCGGGATGTGTAGCCATCCTTATCTGACTCCCCCATTTAAATCTATGCTATTCAATCCTGCCATCTCGCTCGCGTCCCAGGGGTGCCGGCGAGATTGCAATCTTTTGATTTATACCAACTATTAGGAGTGGTGCGGGATGCTCTGTCTCTTGGAACGAGATTCGCTACGATAAACGTCGGATACAATCGAAGTTAGTAGTGATTATAGAAATGGATTTATTTTGACCTTTCCTTTGGCTATAGGCACAGTATAGAGAGAGAGAGACAGGAGAGGACTATAGGGCTATTTAAGTATTCTCATAATTACAACATATTACATATTAGGTAGGTACAACATTTCAAAATTTGTAACACGTGAAACTAAAAATACCGTTTCTATACATTTTCATTCAAAAGTCATTCCATGCACAGAATAGAGTTTGACAAGCAAGTGACACTTAAGCAATAGACGTATACCTCGGTGACGCCGTAAAGGTCTGTATGACCATACAGCAAAAATATATTTTAAAAAAAAGCACATTGTAAAAAGGTTAATTAAAAGGTTCGCTCTCGTATGAAAAAGTAATAAGGCACGCCAGCGTCACTGAGCCCAACCTACGGAGGTGGATGAGCCACCTACTCCTTGCGCAAATCATGCTCGATTTAGCAGGAGGTCATCCCATACTATTGATAAAATTATAAATATTGTAAATTTTGAAAAAAGTAACTATCGAGTTTCTTGCCGTGTTCTTCTCGGTAGCATCAACTTTGTGAACTGGAGGTAGATAAAAAAATGTTATGACCTTCATTAAGCGTATACAAAATACCATATAATGAAAAATAAATGAATCTGAATCTGAATCTACGTATATACTATATTATCTTGATAAAGGATAGAATAGAAATAGTGAGGTGGGGTAAGACTACCTCATAGTGTTAGATTGACACTTTTGAATAGTTCGTATAGCAGGCTTGTCGTCGTTAAACAATCAACCTATCGGTAAGTGACCTGATAAATTAGAATATAAATGTTTACTTTAAGAGAGTATTTAAAGTTTTCAGTCTTAGTCTTACCCCACATCCTTTAGTATGTTTAAATAAAAATTTACTTTTCTCTAAATGTATACGCAGGTTAGTGTCCACAAACTATGGTTAACAGGATAAGTCAATTAAAACAATCGTATTCGTAAACATAATCCAAATAGAAAACAGAACCTCCTCCTTTTTTGATGTGGGTTAAAAAGCAACCTCTTGACTTCCACAACCATTATGACTTCACCACAGTTACCCTTAAATAACCCTCGCGGTCCGGCCAAAACGGCGTCCATCCGCCCCGTATTATCCAGTGAGTTAGGGCTTGGACACAATAGTCGCACGAATCACAACAAACTAATATCTATATATTATGCATTTGCATTTTAGCTATGTGTCACAAGCGTGTAGAAATTAAGAATAGAACAGAATAGAATAGAAAAATTATTTAGACAAATTAACACAAGTATTGTACAACAATATGAATATAAAATAATAAATAATAACTATAGGATCTGCCGAATTAGGGCCGCACTCAGCTATGGTCGTAGCGAACCACGACCGCTGGTTTTCAGGCGTAATACGCAATTCGGACAGTAAATCTTAAATTTATTCTAACTAAGAATATAAGAAAAGCAATAACACTCTTTAAAATTAATTAATTAAATGGTTCTACATTATTACGACAGTAAGAATTTAAGAAAATATAAAATATATTAATTTTAGCACAGTTAACCTACCTACCTACCTACCTACTTACTAACTAATAATATATACCACCGGGTACAAAGGGTAACGAAACGGACGCATACGCATACGAACACATACGCATACGGGTCAAATCAGTTTAATGTTCTTAGGTGCTTAATCATTTTATTTGTGTCCGGAAATATAATATACCATAGCTTACAAAGTCAATCATTTACATAGATAACACGACATTTCTAGGTTTTAAAGAAAAAAGGTTAAAAAAATATACATAGTAGTATTTTATTTGTACCAAATCCTAAGTATTATGAGTGACTAACGTCCATAGCCCAATGGCTCGCGTCGATTCAATATGATCGAAAGAGTGGAGCAACGTCGGGTGCGGTCAGCTTGTTGGATTGGTGCCGATAGTGGCAATATTTCATGGACGCTACCGTGCTTCGGAGTGCACGTAAAGCCGTCGGTCCCGGTTGTTTTAAATGGTGAAAACAGTCGTTAAGCCTCTTCGAAGATCTTCGGATAGCTTGAGAACATTCGACCAACCACCAATCCAGTAGGTATGTGGTGGAGTATGCTCTAGACCTTCCCGCAGCTGTGTCTGTGGAGACGTGGCACGGAGACCCGTGCCCAGCAGTGGGACGTCTATGGGTCGCAGCGAACTAAATTAATCAATGAAAAGAAACACTCACTACTTACATAATAAATACTTATTATATGACGCTTTCTCGTGTAACAGACAGTTATACAGACAAAGGTTATTTAAAGGTAAATATTTGTGAGAAAAAAAATGGTGGAGGTTGGTAGTCGTACAAGTTAAGCGTAGTGTGGCCGACCTCTTAGCTCGTCCATCGAATTTGCGCAAAAACCGCTGGGCGCTCCCCGAAGGCCGCTTAGCCCGGGAAAGGCCGGGAAATAGGGAACAGTGCGTTTGTTTAGGTTGGCCTCCGGGTATGTTTAGGACTGGCTTATAGTTCGTCTTTTTGTACACTAAGGGTTTTATTCATAACAAATTAATAAACCTATTTTAACTAGGGTGTTTTGTCAAGAAAACAAACTCAATTCCTTCTCGTTCGCCTCGTTCAAAGTCGGTAACAGATGCGTTTCTACTTGTTACAATTGAGAAGTTTGAGAACTAACAAAGTTGCCTTTAGAAAAGTGTTAATGGCAAACACACCATTCCAACTGAAATACAAGGGACACAGTATAGAGAAAGATAGGAGGGAACTATTGGTCAATTTTGGTATTCTCATAATTTTTTCAAATTTTGAGATTTTTCCTTTCAAAATTTGAATTAAAAATACTGCTTCTATATTTTTTCATTGCTTGCTCATATTTTTTCAATGCTTTAAAAACAATTACTAGACGGTATAAATCGTCAGGTATCTGATACCTTAGGAGGCAGTGGTACTGAGGAGAAAAGAACATAACGAATTCGTCACGTATCAATTGAAGATAACTGCACATTATAACTGCGGCATGATATGTGGAACGGCTCTGGAACATGGTATCCGTTTACATCTCACATATTTTTTGTGGGTTGTTGTTATATCTGTTGTAGTTTACATGTCAATTCATAAAGAAGCTAGTCAGAATGGTTTTCGCGAAGGTAGTGTTCCAGTAGCTTTAGTGTTCAAATGTTTTTATCTGCATGTTTATTGATGACAATGTATACCAGCATTTTGGGGTCCACTGCTGGACATAGGCCTCCCTCAATCGACGTTACTCCTCCCGATCCTGCACCCTCTGGTTCTGGCTGTCTTCTTCAGCGTGGTCTCCACTCGAGGACTTCTTTTACCCAACGGTTATCAGTCCGTCGAGCGACGTGGCCTGCCCATAGCCACTTCATTTCACTGATCCTTCGAGCTATATCGGTAACCTTCGTTTGTCTACGGATTTCATCATTGCGAATCCTATCCCGTAGAGAAATACCATAGCTCTCTCCATAACGCGCTGACCTACTATGAACTATGACCTTGCGAATAAGACCAACGGTAAAGAACACGTCTCGAATGTACAATGGACAATATACAACTACGTGTAAACATACTACGTAATATTTAATCACTATAACGACGCACTAATCCGTGGCAACAAGCTCATACTTTAGGCAACGAGGAAATATTTTTTTTTTTTTTTTTATGGAAAAAAGATAGCAAACGAGCTTGCAGCACCACCCATCCGCTGCCGCCCATGACAACTGTGACTGACTTTGAACAAGACTCAATTAGGGACTGGGATGGTTAGTCCAATTAGTTGAGAGAGTTAATTAGAACATTAGTTGGTCAGTTCGTTAGTAGGTATGAGGACTGGGGACTGTTAGTGATAGTTAGTCCTGTTAGTTGGTGTTAGTAATAGTCCAGTTAGTACTTGTTAGTAGGAGTCTCGTTCTAAGTCAGTCACAGATGTGTTGCTACCCTTGAGGACTAAGATGGTCGCCTCTAAAGAAGTGTAACCGGAATCCACACCTTTCCAACCGGACCACAATTGCTTTAAAAACAATTATTACACGGCAGAAATGGTACTAGGTACCGTGGCGGGCGGTGGTACTGCCCCGGGCGAACTCTATATGGAACCAATTAGCCTTCATATAAAACCTATTTGGTTCCCTATAGGCTCTACCACCTACAAAATAGCAGCAATAAAGGTGTGTTCACACCTCTTCCATTGATAATTTCCATAGTAAAGCCACGGTTCGCTGCGAGGGAAATTGAGACGTTACGCGTGAAACTGCCGGGTTCCGTCATGTGCTAAACATATTTAATAACCGTCTAACCAATGCCCACGACGAACAAAGGGTTATAATTCGCTTAACTACAACGTCTTGAGCACTAAAACTGACTGAGGAAGTATTCTTCAGCTCAATTGTTAAAATTAAATTTGCAACTTAAAGTCAAACGTAAATATAAAACGTATATAAAAGCATGACAAAAGACTGACTGTAGTAATTATTTATTACCTATTTAGAACCTTAGTACCTGCGATCAATTTATATCTTGTTAATGGGTCTAATTCTACGCGAGCGTAGCTGCGGGCGTCCACTAGTATTATTAATTTCGGCCGTCACTCAAATTCAGATCGGTCAATTTTGCTTCTCACTATGATCCACGGATTTAAAGACTTCGTATCAATTAGAATTAATTCCAGAGATTATGTAAAAATATCAATTTTAATCGTAGTCATTTAATTTAATTAAAAAAATATATAAAGTCCATACTATTGCATTTACAATAGTTTTTTTATAGAATTCAAATGCGCTTACGCATGATTAGGTACAAAATATCACCTATCTAAAATTGTACAAAATAGACAAGTCATCTGTGCTTCTAGTACCTATCGATACGCATTGTTTTATTTATATACTTTAAAGGAAATTAAGACGTTACGCATGACCGCCAGGTGTCGCCATGTGCTAAATATATTTAATAACCGATGGCCATGGACAAAGGGGTTATAATTCGTTTAACTGCCGTGTCTGAAACACTAAAACGATTGTCGGGAACGCTGCGTTTCTTGCGCCCATTTTTGATTCACTTCCTGTGTGTGCAGTTAAATGAAAATTTATTTGACGCGATCCAACTATAATTTATGGAGTTACGATGTTCAAGGTGTCAAAAATTGAACGACACATTTTTGATGGCAATTAAGTTTTAATAATATCATTTATTTTTATTTTCTTATCCCGCATCGTCCATAGCCCAATGGCTAGCATCGATCGTATGCGTTGCGATCCAACACCACCATTTCTTTGTCCTACTGTTGGGTACAGGTCTATTCTCAGAATGGGAGGGCCTTAGTTAAGCACGATGGCTAAGTGCGCATTGGCAGACTTAACATGCTTTCGAGAACATTATGAAGAACTCTCAGGCATGCAAGTTTCCTCGCGATGTGTCATACACCGATACAGCAAGTGACATTTAATTTCTTAAATCGCACATAAATTAGAAAAGTCATTGGTGCGTGCCACTTGGATTAGATTGCTTGCCACTGGGCTGTCACCGCTATCAAGTGTTAGTATCAGTGTTAGTATAATCCCAAGTAACTCGATATTGCTCTCTTGAATGACAAAATAGAAAGAAAATAGAAATATAGTTATGTTAGCAATTATGAAATCCCTAGACGATATTCAGTGTACCCCTAGATGTATGCAGTGTCAATGAGCAAGATACATTCTTCGCAGGATTGATAACCGGTGATATAGAAATTCTTATAGTGGCGGCTGCGACTCGGAAAACGGAGTATTGATGGCCTCCGATCAGGCGAAGATGGCGAGAAAACTCTGGATTCACACTGGGGAACAATGATGCCGGTTGAGGGCTTGCACCCAACAGTTTTTGATTGATAGGTAGAACAGTATCAGTCCTTGTAGCTCGGGACCAGAATAGTGTTACGGTAGCCCCGTCGTAAAAGGCGACTAAAAGGGGACTTCTGGGGTCGCGGGCGGTGACAGTGGGAGCTCGAATCGTCCATCATGTGACCACGAGAAAGACGACGCTGTTTGTGGCTGCACAGCGTTGTGTAAACCGGGAAGAGCCCGTCTTGGGCGCAGCGCTGGTGGGCACCGGCGCGTTCTACAAGAGATCCCGGAGCCCTCCTGTAGCGCCGGAGTAGGCCACCGAGCGGGTTTTAGTGGGTGAAAGTCCCACATAACCCGGCGTCGCGCCCACGACATCCGGGTACCTTTTCAAGGTTTCCCACTCGTTAAACAAAAAAAAAGGTAGAACAGTATCAAAACCTACATACCGCAACCCTGCTCTCCTTGAGATCCAGCCGCATGGCCAGAGCTTCCCGCATGAACACGTCGGGATAGTGGGAAGCGAGGAAGGCCCGCTCTAACTCCTCCAATTGCCAGGAGTTAAAGTTGGTCCGGGAGCGCCGCCGCTTGCCGCTGTCGCCATCGTCGTCGCCCACGCCACCTGGCGAAGAAAATTACAGTTTGAACTTGTCATTATAAAGTCTTGGGTGTACTCAAAGAAATTGGAATAGTGAAGGTCTCGGCCCACGTTGAACAGGTCTCTCATTTGTCATAGCCATGTGCAGAAAGGCAGACCGCGCATGTCTTCGAGAATATCATGTCGAGTTCCTTGGTTGAGGGCCATAATGCAAAGGGACTGTAAATGCCTCAGAAATCTGCAAAGGCAGAGAAACAACCTAGGATAAGTTGGTTTTTGGAGTGATTTTACTAAATGGAACATAAGAAAACATATCTTGCAATTCACATAAAATTCTACTCGTTCTGAATTTCTCTGTATAAAAGACTAGTGGACGCCCGCAGCTTCGCTCGCGTGGAATTAGACGTAACATAACCTAAATACAAAATTTCATTGAATTAATGTAGGTATATACGAAAAACTTTTATACCTACTAACTTTGCACCCCCCTTTTACCCCCCTTAAGAGATGATTTTCGAAACTCAATAAAAAACCTTCATAGGTACTGAATTTCATTCGAATAACATGAAAACCGGCAAAGTTTCATACTAACTTTGCACCCCCGTTTTACCCCCTTAGGGGGTGAATTTTCAAAAATCCTTTCTTAGTGCTCCCTTACGTTATAAAAGGAACCCCTGTGCAAAATTTCAAGTTTCTAGCCCTTATAGTTTAGGCCCTGCGTTGATATGTCAGTCAGTCAGTCAGTCAGTCACCTTCTCCTTTTATATATATAGATATTATAACCATTTCAATTTTATAGTGATGGCAATTATAAATTCACATGTCAGAGCCTACGTTCAGAGCTTTTTCCCTGTAATTTAATATCTTTATTCGACATTAATGAGTATACGAAGCCTCTTTTAATAAGCGCGACGGCTTAGCAGAGCCCGCTTTGATATTTCAATAATTGAAAACGATAAACTCAGGACTTATACTGGCCACTACAGTCAATACCTATTACTGAATACCGTCACTAAAGCGAAAATATTTCCAATCATCAAGGCTCTGGATTGAAATGAATAAGACATAACCATAAAAGACACCGGCATTAACATTGTCCATTTAGACAATCCTTCGACCGTTAAAATGAACTCGCGACCGGGGGCTCATAAAAAAGAGATAATCTCCTACAAAGCGTCAGAACAAGTTTCTGAAAATAGAATATAATTTCTAATTTTCTCTCGGTGATTTTAATTAAAAATGGTCCCGGGAGAGCGAGACGACTGCATAACTCGGAAGCAGGGGCGCGAAAGGGACATCAATAAATTACTCGACTCCGACTTTGGAGCTAAATAAATTAGAAGTGATTAAGAGGAACGCGCTTCTGTTCTGTAGTGTGCTGAACACGTCGTTATGCTGCGGGTTTTAATTAACAAAATTGCTCTAAGTATGATTATATTACAGGATCGCGTGATGAACCTGAAATTATGAAGGTTGATGTGAATGATTGTATACAAAATTGTATTTTATCAACATCACCCTAATTGAATGATTAAGAATGAATGAAGTTTTGAAAATGAATAAAAACGAGTCCGCGTCTGTACGTTAAATAAATCTTGGAAAAAAAAGTAACAGAGGTTGATATGACGTGATCAAACCAAAAGTATTTTGACGTGACAACGTCTTATAAATTGGTTTGCCGGGTGACACTTCAAGAAACTGCGTTACGCTCCGCTCACGTTATGCGCTCACAATGAGAGCGAGTGAGAGGCACGCGTCCCTTCCACTCGGGCATGGTTAGCCCGCCTAAGAGCGAGAGAGACGATACGATACGAGACGATACTACTATACGAATGAATATTCACATTAAAATTATTTTACCACTCAAAGTCGTTGTCACGTAAAACTTTCGCCCGTATACCGACTTTACAGGCAACCAATATTTTTTTTTCAAATTTATTGTCTTTCTCCCTGTGTATGTGCGATGGACTCAAAGTTAAACGTTTTTCATTAAAATTACAAGTGATTTTAATGAAACTTGGTACAAATATACACTAAAACCCTGGTATGGATCTAGGGTACCTTTCCATTCCAAAAAGTGAAACATTCAAACATTCCAAATTCCTTGCAATACAGGATGAAAATTTGTATGGTTTTTTTTTCAAATACATATCTGTTTTGTGTAAAATTTGCAGCAAAGGTTTCCAATACACGCTGTCACCTTAAGAGAAGAGCAAAATTTACGTGTGCATGAGCGTGACAGCAATAATCTTCCAAAGAGAAGAGTGAAAGAGACGACTATGGTTATTGTATTAAAACAAACGACCGCCTTGGGCCCACAGACAACAGTTTTGGCGCGCTTTAATTTAGTCTGCCCCAATGTTTTAATGTCACCGGGAAGAGGTAAGGGGGGACTTACTAAGTATCTATTTGAGGGTTGTATAACTCGGTTAATAAATTCACCTAGTTAATAATTCTACTTGTTTTGTTTTGTTTTAGTGAATAATGATTTAGATAAGTGGCCGCAATGGTGGTTTGAATGAATGTTTGAATTTATTTGCTGTTTAATTTTTACATGGTGGACTACTAATAATATTTATAAATAATGATTATTATTGACGGTCTTTGCGTAAAATACGTCGCCTTATTGGCTTCAAGGCTTCAGTTGACCTATATTCAGAATTGGAATTTGAAATACCATTTATAATGTGACTTTGAAAACATTAACTTTAGAGTTTTTGAGGAGGGGTTCTTTGCTGAGTAGGAAGTCTAGATTTAGATTATATTTTGTATGAATTAGTTTGGTTATAGGTTTTTATCATAAAATTATATATAGAAGATTTATTTCCACGTAAACGTAATTAAAATTCCAAACTTTATGTAGACGAAGTTGAATCAATGTGTAGGCATAACATACCTACCTAAGTAGGTAATCACAATTTAAAATAGTATATATATCCTAGACATCAGATTAAGTAAGATTATTAAAAAAAAAACTAAATAATATCCTAACGAATAGAATAATAAACATTACAGGAAAGTCAAAATATTCCCAGATTAATCAGAGACAATACTCATAAAGATGATAATCTGGACAAATATCGCAATAAATTACGAACATTCGCATGGAATCGCCGTCCTCAGTGTATCAATTCCCTTTCATACTGTTTGTAATAGAAATATAAAAGGCATCGAGAATAAAATCGCTTTTATTGAATCGTAGGATCGTAGCATTTAATTCTGGTTGAATGTCGTGCAGCGATACTATCTCTATCGATAAAATAAAAATATTAGACCGTGCGCCCCATTTAGCAGGCAAACACTGCACTGCATCTTTTGCAGTCTGTCCTTTTGTAGTTACCACAGATAATGTAATGTGTATGTTTCTTTCTAGTTCTTTGCATGGAATTAATAAACACTTAGTACGGTTATGTGGTATTTAAATCAATGTTTCTACATGTCATGAATTTTTCCTGCCTACAAAAAGTTTTGGTGCTCGGTTGTTTATAGAGTAGAAGTTAAGCAGTGGTTAATTTTATTAATATAAGTAGGTTTTATTTGACAATACCTAGGTTTGTTGGCTAGATATTTTATAAAATTGTTTTTTATTTACAAAAAATAATCTTCTCAAAATCTTAACAGGTGTAGTTGTTTGTTTGTTTTGAGATTTGTTTAACTACATTATCTAATATGTACCTATTTGTCGTTTAATCTACACCGTGCAATAACAGGTAAAAGTTATGTGGCAAATAGAAACAAATGGGTATCAAATACCACACAGCATAACTATATACCTACTTAAAGTTCCAGTTAAGTACGAAATTACAATAATTTCAGAGAAACATTAATAAATCTAGGATTGCAATGTAAAACAATCTTTGATTTGTGCCAGCGTAAATTAGTTTAAAAGGTCAATAATGTAAGTGGTCCGTTATACACTTGTAATAAATCGAAATATTATTTATTAGGAATTTGGCCACTTTAACCTTTAGCCGGAAGGCTCTTAACATTAAAGTGTGGCATTATAAAGTATTAGTGGCATTATTATTACACAGTTTTGAATCTAAGTAGGAATCGGCTCGGGGCGGTATATCAGATCCGCGTGAGTGACAGAGTAAAAGGGTTGGGTTGTGTAATTTATTAACACCGTTAACTCGAATTATTCGTCGTATTACTTGAAACTTATACTCTTCATAGTTATATGGATAAAGTGATATATTTATTTGAGCTTCTCGTACACAAATTGGTACAAAGGGCTTACTTATCACCACTAGTCAGCTTTCATCATCACAACCCTTTCTTTGTCCCAATGTTGGGCGCGGGTCTCCTCTCAGGGATTAGGCCTTAGTCCACCACTCTGGTCAAGTGCGGATTGGCAGACTTCACATGCAATCGGTTCTCTGCATCTATAGAAAACAACACATTTTAACATTGATTTATCACCATAATCATGTGTCTACCAACATTTTAGCATTGTGATGGTCTGTTGGAATCTATCAATTTAATATGAATGACATATCAGTTGGTTAGTACGTACGTATAAAAGGATCAACATCTATCCAGCCCTTTAGAAGGAGTTCACTGTAATACACAAGTACACAAGAAATATATATTATTAAGATATGCAGATATAATAATATGTGAAAGTTGATAAAATAATATTTATAAAGTAGGTAGGCCTACTGAATAAACAATTTGATATTTTCGGAATGGAACAATATCGAAAATACCGCATAATCGCTGCATCGATCTGGACGATAACTGCTCAATCGAGGTGGATTGCTTTATAATTTTATTATTCCGAGAATCAATTGGACGACGACGTGCGGGGCGGGCCGAGTGTAAAAGTCTGTATACTGTGGCCTCGCCGGTACCGTTGTAACGACATAATAGACTGGACACAACTGATAATTCACGACCGAATATGTTCACACTGTTTGACGAGTTACATTTCCAAAGAAACAATTAAAACAGTCGTGAAAGGTAAGATATTGGGTGCAAATTGTAGATCTCTGCTCCAAATTGTTGGTTGTTTATCGATCGAGTTTCATGCGAGTGACAGTAAGTACCTACCTCATGGGGTAATCACGCGATTTATTATAAAGTGAACGTATCACACTAAACATATTTTGTTGTTTTACATTTTAGTTATTTGTAGACATTTTTTCTTGTGATTTACATTTAAAGCTAGGTATATTTTAAAAGTTATAAAAAAGGTAATTTTTAACTTACATAGATATTAAAAAAATAACACAAACACCTAACCATTAAAATTTATCGATAAACCTATTTATAAAAAGTGAGCTCCAAGTATGTTCAGCTAGCTGAAGCAAAAGAGCTTATTCTCGATAAAGAATCGTACATAAACAACGTAAAAAGCATAAACTGCGATCAGGCCGATATTAACGGGAAATTACACGTTCAATGCTAAAATACACATAAAAATTCCGCAGAGGGAGTGCGCGTCGCGCGCCTCGCAATTTTGTGTCGATCCCGGGAAATTAATTTCCAAAATCACCGCCAATAATAAAGTCATAATTTAGGACCGAAATAGGCACCTTCAGACATGACTGCCAGATATGTACTGGCGATATGAATGAAACCTTGCGTTGTGTTTATATCTGTTTGCGATATCAGATGTTATTGGAAATTCTATGCTAGTCAGTGATATACTTGGTGGTATCTAATTGGTAGACATGAACTGGTAATTTTTCAGATATCTTAAGTATAACCTAATATGGTTAAAAAATTGATGTGCCTGTTTAAATTTAACGTGTTATTTTTATATATATACGTTATTTTAGCTATCCTGGTGTTAGTGAGAACACAATTTTTCAAATAAAAAAAAATTCTATAATATACGCCATCATTATACAAGAAGTGTTTAAAAAATAATTAATAATTTCAATAATTTAAATAAAATAATATCTTATTCAGTGCTTGTTTTACCGCCAACTAAGTGGCCCATAAACCTTAAATAATCAAAGAATCAAATTAAACAAAACTAAGCGATCTCTACTCGTAAGAAAATAAATTTTTTTTTTAATCTTGCAGAGTGATTTAAACTCGTATTCTCGCCTGACGAGTACATCCCTGTTTATCGAGATGAAGACATTGGTATAAAAGTGGGTCCATTAAGAATGCCGGGCTAAACGATTCTCCGAAGTAAACGCGGGCTTGGCATTAATTGAATTTGTATAATGTGTCGGTATAATTGCGTACGCGTCGATTGAATAAGGAAACTGGTGAAATTTTCACAGTTATATAAAGTATAAAAAATAATATAAAGTATAAGTCAGTCACTGAATAAAGTAAAATGTTAATAGCGTTATGGAAAAGGAAGGAAGGATATTTTTCAAATAAAACTTTCATTCATTCATTCATTCATTCATTCGTCTAACTATAATTACTGTTTTTCAAAGTATGATCAGACTTTGAGTTTAGTTTTCTATTGTATCTATTCGTACGGGCAAGTGTTGTTAATTTTTTAAGCGTCATTGCTAAACTAGAGATCCTGCAATATATTATTAAGTTTTTCTAATTTGTAATAGTAGTAAATCTAGTTGGATGGTGCTCGGTATATGCCAATAAGCTCACCACCTATTTTCGTGGGACCTAAGCATAGTTTTTATACGAAGTGAATTTTTGTAAAAGGACATTGTAATTTTATAACACATACACAACGCGCATTAATATGGCGATCATTATCTAGTAGCAAGTCAAATACTCTTTAAACAACAACATCGTTAAAAAAAATCGGTTAACTACATGTTTTTGTAGATAACCGAAATAAAAAGTTGATTTTTCTTTAAATTATTGCTTAATCAGCGGTCCTTGATAAGTGTGCAGTTTCAAATTAATCCAACATTTTTATGTGGGCGAAAATTACTTTCAAAGATATCACTATAAACATACATGCCAAGCTAATAAAAGCGTGTCAAAATTATTAAATATAATTAAACATCTAAATAGACAAATAATCTGATCCGTTTAACCGGACAAGGCTATCTCGAAACAGATTATAACATACTGAGATTAATACCTCAGAGACAAAGACTGAGCATACAATAATGCAGTGGCAATAATTGTTAGGGGATTACCCTCTAGAGAGTTGGCTCGGCTACGTGATATACAGCTACAGCTGAATAATATTACAATGAACTAGAATATTATGGACATGATTTCGATTAGTCTTAAAAAAAAAAAACTAGTTTTTTTTTACTATTATAATTAACTAAAGAAACCAATTCTTTGGTTAATTAATAATAATACAATCGACGAAAAAATTTTAATTTCTTTGCCAAAAAAAGCAGTGTACATAACTTTAGTACAAGAAATAAGGATAAATTGATTGTACCTAGCTCTAGACTAAGTAAAGTATCAAAATATTTTATGGGGAACTGTGTTCGCTTCTACAATAAAATACCCGGAAATATTACTTGTCTCTCAGAGAATAAATTTAAATCTTACATTAAACAAAACCTCCTTAATAAAGCTTTCTATAAAAGTAATGATTACTTGTACGATAGAAATGCTTGGTGCGATGTATCTCCAGCTCCATTTGTTCAATAATAATGTAATGTGATAAAATTATAAAAATTGTAAATTTTAAAAGAGTAATACCGAGTTTCTTGCCGTGTTCTTCTCAGTAGCATCAACTTTGTGAACCGGCGGTAGATAAAAAATGTTATGACGTTCATTAAGCGTATACAAAATACCATTTAATGTAAATAAATGAATCTGAAATCTGAATCTGATGGTCCACGAACCACAAGAAAAGACCGTGTCTTTCAGGAGACAATCTGAAAATCTGATCTAATTATGTCCGACAGCCCATACCTTCGGAACCACCGAAGCACGAATGCCGTAAGCTCAATGAGCACAGATTGGGGTGCGGTGAGTTATTGGTCCCCGGGGGCCACAGATACTGCGGAGTGTCTGAACCGGACTTGGGCTTCGATTTTTTAATCTCAGTCGTATACGAACCTTCAATGCGATTAAGAATTTCATGTTGTCTGTATTTTTCAAATTTTCTAAGGCGACTTAACTAACGATACGTGGTCCTTAGTCCTTACTACTCAAGTTTTTTTTAAAGATTATATCCTAACGAAGAAGTAGACAGGATCAGATATCCAGACGAAGAAGTTATTGTGTGAAATAAATTGTCCTTACTTATATGTAAGTGGGAAAGATTTTTTGTTGGTTTTTTGGTTGAAATTTTTACGAATCCTGTGACAAAAACTGGAATAATCATTAGATATTTAATCGATTATTTTTGTTGGTTTGTCCTCCTTCTCTTAACAAAATTATGAATTGATGTGATTTTTTGCACAAATGAAGAACAGCTAGGGAGTAGTAGGTTAGATTTTATTCTGAAAAATGCATGAATGGTTCTCGCGTAATGGACAAAATACTGAAATAATCGTTTTTGACACTGAAATAATATTTTTTAATCGACAATTAACTACCGATCAATTTTTAATCAATTGACGGCTGTCTCGGATTATGATCGGATATTTTAAAACATCCATTGATGCTTGGAATAATGTTGCACGTATAAAACGATTTGACGATTTGACGATTGGAGCTTAGCTTAGTGGTAGGTAATTATTGTAAATTAGCCTTAAGCACCTGTGTAGGATTAGCTATTCATTCAAGGATCAATAGCTCATCCTTTACTTTATATTAATCAGTTTAGAATAGCATTATATCTCTTCTGTTTAAGTAGTTTGTTTGTTCTAGACTTTCGTTAAGCGTGTATAATCACCTCATGGCGAAATAAATTATTTGACTTTGACTTTGACTTTGACGCGAGCGGAGTCGCGAGGAAAGCTTGTGTATAATAAATGTCAATTGTAGTGTTTCAGGTTTATCTTTATTGTTCCCGTTATCTCGTATGGAAATTTGCAAACGAATATCTGTAGTTTTAACGTAGTTTAAGTAATGTACTGTCGTAGGAGACTAGTTCTAAGACCACTAAAACCATATATTCTGAATAATAAAACGATACATATGCTTGTTGAATTTCATTTGACGAACCGGCAATTCAACAAGCACCCAAACATCACTCAGCAATTAAACTAACAAACAGATTTACTCTATTCATATCAATATCCTTGACTTAGACCGCGAGGATTGAATACACTCGACATTAAATCCTAGTGCCAACTGAATTAGTTGTATCGCCGTAAACTAATGAATGAGCTAACTAAGATGAGGACACAGGGGCCGCATTATCTTGCGAGACTCGCCTGATTTATTGGGCCATTATCGCCGGCCCTAGAGACAGCTGTATGAAATTATTTGCTTACTGCTTACATACTTGATTTGATGAAAGTACCAAGTTCGCTGGGTCATAGACACAGCTTCGTGGTGCGGTCACCCACTGTCGCGACGAATGTTTAATTGTTCACTACAGGTTTTTTTTTAAATAGAATAGAATATAATGGAATATAATGGAACACATTGGAATATAATGTTATAGAACGGAGTAGAATGAAAAATATTATAACAGAAAAGAATTTAATACACATTTTTATTTATTGCAGAGTTAAACTAATGTTATGAACCAACAGAGCTGATTTTCAGTACGGATGTTTCGTCAATAGCTTTTTACAATGTAGTTTAGAGTTGATAGGTTGTAGTAATATAGGAAAGAGTCCTTATAGTAGAGGATCCCGCTATACAACGACCTTCACCGAGATGTTTATTTAATAAAACGTATTTTATATTCAATTTAATATGTCAATAAATATAGTACATACGGGTTGGCTAACTAATTTCAGTCCAGGATATGATTAATTAATAATTAAAAAAAATTTTTTTTTAAACATTTCACCGGTTTGATTATTAGACAAATTCTATACCAATCGAAAGTTTGAAGCCCACAGATTATGCAAACGTTAGGTTGGCTATTCTTTTCCGGTCACAACTCTCGAGTAGCCAGGTATAAACAGGTAAATCGATCGATATCGCATTTTGCACCGGTCTGATTATTGAATTAAAATTAAATGAAATTGAAGATTATTCCATTATGAACACGGTGGTATAGGGTTGACTGCGAAAAATCAGTCCCGAATTCCAGTTGTCGAATTTTCAAAAGTGAGATATTGCTGCGAGTGAATGTGTGCGACTGAGAGGTCCCAACCAACCATCCCATGCGATAGAAGAGGACACAGCATAGCAGCTGTTTAAAGTCCGCCCATAATAAAGGAAAAGTAAAACCTTTTCAGCTATTTTCGAAAAATTCGACAACTGGAATTCGGGACTGATTTTTCGCAGTCAACCCTATACCACCGTGTTCATAATGGAATAATCTTCAATTTCATTTAATTTTAATTCAATAATCAGACCGGTGCAAAATGCGATATCGATCGATTTACCTGTTTATACCTGGCTACTCGAGAGTTGTGACCGGAAAAGAATAGCCAACCTAACGTTTGCATAATCTGTGGGCTTCATACTTTCGATTGGTATAGAATTTGTCTAATAATCAAACCGGTGAAATGTTTAAAAAAATTTTTTTTTTTAATTATTAATTAATCATATCCTGGACTGAAATTAGTTAGCCAACCCATATGTACTATATTTATTGACATATTAAATTGAATATAAAATACGTTTTATTAAATAAACATCTCGGTGAAGGTCGTTGTATAGCGGGATCTTAGACTATTATTAGCTAGCTGCAACACATAGACGTTCCACTGCTGGGCACGGGTCTCCCCCACAGACACAGCTGCGGGAGTCCTTACTTGTCCAACTTATATTTTGTATTATACTTGCCGACTCATCCTTACGCTGTTGCTTTGTTTTATCTCTTTGACAATACCATCTGATATATTTATATGTATACTCCTAGTACTGTAGATATCCATAGACGGCGATACGGCAATAGTGGCTCGTTACTTTCATCACATAAAAAGAAATGTCCGAACCCCGAATCTCTCCTTACGAGGTCGCACTTAAAACATTGCGAGCACCAGGCGTGACGCACGAGTTAATTTTATGCTACATTAATACCGAAGGGTTGGAGCCACTTTTTAATAGGGTTAGTTATGGCGCGAGGTCTCGCAGACCCCTCTCGCATTCTCAGGGTTAACAATGCGTTATGGTCGAATCTGGTAGGATTATACTGTTTTTACGATGTCCCTTGTTTGTTTGCAGTGATAATTGTTGTGTTTGTGTTAGCTTGATGGGATTAGCGGAGCTTCTTGGTTAAATTTGAGGGTAGCTCAACCATCTAGGCAACAGAGAACAGTTGACAAATAAGATCTCTTCCAATGAGTATATATCATTTACCCAAAAAGCTTGAAAAGCTTACTAAATAAATATTACCCTCTAAAGAAGCCCAAGTATACTTCTATAGAGGATATTCAAGAAAAACATCGTTGATTAACTTCGTAACTGTTTTAAGTCCTTGTGAGTATGATTACATAATGATAATGAATTAGTCTCATTAATACTTTTAAAACCAAAATTACAGACTTTACGACTAAGTACCAAATTATGTTTCTAATGCCATGTATGTAATCTTAATGATTAGGTACAAACTATACACTTTTATGAGATTTAAATAAATTACTCTTTGACTTTCGAATATTTAAATACTTAACATTAACTCAAAATATTATAACTAATTAAGATCGTCTGTACAAATAAATAAAAATACATTGAGTCAAGCAAACATGGGTACGCATTAAGGGGACTTTTTTTGCAGTGCAGTGAAGTCTCAACAGTTGGGCCGTAAAAAATAAGAAAAAAAACTGCTTTGCATAATTTATGTATTAATTAACAGTAATCATTTATTAATACGACATACGAAACCGTGAAATTAGGTTTTTTTAATTACAAAAAAACGTGGGTCACATTTTTTAGAAGTCTCCCACGATGGAAAGATTTTTGATCAAATTAATCTATTAGTTACGTTTGACAAGACGTAATATTTAAATTGAATTGATTGCTGTTTAATTCATCGTAATAATTTATTTGTAATATTATTGAATGATAAAATCAGTGAGCCTTATTATTTATCGTGAGGTGAAATTCGTACCTAAATAATTGTAGCTTTTGAGTTGATTAATATTCGTAACATTGTCACGAAATCTGTTACAAATTAAAATGCTATACGAGTATATTTTTAAAGGAATAATGTAGTAGATGGATAAAATTTATATGAAGTAATTTATCAATCTCAATAAATTATAGAAAAAACAGTAAGGGACTGCCTTTTGCAGTCTTCTATTTGGCCCAGAATTAATATATAATATACCTCTTATACGCACTGTGACGATAAGATTGATAAGGAATTAAATCACTGCTCGCTTTATCATGAACTTATTCCATTCTAGATATATATTATTTTAACATTATACTACGAGACAATGACCATTTATCGGCATGAGACTCTCACTAAGAATTACTAACAAGACTAACTATCACTAATAGTCTCTACCCCAGTCCTCATACCTACTTACGAGCTGATCAACTAAGGTTATTACGAGCATTAACATCCTTTTACTTTAGGATGGGCTGAATTAACCACCTCAGTTTAACAGTTATTTGAGTCTTGTTCAGAGTCAGTCACAATTGTCATGGGTGGCAGTATGAATGGGTGGTACTTTATGCTCCTTTGCTATCTTATATAAAAATAATATCATAAACATATTTAACTTAGAGCCTTGTAGATTAAACATTTAAAACTCTAGTGGAGTGTCATCGTGAGATGGCGATATGATCGTACTCACAACACTACATGCATATGTAAGGCCAATATTTAATACTCACAGGTATCATTAAGTATTTGAGCAACTATCAAACCGAGTTTATATGCAGGTTAGACCCTGAAGTGGTGTTAAGACGGAACTATCCAATAACCGTTAAACCGTTAAACTACGGGACATATTGACGCGGATCAGTCTCCCGTGACCAATTTCGGTAAAGGGTGAGAGGCGATGGTGCGCACATAATAGTGGGTTTGAAGCCACAATCTCTTATTCTCTTTGAAACATGGATTTTTTTCTGAAAGGAGAAAACTTCTGCTCAGTTATGATGTTGATGATGCCATGCCATGAGAGCTAATTTGAGCTGTTTACCGGACAAACGTACACGAATCATTGTTGATTCAATACCGGCCAACTTTGAGCCTATTCAGATTCATTAAATTTTCACTATATGGTATTTATTTATTGTTATCTAACACTGGTTCACAAAATTGATGCTACCGATATGAACTTTTGAAGCAACTAGGTAGTTATAAAATTTACAAAAGCAAAAGGTGAACCTTTCCTCCCTTATAATATTAGGCCAGTAGAATCAACAAAAACAACAATGTATTTGACAACTATACAGACATACACATATCATTACATATATTTAAAATATGAACAAGTAATAAAATTAAGCTCTTTTCGAAGTTATTCATGGACCGCTTATGACTTAAAGCAGCCATAGATTAGCCTTAGGACGAAATAGTGACAGATTGGACACAGGTGCTACGACAAAAAATACAACGCTACGAGTGTGCTACGAGCTACGAAATACATTGTCTACGCACATAAATTTATCTATAATTAGCGGTGATGTGATTCTTCACAAAATAAGACGGATGGAGAAGGGATAGGTCATGGTCCACCACGCTGCACGAAGAAACATTGACAGACTTGTGTGTCAAGTCTGAGTTTCCAAGATTTTCAACAAGAATCCCATTTATCGTGGGTAGTTTTACTTACAGGAAACTTTATTGCAACGCTAATATTTACATATTTGTTTTTGATGAGATTAACACTGGGAATATATTAACAATATTCTAAATATTTCTTTGTAGCAATGACATTCAAAACATCAAAGCAGCTAAATTACAAGACATATTGGCGCGAAATCACACTATTCTCCCGTGACCAATTTCTGGTAAAGGGTGAGAGAGGTCTATGAAAAGCAAACATCCAAAAAAAACCGTTTCGAATTTGACAAATGTGTGTTTTGGGGCGCGAGGCAGCGATTTGACACGGGCGGCGCGTGCGCAAGATGTGTGCACAATTGAGCTATTATGGGCTCCATGAACAAACAAATTTCAGTCTGCCACTATGATATAAGTACCTACTTAACAATTTAGAAATATTTCTCTTAGCTTAGCTCATAGCTTAACTGGTAGAAAATGCTTTTAGCTTTTAAATCCGCCTTTTGTATGTTAAATTAATAAACAGACAAATTCTGTTGTTCATAAATGAAATTTGAAATACCAATAATATGGTATTTAAGAAAGTCTCAAATAGTCAGGAGAAAAGTTTTAGTGATATTTTAGTATTCGTAAGAATATTGTTTAGTAGTTTTTATAGTTACGTTTTTCTGATAAAATATACTAGGTTTATTCGTAAATTATTAAAACTCCCCTTTTATTCTTAGTTAAATGAATATTATAAAGCCATTTTTACTGCCAATAAGTAATATTATAGCTCCTTAAATAGCAAATTAGCAGTTTAAGCGCCATGGTACTATGCCAGTTTTAATTTTAGGGTTCCATAGACTTTCAGAAAAACTTTTCTACAACAGATCTTTTATCTTTTTTTCCTGAACACCTTTAGGACAACTTGAAATGATTAACTATTTTCTTTTAATGATTTATTGTAGAGTGATGACTGGTGATGTAAATATGCATCATCAAAATAAAAACATGCATCATCATCATCATCACAACCCTTTCTTTGTCCCACTGTTGGGCACGGGTCCTCTCAAATGGGAGGTATTAGGCCTTTAATCCACCACGCTGGCCAAGTGCGGATTGGCAGACTTCACATACCTTCGAGAACATTATGAAGAACTCTCAGGCATGTAGGTATCCTCACGATGTGTCCTTCACCGTTATAGCTACTGATATTTAAATTCTTAAATCGCACATAACTTAGAATAGTCATTGGTACCTCTCGCTGGGGTTTGAACCCGGACCGCTCTTATATAAATATAAAAATATGTGACAACAATAAAATGAGGGCTAATGTAACGTTTAAAAATTGTATCTCCAATCCCTCCCTATTAAACCTCCAATATGTACATAGTAAAATGCAATATCGCGAGCATTACCATGGCAGAAGAACAAAAGAGGCTCCTAATAAGGTCGATTACTCAAATCTGCAAGGTGCGACCCGGCGGGAGTCAATTTCAAGGGTCATTTCCTCACTCGCCCGGGGAGTCTAAAATGAAATAATAAAATAAACCGCGACGTACTCTGTGCGGGTCAAATAATTCGAATAATGTACCATAGCCAACACATTAATGGTGCCCTAGGACGGTTACTATTTAACAATGCACTATACTACTCGTAGGTGGACGTAAACTGTATAATGTTTTTGGATAATTCAGGGTGAATTCAGAGGTTTAAGTCTAGTTGTTCTATAACAGCCATTTTATTGTCAATGGAAGAAAAAGAAAAAAATATTTACACATTGCACCGAATTAAAAAAAAAAAACAAGAACTGTTTGACAAAGAAAAACAAACAATTATAAGATATTACCTAAACGATATACTCATAAAGATACGTATATTGCAATCCACATTTTGCAAACGAATTATTGTAATCCAAAAAATAATCTATAGTTCGGTACTTACCTATATTCTAAGCTGCAGTTCGATAGATACGATACGAGATAGAGATAATACAATATTATTATGCTAACAGCTTAAACAAGCACAGAGCACCAGTCTGAATTTACAAATAAACTAAAAAAATATTTTCATGGAAATGTAAATATGAAAAAATAAAGTTAAAACATTGCCAATAACAACCAAGTAAATCACGATGTAATTTACAGATTGCAAAATAATTCCGTTTTAAAACCACGGAAGGGTCGTGGTTAATTTATGTGTTGCTCTGTCCCAGCCGCTCCCCTCGGCTGGCCCCTTATTGATGCGCTTTTGACTAGTTGTGATTCCCGTTTATTAGCCCATTTAACATTGTTGTTGTTTGTCCCTGTTAAGCTTGTAGGATTTGTTTTGTATTTTGAGTGCTGATAAGCGGTCCTTATGACTTGGTGAATTTTATTGATTTTGTGATATTGATGGGGGGAGTATAGGCATACATAAATTTTAATGTTTTAAATAAAGCATATTAAAGCAGCTAAAGATCAGAGCTTCAGCAGAGTCCAATCCTAATAACATCCCAATTGTTTAAGTGTAGTATGGGTATATGAATTTTATTTATTTATTTATTTAATGCAAAACAACTCTGCAAACTTATAGCAGCAAGCCAAGGCGTTCACAAACACTCAATATTAGTCATAGATACAAATTAAAAAATAAAAATAGTCACACATACAAAAAAAAAGGACGATAAATTCAATACAATGTCAAAACGTGCAAAAATGTCAATGTTTAGTATAAATGCCAATGAAAACAATCATGTAGCACCATCAATTACTTACCCATGACAACTCCGATAAACTTTGAACCAGAATCACATCACAGAGTATCGATCAAAGTTCAACTTAAATCGATTCAAAGTGAAAAGGACTGACACATGCGCGAGTGAAACTTTTAAATCATTAACGAATCTGATATGTGATGAGAATGAAAGTATTTTTATCATTTATATATAAATCATGTAACACTTATAATTTTTACGATTAGCGATTCTCAGCACATATATGAACAATCGATCGAGTACCTAGGTACAGATAATTAACCTAAGCTAAATAAAATTAAGTGTGACAGCAAAGCAGATTTCTTCTTTTTTTTTTCGTTTAGGACAAGCCTATGTCCAGCAGAGGACCTCAAAATGATAATGGATGGATGGAATGAAACGAAAAAATCTCGTCCCATTATGCAAAGAAATTGTGTGAAGGAGAGTTTAATCGTAAGTATATTTCATTGGCACAATACTTAAAAATGTCTGATGCAGTTTAGAAAAATTGCGCTGTTTAAAATAAAATAGACCATAGTCAATACGATGGCCCGTCGACGTTTCAAAAGTAGAAAACAATTCAGATAAGCTTTTTCAGTTGGCCAACTCGGCTGCGCCAGTGAAGAATGAAATTGATTTGGCTTGCTCACAGTTTGACGGACAGTTCGTTAGCCTGCAGACATCGATTGTTTTTATTTATCCAGCCGAAGTCCGTAACAAACTTAAAATACATGACAATGGCTATTATGAGGCATTAAGCGTCATGAATGCTCCGAAGAACTGCATAATTCACTTAATTTAAAATTATTTTCTCAAGATAAAACACAATATAAAAAACATATAAGTAATATAAAAAGGTAACACACTAAAAATACAGAAATCCAGTACAGCGGGCTCCAGAAATAAGCCTCGCCTTAGTGGCGAAGCCTTGGGTCGAGGTTTTTTGTTGAAAAAGCTATGGAGAGTATGGAGAGCACAAAACTAATTTTCAGTCGGACCTTTTCGTGAAAATAGCTTGGCTGATAGATATATATATTTAGATAGCATACTTATAAAAATTCTACGTGTGAAAGAATGAAAGAAAGAAATTTATTTTGCAGCAGTATAGTATTAGTATAGAAGTATAGATAAAAATTGTAGGCAAGATTTTATACTTCAAGTAAAAAATCTGCACGATTGCAATGAATGTGGAGATTGGATGCAAATGTTCATATTGTCTCTGTGTGCTTTTTTTTAAGGTTTTTAAGGGGGTCATTATTTTCATTCGATTTTTATTCAACTATTTACTCACACATGTTCATCCCACATATCTGCATCTGTTGAAACACAACCTTAAGTAATGCACACAGAAACAATGTCCATATACACCCAATCCACGTTCATGGCAATTCTACAGCCTTATAATAAAACATCTATATCTCTTTACGTACTAATAGATACATTTTACCGTTTGTATCTTAACAAACAGCCTCTTAAATCACTGTAAGATCGTTGACACAGCGTGCCGCGAACACATTTTATGGGGTGTGATAAAACAACAAATTGTTGGCCGATATTGCTTAATGATGGCAGATAAAGATGGCCGCTACTTGTAAACACGTAAATTAATCAGTAATGATTTAATTTGCTCCCGCTGTGATTTACAGCTTCTTTGCGTACGCAGTGAGTGATACTTATATTCCATCGTATTTCATATTGTACATTGCAATTTTGGCGGCAAATATCACCCAAATTTACACACACAAAAACAAACACTAGACTAGTGGACATAGATTTATAACTTTTTTATATCGAGTTAATTAGCGGTGATAGCCCAGTGGTTATTGAACTCGCCTCTCACTCGATCGGTCCGGGTTCAAACCCAAGCGACACGCACCAATGACTTTTCTAAGTTACCTATTTGATATTATATTTAAGAACTTTAATGTCACTTGCTGTAACGGTGAAGGACACATCGTGCGGAAAGTAAAAAAAGGAAGAAAAGGGAGTTCTCGAAGACATGTGAAGTCTGCCAATCCGCACTTGGACAGCGTGGTAGACTAAGGCCTAATCCCTCCCATTATGAGAGAAGACCCATTCCCACAACAGTAGGACAACAGAAGACAAAGAAAGGGTTGTGGTGTGTGGTGTGTACCTACATCGAAAGATGTGTTTGTAATGTTTTCACACAAAAACTACTGAACCGATGTGACATAGGGTATATAATATTAATAGGTGTAAACGAAACTATTGTTATGTCTAATTCCACGCGAGCGAAGCTGCCCACTAGTATTTATTAATTCTATGACTCTATCCTAGTACATTTATAATATTTAAACAGTAGAAATCATTGTATTTTGCGGGCTAAAATCTAAGCACCTATTATATGGATAGAAAATAAATCAATTCGCCAAACATTTACGGGTATTTAATGTTGTTATGTTGTGTGATATATGCCTCATGGCTGTATGAACGATATTCAATCAATAAATATATATTATGTACATTGAATGTATCTATCTCAAATACATAATACTCAATATTGGAATACGAAAAATTTTTTTTTTGGACTTAGTAAGTCACAAATCATTGATCAATGCCAAGATTAGCAGTTCATACCAACACGAGTATCTATTTCCTCGGGAAAATAAAATTTTAGTGAGGATCTCGTTTGAAAGTCCCCATCAACGTGGCCTTAATTTATATTTTCAGTTAAGTATTCGTAAGCTGGTGCTGCCAGTGAACTGTGAGTACTTTTTCTCTCACTACCAATACCAATTATGGTGTTCGGACTTATAATTCAATAATGAAGACATTAATTTATTACGACAGCTGAATACGCTGTGGTACGTAGGTGCGGCTGTGTCTAGACAGGATGATTGGGCCCTGTAGGCGCTACAACACATTAGCGGCTCTGCAGGGTACGTTTTCTCCTCGCTACTGCTTTTTGCTGTTGCTGTGCCTACAAATCGAAGTAGTAGAAGTGTGAGGGACCTAAAAATCTGCTGTTACTGTGCTTGGCCTTTACAAACTGAATTGGTAGAAGTGTGGAGCTAAAAATCGAAGGTTAATAAGACATTAGGCCACTACCTACACATAACTGGTGAAAGTAAAGGTACTATACATCTCTGCCCTGCCTACCTCTTTGGGGAAATACAAGCGTGATGTGTTGTTACTAATATTAGAAAGAGAAAAGATTTGTTTGTAATGTTTTCACACAAAAACTCCTGGACCGATTTCGAAAATTCTTTCACCATTAGAAAGCTGCATCTGCACTGCGTGACATAGGCTATATAATATTACTAGGTGTAAACGAAACTGTTGTTACTAATTCCATGCGAGCGAAGCTGCGGGCGTTCACTCGTATAAAATAATTCAAAACTATGCTCAAGCTATGTTACAATTAATTTAATAATTAGTACCTAGAGCTTAACCTAGGTTTTGAATGACTGCTGATGGTATGCAGTCCACGTGACAAGAATTCAATTAAATTTAGCGCAATTGACTTATTTTTTCAAAGTAATACATGATGCATTTAGGCAGTTAAGGCTTACACATATTACAGTTCATAAAAACATGTCCTTAACGTAATAACAACATCATTTATTTAAAAAAGAACTAAAAAAAGTACTTGTAGATACTCGTAGTTTGTTTATCTACGGTTTTACTTGATATCTATGTATGTTATAGCAGTCCCTGCCTTACAGGCATATGGTACAGGCTCTGCTTAGTTTGGGGTCAGAAAATGTCAGTTTTTTTTTAAAAATGGACATTCCTACACACCGTCACATGTGTGAGAATGAATTTTTTTTTTAAATTGTTGACAACACTAGAAGCGTACAAATGAGCAGAAATATTAGAAAAAAATGAACACTAGGGCTGAACATAGACACACATCTGAAATGCAGTTTAGATATGAATATCCATGTGGGAATTTTATACCATCTAAGCTATGCTGCAACCCACTGCTGGGCATGGGTCTCCCCCGCAGGCAAATCTGCGGGAGGTCTAGAGCATACCCACCACGCTGCCCCAATGCGGACTGGTGGAGGGGTTGCCACCCGACAACAAGGCTTAACGATTGTTTTCACGATTGAAAAAAACCGGAACCGACGGCTTAACGTGCCCTCCGAAGCACGGCAGCGTCCATGAAATTTTGCCACTAACAGTCACCTATCCACAAACCGACCCCGCCCGTCGTTGCTTAACTCTGTAGATCACATTGAATCGACGCGAGCGATTGGGCTATGGACGCTACAATATTATACCGTTAATGCATGTTAACTAAATGCTTTTGTTGATAGGCAAGTTCGTTAGCGAAAATAAAATGCAATGGCAATCGATTAAAAATAACTGCAAATGGTTCCAATAATGATTCCGTAATTGAAACATAAATCCAAATTTAAAAGGTATAAACAACAATTAAGACCATCGATAACTATAGGTCCTATATCTACCGCTTTTTGTTAAATTGTCTATGCGTCATCATATTTCACCAAAAACACAGTTGATAAAACATAAAAATAGCAGTAAAGTTGAAATGACGCTTTCTCTTTTATCCGTTTATCAAAGTTCATCTGATGAATATCATAACCAATACAATTCACCTTGTTCACCATCCTAAACGCAAAGCCGTATAATCAAAAATGTTCCAACACTCTCCGCCTACATAAATCAAATCAAAAAAACTATTGATATTTCTATTATGCTCCGATAAAAAATGAATAGACGAAAAGCACAAAGCGGGGTGGTCATACGTCATCCACAAAACATTTAACATCCTAATTTCGTGGGTAACACCTCAGCGCTAGGGCCGACAAAGGATCGATAAAATCTCGCTATCGACATCGACGGAGCGACGCGCGCGCAGCGGGCGGCCGGTCCGGACAACTAATAACTTACATTTGGATTACGCTCGTTAGCCTCTTCGCACCTTGCCCGCCGTTTATTTTTTATTAATACACAATTTATTCAAACCGAGGCCCGAGAACGAATTTTGGGAATAATGCCTCAATATTAAGACGATAACTTATGGATAAGTGTGTCGCGAGTGTCGCGACAGACGAATGCCGACCCGTTACTCATTTCATAATATGATTATTTATTTAGATATCTTGAAGCCTCGCTTGAAGTCAACATGTTGTTTGCCGTAACAATTTTATTATTGGATTACTATCGAAGTAACAGTATGAATACTGCAGCCTTGATGGTTGATTAGGATATTTGTGAGATAGGCGGTCAGACGAGATTGAAAAGCTTTCGCAACTTTGAAGATGCTGACAGCGATCACGCGCAATAATTCAAATAGTGCAAGACAACACGTTCGAATTGTTTAATCATTTCAAAAAGTCAGATATGACTGACTGGGTTATTTGATTACTCGGCCAGAATATAGTAGCAACATCGTTGATCCTAATTATGATATAGGTATTTTGAACATAATTAAAATTGTCGAAATTTCGATAAGAGAATGAATATTCGAGCGCTAAAGATCTCACAAGATATTAAATTAACGTTGAGAATGAGTGTTACATTAAAAATTATGGTCAAATAATAGTTTAAGAAAACTAAAAAAACAGGCTATTGTAGATATGTAACCGAATTAAAATGTACTTTTTTTTTTTTTAATTTTACATTGTCATCGGTCCTTGATATGTGTGCAAGGTTTCTAATTAATACGCCGTTTTCAAGGGGTGAAAATCACGATCAAAGATTCCGTTACTTAAAAACCAAGCTTATAAAAGCGTGTTAAAAGCTATAAGTACGAGATGCGACTTAAAAATTCCTCTAGAAACTGCCGGTCATAGTAAAAGACCTATAGATCTATATAGATAATAAATAGATAGATGATAAATATTTAACATTCCTTTTGACGTTTAATTGTTCATCAGCACATTTATCGTTATTTTGCAGTCGTTTTCCATTTTCTGATATGATCTCAAATTGCGAGCAATAAAACAATCAATTAAAACGCGTTCGTGATACAGCGCTACTGTAAATTGACTTCGGATGAAGATTTTTATGATGATACCTCGTTTACTAAGGTCACGCAACAACTTTTTGTCCCATCCATTCCAAACAATGTATTAAACATTACGAAAGGAAACATCACAGACAAGTATTAAATTTTAGTCTGCCACATAAAACATTATGGATCAGTGAGTCCTTGCATAATTCCATTCTCTCTCTATATCCTGTTATATCATTTTTTATTTTACAAATTGACTCTACTAGTGGACGCCCGCAGCTTCGCTCGCCTGGAATTAGACATAACAATAGTTTCGTTCACACCTAGTTATATTATAAAGCCTATGACACTTAATGAAGATGCAGCTATCTAATGGTGAAAGAATTTTTGAAATCGGTCCTGTAGTTTCTGTGTGAAAACATTACAAACAAATGTTTGCTTGCAATGTTTAGACAATATTGCAATATACAACACCTTTTAAACCGGATCACTTTATACACACTCACAATAGTTACTCACGACACCCTACTGCCACATTTCCATCAGTCATAAATATCTAGGAAAAAGAGGAACTTTTTAATAATTAGTCTAGATCATAAATATCTATACTAATTATTAAAATTATTATATTGACTAAACGTTGCAAGTGCATGCCGGTGAACAAAAAATACTTAATTAGTTACTTGAATAATGAAAAGCTCCTTTTTTGGTATACCAGAAACTAGCGTGCAGGCTTTGTACGGCGTAAAATAGTTCAAGCGTGCTAGTTAGTGTGCTCAGTTGAAATCAATTTATTACATAAATGGACGCCCGCAGCATCGCTCGCGTGGAATTGGACATAACAATAGTTTCGTTTACACCTAGTAATATTATATAGCCTATGTCACTCAGTGAAGATGCAGCTTGCAAATGGCGAAAGAATTCTTGAAATCGGTCCAGTAGTTTTTGTGTGAAAACATTACAAACAAATGTTTCTTCTTTATAATATTATATTAATATTATACATTACATTATGAAGAATAATAAAAAAAATATAAAATGACAGTAAACAGTAAAAATAGTATTTATTGCTCTTAAATTAGGTAGGTATTGCTCCTAAGCAGGTAATGCTTGTAACAGTACAACATAATTATTAAATTATAAGTTTGAAAAAGTCTCATGACCCATTTGATATTTTATTTCGGAACCAGGTTTTTTCGTGCATAATTATGCACTTACATCCTTACGAAGATGAATTCATATTTAAACTCTTCTACTCATCGATGGCTCAGTGAAAAAAAAATACATTAATCGACGCTGACCAATTATCATCAGGTAAATTTTATGCCTGTTTGTCTATGGTATAAAAAAGTCACTTATGTATAGTATTTAGTGTGCATGTCTTAATTTCTAATTATGCAAGAGTCCCAATTATATGACTGTTATTGTTAGTGCAGCATATGTTAGTGCCCATTTGGATGTGTTTTAGTCTAACTTTAGGTAAAAATATATTGGTCGCTTTTCTACTAGGCACTGAACATAAACTATTAACTCCAGCACTATTAGCATATGAATAAAAATAAATACTGTAAAATATTATTGAATTTAATAATTTTTTATACCTATAAGTTTGTATTTTATATAGTTAACTAACAATCTACAAAAATGTATTATCCTGTTGTATAAATTATTGAATATCTTTATATTATTCTCTAATTGCAGTAGGTATTACACATTACATTGCTATTAGGACAGTATTTTAAACATGACAGATATAGGCACCAGTACCATTGCCGTGTAGCAATTGTTTTAACTGCAATGGTGTTCCAGCTGGTAAGGTGTGGTAAAACTTATCTAGAAGCGATCATAGTCTTCCTATGACTTGGAACAATCTCTAAACGGTAAGGACTAACAATACTAACAGTCCCAGGAAACCTGTCCTCTTACCTACTAACGAACTAACCAACTAATGATGTTATTAACACAATCTTTTAACTGGACTAAGAATCCCAGTCCCTATTTAAGACTTGTTCAAAGACTTAATGTAATAATGAAATGGTTAATTTATTCATCTAACTTTTTTAAATACGCCTAGTTATCCAATTTTCCAAGCATCTATCAGACATTTTATTATACACAGATACCTACTGATTATTCAGATGAACAACGAGGGAGGCACAAGACATTCATTAAGAAAAGTCAATGAAAGGATTTTAATATTTGCCTACCTACATTATCTAGTATTAACATAGGTACTTATACAAAAAAAACACTCGAAAATAGAACCTCCACCTTTTTTAGAAGTTGGTTAAAAATAAAGATCTTGCAATCTTACGGTATCACATGAATATCACATGTAAAAAGTTTAGACAGAAACATAGATATTCCATTATTTCTCCGTCGTACACCATCCATCCATCCGTCGTAGGTACACAGTACAAGCAAAAACAAAACACACCATTATTAATTAATAACAGTAACAGTAATGTCGCCAGTCATGTCAAGGTGGTGAGCACAAATAAAAACTACAAGGAATTTCTAGTTCAAACCCCATTAATTATTTGCATAAAAAATCATACTTGATGACTAAAATAAAAATTGATTGACAAATTAATAGAAAATAGCATATACGTAAATAATAATAGTAGGTAGTTACATGCAAGCAAACTGAATATGATTCGCTGCGACCCATAGACGTCCCACTGCTGGGCACGGGTCTCCCCCACAGACACTTCTGCGGGAGGTCTAGAGCATACTCCACCACGCTGCTCCAACGCGGATTGGTAGAGGGGTTAGTGGCCAACCCAGTGTCGAATGTTCTCAAGCCACCCGAAGGTCTTCGACAAGGCTTAACGACTGTTTTCAGCATTGAAAACAACCGGGACCGACGGCTTTACGTGCCCTCCGAAGCACGGTAGCGCCCATGAAATTTTACCACTAGCGGTCACCCATCCACAAACCGACCGCGCCCGTCGTAGCTTAACACTTTCGATCACATATGATTACTCTTGAGAAAAACACGTACCTATAGCTAAACTAGTATTTTCCCTGAAATAGTGGTAGATAAACAATGATTATGCTGTAGCTTAAACACAATTTTTTTGTGGATACAGGATAGCAAACGAGATTGCAGCACCATCCATCCGCTGCCGCCCATGACAACTGTGACTGACTTTGAATGCCTAATTGTTTGATTTTAAAAAATACATAATTTAATTAAGTTTTTGCGAATGCATAAAATCAAACAATTAATTTTAAAAAATACATAGAGTATTCCCATAACTATCCACACTTTTAATAATCATTCTTGTTCCGCTTTGTAACTTGTTTACACTTTTTGTGGTACAGTCGTGACAATATCCAGTTTTTATCGCACGGACTTTTATTCTGAAAACTATTGTGTTTGCTTTTGGAGTGATTTTAGATAATGCTATAATTGCTGTTATTAATTTTTTGTAAGTCACAGGTAAGAAAATCTGAGTTCTTATTAAATATTTATGTACCTAAATAGATAAAAAGTGTGCACCATACGAAATGCACTATGTTAATTGCCTGATAATATATATTTTTTATTTTTAAATACTTTGTTTTATTATTATTGTACCTAATAGATCATTCAAAATATCGACACAATTGGGTATTTGAATATTTTTTTTTTATGTGATAAATGAAAAGATCATATATAAGTTTTATAACAAAACTATTTTTTTTTCTTTTTTTCTCGCAATAATTCAAAAGTTATTTCAAAATAAAAATTCAATTCAATAATTTTTTGAATCCAGTACCGAAGACACGCCGACAACTCCCGAACAAACCCGAGCGCGTGTGACGTCATAATGCTAGTTTTCATTGTTAAATATTTAAAGGATGATGGACAAAAATGTATGGAACCTGGTACCGGTGCGTGATTCATCTTGATTGGACATGGGGTACCAAAATGGCCATCCTCCTTTATATAACATTTTGACGTCACAAATATGGTGACCAATCATGGCGCGTTTATAGTCACGTGAATTTTATTCAAATTTCATCAATTTTTAATTATTTATAATTAATTGGAAAATATTTATTTTAAGTTTTTTGCATTAAATATCAATATTATTATTAACATAGTATTAAAATAAATTTTAAAAAATCAATATTTTTTTTTTCAAATACCCAATTCTTCGATTAATTAAGCACAGGTATCACTGATAAAATTGTAGGAAGGTACTTACATTAGCAATGAAATGTTCTAGGTACCTCTTTCTACTTATTATGAATACATATAGCGAACACACTAGACTCACAGTGAGTTTGTTTATAAATTACTGAATATAACAATTGTGCTATCTTGTATCGAATTAAACAACTATTAAAACAGGAAAAACTATTCATTTAAAATAATCCTATCTAAATCGGCCAATTTCTGTCCTCGCATACAAAGTATTACGCATATAAATGGGTATTATCTAAAAAGATTAACCGGTCCTTAGTAAAAACTTGTTAAAACCTACCTTTACTGCTACCACCGTCCTCATTTGAATCTTCGCTGGGCGGTCCGTGAGCGGCGCGCGTCGGCATCGGATGGGGGAGTCGAGGCCTCGCCAGGAACGGCGGCGGGACCCCGAAGAACGGCAGGAATGGAGGCCAGGTCGGGCGCGGGGCCAGGCCCGCCGCCGCCGCCGCGTACAGCTGCAGCGGCGCCGGCAGCCCGCCCTCCAGCACCATGCTACGACTCGATATCTTGACTATCGACACCGCGCAACACTAGTCTCGAAACCGAGCGAACGCGCGCCTCGCATTATCAACTGTCATTCGTACAATCGACACCAAAATTGTTCCTTTTTTAAAATTTGTTTTATTTTTAATTTTAATTCTCAAGTCAAATGTCACAGTCACAATATGTTCGTATTTCCACACGCGTCACGCTCCGGGAGGTGTGCTCGCGCAGATCGCCGGGCCCGGCACTGAGATGGCGCGCCGCGGGGCGGGGCCTCCACCCCCCTACCCCCCACCAACACACAAATTAATTCCCCGCCTCTTTCATATTATAGATTTATTCCTCCGACAGTACAACGAACTACTCCGCTAAACAATATTAAACCTTATGTCTCCAAGTTACAGATGGGTATTGAATAAGTGGTGATAAATTAAGCTCGCCGCGCTTCAGACTGGTATTCTACGCGATGTTTGAATGTTAGGAGAAATAGACGTTGCTTGCAAAGATTTAAGGTTGACTTTCGTAAGAAGGGTTGTTGTATTGGAGCCCTTTTAATTTGTTTTGAGTTTCCGCAGGGGTCGTCATAATCTTTTTAGCCGCATGGCGCGTCGGATACATATAGAGGGAATTGGTAAGAAGTTATGTTACAAACTGTTACGGGCGACGCGTTTCGTAAACTCCATTGGTTACCTATGGCAATAACACATAGTAATTTCCTTACAAATTGACAAGTTTTGTAGGAATTGAAATACATTTAAGAATTATGGTTTGTTTATGCAGGAAGTGGGTGCCTGCGATAAACGATAAACTGGTGGATAAACGAATGTGCCGTATCCATTCGTCTACAATATTTGCGCTGCAACGTTAAATAGGAACTATTGCAACACTTTTTTTTTGCAAAGTAATATGAGTTTTGTTTTGGTTGAGCTTGCAGTTAATGGACAGACAGTCCAGTTGTTATTTTCACTCACTGCAACCTAACATTCCCAATATGAAAATAGTAATTAAATTTAATCTTGAAATTATTGCAATATCTTGCGTTATTTGTGGTCGACAGTCCAATCATATTTATATTGCCTACAAGGAAAAATAACATTTCTACCTTCAATTAAGCCACAAAATATTGTGAGCGATGCATGATTAATAGAACAATGTAATCATTTCGTATCGTTAATTTGACAGGTAATCAGCGGCTGATCTAACGGCTCTAGATAGAGCGTTGATTAGCAGCACAATAGAGCATTGCGTAAAACTAGACTGAGCCGCCGGATGGCGTCCGAACAATCAATCATACGAAATTAACATGTTCCAGATTATTCCTCTGACATTGATGAATCATAAACGGCCGAAAGGCAATCAATTTTCACAACCGATTCCTTATTCCATTAAACAAAAAAGGTAATAACCTAATTGACATAAATAATAATAAAATATGTCAGGACAGCGTAACGACCCGTCGCGCGGCGTGACAGCTCTATCAGGAATCTCGCACTGACTGTACCGAGGCACTCTACCGACTCTACCGACTCTACGGCTCTACCGCCCAGCGCCGCGCGCGCTGCCATTGGCGGGCGGCGCGGAGGGGGGGTGGGGGGCGGAGCTTACAAGGGGTGTTCGGAAAGCTTAGTGTTGCATGAATTTAATTAGTGCGAGGAGCACCTCGGGCGCATTAGGAGTTGCGATGGGCGAAGCAATAAAAGATATAAAGGAATGAGTATAAATTAAAAGTTAAATAGAGGCGCGTTGGAGCGAGAGGTCTCGTCGATATCGCCGTCTCCCTCCCCCGGATGAGCCGGCCTTAATTGTTTGACGATCTTATTAGTATCAGTTAAATGTCGCGCGCTCTTTTTCTCGAGCGAATTTAATTACATTTTAATTAGAACAGTCTTAATGACTCTTTCATGGCTGACTTTGCGCTCTGTTTTCAGGAGTTTGCGGTTATGGCTGACTCATTGATTGTTACGTTTCATTGGTGTTCAGTTCGCCTTCAGGAATATCCGCTTTTATAATAACTGTAGTAGGTAGTACTAGAGATAGCCTAGTGTTCCCAGTATAAAGTAGTTGCGTGCAATAATACATAATAATTACCTACACTATTCTATCATCTTAATATTTAAACCTTCCACTAGGTACTTTGACTACTTTAGATTGTAAATAATAAATAAATAAAATAAATAAACGCTGCACAGTCACAAGGCTGCGGGAGGGCTAGGCCTGTTTTGCAGTTGGCTGACACATACAGAAAACATCACAATGTAATTATTCCAATATTTATCTGCGAAATCAATATCTGCCACGGCCAGGATTCGAACCCAGGACCCGCGGTCTGGCAGTCAGGATCTTCACCACCACACCACGAGTCGTCAATAAATTACTACAATCGGATAAATTAGTATCAATCTCTTTCGTTTACTGTAGAATTTTACTCTATCAAGCTACCTCATACTCGTTTTACCTAATATCACAATTTTGTAAATTCTTTTGCGATTTTCGTAGGTAGGTACCTATACCTAGGTACCTATAAATTGATTCCTAAATAGGGCTCTGTCAAAGAATTAGAAGAAATTGAAGAAGGAATTACAGTATTAAGAATCTACTTTTCTGGGGAGATTTAGGTCCAGACTTTACAGGCTGATGTCTTGAACTTGTCTCTCTTGAATGGACACGCCCAAATACAAACAGCACGCACTGGAGATGTTGCATGAGCTGAATGTACGATTTAAGGAATTAAATGCCTCATGCTGTACAAAATAACGTCGTGAGGAAACCTGCATTCCTAATAGTTCTCCATAATATTCGAAGGCATGTGTAGTCCGACGATGTGCTAAACAGAATTTTTGACCAGCGTGGTGTACTATGACCTAACCCCGTTCCATTCCGAGCCCAACAGTGGGATAAAGGAAGCCGCTTGTATTTCCCCGAAAGGGGAGGCAGTGGTGTGGACAACCACTTTTCACCAGTAATGTTTAGGTTCCATGTTAACATGGTACTGTAGCGTCCATAGCTGAATTGCTTGCGTCGATTCAATGCGACATAGTTAAGCAACGACGGGTGCAGTCGGTTTGTGGATGGGTGACCACTTTCGGGGAAATACAAGCGTGATTATATGTTATGTTATAAGTTATGTTAGCCACCTTTATTTTCTAGTAGTTAGGTACAACGATGTAACTGCCAACGAGGAGAAATTTATTTAAAGTACACACAAAATGTAACCAATCACGCTAACTTCGGTGGCTTCTGCTGGTCGCTCGCGAAGCATCCATCCTGAATTCAGCTTAGATTCTATTACCACCTCTCTTTCTTACCACAGACAAACATACATCCTTCCCTCTCGTACACATTAGGCAGGCCATGCACGCTCCGACCGTTACTCCTCATTACGGAAGGCTTACGTACGTCGAGACGCGTTATTGTGCCGAGAATGGGCGCTTTAGTTGTTTTATTGATGCTGCATCATTGTCGGCTTTAAATATTGTACACAGCTCGGGGCAACGGCCAATGGATGCAGAAGTTGACTTTAAAATGTAAAGAAAACGAATAATACATATAGGTATACATATATGACATCTTGAATGATGTTTATCAATGTAATAACTTAGATTAAATTTAAAAAAAAGGTAATACAAAGAAAATGACAAATCTCGATTCTGGTAAACCAGAGAGAATGACACAAGTATACCTGAATTTGTATCGCCAAATAGCTAAATAAACAAATAAATACGATTGGCGGTTGTTAAAGTTCCACAAATAAAAAGTGATATTTAAAAAGAAATAGAACATTAATGCTAGTTTTACAAAGTTTTTGAGGAATCCAATGTCATATTTAGGTAAGTTACATTTTAGAGTAATGATAAATCTATGGTTACATTTATATTTTGACCTAGACTGAAGCTTATTCTACTGTTGACGGGTGCACACAAGTCACAGCAAAAATAATGCCATAAACTGTGTCGTAGAGACCTATAGCTGTTCACCGTTTCGCTACCATTCGTCCAGGCCAGCATAATTACTAAAATCAACCATTCCTTATTATGTCAGTTATATGTCAATAGTTACCCTGGCTGAAAGGCTAAAATGAAAATATCTTAGAACAAAACCGCATAACCCGTCGCTATCGGTGTGAACAACTTTGTACTTAGAAAGTGTTGTGCACAATAGGACATAGGACGGGGTGAGCTGTGATTGATGATTCAACGGCGAGGCGACGACGTCGACGCCGTGCTGCTCGTATGTGGAAACACCATCTTCACACGTCACACACCATGAATGTAGCGAGTAGTGAGGTTCTGTATTGCATTCAAACACTTGTGTGCCAAATATGTGTGTGAAAAACAAGCGTTTTTAATTATTTTATCTTTGCGTAGTCTTTAAATCCAAATTACTCCTTTTTTGTGTTTTCTATAATTTTCTTTTTTCTCAATTTCTCAGCGTTGATTTTTTTTTCTTGGGGTTTTTGTGGTTTTTTTTTATCGTTTTGCGTCGATTAATACATAATGAACAAAAAAGGGGGCTACGTTGAAAACTAGACAGACATGGTTCTCCTAACTACGGCACGTGCTGAGCGTAGTCATATTTCGACATCAATTCTTATGTTTATTTGTATTATTTATTAACATATTGTTATATACCACAAGAGAGAATTAAAGAGCATATTTTTTTTAAACACATTTTAAATACGTTTGCGGACGGATTATAAAAATATATAAATAAAAGACAATAAATAAAATAATACTTTTATTGTTAATCATCCCGTTTGTTGTTCAATGTTATCTGAAGTATTAAAATTATCAGCGGTCTACTATAGCGCAAATTTGACTTGGACGAACACAATGCGATGCTAGATGAGTGAGATGAGATATTAATATACATAGGAAGTAGATAACAGGGTACAAAACCAAGTTAAATCGCTGGAAGCCAAGCCAGTACATTTTTAAGTGTCTTTAGACTGAGATATTCAATAATAAAGTGATAATTAAGTATATATTGATGCCCAGAATAAACCAGTAAACATCAAAATATAATCTTCTTGGAATACAACTGTCATTTCTTTTTTTATGCTCTTACTAGAATTCCAACCGGATGTAACAATCAATGGTTCATTCACGGAATCGATTATGAAAAAAGTCGATTCACTTTCCTCAAAACTTGAATTCCCAATTCAAATCGCGACTGTCATAGGACGGTTTTTATGCGCCTGATTATTTATGGTTTACTTTAGATTCGCAATAATCTTATAGTCTTGATCTTGCGTGTCTGCGTGATGTCAATGAAGTGAACAATTTAAAAACTCGGAATTAATCTGTAGTTTTTTTTTGTTTTATAACCGACAGGGCAATTTTCACCAGCATTCGTTTATTCGAATTATTTTGCAACTTTCTCGACTTGCGTTTCTAATTTCCTTAGCTGTCAAATCAGTGTTTGTTTTTTTATTGATAACATAAGATGAATTACGGACACGCGCGGCACCAATTGATTTAAAATTAAAATAGGAACGTTGCCGCGGACGCCATGATTGATATGACGGTGTGTCACGCCCCGATTCTGGGAACGCGATAGGGTTAAATGGATTTTTCTAAAGTATATTCATTTATTTTTTATTTTGTAAATACAAAATGGTTCTGTACGGATCTTTACATAAATTACCCGTTTTGAAATATATTTTTTTATAGAGTAAAGTAACACAGGAACCTAATTAACTACTACCACCCTTGTGGAAATATTTCTAGATGGTCTGTATCTAATAGTAATAATTTCGTTGGTAGTAGTAGTTAGGCTGAGTTACTGAGTTATTGCTATAAGTAGGACAAACCACAATTACCATAAGTAGGTAATTAAGGTATTAATTTAAATACTTACTTATAGATTATTATACTACTTATTATATAACTAAGCGGTGACAGCCCAGCGGCTATCGAACTCGCCTCTCACTCGAGCGGTCCGGGTTCAAACCCCAGTGGCACGCACCAATGACTTTTCTAAGTTATGTGCGTTTTAAGAAATTAAATGTCACTTGCTATAACGGTGAAGGACACATCGTGAGGAAACCTGCATGCCTGAGAGTTCATCATAACGTTCTCGAAGGTATGTGAAGTCTGCCAATCCGCACTTGGCCAGCGTGGTGGACTAAGGCCTAATCCCTCCCATTCTGAGAGGAGACCCGTGCCCAACAGTGGGACGTCTATGGGTCGCAGCGATACTACTTATTATAATACTTATAGATACTTATAGATTATTAAATAAAGGTATCTTTTATTTAATAAATATTCATTGTGGTTCAGTAGCCAACAAAGGCAAATCCGACTGCTCTGCACAGCACATTGGTAAAATAAAAAATAAAAACTCCGCCGCGCAAGTCCAGTGCGAATTAGAATGGCAATGATTAATGGCCAGCCATTGTTAGCGCTGAAGAAAAGCAATGGCAATTACTTGAGATATTTTATAAGTTTATTAATAGAGGACATAGTGATTAAAATCAAAACTATTTTACACTGCTACTGGATTAAGAAATTATGATTTTTAGAGGTGCAGCTCAAACGCAAAACAACGGCTCCGCACATACATTTTGTGATTTGAAGCAGACCATAATTTTCCACATTGGTAATGTTTTTACTCTGGTAACCAGAGTATAACACATAAACATAAATTAATAGAACGTGCGTAAAATTTAACATACTAAAATTCTTCAAGGACTAAAAATCTTAATAAAAATGTCAAACTGTTAACATTAATCATGTATTTATAATTATATTTGTAATGAAATTTAAAACACCTTGACCTCCGAATTATCAATACAAACAGAATGACATGTGAGACATGTGAGAATTTGTTTTATGCGTAAAATTTACAAAGGTCTACGAGAAATAATTTTTGAAACATAAAGCCTTGTCATCTTAAATTTAATTTTTCTTGTTTTATTGAGTAAAAGGAGAAAAAAAAAACTTAATATTAGTACAAAAAAAATAACCCGTCATGCAAAATTACTCGGTTTACATTGCAGTAGTTTGAATGAGGGTTAAACAGTTTTCGGTGCCAAATCGTAACTGTAAACGTTAAAATTAATTGTTTATTTTTAACTGGTCGAGTAAGAACATTCCATAAATGCTGGGCGTCCGCAGTTTAAGGGCTTGTAAACATTACCATGCTCATAACTGGCATGACACGGGGTTCGCCTTTCAGTGACTCCCAGTTGGTCTCTCATTCGAATTAGGCTGAAATCCAAGAAAAACATTGCTAGAAAAATCCTTGAGAGTTGATCATTATGATCTCGAAGGCGTGTGAAGCCTGTCAATCGCCATTGGTGATCGTGGTGGACGCACTGTTAGAACGGATGGTTCATGGCCCATCCTTTTATTGAAGCACTGTTAGAACGGATGGTTGATGGACCATCCTTTTATTGAAGCTCTGTTAGAACGGATGGTTGATGGCCCATCCTTTTATTGAAGCACTGTTAGAATGGATGGCTGATGGCCCATCCTTTTATTGACGCACTGTTTGAACGGATGGTTGATAACCCATCCGTTCTAACAGTGCGTCAATAAAAGGCTTAATGGTGAGTTAGCTCTTTATACTAGTCCATTATGCTACATAATTTTGCAGTAGGATGCTTTCACTGTATTATGGGCACAGACCAAACGTGTTATTGCAGTTTGATGTGCCATAATCCGGCAGTTATGGCGATCGCATCACTGGCCCGTCTCCAAAGCCGGTAATGATGGAAAGATGGATCGAATTGAACTATATCTGAGTATATAACTACTCCGGTAGTGGTGTTCATGGGTGGATTCATTGTTTGATGAAAAACAATCGACAAAGCTCTAGAAAAACTGTCAGTTATTTATTTAAAAGCTTTTATTTAACTTCACTCGTATGTATCTATGTATGTCCTGGAATCTTGCAATCAATATTTCACCCACTTTCACTGAAGCTATCGAGCTGAAATTTGGCACACATATTTGGTTCCGATGACAATGCACGAACATTAAAAAAAAGGTATAAAAAGCTTTTTTTTAAAAAAAAAAAAATTATTTAATTCATAAAATGAATCGAGACAGATTTTATGGGGATGTGACATTTGTTTTCGTCGAATTGATACATACATCTATGAACAAATTTTGCTCAATCGTCCATCTGAACAATATCAAATCTACAATTGACTAAAGAAAGCACGAGATAAGTTGCTGTATGAAGTCTATCATACCAATAATAGTATTATCATATTACTTATACCAAGTTTTAGTACTACAACTAACAAACTAAACTCATTGTAGACGTAACTCCGATAGAGAAACAATAAAGAATTTAGCCCCACTTACACTAATTGAAGGACATACTAACTAAAACTAAGTGGATAAATATAAAAAGGAGAAAGAAAAAATAATTAGAATTCTATTCGGAACGGGAGAGGTTCCAGAATACTCGCGAAGGGGGAACACCGCCCGACCCCCCACCCGGGGGAGGGGAAGCTATTAAGCCAAGCCAAAACTAATTTAAATTAAATCCTAGTGAATTACCAGAGGAGGAAATTGTCGAGCGTACCCTCGGTCCTCTCAGTAAGGTACAGTCGTTCTCGAAATGGCGTCATTTCCAAATTTGCTTGTGGTGATTTATTTTGTGGGAGAAAATTGTGAAATTGCTGACAAAGTCACGAGTATTAATCATATCCAGGAGTCCAAATAATATAAATAAATTATCTATTTATGACATTTAGTGTAAGAATTCACATTAACTTTACATAACATAGCGTCCTTATTTTATCGAACATAATATTATAAAGTAATTTGGAAAACTGTATTATGAAGCTGGAACCTTGGAAATAAAATTATGCACTCCTAAATTTACTCTGATGTAGACAATCACCAGGTGTAAATAATACACAAGTTTTAAGATTTCAATATTTTCTTTGCATACATAGTTACATACGTAATACGTAGTTACAAACTAGAAAATTAATTATATATATACGGGGAGTAAATAGAAAAAAGTACATGCATCGATAAACATGCAAACAATTTTACTCTAAAGTCGGTAAATAATAAAAATAATACGCAACACAAGCCCAGAGTCACCAGTCTTACTTATATTAAGCAAAACTTCTGCAGAATTGAATTCCTCGACAACTAGCACGTAATATCGTCGCTACTGCGACAGTTACGGCCGATATTTTACTTTTATTCGTTGGCACTTTTCACTGCGACTGTACTATCTACATTGGCTGCGGTGTCGGTCGGGGAGCGTTATATGTACCATTTGAATATTATCTAACCCCCCTTTCCCCCAAGTTTAGACGCGACGGCGAAGCCTCCGTGCCTTAATTAATGCAAATTTGAGTGCTAACAAGATTATGAATCCCACCGCTTTTTGAGCGTACACTCAACTCAAGCAACGTGTAAGTTAAGTGGCCGTATCTGCATATTAAGGGTGTAAAAAGTTGAATAATTTCAGGAAGCCACTGTTTTGGTAGGAGAGGTGTTGTAAGTACTTTAGTTGTTTGAATCGGTGTACATTATGGCATTAAATGTAGCGTACAGTTGAGCGTTGTTTAAATAGGTAGTTGAAGCGGTTTTGTTGTCCGTGGGGAAGTGGCGGCGTGGGCGGTTTAGTTTTGTTCCGGAGATGACAAAAGTACGCCTATCTGTACGCTAACATATATTAAAGGCTAAGGAAAGTAAATACTCTACCAAATAAAATACAATTACTCAACTCTTTCTCATTAATTAATCGATTTAATGACAATCGATTGACCAAGACCATGCTTTGCATTAAAACATAGGTGGCAGATCTTTGACGAATGCTTGGCATGCTAGTGACAACCACGCGAGTGCTAGTCAAATCATCAAATTGCCATCTTGTTATCAGAATTTAAGGGAACTAGTTTAAACGCGACAGTATTTGTATCCAAATCATAATTTAATAAAATAGGCGATGCCCAATGTTACATTCAATAAGTTACATTGGCACGAGTACATAAGTATTATGCACGAAATACCAACATGGACGTTTTCAATTACGACATCTTAATGTTTATGTGCACACTTATCATAGCAAGATAAATTCAATTAACTGGACCTATTTTATTATTGTTACAAATTTTACGGACTATTAACCCATATCTCTGTTATTTTATTGACCAGATAAATTGATATTCTTGCGTTGTTACTTACGCAATCTGGCCGAGTCTAAGTGAAACATCTACATTCCTTCAATTTGGTATTTAACGAAGAATATTGTAAGTGACGTCAAATATCTGATAGTTAATGACAGCAAAACAAAGATAGAGTTAAGAGTAAGTTATAGAGAAAACCAGTATTTGACTCCATGCAGAACAATAGTAATTATAAATTGGAAAAAGATGTGTTTTTTTAAAAGCGACGCAAAAATTGTTACGTGTTTATCAGTCTATTTATGTATATTTGTTCCTTTATGGCGTTCTAGAGACCAAACGCGTGTGGAGATTTTGATGATTATTACGTCAAACCATAGGAATCAACCATGCGAATGTCAGTAAAGACACACCTCCGAACAACCATTCTTGCTAATTTTCCAAGACATCATTTGTTTTGCAGTCGGGTTTGTTTTCTAATGATGCAACGGACTAGACTAGTTGCCTAATAGCTTATTCATTATTCATTAGTCAGCATAATACCGCAGCGGTTGGGCTCGCTGAAAATCAGCGCCGCAATCGCTGCGGTATTATGCTGAGCGAGTTCCATTTTCTGCAACTCTGACACATGTGAACATAGTTCCATAAATTTTTAGTAATAATCAAATTTTATAATATGTATTTCTTTTTTGTTCTTTAATATTTGTTTTCACCTTTTTTTTACCTCACCGTTTAATGTTTTGTTTTTTTTTTTAGTTTAATCCCGTGTTTCTCTTTTAAATTGCTATAGGTATATAAGCTTTATGTGTGTGTTAGAGTTAAGAAATAAATTATTTTTATCTTATCTTATTAGTCAGTTCGATTAGAAGGTACATTCAGTACTGTCGTTTTCTACCGGTTTAGGTACACATAAGAATATCATTGGCCAATACCGTAGTCGCGAGCGACAGATGCGCCAGTTAAAGATCACGGCCCGCTAGGGATGCCCCGTCTCGGGAGGACGATCGATCATGGGGTATCTGGCGGTTGCATTTTATTGTCTCATTGATTGCTCTACTTTGTTACGTGGCGTGGTCTAGACCGATAATTATTTGTGTAAAGTATTTCAACTTCGGTCTTATGCAGGGTTGACACCGATCTTTGGAGTCGGTTTTTTGCGACAAACTTTACCTCGTTGGGCAGGCACAAGCGCAGCTGCCAAGCTGCTATGTAAATGTGTAAATGTTTTAATGTTTGTACTGTTATCCAAATGTTAAAAAAATTTATGTATGCCTTATCCAACAACGTAATATGATAACTGTGAGTTTGTATGTTTGTGAAATAAATTATCAGAAACTATAATTTTACGATTCGTCAATCATCGCTATCATCACATCAAGTTTCAATAGGTTAATGTGGTCGGCTTCAATGCGTACCTTATAAAGTTATTATATAACCCTTAAATACTTAGTTTAATTTACAATGATAGAAAGACAATGACGTGACTATCCAGCCAATAAAGTGGGCATGCAAATAGCAGAATATTTAGAATGACAGGTGTCGAGTTAACAGCTTTTATAGCTCAGTATAAAGATAACGGCAAAAACTGCAGAGTAACGCTGACAGCGCGCTTATTAGCAATGGTAGGTACCTATATCATTAACTGTGGTATTATTATCAGCTACTCCGTACTTATGACGAGGCCGCGACACATGTTTCAATTATTGCTGTCGGTTATCTTTATTTCGGTTAGATATATGTTTTTATTCGCCCTGTGTCTGTTCAAAGCGAGATGAAGGAAAAACAAACCAAATAAGTGTCCTTTTATATCAAACTAGTGGACGCCCGCAGCTTCGCTCGCGTAGAATTAGACCCATTAACGACGTCTGCCCGCGTTCGGGTTGCCCACTTGACTTCAAAAACGGCAAAGTTTCATACTAACTTTGCACCCCCATTTTACCCCCTTAGGGGATGAATTTTTAAAAATCCTTTCTTAGTGCTCCCCTACGTTATAAAAGGAACCCCTGTGCAAAATTTCAAGTTTCTAACCCTTATAGTTTAGGCCCTGCGTTGATATGTCAGTCAGTCAGTCAGTCAGTCAGTCAGTCAGTCAGTCAGTCACCTTCTCCTTATATATATATAGATTGAGGAATAAATAAATTAATCACATCAACAGCATACAAAAAAAAACTTAATGACAAAAAAAATTAAAATAAGTAAATACGTGCACATAATAAAAATCAATTTTACATTTTAGTTTTTTCATTATTCCTATCGCAATGTGGTTATATAATTACATATTGTGAATCATTTAAAACATTATCTCAGCCCATTCAGCCGCAATCGACACCGACTTTTGTTGTAATTGTCACATCTGCCAAAATACTCGAGCTCCCGATTAGTATCACTGATGTTGGGGTCCCATTCACCACAGACGCAAGTCAAGGGTTGAAATTAAAAGTTGTTACTTGTAATATAACAATAATAAATCTGTAGTAACAATGTTTTTAAAGTTGTTGCTTTGTAACTATAAATCTATAGTAATAATTTTTCATACTTAAGCTGCCTCTTTTGTCTTATTATTTCAGTTAGGCCAGCAACAGAAACGGCCTAATTTCAAAATATTACGTGAATAAACGAACCAATCTGTATTGGAGCAGCGTGGTGGAGTATACTGTGGGAGAGACATGTTTATAGCCTAGCAAACGAATTTATATCTTAATGAAAGAGTTGGTACTACTATACGGCCTGTTCCTTAGTTAAAAATTACACACTTTTTACTACTAATTATTTTTTAAATAAAATATAGTGCCATTTTTTTACCAAACATCTCTTCGAGTTAAAAGTTCACGCTGCGTGAAGAGCGCGTCTAGTAATATACTTAGGTCTTTGATTATCGTTATTTTATTAAATCTTTTGAGTGTTAAATGATCCACGTGCCAAAAGAGAGGAAAATCACCAAACGAGGATGTAGTCAGAGGAGAGAAAAAACAAATACTTATAGTATAGTAGAAGACATGACAAGAACGATGAATTTTTAGCGGCGGAGGCGTAAAAGGTGGGAAAAAAATAATGTTAGAGGAAAGCGCGCGGAAATGATGAAATATGGCCGCCTAGCCGATGTGCGCTTCGGCCTGATGTCATTAGTACTCGATTTATTGCTGGGCTACGTTAAAACTGAAATTACCCTTTTTTAGCCCATATAATGCAATACATTCTGACTTTCTAGATTAGGTCGATTATAATGAATTTTACGACCTTTGAAAGAAAATGATGTCACGAATTGTTAATCAAATTTCCTGACGAACATCGACTGAGTAACTACTTAATATCTTATAATCGACCTAATCTAGAAAGTCTGAATCAGCAGACCTACTCTTGAATTAAATACCAATTCTGATCCTTTTCTGATCCTCATTCAGTCTAATTAGTATCTACGTCAACCTTAACGTATTAAAAGAACATATAGTTGCAAGTTATTAATTGCTTAAACAACCTATCCCTAATCCATCGCATACTTTCTCAAAAAAACAGATACCTACCTCTAGAATCGAGCAGTGAGATCTTGAAAAATAAGATATTAAGTAGTTACTCAGTCTATGTTCGTCAGGAAATAAAGTTGAATAACTGCTATAAACTTTAAATTTAAAAATGTTATTTTGTTAGCGGTTACAACCGATCTTTATGTTTTTAGACGAGTAAAATTTCCGAGGCGAGTAAAGACGTCATAAAAGCACCTCAATATTCCCGAGAAGGCTCATTACGAGGGTTTTCATTTTTCCCTGTACGCTGCCAGCCTCCGCGGTTATTTATTTTTCATCGCCCAGGGCCTGCCAGATATTACATCGGCCATTTTGTATATTTTATTATGATTTATGCTCAAATGCGACTATTATTTTTAAACCGCGTTACGGAGAAAGTACTCGTAACATGCCTAATAAAATAAGTAGATGCTTTTAGTGTCACTTAATATACCTCTGCCGTGAATTTTTACGCTTTTTTTTATACCTAGGTACTATAATGAGTGGGTTTGCTTACATTTATTTAACGCTATGTAATCAATTATTTGTTTGTGGTGGAGTCAATAGTGAAAATCAGTGTGTAGGATAATACAGAGAGCACTTTAAAGAAATATACATCTCTCACTGTCTCTCATTTTCTATTTTCTCTACGTGCTACAAAGTATTGTCCGAACTGATTGAACATGCACGGGGTTGAGTCAGCGCAGTATAAAGCGGGATTGAATTGGGAGGTTTCGCTGAACCATCAGTACACGGATTTTTACTGCTGTAGCTATTGGAGGGCGTTATACAATAAACTTCAATTTTCTTATATAAATATAACTATTCTATTCAATGTTTGTATTTACAATGTTACGACCTTCTATAACGTATGCTTTACCAGCTGATACTAGCCTCCAGCCAATTCAGAGTCAGCTTAATGCTGCTTGAAGACAATTCATTAGGTACCGTTTACAAAAAAACGTAACCTTATAACTGATTAAACGAAGACACAATATTGATTATTTTTTCTAAGTTAGAACTGCATATTTTTTGCACTGTACTTACCTATTTAACTTTTTTCAGTTATATACATAATATTTATAGTAAAATTACTTAACAAGTACTTACCTAATTAATTTTCGGTGGAACTCAATTTAATTTACAGGGTCTACTTTTTCACAATAACTACATTTAATTCAGTGGTGTTAATTCAATTTAATCGATGTTTTTAATCCGATTACCACACTATAAAGCTAAGATTGACATATGCCAAATATATCTATCTACTTCAGCAGTGATTTACGTCCTTACCCATAACATTTTTTAAATTTATTTTATTAATTTGTTATGAATTAATAAGCCCATCGCTATAATATAATAATATTTTTTTTTTTATGAATAAGGCCTGTAAAAATGTTTCGCTGCGATCCATAGACGTCCCACTGCTGGGCACGGGTCTCTCCCACAGACGCATCTACGGGAGGTCTAGAGCATACTCCACCACGCTGCTCCATTGCGGATTGGTGGAGGGGTTAGTGGCCAACCCAGTGTCGAATGTTCTCAAGCCACCCGAAGGTCTTTGACAAGGCTTAACGACTGTTTCCAACATTGAAAACAACCGGGACCGACGGCTTTACGTGCCCTCCGAAGCACGGTAGCGTCCATGAAATTTTGCCACTAGCGGTCACCCATCCACAAACCGATCGCGCCCGTCGTTGCTTAACTCTTTCGATCACATTGAATCGACTCGAGCTATTGGGCTATGGACGCTACAAAGTTTAGCAAATATTTAATACTAGCTTTCCATGCAGCTCCGCCACTCACCTGCAACAATGGATGGATGGTTCGAGCTCCCACTCTTGCTGCCCGTAACCCCAGAAACCCCCTGTTAGTCGCCTCGTGCGACAGGGTATACCCTCCTCCTGAGCACACACAAACTGTCTGTGATAGTAAACTTCCTAGCCCAGTGGTTTAGTTCGCTATACGTGAAAATATAAAAGTATTCGAGAAAACACTCGTTTGGTTCTCTCTGATATCGATCGTCCACAGTTTGCTTAGTCATCGGCCATAAAAATAGTATCCAATTCGTTTATATTTGCACATTATATGCACGATCGAGAAAATTAATTATTTTATGACAGATAAATTACTAATCTATTTAAAATCATTGAGCAACAAAGTAAACAAAAACTGTATTATTCTATTACATACTTTTTGCTCAACCTAATCTATCCTTGGAGCCTTATTGAATGTTTTGTAAGTTCTAAATTTTTTACAAACGGATCGAAATCGCTTCAGTGATTTTGTTTGTTAAAAATCGTTGATCGATCTAGAATTTTATTTTTATTCCTACAAAACTAAAAAAATTGATTGTACGTAAAAAAATACGCTAGTCGTTTATGACAAAGTCTCTGTAAATAATTTTAATACAACCTTCAGGGTTCGATTGGGTGAATAAATTTTCCTTCTAACGCAATTTGAAATCACTTGGAACTTTTATAAAAAGAAATGTTTTAAAAAGTTTAAGTTTACTTCGGCGTTCATGAATTTAAACTACCTACCATTATTACCTATTGTATCTCCTCCTCTCCTCCTCAGTCGTTCACTCTTGACAGAGTGGTCGTGGTTGATGATGCTTTGTTATTATAGGCCCATGCAACCCTTGCGATGCGTCTCCACTTATTGCGGTCTTCAGCGTCTCGGGCATTCTGGACTATAGAAGTCTGTGTCGACGCTTTAATGATGTCTGTCCAACGTGTAGGTGATCGACCGCGTGACCGCCTGCCTTCTACCTGCCCCTGGACAACGAGACGTTCCATGGAGTGATTATTTCGAGTGATTATTTCTATTGTATCTACTTAAGTCTTTATCTAAATGATATCACATACTTAATAACCCTAATCTGAATAAATCCAGAATGCTATCAGGCATACATGGTCACAGAGTAGGTACACCGTACGGGTACCGTGAGGATGCATGGATGCTGGAATCAAACACCTCGCTCTCATGAAAGTCAGACCAATATTGAATACCAAAGTATATCCAGAAAAAATCATAGGGTAGACTCTCACAAAAATTCAAAACCAGACTCGAGTTACTCTTACATTACACAATCGTATAATCCTTTGTCTGATTTACGACCGACCACAACCATATCAATCGGATCAATCAGTAATTAAAACCGAACAGTACAGGCGCGAGCTAAAGTGCTAATCCCAGTAGATCCCTGAGTACAAACACAGAGAGATGTCGGCCACGGTCCGCCACGAGCCGCCACACGTCGCCACGTGGCAGGCCATTACATACACATTAAGGAGATATTCCATCTATTACTGGCCAGTTATCCTGTTATCAACGCCGTCGAATCATATCGGATTAAAGACGGCCCTGGGAACAAAATGGTCTGCAGAGAGATTTGCTGATTTGTTCGGGATTTTCATGATGTTGTATTTTCATTTTCATGACAAAATAAATTTGACCATCATAATTATTTGTTTTCATAAAGATTGCTATGTTATTGAGGTACATACACATTATAGGCATTTAAAGATGTTTTTACAAATCTTGATTTGAAATGTTGATTTAAGAATGTTTGAAAATTAGGAAAACTCATGGTAGGTGTCATAAATAATTCAAATATGTTTTGATTATTTCTTTAATCATCTTCTTTACAAAATATTAGGTATTTAAATTTAAAAAAATTTAGCATGGTAAAATTGCGTCGTGATCATAAGGTACAGTTACAATGAAACAACACAATTTTATTTTTTCTGCAGTTACAAAATATGCAATTTTGAAAAACAAACGAATACCATTTGGACAACAATAAAACAAAAGTCAAAACATCACTTTAATAAGAAACATTGCTTTCAAGCCCTGACACCATCAAATTACAACAGACGGAGGGGAGTACTCACTTAAATATGAATCATTTCATTATAATGCCGTATTCAATCCGAGTAAACCTCACTTCATGTTGATATTACAACAAGGGGAGCGTACAAACATAAAAATGTATTAAACTCGCTGTAAGCCCCGTGGAGACGATAACTGACACTTAATACCATAGAGCGTGACCGCATTACTCTGTGATCTATGGTACGCGAGACTGCGTGCGCAATTTTATCTAGGAATCGCTTCTGTGTATATCTGTCAAAAATTGGAGGGAAGTGCAAGCCTTGCGTGGAAGAGCGTACTTTTATGTCATAACGATATAACTTCAATATGGGACTTTATAAAACAGAATTTACGGTCCAAATTGTATTTGTGTTTGCATATTGCCGCCTGAGCCTTTGTTACACGCAAAGAGAGTATTAAATGTAGGGAATACTGGGCTGAAAATGGCGTGTACCGACATTTTGCATTTCAGCTTTAGAGGGAGGGTTTTGGAAAAAGCGAATTCGGCACGTGCCAACCGATGGAATTAGCCCTAATACTCGCATTAATAAAGTGTGAAATTGGCACCGGTGGGCCATGTTTGTTATAATTTCTTATTAGGTTTTTTAGAGTTTCCCCTTGCCGACGACGGATGCCAAATTGGATTGGCGGTTACTTGAAAATTGGTAGAGCGAGAGGAAATAAATTTAAGTGTAGGCGGTTGAAGTAATTTATGATGATCTATAAAATTGACTCATATTTAAATTTGCACTTCAATAAAAAATTTATAAGTATGTACGATTAAGTACCTATTTAAAAATAAAATAAAAATATTGTTCCAGTTCCAGCCACATAAACATATTTTTCACCTATGCATAAAAATGTTTACATTACCCGAATCAATAAAAAATAAACTTAGGCTACATTTTAGGACCGTTTGAATTTAGTTAATTTAGTATGAAAGAAATACTGAGAGATACAATCAAAAACTTTTTCCGTAGACTGTGATCTTACCTTGAAAGTAGAGTTCGACGGGTTCAAGTAAGCAGATTGTAATCTACTAGTTCTTGAGTAAGCATTGGGGTGTCCAAGGTTATTTTTAAGATGCTTTGTTATCTTTTAGATGTACCTAATAATTAAAATATTTATTATTAGGTACTTAAAACTATTCTGTAATAGATCATCTATAAGCATAAATATATAAATTCCTAACTTATCTTATCATTGGCTGACAGACTGGCCGAGATTCAACAAGCAGCCTAGGCTAATATGATAATTTTGATATTCGGATTTTTCATAACTAAGCATCGAATGGGAACGGATTTTTTTAAATTATTCAGCTTGTTCTTGACATGAAATGCTATTTAGATTCTTTTTACGATTAAGTTCTTAATTTAAAAAACATTTTTCATTCCATCCCTGAAGAAGTAGTAGAGTTATGAAAATCTGTTTTTCAACGTTTTTTATTCCTAAAAATCCATGTTTGTTACATTGGAAGGGTGCTATGTACTTAGCAAATAATAACACAGCCAGCGCTCCCAAGCGTAACTCTGGGCGGACAGGTACCTACAATAAAAGGTACATGCCGTATTTAATTCCAGCGTGGTTTTACGGTCACAGCGTTTTATTGATTGCCCCGGCCAGTCAGCCGCAACGCACCAGACTGGATAAACAAGGGCTAAAAAATAAAAATAAAGATGGCGACCGAACACCGCCCCCCGCTGCGACACGGGCTACCGTTTCCAAATATCATTCTCCGCTATTCCAATATAACTGTGATGCGAAAGCGTAGCGTGTGACATCGATATCGATAAACCGCTTTTTACGTTAATCTTAGTAGGAAACGATTGTCGGATTTTTGTCTAGCAAAACACCGAGTAAAATTATTTACTCGTAATAACTTTTTTGTCTATTTTAGCCTCCTTTATATGTTACAATGTATCATATTCATCATTAAAGGAGCCGGAATAAGTCCGAATATTCGAACGCTGAAAAAACCCTGTGTCGACCCGGATGCAATCGATAAGAAACGTAGTTATCAGCTGAACCGGGTAGTTACGGAGCTTTGAATAATTCACTTGACCAAATATCGACAACTTTGTTTTGATTACTGACTTCCCTAGTGGCCTTCAATTTTTCACAGCTAGGAATCCGAACTAAGCGAAGCAGTGAATCGTTCGAATATTTTTTCAGTCAATCGTCTTTCAATTCGATCTTTGGTGATATCGTATCAAGTTATTCAATTTCGGAAGCTATTCTCATCAGTCGTGATCCGATCATTTCCGTTCGTGGTTTTTTAATCGTTTATATTTTTGTCGACACTTCGAGTGATTCGACACGCGCATTCCTAGCGTTTTTAAAGAAAAGGTCCGCTTATAGAATTTTCTTATAGCGTTTGGTCAGGTGCGGTGAATAGTTTAGTGAAATTGTAGGTAGTAGAAAAAGTAACCTGAATTTATCGTTTATAGTATAGAGACTACACGTGTACCTGGCGCACATTTTTGTTGTTACAGACTGTTTACCACTATAGTAATAGTAAAGAGTTAACTGAACTATAGGTGATATATGTGTTTTTGAAGATATTTTTCAAAGAAGTTACACAGTTTATTAAAATCAATTTAATTTTACTTTTGGTTACAAAATTGATAATTCAAATTGTTTTTACTTTATAGCCTTAGCGATAGATAAAAAAATAAATAAATCGTAAACTAAATTAATATTTTACTTTTTGACTCGTGCCACAGAATACTTAATAGTATAAGTAGGTACTCGTGCTACAAATACATCCCTCAGAAACCTAGCCTCACTTTCTGGCATATCAAAAAGCTAATGAAACGGCTAAAATACTTTTAACTAGTCTTAAACTCCGTCCATGATCTCTAACTTAACATTTTAACTGGCTTTATCACTCACCCGACCACTACCACCCTACATATTACTACCTATTATTATCATTAACAGTACTTAGAAGTACTTTGTAGGTAACGAATAAAGACCCACTAACATTGACTTGACTGACACATTGAGACTGCCCCCAGAAACCAACTGCTATGTTCAACTCGTTGTAGAACGGGGAAATGAACCTCCTACTTTAATATTACAAACTTTATTTGGAGCCAGTGATACATGAGAATAACATGTATCATTGTCGGTAACGACTGGGTAAAAAGTGGAACTTTAGCTCATAATTGTATTAAATCGATGTATAAAAATTGACATCTTGAGACGGCAGACAGCGTCAAAACATTCGGTTTGAAGTATTCCAATTAACGACACATCAACTGAGGAGCCACTGAAAAAGTGTGTTCTATTGAGATCCATCCATCCATCATTAGCGGGCACAAATAGTCCAGTTAGCGCTCTCCCCGAGGGCCCGCCTGGTATTTAGTACTGCGTCATTGCGTTCACAGAGCGTTGATTAAGGAAGGCGTCCCGCGGTGTCCGGCGAGCCGTTGGGGCGAGAATTAACCTGATGTCCTTTCACTAGGATGGCCCTACGATTGGGAGTGATAGGACATCACCCCATGTAATGGTTTTGGTATGATGTAGGTACTTTCAACAGTTTAAGATTTCTGTCTATGATACATGGAAGATACATGTAGGTAAGTATCTATGTGAAATATTAATTTCTTGTATGAATTTATTACTTACTAGTGGACGCCGCAGCTTCGCTTGCGTGGAATTAGACGACATAACAATAGCGTTAATAACGTTTAATAACGTTTACACCTAGTAATATTATAAAGCCTATGTTACCAGTGAAGATGCAGCTTTCTAATGGTGAAAGAATTTTTGACATCGGTTCAGTACTTTTTGTGTGAAAACATTACCAACAAATGTTTTACTCTTTATAATATTAGTATAGACAATTATACATTTTTGTCTGTATGTAATATTTTCTTTAGCTCTTAAGTTAAAACACATAGACGTCCCACTGCAGGGCACGGGTCTCCCTCAAAGACTCAGCTAGGTCTAGAGCATACTCCACCACGCTGGTCCAATGCCAAATGGAGTGTTTAGTGGCCAACGAATGTTCTCAAGTCACCCAAAGGTCTTCGACAAGGCATAACGATTGTTTTTACCATTGAAAACAACCAGGACCGACGGCTTAGCGTGCCCTTTGAAGCACGGTAGCGCCCATGAAATTTTGCCACTAGTGGTCACCCATGCACAAACCGACCGCATCCATCAGTCTCTGATACCTATAGTACAGGGGGTTTGAGGTAAGTTTGGGGTCAGATGTCAGTGTGAGAAAAAAATAGGTATATTCATACCTATTTTTTTTATACCTATTTTTTTTACCGTGAAAATTTGTGAGAACTTTGTACTCGCAAATACAAGTATTCTTACTAAATTTAAACTTATCCTCCATTTTAACACTGTGTTGCTTACCCTACATATCATTTTCGACTTTCAATACAGACACGATGTCTTTTCCGAATCCATCAAATTGATTTAAATTTATTATCTCGTATCGAATCCAATTTAAAGATTGATGATAAGAGTTTTTAACATTCCGACGGTCTATGGAATGATTATTGAACCTTATTTCCACCACATTGTTAAAGAATATTAAAATTTGAAAGTAAATTATGTATTTGAAAGTAACTAGTTTTAAACCGACCATTATTTAAATTTACTGAACAATTTATGTCGGCTCTAAATCTTATATTAATTTTAGTTATTTTAGACTATTAATAGTGTAATTATAATGGTTTTTAAAAAAATTATATCAATTACCAATAGTTAGTTGTTATACTTACAACTAACTATTGGTAATTCGTAATAAATAATAATCAATAATTAATCCGACGAGGTGGACTGACGACCGGCAGAAGGCAGCGGGAACCCGTTGGATTCAGAGGGCTCAGGATCGGCAGCTGTCCAGCAGTGGACCCAAAAACGAAGTATGGATGGTTGAATTAATTGTTAAATAAATTTCTTTCTTCTCTTTATTTTATTTGTGTGTTTTCCGTAATTTTACAATTGATGGACTCAATGCCTGATCTGATAGAATTCTCCTCTCTAACTGACGCTGAAAAGAACGGTAGGTGTTTGTAATAAGCTTGTGAAATATAGAGTAAATATAAACAAAGCTAAACTTTACTAGCAACATGTTTTGTTATTAGGTGTCGATATAATCTAAACGTAAGCGCAATCAATGAATGAGTCGCTGCATTCAAAGGGCACCGGTCGCACAAGCCAGTAGAACGGAAGCGAAGTCGGGTCGTGACACACGCTAAATAGAGCATCTATTAGATAAGTCCATGTGACTTATCAGTCGTAACGTTCATCTCTATACCAAAGTAATAAGGTAGGGAATGCTCCAGAATGACCGAGGAGGTCAATTTGCAGCGGTCCTTTTAATTGTAAGATAGTTTGCGTATCAATGAAGTTATGACGATGCCGCAACTGTATAATCGATTTTTTCTTTGATCGGGTCACAATCGGGTAAACAGGGCGAGTGGCAATTTCCATGGTGTTCAAATTTACTTATTTTGATACGAATTTTGCCTGTGACTTCATCCGCGTGATGGTCTATGATCTAATCGAGAAAATAGCGTTCTGATCGAGGTTAGGGGTCCGTCATCCTACGATCACTTGAAGACTGTTGACGGTGTCATCCATCCAACTTCTCATTCAGCTTGAATGGCGCTCGACTTGCTGGAATGTGATAAACATTGGGATTACACACCGGAGGAAGTGGTTTTATTTAACCGAATCCCCGTATAAGATGTGTAAGTATTTTCCAGTAGGTACTATTAGTATTTTGTCGAAGTCAGATCCGACTAGATTTTGGGAAAACAGTACCATAGCTTTTATTACCTACAAGATTAAAACTTTATTATTAAGATTTAAACTTCGATAGAAAATATTCTGGAAATACAAAGCAATTCTACGTACCTACTAAGACACTTATCTTGAATGATTTTATAAATATCTGGTTTTTATTTTAGCCGTTATAACAACACACACAAAGTCGAACAAAAGTTTTTGCATTATTAGTCAGATTTATTAATAAATATATATTTCAATGTTTATACTGGTAACGGTAAGATAATTATAATATCCATCAATAGCTGTGACGTTCATAACGTGTAAACAAGCCCATTATGTTTATGACTTCAATTAAATCAGCTTCACGCAATTCTGTCATTGTAGATCATGGTGATAACATTATGTCTGTGCTGACTGTGTTGTGACTTTAAATTAAGTGTAGGTAATGTTACCCAGTAATGTTCCCAATATTGTTGGTGACATTAATAAAGAGAGATCTTTTTGATTCAAATTAACTTTATATGTCAGCGCTACTGGCCTTTACCAGCATCACCGAACAGGGAGAAGAAATAAATTTGTCAATTTAGAGCAGCTATAGATCTAATCTAGGCGACAAAAACGCAAGGCGGATCTATTACTTCCATGAGAGCAGCACATATTGTCTTTTATTGGTACCAGAGCATGGAATTTTTATTAGTTATACATATATATAGAACATACTCGTACTCGTATAACGGTTTTTTTCAGAGTTCCAAGTCTGTCACAGTTGTCATGTGTGCTGCTGCATACTAGTTTATTATTTTATATCCATACAAAAGAAGGTAAGCACTATAGTAAGTTTCTTATAATATCATTGTCTCATAGGTAGTGAATTCATACCTATTACCTGAGAGAAGATAGTGGATTGAAATACAAATATCGAAAATTGAAGATGCATGGAAAAATGAAATTAACATACAATTTTATTCATACAGCTTGTGATAAACCGATGATCGATACGCTCTCGTCGTGATCGATAATCTTTACCGATTTTATCTTAAAAAGTAATTGACGGTAGCGGGAATCATTTATCAAACCTTAATTAACACACACGTAAAATACATTCGCACTCCCTCTCAATTAACCAGAAGATCTATAAAGATAATATGCAAATTTTCGAGACCACGCCATCTTTATATTCTTCCATCTCTTACTAACTCTAAGGAAAAAATAGTATGGCTTCGTTCTGTAACTTAATGTTTGACAGTCACCATAATTAGCATCTTAAACTTATTTTGGCGGGAGCGTACCGTCTCTTTCACGCCTATAATAAAAAATATATCTTCTGTCCGCTTTTCAATAATTCAAAACACATAAAATAAATAAAATATGTTATTCGTCCGTTATTTATACGCCGGGAACAAGGCCTTGTTATTTTTGGCGCGAATTGATCGTTTTTTGTCTGTTGAAATGAAAGGGCAGCGTGTTATTAACTGCCAGGTAGTATGTAATTGTTTCATTAATTCATTATTTAACACTTCGGCCGGAGCTTGTTAATGAAAAGCTTCGTTGCGTAGCCTTGGGACTATTAACAAGATTGTTTTTTTTACTTTATGTTTGAGAAATTACCAATAAAAAAGGAATGAGAAAGTCAGAGATGATAAGGAACAGCGAGTGCCGTGAGTTAGTAGTAAGTATGTAATAGCATGGTACAGAAAACATAAATATTTTAATACTTTAGTATTAAAATAAACATGGTCTGATTCCAAAACTGTTGATATAAATAATTTGACTATGGAGGCTTCTGACCTGACGTCTGTGAACAACTTGACGAGAACTGTGTCTGAGAACAAATTGGCAGAAAGTTGGTTTCCAGCAGCTGTCTGGATTTATGCAAGGTGTAATAGGATCACCAACTAAACGGTGAAAAGTGGATGTATGAACTCCTATCCTATCCTTTCAGGGAACACATACGTAATGTTTCTGTTTCCATTATATGTTGAGTTTTATTGACTGTGTTCTCGGTAATAACTATTTTACATAATCATATAATTAATAATAGTGTGAATGAGCCAAGCGCGGGATTCAGCGGAGATAGCGTATCGCTATATTCAATGAGCAGCAATAATAATTACCGCCGGCTATCGCCCACTAATCACTGCGATCGTGTTGTGTTTTATTGTCCAATTAAATTTGCACACATTCATTTAAACAAAAATTAAATCCAAGTTATGAGTAGATAGTGCAACATTTTATATATATCTCCTCTCTCTTCAGCCCACATTACTCCACTGTTGGACATAGGCCTCTCCCAAGGGACGAGCCTCCCCGCTGAGCCCAATCTTCGGCTTTCCTTATCCAGTTCCTACCGCCGCTTTGCTCAGTTCGTCGCGCCATCTAGCAGGAGGTCGTCCCACCCGTCGTTTCCTTCAACGATTGTCGGTCCTCCGGCAGATGTGGCCCATTGCCACTTCAGCCTGCTAGCTTTCAGAGCTAGACATAATATATCAGCATCTTGTAAATATAATCTGGAAAAAATAGCTACTGGAGCAAAACCACCTCTTGGCCACAACTTGATTTTACTGTGTACCATTTTTGTTTTACTTAAGATTTTTTTTGGTGTGCACAATAAAGTGTATTTGTATATGATTTTCTCTGTGGTACCAACAATCACACGTAGAACAAAGCAGTCCAGCGAAGGCACATGTTAAAGAGCTGGGGGCAACATCTGCGCTATCGTGATTTTAGTGTGAGCTGCTTAGGTTATCGCCGCTTGCACTGACTACGTCTGACTGATACATCCGTTTTGAATATCATTGCTATTTACCGACTTGTACACGAAATGACGCGATTGCTCAAATATTCAGATACATGACTCATAAGCATTAAAGTTATAGGAATACTAACACATTAATTTCTTTTTCTTTGTATTTTCAGTTAATTTTCAGACGACTATTAAAAACTTTTGAAAATGCGCGGAATCAAAAGTATATAATGATGATGTTTTTTTCTCGCTGCCTAGTTAAGGCACGCAGACATGGATCTATAGAGTATCGAAAAGCGGATCTATGACTGCCATGGTTTTATAATATTGTGCTAGGCATGTGTGATAACTATTTTTCATATGAACCATTTATTGTTGATCAAGAAGCGAATATTTAACTAGCTGACCCCGCAAACGTTGTTCTGCCATATGAAATGTCAGGACGCGACGCTTCACGTCAATGAACGACGGTTAAAAATAAAAATACTAAAAACATTTTCCAGTGGTACAAATTGTGAATCTAAACCATTCTCGAATCCCCTTGAACACACACAAAAAATTTCATCAACATCTATCCAGCCGTTTAGGAGGAGTTCACTGTCATATACACGTACACAAGAAATATATATATATATTAGGATGATAGTATGTTATTTAAGGAGCATACCCTGCACGCTACTACGAGTAGAAAGCCAGGCTAAGCTCACGTTACCCCCAATCTAACTTCAAAGGCATAACTACAGCTAAAGAGACATATGATTACGTTACTGAAACGACTTATTTAAACTGAAACATTCCCGACGGAGCGCCATAAAGTCGATTTGGCGGCCATTATTTTTCACTATAGCGGGATATCGCACTATCGCTCGGCGGGCTGTATAAATCGTAACCGTCCGTGCGCCGCGGGCGCTTGTGATCTGGCTCGCCCGCTTAAGTTATGCGTCCCTGGTGACTGCAGGTCTCTCAATGCTGATACATGGTACAGTGCGCATCAGGCCCAGATCTGATCACGGTCCTTGTTTCAGTTGCGTATTTAATACAAGGTTTTGCGGAACTATTGTAATGTACGAGTATGTTAGTTATGCGTCCCTGGTTGTTACAGCGGGGTTATTGCATAATGAAAACTTCATGAGGTGAATTCTAATTCTAATTGTGTATGTCATTTAAATGAACGTAACGATTGGATCGTTATTGAGTGAATGATTTTTTTTTGTTTTTTTGTTTGGGATTTACAGCAAATTCGAATTGTCCAAAGTTTTTATTGATGAGAAATTCGTATCAAGAATTCATCCAATCGTTTTGTGTTTTGTTTTGTGGTGTTGTTTCATGGAAAAAAATAACTCACAGGTCACTGATAAGGTCTTCATTGAATTGACAGTCTTACACAATACGAATTTGACATTACGATCGGAACTCCATCTAATCGTTACTCCATCCATAGATTTCGGTGCGAAAAGGATTAAACCTTTCTGTTTGGTTCTGTGTTAAATCACAAACGAATTTAACTTAAAAGTTTCAAATATTTAAATGTTTACAATGCACAAAAATCTAACGAGGCTCCTACGCTTGGCCAGAATCTTTACCGCACTAGACGTAGGTACTGGCTGGATACATTATCTTTAGTCTCAAACCTAAATAAAAGTTTACAAAGACAGATTATAAAACATACAAGGCAATAGTCGTAGCTCATAGCAGAGCAATAGACTACGAAGCACAGACCTCACGAGGCGTAATAATTCACGGAATTGCCGAAATGTATCTCCGAATGGGCCATAAAGATGATTCATAGCGCTGAAATACACCAATAGTTTAACGTATTATTTTAGCGAATTCTCCACTCGGAATGTAAGAGATTCTCGTTGTACTTATCGCAGAACTAACAACAAACAGAAGTACTTATCCAATCTTATTTTGTAATGCAATAAGTTTGTAGTGCAATTTAAAAAGGGCTACCAAAATTAAATCTGAATACATATTTCCTGCCCATGCTAGTAATTAAGTTAGTTCACTCTATAATGCGCTTGCTATTGGCTTGCCTTGTTAGATCCTTTTAGCCACTAAACAAGCGATATATGGATCGGGAATAGGTAACTCAGAGGATCTAGAAAGCAGGAAGGAAAATCTATTATTTAAATTATGAACTACTACCTTGTACTGTCTACCTTGTAATAATTATAGTTGGATAGGTTTGTTACTAATTACTCTTTTCTACAGACGACCTAATTAAGTGCTCAAGAATAGCAAGTAGTAACAACAACAATATCGGATCCGATCAACTTTGACTTCTTTGACCAATAGTCTTGTGAGTCTTGTTCAGGGTCAGCCACAGTTGCCATTGTCGGAAATGAACTGGTGCTGCATACTCATTTACTGTCATATCATCCATGAAAAAAGTTTGGATAAGTCAAGGGATATTATAGTACCTATGCCATTTCTAGACGGATACTTGTTCTATGGCATGTCTGTTATTGGAACGACTTATCAATTTACTAAACGGCCAATTGATGCAAATTTGTTTTGGCTGCGCCACACTTTTGGCGCCGGAAAATTTAATCTGTATTCCAATGTAAAATCCCGTCACATTTTAAAAGTAACAAAGTGTTGTATGTTTAATATCAGTGATGGTTTGCAATTATTTATTTTCGTCGATATCTTTATTTTAATTAGGCATGATTTAATTTTAAACTTACACTTACCATATTTTAAACTACTTATAGAAAATAATCTAAGATTAATAAGCTATGTGTTTATTTCAGCATCACTCCGTATGATTCTTTGATAAGGGTAAGGTTATACGGGAAACAGGTATAGCACAGAATGGCACAGAGTAATAAAAAATCAAGTTCACACCTTTTTTTGTTCTTTAAGCCTTTAACGTCACCAGTCGTCGTCGGTGAAGAAAATCATGATCTTGATGAAACCTCCATAATTGAAAATGTTTCGTGTGAAATCTTAGGCTTCGATATATGATGGGTGAACGTATCAAACTAAATCTGATTAAAACTCTGAACTGTGCACTATCTGCTCTGTTTCACATTAGTACATGACGTATTCTTAAACATTATAATGTTAACGAAATGTGCCATTTGCGGACACTGAATACCTACTGTAAAGGTAACATCTAACCTCATTTTTACTTGACAAATCGATGGATTTAGATAGATACTTTTAGACGAAGGAATAAATTCCGTTATATAAAAAATGAAGGGACTAAAAAAATTTAAATTATGGCAACGGAAAGAAACTCAAAATGCAATGAGCCTTGATTCGTGCAATTTGCTTAACGTGGACGAAATGTCAATATATCGCTGCCCACGACGCGGTCGACAATGTCATACTTGCGGTACCTTTTACTGAAATAATTGATATCAAAAAGACATCATAATTTGTGTTACCCATCAGGAAAAAAGGGTATTTCTGTAAGTAATCCGTGTAATTATTTTACACATTCAATACCACAATCCGTTAGTTTTTATCTTGTGAATATTAACATTTAATTATTACAATATTAGTAGATTTGAAACCCACATTATTTTAATAAAGTAAGTGTATTTTTGCTATTGACAAAATTATGTTTGAATGTATTTTCATATTTATTTTTATATCTCTATCAATAAAGGTTATCAATAAGGTTAACCTGCCGAGAAGTGGTGTTGCCCAATTTGCATAGCACATAACAAAGTCATTTGTCAAAATAAGCTTAAGCGAATCATTAATAAGCAGAAATAATATAATAAATATGTGGCGTAGAAAAAATAACGATATCATAACATCGTGTAGCTCCAAGTGACAACCAAAACAAGTACGGAGCAGGGGTCACCAGATAAAAAGCGTGTATTAATTTGCTGGACTTTTAGTGGACGACGGATTGGTTGTAGCGTGACTACTGTGATTTGATACTTCAATATGTAACAGTGAAATCACTTTGGGGAGAGAAAATATTTGATACATCGGTTTAAAGATCTTTATTCTCATTATAATACAAACATAACTTACTTACATGAGAAAAATAAATTAATATTAAAAGGTACAACAAATACACGGGCCGGGTATTTACATTATATTTTTAACCTTCGGCTACCGTACCATAAAAGACCTCAGCCTCGAGGTAAATCCTACAAAATAAAAAACTCCATCATCACTATCTATCATTTTACATCTTTGAATCTATAGATCGTTAAATCTATTTTCGAACCTAATGATCGAGGAATTCAGCTACTGAACTCTAAAGATTCTAGTAACTTAACGTAACATAAATTACATCGCGGCTGTATTTCCTAGAAGGTGTAGAAGAGATGTGTACACCTACTTTTCACCAGTTATGTTTAGGTCCCATGTGATGGGTGGTGCTGTCGCCATGCGCCAGGTAAAAATCCAGACTCCTAACTGCTACCGGGCAATTCTTGTTAGAAAAACCCAATAGTTGTTTCCCGACTAGGGGATCGAACCCAGGAACTCTAGTAGAGTTTGCGACTACAGCAACGAGGCAAAGAGCTCTTTAAGTAAGTATAAGTATATAATGAGTGGTTTTCTACTAAGGAGTACATAGTCTAGCTACTTTTGTAGCTGAGTTGATGGACGCCCAAGAGGTGACTGTCTCCGGCCCTTTTCCGACTACAGCAACGAGGCGAAGAGCGATTCCGAGAAGAGACTGTCATGGAGACAGCGCTGGAAGGTATCGGAGTGCTGTAAGACATACGAGTATATCCCAGATTCCACCACGAGCGCTGAGGAAGGAATAACCCGTCGCACCTATGTCCGGGTCCTTTAAGTTACTCAATCGAAAATGAAGGCCAATAATGGCTTGTAGCGAAGCAAATAGATAATGACGTAGACTTATTAAAGCTTATCTCTAACTAGGGCGTCGAATACCAAGTAGTCGCGTTATAACTGAGGCGGTCGCCCTACGATATGAAGGTTATCACAATACTTATATCCAATAAATTATTACTGCGCTCCTTTTAGTTTTTAACTAACCGCCACTGATAATCATGTTTATTGAATATTAATATCTCTTTCGACGCAATTATAAATGAGGTTGTACGTTTTTAGTGCATGATACGGTCGAGTTAAATTTTATAGATTATAACTTCGTTCGAAATATTTATTAGACACTCAGAAACACGTCTAAATATTGATAGGTTTACACCGACGAAATTTAAATTTTAACAATAATGCATTGATAAGCATTTGATTCCAACATGTATTATCTTATCAGTTATATAACGATAACATTAATGTCCTATAAATATCGAATACCATATCCAACAAAACCATGAAGCCCTTAGGTAGTCAACTTATCTGCTAACCGAGACCGGTGCAGCTTAATATTTTCAACTAATTGAGATATACATATATAATAATAATATAATATGTGATTTTGTACGACAATTAATTAAAACACAACTGAGTTTCTTCTATCTATAATAAAAGAAACGACATTTAATGTTCCTAATTAATGTCGATTCCTATATCACAATTTTATTGTATTTCCTAGCTTTCTATTTTAACCATTTTAACAAAATTGGTTTTAATAAATTGACAGCTCTTATACGTCATAATTTATCATAGATTATAAAATGGATATCCAACCACGTATGTCGCGTGGATTATCAAAGGAAATTATATTTTCCTTTACATATATTATTATGGCATTTGGTCAGTAGTTGTATCGAAATATACGTAATAACTTAGTATGAAAATTATGAAGAGAATTAGATTCAACACGGCAGCTTCGATCATTTAATTTCGACCATGTCAGAGATCAATATCAACGTTGTACTTAAATTACAAAACACTCACAGATAAAACAAAGCATGCAACCAACGAGACGGTAAAAAGTTAATTTCCTCATACAACCTCCTGTTCACTATATCGTTCGAGAAACGGTACTCAGTTTGATGGGTAGATTATCTGATTATAGTAAACATGACGAGTTATTTCACACCTACTTACTCACTGTATCTGATCGACTATATGATCGATTGTGGATGGAGAAATAGGTGAATGTAATTTGATGAGAACGGTGATATAATGACATCACGCCTATATTTACCGGAAGGGGTACGCAGAGGTGTGTATACAGTATACACTTTTCACCAGTTATGTTTAGGTGTCATGTAATAAGGTGGTGAGCTAATTGCCACAACACTTACACCGGGCACAAATCCAGACTACGAGATGATACCTGAAATATCAAGAATGAGACTCGTGCCCAACAATAGGACAAAGAAAGCACCCCCGCACCCCTGTTAACCTCTTTATTTCATTCCGCTTGAAAGATAAACACACAAAAATTGCCCGTATTCTGACTTACTTACTTTTAACTTTACTTACTACTTTTTTTATTCAAATGTATATAGAATCTACTCTGTGATAAAAACTCCGAATAAAAAAAGAATCATCAAAATCACAAATACACAGCACAATACACACGAAGAACACATAGTTTTCTACCTATATTTTTTATTTCGTAATTTTATCTTGTAATTTGTACAGAACCTAGTCTGTGGTGACCTTTTAAATAAAAGAAGAATCATGAAAATCCATACACAATCACTGACGCTAGTAAAATAAACGCGTCAATGAACACGAAGAGAACATTGCTATAGTTATATGTATATTATTATTATTATGCATATGTATTTATACTTTTGGGGGTATTCTCTGTAATCAGACCTTTCAAATAAAAGTAGAATCATCAAAATCCTACACAAACACCGACTTTACAACATTGCTACCAGTATTATGCTTGTTTACTACTCTGAGGGGTGTTCTTTTATGTTCTTCATGAAATTTATATGAAACCACTTTTGATGTATGTTCTACTAAACACAAAAAGAATAATCAAAATCAGTTAATACTCGACGAAGAATCGCTGTGCATACTTTTAAAAAAAGCAGTCGATTGTACTATTATTCTGTGGTCGAACCTTATACTATTATTCTGTGGTCGAACATAGAACTTCCTCCTTTTTTTTTCGTAGTCGGTTCTACCACCAATACAACACATCATAAACTACCAAAGTATTAGTTACTCAAGGTGGGTAGCCGCGAACAAAGCCTTCGTAGCACCATAATACCTCTATTGTAGAGGAAACATGCTACCGAGAGACACACCTACTACTCAGGAACAACTTGTGAATGGTGTTGTTAACTACGCAGTTCTAAGGGGAAAATAAATTAGGTGGTGGGTACACCAACATACGCATGTTGATGTATATTTTCATTGTTTTATGTGCATGCCTCCTTATGTGGGAGGCAGCTGGTGCTATATGCGTGAAGGTATACACCATCATACGCCTTGTCCGAGATTTGTTATGAGTTGATTAAAAATAAATTTATAGCAATGGATTTCCGCAATGTAACGCCTGATACAATTAACTATGAAGAAAAAAAGCTAAAATTAACCTTCATTAAATTGTTCACAGTTGTTGTTTACTTAATGGAAAACAAAAAGCCTTATTAATTCATAAATTTTATAATGTATGAATATTGAACATACTCCCAAATAATAATGTAATTCAGACCCAAACTCAAAGACCCAGATAAATCAGTCTGCTCCTAGCATTAAATTACTGACGAGTTATCTCAATTGGGCACAGTTAACAAGTTTTTGCTTATAATATTTAAAAAAATACTTTTTGTGACGTACTTTACACATGGTAGTGTGTTGGAATCTTCGAATGATTCTACCTGTATTCGAGCTCCCGAATCATTTATTGGCTACAAACACAGGTCATCATAAATGTAGTAGTCATGAGAATTTAAAAAATATTTTATGTGTTTTTTTTAAATATTTTATCGTGACTGTTATAAGCTGCCAGATGAATGATGATCAGATAATTTTGCTGCGTCCGTGCGGGCAGATATTATTGAACGCATTCCTGGAACAGTTATAACTGTCCAAGTATCTTTATATTTATGTCGGTGAATATAAAGATACTTGGGGGTAAGGTAATACTAGTTTAATTTACACGTCGTATACAAAATTCCATAGCCATCGAATTCGGACGGATTATTTATTATGAAAGCGAACTGCCTTAGTAGTAGTTAATCACATCACAATCAAACAATGCAGCCGACAACACTACTCGCAACAATTGTCCAGCAACCACAGATTAAGCTCCTGTTGATTTATTAACGTCTACCTTGTTAACAAACTAACAGCTATGCCGTAACTTTAAACTCTTTGCAACAACTTAACAATGTTGTTGGAAGTCGTGACACTGCTTGAATATACGCGATAGAATTATTATTAACAAACAGATGGCCTCAATGCTAATAAGCAGCAGAGAAATCACGATTATTATTATTAACAAACACTTTTGTACATTGTTTACGTGTGTCTATACTTAAGCTACACTTTTAATCTCTGAAAATTATTCAAATCGCAATTTAAAATTTAAAATTACCTTAATTAGAGAACAAAAGGTACGGGACCAGTGTTCAGTACGTTGCTTTTTACGGTCTACAACAAGAGCGCACTGTATAACTGAAGACTCTCTGTCCGAAAACTATTCAATTATGCATAATTCAAGTATCTAAGTACACTTATAGACTTATAGAGACTTATAGAGAACATAATATAACATCACGCTTGTACTTCCACGAAGGGTTTCAAAAAGGCGTATCATTGTGAAACCTAGATGAGTAAGGGTAACCCCTTACTCTGCCTAAGTACAAATTATACCAACGTGAAACAGCTATTTTATTTCGCCCATCCGTCCTAGCTTCTATGGTTCTAATACAAAACTTTTCCTTAACTTAACGATCCGTATATGACAAAAGTACCATGACCATTGCCAGCCGTGACCTTTTCAGTGGTATAATAAACAAAGCATCACGTCATGCCTAGGCGGACAAAAATAAATCAGCAGTGATTTATACCAACAAGCGTTCCGGCCCGTAGCGCCATGCGAAACTAGCTCTCGATTTTCAGACATACGGCTTTTCCTACAATTGGGCATATATGAGTACAGTTGAGTAAACCATCCGATCATTTACACTTTTAATATTGATTTAATGTAGTATTAGAATTAAATAAACCCTTCCCATTCTGAGAGCAAACCCGTGAACAACAGTGGTTGTGGTGTATCTGTCTTATTTCGAAAATAAACAATTTTTGTGACTTTATGCTACTGTGAGAATGTGACTGCGTTTACTCTACTTACCTTCTCGGTATACTTTTGAAGGAAACTATAGATTCCCGCTCAAACAAATTGGAGTTTTCCACAACATGACTTTACCTACTAATATGACCACGATTTAATCACGTCAGAGGTCACAAGAATGAATGTTATTTTGGTATGGTTTTTGATAGCTTTTGAATATAAACGCATTTGACGTCTACGCACTTGAGAATTGTAATTTTCAACAAATGTTAATCGTGCCTCTGTTAGTAGGCGAACATCAATTTCATTGCCTTGGAATATACCTTATTCGGAGACCTTCAGCTCAGTCGCTATTAAGTTATTATTTTGTCTTATTTTAACCCCCAATGTTATCTTTCGGGTTCCTTATATTTTAATATTTAATTTAGTATATAACAGTTTATAATTATCTTATTCTAATCTTAACATAAAATTTTTATAATCGCTATTAAGTTACAGCCACAACCCATTGACGTCCCACTGCTGGGTATGGGTCTCTCCTACAGGCTCAGCTGCTGGTCTAGAGCATGACCCACCACTCTCCTCCAATGTGGATTGCTGGAGGGCCTTCACTGGGTAATAATACAGGCATGTACAACCTGCAAAAAAGAAAAAAAACAGCTGGTAGTAAATATGGACGCGTTTTCGATAAAATTTATTAAAATCAGCGCTCAGCTGTTATTTATCCCTGAACCGAGGTTCTGGTTCGCTGGGTGGACGTGTGACGTGCCCGACTGGCTGCCGTTGTTTACAGAAGCTGCGCCATCGTATACACCGTCAGGTATAGGATAGTAAAACAACAGAATGTTAACATTCCAACTGTGCATTTAGGCAGCATTGTATAAATCAGCAGGTAGTCCCGTATAGTGCTTATTTTTAAGATAATAGCAAAACTCTTGCTCCTTAAAAATAAGATTGACATCTTATATTTAATTATTAAAACTACTAAACATTTACATTTTACATTTCTGTATTAAGTGTGGTAATTAAAATTAATCAAAATACCGCAATAACTGAGGGAGAGTGCCTAAATATTATTGTTATTATTAAATTCAGAAGCGGATGTCTAAAAACTGATGGATGTATTCGGTCAGAGGTCGTAAAAGACTTATATTGCTTTTAAAAGTAACAAATGTGCTTTAACCGGGTCTTGGTCATTATTAGTGATGACGAATGTACCATGCCGAGTACGACTCAGGATAATTCTTCACTTTCAAGCAGTGCTTTAAAACACCACTTCGTTCAAGTAAGGAATTAAGCAGAATTTGCTTGAATGTTAATAAAAAATTCGTTGTTGGTTCGAAAATCTTCCAGCGGATAGTTAACAAAGAATGGCAGGGCACGTAGCGGGCGATGCAAACTGCGCGCTATGCGCAGCCGAATAAAAATAAATCAGCTGTGATTTATCCTCGCACGGTCGCAGCTTGTGACAGCCCTAGCTCCGCTTGCATATCTCAGCTCGTGCGACGCAGAAGTGACTACAATATAATGTTACTTATATTTTTCATCTTGAGTAACTTGCGTCACCGATTTGAAGAATTCCCAAAAAACGTTAGGAATTCGATTCGACACAGAAAATGTCCTGCGAATTAATGATTTAATATAGGGTTGCCACTACCCCACAACCACTGCCCAGACGTGTCGTGTCACTCCATGCACACAAGGCACAACAGTACAGCAGTGGTGACGATTAAACGAGATCACTTGGCTAGAAAGAACTTAACTTTACCAGAAAATGACACAAATTGTAGAATACTAAGTCCCAGTTAATACAGTTAGTGTTTATGGATTAGTGCTTCGACTTGAGCTTAGATAGCAATCGATACTAATAGATCATTACTGCCATTTGTTCTTAGATTATGAGGGTCGCAATAAATTTAATAAGAATTAAATATTAAATATTAAACCTTGAAGACATAACTGACACGATTCATAGCTACATCCAATATTGGTACCGCACCGTGAGATATCGCCAATAATTACTACCTAGCGAGGCACACAATTCTCTTATCCAATACTTGGTTTACACGAGCAGCGAAACAATATTCCGAAAAGGAAACTGTTCCGCCATGACGGATCAAAATTCAAATGGCACGTCCCGGAAATTGAACCCCAAACCCCCGCTTGACCCGTCGCGCGCTCCTGACAGCTGTCAAAACGACGCCATCTTGACCCCTTGATCGATTAGATTTCGCTATCCATTACCGCTGTGACTATTAAAATATGCAAGAAAGTTTCTGTTTTGTATTAAATAGCTGGGAAGTCTGGAGTGTATCAATCACGCTGTACAAGCACGGAATTTTGACAAGCTTAGGGACGTATTTCACCACGCTTACCAATTGCGATTTGGCAGACTTTAAATGCCTTCGAGAACATTATAGAGAACTTTCATGGCAATTATTTTCAAAAAGGTCAGAAAAAAATTTTTAATGACTTAACTTTTTAAGTGCATATAAGACCTATTATATCACATATCTAATGATATACGTGAAAAAAGATTATTTGACTGCGAAAAATTACATAAAAAATTCAACATAATACAACCGACTCTACCGACCCTAACTGCCTGCCCAGCTAGTGGTCTAGAGTTCGTTCCTTAACAGGGATTTTTTACATTATTTAGATGGATATAAAACCCCTAAAACTTCCCAGTGCTACAGGACAGTCAAGTGTGTGGTTTTGTTGTTTTTACATGGACTTACGAAACTTTGTAGGTATCGTGCTATGATGACCATGACTTACACGCACACAATATCGCTATGATGATGTTTGGATGGATGGATAAAATTCATAGATAAAAATACTAATATAAAATTCGTGATCAGATAGTTACCTACACTGCTACGACTTTCATAAAAAATCGTCCATAAAACCCATGAGAATATTTAATTTTATTACTAACATCTCATAGAATCTATAAGGAATTCTCGTGGGCTAAAGACGTCAATTTCGAAATACCCGAGGCCCGATCGCCGTATCGCTATCGTCGATCAGATAGCGGGGGAAAGGGATGCGCGCGCGCACTATAATGACTCAATTATCCGCTTAGAGAGGGCGTGGCTCCGTACACTATATCTTCATTACACGAACCGTGATCGCTAAGTATGGAACTGGTTTGCGTTACGTGTGATCGCTTGCATTCGTCCTTATTCAAGTACTTCAATTTATATTTACAACTAATATCATTCGGCTTGTTTTTAAACGCCCACGGTGCTAAGGCAAGGTCTGAATTTCTAAGCATGTAGCGTCGATTGCGATTTAAGTTGATAATAATTACTTTCACGAATAGCTGCGATCCATATACGTCCCACTGCTAGGCACGGGTCTCCCCCACAGACACAGCTGCGGGATGACATATGACCAGATACATGGATGATGGTTTCCAACATTGAAAACAAACAGGACCGATCGCTTAACGTGCCCTAGGAAGCACGGTAGCACCCATGAAATTTTGCCACCTATCCACAAGCCGACCGCGCCCGTTGTTGCTTAACTCTTTCGACCACGAGCCATTGAGCTATGGACGCTATACGAATAGTCCGGTTAAAATGGTGCGAATTACACATTACCGCCATGTATCTTAACAGCTTTCAAAAACAATAGCATTACAGAGTAATAAAGTATTCACAGGCGCGAATCGGCAAATGCAGCATTTGAACGATGCCCATATCTGCATTCTACTAAGCCACCCAGCATCTATTATCATCCATGAATCCGGTCATATATTTGCATGGATTAAATTAATAATAACTACTACTATGACATGAATCCAGCATCTATTGTAATCATCATATATTTGAATAAATAAAATTAGTAGTAACTACTAACTTAACCAATCTTACTAGACTAAAGAAACTATAGTCTGTTTCACCTTGTCATTGGCGGTAGTAGACAGATGCCCGTTTGTTATCGAAATTTAAAAAAATAAATTTTCACTTCCATATTAACCGTGCCAGCGTACACGCAGCGAGCATAGAGCCAGATAGAGCCTTATCTACGTTCGGGAACACAACGAATTTATTGGCAACATCGCTCGTGATGGACCACGTTACATCTTACGATACATCTTACGCTTACTGCGGCTAAGCGGTATCTCCTTAGCTCATCTCTGTGAGAATCACGATCGAGAATTGATTTTTAAATTGTGAGCATTATGTTAGAGCCTTGTAATTGCAGCGTTTATCCCATTATTAAGTTTTTCATATTGAGATAGGTAAGGCACTAGGTAAGGTAAGGAACCTGCTAACATCTCACTCCGTAATCTACTACGTAATATGATTATAGAATATTAAGTGCGTCTAACTAAACAATCATCAAATATCAAAAAACCGGCCAACCCAATATGGCCAACCCCATATCCATACTAATATGTACTACTAGTGGACGCCCGCAGCTTCGCTCGCGTGGAACTAACTTTGCACCCCCGTTTTACCCCCATAGGGGGTAAATTTTAAAAAATCCTTTCTTAGTGCTCCTCTACAGTATAAAAGGAACCCCTGTGCAAAATTTAAAGTTTCTAACCCTTATAGTTTAGGCCCTGCGTTGATATGTCAGTCAGTCAGTCAGTCAGCTTCTCCTTTTATATGTATAGACTAGTGGACGCCCGCAGCTTCGCTCGCGTAGAATTAGACCCATTAACGACGTCTACCCGTCTAAAGACTTCAAAAACGGCAAAGTTTCATACTAACTTTGCACCCCCGTTTTACCCCCTTAGGGGGTGAATTTTCAGAAATCCTTTTTTAGTGCTCCCCTACATTATAAAAGGAACCCCTGTGCAAAATTTCAAGTTTCTAGCCCTTATAGTTTAGGCCCTGCGTTGATATGTCAGTCAGTTAGTCAGTCAGTCAGTCAGTCAGTCACCTTCTCCTTTTATATATTAAGATAAATGCGAAAGTTCCTCTGTGTGTCTGTCTGTCTCGCTTTCACGCTAAAACTACTGAACCGATTTTAATGAAATTTGGTACACAGATAGTCTAGAGCCAGAGAAAGGTCATACGCTTTTTAAATGGAAAAAATGTTGTAAAGTGTTGAAAAGGGGGATGAAAAATTGTATGAAAGTTTTGTCATTTTCAGAACTAGAAGCATCAAATTTATATTTTAGGCTGTTGATTAGATATAAAGAAAATAGGCATTCAAAGTATTTAAAAATGTTACCATTAAGGGTGTAAAATAAACATAGGGGATTTACAGATTCATTACAAATTTGTTAACGCGTTTAGAATAATCTATTATTATGTCTAATGCGCGAGCGAAGCTGCGGGTATCCAGTTGTTTTATATAATTTAGCATCATTACCATCTTTGATCATTACGAAATACAAACAGCGGTGATGAACTGATGACAGATATGATAGGACGATCGCGTTTAAAAAATGGCTGTTCATTACTAAAACCGACCAATTGCGAGTCGGACTCGCGCACTAAGGGTTCCGTACCATTATCTATAAAAACGGCAAAAAAATCATGTCTGTTGTATGCGAGACGCTCTTAAATTTAGATTTTTTCTGTTTTTTAGTATTTGTTGTAATAGCGGCAACAGAACGTGAATCACTCCTAAAAAGTCGACACGAAATCATTTGCCAGCATACTACCTGTAGCATGTCCATAACATCGTTACGTTCAATAATTAATTTAATAGAATGCCTATAGAAAAACTTCTTGATACTTCTTTAAGGTCGTATAGCTACTGGCGATAAACATTACTAATATGGAAACAAAACTGACAGTTTTGTAAATGAGTTAATATAGAGTTGATTTTAACAATGTCACTACTAAAAACTTTTTTATGATTATCTCGCAATAACTGAGAGCTGATTGACCAAACACTCCAATAATGCAGTCTGACGATGAAGAATATATTGCGTATAGGCCTGATAAATATACGCATCTAAATGGAGAACACATAAATATGGAGGACGAAAACGATTTTATGTTCGATGAAGGGCATCCAAGTCTCAAATGGAATCATCTCATGTATGAAAATAGTTTGGGCTCAGATGTATCGTTTAAAAGAGTGAAGAGGCAAGAAGAAGATGAATCGCCTCCAGAGCCAGAAGAAACGCCCGGTGGTGATGGTGATGGTGGCGGTGGGTCGGATAAGAAAGGGGCGGAAACACCCAAGTTGTATATGACGCCGGTCATCGGGATAACAGCGTTCTTCGCTCTCGTGTTTATTCTGGGACCGTTGTTGGTACGCAAGGGACCTAACAGAGGGTAAGTAACTAAAGTAAACTTTCATCAAAGCCTTCCCAACTTGGAACTCAAACAACTAACCTTTCATCAAAGCCTTCTCAACTTGGAATTTACACAACTAACCTTTAATCAAAGCAGCTTGGAATTCACCAAGAATTCGAGCGAAAACCATAACTCGGTAACTAAAAGGGAGTCAGGTCGCTCTTGACAATTTGAACGGACGACCTGAAGAAAACGGCAGAAAATCGCTGATTCAGAAGGCTAGTGACCGGTCGTAGTGTTTTTTACGAGAGGTCGTAGTGTTATTTATGACCAGCATTGGAACTTAAAAGCCTTAAGGATGGATATATTGCTTCGTGGCCGCGAGAGCGACTAGTTTCGGCTGGAAAGTGAATGCGTGGCGTGTTCGTGGCGAAATTCCTCTACCCCCCAGCTTCCCAGCTACAGAGGGCACGTTACGCCGTCGATTCGGTCCCGGTTGTAACATAACCCTGCTACGATATTTAGCATGATTAAGATTTCGAGTTCTTTAAAATAATTCCGAATTATAAATGTGTTTAACAAATATGTGTTTACAAAGCATTTAAAAATATACATACCTACATTACTGGTAATAAAATTTGTATTACATACTTTTAACTAAAATAATATAACATAACAATCATTTACATTGCAGAATCGTCCAATGTAGTATTATGTTATCTGCATTCTGCATGTGGATTTTGTAAGTACCGTTAAATTTAAATTAAATTAATAAGTTATTTATTGTACATTTCCCGATAAAATTAGGAAAGAACATTTTTCAAAATAATACCTTCGTAATGAATAAAAAAATTTAAGCATGAAGTACCTACTTCAATATTTCATAGAATATGCATCGTGCAAGACCAGTCTGTCCTTTCTTAATTCAATGGTAGTGAAAAATATTGATTTTAGCACTGACTACATTACTAAAGGATTAAGTACTAGTACCTACTTAAATTATTGATGTTCAATTAAATCATCTACTTCTGCATCATAACATAACTGCAAATACATTGTACCTTTCGACCAACTATAGGTGCGTAATGCGTATAATATAAAGTATGTACTAACTTCTAGAAAACGACTTATAACTGGCTGCTTTTCAGTTGGGTGACCGTGTACATCGGGCAAATGAATCCACTAATGGGCCCTCGTCTGGAAAACACGACCGTCGCTTGGCTCGCCCTCAAAGTGGTAAGTATCCTTTGTTAAATGTATTCAATATTCATATGCGTTATTACCTATATATAAAACTACAACATATTATATTTATTAATTATCATTATTAATCATAATTTATCCGCCCATTGTATATCTCTTTAGAGGTGTCAATAAAGTTGAATAAATAATTCTATACTAATATTATAAAGAGGAAACATTTGTTTGTAATGTTTTCACACAAAAACTAATGGGCGTAAGTACATATTTCAAAAATTATTTCACCATTAGAAAGCTGCATCTTCAGTTAGTGACATAGGCTAAATAATATTACTAGGTATAAACGAAACTATTTTTATGTCTAATTCCAAGCGAGCGAAGCTGCGGAATAATATATTTTTATTTGTTAATTAGTCTAATAAACAAATAAAAATATTATTATGCATTATTGCTTTGAGAATTACTCTTTCTGCCATAGCCCCATAGCTTTCTGTTAGAAGTAGGTTAGTTAGGTATGACCTAAAGCATTTGGTTGTAGGAGCTAATGAGTATTTTCACCAATTGTACCTATTGTACTAGATAAGATTACTTGTAGATTGAATTTAATAAAGTGCCCTTAGTATATATTATAGACAGGTCAACGTAGAAAATGACGTACCATTGAGGTTATAATTAAGATCTAAGATGATGTCTACAATATCGGGAGTCAAGTGCCAAACTTCTAGTTGGAGTATGAAGTATCATACCTATAAAAACCAGTAATGGACAATGCAACTATAATATAATTTACTTAATTGTTTACTTCGATTCCAGGGCAACCCATTGAAGCCTCCTGAAAGTGGTGGTGGCGGTGGTGGCGAATAGTTATCGACCTGTATCCTATGTCTATCATAATAATATTTCTGTTCAAAATTTAGTGACTTACAAATTACTTACATTAGTATCTATTGTTAGTAAATAAATAAACTTAGTGATTTTCATTTTTTATTTTCGAACTTTGAGAGATAGATTGTAGAGTTCCTACTGTGACATAAAATTTTATACTTTTGATAAACGAATGAACAATATTTTTGATAAATAACCAATTGCTAAATATCGGTTAATAGTAGGTACTGTTTGAGCACAGAGGTCTTCGAAATAAATATGAAATTTGGAAACTTGTTTGTCAACCCCTGCACAGCTATGACATCAAGACAAACCATTTCGGAAAACTATAACAAGTGGATTTACTGGAACGAGGTTTAATTCGCGCCAACCCTCCGCGTGCCAATAAACACGACGCAATCAAAAGGCGAGCGAACACCAAACGAATTGTAATCGCGCACGCCCCGTACAAATCCGGCGGTATCGCTAAAGATCAAAATAACATTTGTACCGAAATCATTTATCAGCGATTCTCATTCCATCGCCCCCGGGCGCGGCCCGCGTAACTACAGTCGTAAGGTAGAGGGCGTAGTGCGGCGGAAAGCGACAGGTCACACGAGTAAGTTACACATATGGAGAGATTTTACATTCACAGATATTTATCGGAATGAATAAACTATTTAATGTTGAACTAGAAACAAATCCCGATTTAAAATGACCATCTAAAATATAAGAAATAAATTATTTCCGTAGCTTTTATCCAAGCATCGCGTCGTCGCCTCTTGGGACTTATTTATATAGGTACTCGTAAAAGATGTAGATTTAAGCTACAGTCCTTTACAGCGTCAACTAAAAAATGCTCTGATGCGTTTTCCTCTGCTGTGGTTACAATTATATGGTGATACAGCTAGCTTGTCGGGATACTGACGTGAATTCAACCGACCAAACCCTTTTTTTACATAAACCCAAAAATAGGACAATTCTCGTTGATATACTGTTTTTAAATCATACTAGGTATGTACGTTGAACCTTATACACCTCATGTTATTTTTTTGAATGAAAGGCTTTTATAGATTAGTAAAAATTAATGAAGATTAGGACAATTAAACAAGGTAAAGATATTTTCAATTAGTAAGTTATTTCTTTTTTTCCCACATTCTATATTCAATATTCATTTATCGAGGAGATATATGCAGTTTTAAGTACATGAAACAAACAAAAGAAAATTACATATAACTTTCCGAAAATATTTTTCTATTTATAGCTGAAATATAAGTTATTTCAGATACACATTTAATATCTGGCCCTGATTAGGTACATAAAAAAACGCTTTTCCGCTATCCTTTGCAATATGATGAGGGCGTAAGTCCTTTAGAGCGGCGAACTAATGTGTTTCAGGGGAATAGCATCTTTGTGGGGAGACTGTCATTAATACTCGTTGGTGACGACACTTAGATTAAATTTTAATATTTGTATTAAATCTCCTACCATCCACTTGATGTGATTGTTCAGCCAGATGGCAATAACTGTTGGAAGTCATTTACTACGAACGGTATACCGAAACAAGAAAGTTTATAAGTCAACATGCTTATGGTTATACTCTTATAGAAAACAGCTTTTGTGAAGCAAGCTAGCGTGTAGACGATAAGACTTCGGCTTTCAGGAGGACCGGGGCTTTAGAGCATCCCATTAACAAACTAAATAGACAAAGTATAGATTCCTATGTAAAATCCCTCTGCCATTTTTCGGTAATCCTAATCATACTAGCATGTCATACTGTTATAACCAATAAGAATTGTTTGTCTCGATGGTCATATGTGTGGCTAAACTACAAGCTTCTACTACTACTATTCCAGTATTACGAGTAGGCTATCCGTAATATTAATTAATAAATAATTAACCTGCTTTCGCACTTAAATCGCCAAAGCAAATGTATGATTTCGTTCGCTAATAACAAACAAGTAAGTAACAAACATTTTTATTCTAGACACTATCGCATGCCAGTGTATCGTGTACAAGCTGGCAAACAAAAGGCCTTACTCGGGTCTAATAAAATAGGTAGGTGCAATTTCTAAAACCCCACAAAATCCCGCTCCTGAGGTCATCCCTAACCGTAACTCAATTGTCGCGTTTGCTCTTTCGCGTTCTATTTTTTGCCCCATCGCCGAATTCGAGCCATATTGCGGGCCACCCCATCTAAATGATAATTCGAGGGCCCTTCTTACAATAAAAATTATTGCGGCCAGTTTATTTTATTACACTTTGTATTGTATTCAAATATCTGCGGACGGACATCGAAAATGGATCCCTGAAATGTAAACCTTATTTTGATAGGGACAAAAAATAGATCTAATAGTGAGGTGTTTGTCAACTCGCCTGCCTAGCATTGGCACCCTTTCCTTTACATACGAATGTAAAGGAAAGGTATAGTGATTTCACGTTTTTATTCGCACCAATTTCCTTAACATTTTCTTATTTGTTTCCGAAAGCTTTTCGATTTCCCGCTCATACCTACATAATATGTATTATTTTGCTTCCCAACTGTCATCAAGGATAGAACACCATTTCAAATTCAGCAATAAGTAACTTAATTTACGTTTTGTTTTTACTTTATCCTGTCTATCCTATTCCAAATTGCGTGTAGTACCTACTTATGTTATCTAAAGTATCTACTTACTTACCAGCATAATACAAAGAAGTAAGAAGACGGTATATGCTATGTATATACGTCATTTGCGTCGCTCGCGTCTTTTGTTCGTCCATAATTATTACCTACGAGTATGTCAGCACCACAATAACATACAAAGCGCGTTACAATGAAAAATAATTATAATTACCGAGCAGATGCTATTTATTTTCCTACCTACAGTATAGTCATCAGGCAAGACAAAGCTAGCAACCCCATTCTTATCTCCCTTTCAGATCGCAATCAGTGCCGCCATGTTTGATGCCATTATGAATCAAATTCCCGCCTTTTTACTTTTTTCCATTCGCTAGGCACTGGCGTCAGATCTCACAGCCGATAAGTTCTTTATTATCCTGGATGATTTTTTAATCTGCGGTCCTACTGTTGTACTCGTGTTTCACATTAACACGACACTTTTTGTATTGTATTACGAGTAAACGGATATTAACGGAAACTGTAATTTTCTGAGAACAACAGCTAATTTGCAGACTTACTCGTAGGTCATTTTGCAATGTCTGAAAGTTACTAATGTACGTGTTAAAGTATGTATTTTGTGTTATAATCGCTTAAGATTACAATAGCCGGCATGCACACCATATGAGAAGTAGGACGGGAGATTACTTAAGTCACTCCCAGCTAGTGTAGTGTAGTACCTACAGTATAACATTATCAATCAATTGAAATTAATTCACACCCGGCGACTAATTTTACTGCAAAAGGCGCGAAAACTATTTTACATTCTTTATCAGATTCGTATTATTATATTAAACGGCTACGCCAATTGGAGCTGCTGGCTCCTTTACTATCTTAAGCTCAGTAAAAATAGGTTCATATAAACAATGTTGTTGTTTTGCTAACAGCGGTAGTTAGTACCTACGTACGTAACTATTAGATAAGGAACGATACGATGCAGGCAGTCAGTGCAGAGTTGTGGAGAGGAGAAAATGGGAAAGAGTTAAACCGTATTCTGAGTGAATCGGATTTCTGTCCGTCAGGTTCTGTAGATTTATTTTTGATTGTATACACGGCGCGCTGTTCATTTTCCGATTTATAGTGATAAACTGTACTCTGAACCGGTAGTTGGATCGATGACCACTAGTGTCCAAATCTCTTCAGCGGCTACGTGCTACATGCACACATTAAAAAGTCCTTCTCGTTAAGTCAAAATCCAACTTAAGGTTGGCCTTAAACCCATAAACCATGTTGGGTAATTCCGGGGAGATGGCCGCTGTTTACCTCTGATGAACATATCATAAAAAGAAAAGTGAAATAAGAGAAAAAGAAGGCCGAAAAAAAGAAAACCTCAGAAAAGCTGTAACTGGAATCTTGGAAATATTATCAAAAGAACTGTGTAGAATGCGAAGAAAACTACTACCTTACTTGCCTCGCTCTAGATTGCGTAGGTACACTACTTATGCAATCTGTTGGTACATGAAAATTGTACAGAAATTGAAGATAATAGTTGTTTATGTGGAAAAAATTATAACAAACATATGAAAAATCTTGGAAATTGAAACCAAAGAGGAAGAAATATACGGAGGTGGTGCTATTATGGTGATACAGTCATTGTTTCTTCATTTATTTTAAGGTTGATCTCATCACATAACTCTATAATTATGTTTATTTTGTAAAAGTTTAATATCTATACTATGACAATCAATAAAACTTTAATTTAATTAATTTCGTTTTGAATTTCGTTCTTATTAGGTACTTTAGTAAAACAACCCATCCCTTAACTTTAGTAGTAGGTAACTATCCTGAATATCTATCTACTAGCCCGGAGATCGAATCCGCGTCTCAGGCAAAATAATAAATAATTGAGTTTTTCTCCTTATGTGACTTGAAATTCTCGAATGTTGGATTTGTGTTCGGCGTATGGCAATAATACCTACGCTTTTCCTGGCCCTGGTACTACATGACCTTAAATCTGGTGAAAATTGGTTGAATTGCACACCTCTGCATACATACCAGGATTATCTACCTTCCGGGGAGCTAAAATGTTAAGTTATGTTATGAACTTCAGGATTAACTTAACAAAACACCAGTTATCAAAACGCCACAGTCATTCTTAATTCATTTATACATTTAAATAATTTTAAAAACCCAAGTTCTGCCTACGGATCTCTAAAGAAGACCGAAGCAAGGGCGAGTCGGCAAAGTTGGTCTCTAAGTAGATTTTCCAATTTGAAACTCGTTACAGCCGGGCAGCTCTTGCTCTTTTCACTTTAACTCCGCCCACGATTTATTGTCCAACTTCACTTCACTTCAGTTCCGTACCTACTTCGAGACAGGAGATCGTTGGTGGAATATATTTATATAAATACACCTACCACATACAAGCATCTAGGCACGAGTCTCCAGACCACACCAAAACTGAGGGAGGTCTATAGTAGACAATAGCATACTCCACCACGCTGCTCGAATGCGGATTGATGGATGGGTTAGAGCCCAAATAACCAAGTACCAACCGTCGAGTGTGAGAAAGAAAGTGTCGAAGTTTCTTAAGCCACGCAGATTAGACAAGGCTTATTGATTGCTTCGCAATTAAAAACCACCTATACCGACGGCTTAATTGCAATAATTAATTAAATAAGTCATATACATATACATACCAACCGCGCCCGGCGTTGCTTAACTCGGGCGATCACGTAAGATCAAGCGGCATTTAAGCGCTTCAGCCTACATATTGAGTATTTAAGTTACTCTCAGTCTCAGGTGAAATTATTCTAGCCAGCCTATTCGCCACCCAGTTCGGTGACCATGTAAAGGCTAGCAAAGCCTACTGTATAAATTCGAAAAAAAAAGATGTATGACGTAGAATGAGTATAATATATTATAGTGATAAGCGAAGAATGTGAAGCGTTTTTTTTTTTCATATAATTTGTATCGAGTTATCGTTATTTTTGCTTTTCCCAATAGCGTATTCTCTATTGCAAAATAAACACATCAGCGCTAAAGTAATTATTTGAGCATCGCTAGTGGGGTAATGGCGTCGCTTCCGGTCCCGGCGCCATTAGTGGTCATTTCCTGCTCGCTTCCGAAGCTTACAGCGCCGCCGTACGACGCATTTTGGCAACTGTAAAGAGCTTTCCAACCGTTTATATGTAATGTAATTACAAATTACAAAAAATTATATGATTTCTTTATATACTACGAATCATCTTTGGGTATAAGGCTGTCATTTGTTACACTGTTATTTAACTTTGACTTTGACTCAGTAAAAAGAAAATATTGTTTGTATAATAGTAGGTAGGTAACTATCTTACCGGCTGTAGTACGAATTATGTTTTAGGCTGCAGACGGGAGTCTGAGAGAAACTCAAAATGACTTATAAGTAACTAATTTTATTACTAATTTTATTACAATTATATTCGTGACGATTGTTCGAAGTATGAATCAAAAGTGCACGTGAAGATCACAGCGTGAGAAAGCTGTCCGTCCCAGGCTGATAAGCAACTTGCGACGCTGCATTTCTACGTAGACTCCAGGGCCGCACTTTATGCAGGGCCGTATTATAACACCTCCCCCCGTAGTTCAGCGGCTATTCGGCTAGTTTACTTGAGAATGCAGCTGAAATGTTTCTTTGATCCACTTTAATTTCGCTGGGTTCCATTGGCGTTGTAGTCGCTTCAGGATTGGGATTCTGGTCTACATTCTGGAGTCGCTTTCCTCGGAACCGGCGGTAAGTTACCGTAATGATAAGTGCTCCTGCACCCAGTAGAATGATGTACATAGGAATTGTGGTGTGATATACAATTGTATCTGTAGCTCGATCCAGGCGTACAGTGGATTGTAGCAATATTTTTGAGTTCAAAGAATGGATTGTCTCAAGGCTTGGAGAATCTAAAACTACAGGTGATGGATGTTCAATTTGCCCCGACTCATCATACGGAGGCATTTCCATAACTTTAATGACATGTCCTTTAATTTGGTCATTAGTATTGGAGATAGTGAGTCCTGGAGTTCTAAGATAGCAGTTGGCTGGAATAACAACCAGGTAGGTTCCTTGAAGAGTCCGATATTCTTCTTCCCCGCAGAATATTTTGACTTTAGTTGGAATAGGGAAGTGCAAGGTGTAGTGCTTTTCATCCAGTTGCTCGAGAGCTTCGTTTGTCAAAATTACTGATGTAAGTTTACAGGATTGGTTAAGTTCTTGATGGGAGATCAGTTGATGAACGCAATCAGGTTTTCGTTGGAGCCCGTAGTCTGACTTGGGTTCGCAGAGAAACCAGGAATTTACCTTCGGACATTCTGTCTCCATGTATCTAGAATCTTTTCCAGAGATTGCTATATAGGGAAAGGTAGGTATAAGGACTTTATTATTTTTATTGGGCACGGTAGATAATTTATAGAAATCATAGGTTATGGGATAGGCAATCGGAACTTTGATTACTATAACTACTTTTTCATCTAAATAAAAATATCCTAATTTAATAATCTCATAAAAATCTCTATAATCTATATCAAGGACTTCATCTCTTAAATATAAAGTCCTTATTCTAACTAACATATTTTTAAGCTCTGTAAGACTAACTACCGAGTGCGGAGTGCTTGATGTGCGAATAAATGCTAAAGTATATTCTAATCTACGCAATTCGTCTGCCAAATCCTCAAGATTATCTCCTAAAATCAACAGATGTTGTGCAAAATGGGCGTATTTAACTGAATCAGTAAGTTTATCACTTTGATTTTTCAAAATGTGGTCAAGAACTTTACTCATCTTATTTTGATTTTGTAAAATAGATTCAATTATTCTAGAGTTTTGAGATACCCAGTCTTTATTTAGAGTGACATGATTATTTAGTTCTGTTTCGAGTATTTTTTCATTATCTTGGAGTACTTGGATGGCTTTATCATATTTTATGGCGTCGGAATAATCTAAATTACCAGAGATTCCTTTGATTATCGAACCTAGACCATTGATCAAGCCTCTCTTAACACGACCGGGTTTAAAAGTAAGTAGTAATTCACAAATTTTTTCAAGTTTAGAATTAAGATGATTTACATGAGGATTAAAAAGTTCTGAAGTTTTATTATTAAGTAAAGGTAAAAGGTCAAGTAATTGAGTTTTGACCAATTCAATTTGTGACTGAATGTCTTTTAAATCGATATAATTTAGAAAGGAATGATAGTGTGACACGATTTTTGCAGGTCCCAGTTTAAAAGGTAAGAGTCCTGGTCCGTTGTCCAAAGATTCAATGGTCAATTCTTGTCCTCGGGTGAGATGCAGCAGCAGTATTGTCGTCAGAAGTCGTCTGTAACAAGTTGGAACGCTTCAGTCGTGACTTTGCTACCGGGCCACGATTTCTTTTTGTATAAATATGAATGGGAAGATCAGCAAGAACAGTGTCCTGGGTGTACCGCGGGGCCAGTTTTTGTCGGGCTGCTAAGGGATTTCGTATGAAGACTTGGTCATCTATTGCATATTCATTTTCAGCTTCTCTACCTTTGTTCCTATTTTCTATGAGTCGCGTTCTTTCGCTTAAGGAACTTTCATTTATAATACTGTACACCTTTTGTATCCTTTCTTTATGAGTATGTAAGTATTGTTGAAGAAGATGGGCAGTTAGGTCTATGTCTAAAGGGTCGCGCGGGTCAAAGTGTCCAGTTATCAAATCTAAAGGTTTACATTTGGTGAAACTATGTATAGAACAGTTATATCCTAATACAGCATACGGCATAATATTAAATAACGGTTCATTCGGTTTTTCTAGCTTTAGTATCCGTAAATGTTCTAGAATGGTTGAGTGGAATCTTTCGATTATGCCATTTTCATTAGGTGTATGAGCGAGGGTCTTGTGGTGTTGAATTTTATGTAGTCGTGTGAATTCGGAAAATATGTGGTTGGTGAATTCAGTCCCTTGGTCAGTCACTAAAGTCAATGGAAAACCATGGTGTGTAGAAAAAATTAATAGAGCTTGTACGATACTTGGAGCGGTGCTATCTCTTAGATGATACGCTTGAGCGTATTTCGAGAAAGCGTCCACTAACGTAAGATATTTTTCATTTTGAACCGTGAAGAGGTCAAGATGAACTATCTCAAATGGCTTATTTGGTGGTGGAACCACGTTAAATCTCTGCCTAATGGGATGACGGTCATACTTAGCTTGGCCGCAGATGACACATTGATTTATGAATTTTGTAATGCAATCTCTCATTTTGGGCCAAAAATATTTAGAAGATAGGGCCAAATAGCATTCAGTAATGCCACGGTGGTTAGTTTTTCCCTCATGGTATTTCTTTATGATATCCTGTTGTTTTATGTAGTCTTTAACATTTTCTAATTCTATTTTAGTGAAAACCAGATTCATAGCTGAATTTCTAAATTTTTCTTGAATTATTGGAATAATTTTAAACATGGCCGAAACAGGACGAACTATTAGACCAGTTTTAATTTTGGGGTTAACATGTTCTTTTAATGCATCAATGACGTCATTTTCAAAATTGGATTCAGACAATTGAATTTCAATCCGGGTATGGGTGTCAAACGGTTTAGTCAATTTTGGTCGTTTCTTTATGTCACCTACTGTAACGAAGCTAATTTGTCTTGTAAATTTATTTAGGGGATAGTCAGTTATAGGGATTTCCAGTATAGGATTTTCTACACTTGTGTGTTCTGTACCAGGGGCACAATTTGCAATCTTTTCAGAACTACCCGTAACGGTAGAAGAGCCAGCTGTAACGGTAGTCGAATTAGCAGTGACAGTTCTAGAATCTGCTGATTCTGTGGCAGAGCCAGATAAAGAAGGAGGGTTTTCAGTGGGGTTTGCTATGACAGAGCTTAAGTCCTCGTTATTAATTTCAATGCGGGACAAAGCATCTGCGTTGGTATTAATTTTACCTTGCTTGTATATCGTAGTAAAATTGTATTCGCTCAATCTGAGTCGCCAACGTGTGAGTCTCGATCCTGGCTCCTTTAGGTTCATTACCCACTGTAATGGTTTATGATCGGTTACAATTTTGAATTTTCTGCCAAATAAGTATGGCCGGAAATATTTAGTAGCCCAAACAATAGCCAAAAGTTCTTTTTCTATTGTACTGTAGTTAATTTCGCTTGAATTTAATGTTCTTGATGCAAAAGCTATCGGTTTATCGCTGCCTATGATACCTTGTGAAAGAACTGCACCAATAGCAAAGTTAGATGCATCAGTCGTCAGTATGAAGTCTTTGTCAAAGTCCGGATATTGTAGAATTGGGTCATTTACAAGTAACGTCTTACATTTTTCAAAGCAGTTAATAAGGTTAATGTCCTCTGGTACTATCTTAGAGCCCTTTTTTAAGCAATTCGTCATTGGTTTCGTTATCTTAGCAAATTCGGGAATAAATTTCCGGTAATAACCGAGTAAACCTAGAAAACGTTTAATTTCAGTAGCGGTCTTCGGTAAAGGAAACTTTTGGATGGCTGTAATTTTGTCGGGGTTAGGTTTAATTCCATCTTTACTGATAATGTGGCCTAGGTACGCAGTTTCTAACTTTAGGAATTCTGATTTATCCATTTGTATCTTGAAGTTTGACTCTCTTAAACGTTTAAAAACCTTTTCTAAATTAACAATGTGCTCCTGCAAAGAAACGCCGAATACGATGATGTCATCTAGATAAACTAAGCAGATTTGATTTTGGAGACCTCTGAGAACATTGTCCATCACACGTTGGAAGGTAGATGGAGAATTCTTCAAGCCCATAGGCATCCGGAGGTATTCGAAGTGGCCATGTTCTACATTGAAAGCTGTTTTAGAGATGTCCTCTGGGTTCATTTCCACTTGATAGAATCCGCTAGCAAGGTCTAGTGTCGTGAAGTAATGACACTTCCCTAGTTTATCCAGTACGTCATTAATATTGGGAATTGGGTACTTGTCGTCGATAGTTTTTTCGTTCAGTTTTCGAAAGTCAACGACAAGACGCCATTTAGCTTTTCCGGAAGCATCTGACTTTTTTGGAACAACCCAGATGGGGGAGCTCCATGCTGACTGTGAGGGGCGAATTATTCCTTGCTCTAGCATTTTTGAGATTTGTTCCTGAACCTCCTGTCTGTGAACGAATGGGTATCTATAGCTTTTGGTATAGACAGGTACTTCATCAGTGGTGCGAATGCTATGTTTAATTTGGTTTGTGAAAGTTAGCGGTTCTCCTTCAATGTAAAAGACATCAGCGTATTGAGCACACAGAGATTCTAAATTAGCCCGTTCTTCAGGATTCAAATGGTTAGTTCTTAATTTTGAAAGTACCTCAGTAGCGCGGTTACGTTTTTCATCACTATATGTACAATTAAAATTATAAAGATCTGCATCAATTGGTCTATCCATTGAAAAAACTACATCAAATCGGGTCGGATTTACTACTTCTACAATTCCGCGACTATTCTTTACAGTGGTAATACAATCACGTATGGTACAATTTGATATGACTTGTTCGCTTACAAAAACGTCGGTATCGTGAAAGTCAATAGGTACTCTTACTAATTTTGACGTATTGGCCGGTATTATTTCTTCATAAAGGTTGCAATTCCTGGAATCATACATTAACAAGGGGATGGTAGATTGTCGGGTTACCAGGATTTTATTTTTTAAGTCAATGCTAGATTCTAATTTCTCTAAAAGATCATAACCAATCAACCCGTCAAAGTAATCATGGAATTTATAAATGAATAGAGTGATATCAATTTTTTCATTAAATTCTGGAAAGCAAGGTAGGGTAATAGAATAATAATTTTTTGTTGTTGCATGAATATTCGTGACTTCGAAGGGGTTGTAATTACAAGGTAAATGTGAGAAAAATTGGTCCACTGCATCGGGGCTTATGAAAGACTGGTTAGCACCTGTATCTATAAGTAGTTTTAAGGGTGGATTTTCTATAAAAATGTATGGTAGTTGTCTTTGAGTCTGTAAGTTGATCTCTATTTTGGCCTTTTTGATTTCGTGCTTATCTGAAAAACCTCATTTTCTGCAGGTTCCTCGTGCGACTCCTCGACAAATGCTGGGGTGTAATCTGAGTCATCAGGCTGCTGCTCGTAGGTCACATGACAATTTTGTGCTAGACCGTCGTAACTGTCCGAATAATAATACTGGTTATCATGGTCACCGTAGTTGTCGTAATTGTACTGTTGGTCATATAAGTCATTAAAGTTTACCTCACGGGTCCTAAAATAATTCGAGGGTGGTGGATTTCCTTGTTTGGTCCAATCGTGATGGGGTCGGAATGGTATTGATTTCGCTACGTAAGGACTAACGCCACTCATAGGTCGAGGGCCTGTCATATTAGGGGACTGGTAGTTATACCTAGCCTGCGGCATTCTAAAAACTTCACCTTGTGGTCTGTAAGTAGGTAGAGGTGCACCAAACATTTGTTGAGTGCGGGTCGGTCCTGGGTTAACTGGCATTTGGGGTCTCCAAATTTGCATTGGCCTCGGTGGTTGTGAAATAAATTGTCTCGAGGGACCTGGCATATTCGTGGGTGGTAAAAACAACGCTCGTGAGGGCGGTAAACCTGCCGACGGCTGCTTGCTCTCCGGCAGATGTCCATTCCTACGCTGCATGTACACAGTATTCATCTCTTCATGCACAAATTCCAAAGCCTTTTCGATGGATTCAGGTCGCATGCACCGTATTCGAGAACCTATTGGGTCGCGTAGACCACGTAAGTATGCCTGAAGGGTTAACTTTTTATAAAGAGTGCGTTTCGCCTCAATAGTACTCTCGACAGTCTCATGCAAACTGATATAAGTCATAATAGTGGCAAATAAATTTTGACATTTCTCATAATATTCTTGTGGTGTCTCGGAACCCTGTATGAGAAGTGCTAAATCGTTATACAACGAGGTCTCATCGCGGTGATCTGCGAAGTTATTAATTAAAGCACTGCGTATACCACTCCAGGTTTCCGGGATACCATTTGAATTTATAGTACGGGCCGCGGGCCCAGTAACTTTGTTTAAAATGCCGTTTAAAAGTGATAGATTACTTAGTTCATGTCCGGGATCATCTTTTATATATTTTTTTACTAACTGGTCACACAAATGTATGAACCGGGTTAAAACGTTTGCATTCCCGTCAAATTCGGGAAGTAGCCTGAGGGCTTTATAAATTTGGTCGACAAGCGTGTCACTCATCGCGCTCGCTAAAGTATCACTTTCACTATCAATAGTCCTATAACTATCGTAGTCTAAAGACCTACGATTTGTCTCTAACCTAGGGGTCCGCGATTGCCTTGGATGGAAAATCTTGGAATGATTATAGGAACACTTATATTAAAATAAAAGGAAAGCAGCTCTAGATAGATCTAGGTACTTACATTAACATTTTGGTTTCCCTGCGTGTATCGAAGGTCAGATACTCTTCCAGCTCTGCAGCACTTTAGGTTCTAAATCGTAGACCTGGCCGTGATCTATTCACTGACTTTAATTACTACGATCCTACAACGACTGCGCCAATTATGTTTTAGGCTGCAGACGGGAGTCTGAGAGAAACTCAAAATGACTTATAAGTAACTAATTTTATTACTAATTTTATTACAATTATATTCGTGACGATTGTTCGAAGTATGAATCAAAAGTGCACGTGAAGATCACAGCGTGAGAAAGCTGTCCGTCCCAGGCTGATAAGCAACTTGCGACGCTGCATTTCTACGTAGACTCCAGGGCCGCACTTTATGCAGGGCCGTATTATAACATACGCATGACACGCAATTAGTAAACAATTATCTACTTTGTTAACATAAGAATGTGAGATCGGTCCGGTTGGCAAGGCAGTGATACCTACATAGACATTTCTCCGCTGATTGGCACTAGCAGCTGAATATAAGTCGCATTTAATAGAAACATTGGTAAGATCGATCATACCGCTCCATGAAACAGAAAGGAGTAAGCAATCATTTTGGGCTAGCTTAGGATGAATCGTCTAGTGTGCAATTAAATAAACATCGATGGGTATCACCAGTCTAAAGAATCTGTTGTGGCATTGAGATTTGATAAGAAATTAGATCAAACCTCAATGTTTGGGTGTCAATCGAATAGCAGCACAATACAAACAGAAAGGCAGCTCTAAGTGGCGGAAGTACTCAGCGACACGTGCTTATAGGGCTGCGATGACTCGCAAATGGATACCAAATGGATACCGGTTACTAAACATTGGTCTCAACCCATTAGCGGGAATTGTAGGATGGGCCTCTCCTCACCCCGAAGATAGTGAACTATTTTCACAATTTTGGATTCAAGAACGAGAGATTTTAAAAAAGAATTTCGAAAACAATCATTAGAACTTATATTATCTTGTCATTCTCTCTTTCATTTTCTTTTAAAGAAGCAGTACAGGTAGATGTAATTTACTGGGTTACAAGGAATTTAGCAGGCCTTGATACCCCTACACCACGCTAACGTAGCGAATTTGTTTTGGAATCCAATGGTTAGTTTATGTAAAGAGACGCGTAAAATCAAGGTACATTAAGAAACTGTACTGTTGTGTGCCATGATTTGGTGTCGAGACAAAAACGAATAAGATGGACAGTATTAGTAGTAGACAGATTTATCTGTGAGTGATCTACCTTCCACATGGATGATAGTGATCTATCTTCTCGCCTAAGCAGTCTCGCCGTGACCACGAGCCATGTAACTGACACGAAATATCGGCAAAATTAAAAACAATCGTCGGTACCCGTAATGTAAAAAATGTTTGTTGTATTTAACTCGGTTTTAAAGCTTGAGTCTAGAGATATGACTTGAGTCATCCAGCAACTTTTCTCGGGACTGGTTAGAAATCAGGTTGAACCAAGATGGGAAAATTATCGGCATATTTGTTATTTGATCACACAGGGAGGACATCAACGTGATTTCAACGACAAAATCATCAATTTTATGCGACTCCAGCTTCTCAGCTGTATCTAGTAGATATATGGGTATCTAGTAGATATATCTGCTAATTTCTAATTTCACACATCACAATCTAGCCATGGTAGTGTCAAACATCAGACAGTGTATATTACCTGTCTGCGCTGTTTATACAACAAGGTTTATTGATGAGTTATTTCACGCTAAATTATCAAATAAGATCAAATTTCACAGATCTGAAGACCATTACTTATACCTCACGGCCTCGCGGCTTATTACAGGAAATTATACAGTTTCAGACGTAAAACGAGAATAACATAAGTTATTTCGCTCTGGTATTACGTCTGTAACATAACATCACGCCTGTTTTTATCCGAAAGGGAGGGCAGAGGTGTGTACACAGTAGATCCACTTTTCACCGGTTATATATAGGTCCCACGTAATAGATGGTGAGCATATTGCATACACCGAGCACAACTGACTGAGCCTTTCCAGACTGAGCTGCTGAAGGGTATTTCAAGTTAGACACACATCTACATAGGTCCATAATGCATAAGAATGTGTCCTCAGCTTCTTAAGATCATTAGTTGTAAAAAGTAAAAGCAAACGTTTCGGTTGAAAAGTCCCGATAAGATTTTCCGATTCCGTAATTTTTCACGTTAAACAGGGAAGCGAAATAAAAACAGAGCAGCCACAAGCGGGCAATCGCCCGAAGGATCGGCGAGGCGCGCGCGGAATTTTAAGAGAATACCGCCGATATATTTATTATTTTATCCCTCTTGGCCCTAGCATGATTTGTGGCAAATCATTCGTGACATCATAATCAGGACGCATCATCAACGCACACCATATTGCGTTGCATTGATACGCAATAAGGTTTGCTTATGCCATGATAACGTAAGCGCTGTGAGACATTGCAAGCTTGAAGTAGAGTTTAGAACCTTCCTGTATAGGTAGAAAACTTAACAAACTAAGAAATACAACAAGGAACACCAATAGACAATACGCAGATAATATGTATTATTACGGAGACCACGACTCGGAAAAAGGAGCACAGATCGCCCTTCGACTAGGTGGACAGACGACCTGAAGAAGACGGCGGGCACAGAACCGGTCGGAGTGGTGTCGTTTAGGAGAGGCCTATGTCCAGCAGTGGACCTCAAAAGGCTGATGGATGGATGGATGGATGTATTATTAACATAGCCCTCTTAGTTGCAACGATTAGGTACACAGCCACAGTACTCTGCCACAAGGCATTTTAGTCATCATTGGCACTACCCAGGTAACACATGTTATGTGACATGCCTAATTAACAACCTAATTTTAGTGTCTGCCTAACTAAGAAGTCATATTATTATGTCGTATTTCTGCTTGCCGTCTGTCTTTATAACAACGCGCAACGGACCTGGAGTAGATGCTATGAAGGCGACATAGTTGTTTTGAATAAGTGGCTCATAAAACAATACAAAGGGGTCAGCCAGGAATAAGGATATAATATAGCTAGCATAGTTACAGTCAAATGCTACAAACCTTAAGACTGTACTCACTGTTGGGTACGGGTCTCCCAGACAGCCAGAGCAGGAGGTCTAGCGTACTCCACCATATCGTCATCAGAGCCGTTTACATTATTGGATGCACTTGATTGATAAATGAATAATGAGCTAAAATAAACAATGTAATGACAACATTCATTACCGAGCCGGTTAAGCTCACTCAATGACGTTAAATGAGCAAAACCACAAAATGCTAAAATGGCGTTGGCCGCCTCACCATTATATTGATTTCGACGCCATTAAAACAGACCGGAAATTAAAAAGAAATAAAAACATATTGCTTTCCCGCGCGCTCCGAACTTCACCCAATTTGTACATGTTCCGTTTTCGAACATCGGCTTTTTCAAACATCGAAAACATCCTAACAGCTCGCGGCAAGTTATTAAAAACTGATCTTTATTTTTAAATCTCCAAAGTCAAATATGGGTTTTTATGTTTGCGACAAAAGTCCTTACATTCGGCCAGTACGAGGAACATAGGGTAGGTAGATTTTATTTGGCATCATTGTCAGCGTGATATGATTATTATATTATCGGGCGATAAACGCGCATAAAAAAGATATATCGCAGCGAGGCAATCATCTCGACCGAGGATTATGACGTTATTACACTGTTTCGTGTGGATTTATCGGAAATGCTCGCAGCTAATTAGATTTCTGACGTGTGTAGGGAGTCCATAAATCATGGATCCGTTTGGAAGCTTAGGAATTGACCTGGTAATGGGATTCCGCGCTATGCTATCCCTAGCTATTGAGCACGATAGATTTTATACTATTATATCGTTTGTAATTTCCATCTTCATTTGCAACGTGAATGCATTTAATTGCAAGGCAGAAATATGGCGTTGACTTTAACTTCATGAAAGGTCTAAGTATTATCAACCCTGTTTGATTTATTATTAGATACATTATTAGTGTAGTACTATATGTACATTTAATATTAAGTATACGTATTTTGAAAATATATGGATTTTTTGTTTTTAATTAATTAAACTTAATAAAATGTTAACAAAATATCTTTTTTTAGCAAAATGCAAAGCAGTAGTAAATTATTCGTCATTATCTACGTAGAGAGCACTTAGCGCTATCAATTCATATAAGCACAAATATTTGATATCCATTAGGCATTTTATCGCACTAATGTGTTTCACTTGTAGCCCTGAATTAGATACATTAGGCCAATCTATGACTAAACAATATCATTGATGAAAACTTCAAAAGCTTTTCTGTATTGACTTGTACTTAGAGGGTTTGCTGACGGGGAGTTGATAGGCTGAAAAAAACTTAAATTAATGAGTTAGGAATCCTTCAAACTTTTAAATAGTTGTGCCCATAGGACCAGACTTATGATAAGTTCAGTGAGCAGTACAAAACTCTCCACTGCCTTAGTTATGTTTCATGGGGCGCACTGAAAACCAGGAGATACTTATAAATCTGTGGTCCCCATGCTAAAGCATACCTAAGCTGAGTGTGTAGCCTTCCAATGTTCGTCACATTTCAGTACCTAAATAATGTCTTTTGTTTCAATGTTTAATTTCATTTTATTTAAACAACAATACATGGAAAGATTGTTAAATATTAAGAGGGTAGTAGTAGGTAGTAAGACCCAATACATATTTCAATATCAAATGGTTCTAATGATGGTAAGCATTCATCAAAAACGTCTTAGATTTTAGGCCGACCTTTTTTAATCGATCACAGAAGGAAAAACATAGATAATGCATGTTAGCGCAAATAGCTTTTTTTCGAATGGACTTTTGCTGTATGGTCATAGAGACCTTTACGGCGTCACCGAATCGCAAATCGTGTTACAAAAGACTCAATTTAAAAAAAAAAGCTATAATTTTCACTGAGTTTTTCATAGATAATCAGTCGAATTTCAACAACTCGGGGATAACTAGTTCAAGTTATTCCCGAGTTATTCGGGACTTCGGGAATTTATTCATTTCTATGCCAAACGTACTACCTGACATAATATGAATGTCATGTCAACAGTGGCAGAGCGAAATCTCATTTGAACATTAGATATGTACCTATCACAGAGTACATTTTATATAACTGAAATAGAGTCCGCGCTCAAGGCTTGTGCATGGCCCATGAATGTGACGCCATCTGTTTTTTAATTTGGAAAACTTCATGCATTTTTCTGCACCTTGGCACCTTTAGTTTAAATTTTCTTTTAATGTTTCAATTAGAATAGAATTAGTTAGCTCTTAATTCATTAAGATCAAATACAATATGCCATCTTTTAGAGCATTAGTAACTAATCCTATTTTATAAAAATAAGAAGACTGTAATTTTATACGATAATTTATTGTTTAATTTATATTGCTACAGTAACACAAAGCGTAGGTAAAACACCAATGTTTACAAAGAATTAAAAAAGGCCCTGAAATTGTCAGAGAACACAACATTCATTCATGTTTAAAATTTCTTTGGCTGCATTCGAAGCCTCTGGTATAGGATACTTCTCCATCCTGTACAAGATATGAAGTCACTTTTGAAGCAGCACTACTTATAAATAATTTAAGCAGTCTTCATTCACCTGAGGAAAATTATGAACCTGACTCGACTCATGCACAGGATTCAAATCATTCTTCATTCTTCTCAAACTGTTCTTCAATTTAAGTGATGAACAGAAGTCCAGTTATGCTTCGGAACTAGATTTTGACGACATCGATATTAATAAGTATTACATATTATTATTCGTAAGTAGACGTACATGCGGGGCTTCGGAATCCTATTTATCACGTCGTGAGGTGGAAAAATCGTAAAAAGCAGTGAAAATGCATTTATTTACAATTAATATTATTGAAATTAATGACACATTTGACATGTGACATTTGAATTTTCATTTTAAATTTAACTAAATGGCGTTTGTACAGTCCATTCCTACAATTCAACGACAGTAATTATGGAATATCAATATTTAAATTACAATATTTAAAATTGCTGGACCCATTTTCTGAACTTAATATTACTAATTATGGTTTATTTAGTACATAATGTTTTGTTTTATAAATCTGACTTGATGTTACCAGATCAAAATAAATGGACAACCATTGGTAACACTGAATTGAAAAACGTCATTACTTGTGTAGATTAGTACCATCTTTTGTCTAATTTTAGAATGAAAATCAGTATAACCTGACAATATTTAATATCATGTCGCAGCAAACAAAGTCTACGTGTTTCTATACATCCTAAATTTGATTGGTTTTCCAAATATCTATTGTCTATGCTTCCGAGTAGGTTTTTTTTAACTGCAAACACCCTGGTACCTATGAAGAACTGTATCTAGTTTTTCTTCCTTGATTGAAGGTCGCTGCTATGTGCTGTTGCTGATGCTTTTGTTTGTTAAATGAAAATTAATTAATTAAAATTATTATTTTTGTTTCGCTCAAAGATTATACACGCTTAACGAATGTCAAAGTTTAGTCAGTTTAGCTATCTAGCTAAATTATAACATGGAGTAAATTACAAACTAACGTAATTTGTCAATATAACATTATGTTGGTAGGTACTTATTAGTTCCCGAGCTACTATGTACGTACAAGAGTCTAGTGGGTACATGGTAGTTCAGGACCAGAAAAGTGCTGCGGTAGCTCGAGCGGCGGCAAGCTGAGCGGCTGAGCTCGGTTCGTCCACCAAGTCACTCCGGAAAGACAATGCTGTGGTTGGGTGCACGACGTTATGTAAGGTTTGTCGGCTCAAAGTCGAAGAATACTGGGATGAGCCTGTGTTGGGCGCAGCGCTGTAGGGCTCCGGCGCGTTCTAAAAGAGATCCCGGAGCCCTCCTGTAAAGCCGAGGTAGGCCACCAAGCGGGTTTTAGTGGGTGAAAGTCCCTCACAACCCGGCGTCGCTCCCATGACGTCTGAGTACCATTTAAAGGTTTCCCACTCGTAAAACAAAAAAAGGTACATGTGTTACCTAGGTGGTATTTAAGTTAAGCCCAAGGCAGTACAACCTCCACTCCCATTTATGCCGTATAATTTTTCCTCTGTTTCTGGTCGAAAAGTTGCCGTTGAAGAGGAGCCTTGCCAGATTTCCCTCACAAAGCTCAGTTTGTACCCCAAACGCGGTGTCTACGCCATGTCTCTCGAAAGACGAAGCGCACCCAACGCCCACGTGTTTGACGTCACCGTCTCCGCTTTTCTCAGCCAAATCTGATACTGCTTGTATTTTACTATGAAGCCATCTCTTGAAAAAACATACGTTCCATTTTTGTATGTGGAGAAGTTAAGGCTATGTTAATTAAGACGACGGATACCAGATGTCGCTATCTGTACAAAGTTAGCTATGGTACCAATCGTTCAATCTACTCAACCAGCTATCTTAATGATATTGCCCACGCACGATAGATGGCGCTTTATTCATATAATTTGTAGACAGGTGAGGTCATTGTATCCACTTCACGATTTGTTGGTTGGTAGGTAGGTAGACCGGTAGGTAGGTAGAGTTTTTTATAAGCAGACGTGTGAGCAGGTAGACGCTCGCAAGCGCATAATCAGCTGAGTACGTAAATTAATTTTTGCAATATCGTGTTGTTTCGTGTGAATGAAATTCATAAAATTTAATATCCAGATAAGCGACTCGTTGATTGCAGTTTATGTGCTAGAAAGTGACAAAATAATTTAAATCTAAGTAGTTGAACTTATTGAGGTGATAATTGTGACAAAACAGCTTTCTAGAGTAATTTCACAGTGTTCCATAAAAATTGGCGAAAATGAGTTAAACACGAATCTGTGCTATGTGCAGGTGAATGAGGACATTTTAATTAAATAAAAACTCAACTAGGAGAAAATGACTACGGATCGATTCCACAAGTAAGTAGGAAGCTGCTATGAGGTATTTTGAATCAACGCATAATCTAACTAATGCAGTGATAAGATTACAGGTAAAACGTGTAGGTACACCTAGGTATGCTCTTTATTATCCAATAACACTAATTGATATCGATACACATGTTGATTCTACAGTTTCCGAAGTATCCGAAGAGCCTCACATAAAGAAATTTTCTGCCGACACACGACAAAAACGTCGTTTCTCCATCCAAACTCAGATTTTATTAATATATAATGGTAATAATAGTATAATAATGGTATAAGTTGGTTTATGTAATTAATTCTCACCTACTGTAAACGTAAAGTGGCGTAAAGGAAACATCGAGGATAACTGCATGACTGCATTGCATAGTCTTAAAAGACGTGTAAAACTTTTAGATGTTAGTATAGTAAATCAATACAAAAGAACCTAAATGAAAATAATAATATTCGCGCAAAAGAATCGTAATCCAAAAAATATTGAACTAGGAAATCGGTAGGGAGGGACATACTTATCGTCGCAAATAGATCCCGCTATAGATTAAACTAATTAATCAATACGAAATACGAAAGAGAAACCAATAAACTAATAATGAGATAGGTACCTATAACAAGATAGGTACCTACCTTTAATAAGTATTAAAAAGTGTTTCAATATTTTAAAGTTGTAAATTGCAACACACAACACACCATCTATGATTTATTGATTAAATAAGAACAAAGTACAACCGTTATTAACCTACCTGCTTACTACGGTATTTGTTTCTTGTTGTTTACATGGTAATTTCGACCGAAACTTCTTGACGAGAAAGGCGAAAGGTTTCAATAGGAAACTCTAATAAGAATTTGTAAATTTTTATCACCACAACAAAACAAGTACCTTTAGGTCGATTTTGCGGTGAAAAAACCAATTCGAATCATGTTTATCCAGATTTAACAGTTAATCGGATGTTGCCCTAGGCGTGGCGCATCTACTTTGTGGCGCAGATCTATAACCAAACAAAAAAAAAAACGTGAAAAACATGCGAAAAAATAACATCGTTTATTTATGTCTCTCCACTTACTTTTTAATTTCCCATATTCAATCTCCGCTCCATGACTGAAAAGATTTCAGCATAACCAGAGAACACGTAATAGCATGATATAGGAATTGATAAGTTCTCTAATTCAATACAATATGTACTTTAGTTATAATTCAGTACAATTTTTCAAACTAATCTTACATCTTCTCGCGTATCCTTATCCGTGCCTCGCCTCGGCAGCACGGTCACAATCATGAATGCGTTTCGTCTCCAAAAAACTGTGCAACAAGAACGACAATCTGGTGACAGACAGACTAATGACATTTTATATTGTATCGTCGATAGCCTATTTCGGGACTCGGGACTAACTTTTGATTGATTCGGTATAACTACCACGCAGCGACGCCGACAGTAGTAGTTAAACCAATTTTGGTGATACACGAAGCGTGTCTCCTACTAGCATTTCCGTACGTAGTAGCTACGGCATTGAAATTAATCGTACTTTTTATGGTTGACATATTTTTTTGTGTAGGTGTGAAATAGTTTTATTTTCCGGTGCCCATTGACAACCATGGCATTGGCCTCACTGCTGTGATTTCCAATGGAAAATTTCTCTAGTGATTATTTACCTACTATTATTACTTACTGAAAACAATCGTTAAGCCTTGTCGACGACCTTCGGGTTGGCTTGAGAACATTCGACACTGGGTTGGCCACTAACCCCTCCACCAATCCGCATTGGAGCAGCGTGGTGGAGTATGCTCTAGCTAGACCTCCCGCAGATTTGCCTGTGGGGGAGAACCGTGCCCAGCAGTGGGACGTCTATGGGTCGCAGCAGCAATCCATAATATCTCAAACTATTTTTAGAATGAAGAGATCTTTAACCATTCGGTATGGTCCATAACGAATTGGCATAGGTACTTCACTCTTCGAATTCATAAATTATTATTTATCGAATAGATATTTCGTTAGGTTCAGAAATGCTTTGCATGTCCTGCAAACTTCTAATAACTTCACGCTTGGCTTACTAATAAGGGTGGGATGTCCGTTACTATCCGTTCAACATTGAACTTAGCTACATTGTTACAGGGTTCACTTCGGGTTGAAATATTACTGTTATCAGTTTATCGATTGTTGTTCGAAACATGCAGGTGTTAGGTTACCGTGGTGACTGACCCCTATGGGTAGGAATTATGTGGAGAACAAATTCTCCACAAAATAGCTGTTATGTATAGGTGCAATGCTAGAAGTGGCTAGAACCTTCCATTACTTTCTGGAAAATATAAAAAAATCTCCAAAGAGAGCATGTCTGGAATTCTATAAATGAGAGAAATCGCCTTTTCTGTAGAACAAAACTAATTTTGTGTCTTGCGTAGTTTATTATTATTTTACTAAAATCGGTTCGGTTGTTTTGATTCCATCACGCATGTAGGGACAGCTTTAAAAAAAAAATTCGCAATCTGTATCGATTTCCCTTTTTTCAAGATTTATGCAACGTACAGACGTGGAATCGTTCAGTTTTATTACATATATAGTTAGACAGTAAGTGTATGCTTGATATGCTTGGTGGAAGACGATTTATAAAGCAATGGTATAGGTATAAATAATTCCTATTGAATTTTATCTTTATAACAGTTTCGATTATCAAGTTAAATTCCGATTACGATTTACGCGATAGCGGAGTTAACATCGAGAATGACAGCTTGGAACTGAATTAATTATTAATGTGAAAATTGCAGCCAGTTGTTTTTTCTTTCATCAGCATGTTTTTAAGGTAGCAGGTACTAAGGTTTATCATTGTTCCTTCAAAAAGGAAGGATAAACCTTAGTGCAGTATTTGAACTTCCTACTTTCTCTAAGCTAAGCTGCAAGCCATAGACGTCCCACTGCTGGTCTTGAGTCCCCCACAGACAAATCTGCGGGACGTCTAGAGGATACTCCACCATGCTATTCCAATGCAAATTGGTGAAGACTCAAAAACCTTAAACACGCATACATTTTTCGCCTTTTCACTAAGATCATGCAAAATTCCAATTTCTCCCACTCACCCATGCCACCCACTACATCAAGATCTTGAAGTAACTAATGGACAATGAATTTTAATTATTATCTACTAGTTAAATTGTAAATCATCTAATTTTAACCACAGGCATAAAATATGTTAAAACTATGCACGCGCGCCTTCTGACCACGCCTTTGGTGACGGGGAAAGTCATTCATTACACCGTTAACGATGGGTTTGTGATCCACTTTTCGTAAATCATTTAAATGAGATGAAACTTTTAGACATTCTTCAACAAACGTAGTGCTATTAGTATGTAAAGCGTTCTTATTCTAATGACATACCTATGTAACGCAATTAAAGTTCAATTAAAATTCTATACAATGACTATTTGTTTTCTAGATATATGTAAGTATAATAATCTCTGAACGTACTACCTACTAATGTAGGAAATAGTAGCGGCGGATGCCATAACCCCGATGAAGTAATTAAGCTGTAAAAATGTAATTTACTTTATTTTTTTAACTTACTAGCTAGCCTAGTCTGTAAAAATAAAAGTTCTAAAGTAAATTCTATATTTTCGATTTAAAATATAAAATCGATAAGTAAATAATTCTCCGTCTACGCATTTGATGTCATTTGCTTTAATTTGGCCGGCTAATATATCTATTATTTCGTGACACGCAAAATACAATAACAACTCAAAGATTATGTTACTTACTTAATATTTCGCTTCTATTAGTAGGCCGAATTCCAATTTCTTTGGGAAAAACAATTTAGACAATGCCCATTCAGAATGGTTGGATTAGTTATCTGTTCTGTGGTTGGAACCAATTAACTTTTATGAGTTAACCGGCTTCGGTTTTCCACGGGACTCACAAATCTAAATGTGTATATAGTATTTCTATCTAAATGTCCCTGTCATTTCTTGCAGAGCTGCCAAAGATGGCCTCCTAGATGTATTGCGGGAGGCGACCAGGAAGGAATGTAACAACAAAGACGAATCGGGCATGACCCCCACCCTGTGGGCGGCTTTCGAAGGACACATAGAGGCGCTGCGATTGCTGTGTGGGAGGGGGTACGTAGAACGTAGTAGTATTAGTTGTAGTGACTTCACTGCTAGTATCTACTGTCTAGGACTATTAGGAAGTCCATGGACTAAACTCTAGTCACTAGTCCATGGACTTCCTAAGAGAGTCTAGACTCTAGTCAGTAAACTTCTGACCTGAAACTGTTGACCTGTTCTCCTCAAGCAATCGGAAGGGCCACTTTGGGAATTACTAGGCAAGTGCGGATTGGCACACTTCATATGTCTTCGAGAACGTTACGGCAAACTCTCAGACATTCAGGGTTCCTCACGCTTTTCTTCACTTTATAATAATAATCAGATACAATTTGAATGCGTGCAGTACATAAGTTCCTAAAATCTAGATCGCCATTTATCGGCGTGGGAGCGTCCATTAGTAATCCGAATTCCAGGAAAAGCGAAATCAGCGTCAAAAGTTTTGGGTACATGCTTTTCTCAAGTCTTGATGTATTTATCGAATACTAATCTATAAAATGGAATAGTTATGATAAATTAAATTATAATTTACGGCAGCAATAAATATTACATAATTATAGCATTTTATATGAACGTTTATTATATTAATCATATTTTGTTCAATAGTTATAAAACATATAGGGGAATTACGATATCGGTAGGTACCTCAGTTTACAACGGTGACGTGTGCCAAGTGCCACGTCACTGATACAAAACTTCTTGTGTTATCTACCTACCACAGGTTTATCAAATTACTTTTAGAAGCATGTCCTTATTGACCAGAATGTTCTTGGGGCTATTACTACTGGGGCGGCTATTAATATTAGCTACGTACATCGTAGAGCATAATAATGTATTTGCTTATCTTATTTCGTATATTCGTCCTACTTTTGTCTACTTCAGGAGGGAAGTCTAAGACAAGAGTCAACCTATTTTACTTGAAAAATCAGTTTTGAGCTGTAAAGAGCACTTGACTGTGCAATGAGTTGAATTACGCAAAAGAATCAAGCCTTAGAACAATTAGTCATAACACATAACAGTTGTGAGCAACGAGACCAACCTCACAAGACAATCCCATATCACGCACTCTTACTTTCACACGCAGAACTAATTCTCCGCTTAATTGAGTTCACTTGGCAATTGTATTATTACCTCACGTCAAGTGTTTTGCAAGACTTGCTTAGGTTTTTACTTTTCCTTTTTTAATTAGACTACAGTACAGGTCCTTTTGCGAGGTGGTAGGGTTTCTTTTCATTTTTAAATCAGTTCGGATATCTCTACAACAAAACCGTATTAAGTGGGATATTCTCCACTTAAACCTTATAAATTAAAGCTTATACCGATCCAATACCTAGGTACTGAGTACTTGGGCGGTTTTTTAATGTTCATGTCACCTTAAAGTCTAATATTATCAACTAGCAAAATAAATAGCTGGATTCAGACCCGAGGCCCAGCCAGCTGCTCCCTGATTCATCAGATAGCGGAGTCTTAAGATATAAGACTCTAAAATGCCTAAAAGCAGATTTCTTCGGCAACACCGCGCTGCGTCTCTCTCCTCTCTCTTCAGTGGCCAGCCCGACAACGAAGATTACTTTGGAAATACCGGGCTGTATCTCTCACCATCTCTTTCTCTCTCTCTTCAGTGGCGAGCCCGACAAAGCAGATTACTTCGGCAACACCGCGCTTCATCTAGCAGCCGCTCGCGGCCACAAAGAGTGCGTCACCTTCCTCGTCAACTTCGGAGCCAATGTCTACGCTATGGACGTCGACGGTCACACGGCGCAGGAGCTCGCTGCCATCAATGGGAGGGACGATATCCTGAGGTTTCTGGACCAGGTTACCGGAAAACTAGAAAATACTGACAAGTGAGTTGTGGCTACTTGATCAACGGGTGTTTAACACGTAACCTCGATTTCTGGACCATGCTATTGGAGAACTGCAAAAAAACGACCTGAGTCGCAATTGTATATATAATTCTCAATATTACTAGCATTGTAACATAATATCACTGGATGACGAAACCTGGATAGAATGAGCCACTCGGCGCGTATTGGAGAGCACTCACTAGTAGGGGAGCCCAAGAGGGGATTTTGCGGGATACTCAAGCGCGTAAGTTTAATATACCGTGGGATACCTTGTACCCGGTTAAGTACCTCCACCAAATATGAGCCCCATATATAAATGGGGCCGTCAAGGATAAAGGATCAGATTAGTAAAAAAAAAAAATTTGTCATCAGAAATTCTTGAGCGCGTTAGATTAAGGTAGGGTGAGTTAATTACATGCTAAAAAGTGTATATTCCACTAATCTTACAATTTGAGAGTAACGTAAAGAAAGGGGAGGGCTACAAAGTTACTCTCAAATTGTAAGATTAGTGGAATATGGGCTACAAAGTTGTAGCCCTCCCCTTTCTTTACGTTACTCTCAAATTGTAAGATTAGTGGAATATACACTTTTTAGCATGTAATTAACTCACCCTACCTTAATCTAACGCGCTCAAGAATTTCTGATGACAAATTTTTTTTTTTTACTAATCTGATCCTTTATCCTTGACGGCCTCATTTATATATGGGGCTCATATTTGGTGGAGGTACTTAACCGGGTACAAGGTATCCCACTGTATATTAAACTTACGCGCTTGAGTATCCCGCAAAATCCCCTCTTGGGCTCCCCTACTACTGGGCAACTTCCAACACAATTTAACAATTTTACTGTCAGTAAAAATACATATTCCAGCTGCTCTGACTACAAACAACTATATTCATTTCATATTGCAGGAAAAAAGCAAAATCTCTTAAGGAGAAAGCCAAAAAAGAGCACGAAAAGTCTCAGAAGCAGTACCAGAAGCGCATAAGCAAGGCGGAGCTGATGGCGGAGAAGGAGCTGAAGAAGCTGGCTCGCGACTGGGAGCAGGGCTTCGGCGAGGAGGTGTCCACCATGCCGCACCGGCCCAGCAACGTGCTGCTGGCGCTTAAACAGCGCATGGTGCGCTCCACCAGCTCAGGTGTGTAGAGGGATAGTTCTCATAATACGCTGGAATCAGCTTGTCTACAACCCATACACATCACACTGTTGCGGACGTGTTTCCCCCACAGTCACAGCTGCGGGAGGTCTAGAGCATACTGCTCCAATGTGAATTGGTGAAGGGGTTAGTTGTCAAGCCCGTGTTGAATGTTCTCAAGCCACCCGAAGTGCTTAGACAAGGCCTAAGGAATGTTTTCAATGATAAAAAGCGGGCGCTGTTATCTGGCGAACAAAATCTCAGGGTTAATAACTTATTTTGTGAACAGGAAACCTGTTGGAGGACCAGCCGCGCCCCACGTACAGCGCTCTGGTGGGCACGGTCAGCTCCGGCGCGCGCGGCCGCGGTGCGGTCTACAAGAAGGCTCTTGCTAGCAAGCTGCGCAATGGCACTGTAGGGCGGAACGGAGCTACCGATGACTTTAAAGTAAGTAATGAAATCATCATCAAAAAAGCGCATAGTCCACTTGACATCGCACATAAGGCACAGGTCATGTCGACCCTCAATTTGTGAACGCTCTCATATTAGATTTCGTAGAGATAAATAGAGAGATAATTCGAGAGAGCTATAGCTTAATTTCAAGTTACTTGGATTGGTCGCGCGAAAGCAAATGACCGGCGATCATTAAAAAACGAAGTCGAAAACCCTACGTGACCTGTCATACGACCTGCTTTTAGGGCGAATGGTTTGATTCATCCTTACTCTATGATATAACTATAATTGGGTTGGGTCATATAACTTTATTATTATTTTAACCTTTCAGGTAGGCGAAGTGGAGCGCACAGGGAGGCGCTCGGTGACGTCACTGTCCGGGCTGCGGCGCGACTCGGAGGTGATGTACGTGGGAACGTTCGGCGCGGGGCCGCAGCCGCGCGCCGCCGTCGCGGACGTGTTCGAGCCTGAGCGGAAGAACAACCTTACACGGTGAGTGCCTCGAGACTGGTCGCAATGATCGTCCTAGGAGAGGTACGTGAGGCGTATCTGTTTTTAGCACGGCGCTTAGTGACGTCACTTTCTAGGATGCCATTGCCAATGGTACGAAGTATAATGATATTAGTAGACGCTTCGCTCGCGTGGAATTGAACATAATAATAGATTCTTCTTAACGCCATAACTTCAGCTCCACAAATTTGTAATGAATCCGTGAATGTGTTATCCCCTATATTTATGTTTACAAACTTTGAATGCCATATTTATTTAAATCTTATCAACAGCCTAAAATATAAAGTTCTGCAAATGACAATACTTTCATACAACCTTTCCATCTCCTCAAAGAATGTCTATCTTGAGGTATTAGCCACTGCTCTATCTGTCTATATAATTAACTTTTCTTCTGAGAAACTAAATTAGATAATCTGAAACAGGTACTGTTCTGATAGGTAGGTACGTTTAGAAAACACAGTATAGGTAAGTAACATCAGACATCAATGCCATGATTTTAAACGATTATCTATAGAGCAAGATCCCAGTGCCGCCAGACGTTACTTATTTTCTCACAAACAATTTATATGGGATAAGCTAGTGTTAGTACATACTTTGAGCGTGTGCATACTCGCTAGCTTGGGTAGACGGCCAATTCATTGGTATCAGATGCTGAAAATCGAAAATTTCAGTACCAACTTTTCTTATTTTCTCATGGCTGATTTTCACATATGTTTTAGTTAGTTATGTTACAAATTAATAATAGCTATTGCCAGACACCTTCCGTCGGCCCTTACCCTTGCCAGACGCCTTAAAGATCCAGAAAAAATGATGTAAGTTTACTTATTTTCTCAAGCTTGATTTTTATGCACGACACTTGGGGAACTATTTCAACACTGTTAGTCAGCAGCCAGACCAATTGGATGGGCCAAACGTCCAGCCAGACACATATAAAGTGCCGCTAGGTATAGAGCGTGAGGTCATTATTTGTACGATTGAGAGTGACAAATTAAAGTCTCAGTACTGATTTTCACATATGTTTTAGTTAGTTATGTTACAAATTAATAATAACTATTGCCAGACACCTTCCGTCGGCCCTTACCCTTGCCAGACGCCTTAAAGATCCAGAAAAAATTATGTAAGTTTGCTTATTTTCTCAAGCTTGATTTTTTGCACGACACTTGGGGAACTATTTCAACACTGTTAGTCAGCAGCCAGACCAATTGGATGGGCCAAACGTCCAGCCAGACACATATAAAGTGCCGCTAGGTATAGAGCGTGAGGTCATTATTTGTACGATTGAGAGTGACAAATTAAAGTCTCAGTACTGATTTTCACATATGTCTTAGTTAGTTATGTTACAAATTAATAATAACTATTGCCAGACACCTTCCGTCGGCGGTTACCCTTGCCAGACGCTTTAAAGATCCAGAAAAAATGATGTAAGTTTACTTATTTTCTCAAGCTTGATTTTTATGCACGACACTTGGGGAACTATTTCAACACTGTTAGTCAGCAGCCAGACCAATTGGATGGGCCAAACATCCAGCCAGATACACATAAAGTGTTGCTAGTAGTCCGGTCAATTTAGAAAATTGAAATAAAGAAAATTCCGACAGAGCCAAATCTTCGTAGAGACCTTAGGTTTACCACAAGGAATAAAGTGTCAAAAGTCCCAATCAGTCCCGTGCGCTTAGGGACTTATTCGGGGCCCAAGGTCAAAATTTTAGGTATTTTGGATTTTTCTCGAAAATGGTAAGTTTTATCGAAAAAGTACCTTTGAGCAAAGTTGTAGATCTTAAAATTCTCTATAAAAATGGTCTCTATGATTTTTTCTCTAAGACCCACTATTTTCCAGATATTGCGCTTGTAAGAATCATGTTCTACATAGTATGCACACATATGCCACGTATACAAGAGAGGAGAGCAGGGGGCAGTAAATTTCGAATCGGTTCCAAAGTATTATTTATCAATTTCCAACCCCAGTCTTCAGGGTTCAGTTCATTGCCTTGCCATGTCTGAACTTGATAGTATACTCGAAACAAATGTTGAGTAGCAGATGCCGATGTTGGAGGAAGACAAGATAGCTGTACTTGCTTTTTGTTTCGTGTATTTTTTACAAATGTTAAATATCTGTTATTCAAGTAGAGGGGATTCGGTAAGGGACCGGCGGTCATTTTAGAGTAAATTTTCTTAGAATAGTATAATGTATACATAAAAGAGACACGAGTAGGCATTTTTGCTTGTTTGAGTACCTAAATATGTATATACGTGGCATATGTGTGCATACTATGTAGAACATGATTCTTACAAGCGCAATATCTGGAAAATAGTGGATCTTAGAAAAAAAATCGTAGAGACCATTTTTATAGAGAATTTTAAGATCTACAACTTTGCTCATAGGTACTTTTTCGATAAAACTTACCGTTTTCGAGAAAAATCCAAAATACCTAAAATTTTGACCATGGGCCCCGAATAAGTCCCTAAGCGCACGGGACTGATTGGGACTTTTGACACTTTATTCCTTGTGGTAAACCTAAGGTCTCTACGAAGATTTGGCTCTGTCGGAATTTTCTTTATTTCAATTTTCTAAATTGACCGGACTACTAGCGACACTTTATGTGTGTCTGGCTGGATGTTTGGCCCATCCAATTGGTCTGGCTGCTGACTAACAGTGTTGAAATAGTTCCCCAAGTGTCGTGCATAAAAATCAAGCTTGAGAAAATAAGTAAACTTACATCATTTTTTCTGGATCTTTAAGGCGTCTGGCAAGGGTAAGGGCCGACGGAAGGTGTCTGGCAATAGTTATTATTAATTTGTAACATAACTAACGAAAACATATGTGAAAATCAGCCATGAGAAAATAAGAAAAGTTGGTACTGAAATTTTCGATTTTCAGCATCTGATACGTACCAATGAATTGGCCGTCTACCCAAGCTAGCGAGTATGCACACGCTCAAAGTATGTACTAACACTAGCTTATCCCATATAAATTGTTTGTGAGAAAATAAGTAACGTCTGGCGGCACTGGGATCTTGGACCACTAGACTTTATAGCGAAATTTCTGATCATAGTGAATATAAATTTCTGATCACAGCGATTCTCCTTCGTTTCCAGATCTGCAAGCCAGCCGGACTTCCTTGCAGCGCAGGGCGAAGACAGCGGCATCGGGCAGGAGGTGCTGCTGCAGGAGCCCGCCAGCATCTTCGACAGGCCCGGCTTCGGGAGTGTTGCGTTCAGGTGAGATTCAACTGGCAAGCTAACCATCACCACTAACCAAAATCTAGTCTCCCACTGTTTACGCTGGTTCGTTGGTTAAGGCTCTGCGCAAACGGGCCACCGACCACAGCCACCGGTGGCCAGCGACAGCCACTTAACATAAACTTTTTCATATTTTGTTCCATGATGTATGTATGTATGTTCCAACATATTTGCAGTTCCAGGATGTAGGTTGGTGCAGACCCGCGAGTCGCCACTGGTCCGCGCCGTGACCTTGCTTAACGGTGTACTGGATTGGGATCCAGGTCTTGACTTATTTTTTACACCGCCTGCTGATTTTCGTGGAACTACTAGCAGATACATCCAAGCTAGGATAAGTACCACAGGGACTATGTAAACGCATTAGGTTTAAGGATCTGTCATGTTTACATATCGATGTAAATAAATAAATAAATAAATAAATAAATTTATTATTTATATACTAGTAAGGATTATTTGTATTTGTTCTTGTCCAGACGCTCAATAACGGCGACGCTGAGCGCGCTGCCGGCGGTGGCGGCGGGCGAGGACCTCTCCATCGGCTCGGCGGGCTCGCTGGCCGCGCGCCACGCCTACCAGCCCGCCGAGTGGAGCTGCGCGCAGTCCGGTGCCTATATAGCTATACTGTCTTTCCATCCGTCCACACTTACACTTCTTTAGAGGCCGTTACACTTCTTTAGAGGCGACCATCTTAGTCCTCAAGGGTAGCAACACATCTGTGACTGACTTAGAACGAGACTCCTACTAACAAGTACTAACTGGATTATTACTAACACCAACTAACAGGACTAACTATCACTAACAGTCCCTAGTCCTCATACGTACTAACGAACTGACCAACTAATGTTCTAATTAACTTTCTCAAATAATTGGACTAACCATCCCAGTCCCTAATTGAGTCTTGTTCAAAGTCAGTCAAAGTTGTCATGGGTGGCAGCGGATGGGTGGTGCTGCAAGCTCGTTTGCTATCCTGTATCCATAAAAATAAAAAAAACATACATACATACATGCTGGACAAAGACGACGCAACCACGCTGGCCAAGTGCGGATTGGCAGACTTCACATGCCTTCGAGAACATTTCCTTTACTGGTTTCCTCACCATGTGTCCTTCACCGTTACAGCAAGTGACATTTAATTCCTAAATCGCACATATCTCAGAAAAGTCATTGGTGCGTGCCGCTTGGGTCTGAACCTGGATCGCTTGCTCGATGCGATTAAAAACTAGAGCTCATATAGCTAAAGCTCTAGCTGCAGCTGATATGGGCATGTAAATGATAGAATTACGATTGTGGTTGTGAAGACCTACAGGATTGCTGAGTTTCTGCAAGCGACCATAATATAATTACTATACCCGTTGGCGCTTATATTGATTGACGCCAATCGGTAGAGACCCTGCGTTCTGCGTTTTCCAATCCCACTCAGGAACATTTGTGTGAGAAACATTTGTGTTTGTTCTGTGTCTGGATATTTACGAGTATACCTATCTAATTAAGTATGATATTAAAAATATTTAAATACGTTTATCAGTTTCTGACACCCATAGTACAGGCTCTGTCTAGGTTGGGGCCCGATGGCCGTATGTGATAATTTCCTTGATATTTACTTATTTACTTATCCTCCATTCATCCGCAAATAGATAACTGACTTATCCCTTGTCTTTTATCTCGTAGGTAGTTCAACAATCAATCCTCCATTCATCCGCAAATAGATAACTGACTTATCCCTTGTCTTTTATGTCGTAGGTAGTTCAACAATCACATCAGACGAGGAAGGTGAAGCGGAGGAGTCGGGCTACGCGTCCCTCGAGCGGTTCCTCGCGGCCTGGGGGCTCGCGCAGTACGCGCAGAAGTTCCGCGACGAACAGATCGACCTCGACGCGTTGCTACTGCTCACCGAGAGCGACCTCAAGTCGCTAGGGCTGCCCCTCGGGCCCTATAGGAAGCTGGTGACGGCGGTGCAGGAGAGGAAACAGGCGCTCGCACGCCCCGGCGCTATGGTGGACTCGGCTTTATAAGGGCCGTTTTTGACGCTGAATACTTAATGCCGTAGACTATTTTTCATGTGATGATCGTTTTGAACGTTCCTTCGATTTTTGTAAATCCTTACTGTCTATGCAGTGTCTAGCTAGAACCCATAGACGTCCCACTGTTGGGCACGGGTCTCCCCCACAGACACCGAGTCCAATGAACTTCACCAATGTTACAAGGCGACAAGGCTTAGCGATTGTTTTTACCATTGAAAACAACCGGGACCGACGGCTTAACATGCCTACCGAAACACGGATTACTGACTACATCAATTTCTTATTAACAGGGTTGCACGGGATAATTATCTTGATAATAATCGCGATAATTACGTACTGATAATTATCAATAATAGGCTATTAATGTGCTTGTCTCAGGAGCGTTTGTCACATCATACAGAGCGCTATGCTCGCTACTAAGCAAATTTTGCTGCTGTGCAGGCGCTATGAGATACAACACGCCAGTGAACATGTAAAATGTTGTTGAACTTGGAAGATATCACATCTTTTTGAATGTGTCTCCCACTTGATGACATTATTTAAACGCGATCGTTCTATTAAATCTGTCATCGGTTCATCAAATATTGTAATAATGCTGACTAATATAAAATATGGGTTATTTTTGATGTGTTTGTTATATGCTCAAACCTTTGTTAAGGTACGAGTGTATTATTTATTGCTAGCTAGAGTGTGGCTAGACTAATGCCAGTAGGACACAGTTTGTAAATGGTACCTATGCAATTGCTGTTGACGGAAGACTCTTGAAAATAGCTCTTTTTTAAATGTAGGATATATTTAGTTGAATTACATTATACATAGTAACACCATTAGATAATCATTAACGTGTATTTTGTATTACTCTGGCGGATATTTGAACTAGTTTTGCCGTCATAAGTAAATGATTTATTTTATTCCATGATTTACCTACTTATTATTTTTGTTCTTATTGCCACGTACAAGATTCGCACTTGTCCCCTTGAAGTCACATATCATAATAATGTGATAACTGATGTGTAATGTGAAACTACTAATTTTTGAGACTTGTACGCATTCATCATATGTGATAACTAATTACCCATTCCATCCACTGTCGCCATATTAAATAAATATTTTGTACAAAGAAATAAAATATAAAATTTGATATATTTTCAAATGCGTTATTATTTCACTTTTCTTCAGTTCATTCCATAATCTTTTTCGCGCTACGATTGTCCATAGCACACAAACACGTATCAATTACATCAACACATTATGGAATCACCTATTTCGATAAAATTGGTGATAGTTGTAAATGTTACTAAAAGGTACCACAATTAAAAAAAAGACATTTTTTAAATTTTTATTTCCAAATTTAAATATAAATTCATGTGACAAATTATTTCTATAAATCTCCAATATCGTACTTGTATACATTCTAAATTGATTAATTTACAGTGCCGCTACATAACTAAATTGTTCGAATATTATACTAGATGACTTAAACAATACAATACAAAGTGAATACATTGAAACTAGTGTCCTATAGACACATTCAGGGGATTGATACAAATTTGAGCACGAATTATATCAAAATATTGTACAAAACACGTTGTGATGTCTAAGGCAGTGTTCACACTGAACGCACACAGTCTGTAGTGTATTTAATTACTACTCTACATTAGTCTTTGCATTGATTACTCATAATTTACAAAACAGATTACTAGCAATATGAGCAATACATATTAAGTCAACACATTACTAAACACATTGTTATTGTGATTAACATCACACATCCCACAAAAATGGTCTAATGTGCGATGAGCTTTATTCGTACTCTATATTGAGGAATTTACTCACAGTAGATACAGTCTAACCTACTGTTTAACGATATGTCTATTCTAATTCATATTACATACGTATAATGAGCATTTGTTTAGAAGGCACTAGATACCAATCCATTCCACATTCACACACCATCGTCGAAACGGCTACGGGTCCTATGCTAGGCTATTTGTTGCGATACGCTATGGCGGAGTCGTGGACGTCGACTTATGCTAGGGTACATAAAGTACTGCGGTATAGCGGCGGTGGCTGGCGGTTGTCCTGGTCAATTGCGTAAAAATGTCATAGGTTCGATGATGATAAATGTTTAATTACGATTAAAAGTCTCATTGCTATAAGAATTAAAAGTCTCATTGCTGTAAGAATTAAGTCTCATTGCTGTAAGAATTAATAGTCTCATTGCTGTAAGAATTAAGTCTCATTGCTCTAAGAATTAAGTCTCATTGCTGTAAGAATGTCATAGGTTCAATTCGCGGTGGAACGCGATTATTCGATGATGATAAATGTATAATTCCGATTAAGTCTCATTGCTATAAGAATTAAAACTCTCATTGCTGTAAGAACTTCCATAACGACTGTTACGTTGTTAAATTCGATGACACGATTGTCAATATCAATTCAAGTAACCTATTTAGGTATTCGGCACCTGTTTTCATCCTTATTGCGTCCAACTAATAACTTTTAAGCAATTGACCAGCAGTTAATAAAATATTTGAAATACTTTTAACTGATATTGTTCAAAAATTTTCAATCTAAGTAAAATTGGAGTAGCGAGCAACCACAGGCCAAACTCTTTCAGTCATTCACGGTTGCATCGCTACAGGGTTCTAGGTTAGAAAACCCACCTGTGTGTACCTCCCTTATATGCCCTACACATGTTCTACCACTTATTGACTACTAGTCCCAGCCACGCACCAGCTACACGGTACAATAAAAACTAAATTCGTAACGGAGTTTTTGTTCGAAATTGAAACATCGAATCGAAGTCTCATAAGGCCAGCGGTGTTAGAGTTTCGTAAAGCCGTGCTTAGGGGCCGGGCGCTCGTAAATCTATACAGAAATTCCGTACGGAACCCTTCGAAACGCTCCGGTGAATAAAACGTGCCAATAAGTAATCATCACTCTACCAGATTCGGGCCAACCCATTCAGAAGACAGTGTATGAGAATTTCAGTATCAAGTACAAAAATGTTTCTTTGAAAAAAAATGGGCTGTGGCATACACTGTACGTAACGGCATTCGGTCGAAACTCGTCACCTTATTGTTACAACCGCGCTAATACATGAACGCTAGAAACAGGTTGTTGGTCTTCTGTTTGACCCCCTTTCGCTTTCTATAGCGGCCGAAGCCGCAGTTGTCGTCGTGGTAGTACGAATACTCCGGGTACGGGATGTAAGCTCCAGTGGCCGGGTCGACCGGGACCATGATAGGCAGGTCGGTCATAGACGCCGGCCGGTCGTCGTACGAGCTCGAGTCGTACCCCGGCTCCACGTACTGAGGACTTACGCTCTCCACTTGGTTCTCCATGTTGTTGCTCTGGTCGCAGACGGGGACGCTGCGACTCGTGTCAGCCGATATGTTCGATCTCGACCTTAGCATCGGTCGCGTCGACGAGAAGTCGGTGGAATGCTGCAGGCTCTTCGACCTGGGCCGAGGCGGCGTCTCGTCTATGCGGGAGAGTGTGTGTCGTCTGACCGGCCGGTATACCTTTTTGTCGCCTATGGGACGCTTGATGCGTCTATGCGAGTTGTACGTGGAGTTTGTTGCGAAGGAGTCTTGTCGGTAGGGGGCGTTGCGCGCGGGCGCTTGGGGCGCGGCTGCGTTGGCGAAGGGCGCCGCCACGATGTCCCTCATCTGGTCGCTTGCTCAGTAGTTGTAGGGCCCGTACTGCGAGCCGTGGTAGTAGGGGCCGGGGTAGGCCTGCGGCGGCGGGTAGCCCGGGTACGCGTATTGTTGCTTTTGGGGGTATACTGGAAACGGACGGTTTTTGTTTTAGTTTAAGTAACTAAGGAAACGTCAAAGGACTAAGGAAGAAGAAGAATTCTAAAAAGAAGTCTAAGTATAGAAGAAGTCTAAGGAAACGTCAAAAGGACTACCAGGAAATCTTTTAGGTTAGGTTAGGTAAGCCAAACGGTGACGATAATTTGTTTTATGGTCTTTATAATGTTTTTGCAATGACACCGTAACAAAGTTATTCTTAAGTAGTCCGCAGCTTCGCTCGCGTGGAATTAGACATAACAATAGTTTCGTTTACACCTAGTAATATTATATTGCCTATGTCACTCAGTGAAGATGCAGCTTTCTAATGGTGAAAGAATTTTTGAAATCGGTCCAGTAGTTTTTGTGTGAAAACAATACAAACAAATGTTTCCTCTTTATAATATTAGTATCGATACGAATTTTTTTTTTTAAATTCATTCTTTTATTGTAGTAAGTGTAATACTAATACTATATCGTTGGTTTGTTTGCTTTAACAGTAAAATATCCACATAAGTAAATTAACTTTGACACATTTAAAGAGCATAATTTATGTAATGTAGAAGGTAAAAATTAAACTGTTTACCGTAACTGTTACCATGTTAACTTAACACCATGCACCCATTCCAACCTCAATAAAAATTCTTATGTACAAAAGATTAAAGTAGAGAAAGTATTCCTCACTCTCATTTATTTCTTAGCATGATGGAAAGCGTTATTAAAACTTTAGTTGCTGAAAAATAATGAGCTGCTCCACATTTTGATGCATTGAAATCAAATGCGTCCAATGCCAAAGCAGATTGTAGATGATAACATCACCAAGCGCGTCAGGTCTACTAGTCTAGAGCAACAAAGGATGATAGTTACCGGATATCAGGTAGTGCTTGTGGTACGCCTCCTCGCACTTGTAGATAATTGACTGATAACACCGTTGTGTGAGAAACTAGAGGATGAACGTTACCGGGCATTTGGTACTGCATGTTGAGCACCTCCTCGCGCTCGTAGAAAGCGGACAGCGGTCATCGTGAGACGGGCCACTGCACTAGTCACTACTAGAGCTCCTACAGAGGATGAACGTTACCGGGCATGAGGTACTGCATGTTGAGCACCTCCTCGCGCTCGTAGAAAGCGGACAGCGGTCACCGTGAGAGCCGGGCCACTGCACTAGTCACTACTAGAGCTCCTACAGAGGATGAACGTTACCGGGCATGAGGTACTGCATGTTGAGCACCTCCTCGCGCTCGTAGAAAGCGGACAGCGGTCACCGTGAGAGCCGGGCCACTGCACTAGTCACTACTAGAGCTCCTACAGAGGATGAACGTTACCGGGCATGAGGTACTGCATGTTGAGCGCCTCCTCGCGCTCGTAGAAAGCGGACAACGGTCATCGTGAGAGCCGGGCCACTGCACTAGTCCCTACTAGAGCTCCTACAGAGGATGAACGTTACCGGGCATGAGGTACTGCATGTTGAGCGCCTCCTCGCGCTCGTAGAAAGCGGACAACGGTCATCGTGAGAGCCGGGCCACTGCACTAGTCACTACTAGAGCTCCTACAGAGGATGAACGTTACCGGGCATGAGGTACTGCATGTTGAGCGCCTCCTCGCGCTCGTAGAAAGCGGACAACGGTCATCGTGAGAGCCGGGCCACTGCACTAGTCCCTACTAGAGCTCCTACAGAGGATGAACGTTACCGGGCATGAGGTACTGCATGTTGAGCGCCTCCTCGCGCTCGCGCTCGCCGCGCAGACAGATGGCGGCCGCGGAAAAGAGCACGGCGGAGAGCAGCGCGAGCCCGACGCCGCACCAAGCCACCATGTATGACCAGTCGTACCACACGCGCGAGTTGTTACGCAATATCTGGTTTATACCGCGTAATTTTCGTGTTTTGTGACGTCGAATGTGACGTATGAATGGTGATTGTGAGAATTGGATTTAAGGTTTAGGTGTAGTGTGTGGTGAGGTGATCGATGTGGTTTTGTGTTGTGACGAAGATTTAGATATGTGGAATTTGTGAAGGAGTATCAATGTTTATGTGATTTGTAATGGTAGTTAAGTAGTAAATATTTGATCGTATGTTTTTGTTGGTCATTGTCAGGTATTTGAAAATGTTTTCATATATTTCGTGTGTGCGTTAGTGAATAGTGTGCATCAGAGTAAAATCATTTTGTAGTGTATGAGGATATTGTGAGTAAATTAATTTTTGGAACGTGTGAAAAATTGAGTTTATGTGGTTGTGTTGATATATTTTATTAATAATTGAAATGTTTTATTCCCATCCGGAAAACATTGTGTAGTATTGCGTGTTTATTTCAAGTAAGCGGAGAAATGTATGAAGATATAATGGTTATGGTTAATGAAACGTGAAGTTTGTACAGTCGATTGCCATTGGTTATGTCGTATTATGTTTATGTACATCATAGGATAAGTTAAGCGTTAGTTGCGTTGGCGTAAACCAGATATTATTATCATAATATTTATATTATATTATAGCAAATTAGATGTTTAATGCGTTAATATCGCACGGGCGCCGTCACACCGCAGTAGCCACGTTTCAAAGAAACATGAAAAGAGAGAAAAAAAGCGTTTTGTTAGTATATGACGTACTCACATGATTTCTTCTTATTTAAGTACCTAAGTTTGTGGATTATAATTCAATATTAAAATAACAGTTTAAAGATTTATGATCTCTCAACCATCGGTTTGTAAATAAATACTAATATAATTATTAGGTAAGTTAGTATAAAGACACTTTTAAGATGTATAATTTTATAAAATAACTTAAAAATGATTAGATAGGGTAACAGAATAGATAAGTGGGTTAGTATTATATAAATAAAATTTATTCAAAAACTAAATAATATATTTTCATTTTGATAAATAAATACATTTATTATAATAAATAACCGACATGTAGATATAATCAACTGTCAAAAAGACATCAGTGAGTACATGAATTAATTGAAGGCGCATTTTTATTGTACACAAGAACTCTGCACCTGAAACGAGCGAAAAGACCAAAAACCGCCAACCATACCGCCAAGCGTTAACTGTCACCACGTCGTCAAGATGGCGGACGCGCATAAAATGGCGGCTGACCTGGCATTATATACTGCACGTTATTCTGCTGCTCTCGACGTTTTTCTTTGCTGAGGCAGATGCCGGCCGAGAAGAAGATAATGGAGCTCCCGAAAGACACTCCCACGGCCAACCACGCCAAAATGTACGACCAGTCGTACCAAATTGACGAATGCTCTTTTAACACCTGGTGGATCGATGATGTTTAATACCTTACATAATGCATTATCTATATTAATTAGAGCCTACTCTCTGAACTCGATATAATTCGTATCACAAATTCTGAATATTTAGCTCTACTTTCGAGATTAACTTCCTATAGATATTCCTACACAAACTGTAAATACACGTGGATTAATTAGGTAGTTATCACTACTATTCACTACCAGCATATATCTATCTCATTGTCTTGCTCTCTTTGTCCGGTCTTAGAAGCCCAACTACACTTATAACAAGGAATAACTCTAGCTAGATAAAAGTAGGTATACCTAACTCTAACAAAGATAGCTAAAATATTCTGGAGGAAAACTGTCATAGGTATTCCTTGAATGATTTAAAAGATTGAGCAATGATCAGTCTTTAGAACCATTACTGGTTAGGCCAAAATTGGACTAGATCTACATCTGAGTGCCCTAGTCGACCAGAAAGTTTACTGAATCTCTCCTAACATTAAAGTAACTGAATAGTATACCTAATATTCAAATCGAAGTATACATTGTTAAAGAACATACGTTGGGCCACTGTTGGTAGTATTCCTCGCCAACAACCTTCTCCTTTTCGTAGAACTCTACCCCGTGCCACAGAGCCATCGCACCCGCCGCAAGCAGACCTGGAATTTGAAAATTGTATACTTTTACATGAGGTCGTCATAATTTTGTAGGTTAGCGAAAAATAAGGTTAAAGAAGTTGCTGCCAATAGATGTGTTCCAATCCAAAAAATGAAACTTCATTAAATGTTGCCATTGTATGTATTCCAGACAACAGCCAAATCAGCTGAGTATTCTATTCAGTCTCCGATACCGACAAAACTTTGTTGATCGTTCCATCTCCAGTTTGCACAGCTTCCAGACAGTTTAAAGTATTCTACATAACAAACGACAGCACAGGTCGTATACTACAAGCTACTTTTGATATTTCAAAGTATTAACTTGCCTTCAAGTTCACAAGCACAAAAATCTCAAGATTTTCCTCAATAAACTTTTGTCGCTGTGGTGCCACCAGATCGTGGTCTTAGAGGTTAGATGCATGCCGATGAAGATTCCTAGAAAACGTAGGTGGGCTGATGTCTGCCTCCACGAGTTGTTAAGTCATTGGTCATTTGGTTGTTGCGTCCTGGCTGCTGCTTTGAACCGTGAAACAGCTTCGAGCCTCAGAAGAACAAAGCCCTTTACGTAAACAAAAAAGAACCTAAACCTAAGCTAGCATAATTCAAAATTATTTGATATTTGTTTATGTTTATTCGGAATATTCTTTTTTCTATATCTAATTATTCTTTAGAGCAGGCTTTTGGCTTATATGAAGGTCCCGTTGTAATCTGTCCTGCTTCTGATTGCGGATTATATCAAATTATTATTTAGAGCAAGCCAGGTTTTCGGCTACGAACCGTCCGCTTCTGCCAGTGGACCTCACCAAGTTCCTGCAATTAGAAGTTATAGTCTATGCATGGTCTACTCACAAGTAACGAGCATCAGGATGGCGGTGGCGGTGATGTTTCCGGGGCTGCGCTTCCAGCAGCCGACCACGCCCGTCCAGAACGCGATGAACAGCGACAGGAACGCCACCATGAACAGCGCTACCGTGGACCGCGCCATGTGCAACCTGCAACGAGAGAAATTGCGGTGGTTATGCATCCACTTTAATTTAATTTCTACTTGAGAAACACAATATCACAACACAAGTTGAAATTGTTACTTTATTTAAACTTCAAATAGAAATAGATATCAGTCAAGTTTCCACGTACTATGTGGTATACTCTTCGTCAAATAATTTGAGAATAACAGTCATAGAACCCAGATACATATTATTAATTATTTTGGTAATTTCATCATAATGAGGAAGAGCCTTTTAGACTAATTCCGTAGGACCAAGTTTGTTCTTGTCAATTTTATATTACAACTGCTCAACGAAATACTTAATATCACGTTCTCAAACTAAATAACCACCATTCGTCTGGACGTTAAAGTAATTAAGGAACAATAGGTACACAAAGTTTACTATGGAACATTTAATAATATCTTCAATCATAAACAAACAATCAAGCGATCCATTGGTTTATCTCTAGTCGTTTATGACCCAGATGTTGCGAATTCGAGTCGAGCAAGGCCTTATTGCGCTACGCTCGCAACCAGTTCTAAGAAATGATTTATTTGATTTTTTTTATAAGCACCTAAACCAGATTTATATTGTGACATGATCCGAATGAGATTTGTATTGACGTGCCTATTTGTATCACTGATGTTGATTGCGATTCAAAATTAGTGCGAGTAGATATAATAAGACTCCAGTGTTATAATCATTCAATTTCGTATCTACCTGGTTGTTTTAATCAACATAACAAATAGCCTTTAATAGAATAATAAAATATCAAGAAAGAATAACAGAGAATCATATAATTTAGTCCATAAACTTTTGAGCAGTAAATTAGTGATAAGCAATAGTTACTAACCAGTTTAAAGCCCATGAGATTGATAGCAAACACTATTCAAAAAACAGTATAGTACACACAACTTATGGGTGAATCGATACATAAAATGGATATAAAATCAGAGATTTACCCAACCTGTTCATCGCATCATCGGAGAGGCCTTTCGTCTCGTTGTTCTCGTCTGGGATGAAGTAGTCCACATTGCTGCAGTGCGTTTCCACCGGTGACAGGTATATTTCAACTGGAAACAAGCAAACATTCTTGTGTTACCTTTTGATTCATGTTTTAGATTTTACGTTATCACGGTGTGGACTGATGACCTGAAAAAGTCAGCGGGAAATCGCTGGACTCAGAAGGCACAGGATCGGGAGGAGTGGCACCGATTAAGGGAGGCCTATGTCCAGTAGTGGACTTCGAAAGGCTGATGGATGGATGGATGGACGGTGTGCCAATTTTGTGTAGGTAATATGAGAACGGAAGTATCATATCTATTTAGTAATCAGCGGTACCATTAACACATTTTTGTACAAGTTGCAGATTCCTGCATCCAGCAACTGACGCTAACGTTTTGTTTTTATCAATATTGATGATATCGATTTTTGAACGACTAATAACAGATGTAGAATGAATTTGATGAACGCAACGATTAGGAGAAAGGAGTTTGACCAGGTGGCCTCCTAAAGTATGCGATAGATACTGCAACAAGCTGGATGTATATTGCACAGGACCAAGAGGCCAAAAAAAGTAGGGCCTTATGTTCGTTAGCGAACCTTTAAATATAGGTAGATGGATAGGAATGTACTTTATATGTTAAACAACAAGAAACACTCACTATGGAGATCGATGCAGCATACACTGCGATAGGTGTAGAAAATATTAATAATATTGCATCTAAATGCCAAAGTACTGAGTCATCTCTGCTTCCTCGGCAGCCTGTTTCAATCTGACTAAGAAATTTTGTAGCATTATATGGCACATGGAATTCTGATTTAGTGACTAATTATTTCGAGTCTTCAATTATTTTATATTTAAGGACTACTTTTTCATGCCATAATCCATAGAATTATATCATCTGAATAGAGACTTTCTGTCTTCCGTTGTGAGTATCTATCTACCTTTACCTAATTAACTTATTGCGTTTACTTTGACTATGTGAAAGTAAAAACGCAAATACTTGGTATATAATTAACTGAGCAACTAGTACCGTGTGAACTGAAAGTACTAGGTCGGTAACTTAATTTGCAATTACATAAAAGGGTATTAAAATAGAATTGATTGTGAGAGCTGTACTGCTAAGCAATTGTGTTTGACAACGTGGATAATTTATACCACGACAGTGGGACCTAGTTCTATAAACTCTTCGAAACATCTTCGTACTGCTGTAAAGTGTGATACTGGGACCTGGGACCCGGGTTCGGAATCGCCAAAAAACGAAAACATTCTCCTTACCCACGAGTAAGATTAACCATTAATCTCTAATTGGAATGCTAGTCTGAACCAATATTGTTTTACAAATGCGGTCTCCAATAATTAGACATAGCTTACCGTCATGCAACCAGTGAGTACTTGACGATATATTCCACAGTACTTAATTACTTGGAAAACTTAATTATTATAATACAATGAACCAGGAAAACGAGTAACGCGATACTAGTATGTGATTTGTACTCGCCCGTAGCTTTGTGAAGTGTCGTGTTCAATCCTCTTAGTATGAGCTCATTATAGACTGTTGGCTTTATGGATATTGTAATGGTTCCGTAAGTAATCTTGTTACAGGGTCATATTTGTTCAAAGTTCAACCGTATCTTTTAGAAGCTTGCATATTGACAGACAATTTTGCAAAAAAATTTCAAAATGGAAAAAGAGAAAAGATACTATTAATCTATACATAATGATTAGCGAAATAGCTTACTATTTCGAGGATCTTAATGCTCTTACATAGATTTTACAACTTGCCTACGAAAAACACTTTTACTGGATTATAAGCATGTCATTGTTTCAGTCAATATGCAGACCCCAAATCAGACGACATCATAATTTGACATCGTCCCTTCGACTGCCTCGCTAGTCTAGTGGTCGTAAAAGCGACTAATAAGCTAAAACTCTAACTCTCTCTCCATCAATCCGCATTGAAGAAGTGTGGTGGATTATGCTCAAGACCTCCCGCAGATTCTTCTGTGGGGGATACCCGTGCCCAGCAGTGGAACGTCTATGGGATGCAGCTAAGCTAAAGGAGGTTTTCCTATTTTGAAATTCCCAGTAGCAGCTGAGTCTGGATTCGTGTATAGGAATAGGCTCAGGCGGACCGACACATAATTGATTAAAAGTGGGTGTTCTAGACTATGCCTCTCTACTATGCCTACCTCTCCGGGGAATTTCAGGCGTGATGTTATGTTATGTTCCCTTAGACCAGAAACAAATATTTATGCACAACAGTGTCCAGTCTCTGGACTAGATATACATTTTAAGTGTTTCCTGTGACTAAGAAATACTTTGAACATGATATCAAACAAAAACTTAACATCATTGCAACGAGTATGTACCTACATGGCACAAGGCTCCATTTTAAGCAGTAAGTAAGTATTTATGAGTCAGATTTTCTCAACATCCGTGTTCCGTTCCTGTTAACTCACATATCTACAGGTTAAAAATTAAGTAAGCAATTTAATAATGACGATGAACTAATATTACTTTATTTAGGTACCTAGGTAAATACAACTTTAATGACGTCAAAAGATAAGTTCCACCTTCGTTCGGAATGAAAACTTTAATTTAAAGGGCAGTTACTTTAGATTTAATAGGAGGTTTTATAGAAATGTTGTAATTCGGTTGACATTCAGTTGACCCATAACATTCTGAGGCGGGCAACAGCTGTTGTAAATCACTTTTCCTCAATGAACGGATTCCATACCGCTTAAAATTCCCCTCGAGTAAACTGCAAACTATAGGAGGCTTGAGGTGAAATAAAATATTGTTAACCGTTACTAAATGTTAAAATATTTAATTAACCACAATTCACTTAGAAGCAACACGTCCGTCCTTCGATCAATAACAGAGTAATAGATAATTAATTCAGAATAATAGAGGATTATTGATCGGAGCGTCCGTCTAATTAAAAATCCCATGAAGCAGTGTGAGTATACGGTAAAATAAACAGTAGATCGAATATAGAACAAAGGAAACTTCGTTAGGTATTCATTTTTGAGGGGGCGTATTGTTTTTATATAATTAAGAAGACAAAACACTCTAATAGTTAAAATAGGATTATAAATATATATAGGTATAGGTACATATACATATATATTATATATAAAGTTGTTATGAATACAGGGGCTAGTCTTTATTCCATCTGGTCGTTTTTATCTCGCTCTAAAAGATACACTGGATAAGTCCTTGCATGTAACGTAAAATTTCTAACTACATTATTAGAGGGGAATACAAACGGGTGTCTGCAAACCGCTATCTATGGTGTCGCGACGGTGCACCGGTGACGAATAGTAATTGTGTCGAACGACAAAATTATCATGTCGAGATTATGAATATTCAATGAGACACTTTAAACCTGGTATTGTTCTGCCTACGGAGCTTAGTATGTCGTATCTAGCGACTAGCTAATTCTAGTTTCACAACTGTAGCCCCAGTAAGTACCTACTTACGATTTTAATTGAAACCTGCCAAATTCCTTCTGAGTTTGTTTTTCCAATAGATTGTGATGCAGTCTATTAAATGTAATTTTTGGTTTGATCTCATAATTAATTTTATTCTTTCATGAAACCCAATTTCATACCCAATTCAACCCATTCAACCCTGAAACCCAATTGACTAATATCAATAAGGATTTATACAAGACGGAAATTTAAATATCTTAACAATAAAAATTCTTATGTGTCATCGATCGCCACGAGTCAATTCAAACAGGCCAATTTGACCTACGCCGACAAGTATTAGACCACGTATTCTATTATCTAAATTTTATTTTAAATGCTATACGAAAACATGCTGAATCGCTAATCGCAATACCTACTCATTAGAAGCAGTAAGATCTCACTCAAGCTCCGCAAGTAATGGCATACACACGACCGGGCGACCCCTTGCAGGGAAAGCTAATTTCTCCCATGCTTTGCACGATAACGCACGTATTTGCATACGGGTCATCTTGCGGCTTGTGACGCCACGTTGCCACTTTGCCACCTGTAGCGGTCGCATCGTGTTGGCCGGTTGGCAATGACGTGATAATTGAAGATTGGGTTGGCTTTCTATTTGTTGGTTACAAGATTGAAGTGGTTGTACCTAATTGAAATTAAATAAAGACAAAGAAGAAAACATAACAGATATCAAAGGTCATTTTTTGTTTGGATATAAATAGTACGTAAGACCGCTAAAAATCGATCGCCTGCGTTAAAAATAGCTTATGACACTCGATAACTATGCAGCTTGTAGCCTACCTATCCATTCTTAGTAGCAGCAATCCATCCATACCTCAGATACTGCTTGACTAGGCTTTCATTAGCAAATACACACAGATTGTTGTAATTTGAGGAAAGAGTAATTAATGTATTTTGATCAATGAAGGGAAAATAATGTAACACTGTTCTTAATTCCTATAACTCGATCAGAGAAATTATTATGAGACTACGGAGCATTTCAGTTAACAGCTACTTTGAGACCAGGCTACCGTTCAAAATGTACAAATATTTAATCAGTATTTTCTATATTTACAAACATTAACAGATTTCTAAACTAATGTTTAACAAAGCGCTATTCTGTTTAAAATAAGATGTTTATAATTGCGCATTGCCATGACTAATACATGATGAACGACCGACTATCTCTTCAACTAATCAGACAGTGTAATGAACACTTGTGAAGGAGAAATTAGCTCTTTGTTTTAATTCGGTGGTAAATAAATTAGCTATGGACGATTTCGAGCATACTTACTGACCATCCTTAGGAGCGAAAACAATCGGGACGACGGGCCTACTGATAAATTTAATGGAATACATTTTTCATACAAAGATATACGCAATATAGGTACTCCCTAGTCCATGCAAATTAATCAGTCTGTAACAATAGAGAATAGATGAAGGTGTACTCCTGATGAAGGCCTACTCCTAGTAAATAAATAATCTACAGGGTGACTATTTAACAGCTCGCCACTTTTTTATCGGATCACATAATGCTGTCTCGCATATATAGATATACTTCCCAATCCCCAGTATGAGTACTATCGACTTTTATAAACTTTTCAGCCTAAACGCACAGTGCTGTCTGCGACTGCACCACGCTGTTTGGTCCACGCGATATGTGATGCCGCATATAGGTGACCCGGTCCGTACGACATTCAGGCAGTAGGCAGGCTAGAGAAAGTCGCGATTGGTGTCCTTGTTCCGCCGCGAGACTAGCAATGAGGCGGACAGGTGAGGAATCGCTATTTGATCTGTGACCTTGGGCGTTGGACCATCATTACACTTTGTTTGGCTATTTTGCTCACTTGTCAATGCATCGATTACGAATCGGACAAAGTAACTACTTAGATTGACTAATATCGCAACGCATTGTTGGATGACTCCAACTTCACAAGTAGTATGGATTTTGACGAATATTTTTATTTGGAAATTAATTACAGGTTATCATAAAAAACCAAACCAAAATTGTAATTAATGTGGTCATGGATCTAAAGAAAAGTCTTTATGACCACAGTATCTTTCGATCCTTACGAAAGCGTAAGGATTTATTACTTCCATGAATGTAGTACATACAACCACGGACTACATTACTAAATTACATTGGTGGTCCTTACTCTGCTTAAAACGCGATGTTTAAAGACACGTGAAAGAATGTAATTACGTGAAAATGTACTTACGTGATTACCTCTGTTCTGTATCCTATATTATGATATGCATCATACCATATCACACAATCACAATCTTAAAAAGTCGTAATGTAAGTATAGCTATCGGTATAATAGGTAACCTGCCTGCAGTGCCTGCTTCACCGGTCGGTTCGACCGTGAAGGCCGAACTTTGCTCTCACAATAATATACGTACGTACACTCCGTTTTTCTCGAGTCTTGTCGTATTTGATTCAGCACTACTTTTTATAGAAATATTAGTTTTAAATCAAACAGAAATTAGTTTTAACATTAAATGGCTACTTATTCTGAAATCCTTCTCAAAAAGACACTAAACTTGTTGTTTACATTACAAAGTCTGTTTACATACAATTTTCAGTTTTTATGCTTGTAATTAATCTACATCTTCTTATTTACATCTGTTGATTCGATTTTATTATTATTATCGAGCTGCGAAGCTAACTAAAAAAAAGGACGAGGGAAAGCAGCGTCTCAATATGGTTTGTTTCGTGTATCCCATAATGCGTACCTATCTCGATAACACAATTCTTTTGTAAGTGGGTTAGTGTTTATGTCGAAAAACTCTTGTGGGACGTGACACTATAAAAACAGGTTCCTACCTAATTGTCTGCCACTGACATTTATCTACATTCTTTGATGCACATTATAGGCCTATATACTTACTGTCGAAAAGAACTGGTCAAAAATTTTCCAACAACATTTAGAATTACATTTTACTGCAGTAAGAAAAACCCTTATATACTCGTAAAAACCTGATAACGGCCTAAAAATATCTAAATATCATCAAGAGTTAATGCAGTGAAACACGCAATGCAATAACATGGATTGGATGCATGGAGTTGCAAGGACAATTTGCCCATAGCAGGCCAGTAACGAACTCCAATTACAAAACCGTTCGTTTGAACGCAATGGTTAGGCTAGGAATACGTTATTAATTTCACGTACATTCTGTTTATACAGCGGCACTCACCTTAGCAGCTTATATATTACTAGTGGTCCGCCCCGGCTTCGCACGGGTATTTTATATAAAAATCAAAATTATAATACACACACATAAACCCTATTTGCGTCAGGTTACTAAAAAAATAAAAATTTTACACGACTTTATTTTACATATATAGATTATAACAATAGTTTCGTTTACGCCTAGTAATATTATATAGCCTATGTCACTCAGTGAAGATGCTATGGATGATTTCTAATGGTGAAAGAATTTTTGAAATCGGTCCAGTAGTTTTGGCAGCGCACGCCAGAATAGCTCGCAGATGGTAGATTTTTTCCTACTTACCTACTTGACACTTATCGTCATATTTTGGACAATTCACACAATATCTTTATAAATTTTGTGTTTTTTGCCTGTGTGTTATTCTGATGTATAAGCTATATTATTGTAAAGTTTCATTAAAATCCATTCAGTACTTTTTACGTGAAAAAGTAACACACATCCATCCATACATACATACATACTTACAAACTTTCCCCTTTATAATATTAGTAGGATAGGATTAGTAAGAATTATACCTTATCAACAGCCTAAAATTTAAGTTATATGCTTCTAGTTTTGAAAATGACAATACTTTCATACAACCTTTCATCTCCCTTTTCAACCCATTACAACACTTTTTTCCAATTAAAAAGTGTCTATGTCCTTTGTCAGGCTCTAGACTGTGTACCAAATTTCATTTAAATCGGTTCAGTAGTTTTGGCGTGAAAGCGAAACAGACAGACAGACAGACAGACAGACAGACACTTCAAAACCAAACGTCCAATTTTAATCATTCAAAGACCAAATATTATCTACATAAACTGTAAATGTAGTCCAAAAAAAATTCAAGATAAAAAAATGGTTGTTGTGCCTCACTCGACATAGATAGGTATAGTGTGTCGCGGTTTTTTTTATAGATATTTATAAGATCTACAATTAATTAGAACATTTTATGGTTCTATCTTTTATATTTTAGGCAGCGTACGCAAAATAAGTAACTTTTCTGGTTGATTTTTTAAACCTTGTGTCCGAAAAACCCAAATATCTTACGGAACCCTATTTTTTTCCAAAATAAAATTTTGCCTATGTCACCCGGGGATAGTGTAGCTTTCCAACAGTGAAAGAATTTTTCAAATCGGTTCCATAGTTTTGAAGCCTATTCGATTCAAACAAACAATCAAATCTTTCCTCTTTATATATTAGTATAGAAGAAGTATAGATAAACCGACGGCGACACAGTTGTTGAAAGTGCCGAGATTTCCTCCTCCGTGTTTGTCTGGTTTATGACGTGACTTTAAATTATCGTTTCCACACATTTAACGTCATAAATTGCAACCAAAACATCAATTTAATATTACCGTTTGTAAATCCCAATATGTGTAGGTATTGCTTATTTACATGTAACGTGTTGTCATTATTACACACATTCCAACTAATTAATTTGCTTTGAGGATTGAGAACTATTTGTTGTTTTAATATAGTAACAGTTTTAATTAGAAGGAAATTGTTGGAATAATTCCGCAAGGCGAACCAGTAAACATCTATAATTGTTGGAAGTAAAGTTTGTTATTGCGTTTTATTACCCGTTTAAGAGCAAATAACTATAACAATTCTCAACGTTATGAATTGATATGGTACAAGAAGTATTTAATGCAGAAAAATAGATATCTACTTTGATTTGTATCAGCAAGATTATTGATTAAGAAATGTACAAAATGGCGGCGCATTAGTTTTCCCGCCAAACAAGTATGGTGTAATCACTGACCAGTTCACTTTCACGTCAAATTGAAGAAACGCACGAATATGGGAAAAGCTTTTATCACTTTTGGCATGTTGCACGGAATGCAGGTGTACCTTAAATAGTTGCATATAACTTGTTAACGGTCATAATCATAAGACCATATAAGTATGGTATCTATAAATCATTCATATTCTAAGGAATATGAATGATATTTAGAAGATATAAAATAGATAAGATAATTAACTAATACTGAAAGAATAGGATAATTGATATCCTATTCTTTCAGCTATGCTCTAAGATGGTTTATCCGCAATATAAATCCAATGGCTCGCGATATTGTAATAAATCTTCAAACTGATACATAATTGGGTTAGCGTGAAAAACAATGAGGCCATCCACCGCACGTCTGTGCCAAACTTAAAGCGAATTTAAGAGCATTCAACATAAGCTTCTAAAACAGAGACAGTAGTATAGCACAAGAATCTGAGTGATCAAAAAGATCTAACTTGTAACACATCGAAGTCAGCATGCACGCAGGTAATTAAACATCAAAATCCAATCAGAATAAGGTAGATATTTATTCATCACTATTCATTATGATAATGAAATAGCTATTAGTTATCTATTTCGTTCCCAGCTCAAAATATGCACAGTCACCATAATGAAGGACGAATCAGAACGGATTTGCAAGAGAAAGGTTTTGATTACAACATGATACTTATATCGGAACTGGAAGGATAATTGAATCAATAAAGTAAAATAATCCATGAATTAGTACATGACTGGAATGAAGATGCACACAAGGAGATACAAAAGATAATACAAATAAGAAAACGTAAGAAGAAAGAAGTATTTCTACTCACTGATATATAAGTATAGCTAATTGGTTATTAAACAGAATGACAAGAGCATATTATGTGTAATATATAAATATAGAAAATTATTTAAAGTACACATAAGGATTAACGCATACATAATTGATATGGAAGTAACCTTTATTATTCGAATAACAATGGCACAAAACGAAGGACTTGACTTCTTGTTTAAGTATTGTTATTTAGTCATCACGCAGGCGACATGACTATTTTGCTTCCTAGTAACACTCCGATCAGAATTTTCCTGAACATCATGGTAAAATAAGTATGTATTTTAATATCTATAGGTATTAATTTTATAAAGAGGAAAGGTATGTTTGTAATGTTTTCACACAAAAACTACCGGGCCGATTTCAAAAAAATTTTCACCATTAGAAAGCTGCATCTTCACTGAGTGTCATAGGCTATATAATATTACTTGTAAACGAAATTATTGTTATGTCTTATTCCACGCGAGCGAAGCTGGCGGGCGCCCACTAGTTATAATATAAATCAACCAATCAGCATTCCAATGCGGATTGGTTGATTTACGCTGCTCCACTGCGTGGTGAAGTATGCTCTAAACTTTAAAGGGACATTTTCAATACCGGTATTAATACCGATTTTCCCCAACACGGATCCCGGTATTAGAAGCCCTACTCTAAACCGCAGCTCCGTCCATATATTATTAGAATACTTTCCTTCACGGCACGTTAGTTCTTACCAAACACCAGATATGAATTTAGATTCGCTACTGCAGGCCGGTCGCTTGTGCAATTTCGACGATATATTGCAACTGGCATTTCTCTTTAATGACCCCTTCTGAAATCGAAATTGCTTGACAACTTGTAAAGCAGGACTGACTGCTTATTCAGTTGACTTCTGCAGAATCATTATATATGTATCTGTTTCAGTTTTCACATGCTTACCTGAGTTACCTAAGCGTGCTTACTCAGTAGCAATAGTTAGGCACTAGGTACTCGCACGGACTGCTTTTTACGCAAAATTTTAACTTAATTTTCTAGTAGAATTAACAAACAGATCGATGAAATTGAGATGTGATTATAACATCTGTAAGGTCAATGGTCAAACTATAGTAGGTTTATTACCTGTGATTGGAAAAAGAAATTACAAACTATTAGTTTAATACCCAAAAACAAAATCAAGGTTTACGTGAACGACCTTAATACAGCCTTGCGATTCTACTTACACGATATCGTTGTAGCTTACAATTCAAGTACATATTCCAACGTTTTAAATAATCATTACCGTGCAAATTCACCGTCAAATATAACAGCAAACGAAGCACGAGTACGCAACTCCACACTTATGTAATACCAGAAGTGGTAGTACCACCTATGACATACCTACACATGTGTAAATCACATTTACGATGATACTTAAAATAAGTGACATAACACATTACGTATTTCATGCGAACCTTGTAAGGTCTTCTTTGCAATTCTTCTCAAAACATGATAGAAATTCATATTTAGAGATTTAGATTTATAAAAAAAAAATTTAACCAAACATTTATAATGAATTATTTTAAACGTTTAATTTCACATTCGATGAAGGTTTTTATGTAGTAACATACATAAGGCGAATATATTTGATTGTTTTTGATTTCCTCTCTTCACACGCACAAAGTAACTGACAAGCTTTAATAGGTTTAATTTTTACAGAAATCAACACTGTAAACTAATATGTATGATGTATCATGGAATCACTTGGAAGCAAGTAACATCCAAGGAAGAAAATTGTGTCTGATGTTTTTCTAATCACCTTAGTGTACGTGGGAAACGATACGGTTGCAATCTGGTGAAGGCACAATGAGAATTGTCGACAATATAAATCTTTTTCAATATAAATAGATGTCGAGAATTATGAAACAACAAACAATAAATCCTTTTAGTTTTTACACATTTTGTTTATAAACCGCTGGTCTGGCTGTTTAAATATTGAACTCAATTAAATTCACATCCTCATTAAATTTATGAAATATTTTTGTCGGGAAATCGCTTAGATTTACTTGTAAGTATGTCTGTAGAAAAATTAAATGAACGCGAAATGATTTCTTTGTTTTATTGAAAAAATATTTCTTTATGATCGTCCCTTTCTGGCCACTGCAATTTATCAAGTGGCTGTATTATTAAATTAAAAAGAGTGATCATCACCTATTCACGTAATGGACACGTACACTAAACACTAATGATAATGCCATGACATCACTGCTTTATAAGCGATGTGATTAACCGGTAATTTAAGCCTGAAACAGTTGGCCCACACAAGCACGACCTTGTCGTTTACGACTTACCATAATTATTATATGATAACACAAGCTATGTTTGTACCTATTATGGTGGTAATATAGGGATTAAAAGTACCATAATCTTAAGGCAAACACTTTATCGTTGAGATTATTTTGAGAGTATATTTTGTGCAGTCTTATGGATTTTAATAGACTCAATGTGAATCGTATTATAATATGCCAATCACTGTAACCGTCATGATTAACATAATAATATAACATCCTTGATACAACCGCAGGAAATCTTTACTGGCTTATCAGTTCTCACAACAACGTCATTTAGTTAATAGGTGTAAATTAGTCTGAAAACTTAAGTCTTACCATCAAGGTACGAAGTGTACGAACACTTCCGTAATAAAAATATTGTGCCCGGTCACAAGTCACAATATGTGTGCATCTCGCTGCAATGTATTTAAGCATAAGAAAACTATAATTCAATCATTACACAAAAAGGAGTAATTGCAGTTATTAATATTCCTCCTAGTGATGCTTGTGTTGCACACCGTACCATAGCGTCGACATGTCGCTCATCGACGCCCAGGTGCACAGATATTGTGGGCTATACATTTAACTTACCTATATTTAAAATTTGAATATTGATGTCACATCGTACAGGGTAAGAAAACTTGCACTTACCCTTACCTCGGTACACATACAATTTGCAAATTAAGCCACACCTTTACTAATACTTGAATCGATGTGATGAAACCAATCCCCGAAGAGTATTGTCCATTCTACCGGCATACCATTGCATTGTCATGAATACCTAGTGAAGGAGATAACATCAGAACAAGGTTCCGTAAATTGTTTTGTAATTACTAAAACCTCAAGTACCTGTTAGTGAATAGCAATGTATATGGCCCTCAGATGGTAACAATAGATGGAGATAAAACACAAGCGGATACTGTAACCTAAAACCGCACTATTAATACCGTCTCGACGAAAGTTGTTGTTACGCAGTACATATATTTTGATAAGGATAATACTTGGATTTACCAAAAGTAATAAAAAATATCGTTTTTTCGATTGTCTGACAGAAACGTATACATGAAGCTACCTACATATCAAGTGCCGGACGATTGAGTTATGAAATTACAATCAATCAGAATGTATCTAGGATATTTAAATCAATTATAGTTTTAACTAGTTATGTACATATTTTACAACTACTACTTATTTGACTCAATTAGATCGTAATATAACATTACGGCGTTTTTTCCCCGAAGGTGTAGAGGTACGTATACAATACACTTTCACCAGTTATGTTTAGGTCCCATGGTCCATTGCCGTACACCGGGCACAAATCTAGAATACGCATTTGAAGTAAGAAAAACCCAATAGATAACAAGTACGAGTATTCTAGCTCGATAGGTGTACTTGCCTAGGTTGTACTTACCTAGCGGACCTAACTAAGGCAAAGAAATTTTAAAATTATCTTCATATGCCTTCAAACAATTAAGATGAACAGTACCGACAAACTGATAATTACAACGAAATACGTCATAACGCAATAATATTTGAGGATTATTACTTATTGACATATGGAGTTGTAGTTGTACTCAACGAATAGCTTTGAACGTTAATCTTATAACAAAATAATATCACTCATTTCATTATTTAAACTATCCTCGATTGTAAAATTTCCCGCCAATTTGTCACAGAATAAGTCACAAAAAAGTGTAAAGAAATTGACAGTAACAATCTCGACCATCCGCACAGGCATCTTTAATGAACATGTTTTGCCTCGGATTCGCTTTAACGGAAACGCCGAATGCCGCGGTGTCGTTATCGTGATATCTCATCTCCCGAACCGGTCCCGTAGCCCGTCTTTCACTTGACGTTACCACAGATAAGGTATCGATTATCCGATAATCCACTCCAGTGTGTACGGAGCTCTATTTTTGAATAAAATATAGAAATTTTGAAATATGTAAATAGAAACTAAGTCTATCGCTAGGCCCAACTATTGTTTAATACGTATCAGTCATTCATTGCATTTCTATTGTGACTCAAAGACGGAATTGTCCCTGTCAATCGAGATAATATGACTCCATAATTTTTCGTTCGTTCGATCGAGTAGTGAGCGATAAAAATATAGTTGCAGGAACTGTTTACACGCTCTCGCAGTGCTTAGGGACTAGGTGGTAAATATTGTTTGGTTTTGAATAATAACTAGGTTAGGTTAGGTTTCATAGAAAATTTTCCTAATAAATTAAACCTGATGTAATTCAAACAGTTAAAAGTTATATGCAGGCTTCATCTGATCCTAGCTATTTCTAGCTCTCCCGTACAGCAGCTATGCATCTATGATACACATCTGCTATAAGAAGTCGTGTTCAAAATGCTGGATGTTTTTACCGTTATATTACGCGCGAAATTTTTTTCCCGCTCAAACCCGACGCGCGATTGTGTCGCCGAGGTTTTCATCCACGAGGCACTTGTCTGTGCTTCAAAGCGACCAATTCTAAAACCCGTGCATATAGCTGGCTGACAAACGTTTACTCTGTACAGCTAGTTCTGCCAGAAAGGAGAACACGCGAGCGCATCTTCATTTCGTTTGACTCCGCACACAACCGAGTCTCAGAACCGGTCCCCACACCCGTGGTTTCACCTGCGACGCCCCGTGGCATCTTGATGCAACGCGATCACTATACATTCTTTGAAAAATAAAGACTGACAGCATCATTCATTTCAGAAACAAGGGACATTTACACAGCTTTCGGGTATGACCACTTTCGACTTCGGTAGACGCGCTAACGTAGCGTTAATAGCCCAATGGCTCGCGACGATTCAATGTGATCGAAAGAGTTAAGCAACGACGGGCGCGGTCGGTTTGTGGATGGGTGACCGCTAGTGGCAAAATTTCATGGACGCTACCGTGCTTCGGGGGGCACGTAAAGCCGTCGGTCCCGGTTGTTTTCAATGCTGGAAACAGTCGTTAAGCCTTGTCGAAAACCTTGGCCTTGGAGATGGCTTGAGAACATTCGGCACTGGATTAGCCACTAACCCCTCCACCAATCCGCATTGGAGCAGCATGGTGGACTATGCTCTAGACCTCCCGCAGCAGTGTCTGTGGGGGTGACCCGTGCCCAGCAGTGGGACGTCTATGGGTCGCAGTAGCGAGACGCGTCCTTCGTTCTACATTCTATCTTATTTACATTTTTTCTGTCTTAATTAACATACTCTTGATTATTTCGCTATCGTAATATCTAATATAAGTTTCTGCTAGACTTTCAGTATCTCAGTCAACCCACCTACTCATGTCGCAAAGCGTTTGCGATCAATTCCTTTCATCGAGAAAGTAATGCATCGCAGGAATCGTGCCGCGTCGCTGTGATTGGATCGGTTTCATATGTATGATGGACGGATTTTGCTCAAATTGCTTTTTGCAATCATATTGTACGTAAATTGAGTTTACCCGTATTCGTAATCTTAGAAAATAGGATCTTCTCCACATCTATTATGCAAGCAGATACTTGTTTCAGTTTTGTTACAAAAAGCCAAACAAAAATGAATCTGAGATCCGGGCTCTGTACTATATTGACTGAAAAAAAAAACAAGATTAATTTTACAATAATAAGAGTTGAAATGGTAAGCAAACCACTGCAAAGTGTAAATAAATGCCGCGTAAAGTAGCGAAAACTGCTTTTAACTCATTTAACCTGCTTATGCTCAAGCGAGACCGGAGAAACGAGCCACCCTCACCACTATAAAACTATGAATACGAACCAATGCACTTGTAAATTGTGCTGGTCTTCTGATTGAAAGCTTTTTATGGATATAAGATATGAAAAGAGCATGCAGCTCAACGCAACCGTCTATGCCAACTGTGGCAGGCAGTGAACAAGACTCATAAAAGTCTGTTCTTAACATTGAGGAAGCCTCTAAAAAAGTGTATAAACCAACGAACCAAAACGCGAATGAATGAATTTTTGAGCCGGGTGGTGTTGAATCAAATTCGACACAAACAAAAGTATACGGTGTGACTGATTGCACGATCGAGCAATATTCAGCTGTTCGAATCAACTAATGAGCACTAATTGACTCGTTGCTACACCGCCTGTGCGAGCATTGTCGTCACGAACTAAATAATGTTATTGAATTAATCGTGTTTGGCAATAAAGCAAACAACAGGTCTTGTCGAAGTGCGACACGCGACGCTGTAAATAAATATTTTGCTTTACTTTAAACTTGAAATACCCAGTAGTTCAGAGATTGCTTTGAAATGTTTTGTTTGTGCCCGGGTAAGACAATAATAACCGGTGAAAAGTGGGTAATAACGACACGTGGTAAAAGTAATAGGCGTGATTAATAATAAAAAGTAATTTTCTGAAGTAACACTAGGTCCTTGTTGTCTTTACTGTCTTTCGTTAACTCATTTACTACTAAAAGCTAGCAACTATTTTTGACATGCAATAAGGGCATTGGATATTAAGAATCTTCTACAAATATTTGGCCCAAAATGTGCAGTGCAGAAGAATGTCAAAACACACAGTGCACCTGACCTACTAGCTATCTTACCATGGAGAATCATTAATACAAACAATTAATAACTTAATTCAGACCTTCACGCAGACGTAGAAACAATTAGGTGGTTGAGGTCGCGACCTCACGATTCGACTGGGCGGTGGCCTCCAAATCCTTTTGTTTGTAACTACTGTAACATGTGATACATCCTGCCGATTATTCTTTTTCTTTGATTGGAGCTGCCTATAAATAGAAGCACGATTATACATTGTCAGAGGTCACAAGATTCAAGGCAGCTCCAATTTCTTTGATTCTTGCACTTCTACTAAAGTTTCTCGAATTCGTCGGTAGCCGCGGATGGTTGCTGCATGTTTGTTTGCTTATATCCATTAATAATAATCTATTCATGCATAACGCAGACCATATTTCTATAATTTAGGATGTGCTTCGTCACTATTGTTATTTTAAACCAACTCGAGACATCGAATGTTCAATTGCTTAATATTTTTAAGTGGCCGACTATTTGGTAAACCGTGGATATGCAAAATGTCTTACGCTATAAATGGTATAATTCTAATAAGATTTTTTGGTACAAACTAACATTTGCGCTGCGTCTTAGGTGCTAACAATTGATTTTAATGAGTATTATTTAACACAGTTAATATCCATTCGCCATCCGTGTATGTCCACTTAAACGCCTAACCATGACACAGAAAGAATGCTGGCAGCAACTTATGACTAGTTAAATGAAAATTTAATGGCGCAAGTGAACAGTGTGATCTTTGCAACCTTTGCAACAATTATTACAACGCTTCTAGTACGCTTAGAACTCTTGTCGTGTATTGTAATTAGGAATTCAGGATAATGTAATCATAACTTGGACACTGATTCATCAATCATACCGTAGTATGATGTATACGTTTAAAGCAGCTAATACTACGTGTATTACGAAATAAACTTATCATGAAAATTAATGAAATCTTGTTCCTAAAAATTTGTTCGGGGACAAATTTAATTAGAATTCGTATAAGTGTATTAGAATTCGTATAACGAAATGATATAAGAGTACTCTAACCTACTCTAAAGAGTAAAGAGTAGATTCATACAGTGTTCATTTTTTAACAGTAATCATAATGACGATGATTTAAGCAAACATTCATTTTGCAGAATGATGTTAATACCATGTTAAGACTAAAAGCTAATGAATCAGTAAATTTATAAAATTTCAAAGAACATTATAAAAAACAGTATAATTCGACGAATTCCGAATAGTCAAGGTATTAATTTTAAACCGAGTGATGACTCGCTGTGTTGAAGTTATCGTGAAGCTTGCATGTTCGGCTTCCGGATTTATAGTTTTCTTTGCTACCGCCTGTCTCGGTATGTGGCTATCACCGTTGAAGCGTTACTCATGCATATTAGCTGAAGACGGGTCATGCCACTCATGCCATACACTATTAATTTCTAGCATACGTATCGTACGTGATCGGTGTCCGGCCTAGTTGTTCGCCAAGGCTGCCGCGACTCACTTGTAAATCACGTTCGTATTGTCACAACACATTGTTAAGTGCTGCAGTAAACATTGGACTTGTTTATTTATTTTTCAGATTCTTTATCTATTGTAGCTACTGTATAATGTTGTAAAAATAAAACTTTGTCGTCTTGTTTAAAATATATAGACATCTAATCTAGATAAACCCGTGGCCGTTCGATAATATGGCAATGTATATTTTCACGAACCATTTCAATTCAAAGATTTCAAATTCAAGACCCTGAATTAACAATGAATTTTTATTTTTGCATTCTCTATATAAACAAAGATTGATCAAAGATCACAATGTATTATTAATTACAAATATTCTAATCACATCAAAGCACGTACCACGAAAACCTTCGGCGATATCGTCAACCATTCATGTTCGTTCGTCCCAAATAGCTCGACCAAAGTCAGTGGGGCCACACCTCAGACGGGCGACGGCCTGAATATCCGATTCGATGTTAAGGCCTTGATGACTTTCGAATGAAACATGGTACGAACGGAAGAGTCAGAACAGAAAAATTAATAACATTGTTGATTGTAAAGGAAATCAAATCGATAAAATACTCGTATCTATAAGTTGCAGTTTAGGGTTACGCAACTTTAGTTGCTATTGCTGTTGAAAGAAGTTAACTTTAGCAAGCAATGGGTGCTTCACTTAATATTCGCTTGATTTTCAATGTTAAAGGAATGTTAAAACCGAGGACAGTGAAATCAATCATAATTATACATACTGACAAATGCATTACCCATTCGTAATGCGTAGGTTTCTAGGCTAAGAACTATCGACGCAGGCTTGAATGCTCGCTTGCTCACCTAATAGAGGACTCCTTCCTTTCACACCGGTTTGCTAAAGAGAAATTTTGTATGACGGCACGTATCGTCTGCTGTATAAGTTAAAACTATTAATAAATGTGACAAAATAAATGGGATTCAATATTTACAAGCAAATACTTTAAAATTAAAGACACAATATCTCTAGATGCCATATCATATTAAAATATATTTTGTATATGTATTAGTTATGATGTGATGACAGTGGAAAAAGGGAATTTCATCATTGTCATTTAAGGTCCAACATAAGATACTTAGGTATCTCACTGCATCTGCTCGTATTCATAAAGTTGTACGTGTATACCTGCTTGTTCTATGCTTCTAGAAGCAGCATATAAATGAGTACTTAAATACGTAAATTATATTTTACGTTATTCATTTCTAAGAGAACTAAACATACATGAAGCAGATGACTATTACAGCTAGGAAAGTAATGATGAGGACGCGACTTTCCTACGTTATGATTATCCTCATGGTAATAACGGATCCCTGACCCTCTGAGAGCGGTCTCTCAAACCTGTTTCAACGCTCATGAAGTGTCACTGGGCGCTTGATAGAGCGAATTCTACAGAATTTACTCATGAAATATTATGGATGCCATCTTGACTTCAAGCTTTAGGTAGAACCTTATCAAGCTACAAGCAACGCACCGTTGAGCTATAAACAAATATTCTGGAATATGCACGTACATGATGTATTTGAGAACTTGACGGAAAATTCTGGGATGAAAAGGATTCATCTATGTATTTACAAGTTCTTTTTTAAAGTAGCTTGTACATTTAAATGGTTTGTATATTCGTACTTTATCTTCGTCGTCTACCAGTAATGTACTAGATTCGATTCACAGTGTGAACAAATTATGACACTTAATTAATTGTATCAGGCGTTACTTTGCGGAACTCCATTATTACAAAACAAGAAATTGTTCGCGGATTGTTGCAAAGTAGATTAATTCTTGTTTTGTAAATTATGACACTTTTTTTTGTCTGATCTGTCATTATTTAAGACGAGTAGTGAGTTTGTCATCAGACCATACTAAGATTATTTGAAAATTGTTACTATAATATATTCTGTAATTATTTCTTAATCTACGTCCTCCAGTTCAGAAGGTCCAGGCGACTATGAAGTCGGCATTTCTAGCTATATTCCTCTGTAGCTGTCACTTAGTTCCATGGTATGATGGGGCATTACCAACACAATTATTATTCTACGGAATTCACAACAGTTAGACACCTGTTTCAAATACCGTACAACTGTTCCACTGACCACAGGCTAATTTGCGCCACTGTAACCCTTATAACGTAAGAAATAAAGAACAGAGTCCGACAATTGTTAGCGCAACGTGCTGTTTTGCTCCAATAGGCTTAAGTAATCATTACCATGAAAGTATGTTCAATTAGAGTAACACTAATCACTATGATTAGTATGTGAGTTATTTGCGAACCGCATTGTGGTGCAATTTTTGTATTATTTGAACATTTTAATAACCATAGTTGGTTAGACAAGCATTTTGTGTTCTGTAATGTGAAACCAACTTATAATCAGTTAGTTTATAGATAGAGGAAGGCAAGCAGTCCGTGCCTATAGCTGGGCTATTAAAAACCTAATACGTTTACTTTACAACAAGATACTTTACTTATATATTATTATTAAAATATGCAGAGTTGTACACCGTGAGATATAACAAAAAATCAAACTTAATTAAGCTACATTTACAAAAACCTCTCATCCGCTTCACTTTTTGTGAGCTAAGCCACGGCTGACTGGTCTTCGATCTTCTTTTCATCTACTAGATGTTTTCATTCTTTCAGTTCTTTCATTGTTTGTGTTATCGGATAAACGCATTCTGACTCGATCTACAGTGAGATATTTTTATTTTGATGAGCTAATCGTCTTCACATTACAGTAATATCCCTAAGCTGTGTTACTATAGCTCAGTATATTTCTCTGTCGATGCTATTACTCACTTGTTTATAAATTTAAGTATAAGATAGATAAAGAACCATCATGGAAAATCATCATCCTGAAAACTTGAAAATTACTCGTGACACGTTTAATAGTGTGTATTTCATTGAAATAGTTCAGCTTACCTGAAGGAGGTCTCTCTTTGGGGTAGCAGATTCGGAAGAGGCCTCGCGTCCGCGTATAGAAGTAGTACTTGCTGTTCAGGCTCTCCAGAATCGCCTGTGAGTTTGAATTCACGTCTGTGTTTGCTGTTACGTCATTCTGCAACAAATACAAGAAAGTTATATTAAATTGACTACGGTGCACTATTTAGGTCCTGCTGGGTTTTTCTTTTTTTTATCTTCCGGAGCAGATATAACAAGGTTTAGATGTCTTGTTATAAGTCGATTGTCATGAATTTGGGGGTTAAATACACATGCATATTCTCTCTCATCATGTGTTTTATTTAAGGGTGTTTCCACAGATGCAGATCTGCTGAGCGAAGGATTGTTTTGTATTAAATTTGTCATGTCATATTACTTTTGCGCACCATTCATATCGTCAAATGAACGATCTCATTCGGAGACTCACCTTAAATAATGCACACAGAGACAATAAGGTACATTCCCTGCTATCTGCAGGATGGATACAAAGTAAACCATCTACAAGAGGTAACAAACCTGACTAACTACTATACAAAATTAATATTATATGGAGGCTACAACAGATAATGTAGCTACTAGGCAAGATTTTTAGATATTGTTGGCTTGGCTTTTGGCTTGGCACTTAAAAAGAAGTATTAATGTAATGTAACTACTAGTAGATATATGGAAATATAAAGTGTAGGTAGGTATATAAAAGCTAGGTGTTATAATTTGCTCTGAAAGTGGCACAAAATCTGATCAAATTTGTGTAGCTTTTACTTAGGTTCACGTATTATCAAATTCTACTGTCAATCAAATGTGTCATTCGTGATCACTGAATACTATGTAGGTACATATATATATATAGGTATCTTTTTTACTTGATAAATCCAATTGAATTTGATCTACATTGTACTGCGTTCGAACAGTTTCCAGAATAACAGGCATGTCTAGCACAAAGGGTAATTACGTCAACCGGTTCTATTCCGGCATTCTTGTTGTAGTGAGAGCTCCTTGCTAAAGAGCTATGTCATGATGGGCTTGTGGTTTCAGTATTCAAAGTGCACTTACTTGATATTACTGTAATTTGTACAGGAAATCGGTTTCGAATCTAAAGAACCAGTTAGAGGAATGTTATATGCCCAGTATACCGCTCTTCTACACCATGCTGCGACCAAATTTTTAGAATGAGACAAGATATATTTTACGTTAGGACTACAAAGATAAGCCATACTGTTATGCGGTAGGATTGCAGATACAAGAATCTGAATTAGATAAGTGTGTTATAGAAAAATGAAGACTTTTTAACAGTAAATGTAAGTTCAATGTATTTTTTCTACAAAGTAAGTTTGGTTACTCTGATATACGCGTCATCACTTTCCTCAAGTTTCGCTATCACCCGATGTCCATGCACAATTAGTTGCTGTCACGAACGCTTTATGCTACTCGTTAAAGTGTATGATTGCATGCGTCAAATAAAAAATATGTTTATGTATTGGTTTATATTGTATTCAACATTAATTAATTATTGTTCAAGTAGGTACCTCGAATCCCTACCTAAATCTAAAATAAATTCAAATTTGTATGTTTAAAAGTTTCGGCTTTATTTGGAAAGGAAAGTAGAGTAACATGTGTATCATGTTAAACACATAAGCACTATGACAAGTGTACCATTGTAAATTGATTGAATGATAGGTATATAAACTTTCTTTACCGATCTACTAAGAACCTACGAGTAAGGTACGCACTGCTAAGATATCAAATACAGATTTATTTTAGCTTGAAGTAAAAGTGCCAAGATATTCGGCACGTATTAATTTCAGATCAGGAACAAGATCATCACTTTCACAATCTTGTGTTTGATTAACACGGGCCTTGAGATAATGGTTGCCGATATAAATTATTCCTATTAACTCTTTACGTAGTTGATTTGAATTTTAATGCTATTGAAATTAAAATAAACTCAATCTAATCGTAACACAATTCTCATAAAGATTATAGTCAAAACTAAGTGGAATGAATGTGGAATTAGCTCATAATATTACAGCACCGAGTAAGATTAACACAATAATTATGAAATCACTTCTAAAACCATTTTATCCATCAGACCCATTGACTCCACCGCTCTCAACAATAGTTATATCACGCAGTATGTTCACGATCTATGAGACGCGATGCGGAAACCGGTTTCAATGGCTTGATGACTTCCCAGAGGGGAAGGGTAGGGACAACGGAGGCTGGCGTCACTCGCCGCAGGAAAAACTTATCTTTGCATCGCTAAGACGTGTTGCTGCAATGATTTTTAATTTATTACAGCTTATAAAGGCGCTTTTTGCCATGTCACAAGGGGAAGTAGGTAGGTTGCACGTGCTCAGATTATATTTGGTGTTTGAAAGGAATCTCGAGTAAGACGTAATAAGCTCGAACACAGCATAATTTCTAATATGGGATGTGGGTAAATAATATAGTAGTCTGTCTTTAGTATCTTATTAAAAATCAAATTATAGACATCGTAATTATGGATATAACTAAACAAATAATAGGCTAGCAGTATCAAATTTAAGCCAATGATGCGTGAATCTGATGCGCCACAAACCAGGCTACCCGATATTTTGTTCAACGGGCTACCTGATACCAATATTTTGTACTCTGTTTCACTTCACCTCGCGAATCAACCAGCTGTTGTGTCATAATAAAAAGCGCTTTAAAACGGTACGGATGGATAGAAATTTAATACATTACAAAACGAATACACTCGATTATGTTTATTGTATTGATATTGTCAAATAAACCAAACTCTATTGGTTTAACTAATAACAATTGAAGAATAGTATTATTATCCACCAGGATCCGTGTTCAGGTCATCTCGCTGGAACCAAAAAATTTAATTGTCATCTGTTTAACTACATTTGCAAAGTTGCTACTTTGGCGCAATCGGTAGTGACCCTGCCTGTTATGCCAGGGGTCGTGGACTCGAATCCCACTCAGGACAAATATTCGTGTGACGATTGGACACTTGTCTGGATTTTAATATTATCTATTTAAGTATCTATTTAAAAATGTCCATGTATGTCTCTGACACCCATAGTACAGGTTCGCGCCTAGTTTGGGGTCAGATAGCCGTGTGTGAGAATTTCCATGATATTTATTTATTAACATTCCCATGTTTAATGTAAATTTTACTGGCAACTACAAAAAAAATACTGCTTACATTCCTAGTGTTTCAGATTGAAAAAAAATTACAACATGATAAATTAATTACTAGAGCTAGAAAACCAATTTCGAAACGCTGTTTGTTTTCATATGACAAGTCCTATTGTATTCCCACGCACTAGAGTTGCACGAGTCGTTCAGTCAGTGTAAAGCCTAACGTGTTGCGTAGACGACCGCTTTATGTCAGTCCCACAAGTCTGAAGTCTGAAGAATTAAATGGACCGTACGATAGCTATAAACCGATTTTTCTAATTCTCTTGTAGAGAGTGTAGCACTGCGGTAGCTGTAAGCACAAATTAAGCATCGGCGGCATTTTGTGCTGCAAGGCAGCACCAACTTAATAATTTTGATTATCCTAAGCTACAGATACAGAATACAAAACACACTAAGTGATTAACTTAAAAAACAACGCACATAACAGTTGGTCTTATGATAAAGGTTTGTGAGAACAGTTTGTCAGTACCCAGTGTCAAGACTCCTTATATAGACCGCTATTAGTATCCAGATGAAACAGACGACGAAATGACGAGGGATTCTGGTCAACGATAAAAGGCGGCTTTTAAGCAGGTACGCTTTTAATATACGACCTATTAAAAGCTGCTGTCTGCGCTTAGCCTAAGAACCCTTCTCAGTTTTTTTTTTTTCTTTTATCTTGAACTGAAGCAAGTCGACAGCGATCAGCCATCGAAGCGAGACGTTCCTTCAACTCGAGTTCATCGCTCGTAGTTTTTATCGATTTAACTATCGTATTGCAATAATCGATGGGAAAGCTGAAGAAAGTGGCTTACAATAAAATTGTTTATGTTTAATGTAAAGCGACTTGAGGATGATTGCCAATGACAGTTATAATATTGTGCTTGTATCATTATTTGCAGTGTAAGTACCTACCACCTCTATTGGACACACTTTACAGTAGCAATTATTAAATCGTTCGCCGTGCGTCAAGCAAAGCATACTGTTTTATAACGAGAACTCTGTATATTTGATTCACTCGCATGCAAAGAGTAAGTAATTTCACTTCTAGCAGAATTGCACGGAAATATCTGCACCCTTTTAAGTCAGCTTTATTACCTATAACGTTAACCTTCCTATTTAATATCTACAGCAATAAAGGAGATAATTTACCAGGTTCTTGGTTACTGTTACATTCCCCGAGCATTTTGCTTATAACAGTAAAATTCAACATGAAAACACGTTAAGGTAACACGCGACCGGCGACTCTTAATATCTGCCATTACGCTATATCTCACAAAAACTTGCTGAGACGAAGTCGCACGTAGACTAATGAGATATGAAGCAACTATAAAAAGATTACGCGAGCCTTAATGAAACATTCCCGATCTGCTGTTGCATATCGTGGTGATATTTTGGCGCCAGGTGAGGGTTTTCAACAACTTAAAAGTGATCGCGGAAAAAATGTCTACAAATTTGTGTTAGTAGTAAAGACGGCAGGAAACATCTGGATTCAGAAGGTACAGGACCGGTCGGAGTGTTGTCGTTTAGGAGAGGCCTATGTCCAGTAGTGGACTCTAAAAGTTGATGGATGGGGATGGAAGGCTCATCCTACTAGAATGTGATGTGTTTTTATACTTATAGAAAATACTTAGTGGTCGCCGTGTGATAGAAATTCGACCGCAAGTCTATACAATAGAGTCTATTGTGTATATATATTCTCACGGTCTGTCTATACTTGTTAGTAAATAATTTATTTATTTATTAAACGCTTTATTATACCTAAATATGGTACAAAAGGCGGACTTAATGCTATGAGCATTTTCTGAAAGTCAACCTTTGGGCTAAGCAGAGAGAAGCTAAGGCGGTATATTTTAAAAATTGTGTATTACCTGATTATAGATGATGGATGTAAACAATATTTATTTATATATTACCGATATTAATATAATTAAGAGTGAAAATATAACATGTATAAGTATAAATAATATGTTGTATTTTTCACAGATATTTTATAATTATTCTGTTTCTGCATTTCATCTCCATAAAAATTTTCACTTTACCAATTTACGGATTATTCCTATCCGTTCCCCTGATCATCCATCAAAGGGACAGACGAAAGTTTGATCTGACCCCCTTTTACTGACGAGGTAACAGAGAACGAACTAATTCTTTCCTATCCCCCGCTTTTTACTCACACGTAAATACTAGCTAGTTAAATGTTTCCTCAAAACAATCAGGCATTCAATAATGCCTAAATACACTTCATACTACTACTACGACTACCACCTACTTTAAAATCAATTGCAGGTCAAAACGTTCGACATCTGAAACTTGGCAGTAGGTACTTTCGCCACACATCTCAGTAATTAGACTCATTGTCTAGTGGTCTAGCGACTTTCGCTCAGGCGGTTTCCGGCAGCCTTCTGTTTGCCTCTTCCAAATAATATGTTAAGTTGAACTGTAGAGACTACCGACTCAAAAAATATTTTGCGATTGCAGTAATTAGCCATTCCCATAACACCATATATAGACATACTGCAGGCATAGGCTTTTAAATACTATGTATTGTTTACAGATAGAAGAATTGAATTAGATTATAATTACGCAGCTATATAGTGAGATGGTGACAGCGGTGAGAGCCCAATGGCTATCGAACTCGCCACTCACTCTAGGGGGTCTGGGTTTGAATCCAAGAGGCACGTACTAATGACTTTTCTATTATGTTTTAAGAAAAGCCATTGGTACGTGCGTCTGTTGCTCTGTGACTGTAGTTGTAAGAAATCAAATCAAATCATCTGCTGTACAAGTATAGAAAACATCGCGAGGAAATCTGCATGTCTGAAAGTCGTTAGTCTCGAAAGCATACGAAGTCTGCCGATCCGCATTTGACCAGAGCGTGGTGAAGTATAACCTAGCCCCTCCCATTTCGAGAGAAGACCCGTGCCCACAGCCGTTTTAAGTGGAATGCTGGACATAATGCGACCTCCAAAAACATTAGTTCGTTACAAATTTACTCCGAGAATATAAAATTTCCGCCGTTTTAACTGTTCAAACTCGCCATCCGCAGTAGGTAATAATTACCGAAGAATTTGCACAAAAGTGCAATAAACGCCAGTCGAACGGAATTAAATGACCGACGGCAGTATAAAAACGCTTGCGGTTTTACGAAATTCTTACAAAAATACGTACGTAATTAGAAGTTAAATAGCATAGTAGTTTTTGGAAAAGATTGTAGTTTTTTGTAAACTAATTATAAAAATATACATTCAACGCCCGTTGATATCTTTTGTATGGTACGATTGATAAGAAGGGAAAGCTAGGAATTCATTGAATTAAGCCTACAATTAGCATTGTTATATTATATTCATACGAGTAACTAGATACTGATATTAAAATTCTCCTTTCTAGTTTTTTTTTTACCAAAGGCAAAGGATAAAAGGCCAATGCCTTGCATTAAAAAGCCCTAAGTTTTTCAGTTTTTACACTTAATAAATTATAGTTACATGACTTTTATTGGAAATTTGTCATGGCTAATTTGAACACGTTAATAACGAGATTCAAATTACTGTTTTCACTATAGCAACTATACACTGGTGAAATAAAATTAGAATGATATCATAATGGCGTTGATATACGAAATATAAAAAATGGTGAAATGCGCTCTGAAAGAGGCACACTTGTACTACTGTTGCTTGGTTTCGTGTCAGTGCGTGACGTATTCTGATACATTGGAGATAATCAATACCTACAGCTCAGGGAACAACTAAGAAACTATCGCTTAAAGTAAAGCCAACGCTTGCCACTAACTAGTCATAATCTATGAATGAGCACGTTTGGAATGCTGTCTCTATATATCTATACGCTTTGTAATATTCAAGACTTGCAATGTTTGTAGAATTCAAAACGCTGATACGAAAAGTACCAACAATACGCAATACCGGCCTTCTCTGAGTTCACACAAAGTAATTGCACCTTATATTTCCATCTATATCCTGTGTCTATATCTATTTATACTGTAGAATCTAATAAAGCGAGATATTTTTTGTTTGTTTAAACACGTTAACGTAACACTACCAGGCCGAGTTGATAAATTCTTTATGATGATGATACGCATATACGCCAGATTCATAATTGAATAGGTCATCCAGCACTAAGCAAGTCGGAATAAACTTAATACATAGTTTGTGACACATAAATACAATGTTCTACAAAAATACTGACATTTACTCCATCTAAAAATAGGACTTTGGTATAATAAAACTGAATACATTTGTTTGTTGGCGTTTTAAGAAACAATCCATTTGTGGAACTGACTGTCGTATTTGAAAAATTATTTAACCATCCCTATTCTTGAGACAAGTTTTAACAAGCTACACGTGGACGTATTCGCAGGCATCAGCATCAGCTATCCATACTAATATTATAAATGCGAAAGTAACTCTGTCTGTCTATCTGTCTGTCTGTCTCGCTTTCACGCCAAAACTACTGAACCGATTTAAATGAAACTTGGTACACAGATAGTCTAGAGCCTTAGAAAGGGCATAGGAAATACTTTTACGTACTTTTTGATTGGAAAAAAGAGTTCTAAAGGGTTGAAAAGGTTGTATGAAAGTATTGTCATTTTCAGAACTAGAAGCATAATATTTTTATTTTAGGCTATTGATGGAATACAAATAAATATGGCATTCAAAGTTTGTAAAAATGTTACCCTTAAGGGTGTAAAATAAACATAGGGGATAACATATTTACAGATTCATTACAATGTTAAGCGTTAAGAAGAATCTATTATTATGTCTAATTAAACGCGAGCGAAGCTGCGGGCGTCCAGTAGCATCCTTATAAAAGTGTAGCTCCAATTCAAAGGAAACTAAAATTCTTCAACGATGTCACGCACACAACTGCGCTCCAACACAATGGCGTCTGAGGTCGTGAACGCTTGGGCTGCGCGTGCGCTGCCGCCCCGTCCGCGTCCCGACTCGTCCTGTTCACCTTGCAATGCCGACTTCTACACATCACGTATACCTGCGCATATTCTTGCATAGGTATCTACGGCAACGTACATACGGATCACACACACCTGTTTAACATGGACGCTTACGCACACTGGAATGATTATCGCTGCGTGCGCTTCACAAATATAATACTTTGTGTATTATTATGTAGCTTTGTGAACTTTGTGAACCGGCGGTAGATAAAAAAAAATGTTATGACGTACATTAAGCGTATACAAAATTTTTCATTATATGGATAATGAAAAATAAATGAATCTGATTCTGAATATTTGTGTAAAGTAACGCTTGAGCAATGAAGGTCCCGGTATTTTGTAAGGATAAGCTTCCGACTGAGGCATACTCGATTTCATTCATCGTGATTTTACTCAGCTTACCATCCATCCATCCGCCTTTTGAGTTCCACAGCTGGAAATAGGCCGTCTGATTATAGATAATTTCGTTCCACACTACTATTGCGATCAATTTTCGTAAGCAAACCAGTTTGTATGAAAATTTATACTCGTAGATACTCATCAGCAAGCAAGCTCCATTGGTTTATCGCAGAACAGAAGCTCTATTTTTAAACCGCTCGCCGCCCGACGGGCGAAAATGTATGAGCCATATCTTAATCAACTCAAAAAATTGCATATTTTTAAATCACTAAAATGTAACAAGTGGTTTAAACACTAGATTGGTACTAAAACGCTCGGTAAATAGACTAATTCGGTATCATTTCTATTTAACGAATACTAGTAGAAGAGTCACGCGAGCGGTTCAAAAGTAGAGCCACAGGTTTTATGTGTATGACGTACCGACCGAACTGGTCCCATTGTATTTTATAACTTTGAAATACATCCTCTTAAATTACTCACCGCTTGGGTAGGTACCTATATCCTTTTTAACTAACTAATTATCCTTGTTCACCTTACTACGCAATTAAATGATTTACTAAATCATTATGAAATGTTTTTACTTCACTTGTTTTACTTAATTTACAGATTAATCCATCATCCACCATCAGCCTTTTGAGGTCCACTGCTGGGCATAGGCCTCTCCTAAACGACACCGCTCTGACGGGTCCTGTGCCTTCTGAAACCAGAGGTTTCCCGCCAGATTATTATTTACAGATTAATTATAGAATTATAGAATTCAATCACAAATTCGTATGAACATTTTAGCAACTAAAATCTCAAATGGGTAAATAATATTTGTTCATTGGTTCCATTGATTAATCAAGTAAAAAGAGGTAAATATTTTATCATCATAATAATATTCATTGGTCGCAAATGGAAAATTTCGGGGACGTAAAAATCTGTTAGAATACCTACCTACGTCCTACGTGCTAACGCAAAATAAACAAAAGATGAACGAATTGAATTGGGCCACTTTCAAAGCGCAAATAACATACATATTTATCTTACTTTTTCATACTTGATGATACGTCAATGATTGGTTCAATAATTGGTAAAGCGTAACCAGTGGGTCAAAATTACTAAACAAAGAAAAGTCAAAAATTCCAGCAAGGACAATGTTATGTTACTTAACTACTTTGGTACACCCGCAATCGACTATTTTAAATGAAAACTTGTTTGATTATCACAAACTTATTTTTATATAGTAACTATAATAAAATTATTAATCACACATTATTAATCACAACTATTTGGTAAATAAATTTATAATTTTAATTTTTAACAGACTTTATAAGCTAATTTATAAAACTAAAATGATGTTTCAAAGTGATTAATATGCATAGAACTAATTATCCTAACGTCATCATAACACATTAAATTCAAATCTCAAGAAATCCGAGTGAAAGTACTCAGTGTTACATAACGAAATTGACGAGCTGATACGTAGTATAATTCCAGATCTGTAAACATTTTTTATGGCTATCTTATATAGCAAACGAACATAGCATAGCAAACGATCATGCAGCACCAACCATATGCTGCCCCCAATTACAACTAAACAAAAGTCTTAGGTGTTGAAAGGAGGTCACAGATGTGCTATTGTTAGATAACTACGTACAAAAGTGTACTAAAATCAATGATTTCATCGTAGCATTGTGCATTGCATATGATTGATATGCAGCGGGATAAAAAACCTTCAATTTTCGAATATCTTACAGTTAAATGCAATTTATACCATAGTGAAAACAATATTTTGCGAAGCTATTTCGAAATAGTCCGTTTCTAATTTGTAAAATTTATTTACAGAATAATGTGCCAATAATATTGTACCCACAAAAACTAACCGTGAACTGAGGTCAAGCCAATAATTATCTGGTATAAGCTGAATTGTTAAGTCAAAACTATACCTATTATATAATCTTACTAGCTGACCCCGCAAACGTTGTTCTGCCATATGAAATGTCAAAGAGACGCGACGCTTCACGTCAATGAACGACGGGTAAAAATAAAAATACTAAAATCGTGTTTAAAATATAAAAAACATTTTCCAGTGGAACAAATTGTGAATCTGAATCATTCTCTTATCCCCTTGAACACACACAAAAAATTTCATCAACATCTATCCAGCCGTTTAGGAGGAGTTCACTGTCATACACACGTACGTATTTCTTGTATACACAAGAAATATATATATATATAAAGATGTTGACATGACAAACGCGTGTTGAATTGTTGTGAAGATTACTTCGGAAATCTTTGAAACCCAAATGGAAATAATACAATTAAAATATACACAACCGACGTAAATTAAGCAAATCCGCATTATAACTGCAAAAGGGGTCCGAACTCTACTCTCATTAATTGTTTAAAGGATGCATATACATATAGGTTTTTAGAGATATTTAACAAAATATTTATAACCATTACAAAAGCGGTGATTGAGCACAAAATATGAACTAATCGTGCAGCCTGTCAACAGTATCAGATGCAATTTCTGTTGCGAAAGCAAATCTTGAAATGGCACAAGCGCGAACAATAATGAGAGAGTGATGTGTGAAGACAAAAGCCAAAAGGTTTGGAAACACCGTTAGGTCATCCCAGTTATATCGTTACATTAGAGAATAGGACCCAAATAAATGTATGCTTATAGAGAACATGCAGCTATAACAATATTTTAATTTGTGACCTTAGTCCTATTAATTAGTAATAGTTATTTTTCTTGTTAATCTGCATACCGCACCAATGCATAAAGAGGAAACTCCCACAGAGCACACAGGCTGCATTATGCCGTAATAAGTAAGACATTTATAATAATACATAAATATCTTGCGACATTCTCACACGGCCATCTGTAATATGCGTGTCCGACTTATATACATACATACATACATAGATAGTTTTAAATACATACTTTAATATATAATTATAAATTCAAACACAGAACAAATACAAGTGTTCATCACACGAATATTTGTCCTGAATGTCGAACCCACGAACCCAAGCGCAATAGGCAGGGTCACTACCGATTGCGCTAACGGGCCAATCACAGTATTAACCAGTTATATCGCACATCTCACCATAGTCACTAAAACCGCTTCTAATAAGTGTGCTTACAAGTAAGGAAGCCTAAAATTCTGTTTATTGGTGTTCTGTAATAAAATGTTGGATAGTGACATGTTTTTAAATCACTAGTATGTAACTATCCGTGTGTTCAACCCTTTCTTTGTCCCACTGTAAGGGGTCTCCTCTGAGATAGGGTCTGAAAGGGATGAGTCATTAGTCCACCACGCTGGCCAAGTGCGGATTGGCAGACTTCACCTTCGTGAACATTATGAAAAACTCTCAGGCATGCAGGTATCCTCAAGATGTCGTCGACTAAATGGAAAAATGTCATTTTTCAAAATTTTCGTAAAGTGAGGTTATTCCTAAAAAGAGCCTGTTATTAACATTTCTTTTATATGGATAAAAGACACTTTATAAAATTACACGCCAAGCTCACTAGATGTCACAAGTGTCATTTCGGTATTTTGTGGTCTTCCGCCTTAATTACTGTAGATAACCGTCACTCTGCCATTTGAAACCCAGCCACGAAACTGAATGCATGTGTATTTTTATAGAAAGATGATATTTCTCAAAATAGTTTCTGTATACGATTGTAAAAGGTAAGAAAAATTAATAGAAAAACGTATTTTTTCGAGAAATTACGTTTGTTCTTCAAAAATTTACTGCGATTGTGTTTGTAACTTTTATAGATAAATGTCATTTTTTTAAATATGACTGTTTTTTTGTGAAATTAAGTTATTGATACAAGACTTATTTGTACATATGACATTTTTCTATAAAGTTTTTATTGTAACAATTTCCTATATGACTGTGCTATTTATTTATTGTATGATTTTTTTTTAAATTATGATGTTTATCTTTTAAAAATACTACATTTTACCGTACTACTTTTAACGTACTTTCAGTACAAAATCAATTTAATCGAATGAAATACAAATATTTTGATTTAACCTTTAGAATGAAAAGTTTTATGTTAAAAATTTTTTAGTATGAAGCATAGTGAAAAAAAAATTATGTTTAAGGTTTTTTTCTATGGGGAATACAGTGGAGCTTAATTTGGTTCCGTTAAAGTTAAATAAAGATCCACTAATTGGCATACCTGACTACAACTACCTGACGACCTACTGATTTAATGAAAGCAGTTAATACAGAGCCAGGTCTAGATTTTCAAGCCCATAACTCAGCTATTAAGAGAAAGAACCCACCAAAAAAAGTATCTACAATGTGTGAGATTATCGACGTCGAGCCGGAGTCAAATCGGATTCTGAGGAAGGTGACAATAGTTCCTTCAACTCCATACCTAATAGCCAAAAGGACTTTTCGTCTGACAATGTCGATAATGACCCCGATTTTCTACTACGTGGAGATCTTGCTATGTCACCAACATCTTCGGGAGATAAAAGCACTACAATGAATGGCCAAGAAAATACAGGAAGTCAAAATAATTGTAATACTTAACGAATAATAATAAAAAAATTAGATAAGAAAAGAACGCCTTCAATTTCTTAATATTCTTATTATAATCATCAGCCTTTAGTGGTCCACTACTGGACATAGGCCTCCCCTAAACTATGCCACTCCAACCGGTCCTGTGCCTTCTAAATCCAGCGGTTTCCCACCGTCTTCTTCAGGTCGTCCGTCCACCTTGTCGAAGGGCGACCTGTCCTCCTTTTTCCAAGTGGAGGTCTCCTTTCGAGGACTTTTCTTCCCCACGGATGGGTTATCAATACTGCGAACGACGTCGCCTGCCCATTGCTACTTTAACATACAAATATTCTTTAAAAAAAAAAAATATGGGTAGATTTAAATTCAAACTCAGTGACCTCAATATTGATTTGTGTAATAAGTATAGTATACTTTTAATATAGAGGTTTGTTTATGATTATTAATTCATATAATTTTAAGTTGATGTGCCATACTATTATTACCTCAATTTATAAATACGTTGTACTTAAAAAAACCATATTTTTTCCATTATTGTGTTAAATTTTTTTAAAAATACGTGCCACATTTTTTTTTTAATTATGTAGAAAAATGTCATTTCTTACTAGAAAAGCCTCCTTTTTTATAATTCGATTAAAATAAATACAGCATATTAATCTTCATGTTAATACCTTTAAAATTATATATAACACTTACATGTAAATATAAAACTTAAAAAGAAAAATGAAATTTAATAAAATTAAAAACTTTAAATGCTTGTATTGTAAAATTTACTGTTTTTGAATAACGTCATTTTTCTATTTAACCGACGATGTGTTCTTCACCATTACAGCAAGTGACATTTAATTTCTTAAATTGCACATAACTTAGAAAAGTCATTGGTGCATGCTTGGGTTTGAACCCGGACCCCTCGAGTGAGAGGCGAGTTCGATAGCCACTGGGCTGTCACCACTCTACATAGTTACATACATAGTACTTAGTAGTTTACTTGTTTTAGGTGACTTTTAACACACGTAAAGAAAAATATAGATACACAAATTCAGAGTGGTTAACAATATGCGCAAGTTTAACATAACCTACCTAAGATTATCATTCATTTCATGTCAAGTGATGTGATTGTATCGCGTGTAAAACGCTTGTTACTGGCAATTTCTTATTATCTCACACATAAAGTGACTGTTACACATCACATTTTCTTACTTAACTAAGTTCATCGAAATGTAGTGAAAGTACGGAAAACCATAAAACTTGGTTGTGCAGAACAGCCGTGAAAGGCTATAATGATGATCGCCGAACGGTAGATTAGCCACACTTTCAAAGCTTTTTAAAATCTATTTGTTTTACAACCATTTCAATGAGCTTAACACTGGCTTGCATAATTGACGAAACATTATATTATTAGCGTTTATTTAACGAATTGGTATTACCCGTAAGCACAAGAATGATTTTTTTTAAATGTTTATATAAATAAGTAACTACTTGTCATAACAAAACCGCGGCATCTGTATATCCCCAAAGGGGTAAGCAGAAGTAGGTAATACCCCAATTTTCCTCATGTTTAGGTCCCATGGCCTAAAATAGTGGATTATGTTATTATGTTATTAATTTATAGTTTATATTTATGTAGATTGTCTGTGTAGAAACAGATTCGTCAGTCTGTATGACAAACCTCGGTAGGTATTTATTAATGGTAGAAAACAGCAGGCCAATAAAAATCAAGCAGTGAGCAATTTTAACTTGACTTATTAAGTAGGTAATAAAAAGTAGGGTAATACGATATCTCACCTAGCTGAAAGCTAAACTAAAATGTTTCTCATTTTGCACACGTAACGTCCCCGTGGCGCTCAAGTAGTTTTACGATGATAAGGCAATTAAATCTATCGGTGGATTAATAACAGTCACGTTCACGGAACGGTCATGTCTCAAATGGATTCACATCGCCGTTAAAGAAACTAGCGAGGCTTGACCGTGCAATATCCGTGCACACATGAGCAAGCCAGTTGGTTGCATGTTGCAACAGCCGGGATACCGAAACCGAACTGCCTTTACTTCCGTTTGTGTTGAGATTTTATTCCACTGATAACAACTATTGAATTCGGACATACTCTCAGGCTTGTTAATTCTGTAAAAAAACATTTCGATTATGTACAAATGTTTAAATTTGTAAATCCGGATTTTAATCAAAGGTTAAATGGTGAGAAGTATTAAAATTGTTACATTTGTAAATACTTTCTTGTATCGTCAAAAAAACTAATCTATTACTAAAACCTTGAGTTTGAATTCGATTAGAGGTGCCATCATAATATCACTAAGAACGCAAGAAAGCGGAAAAGAATAAACAGGTTTAGTCGGAAGTCGTGAGAAGTGGGTGTTGCTTACTATGAAAGCAGGTTTCCTCCGCATAATCGTGTATTGTTGTCGACATGTTGACAGAAAGCAACGCTTAGCTGCGAAAATTCTCTTTGACATACACGTACATTCAAGCTATAAAGACTGCTAATCATGCAGCCTTTAAAACTGTTATTTTATGGAAGCTATGCACGCCAGCTTCCATTCTTCATTTGCTAGTATACCTCCATTATGGGTTTCACAAGCCTGTGTCGGTCTCGACTAGGGTTTAGAACCGGGAATTCCCGGAACCGAAAGTACCGGGATTTGGAGGATACAAGTCCCGGTTCTTTCGGGACTTTTAAGATTCGAGTATTTTTAGTTACAAAATCACTGCAAATTGATATATGTAATAACATCCGGTGTAAAAATAAATATTTAACATTATGTTAAAGTAATTTAAATTGCGTATAACATGACATAAATAGAAATAAATAGCTTTATATCTTGTATAATGTGGCTAATTATAACTGTAGTGTATGCGATCTATATATAATCTGTTAAACATGACGTTGTCTCGAGCACACGGGAGTGACGTAAACAGTCACGTATTAGCCACGGGCGAGAACGGACGTTTGCTGACGCACTGGTGTGGTAACGAGCCAATTAACGTACCCTTTATGACAAGGGTGACACGGAGCACTACATATGGCGACGAGAATAAAAGGTTAGTGGTAAATTAAAAATATTAAAAATATTTTTTCGAAGTACGAAGAGAGGAAGGTTGAATAAGTATGTAGGTACATAAATAAAATTGGATGGTCTAAGAACTTTATGCATTGGATGTTTATTACTTTAGGATTGATTGTTAAATTACTGATGGATCAACATAAAAAAAATATACATACCTCTGTCCATAAGGATCCCGATTACCTAATCATCGTGTCGCGCGCGGCATTGCTATGCGGTAGGCAGGTATCGCGGCAGATTATTGTAAACAATTTATTACAGTTTTTATTATTCATAAAATTGAGTTCGAATTCCTAGTTGTTCTAGTCAGTACTTCAAATGTATCGCGACGACCAATATACACTTCGCCTCATTTGAGGTGGGACATTGTGCGCGCTCATTACAAAAAAAAAATAGGCTACTCTTACAAACTCATGTATGATTCGCGTCCTACTCTTCACTATAACGCATCGCACTCAGTGAACACTTAGAATTATGTATCGTGTAGGTATGTAAGTTACATATCGGCGGCAGGGTGAAATTAGGTGGTCGAGACGTTAAGTTCTATAAACTATTTAATTTTCTTCAATAGAAAATTACATTTAACTTATTACTAAACTAAATCTAGAGTGGTGAGAGACCCGTCCAATGTTAGGCACGGAATGTCTTGTTCGTGGGACCGCTACGCGACCAATCGAATTGTCCGTACGTAACATGTATGTAACCGCCATTGTTTTCCAATACATTACAACTACTTACCGTAAACTGTGTGGTGGTTTTATATTGTTTTGAGTAATATTATACCGGAACAACAGCGGCAACACTAGTTATGCTATTATTTATTCGAGGCTATGACTTTAGTAATCAATAATTTTAATGAATTACAACTAAAGCTGGTAATTTAATAAGCCATACCTAACGGTACTAAGTATTGACCTAGATAGGTTGATTTCTTGTATTTATTTAATTATTAGAGTTAAGGCATCCCAACAACATTTCACAGATTATTATACGAATTACATTAAATGGTGTTGTGTGCCAGAGTGAAAATGTCACTTACAAGGAAGCACAACTTACACAGAGAACATGCATATTATATTATAAAAATAAAAAATAAAATAGCCCTTTATTTCCATGGAAAATAATACAAGCACAATAATTACAATTTTCGTTACACAAATTTCACAAATACCTATGAATTTCAAAAAGAGTAGGTAGGCTCTTTGTTGTATTACCTGTGTTGTATTTCATTCCAATACATAATAAAAAATACGCTTTATAAATAGATTGAATTTACAGCATTTTTTATGTAAGTTACTACAAAAAACTCGTTGCCTTTGGCCAAGGCATATTATATTAAGTTATATTATTATTATATAAGTTTCAAGTAGACAAGATGATATAGGCTCTTATTTCAGTGATAACAAAATCATAAATAAATAAATTGTATCATAAACTCATAACCAGGTACTTACACCTACCTGAAGGATTGTTCTTAAAGGGATAAAACGTATAGATTTTAATCTGTACTGTGTGAAATGGATTGCCTACCTGAAGAATTGCTCATATGGGTGTAAAACGAAAAGATTTTAATCTGTATTGTGGACATGTGTGACATGTAACATGGATACAGATACTCTTCGGGGATCATCGAGATGAAGGGTACCTACATATCCTATGTTTCTATTAATTAATTCGACTGCAAACATTTGTTGCTAATATGAAGCAATTCATCAATTCTATTCATCCTTTAAGTAATATATCTGAGACTACGCTGCGCGGGGCCACCCACACCGCTTTATTTTATAAATGCATTATTTTCCTTAGACGGACATTTTAAATTCGTTATTGGTATGTTTTGAATGGAATTTCCGATTTTAACAATTTGTATTTTACGGGTATTGAAACGGTCTTTAATAAAATATCATTTAATGCGATAAGGACTGATACAGAGGTATGAATAATGTGGTTTGATTATATTGAGCAAATTATATCAACTTTTAAAATGTAAAAAAGTTGTTATAGTGGCATAACTACAGTAGTTGGATATATGGTATCGCGACACTTTTGTAAATAATGAGGTGTCTGCAAAGTCGTAGTACATTATTTAATTTTTATTCTATCATCAATAGTTTTCGCAGATAGCAAGAATATGTTAGGTAGTACGAACCTATAAATCGTGCGTGATCGTGTGTAACTGGTAGTACGAACCTACATGAAATTGTAAATCGTGCGTGATCGTGTGTTAGGTAGTACGAACCTATAAATCGTGCGTGATCGTGTGTAACTGGTAGTACGAACCTACATGAAATTGTGAATCGTGCGTGATCGTGTGTAACTGGTAGTACGAACCTACATGAAATTGTGAATCGTGCGTGATCGTGTGTAACTGGTCGTACGAACCTACATGAAATTGTGAATCGTGCGTGATCGTGTGTAACTGGTAGTACGAACCTACATGAAATTGTGAATCGTGCGTGATCGTGTGTAACTGGTCGTACGAACCTACATGAAATTGTGAATCGTGCGTGATCGTGTGTAACTGGTAGTACGAACCTACATGAAATTGTGAATCGTGCGTGATCGTGTGTAACTGGTAGTACGAACCTACATGAAATTGTGAATCGTGCGTGATCGTGTGTAACTGGTAGTACGAACCTACATGAAATTGTGAATCGTGCGTGATCGTGTGAAACTGGTAGTACGAACCTACATGAAATTGTGAATCGTGCGTGATCGTGTGTAACTGGTCGTACGAACCTACATGAAATTGTGAATCGTGCGTGATCGTGTGTAACTGGTAGTACGAACCTACATGAAATTGTGAATCGTGCGTGATCGTGTGTAACTGGTCGTACGAACCTACATGAAATTGTGAATCGTGCGTGATGGTGTGTAACTGGTAGTACGAACCTACATGAAATTGTGAATCGTGCGTGATCGTGTGTAACTGGTAGTACGAACCTACATGAAATTGTGAATCGTGCGTGATCGTGTGTAACTGGTAGTACGAACCTACATGAAATTGTAAATCGTGCGTGATCGTGTGTTAGGTAGTACGAACCTATAAATCGTGCGTGATCGTGTGTAACTGGTAGTACGAACCTACATGAAATTGTGAATCGTGCGTGATCGTGTGTAACTGGTAGTACGAACCTACATGAAATTGTGAATCGTGCGTGATCGTGTGTAACTGGTAGTACGAACCTACATGAAATTGTAAATCGTGCGTGATCGTGTGTTTAGGTAGTGCGAACCTACATGAAATTGAAAATCGTACGTGATCGTGTGTTTAGGTAGTGCGAACCTACATGAAATTGAAAATCGTACGTGATCGTGTGTTTAGGTAGTGCGAACCTACATGAAATTGAAAATCGTACGTGATCGTGTGTTTAGGTAGTGCGAACCTACATGAAATTGAAAATCGTACGTGATCGTGTGTTTAGGTAGTGCGAACCTACATGAAATTGAAAATCGTACGTGATCGTGTGTTCAGGTAGTGCGAACCTACATGAAATTGTAAATCGTATGTGATCATGTGTTTAGGTAGTGCGAACCTACATGAAATTGTAAATCGTACGTGATTGCGTATCAGGCAGTAAATGCATTATGATACTAGTTGACTGTATGTAGATGTGGGGATGAATTAATAATATACTGTAAACTTGTAGTTACCAAGATTTACTTCAGTTCTAGGTCGCCCCATATCTACCTACCACGAAAATTACAAACTTATTGCCAGCTCCGGAAAAGCTGAATTTCGAAGGAGACAACGCTACAGTTGCTTTAAGATTTAAGCAATGGAAAAGATGATGGTCACCAGGTTATTTCCCTTTTGCACAGGATTCGTAGTGGGAATACCAGACAGGTCTGTCACCTTTCCTCCTCTTGCGCGGCGCTGTAGGCACTCCTGCGCTGAGGGAATTCGGAATAAGGGGAGATCCCCTCTATCCGGGAAATTGCTCCAGGGGTAAACCCCGTTGGTGACTTCCCCGCTGTTGAGCGTGAGAGCCAGTCGTACGTCGCGCACGCGACTAGCCGTATGTCACGAATTCCCCCTAGATGGTCGGAGGGAAGAAGGTCCAACAGCTCTCTATGTAGCGGTCGGCCTTCAGGGTTGCGCGCGTGCAGCGGCGCTGTCCCTCTTAGGTGAGGATGTGGCCCATTGTCGGCGCGGTTATACATAACACGTCCAGCCTGCTGTCGCGCGCTATCACCGCGTTCCGGACGTAGCGCCCCGCTCCTGTGATTTCTCGCAGGGCGAGGCTGGGCCTGGAGACGCTTGCGCTGCGTGGCGCCGCCAGAGCATACCATGCTGGCGCCGCGTACGTACTCTTAAGCCTAGATCGGATATAGCACTTGTAATGGGAATACCCGTGTCTGCACAAGATGCATCGTCGGACGGGCGCATTTGATGCGTCGTGTTACAGGTGCGCTAGGCGGTCGCGGTGCTACGGTGACAGCTGCAACAGCCAGTGGTTACAAATGATTGGATAATGCCTACCTACTAAAGAAAAGTTACATCCTGAAAAAGTCCAAGGTGCAGCCGAGGACGGTGCACGATCGACCCTCACTAAGCGGTCAACTACCCGACCGTGCCTATAAAAAGCCAAACGCGGCCAACGAAGGGTATGGTTGCTCAGCCGTCGAAGGGTAAGGTTGTCGGTACCTATGCTATGTGTCGGAAACTACGCTGCTTTGCTGTAAGTACGTTCCATATTTTAAGTAGCACAATTTGATGCTACAATTAAAGGTAGTCCCTCACTCTTACCACTTTGTGGTATGCAAATGTCATAGTAGGTAAATTAATGGGTCACTTAGATTATGCTGTCAAAAAAAAAAAAAAAAATCAACAAGTTTTGTATAGGTTCGGATATCTTATTATAAATTCTAATACACATTCCGTAGGCATTGCTTTGGAGGCCTGCATTTTGGGAAAGGCCTATGTCCGTATCAATTAATGTCTATTTTATACTGATATTTTTCTTTACTCAATACCTTTTTGTGACTTATGTATTGGGATAGGGCCATTGTAATGGTGATAGAAAACGGCACGCCGAGTATCCAACACTTTTGAAGGATGGATGTAGTAGTAAGGAATGTACTTACTCGTCGTGAGATAGGTACCTAGCTCATTTATTTCTAGTTGTTTCATAAATCTACGAGATCTACATATGGATTTTTAGAGCGATACTTTATTAAATAAAAAATAAATAAAAATCATGGACCCTAAACTGGGTACTGACCTGTGCTATGGGTGTCGGAGTCTCATATGCATGTATGGACATTTTAAAAACATGCTTGAATATATAGTATCGACATCCGGATGGTGTAACATGCCAGTTTACAAGATCGAATACAATCTTAGGCTTTGTGAAAACACAACTAGAAACCTAGTACTTCCTACTGACTGCAATTGCGACTATATAGTATATGATATCCGTTGATGACTAATCCAAAAAACAATACTCATTATATTACAAATACGCCACCAACGCATCAAACGCGGCGCGTGTCGTGTTTATGTCTGACATGAAGCGACTTGCTGACGGTTGCTGGCTGGACTGTTACTAACGATCTGATCAACTGGTGTCCTTCATAGGTTTATAATACTTAATAGATTGGCAATGCGAAAGAAAAATAACATAGATACTCATATTATGTTAGAGCGAAAAAGATAAGCGAGACCATTGCGTACACGCTATCAGCCGGTATAAGCCCAACGTCAGTTGTAAACGAAACAAATTTTATTACTGAACGATTCGTGAGTGTCTGTATTCATGGTTGAAGTTACCGGCTTACTCACGTGTGGTTTGAGTCGAGAATGGTCCGACTGGTTTCGGTCTCTTGTGATGATCATCTTCAGGAGTGAACGTGCTCGCGGCGGGCACGGCGTTCACAAACAAATTTTGCTTATTTTTCTAAATCTTACGTTTGAAAGCGTACATTTGGTGTTAATTAGACAAATAATTATGGTTACGTATACAGTACCAGAAGGTAACTCATCTTAGAATGAAAATACATAGAAGTATGCATTTCATATGTAAGTAAGATTGAAATATTTAATTCTCCAATTGCAATGTTAGTGAACTTTGAAAAAAAAAAAAAAATTAATTTAATTAACAAATGGATGGGTGGTGCTGCGAGCTCGTTTGCTATCGGGTGGTGCTGCGAGCTCGTTTGCTATCTTAATGTGGACTATGTTCTCGATTATTAAATTTATAATAAGGAAGGGATGTAGTGTATGCGATCTATATATAATCTGTTAAACATGACGTTGTCTCGAGCACACGGGAGTGACGTAAACAGTCACGTATTAGCCACGGGCGAGAACGGACGTTTGCTGACGCACTGGTGTGGTAACGAGCCAATTAACGTACCCTTTATGACAAGGGTGACACGGAGCACTACAATAACTATAAAATAATAATTATTAATTAATAATACATACTATTACTGAATTTCTGTGAGTATACCGCTTTCCATCATAATCAATTGTAGTGAAATTACAAAATCGAGTTACAAATTTGACTGAACTACATTCATCTCGTTCTACATTCCGTTGCAAGTTGCAATAGTTATCTCAAAATTTCCTTAATCCGACACTGGTACTGGTTAGGTTACGGGAAGAATGCGGGGATGAGAACCATTATACGCTCAAATGCGTTTGTGTAAAGATGAAACTCGTTTAAAATACTCAGATTACGATATAACTGAACGTCTCATGACTCTCTGTTTAGATAGGGACTCTTTTTGTGGACGTCTCTCACCGGTGACTTAATGCGTTGTTTATTAGAAGTTAAATAACACATCCGGTGACTAAACAGGTAAGATGAGAAGGGATGAGTGTTATAAAATGTTCGACCACCTCTTTCCTGAGTGGTGATGACTTTGAAAGATCGGGAAGTGTTCGTTTAAATACAGAAATATAATTAATCATGTATGTATTTCTTAATTTCTTTTTATATTATAGCCTAACGAACAAGTGGACGGGCGCCACCTGATGTTAAGTAGTCACCGTCGTCTACGAACATAAGCAACACCAGAGGAGTCGCCAATGCGTCGCCAGCCCTGAAGGAGAGCACATTATACGATTTTTTTGAAGAATCCCATATCAGCATAGCCTACCGTGAAGACCTCAGAAGTCTTCAACTTCCTCAGAATGAAGTTGCAAGTCGTATTGAACAGGATCGCCAGAAATCCAGTCGGTGTGGATGAAACTTCAGTCTTCCGCGTGTAATCGTGTGAAAGTCGACGTTGGTTGGCCGGTAGAAGACACAGAGGGAGACTATGTCCCTCTGTAAAGATCTTGGGGTTGTTGATCAAACGTCTGTACTGATGCGATAAACTTTACCAAGTATTCACCGAGCGATGGAGATGGATGGGTCTGAAAATTGACTGTGACTTTGACTTTGATGATTTGACTACTATAGGCTTTTGGTCCTTACTCTATGCTTTATGTAATTACCGGGCATATCATACGAGTACATCACGTTGATATTGCTTACGTATTAAATCCACGGCTTGGACTTGGATTGTATTAGTTACATCATTAATTGCTCAGTAAGTTCAGTGTTTCTCACACGTTGTCGCTTTCACGATAGATTTCTCTCGAGCCTTCCACTGTCACCTCGGCGGAAATTCAAATTTAAATACACGTAAATTAGAAGAATCTATACAAGACTGGAATAACCCATAATTATTTAAGTTGATAAGTATAAAATAATATTTTATCAGACAGATGGATAAGGTGTTTGTAAAAATAAAACTTAAATAAATATCACGCCTTTATTTGTCCGAAGGGATAGGCACTTAGGCAGAGGTATGTAGTAGTACACCCAGTGAAGTTTAGTGGTGAGCCTATTGCCATACAACGGGCACAAATCCAGACTCCGAGCTACTACCGAGCATTTCACTTAATCGGCACCATTTCTCAGAAGAAACTTATTTTAATTTCAAAACAACGAAAAAATAATATCATTATTAGTTATGTTTAATTGCTGAGCCTTGATGAGAGTGGCATAGTAGCCAAATGACGCCATTATTAGCCATTATTATTGTTCAAGATTACGATTCGTACGGCGCCACGATTTGAAGGCGGATTCTTATAGATCTCGACGAAAGGAAACGAAATGAAAGAATAAAATTTTTCGATATCTCGCTTAGTTTCGTTCAAATCGTGGCGCCGTACGAATCGTAATCGTGCCATGTTCAACACCCATTTAAGTGTACCTACTTCACGTTTCCAATAGTGTGTATTGCCTTTCCAAAAGTTACGATTTTGATTTTGTTCTGGATTGTACCAATAGTCATAAAGCATTCTCGAAGAAAAACGTGAATAAGCGAAGTCAGTCAGTTCTGCTAGCGCTATGAAACTGACCCTAACATTTAAGGTCTTAAATCCTCTTTATATAAGAGAGTAAAAACATCAGTAATGATTCGGTAATATCTTGATAATGATATAAATAAAAATCCAGCAGAATCAAAATCAAATAAATATTGAATTTCTTACATCGAATTACTAGACAGACATCGAAGGCGGGTCGCGACCAATCTTTCAAACGACAAAGACGCACAAAAACTTTGACACACTTAATAATTAAGTTAAGCGTGAAAAGCGGCAATTTTTTTTGTAACTATTACACATTTGTTAGACATTTATGTTTTTCTAGGAGTGTAATTTATTTTGCGTACTATGTAATGTAAATAAGACTACATATTTAAAATACCATTTACATATTTTAAGGAAGTTGTGGCGGGGTCGTGGCGAGTCTTGGTCCCGGGCGAACTCTATAGAGGCTTTACCACCTTTGAATTGTTTACATATACATATTATGCTCAACCACGTAAAAATGTTCTAACTTAACGGAAAACTTATATTCTGCCATGTAGCGTTGACTTTATCAGAGCGGTGGGTTTCTTATCTGCATCATTGCACAAAATACAACGATGACTGGGTGCGCAGGAGTCGCTCACGGGCGCTCACGGTACGGTACAGTTAGCCACACATTGGTTCGTGCCATCAATACGTGCATATATATTTATGCGTACCGTGTCTGCTAACGGTGCTACGGCAAGGACTCCGAAGAATCATTTCCACGATTTTCGACGTCACTAATTAATGTATAAAATTAGTTACCGCCTACACACAGGCCCGACAGGCCCGTTGGCGCAATCGGTAGTGACCCTGCCTGTTGCGCCAAAGGTCGTGGGTTCGAATCCCACTCAGGACAAATATTCGTGTGACGAACACTTGTATTTGTTCTGTGTCTGGATGTCAATATTATCTATTTAAGTATGTATTTAAAAATATCTATGTATGTATATCAGTCTCTGACACCCATAACACAGGCTCGCGCCTACTTTGGGGTCAGATGGCCGTGTGTGAGAATGTCCAAGATATTTATTATTTATTTATTTATTTATTTAAAATCACAGTAATCATTATTTAATGTTTAAATGTATTATTTTGGCAGCATTCTTGTGGAAAAATGCACTTCTAATTTAGACATGGCAAAAGTACACGGACAATGAAATTTTCTCGTTTAAATTATGAACTAGGTACTCAGAACTTGTAGTTGTAGATTCGAATCGTTCCAGACAGGCTAAGATTTTTGCAATGATCCCACAACTGGCTCGAACCCTATGCCATTGTCTAAGATTCTCCGGTCCTTTGTGATTGTCCGAATATTTTCCGATTTTGTAGATTATCCTGCGACACATACCTACTATGTACTAAAAGCTTTTTTTAACCGACATCGATAAAAAGAGGAGGTTCTATGGAGTTATTATTTTAGTAAATAGTGTGTCGCTTGACGAAAAAAATTATACAATTCATATAGGTATGTAATTATATAAAATTATATAATTCGGCCGAATTCGGCGATGGTACCTATCAAATTTCCCCATACTGTCTAATAAAAAAAACAATGATTTTTTCCAAATTAGTTTATGCAGTAACTACCTACATAATTATGACAAAACGGCTAAGATCAAAACAAAAAAGGGCAAAATAACCCAAAATTACCTGACGGTACGTTTTAGGTGCTACACAAATATCCGTTACAACGTTAGGTAGGTAAATATTTTAGGTTGAGGCACAGAATAGTAGAGGTGTACCTACAGATTCGTTCTTGTAAACGTGAATATTAGGGAAACTAATAATCTGAGAATTTTTCCACTTACAAAATCGAAAGCAGGTCACCGTCGAAAGCATAATTTTCGAGCAAGCAATTTCATGGACATACTGCAAGTAGGTACTTGTTTAATTAATTCATACCTGTATACTGCTGCGTTTAACTTCGATGTACAACCAGTTATCAGTTGAAAACGCTATTGCCATTAGAGCTGCGGCGACGATCGCTGTAATGGTCGCTATAGACAAAGTTACCGCTGAGCAAGGCATTTTAACAACCTTCAAGAGACAGCAGGGTAGATGAAATAGTAAGTTACAATCACTCTCACAACACTGTTCTAAAGTTTACCTATAAAGCATTTTCGAAAACACTTAACGGAACGAGGAACACGACAGCACTCTCACAAATATAATAAAAACTCATATGAATGCGGTCATCGCCTGCAACGTACGGACTTCGCGCGCGAGACTTCTTTGCCTACTTCACCTCACTACGGGACAATTCGTTTCTGCCTTGCCTTGTCTTGCTTTTGCCGCTCTCTTGCGGATGTGAAACTTTCGAAAGCGATATAACTCCTCCAAGTGGCGGGAATGCAAATTAAAAAAACCGGTTGTGTGATGCCAGTTTAAACTCTTTCTACGTTTTTAGTAGAATTTTGTTTCAATGTGATCGAAAGAGTTAAGCAACGACGGGCGCGGTCCGGTTGTGGATGGGTGACCGCTAATGGCAAAATTTCATGGACGCTACCGTGCTTCGGAGGGCACGTAAAGCCGTCGGTCCCGGTTGTTTTCAATGCTGGAAACAGTCGCTCACACTTGTCGAAGAGCTTTGGGTGACTTGAGAACATTCTACACTGGGTTGGCCACTAACCCCTCTACCAATCCACATTAGAGCAGCGTGGTGGAGTATGTTCTAGCTAGACCTCCCGCAGCAGTGTCTGTAGGGGAGACCCGTGCCCAGCAGTGGGTCGTATAAGGGTTGCAGCGAAGGTAAGGTTAAAATAGTATAAGGCTAGGCTACTTTGTCCGCTAACTTAAGTGTAGAGCGGAGCGACTCTTTTTTCTATGACTTAAGTGTATCAAAATCACCAGGATTTTAGATTTTAATGTTATATAACCGAACTGTGTGCCGAAATGAAAAGCAAACTTGTGTAATATATACCCTCCATCCGCATTGGATTTGTGTGTGGGGAGGACCGGTGCCCAGCAGTGGGACGTCCAGGGGTTGCAGCTATCTATTATACCCTTCAATTTGCCACATACATAACCCTTTAAATAGTATTTTTTTCAATCTCCGTTTAGCAATACTGATATTCAAATGTCAGTTGAATTTGTTTTGTTGACATCATTGCTTGTCACGTTGTTACTCGTTCATTCATTGACAATCAATCAATATTCATCAATCAAATTGTCACTTCACTTCACTTCATGCATGTCATACACAGTCATACTTCACACTTCACTCATTCACTCCTCAACTCAATAAACAAACAGATTTGTTTTGTTATTGTGTACTTTTTGTGTTTTTAAAATAAATTGTATCGCAACTAGTAAACAGTATAATGATTGGCACTGTAAGCTGACTTCTAACATCAAGTGGTCAATTCTTGTAAATATACAAAATTAATAATATTTTTAACTGTTTTTTCGGGTACTTGTTTACCCAGGGTACAATAAAATGACGCATTAAGTTTGAAAATAAACGTTTAATAGACTTAAAAATCTTATTATACTTATTTCTTCGGAATGTTACAATATAATCAAAGGTTACATGGCACCTGAGCATAGTAAATGGCACTATAGTTTAAGTATAGTCATTGGCACTATTGACAGTCTTAAGAACCCTGCGGGATACCTACCTGGATCTAAACTACCTAGGTTCCTATAGGTACATATAGGTCCTATTGTTGTTAAATTACTTGAAACTAATCTTCTTCTAATATTTTTAGGAGATCTCATTTGAAAGAGGTTTAGTTGGTCCACAAAGTTTAATTATTTTTTCAGGTAAATCTTTTGACGAGTTTTTAGTAAAACTTTTCTTGTTTTCTTCATATTTTGCTGAAAAAGACCTTTGTTTCGGTTCATCCTGTGTTACATGATTTTTTTAATATTTTTTATGGATAAAAGATAGCAAACGAGCTTGCAGCACCACCCTTCCGCTGCCGCCCATGACAACTGTGACTGGCTTTGAACAAGACTCAATAGTAGGGGAGCCCAAGAGGGGATTTTGCGGGATACTCAAGCGCGTAAGTTTAATATACAGTGGGATACCTTGTACCCGGTTAAGTACCTCCACCAAATATGAGCCCCATATATAAATGGGGCCATCAAGGATAAAGGATCAGATTAGTAAAAAAAAAAAATTTGTCATCAGAAATTCTTGAGCGCGTTAGATTAAGGTAGGGTGAGTTAATTACATGCTAAAAAGTGTATATTCCACTAATCTTACAATTTGAGAGTAACGTAAAGAAAGGGGAGGGCTACAAAGTTGTAGCCCTCCCCTTTCTTTACGTTACAACTTTGTAGCCCTCCCCTTTGTTTACGTTACTCTCAAATTGTAAGATTAGTGGAATATACACTTTTTAGCATGTAATTAACTCACCCTACCTTAATCTAACGCGCTCAAGAATTTCTGATGACAAATTTTTTTTTTTTACTAATCTGATCCTTTATCTTGACGGCCCCATTTATATATGGGGCTCATATTTGGTGGAGGTATTTAACCGGGTACAAGGTATCCCACTGTATATTAAACTTACGCGCTTGAGTATCCCGCAAAATCCCCTCTTGGGCTCCCCTACTACAATTAGGGACTGGGATGGTTAGTCCAATTAGTTGAGAGAGTTAATTAGAACATTAGTTGGTCAGTTCGTTAGTAGGTATAAGGACTGGGGACTGTTAGTGATAGTTAGTCCTGTTAGTTGGTGTTAGTAATAGTCCAGTTAGTACTTTTTAGTAGGAGTCTCGTTCTAAGCCAGTCACAGATGTGTTGCTACCCTTGAGGACTGAGATGGTCGCCTCTAAAGAAGTGTAACCGGAAACCACACCTTTCCAACCGGACCATAATTGCTTTAAAAACAATTACTACACGGCAGTAATGGTACTAAGTACCGTGGCGGGCGGTGGTACTGCCCCGGGCGAACTCTATATGGAACCAATTAGCTTTCATATAAAACCTATTTGGTTCCCTTATTATCTATTATCTATTTTCTCTATAAATTCTTCGTTTTCTATAAAATCTTTGTGTTGTGTATAGTCACTTAATTTTTCTGCTTCGGTAATCGTGTTATCTTTTTCTGGATTTATTATATTGGCAGGTTTCAGTAAAATGTCTGAAAGTATTGTAACATTTGAACTTTTAGCTTTGTTTGTCTTATTTTGAATTTAAATTTTAGCCTTTTTCTTGTTTTTATTATCAGTATGTTTCTTCGCTTTGATTGAGCGGTTCAGTTCAGCTTTTTCTATTCTTTCTTTTCTTTTAGCCTCTTTTTTTGTTGAATTACTTCTAACCTTTTTTGTTGTTTTTCTAGCTCCACCGCTTCCCAATCTTTATTTGTTAGTACAAAAGTACGGTGTGAATCTCCTTTTGGATTCTTTACGGGCGTTTTTGGCATGGGCAAAAAGTCTTTAAATATTTTTTTAGGACTTTCTGAAAAAATATTGTTTGTTACGCATTTCATGAGAACCTATTCATCTCCAAGAAATTCTACATTTTGTCTACTAGTTGATGGAATACATAATGGTTTGTTTTCTTTCTGATGCTCAGCAATCATCTCTAAATATTGCATAGGTTCTGGTACTGATGAATTATTGTTGGATGAAAAGACACAAAGCAAATTTGAAACAGGTATTTCTGACTCAGACGTTGTTATTAAAATAAGACAATGGTAAAGTATAATCATTGGCACTACCTAAAAACTATAGTGATTGGCAGTGCTAATAATTAATTTTGAGAAAAAGAAAGCTTGAATTTCGAATAGATAAAGTTCAAAATCGGTCAAAATATTGTGTGCCTATAAATTTTACACGAAGCAACCAAAAGTCGGAAAGTATATTGATTGGCATGAGTGCCAATCAATATGTTGTCAAACAAAATAAAGTATAGTCATTGGCACAATAAATAAGTCAATGTATCTTTTCTATAATGTTAAATTTACGTTTTAATATGCTTTAATTTGATAAATGAACATAAATAGACAAAAAAATTGTATACAAATTTACCTAAATAATCACTTTTATGCTTCGAAATTTAGCAAACACTCCTAAGTTTTTCAATAAATACTACCAGACTCGCCGAAACACGTTTTCAAAACAGCCGCCACAGAAAGATGATTGAAGTTTGACGCTTATACAAGTGCTGCCAGTATAAGGAATTGTATATTCTACTAACTATTGTATTGCTATGACATAAAAAAGGATAATATCCCTAATATGTAGAATATATTAGTAGTGAAGTGCCAATCATTGGGGGGGTGCCAACAATAGTACTGTTTACCCTATTAAAAAGTTAATTATTTGCAAATTATGGCAGAATCTCGTGATGTGGAGAAGTACGATGACGTTTTAACGTCAATCCTAATTAATGAAAAATCTATACTGGGGTTTCTTTCGACTATATTTAACTTTCTTGCAAGGCGGTAAGTATATTAAAATTAAATAATAAATGCTAATTGATTATTTAGCATATAAGCATGTTGATTTGGTGCCTTCACATCATCGTTATTCATTTCAGAACTGATTTCTACTATGTTCCTGATGGGCAATACGAAAACATGGGCTTTCCACCAGGAGTAGCCGAGGAGCTAGTACTTAAAGTCTTGAGAACATGTGACCCTAAGAACTGGTATGCGCCCAATGGCGCTCCTAAATCTTCTGACCTGAACAACGAAATCATGTGTTCAACTGTCGCTCAAGAAGTGGAAGTTATTGCTGATGAGGATAAATTAGAAGCAGATGAGGCTCCAGAACCAATTGAAGTGGAAAAAATAACAGAAAGTTTGCAGAACCAGTCTGTATCAAATCCTTCCTCTGATAGATCCATATTCCCAGAAGATTATGAGCCCCCAGTCATTCTAACTCAGAAGAATAGCGAGTCATACAATGGGGCAGTGAGAGAAAACTACTCTTGGTCACAAACAATAATGGAAGTTGGTCAGTAAGACATAAATTATTATCAATTCATAATTTTCACACCCCATAAGTGCCGCATTAGGTTCGCAGTTAAATACATTGAATGCAAAACAGTATGTAACTATTAAGTAAAAATATATTGTTTACCTTTTATTTACTTACATTATTCCAGATATCACTGTAAAGCTGCCTCCTGGTATAAAATCATCAAAGGACCTCAAAGTAACAATGAACCCTGGTGATATCTGTGTCATGTGTCGTAATGGTGACATTATTATTAAAGACTCACTTCCGTACAAGATAAAAACTATTGAAAGCTTATGGAGTGTCAGCGAAGGAAAGCTGCTGATTCATTTAGGTAATGTTGGTTAAGACACATTCACAATACTCACATCAAAACAATCTTCCTCTACCTCCTCCACAACTGGGGAAATCTGGGGAATAGGAGGGATTAATCCACCATGCTGGCCATGTTAGGACTGGCAGACTTTACATACCTTCGACAACGTCATAGAGAACTCTTAGATGTGCAGATGCTCACAATGTTTTCCTCTACCCATACAGCATATTTAATTTCTTAAATCACACATAACTAAACATAGAAAACTGCGTGCCTCTTGGATCTGAACTCTCCCAGATCTATGAGTGAGAGTTGAAATCGCTAACCATTGGGCTGTCACTGCTCTATCAATCTTAATTCTATAGAATTTTAAAAATTAGCAGATATTTCAAATAACTAGTTTTTATTTCTATTGATTTTTTACTGGCTGGTAACTAATGATTGGTATTTTGAAAAGTGCATATGTTAATTGTGTGCTTAAATAACATTTTTAATATGCACATATAAATTGCCCATTATGTTATTACAGAGAAATTAAAGGAACGTTGGTGGGATAAATGCTTGTCTAATGAGGAACCTATTGATTTGGATAAGATAGATTGCTCCAGACCATTGGATGAGCTACCAGAGGATCATATTGCAAAGGTAAAACCAGGGCATTATTAATCTGCCAATAAACCACTTGTAATTTTTTGGTTTGTATGTATATCATTTGATAGTATCTATATCTAGCAGCACTGGTTGGATGGGTCATTATTATTGCTAGTGTGGTAAAATTTTTAAGTGCTTCTGTTCTTTGGAGGGCACTTTAAGCCGTCAGTCCCGGTTGTTACTACTGTAACTAATCTTACTAGATATAATAGTCTATAATAATAATTTTAAGTAATGAAGGACATCGAAAATCGGAACAGAACATTCCTACATTAGGGTTGACTACTAATACAGCCTGGAGGAGTTAGCTTTGAGATTTCTCAGTTGTGTATGAAGCCCTGAAGTAGGTCGCTGGCAATTTTTAAATCAACGAACTTCACTCAGTTATAATTTACTTACTTAATTATCTATAATTACAGGTCAGAGAACTACAATGGAATCAAGAACAAAAGAGGAAAGGTTTACCAACTAGTGATGAAATTTCCAACATAAATATACTCAAGAAAGCATGGAATGCTGAAGGATCTCCATTTAAAGGACAAGAATTTGATCCAAGTGTGCTGAACAAGAACTTTTAGATGAGTAGTTTTATTATGTCAATGATTATATTACAAAAAAACATAACAATATCTAGTGAAACATCTAATAAAAACTAAAACCCGGATAATACCAACTTCCCAACCATTTGTTGCTCCTCCATAAGTTTGTGAGCTTCTCTCAAGTTGGCAGCATTTATTGGTGATACAACTTTAGTTAGTGTTGTTTTCAATATTGAGTTTTCTAACATCTTAGATATTTCCTTTAGAATTACCTGACATCTTTGCTTGTCATTCGTGTCATATTTTATCCTTGTAAACATCATTTCAGAAACTAAAGTAACGCTTTTGTCTTTTAATGGTTTGATGTCAACCAAACCAGAGCTGTCCACTAAAAGACATATCCTCCCTTGGGGCTTGATAGCTTGCATCATGGTATTCCAGTAGGGATATGGATCATAGTTGGCTATGATGAAATCAACACCTTTGCCATATCCACTTGATTCTAACTGAGGTAATATATCTCTTGAATGATTTAACACAATATCCACTCCATTTGCAAGAGAAAATGCTTCTGACTCCGGTCTCGAAGCAGTTCCAATAACTTTCAAGTCCATGTTCTTTGCTATCTGTGCTGCTACTGAGCCCACTCCACCAGCGCTGTTGATGATTAGCAACGATTTGCCTCTATCCTGTTCAGATAGCAATAACCGGTCATAAAGGGACTCGTATGCAGTAGCTGCGGTGAGTGGCATGGCCGCCGCTTGTTCGAAGCTTAGGTTGCTAGGTTTAGGCGCAACTAATATTTCGTCTATAGCCACGTATTCAGCATTCGATCCATTTCGCCTTGCATCGCCCGTAAATATCACTTCATCGCCTATATTTAGCGTTGAGTCATTCCCTTTGTCAACTATAATACCAGCTCCATCCCAACCCAAGATACGTGGTGCAGACTCAACGACAGGTTTGGGCGCTCTCTGTTTTGTATCAATAGGATTTATTGATATTGCTTTCACCTGTATTAACACATCAGTCTTGCGTAACGTCGGTAAACTAACCTCAACGTCAAGCAAACTGTTAAGATCGGAAATAGGCAAATACTTGTAAAGAGCTACTGCTCTCATAATTTTTGGTAAATTAACCATTTTTGCAACACTTTTTTCTTGAGCCGTTACTAATGAAAACAGTGAGAACACACTAAAATAAAGGTAATGTTTTATTGTTCGAATGATAATATTTAAATATGTGCGACCCAGGTCTGGTAGGTATTTATTTTAAACTTTTGGCCCGCTAGTATTAGGTACACAATGATAAGAAGCTGTTGATAAGTAGGTTGACAACCTTTGATAACAGAATTGAGTTTTTTCTCTTTGTTTCACAGTTCATTCAAAAGACCACGTGTACATATTTTTCATATTTTTTTCTTTCGTTTGATTAAAGTAAAGTAAGTAGTAGTAAAGCAAAAGTATGTAGGTAATAGGTGCATAAACCTTATCTTACTTAGAGGGGAAAAAAAATAGAAAGTGTTATGTACCTAAGTACCTAAGGTTGTTACGATTGGGGTTGTGGTGATGTGATGTGAGACTAGTAAGTTACCTCGTTGTTTACGGGGTCCAATAAATAAGTCATTCTCCTTTGTAGGTAACTAAATAAATATGGTGTACGTTTTGGAGGTAAAAAAAGACAATTATAGTATTTTGAACTGCTCATATATTTATTATAATAGACTAATAGATATGCCAAGTCCATTCTTTATGTTTTCGTCCAATCAATTAACATAGGTATGTAATATTTATTACATAGTAGATAATCTCTTCTACTAATTTTAACATTTAGCATTATATACAAAATACAATACAAGCAGATCATTGTATATCACAGAAAGGCGTAACAATTCACATGATGCAAAAAAAAGTTACATAATAGTTATATACCTACAACTTAATAACCTTTTCACTCTTCATAATATGTAATGGAATCATATTTTTGTTTCTAAAATTTATTCAAATTTCCTGTTTTTTATATTTTATTGCCCATTCCAAATAAAAATCTTCCGACTCTCTATCTCTTTGTACTGGGAACAGTCAATCAGGCTTCGAATACTTAGCTGTCTTCTACCCAAAAACGCTTGGTAATTGACAATCATTATAGGTAAATTTTTATACTTAGGTACCTACCTATACATATGTATTTCCCAATGATTAATAGAGAAATGTGTTTGGGTGCCTTACTTCGGACATCCGTCGAAGACCTTCCCCGGTAAAAATAAATAAATAAATAAATATCTTGGACATTCTCACACACGGCCATCTGACCCCAAAGTAGGCGCGAGAAATGACAAGTGTTATAAAAAAAATAGGCATCTTTATAATAAAGGCCTCCTAATTGAAATTATTGAATTATTGTACCTTACGCCATACCTACTTAAAAAAACCTGTTTCCGAAGCTAGTCAAAAACAATTATATTAAGCGTTTATGTTTAACGTTTAAGCCGTTACGTTTTTTTATTGTGTAAGATGTGTATTACGTTCAATAGATTGCTTTGGTGGTAACATTTATTTAAAGTGATTCGAAAAGGTTTCGAAGAGTTAATAACTGTCCCTCTCAAATTTTTTTAATATTATCGCGTTCATAGACTTCCACACTGATATGATTCACAGCACTTAATATAGTACCTAGTTAAATACATGAATACTTTAAATTCTTTATACAGGTACAAGTTTACATTACAAGATCAGTGGATATTTCAAAATCAATTAGTGTTTTGTAGAGGTACCTAATTGAAGTAGGTATATAGTGTTTAATTAACTCCTCCTTCATCTAAGAAACATCGGCAGTTAATAATAATACATAGATAAGCAAGTAGCTACTCGTATTTCCATACCAACTATACCGATCCTACTTCTGATCTGAAGTTCTGACTGAACATCATGATTATTTATTTATAACATACTCATTATTATATTTTTGGTTCATCGTGTTACTACAATATTTCTTAAAGATATCAACAGCTGGGTAGCGGGTTCACATTTCTCAGTATATATTGTATATTAAAATACACATAAGTAATATGTTTAGCTGAGGATTTATGAAAATGTGCGATTGGGAAAGATTTTTAAGCAGATGAAAATAGATTAAAAAGGATATAAACATAACAGAGGGCCTGCAAAACTTAATAAATTATCTGAATTCTGCTAATAATACTGAATTTCATTTGTACTCACATAGGTACCTACGTATTTCGATATGTACTTTTACCTAGCATTCGAGGAATAAGCCAAATATTAATAAGTACATTCTAGGCTAGGTACCTATAGATAGGTAGCTTAAACTGGAACTTATCTAACATTATTTCGTTAACGTGTCATTTTAATTTCTTATAAAATACCATAATACCTATTTATTAATATGAAAAGTATCAACCACATACCTACCTATTTCTTTGTTAACTACAAAATTTTGCCGGTTTATGTCCATTGCAATATAGGAAAATCTTATTCAGCAAATAAATATTGAACAATACAAAAAATACATAATTTTAATTATGACTAGGTAGATAATATAAGGACAGTATTGTTTTGCTCGAATCATTTATTTTGCCTTTACGTAAAAGGAAGAATTTATTGGTTCAGAATTTGGTGCAATTTTTGTTACAGCCCCACAGATCTTTTATTTGCCCTATGTACCGCAGTAGTACAGATACATTAGCATGACTATGTTTTCATATGGGTAGGTCTCGCCAAATTTCTAACAGCTGTGGCTTAACTCTTCTCTTCTGTTTAAGTCTACTACGCAGCGAATTGCGCTATAATGAAGTTTTGCGCGTCTTATATCAAACTATTTTATTACCAGTTAGGTATGGTCTCTTTTACTGTACAACGTACGCGCATATGTCGTGGGCTCCGGTGCACTCGATGCTGGGTCGGTGCGTTGAGTCCCATATGCCGGGTCCGCATCGTTGGCACATGCCTGCGAGCGTGCACGGGATCCGGACCAGCTGCCGAAACTGGTGGAGGAGGCCCCGAGCCTTCCGCAGGATCAGACGTCCATCCATGTACATTGCTGGAAAAAATTTGAAGGAAAAAATACATTGCTGGAAAAATTGAGAGAAAGAAATGATAATTTACGAAGTACTAAAAGTAGTACATACTTAAATTACGAAGATTGAAAAATAAATAGGTGATTTACTGTAGGTATTATTGATAATTTAAACTGCTACATATGCCGAATTGCCAACCGAAAGTCATAATATTCTTTTTATTTATCTATCTATATCGGAACTATTTTGTATGTATACAGAGCAATCCTCCTCCTCAGCGGCGCTGAAGGAATTTGGAAGTAGGTAGGGTAAATTCCTTCTATCCGGACAATTGCTCCAGGGGTAAACTCGTTGGTTACTTCCCCGGTGTTTACCATGGGAGCCAGTCGATCGTCGCGCAGTAGCTTTATATCTATATCTATCCGTATAAATGGACACAATTTTATAGGAGTTTAACTGACTAACGCTTCATTTGATACTTACCCAAAGAACTAAAGTGCAGCAGCATTTCGTCTGTGTTAAGATCCTGCGCAATAACGTCATCGGCGTACACCGCAATTATGGCCAAGCATAGGAATAGGTGGAAGTAGTCAGTCTGGTAGTTGGCCCAGCATGCCTCCCACATTCGGAGGGCTACTGCTTCGGTAAATTCCCTCTTGAAACATCTGTGGAAAACATCGTTATATACTTGTAATTTTACTTAATGTTACATACACATTTTCTTTATGTTATAAATCAGAATAATTGTATAGACAAAACTAACTAAGTACTATACCTATATGTACTGGAATACTCTGGCATAACTCACGAAGAAATGTTTTAAAAACTCAATTTATACCTATTATGTTACAATGGAATAGGTAAGAGGGCGACGTTCGAAGGAGACAACCGATGAGGAAGAAAATTAAAAGAAAATCTTTGAATAGAGACCACGACTTGGAAAAAGGAGCACAGGTTGACTTCGACAAGGTGGGCAGACTACCTGAAGAAGACGGCGGAAAAACGCTGGTTTCAGAAGGCACAGGACCGTTCGGAGTGGTGTAGTTTAGGAGAGGCCTATGTCGAGCAGTTGAACTTCAGGATGACCGAATGTTATCATCCTGCAAGTTTATAAAAGTTAGGTACCTACCTACCTACAACAGCAAAATAATCAAACTTACAATAGAATCCACCGATGACAGAAGAGTAATTCCATAGCATCCACGTGTTTTTCCAAATGCTTGTAGAAGTGGGGCAGCATCAATCGTATCAATTCCCGTAAGTAGCTCTAAAAATATGAAACACACAATGGAAACAGTTTTGGAAGTGATCCAAGTATTTTAACGTTAACGATTTCGAATATCAAAAATTGATATTTGAAATCAACTGTCTGTTTCAGATAAAGTACGAGCTGATGCTTCGGATCAACACTATTAATTACTCTGAGGCATGTAGGCTTCCTCTCGATGTTTTATTTTCCGTAATAGCAGATGACATTAATTTTCTTAAAGCTGCCTATAGCACATAACTCAGAAAAGTCATTGGTGCGTATCGTCTCTCTCGTTCCAAGCTGCTTGTCACATATGTTTCTACCCTTGATTACTAAGATTCGCCTCTAATAAACTAAAACTTACTAGGTTATTGTCCATGTCGTTGTCAGTGGGCGTGCAGACGAATATGGCGCGCTGCATCAGCCCCACGAAGCACCAAAACGCCTCAGCTTCACACTTGATCTCGCACAGGACCGGCGCCAGGAGATCGCTCATGCCTTGCGTGTAACTGACAAGGGAATAGTATAATTTAGAGTTTAGAATTCAGGGTCTGGGTCTCCCAACTGAGCTAGTGGAGCGTGTTCCATTTCACTGATCCAGTTTCGATTGACGGTGGTGTAAGTAACTCTATTGTCCGGAAATGTTCAAGCCTCCATAAATGCGATATTATATTGCGATAGCAACCGAGAATGATGGCTTTACGAAGCACGAAACACTCAACGCTAGCGGCAACCCTCCAACTGCTGGCCGAGACCGGAGTCGCAACACTGTCGATCGGTTGAAAATCTCACAATCCGCGTGGCCACTCTCTTAAAGACTTTTTAAGTACCTACCTACTACATTCCTCGTAACGCACATAGATTCTACAACTTATAATATCTGTAAATAGAAATGTGTAGAGCGGTTACCTATTAGAACGTATGGAGTGTAAAATACATATTGATAGAAAAGTATTGATTTCACCAAAGACCTTGAAAAGCGACCGAGAAAATACGTAACGATAGTGAATCAGTGATAAAATGGGCAACTGATGTATGTAAAGAATAAGAAATTAAATGTCACTTGCTGTAACGGTGAAGGACACATCGTGAGAAAACCTCCATGCCTGAGAGTTTTTCATAATGTTCTCGAAGGCATGTGAAGTCTGCCAATCCGCACTTGGCCAGCGTGGTGAACTAAGGCCTAATCCCTCCCATTCTGAGAGGAGACCCGCGCCCAGAAAGAAAGGGTTGTGGTGGATGTAAAGCAGCTTAGCCTGTTTGAACCTTAGGCACCGTTACCTTCATTTCTTACAGGTAATGAAATTGTAGGAGGAATTTGAGGAATGAAAATAACAGATACTTACCCTAAAACAGGATTATAAACAGCGTAGTTCAACAGAATATTTTTCATGATCTCTATATTGTAATTGTTCTCGCCGGCGAAGAAGGGATTTCCTCTATCGGTTCGCACCACATCTTTTTCGATCACACATTGAACTGTCTTCCGAAACACGGCGTATTGTTCAGGGGTCATTTTCTCTAAGCGCCTTCTAGCTATCTCCTCATACTCCCTCGTCCGTATTTGAAGAATAACCTCGCGTTCGTCATAAGTAGAGTTGTAAGGATAACAGTGGAGTAGGAAAGGCCACATTTCCCGCCTCAACTCCTTGTCAAGGCCTCCGAAGAAAACGCATTTGCGTAAAAACAAGTCATCCTCGATAACTCCCTTACTATTCATTAACTTCCCGTAGAACAGTTCGGGGGTTATCTTTGGAACTTTTCCTTCTTCGGGATGTTGCTCGGACTTTTGAACTTCTGGACGACATACCATAAAGTGACGATATGGCATATTCGGTTCCTCTGAGCCTAAGTGAAAGAAATGTAAAGATTTTTGATTATTGAGTAGGTCTTCCTTTGCATTTATCGTGTAAGATATAGTAAAGTAAATCAATTACCTGGTGTGAGCTTAATATTATGCAACAAGGAATGCCACCTATGCAGGACTTGCGCCAAATGGTCCAGACCTCCGTGGTGAAAGTGCAGTATCTTGTACTGCGACTCTCTGGAGGCCACAACCAGTTGCCCGCACGTGCAGTTGTCGTCATTGAAGAAGAGACGTAAGGAACGCATCTGACTCAAGTCAACTGAAAATCTGGAACAAATTGTAATTAATATTAAGTACCTAAGGTATTTTTAATTGAATTGGTATAATTTCTACCAATCGCAGTACCTACCTAATTCTTTTAATTTTCCTTTAATTAAGAGACGTAGCCTAATAGTGGAACCATATTAACAGGCTTTTATGATTATTTTTCATGATACTATTATTACATATAATAACGCGACTATGTTATTGTTACATACTGTGATGTAAGACTGTTCTGTTATTGGTGTTTTATAGGAGAATTTGCATTAGGTATGCTCATTATAATCTCCACGAAGTTGTAATTAATTGCTTAGTATTCCAGACAGCACTTTATAAATTCAATTAAGTCCGGCGAAAGCAATATGGCATTCCTGTAGGGGCTGAAGTAATGCGGACAAACATCTTAGACAGTGGTGGGCAAACTTTTTTAATGGCGGGCCACAAAGGTTTAGAAATTCTAGAGGAGGGCCAGAATTAAAGAAAAAATGCATTTTGTGTATATGTGTATATTATAAAAACATTACAGCATTACACACAAATGTTATGACTTTTACACTAAATAATAATTAATTTAACTTTTATTCGAAGGCTCTGCCTTGTTAAGCGTGTGAGACATATGGAATTGTTTTTGTTTTTCCCATAGAGAAAAAAAGGGGAGCTTCCTCCGTGGTTTTCCCATAATATTTTTGAAAGCTGGTTCCAGCTGATGGCGACTGAGTTCACGCGCCTCTCATTTCACCACGCTTTGCGCCCCGTATTACGTAACACATGAACTACGCGGCTAGTTTAGCTTCACCTATAGGCAAGTATTATTCAGTGCTATAGGTTATGCATCTATTATTCTTCTATGTAGAATCTACTTTTTCTTCTCGACCGTCAAAACGTAATTATAACGGGCCATATACTATCCATGTCGACGGACCCTCGGCGGGCCGGATTAAATACTTTCGCGGGCCGGAGTTGGCCCGCGGGCCGTAGTTTGCCCATCACTGTCTTAGCAGAACTTGAAATGCAATCTATTTCTATACCTACGATCACAGCCGATGTTTCGATATCTCGTTCAAATTGCATGTAAATTGCAAATTGTTTAATTGCGCAAGAGGGGCACTCAAGAATTTCCTAAAGGTACCTGGTTTATGTACATACCTAAATCTATATATATAAAAGGAGAAGGTGACTGACTGACTGACTGACTGACTGACTGACTGACTGACTGACTGAGTGACTGACTGACTGACTGACATATCAACGCAGGGCCTAAACTATAAGGGTTAGAAACTTGAAATTTTGCACAGGGGTTCCTTTTATAACGTAGGGGTGCACTAAGAAAGGATTTTTGAAAATTCACCCCGTAAGGGGGTAAAACTGGGGTGCAAAGTTAATATGAAACTTTGCCGTTTTTGAAGTTAGTGAATGTCTAATTCCACGCGAGCGAAGCTGCGGGCGTCCACTATATGTAGGTACTTATATAAAAAAGAAATTATTCTGTAGAGTAGTTAAAATTTCTGACAGTCTATCCTAGTATCCTTGTCTTAGCTCATACTTTGCAAAGACTTCATAGTATGAGACAGAACACTGTAATTTGGCATAGGTACCTACCTACGTATCAATACTTGTTAGTAACTGGGACAAAAATAAAATATTGAAAAACATCAGTTACCCCTGCTCCCCAAATGGGTGCAGCATCGATGTTTGTAACTCAATTAGCAACGATAATGATCAATGCTGGTGTGCCTCAAGGCTCCGTGCTACTTCCCGTGAAGTTTATTCTGAATATCAATAGGGCATGATAACACACAGCATGTTTTCCATGCATGTGCTAATATTTTCCTATCATTATCACAAATGGTACAGTAACTTGTGTCTATTGCGCCACATAGAATAAGGTTTTTCTTTTCGTTCAATAATAATCAATCGATCGCAGCTGTACAAAATTAAGGTCAGTAGTAAAATACGCAGATTCAGCTGTCACCAGCAGATAATACCTATCCAGTGATTGTAATATATACCATATTGTAATAGGTACCAGTTGGTTCTTTGTAATTGCTGTGAAATAAACAATGATGTGTTTAGTTTAACATCCGCCAACATCCTTAATGATAATCCTATATTAGTAGATACTTATGTAGTTTACTACAATTTTCAAATGTAGGTATTTAGGAAATTCCTTTCCTGATGATTGATAATTAATTGATCCTGCAGAAATTAAACCAATACATTTAGCGTCCCATTGCCTGGGGGTCTAAAATAAAATCGTTACAAATTAAGAGCGTTTCGTTTTCACAATTTTCTTATTTATGTAATGTAGACGAGGCAATAATTCTTCTAACAAAGTGATGCTCTTCTTTCGCTGTCCTTACCATAAACTGTTATTTAACATCAAATGTTTCGTCGCTATTCAAAAGTAACCTTTCTTTCTTTACGTTTGACCGTTGGTCCGGTTGTACAAGCCTGGTCTCATAACTTATAGGGTCTAGATTACTCTAGACCATACTCCTCTTAAATGCCTCCGATAAGGGTCAAGGACCTTTAGCTCATGAAACAACGACACAAAGATCAAGAAACCCTGCTCATAACTTTTTTTAAATTACTTTACTTCTATAACGTTACGTAGATACCCAGTTTTAAGTTAGTACTGCCATGTACTAGGTACGTATCTAGATTGCAAATCGAAGAACTCACCTTCGACATTTTAAAGGGGCTCTCCTTTGCGGCACAGGGGAGCTGTTCACGCTGTCCGGAAACACTAAATTATGTTTTAGAGCTAAAAATTCTGGCGTGCTCATCCAATTAGGATTGCCTTCGTCACACGAGCTCATTGATAGTGACCTAACAAATCGGTCGCCAGATATTGAATCCGGGGTCAAGTCGACGTTTTCTATGTTAGGGTTCGATATAGTTATATTCACCGACGTCATGGACTGCGAACGCACATGTTTTTCGCATTCGAATAAGTTCTGATCTTTGGAATCACTTTTGTCCAAGGTAAACACGCTGTCCTTTGTCAAGTCAGCTGATTTTATCGTCGGCTTTGAACTGCTAGACAACTCTTCTTGGGTTGTATCGTTCTGCGTGTATCTTGTATCGTTTGACTTGATGCTTTGTTTATCAGAATTAGAATTTAGGCTAGTCGTATCGGAGGAATCGTAGAAGGCGTTTTCATTATGCGTATCGATTTTCCCCGACTTTTCGCTTGGATTTTTTGGAATGTCTTGCGGCTTGGTTGGTTTATTCGCACTAACTAAATCTTCGTTAGAGCTGCTCTCAACTGCTGACGGGCACTTCCGTAACGTGGAATTTGGAATCCAGTTTAGAAAAAGTGTAGGTCGTTTTGCATTGTTGTGCTGGTCAGTGAATACCTTAGTCGTAACCGTTAAGTAACCGGGATGGTGTACGATGTCCAACTCGTGCCTGGCAATCGTCGGAGGATGCACGCAAACATTGTTCTTGCAAAACAGAATTTCATTGTCGACGTAATCGGGCAGTGGTTCGTTGTCGTCGAACTCCAAACCGAGGAAATAGGTGGAAGCTCTTCTTAATAGGTCGGGCAGCGGCATCGTGGTTCACATTTCCTCAATTAATGTGACGCGTTAAATTGCGATGATTATGTTATCACACGCGGCGAGCTCTCGCAAGCCCCGCTTGTGTACTGCGCGTACGTAAACACCCACACAGATGTCTTGATAACGTCGTATTGATCGGCCAGAATAGCGCCACTCGGCCACTGAGGCAACCCGTCAGCCTCATTTGCTTGTATGATTGTTAGTATAATATGATACAATATTTAATAGAGATTTCAACATTCATGCAAAAAGCAAAACTGACGATAAGCTTGGCTTCGAATAATCGGTAAGTATATGAATTAATGAATGACCTGTTAAAATATGAAACAACATTTTATGCCATAGCTACTCGTATAATGTAGGTACATACCTACTACCTTATATATATCACCGCAGTGAAAGAATTTAGAAACGGGGAACTACTAAATATTATAAAGCAAAGTCTTCATGTTATTTTGTTCCTCCGGAAGTGGTATCTATTTAATAAAAATCTTTATGCACTTGATATCATGAGAGAATACTAATAAAACAGAAATTGAGTAATCTGCCATGGAATCAGGAACTGCCTGCAAGGTAGGTTAGGTAGGTATCTAAAGTGGAACCTATCCTCAAAGGAAACCAGGGACAAAAACTTAGTGCAGGGGTTTACCAGCACTAAGTTTTTGTTTAACCAAGCCTGCCTGTTACCACTGAATGTCTATCAAACTGAAATACAATTAAGCAGATTATAAAAGAGTAGAAAAGAGTTTAGAAATATTTGCGACAATAATCGGATAAAACATATTTCTTCTTACTTAGGTACCTACTTGACTACAGCGCAGAATCTCAGTTCTATTTAGTTTATTCTATTTTGTTTTGTAATTTTAATTTGTTCCCAGAATAACCCGGTGCCAATGTGCTGAAAGACTAGCAATTAATAGTCGATATTGAATGTCAAGTCAATCCCATACATTTGTTAATCTATTCTACTTAGTTTTTGCCACTTGTCTAGGCCCCCTGTCCAGTCCAGCCAGCTCCAGGTTTAAGTTACTCTATGGCTCCAGCAACTGGGTAAAAAAAGTGAAGGCGTGTGACCGAGTGGAATTAAGACGAGTTTAAACTTCTTAATTTGGAAATGTTTCTGGGTGTACCTAATAAATATTTACAGACATTTGTAGAGAAAGGTCTTTCATTCCTACATTTATTTCCCATTCGTTTGCAATAAAAATATATGTAAAAACCCCGAACATGGCTGTACAGCGCTAAATTTAAATCACGGAGTCATTGACATAATATTATTTAGTCAATGCACGGAGTACACATTTTTTTATATGGCTTGATTTACGATAAAAAAATGTTTTGTACTTTAAATTTTAATAAGAAGTAGTTATTATTAGTTCTCGAATATTTAAACAGTTTTGTTTCTTAATTAATGAAAATGTATTCTTTTACGCTATGTATGTATGTATTCTTTTACGCGAAACGGAACGCAACTACATTATTTTTTCACGAAATCCCGCACGATGGCGTTTCCGTTGCATAATTAATTGACGCATGCGCCACACATTGCAATCAGCTGTCAGAAAGAACAATCACGTAAAAAACAAAATTATTTGTGTCTTTAGATAATTCCCGTCAATATGGCGGGGCAAAATCCAGGATCACCAACGGACTTTCAGTATTTTTATGAGGATGAAGTGTATAAAATCAACAATCGCGGCCAAGTGGTCTTTGGTCTCGTACTTGAGAACTACGAAGCTAACTCCAGCGATCAAGAGAGCGACATTGAAACACCGATTCAAAAAGGCGAAATTCGTGTTGTGTGGCATCCTTCGGGCACCGAGCGCGTAATATCGGAGAAATCTGTGAGTAAAGATATAGAAAAACTTTCGCGATCGTCTGCAAACTCCGCTTCATGCCCTGTTCTGTTCATTCGTTCAACAACAAATTAATTCTGCGAGCATTAAAGTTCATTACTACCATGAATGTCTACCCATTCGAATACAATCCCTTTATTCGGCATATTAATCATGAGGGTCTTGGTTACTGAATACCGTGTATGTGAAGTTACCCTCATAATTTTTTTTTGTAGGAATTGAAATCAGGTTAATATTGTAGCTTTAAAAAATATCCTATACAAGTTAAAAAAAAATATTTGAAACTACAAACAGATCAACACAACTAAATTTACTAGAAAACTTCATAGATTTCACTATGGTGGTACCATCCTTTCATTTTATTTCAAAGTTCTATAATTTTTTTCCATGTTGGCCTTACCACTATAAGAGGCATGCTGATAGGTTGGAATTCAGCATCACTTTAGAGGGTCTGTGTTTGAATGCCACCCCCTAAGACTGTTCTAAATAATAATAAGAAGAAAATTGTTAAAAAATATGCAGAGATGAGAAGATAGATAATATAGACGACCTACAGATAATATGGACCATGACATGTTGTGAAGTTCATTGCTAAAGAATTGCCAAGTCTGTTTGCTAACATTGCACTGCCCTTGTTTGTAATAGATTATATATAATTACTCCATTATGTAAGCTTGTTAATATAACTAATGTATATCATATAACTAGTGGAGCTTTGCTTGCACCCACAGCTTTGCTTGCGTGGATTAGATTGGATTAGATATAACTAAAGTTTCATTTATAGTTCCTATTCTTGTCTTGGAAATATCATTATCATTGAAGTTTAAATATTGATGGGATAAAAGTCCATCCATCTGTCAATCCACTTAGTAGTTATATACTCTAATAACAACATTGCTTATAAAAACTCAAAACACGCTTTTGTAGATCACTGAACAATATTTTTTTTATTATTGCACTGTCATGATGTTCATGATAAGTGTGCGAAAATTAAATATATCATAAGCTAATAAGTGTGTTAAAAATAAACCTATCTACCATAAACCTTTACTCTAAACCTTTAAGAGTCAAACTATTATAATAAATACTGCCTTGTTGGTCATGTGATCTAGTTGTCACAAGGGCGATTGGTAAGCTAGAGGTCCTGGGTTTGATCCCAGACTGGGCAACAACTATTTCTACTAACTTAAAATGCCCGGTAGCAGCTAGGAGTCTGGACTTGAGCAGGGTGTATGGCAATAGGCTTACAAACTATTAACGCAACGGCACCGGTCTCCGACCGGCCTCCTCTATCCGACCGTTTCGAAAAAGTCGTTAAAACTTTTAATATTCACACCTAAGACTCACGAAATTTAACGCATTTTATTCATTCAATATTCGTGTGTCAATTGACAAAAAACGGTTTTAAAATCTTAACAAACAAAACGTCAGTTGGTTCAAAACTGCGAAAGGGTGCATTTTGATTGTTTCGTAATGTAAAAAAAGTTAAAAGTAGAGAATCATACTAATCTCGATTTTTGCGGAAGTGAGCCTACCAGTAAGTATTTTGTGTTTTTATCGTATAAATACACTTACAGTGATCTTAATTACAAAGTTTAAACTCCGAATTTTAGTAAATTGATAGGTTTATCAAGTTATTAAGATTGGACGGAATGAGGTCTCTCTAAAAATCGTAAGTTCCGAAATCCGACCGGTTGGACGGAAACAAGATTTTTGTACTTCGCACTGAAAGTTAATTATTAGCTTTGTTTTCACTAAAAACTTATTTTTCACGTTCGATTGTTTAAGTAAATTTTGTGATATTTTAGGGAACCTGTATACGACCTACTCTAAAATCATTACATTCAATGTTATTTGACTCGAAACATAAAGATTTTTCAAGACTTTCTTGATTTTTTACAAAGTATCTGTGTTGTTATAAATAAATATTTTACTTAACATATCAAGTTTTTGGGGTGTTCTTTGATGATATTCAGCGTTTTAAGGTTTACATGACATTTTTTTGACTAAACACAAACCACATACATTGTTTTAGTTGAATAATAGACAAACTTTAATAATGGTCGGAAATACGGTACACTTTATTTGCCTCTTCCCTGTTTCCGTCCGTGCCGGTCGCAATCACGGTTACAATTACCTAAACATAACTGATGAAAAGTGGGTTTACTGCAAGACAAGAAGCCTGCCCCTTTAGAGAATTACAATTGTGATGTTATTATTAAATTTAATTAAACCATGAGCCATGGAACCCATCAACCAGTACATTCTACCAAAACCCCTAACCCTACTACTACCACTATAATAATAGACTTAGGTTAGCCAACAAATAGTAAATAATTAAGTACTATGTTAATTTACAAATGAACCCTTCAAAACAACCTTAATTAAAAGCTTTTATTTAACTTCACTCGTATGTATGTATGTAAGTATGTCCTGGAATCTTGCAATCAATATTTCACCCACTTCCACTGAAGCTATCGAGCTGAAATTTGGCACACATATAAGGTTCCGATGACAATGCATGAAAATAAAAAAAAAGTTATAAAAGCTTTTTAAAAAAAAAAATTTTACAGTATTACTATTTTATGTTTACTTTCCTAGTACCAAAAGTAAAATTCAAACTGCACGCGTCTTATTCAGTATCTATTTTTTAACTTTTCATTATCTCGTAAACTATAGGTCTGATTGACATAGTTACTTCCTATGAAGAAAAAAATTATTCTTCATAAAATTTTCTTAATCGTAACTCGTTTATAAGGATTATTTATTATATTGTTGAATATTATTATATTATGTTTAAAGCACAAATTATGAAAAAATTACACTGTAATGTTGTTTACTAAATGCAGTATTCTGGTATTGCGGTGAGAGTGTAGTATACCACAGAATACCGCTCCCTAAGAAAAGTTAAAAATGACTTAAGTTTAAATAAATAAATATGTTGGACATTCTCACACACAGTCATCTGACCCCTAAGTAGGTGCGAGCCTGTGATATGGGTGTCAAAAACAGACAAATACATACATAGATATGTTTGAAATACATACTTAAATAGATAATATTAACATCCAGACATAGAACAATAAATACAAGTGTTCACACGATTATTTGTCCTGAGTGGGATTCGAACCCACGACCCCTGGCGAAACAGACAGGGTCATTACCGAATGCTCCAACGGGCCCGTCATATCAATTATTTCCAATATCCATTATGACCATATTCTGTGTCAGGTCGGCTTGGCGGACCGCTCGCTCATGCCGGGTGACGTGGTGCGCCGGCTCATCGCGGGCAAGGACACGCAGCGCGGCTACTGCAGGGACATCGTCATGACTGCGGCCCTTCAGATCGTCGGCACCAAGCACGTCATCCCCAGCGTGGCCAGCGAGCGGCTGCAGCCCCTCGAGGAGTTCACCCCCGACCTCGCCGTGTGCCTCGACTCGTGGGTCGGCACGTCCAAGGTGCTTATACAAATTTTTTTTAACCATTCCTAAGAACAGGTACAAATTGTCTATCACATATATCACTAGAAAGGCATAGCCTTCGGGAAGAAATTGAGGGTCTTAAAAATCAACTAAGCAATGCCGTCGCTCTTTCGTGAAAAACTCCTCAACACTATTTTTTGCAATTTTTTGTTATTTGAAATGTCATAGACCAGACTAGGAAGAGCGGTAACACATGTTACAGGCATTATAAATAAATTAATAAACATAAATAATCTATACCTTATTCAATGTCTCCTTCGCAGGCGGTGCACAGTAAGTTGCGGCTGGTGTCCGCGGACGGGTCGCGCCTCGAGTATCCGGATCTGGACACGTGTCCGCTAGAGGACTACTCGATGCGGCGGCGTCGCTCCACCCCGTACTCGTCGTCGGAGTTCTACCCGGGGCAGGTGCTGTACGGGCCTCTCGGCTCTCTCGACACCGGCGCTAACTGGCTGCACGTCACCAAGGAGATGAAGGCGGCTAGGAAGCACAAGATGCACGATCACAAGGTGAGCGCTGACACGGGTATGTTAATGACCTGGGCACAGTCATAATCAGTGTTTCATACCAGGGCAACAATGGGACTTTTTAAGATGCAACAATGGTCACCACCTAGACGCTACAGTAAATTTGAAGCTGATCGAACAAGTTATTGTCAGGCGCGGTAGGTATCGGAATGTGATCGATAGTTGCCAAAATTTCATGTCCACTTCCGTACTTTGGAGAGCTCGCTAAGCTGTTAGTTCGGATTGTTTTCAATTGTCCAACTATCGTTAATCCTTGTCGAAGATTGTCGGGTCATGGAGGAAAAGGAGAGGAAGGTCGACACTGGATTGGTGACTAACCGCTTTCGCATTGGAGCAGCTTGGTTAAATATATTCTAGACCTCCCTCAGCTGTGGCTCTGAGAGAGAACCGTGCTCAACAGTAGTAAAATTTAGAGTGTAAGCGAATGCCACCATTCCCCAGTTCACGGTGGAGGCGGTGGTGACGGAGAGCGTCAGCGTGCACTGGCAGTGCCGCGCGCTGTGCACGCTGCCCGCCGAGGCGGCTGCGCCGCAGCAGCCCAAGTTCCTCGTCGAAGGTACCTCATCATCATCATCATCATCATAACATCATTATCATTTGACTACTTGGCTACGAACCACAGCGGTGATCTTAATTGTCGAACCGCGGGTCTAGAGTTTTTACTCGAAATAGTCTACAAATATTTATATTGCTGATAAATATATGTAGTAGTTAGCTTACTGCATTGCTTCGCTTCTCTATAAAAACTTTACTTGTGCCCACTTTTATACACCTCCGTTCACGTAATTTTCGTAAATAGGGGAAAAAGTTTTTGCTACACATATTAATATTATGATTTTACCAAATGAGCAAGCACTTCTATTAGGATAATTGTAGAGGATTGAGATTAGGATATTCCCATACCAAATAAAGCAACATCTAGGTATCATATTCTAATTTGTGTAATTTGTAAAGCGTTTTGTACGTTTGGAATTAATTCGTACTAAGTAGCATTTTATTTATTCTTTAAATTATATTTCAAAGAAGTACTTATTTCTAATCTTAAAAACATCTGATTGTAAGTGAATGACAATCACGATAACTTGAAATCCTATAGTTTATACAGATCTGTTTTAATATTTTAACTTAATAATATTCACGTCTTTATGCAGGTGAAGATTTAAAGAGACTGAAATTGCTGAATGTGTTTGAACCCTGCACCCTGCAAGTCGGCGACAGGAACTTCCTCACCATCGGCGGAGAGGACACCTTCATCAGCAAGAAACAATGGAGGAAACAACAAAGTACGTATATATACGCATTTTAGTCTAGGACTATCCTTCTATGATTCCGCGTTGCCCACATTAATTAATATTTCACTTACTGGTAAATTGGTAATTGATGAACCTATGTCAAAAAAATTTCGTCGATTCCTTGTTTCGTGGTGATGCAAAATACTTTCATTTAATTATTTATGAATATAAGGTTAATATGCGACAGGTAAATACTACCGCAACCTGCGCAAGCAAACCCGTCCGCCGCCCAAGAAGCCGTCCAAGGTGGGCGCCAACCCGCCGGACCACGTGCCCTCCAGGCCTAAGAAACGTGCCTCGTCACATAGGAAACTCAAATCCACTGATGTAAGTTGTTCGTAGTAGTAAATAAGGTACTCGTCTCTCTCTCTCTCTCTCTCTCTCTCTTGTGTCCAATTCATGCATTGGCAATCTGGCAAAGGAGAAACAAAATATCTCTCGTCATTAATCTAAATTAAAGTTCTAACCTACAAATATATACACTGAAATGTTCTATTCTACTTTTAACAGCATGAAATGGAAGTGGACACAGCTGAAGAGAAGCTAGAATCCCTGGATGACGCGCTGAAGGCGGACGCCAGCTGCCCCAGCATCAAGATCGAGTCGAGCGGCGACGCGGCGCTGCCGGTCACCAGCAGCCTGGAGGACCCTGCCACCGAGGAGAAGAATGACTCGGGTATCAGGTACGCCATCTTGTCGTGCGTTCTGACACCACAAAATGGCGGTAGATGCGTCTAAAATGAACTATGTTATCGAGGAACTTGTCAAAGTGGATATAGCCGTCCCACTACCCCGTCTTACCCGTCTTTGTCCCACTGTTGGGCACGGGATCTCCTGTCATAATGGGTGGGATTAGGCCATAGTCAACCACGCTGGCCAAGTGCGGATTGGCAAGTGGGAAATGTAGTAATGTAAATATGTATAACCACTAAATAAGCAGCAGTTAACATCCTCTTCGCTTGTTCCCAGTCCAGAGCCGGCTAAGGAGGCCGGCGGGCTGTTGAATGGCGACAGTCGCAACTCGGAGGCGGGCCTCAACGACGACGACTCCGACAACTGGGAGAACACGAGCAGCGACGGCAGCGACACGGACAGGTGGGTTCCGTTATGCCTGCAATGCTATTGAACAATAAACAAGTACCCGATAAAAATAGAAAAATGCTGCCTCTGAATATTTTAATGTCTCAAAATATCTCAAGGTTTTATACCATATACTACATTAAAGAGGCAAATTATGTATAGGTGAAATCTACGTATTTGGGACGTTTTTAAGCGCGCCGAAGGGGCGCAGCATATATGAATGGTGTGCAGCGGCCGCTTGTTGTATTTCGTTCCATACATTTTTTGTTTCACAGTTTCAGTTTCATACAGTGCCAGACATGTTTAAAATACATGTCCATTGTCTTAGAAATGTTGTTCTTCTTGTTACGTGCTTTATAAAATGGTGCAAATCGCGTATTGAAAGCCAGTGTGTAACCAAGAACCACACCTCTCCAACTTAGTGTAGTGTGCATAGTTATGTTTGATATTTCCTGTACACAGCGACGCGACGTGGTCGTCCCGACCAAGAACCACACCTCTCCAACTTAGTGTAGTGTGCATAGTTATGTTTGATATTTCCTGTACACAGCGGCGCGACGTGGTCGTCCCGACCAAGAACTACACCTCTCCAACTTAGTGTAGTGTGCATAGTTATGTTTGATATTTCCTGTACACAGCGACGCGACGTAGTCGTCCCGACCAAGAACCACACCTCTCCAACTTAGTGTAGTGTGCATAGTTATGTTTGATATTTCCTGTACACAGCGGCGCGACGTGGTCGTCCCGACCAAGAACCACACTTCTCCAACTTAGTGTAGTGTGCATAGTTATGTTTGATATTTCCTGTACACAGCGGCGCGACGTGGTCGTCCCGACCAAGAACCACACCTCTCCAACTTAGTGTAGTGTGCATAGTTATGTTTGATATTTCCTGTACACAGCGGCGCGACGTGGTCGTCCCGACCAAGAACCACACCTCTCCAACTTAGTGTAGTGTGCATAGTTATGTTTGATATTTCCTGTGCACAGCGGCGCGACGTGGTCGTCCCGACCAAGAACCACACTTCTCCAACTTAGTGTAGTGTGCATAGTTATGTTTGATATTTCCTGTACACAGCGGCGCGACGTGGTCGTCCCGACCAAGAACCACACCTCTCCAACTTAGTGTAGTGTGCATAGTTATGTTTGATATTTCCTGTGCACAGCGGCGCGACGTGGTCGTCCCGACCAAGAACCACACTTCTCCAACTTAGTGTAGTGTGCATAGTTATGTTTGATATTTCCTGTACACAGCGGCGCGACGTGGTCGTCCCGACCAAGAACCACACCTCTCCAACTTAGTGTAGTGTGCATAGTTATGTTTGATATTTCCTGTGCACAGCGGCGCGACGTGGTCGTCCCGCTGCTCGTCCGCCGCGTCGGGGTCGGGGCGCGGCAAGCGGTCGCCGCAGCTGGCGGTGCGGCTGCTGCGCGGCAAGCGGCTCAAGCGCGCCCCGCGCCGCGCGCCGCCCGCGCCGCCGCCGCGCCGCAGCGACCGCGTCGTCGTCGAGACGCTGCACACCACCAGCCACGCCAACGTCGTCTGGCAGGTCGGTGTAGCTCTGTTGCGGGTGGCAAGCGGCTCAAGCGCGCCCCGCGCCGCGCGCCGCCCGCGCCGCCGCCGCGCCGCAACGACCGCGTCGTCGTCGAGACGCTGCACACCACCAGCCACGCCAACGTCGTCTGGCAGGTCGGTGTAGCTCTGTTGCGGGTGGCAAGCGGCTCAAGCGCGCCCCGCGCCGCGCGCCGCCCGCGCCGCCGCCGCGCCGCAACGACCGCGTCGTCGTCGAGACGCTGCACACCACCAGCCACGCCAACGTCGTCTGGCAGGTCGGTGTAGCTCTGTTGCGGGTGGCAAGCGGCTCAAGCGCGCCCCGCGCCGCGCGCCGCCCGCGCCGCCGCCGCGCCGCAACGACCGCGTCGTCGTCGAGACGCTGCACACCACCAGCCACGCCAACGTCGTCTGGCAGGTCGGTGTAGCTCTGTTGCGGGTGGCAAGCGGCTCAAGCGCGCCCCGCGCCGCGCGCCGCCCGCGCCGCCGCCGCGCCGCAACGACCGCGTCGTCGTCGAGACGCTGCACACCACCAGCCACGCCAACGTCGTCTGGCAGGTCGGTGTGGCTCTGTTGCGGGTGGCAAGAGTGCGAGTCGAGGATGACGACATCCGAAACACAGACGGTGTATCGTCATCCAACAGCGCTGAGCAGCTGTGGATGGAAAACCCGGTGTCACTTCACGAACCACTCCTTGAACTTTGCAACATAATTTTATCGTCTTTCAGTCCGCTGAAAACGAAGCTCGGTGCAACTTACCATGCTATTGAAAATTATACTATACTTAGTTGTTGATAGTCAATAATACTCAACGGTCAATCATACAAAATCTGATTGGCTTTCAGTTCTCATGGCTAGGTCGATTAAAAAGTGTGTACTTCGTTTTCACTAGATCTTGCACGTCTTCTTCGTTTTCACCAGTTTGAATTTTATTACAGGATGGCACAATAGAAATGGGCATTCCGTCGACGCAACTGTACCCCATACACCATCTGGATGGCCAGGAGTGTTTCCCCGGAGACTTCGTCGTGAGTGGCGCCGCTAACATTGAAGAGAACCAACAGGTATATATATATAATGTGGAAGCGTCGATAGTCTAACTCAGTTAGACTATCGACGCTTCAGTCCGCCCAGTTAGCCCATCAGTGGGCGAACTCCGGCCCGCGAAAGTATTTAATCCGGCCCGCCGAGGGTCCGTCGACATGGATAGTATATGGCCACTGTTCTGTGTATATGGCCTGTTATAATTACGTTTTGACGTTCGAGAAGAAAGAGAGATTCTTATACTACTGGATTCTATTTAGTAGAATAATAGATGCATAACCTATAGGTGAAGCTAAACTAGCCGCGTAGTTCATGTGTTGCGTATTACGGGCAGGGCCGGATTTAGAGGTGTGGAGGCCTCGAGCAACAAAGCAGTGGAGGCTCCCTGGCCCCAATTTATTTTCCAAATGAGCTGAACAACTTTTTTCAGTCGAGTTTTTCAATCAATAATTTATTGTGTAACCGAGTAGATTATTTTAGTATTTAATAAACATATAAAAATATAGATAAATGATTTCTGTTAATATTTAAGAACAGTATAATCATGTTTGTACAAAGGTAAAGGTGGAGGTAAAACAGCAAAAAAAAAACAAAAGAAAAGTTGTTTACAAGTGTTTACTAGTCGGAATATGAAACTTTTTTTTTCCGAAGTCTATTGTGGGGGCCCCTCTTTTGTAGAGGCCTGGGGCTGTAGCCCCGGTTGCCCTCCCCTAAATCCGGCCTTGAATACGGGGCGCAAAGCGTGGTGAAATGAGAGGCGCGGGCGGCGGGGCGAGTGAACTCAGTCGCCACACAGCTGGAAACAGCATTCGAAAATATTATGGAAAAACAAAAACAATTCCATATGTCTCACACGCCTAACAAGGCAGAGCCTTCGAATAAAAGTTAAATTGATTATTATTTTTTAGGGTAAAAGGTATTTTGTAATTATTTGTGTTTAATGCTGTAATGTTTTATAAAATTATATTAAAAGCTTTAACACAAAATGCATTTTTTTTTATAATTCTGGCCCTCCTCTAGAATTTCTAAACCTTTGTGGCCCGCCATTAAAAAAGTTTGCCCACCACTCTAACTAATGGCTAGTGTCGATTGTATCTGATCGATGGGTAACAGCTAGTGGCAAAATTTCATGGGCGGCACATGACCCAGTAACAGTTGTTTTCAATGGGAAAAACAATGGCTAAGCCTTATTGAAGACATTCCGGTGGCTTGAGAACATGAGCTACTGCATTGGCCACCAATCCGCATCCGTATGCTCTAGACTCTTTGCCTTTGGGGGAGACCCGTAACTGTGTGACCATCGTAACTGCCACCTAAGAAATCACGATTCATTATCAAACAATTTGAGCGTGTTGTTCAATATCGGTTTGTTCCAGCTTAAGCACCGCGAGTACGGCGTGGTGCAGCGCGTGGACCACCACGGCCGCACCGCCATCGTGCACTGGTACCGCACCTACACCAGCGCCGACGAGCCCGTGTGAGTGTTATCACAAACTCTGTCTAAACATTTAGCGGCTGTAGCACAAAGTAGATATTAGGAACAGAGATTAAGCTTCTTAAGAACGTGCAAATCGGTTGCACTCCTACAAGCACGCGTGACATCTGTGCGTGGCCACTGGCCGCTTGTCGCGTACGCGGCGAGAGTGGAAAAAACCGGTTGACGCTGTCACATCAAGTTGACTATCTCAGGGTAATCGCTACGCACATTGTTGGTTTTGTTAGTTGCACGTTTGAATATCTAATATAAAAACGTGGTATTAATAATAATGGTTGTATATATTGTACTGTGTGTATGAATAATGCTAGAAAAAATAAAAATATATCATACTTTAACTATCCCAAGGAGTGCAATAGGTAAGTAAATATTTGATTATTACTTTTTCAAGTAAGTACCTTTATTTTACTGTATGATCCTTTTTTTAATAAGAAATGGGTACTACACGGTGTGTTTTTACCTTTTTATTATTATTACAAGCTTTTACTAAACATTTGTAGGTAATGGGTGGGTTGGTACGTACTATGTGTTTTAAGTTTAAGTATTGCAAGTGAGATTTGAACCACATCCAGATGTCTTATTGAACTGAAATTTTTATTCCTGCGAAACGTCGGTGACAGTACAATAATATGATAGATTATAACCTGACGCTGCAGCTAGGATTTGATATGCCATGTGAGTTTTTCCCGAGACATTACTTGAAAAAACTATATATTAGATTTAGAATTTGCCATACCATAAAAAGAAATAATAAAATATTAAAAAATAAAAATTATAAAAATAAAATTATTAGAGTAAGAAATTTGTAAAGTATGTTATTTTCTATTCTGTATTAGTTCTTATTGTAGTATTCTTTCTATATTCTGAATAATAAAACTATTTAACAAATGATTTCTTTAATTTGTCTTAACCTGTTGTGACAACCCTACCAAAATAGGTAACAATTTTGCACGTTCTTAAGAAGCTTAGCCTCTGTTCCTAATATCTACTTTGTGGCTGTAGCGTCCATAGCCTAATGGCTCGCAGCGATTGTATATAAGAGTTATGCAACGACGGGCGCGGTCGGTTTAGTGCTACTGACGTTACGCCGTCGGTCAACCGTGTTTTCAATAGTAAAAACAATCGTTAAGCCTTGTCGAAGACCTATAGTGGCTTGAGAACATTCGATACTGGGTTGGACACTAAACCCTTGGCCAATCCACATTATAGCACCGTGGTGGGGTCAGCTCTAGACCTCACCGCAGCTGTGTTTTTGTGGAGAGCATTGCCCAGCAGTGGGACGTTTATGGATTGTAGCAAGCAACCTACAATCCAGGTACAATCGTAGGTACAATCGTAGGTGGTAGAGCCTATAGGGAACCAAATAGGTTTTATATGAAAGCTAATTGGTTCCATATAGAGTTCGCCCGGGGCAGTACCACCGCCCGCCACGGTACTTAGTACCATTTCTGCCGTGTAGTAATAGTTTTCAAAGCAATTATGGTCCGGTTGGAAAGGTATGGTTTCCGGTTACACTTCTTTAGAGGCGACCATCTTAGTCCTCAAGGGTAGCAACACATCTGTGACTGACTTAAAACGAGACTTCTACTAAAAAGTACTAACTGGACTATTACTAGCACCAACTAACAGGACTAACTATCACAAACAGTCCCCAGTCCTCATACCTACTAACTAATTGGACTAACATCTCAGTCCCTAATTGAGTCTTGTTCAAAGTCAGTCACAGTTGTCATGGGCGGCAGCGGATGGGTGGTGCTGTAAGCTCGTTTGCTATCTTGTATCCATAAAAAAAAAGAATATAGAAAATGTATTAGTGGATATTTGAATAATTAATGTTCCCGAGTTAATCTTGTTATTAGTTTATGTTATCCAGTAGCGTTTATTATTTCAATAACCAACGGAAAGATAATCACTTCCTTACTTCCAATAAATCAATCATAGTACAGTACATCTTTTATTACAAAACACAATCTTGGTGTACCTTTACTTTGTACTTTTACATACTTATATTTCTCACAGCCCTCAAATGCTATACGAGAGCGAAGTGAGTGTATACGACCTGAAGGATCACCCAGACTTCCAGTACCGGCCGGGCACCGTGGTCATCCGGGTCGCCAACTTCACCGGGGAGGATGCCAATTGCACTGCGGGACAGGTCAGTCCGAACTCTGCTGATGCCCAGTGGCTTACTCGAGAGGTCTTCATTCAACGTAGGACCGGACGCATATCAGTGACTTTTCTTTGGCGTGTGTTATGTAATTAAATTTCATCTCTATCTGTGAAAGAAAATAAATAAAAAAATAAAATAAAAAATAAAACTTAAGTACCTTTCAGGCATGTTTATTATATATATAGAAACATGCCTGAGAGGTACTTAAGTTTTATTTTTATTTTTTATTTATTTCATTCAAAGCTTTACATAACATCACAGACGTCCCCAATATATATCTCTAGAAACATGCCTGAGAGGTACTTAATTTTTATTTTTATTTTTTATTTATTTCATTCAAAGCATTGCATAACATCACAGACACCCCCAGTTCGTTAGAGCAGCTAAACATTGGCTATAAATTTGATAACTCTAAAAAAATTTACACAACAACAAATTTACTGTATTAGTTAATTTTTTATTAGCATTTGGAGTGCATAGACTGCTACCATAGACTTGGTTAGCATGGAAGACATATGCTAATGATGGATTATTATGAGTCGATAACTGCCTTCCATACATACTAGATCCAAAATTCCAGAATTATCTGGAATGTAATAAGTTATTAGGTGGTAGAGCCTATAGGGAACCAAATAGGTTTTATATGAAAGCTAATTGGTTCCATATAGAGTTCGCCCGGGGCAGTACCACCGCCCGCCACGGTACCTAGTACCATTTCTGCCGTGTAATAATTGTTTTTCAAGCAATTGTGGTCCGGTTGGAAAGGTGTGGATTCCGGTTACACTTCTTTAGAGGCGACCATCTTAGTCCTCAAGGGTAGCAACACATCTGTGACTGACTTAGAACGAGACTCCTACTAACAAGTACTAACTGGACTATTACTAACACCAACTAACAGGACTAACTATCACTAACAGTCCCCAGTCCTCATACCTACTAACGAACTGACCAACTAATGTTCTAATTAACTCTCTCAACTAATTGGACTAACCATCCCAGTCCCTAATTGAGTCTTGTTCAAAGTCAGTCACAGTTGTCATGGGCGGCAGCGGATGGGTGGTGCTGCAAGCTCGTTTGCTATCTTTTTTCCATAAAAAAAAAAAAAAAAGTTATCTGGAAGAAATTTCTGACAGAGTGATAAGACCGAGTTATTGTATTATTGAATTTTAATGTTATAAAATTATTTTGCTCTGCAAATAATCGAGTGTAATCAGTAATAACAGCATTGTCTGTATTGTGTCATCACTGTATTGTCTGTATCGTCCCGCAGGTGATTGACAACTTCCCGACGGGCCGTGTGAAGGTGTGGTGGGTGGACGGCCACACGAGCATGTGCTGGCCACAGGACCTGTACAAGGTATGTATATTCTGTACGGTGATTTCACCGTTCCAAAGGCTTACGCATCTTCGTAAAAGAAAAGCCAAATGACAATGAAAAAATCCAATGTTATGAACGTCTTTTAGGAAATTTTCTTAGACCATTTTAGGAAATAGAAACTGGAAGAATAGACACCGGTAATGATTGACGGTAAGAAGCGCGGAGTGGTCTATGGTGAGTATCGCAACGCAATTGATATTTATGACTTGGAATCTTTAAATTTCTGATCAATTCTGATATTTCACGTACGACCGTAGGTGGGTGAGTACGACTCCGAGGACGGTGAGCTTTGGGCGTCCGACGGCTCGGCCTCGGACGACTCGTGGGAGACGCAGAGCTCCGTCCCCGACCCCGAGCCGCGCACGCCCGACGCGCCGCTCTCCGCGCCCGCCGACCGCCCCACCAATCCGCACGGTGAGTGCCATCCAATCATCCATTAACGGATAACTGGCAATGATCGCGCTTTCGGCGAAGCAGATTAGTTTCGAACAATTTCGGGTAAAATAAAAATGTTACTTTTATATTGAAGTAAAATATAAGACGACCGTTATAAATAGTGTTCCTCGCGCGTTGTACGGTGGGCACTCGGAGCGAGCTGCACGCTATTCGCGCCCACATAACATATTATGAAAGTTTTGTATAATAATATGCAAGATATAGACGTGTATTCAGCTAATACGGACCGGCATCAAAGTCTAGCTGGGTCTGACCTTGTATGCGCAGAGGTCGAAATCAGGGTATCGTATGCGCCATACCTATATCATATAGGTATGGCGCGGGTAATCAATTGTAAGCGCTGATTGGTTCGCCAGCGTATTATGTCCTCCGCACTGATACCTAATGCGCAGCAATCCCTTCCGAATTTTGTTCAGAGCTAAACTTTGGTGAGAAAGATAGCAGCTAAGTTGATCGATAAATGTCCATTGTCAGCTGCTGCGCTGAACAGAGCGCTGGAGGAGGCGACTGACCAAGGCGGGGGCGAGAACCGCGTGGTGAGCGTGGCGCTGCCCGCGGACGCGGTGCCCAAGCTGCTGGAGCCGCGCGTGGCGGCGCACATCGAGCGCGGCCGGCTGGCCATGCGCCGCCTCGAGGAGATCTTCTCGCGCCACCCCACGCTGCAGAGCCAGGAGGTGAGTCACGTCACAGAGACCAGTACACGCCTCGGACGAGACACTTGTCGACTGCATACAACCCGTGTTGAGGGTGGAGTACGATATTAAATATTTATCCACTTTCCTAACCGGGGTTCAGCCAGTGTCACTCACGACCGCGCACGGAGTCTTCAAACAGCACGTACACGTACCACAAAGTAATCGGTTTATGAGATTGAAAGCTTATCACTTGACACTCAAATCCTCAGACTCAAATCTAATGTATACGATAACAAATGTATCATGTATTACTTCACTTAGTGGGTCTGGTGTTTAAGCTCTGGGTATGGTGTAATGAATTTATGTATATTTATCTAGCTAGAACCTTCCCAAAGTAATTTGCAATTATATAATTTTCAGATTATGCGTAAACTGCTCAATTTGTACAAAGACTGCCGTTTCCTGGATCGCTTGATGAATACGTCTTTCTTTCATGAGGACATCTTCTTGGTGAGATAGTAAAAATATATTCATAGTATTAGATTTTAGACGAATATATCACGTACTGACACGGCACAAATTTGTTTAATGTGCCACTTTCAGAGCACATGAAATAAACTTCTTTTTTTTTTTTACACTTCATTTATCGATGTTATCCAAAACCAATAAATTACATTTAAGCTCAACATACATACTTACAAAAATATAATCACTCCCAGGGTCTAATAGAGCGGGTGCGTGAACGCGGCGCGACGACACCGCGTGCGGGCGAGCGGCGCGTGCACGAACAGCTGGCGCGTCTGTTCGCGACAGAGGAGGCCACGCCCGCCGCCGCGGCCGGCCCGCAGCAGATGCTGGTCGACAGCGACTGCAAGCAGGGCGACGACACGCGCCCCGTCGGACGGTTTATAGTGTCCAACGTGGAGTACGACACCAAGACCCCCGCTCCGGAGCCCATGGAGGTGAGTCATCTAAACGTGACCTTTGCCTTTTCTCTCTATCCGTGGAAGCGGGTCTAAAACAAAAAATAAATAAACAATCAATGCGCGAGCGCACTGTCATGCACTTAACGAACGATAAGGGAAGATGTATTTTGTCTCTAGATAGGCCTTATATAAATAGATACCGCGATGCGAATATCTTGTAAGCCCTCACCATATCATATGATACGGTGAGTGCTTACAAGAAAAACGTAAAATTATGCACCGACGATTGAAACTAATATTATTATTGTATTTATTACTGTTTCCAGGTGGAAGGTTGTTCCCCGCCAAAGAAGCCCCTTCACCTGAACATCGAGCCAGCAATGCAGGCGTCCGTGTCCGACGCTGACATAGCCGTGTGCAATCCGTCCGGGGAGAACCGTAAGTTCTTGCTTATTTGTTTGTGACTAAGGTAAAAAAGGCTCAGTCTCACAACGACAAGGCCTGAAGCTTACCACCACCACGGTGGTCTAGTGTAGAGGTTAATGGCCAATCCGAGTGGTGGAAATGTTTATGTCGGCCGAAGGAAATTGTGAAATTAAATAAAATTTTTGTTTTGAAATTAATGTATTCCTAATGCATACTATATAAAAATGTTAGCTTTCTGCACAAATTATCCATTATTAACTTAGTTTCAGGGTCGAAAGTTTTTGCTTCACAATTCTATAAACGACTAAAACGTATTTAGTTGCAGCGCTACCGGAGCTGTCCGAAGCGGACGGGCAGGCGCGCAACGTGTGCCACCGCCTCTGCTCGCTCATCCACACGCAACTCATTAAGGCGCACGCCGAGGTCAACCGGTACGTACGGACCTACTAAACCCGCTTGCGAACTGTTGACACTTGACTTGACCATTCATACATCAACGGGTAGAGCCTTTATGGAACCAATTTCGAGTTCGCTCGGGCCAGTACCGCCCACCGCGGTACCTTGTACCATTTCTACCGTGTAATTGTTTTTAAATCAATTGTGGTCTGTTTGGAAATTGCTTTTAATATCAAATGCATAATATTTGAGGCGGTTGATTATGTTTGTAGTATTATAATATAATGTGTGATGGTGTGGTCATATTATATACATCGGACGAGACTTAATGCATGCATGTTAAGCAGTCGCCTGGTCAACTCAACCTTGTCCCAAAGAAGAAGGCAGAGGCCCAGTGTTGGGACACAACCAAGTGTTGCAGCCATGTTTAGTCTGTGGTTTGTTTTCACAGGAGAAGGCCCCTAGAGCTGGCCGCTTTTCTAAACGGCATTATGAAAAAACAATCCGCGAGTGACGAGAAGTTACCCTACCACTTTACAGTGTGAGCCTACATTTTTATTTTATTTCCGTTTTCTCCACCATTACCTTTTCCTTTATAATTATTTTCTCTTGGAAGTCTGTGCATTAAAAAACCTTGGTATTTGAATCAACGAATTGAGAATGAAACTAGATGTTTTTTAAAACTGTTGTAAACTTGTATGTAAATCTACCTTGTTGTATTAGAGATATATTCAGATAAAAGAATATAAATTTCACTTGGCTTACTAGTAATATCATTATTTATGTACAAACTTCCAAGTTTTTTTATACGCTAAATTCCTTTGGCTGTGTTCAACGTAATGCATGTTGTATTATTTTTATATATTTTGGTGTTTTTCGTGTTGCATCATATCCTCTAGTTCCCTGTAAAATTCAGTCATTTAATCTGTATCGTTTGCACTTTATTTCAGCATAATTATATATGCTATTTTTAGATGAGTTTCCCTATTAGTTAAGTATTATATGGCTTTTTATCAAATTCAAAATGGCGGACTGCCCGTTTCGTGTTATTTAAAGTCACATTACTTACATTAAACAAATATAAATTTGTCAGACATACATTCACAAAAAGAGGCACTTGTATTAACGTAAGAATTTCTTACAGTGTTTATTTATTTTTGAGCTCAATGGTGACCCCGTGCCTTTTACCATAATTTTATATAATCATAATATGATGATTATTAATAGTGGGGACCAAAATAAGTTATTATTAAATAAAAGTATGGAACAAATACAAGGAAGAATTAGCTTAGGAAACATATGCTCTAGATGCTATTACATACATTATATGTTATGGAATAACCCATATTCAAATATCGGGATCAGGCTCATGTCATATCATGTTTGTCAAGTAACCTGTTTACATTCAGCATCGAATGAGTTGACCATAAGATTATATCTCTATGATAAAATTAAACTTCCTGCTGCTTCACTTTCTGCTTGAAATGCACTCATTAAAATTATGAAATCACTAAATAAATCATTTGGAGGAGCCAAATGAGCTTTTAGAGGGAGAGAGAGAGAGCATCAATAAGGGCTCAAAGTAGATAGAGAGAGAGAGAGATAGAGATAGCTGCATAGTTAACTTTAGGGTGTTCCTACACATGAATGTAGAAATCATCAATAAACTAAGTTTATAAGTTATTTTAAATATTTTCTATTAATTTTGTTAGCTTAGTAGATGACTGTAAAAAGTGGTAATTTAATTTCTCTCATTTTCGAAAGTATTATTTGATTGGTTGTTTCGCGTTTAGATAGATAACTGTAGCCAATACTTGGTGTAGTCATGACAAACATAATTTGTTAAATGTAATCTATGTGTAATAAGTCCCTTGGGAGTCCACCAGCGATTTATGCATGACTATATTTAAAGTAAAATTATTTACCTTCAAGGTCTTAGGTTTGACTTACATACCTAATTTGTAGTTAAAAATAGAATAATGTAGAAAAATATAGCTCATGTCCTAACTTATATATTTATCCGACAGGCCCGTTGGCGCAATCGTTAGTGACCCTGTCTGTTGCGCCAGGGGTCGTGGGTTCGAATCCCACTCAGAACAAAAATATGCGTGTGACGAACATTTGTGTTTGTTCTCTGTCTGGATGTTAATTTATCTATTTAAGTATGTATTTAAAAATATCTATGTACCTATATGTATATCATTCTCTGACACCCATATTACAGGCTCACGCCTACTTTGGGGTCAGATGGCCGTGTATGAGAATGTCCAAGATATTTAATTATTTATTTATCCAAATTGTCCTGTTGTTTAACTAGAAAAGTGAGTTGGAAATATGTACTTGATAAGAAAGCATTCAACTCAACTTAGGGAATTAATAACCAACCTACTATAAATGCAGCTAAAGCAGTAACCTTAAAAAGAAGTGTTACATGTTTTCTTACTGTGTTTAATAATGTGACGTCATTAGTGCCATGACGAATGATTGACAACAACTGATCCTATTACATTCTTTTGCCTTCCAATTAAATCTTGATGTTCAATATCTATTTAATTAGAATACCGAAAATCTGCTTACTCATGCATAAATACCTGCATAGTATGTATGTGCGTTGATATATCAGTTTAAAAAATCTTACGAACATAAATAAGCGCTACGAAAGTGGCACGTCAAATCTTTTACTTTGTCAAACCATTAGGGCCACTGTTTGCTTATTTTTCCGTAAGTTTAACTGATTCTTATGTCAACGAATGTGCTATTTGCGGGCTGTAAGTCGTAAGCGGCTAATAGGTTCGCCCATGCGCAACTATTCCCGCTGAATTTTGTTCAGAGCTACACTTTCGTGCCGACACATGTACCTGCATGACTAAGCAGAATCGTTACCAAATTCCGTAGTATCAATTTCCATGATTTTTGCCTTAATGTTTAATGAATGTGGGTGTCCAGGCAATACGGAGCGCTGGTGGTGACCGTGGCGAACCAGGAAGAGAAGGACGAGGGCAAGGCGGGCGGCACTGACGTGAAAGACGCCATCGCCGGCACTGACGTGGTCGTCGCTGCTGAGGGCAGTGGTCAGTCATTAATAAATAAGTAAACGCTACACAATCACACCGCCGCGGTTGTTTTCATGCAAATGGAGCTTAAAATCTTTTCTTTACTTAATTATTTAACTATAGGTAAAAAATAATATGTACAATATCATTTCCTGCCAAACTGCAGAATAGTCGTAACTGTCGCTAGCAGTGGCATGTTACGAGTTTTGTTTTTAGTGCCTACTACAATATTGTATGTCTAACGTTACATTTATTAACTTATTCTATTGCAGTATCATATATTTTATTTTATGTATTTCTGTATCTATTTACATTTGGACCTCTCAAGACTTACCTTTTCCACAATTCCAGTGCGAGAGTCGACGGAGAGCGCGCCGCTCGCGACCGCCGAGGGCGCCGACGTGGACGCGGACACGACCGTCGCTGCGAGCGCGCCCGCGCCGGCCGCGCCCGAGGCGGCCGAGGCGGGCAGGGGGGGCGAGGGGGGCGAGGGGTTCGTGGTGCTGGAGTCGCCGCCCGCCGGCCACCGCTTCCGCCTGTCGCTCCTGCAGCCGTCGGAGCCGCGCAGCTTCTACACGGCGGTCAATAGGGAGATCAAGCTGCTCAAAAGCGACCTGCCGCCCGGGGTGAGTGATGCAGACAGGAACACAGAACACACTAGGGAGGGGAGTTCCGGACCAACATTTAAGTGCGTTAAAATTTATAATAATTTACCAAAGGCTATTTGATACAACCCATAGACATCCCACTGTTGGGCACGCGTCTCCCCCATAGACTCAGCTACGGGAGGTCTAGAGCATACTCCACCGCCGCTCCGATGCGGATTGGTGGAGGGGTTAGTTACAAACCAATGTCGAAGTTTCTCGCCACCCGAAGGTCTTCGACAAGGCTTAACGATTGATTAGTTCATTAAAAACGACCGATGGTTTAACGTGCCTTGACGCACGGTACCGCCTATGAAATTTTTCCACTAGTAGTCACCCAGTTGCCACTTCCTACACTACATCTATTCAAAACATCAAGTCGATTTAGAATTCCGTTGAGGCGGAAAAGTAGGACAAACCAATAACCACACTTTCCCTAATTATATATACATATAAGTAAGTATACGAATTAGTTTGGCGATTGTTTGGTTTTATGATCGTTTCTCCCCGAGGTCTGGGTGCGCGGCTACGAGGAGCGCATCGACCTGCTGTCCGTGATGATCGCGGGCCCGGCGCGCACGCCGTACGAGGGCGGCCTGTTCGTGTTCGACGTGCAGCTGGGCGGGGAGTACCCGCGCGCGCCGCCGCTCTGCCACTACCACTCGCACTGCTCCGACCGGCTCAACCCCAACCTGTACGAGGACGGCAAGGTAAACAAACACGCCACACAGGGGGGACACACCTGCTGTTCGTGTTCGACGTGCAGCTGGGCGGGGAGTACCCGCGCGCGCCGCCGCTCTGCCACTACCACTCGCACTGCTCCGACCGGCTCAACCCCAACCTGTACGAGGACGGCAAGGTAAACAAACACGCCACACAGGGGGGACACACCTGCTGTTCGTGTTCGACGTGCAGCTGGGCGGGGAGTACCCGCGCGCGCCGCCGCTCTGCCACTACCACTCGCACTGCTCCGACCGGCTCAACCCCAACCTGTACGAGGACGGCAAGGTAAACAAACACGCCACACAGGGGGGACACACCTGCTGTTCGTGTTCGACGTGCAGCTGGGCGGGGAGTACCCGCGCGCGCCGCCGCTCTGCCACTACCACTCGCACTGCTCCGACCGGCTCAACCCCAACCTGTACGAGGACGGCAAGGTAAACAAACACGCCACACAGGGGGGACACACCTGCTGTTCGTGTTCGACGTGCAGCTGGGCGGGGAGTACCCGCGCGCGCCGCCGCTCTGCCACTACCACTCGCACTGCTCCGACCGGCTCAACCCCAACCTGTACGAGGACGGCAAGGTAAACAAACACGCCACACAGGGGGGACACACCTGCTGTTCGTGTTCGACGTGCAGCTGGGCGGGGAGTACCCGCGCGCGCCGCCGCTCTGCCACTACCACTCGCACTGCTCCGACCGGCTCAACCCCAACCTGTACGAGGACGGCAAGGTAAACAAACACGCCACACAGGGGGGACACACCTGCTGTTCGTGTTCGACGTGCAGCTGGGCGGGGAGTACCCGCGCGCGCCGCCGCTCTGCCACTACCACTCGCACTGCTCCGACCGGCTCAACCCCAACCTGTACGAGGACGGCAAGGTAAACAAACACGCCACACAGGGGGGACACACCTGCCGTTCGTGTTCGACGTGCAGCTGGGCGGGGAGTACCCGCGCGCGCCGCCGCTCTGCCACTACCACTCGCACTGCTCCGACCGGCTCAACCCCAACCTGTACGAGGACGGCAAGGTAAACAAACACGCCACACAGGGGGGACACACCTGCTGTTCGTGTTCGACGTGCAGCTGGGCGGGGAGTACCCGCGCGCGCCGCCGCTCTGCCACTACCACTCGCACTGCTCCGACCGGCTCAACCCCAACCTGTACGAGGACGGCAAGGTAAACAAACACGCCACACAGGGGGGACACACCTGCTGTTCGTGTTCGACGTGCAGCTGGGCGGGGAGTACCCGCGCGCGCCGCCGCTCTGCCACTACCACTCGCACTGCTCCGACCGGCTCAACCCCAACCTGTACGAGGACGGCAAGGTAAACAAACACGCCACACAGGGGGGACACACCTGCTGTTCGTGTTCGACGTGCAGCTGGGCGGGGAGTACCCGCGCGCGCCGCCGCTCTGCCACTACCACTCGCACTGCTCCGACCGGCTCAACCCCAACCTGTACGAGGACGGCAAGGTAAACAAACACGCCACACAGGGGGGACACACCTGCTGTTCGTGTTCGACGTGCAGCTGGGCGGGGAGTACCCGCGCGCGCCGCCGCTCTGCCACTACCACTCGCACTGCTCCGACCGGCTCAACCCCAACCTGTACGAGGACGGCAAGGTAAACAAACACGCCACACAGGGGGGACACACCTGCTGTTCGTGTTCGACGTGCAGCTGGGCGGGGAGTACCCGCGCGCGCCGCCGCTCTGCCACTACCACTCGCACTGCTCCGACCGGCTCAACCCCAACCTGTACGAGGACGGCAAGGTAAACAAACACGCCACACAGGGGGGACACACCTGCCGTTCGTGTTCGACGTGCAGCTGGGCGGGGAGTACCCGCGCGCGCCGCCGCTCTGCCACTACCACTCGCACTGCTCCGACCGGCTCAACCCCAACCTGTACGAGGACGGCAAGGTAAACAAACACGCCACACAGGGGGGACACACCTGCCGTTCGTGTTCGACGTGCAGCTGGGCGGGGAGTACCCGCGCGCGCCGCCGCTCTGCCACTACCACTCGCACTGCTCCGACCGGCTCAACCCCAACCTGTACGAGGACGGCAAGGTAAACAAACACGCCACACAGGGGGGACACACCTGCCGTTCGTGTTCGACGTGCAGCTGGGCGGGGAGTACCCGCGCGCGCCGCCGCTCTGCCACTACCACTCGCACTGCTCCGACCGGCTCAACCCCAACCTGTACGAGGACGGCAAGGTAAACAAACACGACACACAGGGGGGGGACACCTGCTGTTCGTGACGGTCGCGGGCCTGGCATGCATACGCACGCACGTGCGTGCGTGCACAAACAGTGTATACGCATCTAGCGGCCGTGGACCCCTTCGCACTTCAATAATTGAAGCGCCGCGGACCCCCGTCCGGTCGACGACTGCGCGTGCGCAATACTTTTTTGGATTATTGGTGCAACACGTTAGTCAATGACACTCACAAGAAGTCCTTTGTACACTTTACCTTGAAAAATATGAGTAACCCAACCAACATACAGCTGTCGGTCATCACCAGATCGTTCCACACTAAAAATTTGCTTTTAATTCTAAATCTAGGTTTCGCCTTCAAATTCTTTTTAATAACACGGAAACAATAATAACGTATTTGAGGTATCTCTCTCAACTCAGGCTTTATGGACAAACACAGAAAAATATAACATGAAAATAGTTTAAAAAGACCAATTGTTTCAAAACTTAAATCTTCAGTACAAAAATATATATATACATTCACCTGGAAAATACACTCTGATTTAAATAAATGAACGCTTAAAGGTTCATCACTTGCACTAGGATTCCCTATGTCGCGAGTGGTACGGGCACAGACCCTAGTAATTACAAATGTGTAATTACCAAGATCTGGGAACAAACATTTCACAAAGATTAACCTGTGCTACAGTTGGGAACCAAACATAGGCAAGTAGGTTCATAGCTGCTGGTCTGAGTCTTCTATTTGTCATCGATTTATTTCATAGTATCAAGCAATTTATTACACCCTAAGCCACAATGTAGTGTATCGATTCAATGTGATCGACAGACTTAAGCAACGACCGGCGCTTCGAAGGACACGTTAGGCCGTCGATACCCGTTGTTTTCAATGGTTAAAACAGTCCTAAAGCCTTGTTGAAAACCTTCGGGTGACTTGAGAACATTCGACAATGGATAGGCCACTAACCCCTCCACCAATCCGCATTGGAGTAGCTCGGTGGAGTATGCGCTACACCTCCCACAGTAGTGTCTTTGGGGGAGACCAGTCCCCAACAGTGGGATGTCTATCAGTATTTGTTATACCGTACATGTGATGTAATGTTCGTAACCTACGCCTGCAGGTGTGCGTGTCCCTCCTGGGCACGTGGTCGGGGCGCGGGGTCGAGGTGTGGGGCAAGGACAGCTCGCTGCTGCAAGTGATCGTGTCCCTGCAGGGGCTCATCCTGAACGCGGAGCCGTACTTCAATGAGGCGGGCTACGAGAAGCAGAAGGGTCAGTTTATCTATTATCATCAATTAAGTGGATCACATATCACAAAACTACGGTCGTTTGGCTTCACCCTTATTACCCCCATACAATATACGTAATAGTATATTGTATTTAAGATTAAAAAAATAGGTTGTAAATTGACTTATTTGTCATTATGACCATCAACATCACCACAACCTTTTGTCCCTCCCTTGTGTTCGAGTCTCCTCTAGAATTGGGTAGGGGCTAGTCCACCACGTTGGCCAATTGTAAATTGACAGACTTCACATGCCTTCGAGAACATTATGGAAAACTCAGTTATGCAGGTTTCCTAGCGATGTCCTTAACCGTTACAACAGGTGACATTTAATTCCTTAATTCGCAAAAAGTCATTGGTTTGCTTTGATTTGATCCCGGACTCCCTCGATGAAGAAGTGAATTCGATACCCACTGGGCTGTCACTGCAATGACAGAATTTTTATGTATGTAACCTATTTTTACTTCATTGATCAATGATACCTTTGTACATGTGTTACATTAAGTTTGTATTTTCTTTTCTTGTTCTCCTATGTGTACATAAATGCAAATTAATAAATTAAAATAAATAGATAAGCTGCTGCAAATTATAACCTGTTCCTTGCCCCGCAGGTACGCAACAGGGCAAGGAGAACTCGCGGATGTACAACGAGATGGTGCTCCTTAAGCTGGTCCAGTCCATGAGCAAGATGCTCACGTACCCGCCCGAGCCGTTCCGCGAGGAGATCCTCCAGCACATGCGCGCCCACGCCGCGGACCTCTGCACCCGCCTCGAGGGCCTCGTCGCCCTTTCCAACGGGGAGAACCCCCCCGGCGTCTCCCCCCCAGACTACCCCCTCATCCCCGCCTCCCGCGGCTTCTGCCTCACCCTCCGCTCGTCGCTAGACGCCTTCCGCGCGGCGCTCCGTCGCAACGACATCATCGTACCCCCCTCCACCTTATAGCCGACGCTTGCTTAGCTGTTAAATGTATATGTTGAATCCAAACGTGCTCCGCTCAGAAGGACGGACGTTAGAAAAACGCTTCGATTAAATACTCGGCGAATAATTCGATTCAGATTCGTGACGAGTCCCGAATATACCCGAATAATATACTCCATGCCTATTCGTTTGAACTTGGCGAGTATCTAAACGGGGCGTGACAGTCAAATATCCAGTCGAATATATCCCCCTCTCTCTTTCACGAATCCTTGTCGCATCTTAACCGGCTAACCGGGATACTTTCATCAATAAAAAACACATGTCTTTATAGTATTTATTGTGATGTACTTTTTCGACTATAGAAATATTATATTAGAAGTTTGAGCGATAGATATTGGTTTGAACTCGGTTTCGCGAATCGGTTTTGAACTGTGTGCGTGCATTGAAGTACGTGCGTTCGAGCGTACGTACGCAAGATGGATGTATTGTTGATATTGCCGATATTGCTCATATACCATGCAAACGGTTCCCTCTCAAATGTATTCATTAAATGAAAATTTTCATATTGAAACGTTCGATCTTATGCGAATAAATCAATTACATTATTATAAATATTAATTATAGATTATAATGTTATTTATTTTATTAAAAATAATGTTATTTTTATTCGGATGCCTACACCCAGTTATTGTTTTAGTTACTATTACGTGTACTTACTAATGTATTTAAATTAATACACGACTCGAGGCGAGGCTTTTTGCTACTACTGATCGATTTTTGCTACGTTAATATTAGAAGGAATAAAGACAGTTTATTTTTTAAGAGTCCGGAGGTCGCCCGCCGCCGCATCGTTTAATTCCATCCTCGAGGTAATTTTGTTCTAATTCAATTTTTATTGTTCTATCCAAATATGTGCGGTAAATACTACACGTATTTACCGCACATATTTTTAATGTATGTTTCATTTGCGTGTGCGTAATGTGTCTTACAAAATGCATTCACTCATTTTATGTATAGTTTGTGTTTTTCGTGTTATACAATGTGGAGATAATTATTTATAATCTAATTCTAATGTATAATAAATTTGGTCTCGACCAGGACTCGAAAGATGAAAATATTTTTATCGTTCGTTCCTCCTAGTTACCAGTATTTTTAAATTCAGTAGAAAATCATTCATACTAAATATATTTAGACCTGTAGGGGGAAGACCTAACTATAGCCATTTTCAAATTAATTAAGATGCAAAGACAGTAATATACTTTTTAATTGCAAAAGTACATTGTAGTATAATAATTGAAATTGTATGTGTCGCTTGTGGGGGCGCTCCCGTGCTAGACACAAGTCTTGTTGTGATGTAAACCATTATGAAAAACAATGCGGTCTCAATGCTGAATAGGTAAAATATATACTTTTGCTCATTGCACATCTTCACAACCATACAAAAGAAAAAAAAGATTTTTAAAAATGCTGTATGAATTAGTGCGTGTACACAAAGTTTTGTTAAACCCAAAAGTTTTTCTTTTATCTACATGTCTAGTTAGAGAGTGCAGCGTCTGTTCATAACAGCGCTGTACACGTTATAAAAAGGTATTTGTCAAAGTAAATTACTTCAATGAACTATAAAAAAATCTAACAATTTATGTAAATAAGAAAAGTTGACCTTTCGTACATTTACGAATATCAACTTTTCATACTTTTTAAGAATACAATGTATTCTGTTAATAATTTTAAAGTGATTGCTTCCATATGTGGCGAGAAACTCATGTAAAAAAATTATTTTTGTTGCTTTCAACAAGTTAGAACATACATAGTGACATTCTTTTTGAATTTGCGCACGTACCGGTAGAATTGCATATTTCCATGTATCATTTCGGGTCTGAAGCTAACCCGAATTTGAATTGCTCCAAAAACCACGAAAACCGTGAAATTTAAGGTGGGGTAGATACTATATTCAAATTTGGCTTAATTTCCAAAATGATACATAAAACAATGCAGTGCTATACGGCATGTACGCAAATTAAAATTTATGTTCTTCTCTCACTTCTTCTTCCGGGCTCTTTCCCAGTTTTATTTGGGATCAGCCCTCCTAGAAATTCGGCGCCATACCGTACGTTTGCGGATTGTCCCTTCGGGCAAATTAACAGATTATAAGTTGTTTTGAATGTTTCACAACCAGGTCATTAGGGGTCATCCTCGATCTTTTTTTGCTCTCTTCCATGGTGAGCACTTTCTTATTCATGTGGTCATTATGTGATATGTTATAACTAGTTGAAAACAACAATCCGCCACTGATCGAAACGTCCACCTTTACAATGAATTAATAACACGTTCAGCAATTGCAAAATATTCTTGTCTGTTGTATAGTTTTTATCAAGTGTTGAGCGTAACAGAAAATTGTGTAACTAATATAACGGTTACCACTAAAAGCTCCCAAGTTCGGACACTTTGGACTAAACTAAGTACCATGACAATTTGAATTGTTCACTAGAGATATCCTATACATTTGCTATTTAAACAGTTTTTCAAATGTCATTAGATAGGTTTTATTACTCGCCTGTATATCTTCTAATGTGACATACGTGCTATGCTTTTAGATGAAGGAAATGTTGTTTGTATGTAAAAACATCTTTATCTAGACATGATGTTCCATCCATTTCTTGGGAGGTCTAATGCTGGACATTGGCTGCCTTTAATAATCGGACCCGCTCTGATCGGTCTTTTGTCCATGAAATCCAGCGGGCCTTGATACCTTATCCAATTGATTTCTAATTAGAACATTAGCGGACGGGATACTTGTCATGTAAGGGACGAGAATCTTATGTTTTGGAATTTCCGTGAAAATTGAGTAAAATCTCATTGATGTAACATATTATTTTACGCAAACGTATTTTGTAAAAAAATATAAATTTTACAGCATATACTTGTGAACGTAATTTGTGAACATGATCTTATAATTTGCATGCATATTTACAAACGAGTTTGAAAAATTGTAAGGAAAATCATAAGTAATATGGTTTAACTCATTATCGCTTGTAGGTTCTTACGGGCCGCACAAAACGATGCAACTTCATGCCAAAGTCAATTGAGCTATGAAAGCTTCCTGTCGCTTGTGTACGCGATAAGTGACAACTATGTGTAATGATGATAAAATAAATAATTCTTCAACCTATTTTGTTTTGTTTTGATACATAACTATCATCATCATCATCACAACCCTTTCTTTGTCCCACTGTTGGGCTCGGGTCTCCTCTCAGAATGGGAGGGATTAGGCCTTAGTCCACCACGCTGGCCAAGTGCGGATTGGCAGACTTCGCATACCTTCGAGAACGTTATGATGAACTCTCAGGCATGCAGGTTTCCTCACGATGTGTCCTTCACCGTTATAGCAAGTGACATTTAATTGCTTAAATCGCACATAACTTAGAAAAGTCATTGGTGCGTGCCACTGGGGTTAGAACCCGCACCGCTCGAGTGAGAGGCGAGTTCGATAGCCACTGGGCTGTCACCGCTGAGGGGAGACACCTAGGGCTGACACCCTAATAACTAGTAGAAAATTATTTTAATTTTCTGATGAAAATTAGTATTGACGGGAACTAATAACCTTGGCTCTCATAGATTTAAGTAGAAATATAGAGTATTAATTTAGAACATTAATTAGAATCTTTGTCACCAGCGAACAAAAATTGTAAAAGCTTGTATCAGAACGGGTATGTAAATTAAGAAAATTTTACGGAATAATTGCGTTTGTCCAATAATTTCTTTACGAAATACAAAAAATTAATAAAATTATTTGAATTCAAAAAATTAATGAGCGTGAACCTGGCATAGGTTTCGACTGCCTAGGGAGGGCAGTCTGGGTGGTGTCCTGTGACATCAGTGGGGAGGGTTGGAAGGTCGGGGCCTTGACGCGTATCTTGCGTGACTCGCTCGCTCGAAATCACCCTCGGTGATGGTGGATGAGGACTCTGAGGAGTCGAAAGATTTACCACGCCACGTTTGCGGGAGCAGGCGACGGAAGTGAAGTCTGAGAACTCCAGATCGTCGGAGTGGGGTCGTGAGGCGGCAGGCGGGGTAGGGAGGGAGAAGTCGCCATCCATTTGAGAGGGCGCGGGAGAAGCAGGGGAGCATGAGGCTTGTTGGGCCTTGAAATGCTGGGTAAATGCATCTTTATTGAAGGACGAGCACAAGAATGACGCCAGTGCGTCGACCTATCTTTTATACGAAAAAAAATTATTGGAAATATGTACATGCAAATTATGAATTGGGTTAATCGAACTCAAAATGTGAAACAAGATGAACCTCAGTGCTAGTCAGCACAGCACGATACTCGTACTCACTAGTATCGGTCTGAAGTTATACGTAGTATCCCTACCCTACCTAGCTAGACTGTTGAAGCTCATCACTCTATTCGGTGACGCTGTTAAGGTTGGTGTGACCACACAGTAAAAGTCCTGAAACCACCTAGCCTGTAGAAGTTAGTGTGATAGCATCATTTTACCTTGAGTTGATTCGATTGTCAAATTCCACGTGGGCGTCCACTAGTTGGCAATAAAACTATGTACATATTGTTTATTTGTTGCATTACGCACATAGAATAGACCACAAACTAGCTATAGATACTACGTGAATAGACATAAACCTATCTATGGTATGACAGCTAATTGTAATTGTACTACTACCCCTGCTACTATCCTCTTCTTTTTCTTTATTCTGAGGTATCCTCCACAGAGTACATTTTGGTATCCTCCTTCGCCTTCGGTGTTAAATTATATTCTGTGCTTGTATCACTCCACATCCACAGAGTAATTCACAGAGTACTTCACAGGTTGAATACTGAGTACACTGTTGTTGAGTAAGTTCAATTAATAAACCGGATTATCGGACTAGTGATAACCTGTGATAGTGACATTTGACATCTGTCATTAAGCCCAAAAAAAAATGCATCACAGAATCACAGGCTCACAGCACAGAGTACATTTTATGAATCACAGAACCATGTTTCACAGAACAGAGTAAAGTTGGTCAATTTACCGTATTTAATTCAATTTTCTACATACGGACTTCGGTTTGGAATTTTGGATTTAATTCAATTCATCGATACATTTAATTAAAATCGGATCCATGTTCCATGCCGAAGGGATCAATTTTATTCATGAGATAATGATAGAGTTTAATTGAGATGTTATAATCAGTTGTTGCTCTTGCTCATTAACATTCTAGTATTTAGTCAGAGTTACTCAGAATCAGTGATTACTTGCTCAGTGTCAGAATCTATGATTCTCAATTCACATACCTCTATGCGTTGGCATGTGTGTCCCCAGCTAGTTTAGATTAATATCTCGAAAGTACTTGTCGCAGCGATGTTGTGCGGTAAACCAAAAAAATGCGACGTCTTCTAAATGTAAGAAGAGTAATTAGGATGCCTCAATTAGAGGCGGGTGATCAATATTCAGTATGGGTAAGATTATTATGACATTAATTTTTTGAATATTCAGGTCTTAGATTAGTAATATTCAGGTGATATAATATCTTGAGCTAACCATATGTTAGGAAAAGTAAGTTGTCTTTGTTATTTAGTTTGATTAAAAATGACAAGTACAATAACAAGACAATACATGTGTGTGTTTACTTTCTTTGTTTTCATGTTAAATATATTTATACTAGTAGACGCCCACAGCCCACAGGTTTGCTCGCGTAGACATAAAAATAGTTTCGTTTACACTTAGTAATATTACATAGCCTATGTCACTCAGTGAAGATGCAGCTTTCAAATGGTGAAAGAATTTTTGAAATCGGTCCAGTAGTTTTTGTATGAAAACATTACAAGCAAATGTTTCCTCTTTATAATATTATATATTTATATTATTTGAATACTGTTCATTGTAACTGTGATTATGGTTTCTCTAAAGTGATTTGAACTAAACCTAATTTAATGTGGGTTTATTTGGTTTTTTTTTTCTCAATTGTTTTTTCCCAGTGCTAGAAATCATAACTTTTCTTGTTGATTAATTTTTAATTTTGAGTTTTTTTTACTTTATTTGAGCAATACTAATCTGATCCCCATAACAGTATTGCCATGTACCATATCAAGCTCTACCTACCTATGGACTATGGACATAATTTTACTTACCTTTATCAATGCATTTTTTTTTTTTGGCTTTTTGCAGTTAGATATCTGAATCTAGACATAGAGCTAAATACCTTGCATACTCTTTCCATAGCAAGCTGAGCGAGTTTGAGGCTGACAGTAAAGGACAACATCTAAGATCCATAATTCATCACTGCCCAAAGATTTTCCTTCTTCAGTACTAGATAGTAATTGATGCAAGTTCTTAACATCCAATTAATTTTTGATATCTTATTCAATTTTATTTTCCATTTTAGGTGGGTCTGGTGTACATTTTCAACTTGATAGTGGGCACCGGAGCCCTGACCCTCCCTGCGGCGTTCGCGCGGGCGGGTTGGGGCCTCAGCACCATATCACTCGTGTTTCTTGCCTTCATGAGCTTTATGAACGCCACGTATGTGATAGAAACCATGGCCTGCGCAAATGCTGTTTTTAAGTGGAAGAGGTTGCAGTTTATTAAGAGGAATAGTGTGAGTGTTTTGCCATCTAGAAGTGTTGAAGGAATTTGTGTAGCCATATAACCATTAGTTATGATATGCACTAATGATTTTACTAATCTGTTTTTGGATTTCCCCACTAGCTAAGTAAAGCAAAACACTATCCAAGTAAAGCAAAAACACTTTGAATTTGACCAACTTCTGCTGTCCATATTTTTTCTTACGATGCAATGAAATGTTCCTTACATCCTAATGTTCCTTTCCTATGTAACAAGTATGTATAGAAATGATTAACGTAGGTAACAAAATATTTCGAAATTTCAAAATTAGTTTCATAAAAAAGACTTAGAAAGACTAGACTAGAAGAGAACTAAAAAAGGCTTTAATAGCTTAGTTTAATGAAAAAACATAACAGTTGCATCATTGTTAGATAAATCAGTCTACCATCTACCAACCGCCCGCTACCGTACCTAGTGCAATTTCTACTTTGTAGTAATTGTTTTTAAAATAATTGTGGTCCAGTTGGAAGGTATGGTTTCCGGTTACACTTAAGAGGCGACCATCTTAGTCCTCAAGGGTAGCAACGCATATGTGACTAACTAACTGGACCTATTACTTACATCAGCTAACACAACTAAATATCTCTTACAATCCCCAGTCCGAACTGACCAAATATTGTTCTTATTAAGTCACTCTGCTAACTGGACTAACCATTCCAGTCCCTATTTGAGTTATTCAAAGTCAGTCACAGTAGTCATGGGCGGCAGCGGATGGTTTCTGCTCCAAGCTCGTTTATAATCATAAAAACTTACATTAACTATAGAAAAGGAAAAAAATCTGGTGCATCCTTGATAGATAAATCGATCTTATTTACAAACAGATAGAGGAACACGAGTCCGACGAAGAGCCGTCTACGTCACACCACGCGGGGGAACTGGAGGACCCGTTGGTGTGCGGGGACTCGATCCCCTCGCGCTACTACAGCCTGGACCAGCGCGTCGAGCTGGGGGAGATGGCCAACTTGTTCCTTAGCAGAGCCGGTAGAACAGTGTTCTACTGCACCCTCTGCGTGTATCTGTACGGGGACCTGTCTATATACTCGGCCGCTGTTGCCAAGTCCATTATGGACGTCGTCTGGTGAGTAAAATAATTATTTGATGTGAAAAAGTTTCACGACAATTCTACATACATGACCCAAGTATGAAAATCGGTACACGCTAACGTGTGGGCGGTAGCGTATCCTGTATGCTTATTTGCTATCTTATATCTATAAAAAAATGAGGAAATCTTAAGTACAAATACAGTACGTATTATATATACCAAGTACAAACAGATTTACTATTGCATACTGGTATAAATTCGAACAATATGATTTTCATTTGACCAAATAATACAAAGATGACGTTCGATGTATGGCTTGAATATTCACGAGAACAATAGAATGCATTAAATTTACATAATTAGTACCTATGCCAGGTTTTGGTAGCTCAGCTTTGTTAAAGCTATACGTACAAAATGTGTTACTAGAGTGGCTTGCATTTTTATTCAGTCTTCAAACATGACCTGCATTTGGAAATGATTGCATTGCTCAATTATTAAGGTCGTTCTTGTTTTAATACGTTGTTCTTTCTACTGTTTTATGTTATAGGCTAGTTATGTTAGGACTAATTTCATATTGGATGAATCATTCGATTACAAAACGGTTTGTACTTGTGTACCCATCCATGAATGAATTAACTAGCTAGTCAAATAAACTTGAGTTATGGCCAGGAATAAAACCTCTAAGCAGACACAATGTACACTGTCTCCCTATTTTATGAGTATTTCAAGCCTATTTATTTTACCATAGACATAATCTAATTAAAAAAATAATTAAACAACATAATTGACAGTTGAAGTTACCGGCTTACTCAAGTTTGATTTAAGTCGGAAATAGGCCGACTAGTTTCGATCGATTACGTGAGTACGCCAAGCCCGCCGCGAGCGCGTTCACTCCTGAAGATGATCATTGTAATAGATTGAAACTAGTCCGCCTATTTCCGACTTAAATCAAACTTGAGTAAGCCGGTAACTTCAACTATGAGTATAGACACTCACGAATCATTCAGTAAATAGGTACATAATTGAATTAAGATTTATATATGTAAAAGCATAATTCGCAGGAATGGCGCCCGGCGACGTGCGTTTCAGTATTTGTCCAAGTGTGGTTGTAACCTTGCACTAAACTTTGAAAATTATTACGTTACATAAATACCTTATAAATAAACTGATAATTTTCGAAAAGTTTTATCATAGGTATGATCATGGTATGGTAGCCAAAACTATTCGACATTTTTAAATGAAGTTTTTTAGACTTGAAAATAAACTTCCCACTTTTATATGTAACTTAGTGAAAAGTGAGTTGAAACTAATGATTTCGCTTTAAATTTTTCCAGAATAAACAAACAACAGCTCACATTTTAACACAATATGACCATGACTCAGTGAATCAGGGAAAAGTTTTATCAATAAATACCAATGTTATTTTTAATGAGCAACTTAATTTTATATTGCAGATAACAGATATAAAATTGACAGGCTTTTACTTTACATTGTGTTGCTATCTATTATTATGTATTACGTGATTCATGTTCATTATTTTTCCCGAATAATACTAAAATCTGTCGATTCCACCCATATTTAATTTCAAGTAATGAAATAGCTTTTTTTGTAGAAAAATTTAAAAACTGTTTTGTTTATATTGCATGTTTTAAAAATCGAACCTCAATTGTTCCAGTTCGCCCGTGCCCGCCAACCTGACGAACAGCTCCGACTGGGACGGGTTGCCATGCTTCGCGCCGGCAGAGGGCGCCGCCAGCGCGTACACCCGCTTCGAGTGCTACCGGGTGGCGCTGCTCACGTTCTTCGCGGCCACGGGCCCGTTCGTGTTCCTCAACGTGCAGAAGACCAAGTATCTGCAGTTCTTCACTTCAGGCATGCGGTGGCTTGGTGAGTAGGAAGAGTGTGTTATTAGGCGTGTCAGGGTGTTCGACAGGGTGGGCGGGTAACCATATGGTTATCCGATACCCCCCTCCTATATGGGGGGCGGAATCGGATGGAGATCATAATGGAAAAAGGAGGCATAGATTGCTCAATCGTAACTACGATTAAAAATCGAACACAGTGTTATGTCCATTTCACGTGCAATTTTCCGAGATGAAAATGTCTGTCACTTTGCATGCCGTAAACTACATTTATGCTAAAATCACGGATCCATCTATCCGTTTAGGAGGGGAAGAAGGACAAAGGAACAAACATACTTCCCACTATTTATTAGTAAGGACAGGTACATTAAATTATTATATTTTTCGTTTCAGCCTTCGCCATTATGATATCAATGGCGATCCACCTGCTAATCGGGCGCGGGCCGCAAGGTAAGCCGCCGGCGTTCGACGTCACCGGCTTACCCACTCTCTTCGGCGCCTGCGTGTACTCCTTCATGTGCCACCATTCCCTCCCCGCCCTCATCAGCCCCATCCGAGGCAAGCGCCGTCTCGGACTCCATCTCGCTCTAGACTACGCGCTCATAACAGTCTTCTATCTCCTTCTAGCGTTCACCGGAGCGTTCGCGTTCGCGAATCTAAATGACCTCTACACGCTAAACTTCGTACCGACTGACAACGAAAATATTTTTCTCGAAATCGTCGAGTACTTTCTGGCTCTCTTCCCTGTCTTTACTCTATCTACAAGCTTCCCTATTATAGCTATTACGTTAAGAAATAATCTTCAAAGCCTGTTTTTGGATACGACGCGCTTGGAGTCGTATAACTTTGTGCTGAGAAAGTTACTGTTTCCAATAGTGACCGTGGTACCTCCTATCCTCTTGACGTACTTTCTAGAAGACATTAGTATGCTTATAAAGTTCACGGGATCGTACGCTGGTACCGGCATCCAGTACTTAATGCCGACGTTTTTAGTGGTCTCAGCACGCCGACATTGTAGCAATCTTCTGGGGTTGGGAGTCGTCAATAAGTATAAGAGCCCATTTTCTAATATTCTGTGGGCGATTTTTGTAATGCTCTGGTCTTTCATGTGTATAATATTGGTCTCCGTAAATATATTTGAAAAAAAATCCTGACAGTGAGTCAGGAGTTTTTCGGTGGTGCTTATTTCGAAAAATAACTAAAGAAAAACTAGAATGGTTAGTCTAGTTAGAGCCCGATTCAAAGATGGTAGCAGCTCAATAGATTTTATGAAAAAAATAGATTAAATTTTTATAAAAATTACTATATAGATGCCTGGGAGGCGTATTCATTAAAAAACTCATCATTGACAATAAAAAAATAGGTATAAGTAACTATAAATTGTTTTTTATATCGAAATACATTAAAATTTAGATCGTTCCTACTTAGCTATCTCTATGTTGTGGTCAAAATGATTTATATTAATTCATAGCTTTTCGAGATTTAATAAAAACGGACAAATTTTAACTGTTTTTATAGTATTTAAAATTAGGCACAGAAATAATTATTTAAAAAATAAATGTTAAAATAGAACTTAGTATACAAGACGCTGCATATAGCATAACGGGGTTAAACATAGTGATGTTAAAGCGATTATTGGTACAAAATATTATGAACATTCCCAATGATATAATTGCAAAATTGTTTTATGATTCTTAAAATATTGTTAGTTATTGCAGTTATGAACGAGATTAATGTACTTATTTACTGAGACATATCTGTGAAATACGAGTAGCTAATGGATACGTAGGTGGTGATTCAATATCTGTAACATGACCAACTGTGTAGGAATCAATTGGATTGTGCGTTACGACTCTTTGACTAGGTAACTGTAATTTGAATGAAGATAGGTATACAAATTGATTGCATTTAAAAATTGGTACCTGAGGCAAATGGGCTAATGAAACAAAATAGGATATATACGACAAACCTACAATAATTGAAATCAGACAGACAGATAGACAGACCTTTCCTCTTGCGCGGCGCTGTAGGCGCTCTTGCGCTGAGGGAATTCGGAGTTAGGGGAGATCCCCTCTATCCGGGCAATTGCTCCAGGGGTAAACCCCGTCGGTGACTTCCCCGCTGTTGAGCGTGGGAGCCAGTCGATCGTCGTGCGCACGGTACTACTAGTCGTTAGTCGCTAATACACCCCTGATGGTCGGGGGGAAGAAGGTCCAACAGCACTCTCTTGTAGACGCGGTTAAATTGGAATCTTAAGGCAGTTTATCGTAACACTAGTTATTTTCAGGATCAATCAAATTTCTTTGGTTTTTGTTAAACCAATCAGCGTTGAAGTTTCAAATTGTACCAGATAGATTGGGATTTTCCTCGGAAAACAGCGTTCGATTCCAACTATGCGGGTCTATACGTTCGTTCTGATTTTCGGAAAGATCCTAAGATTCTGATTATCATTCGACATAATGCTTATTAAAACTATGCAAACTATTTTTTTTTTTCTGTACATGTCAGTGCATTTAGAGTTATGTCGAGATAAAGATGACGCGCGATGTAGTAAATAGCTGTTGTAAGTTGTAACAATAATTTATAGGTATGTACGTAATTAAAATAATATCCACGAATTTATTAATTTTTTGTACATATATAATTATGACAATTTGTTGATTTTCGGTGCAGTTTGAAGGTCAATTGAAGTATAGACAAAGCTTTGTACTTCTCAGATACAAGTACCTTGTAATAAAACCAAAGCATTATTATTATAACTTGTCAGATTTATATATCTCGTTGGTCAAGAACAATCAATAGTTTTCTTACATAATATTATTTTTATTTGAATACAGCTGAAGTAGTCTTATTAACCGTATTTTGTTTTTAAAATAATAATGTGTGAAAACATTTTTAATTAAAGTAATTTTTCTAATTTTTTGTAATTGATAAATGATTAGACAGATGTAATTATTTTATTTTATTTCCTTAATTTTTATACCCGTACTTATGCAAGCTTGCAATGATAAAGTTAAGCAAAATTTTGATGTTACTATTCATTACTTGTAAATGTTTTGTACTGGTGACAGTCCAGTGGCTATCGAACTCGCCTCTCACTCGAGCGGCCCAGGTTCAAACCCAAGCGCCAGACACCAATGACTTCCATTTAAGTTTAAGAGAGCCAGGGTTATTCGTTACCGTCAATACTAATTTTCATCAAAAATCTGTAGCAATTTTCTGTGATAGATTTAAACCATTTAAAATAATCACATATAGCTCTTAAGTATTGTAAACAGATTGACTGAATTAATTTTTATAGAAAGCATTTTTTTACAAGTAATAAAATATTTATTTGTGTTCTAAATTTGTTGTTTTACTTGCTTCCCATGCTTCAAGCTGAAAACTACTGATAACACTATCTACATGTCATCGTGGCTACTAGAAATTTGTTTGTTTTTTTACAATTAACAAATTTCTAGAACCTCTACACCTGTATTATTAAAAGTCAACCCTAAACAATACACCTCTAATGACGAACGAAATATCTGTGGGGCATAATATCGTTGAAAAAAAGCGATAAAATAAAAATTTGTTGTAAGAGGTCGCTTCCACGAATGCGGCTAGTCAATAAATATATTCGCTTATTAATAAAGCCTTTTCACTGTTTCATTACATAGATACAAGAAGTTTGTTTATGATACAAAATTATGTTGACCACGAGGACATGACTAATTCCTCGTGTCGAAACTAGGTTGGCTATGAGGAACAGGGGGACCTAGACCCCCAGGCCTCTCAATTCCAATGAACTCAACCTATAACAATCCTTGAACAAGTGACACACAAAAGTATAACTGGGAAGTTGGAAACCACACCTTTTCAACAAGAACACAATTGATATTACAGGGCAGAAATGGTAACTTTTTAACAAGGTGCCAAGCGGTCAGAAATCAAAAAAGAACATTACAGGTTCTGAATTATTCGTGATTGTCTATAATATAGACTCTATATTCATAGTTGAAATTACTGGTGCATGTGTGCATGTTTCCTGTGTGGGAGGGAGGGAGGTGCTACGTGCATGAAGGTATACACCACCATACATCTTTGTTCGCGGATTGTTGCAAAGTAGATTAATCCTTGGTTTGTAGCAAGGCAGCGCCCCCACAAACGACAAAATTTCAATGATTATACTACAATGTACTTTTGCAATTAAAAAGTATATTAGTATCTTTGATACGCTTTATCGCAAATATTTCGATAAAACAATAAAAATTTTATTAGCACAAAATTACCTCTAGAGTGGAATTAAACGATGCGGCGGAGGGCGACCTCCGTTCTCTTAAAAAATAAATTCTTCCTCTTAGTTTTTAGTCTTTATTCCTTCTAATATTAACGTAGCGAAAATAGATCAGTAATAGCAAAAGCTTCGCCTCGAGTTGTGTATTAATTTAAATACATAAGTAAGTACACGTAATAGTAACTAAAATAATAACTGGGTGTATGTAGGCATCCGAATAAAAATAAGATTATTTTTAATAAAATAAATAACATCATAATCTATACTTAATATTTACAATAATGTAATTGATTTATTAGCATAAGATCGAACATTTCAATATGAAAATTTTGAGATACATTTTTATACTACATTTGAATACATTTGAGAGGGAACCGTTTGCATGGTATATGAGCAATTTAAATTCAAATTAATTATTAAGATGCGACAAGGTTTGTGAAAGACAGAGGGGGATATATTCGACTGGATATTTGACTGTCACGCCCCGTTTAGATACTCGCCAAGTTCAAACGAATAGGCATGAGTATATTATTCGGGTATATTCGGAACTCGTCACGAATCTGAATCGAATTATTCGCCGAGTATTTAATCGAAGCGTTTTTCTAACGTCCGTCTTTCCGAGCGGAGCACGTTTGGATTCAACATATACATTTAACAGCTAAGCAAGCGTCGGCTATAAGGTGGAGGGGGGTACGATGATGTCGTTGCGACGGAGCGCCGCGCGGAAGGCGTCTAGCGACGAGCGGAGGGTGAGGCAGAAGCCGCGGGAGGCGGGGATGAGGGGGTAGTCTGGGGGGGAGACGCCGGGGGGGTTCTCCCCGTTGGAAAGGGCGACGAGGCCCTCGAGGCGGGTGCAGAGGTCCGCGGCGTGGGCGCGCATGTGCTGGAGGATCTCCTCGCGGAACGGCTCGGGCGGGTACGTGAGCATCTTGCTCATGGACTGGACCAGCTTAAGGAGCACCATCTCGTTGTACATCCGCGAGTTCTCCTTGCCCTGTTGCGTACCTGCGGGCCGAACAGGTTTTAATCGCAGCCGCATTTATAAAATTATGTCAATTGACATAATTTACAACCAATGTAATTTTTTTAATCTTAATTACACTAATGTCATATTTTACATAAATAAGGCTGAAAAAAAAAACAAACGTAATTTTGTGATTTGTGAGTCGCTTAATGTGATTTACTGATTTATAATTTTTAACTCTGATTGGGCAGTCGTGTAGCACAAACTTGACATTACTATGAAACCGAATGCAACATAATTTTTTGCGACTCAAAATACTCAACTAACAAATTTACATAGTAGACTGACCCTTCTGCTTCTCGTAGCCCGCCTCGTTGAAGTACGGCTCCGCGTTCAGGATGAGCCCCTGCAGGGACACGATCACTTGCAGCAGCGAGCTGTCCTTGCCCCACACCTCGACCCCGCGCCCCGACCACGTGCCCAGGAGGGACACGCACACCTGCAGGCGTAGGTTACGAACATTACATCACATGTACGGTATAACAAATACTGATAGACATCCCACTGTTGGGGACTGGTCTCCCCCAGAGACACCACTGCGGGAGGTTCTAGACTCTAGAATCTAGAGCATCCTCCACCACTACTCCAATACGGATTGGTTGAAGGGTTAGTGGCCAACCCAGTGTCGAATGTTTTCAAGCCACCCGAAGGTTTTCGACAAGGCTTAACGATTATTTTTACCATTGAAAACGACCTCCAATTACGGTAGCACCTATGAAATTTTGCTACTATACTTCTTTCAAAACGCTATGTAGTACGCATACAAGTACATTGATTGCAGGAATAAAACGAGCGTTAAAATAGCGTATAACTACTATGTATTGAATTAAAAGCAAATTTTTAGTGCGATCGTCTGGTGATCATCGACATATTATAAAAATATGTTGGGTGTTTGGGTTGATTTAATTAAATAAAGCAAGCCCAACTCTCATATTTTACTTAATTTTTTTATTATAGTGCGAAGGGGTCCACGGCCGCTAGATGCGTATACACTGTTTGTGCGTGCGTATGCATGCCAGGCCCGCGACCGTCACGAACAGCAGGTGTCCTGAATCGGGCAAGATCTTTCCCCGGCAGCCGTGGTCGCGGCGATGCTCCGGAGCGGGGAAGCGTCACCTCCTTCTGCGACGCAGTAATGCTCGCGAAGGAGGACGCCGAGCGAAGCCGGGAACGCTCGGATCCCGCTCGGAGGAGGAGCCGCCGCGGCATCAACGTCCCGCGCCGGGGGAGTCTTGACTCCCGTGACGAGCCTGCCCAGGCACCGCGCTGGAGGGCACCGGTGCGTTCTATACAGAGATCCCGGAGCCCTCACGGAGCGCTGAGGATGGTGCCCGATGGGTTTTAGTGGGTATTCCGGCAGTAGGCCGGCGAGTCCCACACTCCGTGCGTAAAGGCATTTCCCATCGATAAAAAAAAAAGGTGTGTCCCCCCTGTGTGGCGTGTTTGTTTACCTTGCCGTCCTCGTACAGGTTGGGGTTGAGCCGGTCGGAGCAGTGCGAGTGGTAGTGGCAGAGCGGCGGCGCGCGCGGGTACTCCCCGCCCAGCTGCACGTCGAACACGAACAGCAGGTGTGTCCCCCCTGTGTGGCGTGTTGTTTACCTTGCCGTCCTCGTACAGGTTGGGGTTGAGCCGGTCGGAGCAGTGCGAGTGGTAGTGGCAGAGCGGCGGCGCGCGCGGGTACTCCCCGCCCAGCTGCACGTCGAACACGAACAGCAGGTGTGTCCCCCCTGTGTGGCGTGTTTGTTTACCTTGCCGTCCTCGTACAGGTTGGGGTTGAGCCGGTCGGAGCAGTGCGAGTGGTAGTGGCAGAGCGGCGGCGCGCGCGGGTACTCCCCGCCCAGCTGCACGTCGAACACGAACAGCAGGTGTGTCCCCCCTGTGTGGCGTGTTTGTTTACCTTGCCGTCCTCGTACAGGTTGGGGTTGAGCCGGTCGGAGCAGTGCGAGTGGTAGTGGCAGAGCGGCGGCGCGCGCGGGTACTCCCCGCCCAGCTGCACGTCGAACACGAACAGCAGGTGTGTCCCCCCTGTGTGGCGTGTTTGTTTACCTTGCCGTCCTCGTACAGGTTGGGGTTGAGCCGGTCGGAGCAGTGCGAGTGGTAGTGGCAGAGCGGCGGCGCGCGCGGGTACTCCCCGCCCAGCTGCACGTCGAACACGAACAGGCCGCCCTCGTACGGCGTGCGCGCCGGGCCCGCGATCATCACGGACAGCAGGTCGATGCGCTCCTCGTAGCCGCGCACCCAGACCTCGGGGAGAAACGATCATAAAACCAAACAATCGCCAAACTAATTTATATACTTACTTATATATAATTAGGGAAAGTGAGTTTATTGGTTTGTCCTACTTTTCCGCCTCAACGGAATTCTAAATCGACTTGATGTTTTGAATAGATGTAGTGTAGGAAGTGGCAACTGGGTGACCACTAGTGGAAAAATTTCATAGGCGGTACCGAGCCTCAAGGCACGTTAAACCATCGGTCGTTTTTAATGAACTAAACAATCGTTAAGCCATGTCGAAGACCTTCGGGTGGCGAGAAACTTCGACATTGGTTTGTAACTAACCCCTCCACCAATCCGCATCGGAGCGGCGGTGGAGTACGCTCTAGACCTCCCGTAGCTGAGTCTATGGGGGAGACGCGTGCCCAACAGTGGGATGTCTATGGATTGTATCAAATAGCCTTTGGTAAATTATTATAAATTTTAATGCACTTAAATGTTGGTCCGGAACTGCCCTCCCTAGTGTGTTCTGTGTTCCTGTCTGCATCACTCACCCCGGGCGGCAGGTCGCTTTTGAGCAGCTTGATCTCCCTATTGACCGCCGTGTAGAAGCTGCGCGGCTCCGACGGCTGCAGGAGCGACAGGCGGAAGCGGTGGCCGGCGGGCGGCGACTCCAGCACCACGAACCCCTCGCCCCCCTCGCCCCCCCTGCCCGCCTCGGCCGCCTCGGGCGCGGCCGGCGCGGGCGCGCTCGCAGCGACGGTCGTGTCCGTGTCCACGTCGGCGCCCTCGGCGGTCGCGAGCGGCGCGCTCTCCGTCGACTCTGACACTGGAATTGTGGAAAAGGTAAGTCTTGAGAGGTCCAAATGTAAAAAGATACATAAATACATAGTAATATATATAATACGAGTACATGCAATAGAATAAGTAAATTCCGTTCATTCGTTCGTAAAGGATTCGATTTTTCCACCCGGTATACCTATTTAGGTTTTACGATCCACCGTGGTCGTCGGTAAGTAAAGCGTCAATAACATAATGTACATAGGTCTGCGGTCTGTACGCTGTTATCAATCATCAGCTACTATTTCATATGAAATAAACAGCAACGGCAGCGGTTGCGGAATATTTCGTAATTGAATATCTCAAAAAAAAATTTCCCACGGAACAGCGCCATCTCGTAATTATTGCGATTTTGGAGTTTTTTCAAGGCTACGCAGTTTTATATGAGCATTGTCACTCTTCTTTGGTCCTTACTCTATGGTTAAACTGTTCTGCAACTATTTTTTATCTTTGAATAAATAAAACAAATAAATAAAAATTACTGCATGCAATTGGGAGATTTGGACAAAAAAGAAAAGAGTAAATAAATACATATAAGTAAGCAACTTTCGATATTAGTAATCTTAGTTTTTCTAGTTTGGTTGTGTTGTGACAAATATGAATTTATAAATTTCTTTCTTTAGATAGTGATGTGTTCAAAATCGGAACTCACGAGAATTATCAAGTAGCCAATAGAATTTTCTAGTTATCTATACACTTTATTGAAAGTACGATCGCTAAAACATCACAACTATGAAGAAAACCGTGTCCTGCAGTAAAACAATAGTGGATTGCAGCCATTTAATTGAATATATATTTGACGTCTCCGTGGCGCCCTGACGGTGGTCGAACCGCAGCTGCCGAGTTCGAATCCCGGCCGGGACCAATATTTATTTTGCAGATAAATATTTGTGCTCGTGTCATGGATACATTGTGATTTTTTGTGTGTCCGCCACGCGCAACACTATTTATTTATTAATTTATACTGACCACTGGCCTCAGCAGCGACGACCACTGCGCTGATGGCGTCCTTCACGTCAGTGCCGCCCGCCTTGCCCTCGTCCTTCTCTTCCTGGTTCGCCACGGTCACCACCAGCGCTCCGTATTGCCTGGACACCCACATTCATTAAACATTAAGGCAAAAATCATTGAAATTCATACTACCTATGGAATTTGGTAACGATTTTGCTTAGTCATGCAAAGTTAAAGTTAACTATGCAGCTATACTCTGAGTCCATAGTGATGCTCTCTCTCCCTCTAAAAGCTCCTTTGTATACGAAATGATATAGTGATTTAATAATTTTAATGAGTGCATTTCAAGCAGAAAGTAAAGCAGCAAGTTTAGTTTTATCATAAAGATAACAAAGTTACTTATCAAACATGATAATGACATGAGTCTGATCCGGATATTTGAATATATACAGTGGTGGTCACAGAATTAGAAACACTTCCCACGAATAAAGAAAGTATAACTTCAATGTAAAAATGTTCGTAAAAAATATATACATTCAATATTTAATAATCATACAATAATATAGCCACTCAAATAAAAAACTCATTAAGTGCATAAAATATAAAACCTATTTTACTTTTAATTAAAAAATGAGTCTTACACATGAAGGAGTTTATTTTCTGCTGATTGCCGCTTGGACGCCTAATTAGAAACATTATAAAAAAACATACATAGCTCGTTTTTTTTTTGAAATTGCAGAATATCATTTCATTTTTGGCTTTTTCTATTATTTTGGCGGTAATTCAAAATTAAATCTGAATCTTATTTTGTTTAAAATGGGCAAAAATAAAAGTTGTGACGCGTCAACTAGGCAAATAATTGTTAATTTACATTTAGATCATTGTGGGCGTACACAAGAATAGTTGAGCATTTAAATTGTTCTGTTATGAAAGTTTTTAATGCAATTGATCATTTTATAACACATGGATCTGTTGAAAATGCTCTTAGTAAGGCTCGGCTAAGAAAAACCTCTCCCAAAGAAGATACGGTAATCGTTCGTGTTGCTAAAAAATACCCAAGTAAAGGCTCCAACCAGATTAAAAATGAAGTTTTTTCGCCTGATGACCCAAGAAACATCTCGTCAAGACTGATTCGCCGAAGATTACTGGAAGCTAAATTGTTTGGAAGAATCTCTCGATAGGTACCGCTTTTTACCAAGCAACACCGAGAGAAGCGATTATTATTCGCTAAAAAATACGTTATGTGAATGGTATGAGAATGGGAAAAAAGTGTTATTTTCAGATGAAACAATAATAAATATGGTAAATTCCGATAGAAAGCGCTATGTTAGACGTCCTGCAAACAATGCTTTTAATTATAAATACACAAGGAGTATATAGTCAAGCAAGGTGGCGGTAACATTAAAGTTTGGGGTTGTTTTACCGGATGTGGAGTTGGACCCGTTGGGAAGATTGAAGGTACAATGGATCAATGGCAATACAAAAATATCTTTGAGCACACAGTGATTCCCTATTCGGACGATCATTTGCCTGTAACCTGGATCTTTCAGCATGACAATGACCCTAAACACACGGCCAATAGCGTCAAATGTTTCCTTAGCGAACAGCGTATATCCGTTTTAGACTGACCGCCAAATAGTTCGGATTTAAACCCGATAGAAAATCTCTGGTATATTGTTAAAAAGAAAGTCTCAAACAAAACACCAGTAAAAACGAACGATATGAAGCGTTTGTTGAAGCATGGAATTCAATCCCCCCTAGAAAAATGTATGAAATTGATTGAATCAATACCCACGTCGTTGCAGTGCTGTTATTGAAAATAAGGGATACCCCACTAAATATTAATTAACTATTGGTATGCTGTGGATAGTAAATATTTCGTAAATAACAATACTAATTACTAAAACTTAAAAATATATTGTTTTTAATACTTTTTTTGTTGTTGTTTCTAATTAGTTGACCATTACTGTTCATACCTTAAAACTGATTTAAATGTTTGTCAGTAATGTAATATTGAAACTGCACTTGTGTACTGGGAATTATATTGCTTTTCTGATAAATAATAAATCGTTGAACATATTGTTGCCCTATTTATTGTTTAATTTCAAAATAAAAACGATTGCGGTGAAGTATCTTACACAATGTCAAGGACCGTTGGTAGTGTTTCTAATTAGACGTCCACCACTGTATATGTATATAATTCCATAACATATAATGTATGTGATAGCATCTAGCTAGAGCATGTTTCCTAAGCTAATTCTTCCTTGTATTTGTTCCATACTTTTATTTAATAATAACTTATTTTGGTTCCCACTACTAATAAAAAAGTCACGGGGTAACCAGTGAGCTCAAAAATAAATAAACACTGTAAGAAATTCTTACGTTTATACTACTAATGCCTCTTTTTGTGAATGCATGTCTGACAAATTTATGTAGGATTGGCGGCACTTTTAAAATAAAACTTCTTCTAAATTCGTCTTTACTTTTTATTGGTGTCTTCACAAAATTCGTCTTAAATTATTAAATACGTCTTTACTCTCTCACGTCTTCAGTCCGACCCCCAGCAATAAAATGTACTCTGTGACCCCTAAAACGTAGTGATTACTTGCTCAGTGCCGACCCCCTCCTATTCTCGCTCACGTCCGGTCACTCTTCGTTCATCCGTCGGCTCACTCTCTCTCTAAATCGGACACATCCTTGCTTCTCTTTCAGTCACAATACGACTCATTCACTTCATTCATTCCTTAACAGATAATTATAACTTAACAGATAACTAAACTAAACACGCTTACTTTCAAATCCAAGATTACTCATACATACTGCCAATCATCCATCCTACATTTATATTTGTTTAATGTAAGTAATGTGACTTTAAATATCACGAAACGGGCAGTCCGCCATTTTGAATTTGATAAAAGGCCATATAATACTTAACTAACAGGGAAACCCATCTAAAAATAGCATAACTATAATATGAAGAAATGAAGTGCAAACGATACAGATTAAATGACTGAATTTTAAAGGGAACTTGGCGATGTGATGCACGAAAAACATCGAAATATATAAAAATAATACAACATGCATTACATTGAACACAGCAAAAGGAATGTAGCGTATCCCAAGTGAAATTTATATTCTTGTATCTGAAATATATCTCAAATACAACGAGGTAGATTTACATACAAATTTACAGCTTTATAAAACATTTCAATAACAAGACATTATGCATATGTACTTCCAAGATAAAATAATTATAAAAGAAAAAATGTAGGCTCACACTTTAAAGTGGTAGGGTAACTTCTCGTCACTCGCGGATTGCTTTTTCATAATGCCGTTTAGAAATGCGGCCAGCTCTAGGGGCCTACTCCTGTGAAAACAAACCACAGACTAAACATGGCTGCAACACTTGTTTGTGTCCCAACACTGGGCCTCTGCCCTCTTCTTTGGGACAAGGTTGAGTTGACCGGCCGTACTGACTGCTTAACATGTATGCATTATGCAAGTTTCGTCCGATGTATATAATATGACCACACCATCACACATTATATTTTATTACAACAAAAATAATCAACCGCTTCAAATATGATGCATTTGATATTAAAAGCAATATCCAAACAGACCACAATTGGTTTAGTGACAATTATTACACGGTAGAAATGGTACAAGGTACCGCGGTGGGCGGTACTGGCCCGAGCGAACTCGAAATAGGTTTTTTTTTTTTTATGGATACAGGATAGCAAACCAGCTTGCAGCACCACCCATCCGCTGCCGCCCATGACAACTGTGACTGACTTTGAACAAGACTCAATTAGGGACTGGGATGGTTAGTCCAATTAGTTGAGAAAGTTAATTAGAACATTAGTTGGTCAGTTCGTTAGTAAGTATAAGGACTGGGGACTGTTAGTGATAGTTAGTCCTGTTAGTTGGTGTTAGTAATAGTCCAGTTAGTACTTGTTAGTAGGAGTCTCGTTCTAAGTTAGTCACAGATGTGTTGCTACCCTTGAGGACTAAGATGGTCGCCTCTAAAGAAGTGTAACCGTAGGTTCCATAAAGGCTCTACCCGTTGATGTATGAATGGTCAAGTCAAGTGTCAACAGTTCGCAAGCGGGTTTAGTAGGTCCGTACGTACCGGTTGACCTCGGCGTGCGCCTTAATGAGTTGCGTGTGGATGAGCGAGCAGAGGCGGTGGCACACGTTGCGCGCCTGCCCGTCCGCTTCGGAGAGCTCCGGCAGCGCTGCAACAAAATACGTTTTAGTCGTTTTTATAGAATTGTGAAGCAAAAACTTTCGACCCCGATATTTTAAGTTTATATGTAGAATTTGTGCAGAAAGCTATTTTTTTTAATTAATTTGCATTAGGTATATTAAACCAATAAAAGAAAACAATACACACACCATTGATAAGACACACAAAATAAATAGTATACGCTGATGGCATGTTATTTTTCACATGTCACTTGAACACTGTGAACCACAGATTAATTAGTGTAGTACTATCATGTACTATGTATGTACTGCTTTAAATATTGGTAAGTCAGTTAGTTGGTTATGTCTATGATTATATAGATCCCTCGATAACGTTCAAAAAATGTTTGTATTAAATGGCCTTTAAGTCACACAAGCGGATAGCCTCTCCGTCGCCAGACATTATCTGCCGATAGTTTTATGCCGCTCCGGTATCAGCCAACAGTTGCACAGGTTGCTAGTGGCAAAATATGCTTCGGAGTGCACGGTAAGCCGTCGGTCCCGGTTTTAATCGTAAGACAAAACTCGCTTTGTCATGTTAGAATCTAGCTAGTTATAAATTAGATGCTTGTTTTGCTATTCCTTTACTTTCATTATTGGTATTATTTTGACATTTGTTGAGAGTGTAGGTACCTTATAGTGAAATAACAAAAAATCATTTAATTTATTTTTACAAGCCTTTGGGCGGCCTAAACATTTCGCCAATCGGATTAAAAACCGCTTTTCGTGATCATCTGGTTAGCCCAATGGTTGGCTGGTAGAGAATGATTTATGCATTAAGCTCGCCATTTGTACCCTGTACTTTTTGTACGTGGTTCAATAAAGATATGTAAATAAATAAATAAAAACTTACGGTTCTCCCCGGACGGATTGCACACGGCTATGTCAGCGTCGGACACGGACGCCTGCATTGCTGGCTCGATGTTCAAGTGAAGGGGCTTCTTTGGCGGGGAACAACCTTTCACCTGGAAACAGAAAATACGTTAATAATATTAGTTTTGATCGTCGCGTGATCTTCTTGTTGAGAAGAATAAAAACGATCATTAAGGCAGGTGTATATATATGGGTTGCAAATTAAACGGGCACGTACGTTTTTCTTGAAAACACCCACCGTATCATACCCGCTTCGCGGTATCTATTTATATAAGGCCTATCTAGAGACAAAATACATCTTTCCTTATCGTTCGTTAAGTGCATGACAGTGCGCTCGCGCATTGATTGTTTATTTATTTTTGTTTTAGACCCGCTTCCACGGATAGAGAGAAAAGGCAAAGGTCACCTTTAGATGACTCACCTCCATGGGCTCCGGAGCGGGGGCCTTGGTGTCGTACGCCACGTTGGACACTATAAACCGTCCGACGGGGCGCGTGTCGTCGCCCTGCTTGCAGTCGCTGTCGACCAGCATCTGCTGCGCGCCGGCCGCGGCGGCGGGCGTGGCCTCCTCTGTCGCGAACAGACGCGCTAGTTGTTTGTGCATGCGCCGCTCGTGCGGTGTCGTCGCGTCGCGTTTGCGCACCCGCTCTATTAGACCCTGGGTGGTTATTATATTTTTGTAAGAATGTTTTTTATGTTAAAATTAAAAACATTCTTCAATGTTAAAATTTGTGCTTTAATGTAATTAATTGGTTTTGGATAACATCTATAGTGGAAGTGTAAACATGAATAATATGTTAATTGTGCTCTGAAAGTGGCACATTAAATCTGATCTTTGTGCACTGTTTACTTAGTTTCGTGTCAGTATGTGGTATATTCGTCTAAAATCTAATACTATGAATATATTTTTATTATCTCACCAAAAATATGTCCTCATGAAAGAAACACGTATTTAACAAGCGATCCAGGAAACGGCAGTCTTTGTAAAAATTGAGCAGTTTACTCATAATCTGAAAATTATATGATTGCAAATTACAATTTGGGATGATTCTAGATATAAATATCCTCTCATTACACCATACCCAGAGCTTAAATACCAGAACCACTAACTAGGTGAAGCAATACATGATAGCTATCGTATACATTGAGTCTGAGGATTTGACAAGTTATAAGCTTTCAATCTATTATACAATAACTTTGTGGTACGCGTATGAGGGGAGGTCAAAAAGTTAGCGGAATGACAGGGAAGAATAATGAAATAAAACACAAACTATTTTTCTTTTTCAATGTATTCTCCTTTAACCCTAATACATTTATTAGATCTGTCAAATAACTTATTAATACCGTCGAAAAAAAAAGATTTGTCTTGGGCGTCAAAATAGGCCGGAATTGCCGACTTCACTTCATAATCGTCAGCAAATTTTTTTCCACCCAGTTCTTTATTCATTTTTGGAAACATATAATAGTCGCTTGGGGCCAGGTCTGGGCTGTAGGGTGGGTGGCGCAGTTGTTTAAAACCGCACCGGTGAATGGCAGCCGTCGCAATATGGCTTGTGTGCACGGGGGCGTTGTCGTGTAAAGGAGCACGCCTTTTGTAAGCGTTCCACGTATTTTTTCTTTAATTGCTTCTTTTAATTGATCTAGTAAAGAAGCGTAGTATTCTCCCATTATGGAAATACCACGTTCCTTATAATCAATCAAAAGGATACTTTCTGTATCCCAAAAGATCGTCGCCATAATCTTTCCGGCCGATTGAGACACATTATACTTCTTTGGAGGGGAAGAAGATAGGGGTGTGCCTTTTTATGCCACTTCGTCGACTCTTGACTAAAGTTCATAATGATTAACCCAAGTTTCATGGCCAGTTACAATTTGGGCCATAACTTCATCCCTTTGCTCTCCACAGCGGTCCAAAAACTCGTGACAACTTTCGACGTGCTCGTGTTTTTGATGCGCAGAAAGCATTCTCGCACAGACCCATCACAACCCATCTTACACAGACTTTAGTCATGCCAATGTGTTGATGTAGGATGCTTAAAATGGTTGTTTCTGATACTCCAACTAATGCAAACTTTTTTTTAGCCGGGCATATTCCAATACAAGTTTTTCAAATTTTCCGATTATTTCTGGCGTTGTAGCCTCAATCGGCCGTCCAGGTAGGGGGTCGTCTTCAATGGAATCCCTCCCTTGTTTAAAAAGGGCGTGCCATTTATAAATCACGGTTTTCCCAGGAGCGGAGTCCACATAAACAGCTGACATCTCTTGAAAAATGGTTTAAGGTGTCATTCCTCGTTTGGTGAGAAACTTAATGACGGCGCGATATTCAATTTTCTCCATAACGGCTAGTTTCGCCTACCTGGATGAGTAAACTCACCCTCGCCAAACCCGCCTATCCGCGAACTTTTTGACCTCACCGTGTACGTACTGTTTCAAGACTCCGTGGCGCGGTAGTGAGTGACCCTGGCTGAACCCGCTCAGGAATGCAGATAAATATTTAATTTTGTACTCCACCCTCTGTAATATGTATCCACCATCCTGTCCAACAAGTGTCGTATGCGTTTGTAACATGCGACAAGTGTCTCGTCCGAGGCGTGTACTGGTCTCTGTGACGTGACTCACCTCCTGGCTCTGCAGCGTGGGATGGCGCGAGAAGATCTCCTCGAGGCGGCGCATGGCCAGCCGGCCGCGCTCGATGTGCGCCGCCACGCGCGGCTCCAGCAGCTTGGGCACCGCGTCCGCGGGCAGCGCCACGCTCACCACGCGGTTCTCGCCCCCGCCTTGGTCAGTCGCCTCCTCCAGCGCTCTGTTCAGCGCAGCAGCTGACAATGGACATTTATCGGTCAACTTAGCTGCTATCTTTCTCACCAAAGTTTAGCTCTGAACAAAATTCGGAAGGGATTGCTGGACATGGATCAGTGCGGGGGGCATAATACGCTGGCGAACCAATCAGCGCTTACAATTGATTACCCGCGCCATACGATACCCTGATTTCGACCTCTGCGCATGCAAGGTCAGACCGAGGTAGACTTTGATGCCGGTCCGTATTAGCTGAATATAATATCTTGGATTTACCAAACTTTTGTCTTATGTGAGCGCGAATAGCGTGCAGCTCGCTCCGAGTGCCCACCGTACAACGCGCGACGAACACTATTTATAACGGTCTTCTTATTATCTTACTTCAATATAAAAGTAACATTTTTATTTTACCCGAAATTGGTCGAAACTAATCTGCTTCGCCGAAAGCGCGATCTTTGCCAGTTATCCGTTAATGGATGATTGGATGGCACTCACCGAGCGGATTGGTGGGGCGCTCGGCGGGCGCGGAGAGCGGCGCGTCGGGCGTGCGCGGCTCGGGGTCGGGGACGGAGCTCTGCGTCTCCCACGAGTCGTCCGAGGCCGAGCCGTCGGACGCCCACAGCTCACCGTCCTCGGAGTCGTACTTATCCACCTGGTCGTACAATAATTGATCAGAAATGTTAAGATTCGAAGCCATAAATTTTATTTGCGTTGCGATACTCACGATAGACTACTCAGCTCTTCTTACAATCTTACACTGGCTATACCGTCAATCAGTACATGTTTCTATTATAATTCATTTACCGTTCAGGCAAAACACATCTCTGAACTATTTATAACTGTTATATGTTGCCTGTGTAAGAGAAGCTCCTTCCATTTTGGTAGAAGCCTACACCAATGTCCACTGTATGTACGAATCATTCACTTCACGAATCAAATTTATTTAAAAAAATTAATGGTTGTCTGTAAAAACGGAAACCAATGATGCAAGACATCACTATCCTTTTTGGAGTCACAAGTAGGAACGAAACATTTATTTACAGTTATTTTCCAAAGTTTTCACAATATATATATTAAATAAGAGTATTGCGAGAATGCATATTAACTTAGTATCAAAAAAAATGTCATTTTCGTGTACTATAATTAGTGCAACCGATTACTGGCTCTACTCGCTGGGTTACAGAATAAAATTGAATGAATGCACGCTCAGAACACTTGGCGTAACGCGATGGCGGAAAGGGAAGATGATGTCAGTTTTTTTCGTACGTGTAGGCGTTCATCAATTTATAAGACGTTATCACGAAAAAAATGCCTAAGAAAATTTCCTTAAAGACGTCCATAACATTGAATTTTTCCATACATCAAATGTGAGTCACTTAGCTTTTCCTTTTTAAAAGAATGCGTAACCCTTTGGGACGGTGAAATCAACGTAGAAAATATACATACCTCGTACAGGTCCTGTGGCCAGCACATGCTCGTGTGGCCGTCCACCCACCACACCTTTATACGGCCCGTCGGGAAGTTGTCAATCACCTGCGGGACAATACAGACAATACAGTGATTACTGATTACACTAGGTTAATTGCAGAGCAAAATAATGATATGTCATTAAAATTCAGTAAAACAATATGACCAAGTGTAATATCACTCTGTCAGAAATCTCTTACAGATAGATAACATATTCATTAACTTATTAGATTCCAGATAAAATAGCGTTTCAAGAAAAGAAAAATAAAAAGATTGGGGATAATTAAAGGTTAAAAAGACTGCACTCCAACTGCTAATCGGACTGACCTGTCCAGTTAGATTAGCAGTTCAGACTGACCTGTCCACCAGTGTAATTGGCATCCTCCCCGGTGAAGTTGGCGACCCGGATGACCACGGTGCCCGGCCAGTACTGGAAGTACGGGTGTTCTTTCAGGTCGTATACACTCACTTCACTCTCGTATAGCATTTGAGGGCTGTAAGAAATATAAGTATGTAAAAGGACAAAGTAAAGGTACACCAAGATTGTGTTTTGTAATAAAAGATGTACTGTACTAGGATTGAGCAAAACTCAGGAATACTAAATCCAATAGCTCCACAGGTACTGTTACATTACTAACCTTACAAACACCGTGTTATAATATCCACTAAATAATTTTCTATATTTTTGAGTGCAAATTTTAAAGCATAAACCGAATTTCAATTGACGCAGAAAGGTCAAATATTGATGCTATTATTTAAAAGTTTCCAGTTTAACTTGTAATGTTTTTTGTTATGTTCCGATTACAATGCATTTTTAGGACAAATGATTAGCTTGTCTGCTACAATCCATAGACGTCCCACTGTTGGGCAATGCTCTCCACAATAACACAGCTGCGTGAATTCTAGAGCCGACCCCACCACTGTGCTATAATGCGGATTGGGCATCGGGTTAGTGTCCAACCCAGTATCGAATGTTCTCAAGCCACTATAGGTCTTCGACAAGGCTTAACGATTGTTTTTACTAATGAAAACACGGTTGACCGACGGCATAACGTCAGAAGCACTAAACCGACCGCGCCCGTCGTTGCATAACTCTTATATACAATCGCTGCGAGCCATTGGGCTATGGACGCTACAGCCGCTAAATGTGTAGACAGAGTTTGTGATAACACTCACACGGGCTCGTCGGCGCTGGTGTAGGTGCGGTACCAGTGCACGATGGCGGTGCGGCCGTGGTGGTCCACGCGCTGCACCACGCCGTACTCGCGGTGCTTAAGCTGGAACAAACCGATATTGAACAACACGCTCAAATCCCAGATTACCCCCAATAGATACCGCATCATTGATCATTTTCTCCGATTCGAAGTCGCCAAACGGCGGCATGGACGGGACGCGCGGGGCATGCAATTGCGCTGTGATTGGCTATTTCAAGGTCAAACATCGAAACGTAGTGATGGGTCAGAGATGCACATCGCTGCGACCTATAGACATCCCACTGCTGGGCACGGGTCTCCCCCACAGACATAGCTGCGGGATCGATCAAATACAATCGACGCGAGCCATTGGACTATTGGGTAGTAGTAGTGGTAGTAGTAATGGTAGTAGTAGTCCACACACATCAAGTTCTCCCAAAATATTCACTAAAAATTATATTATGGCAAAACAACGTTTGCCGGGTCAGCTAGTAATATATATATAATACCTGTTGATTCTCTTCAATTTTAGCGGCGCAACTCACGACGAAGTCCCCGGGGCAAAACTCCTGGATATCCGGATTTAAGGGGTACGGGTACAGTTGCGTCGACGGAATGCCCATCTCTATTGTGCCATCCTGTAATAAAATTACACATTTTTTGATCGGCCTAGCCGTAAGAACTTAAAACCAATCAGATTTTGTACAATTCACCGTTGAGTATTATTGACTATCGACAACTCAGTAGTATCATAATTTACATTCAATAGCACGGCAAGTTGCACCGAGCCTCGGTTTCGGCAGCCTGTCGATAAGAATATGTTGAAAAGTTCAAGATATTCGTTGTAAAGCCGTCACACCTTGTTCCGGAATAGGTCCATTTTCTCTACAACGACGACGTGGACGTCCCTGCGTGGCTCGTTTCTTTTTAAAGCCCCGGTTACAGGTTTCCGGTTCGTGGAGTGATACCGGGTTTTTCATCCACAGCTCCTCAGCGCTGTTGGATGACTATACACCGTCTGTGTTTCGGATGCCGTCGTCCTTCTCGGGATCGCTACCACTCTTGCCACCCGCAACAGAACTACACCGACCTGCCAGACGACGTTGGCGTGGCTGGTGGTGTGCAGCGTCTCGACGACGACGCGGTCGTTGCGGCGCGGCGGCGGCGCGGGCGGCGCGCGGCGCGGGGCGCGCTTGAGCCGCTTGCCACCCGCAACAGAGCGACACCGACCTGCCAGACGACGTTGGCGTGGCTGGTGGTGTGCAGCGTCTCGACGACGACGCGGTCGTTGCGGCGCGGCGGCGGCGCGGGCGGCGCGCGGCGCGGGGCGCGCTTGAGCCGCTTGCCACCCGCAACAGAGCTACACCGACCTGCCAGACGACGTTGGCGTGGCTGGTGGTGTGCAGCGTCTCGACGACGACGCGGTCGTTGCGGCGCGGCGGCGGCGCGGGCGGCGCGCGGCGCGGGGCGCGCTTGAGCCGCTTGCCACCCGCAACAGAGCTACACCGACCTGCCAGACGACGTTGGCGTGGCTGGTGGTGTGCAGCGTCTCGACGACGACGCGGTCGTTGCGGCGCGGCGGCGGCGCGGGCGGCGCGCGGCGCGGGGCGCGCTTGAGCCGCTTGCCACCCGCAACAGAGCTACACCGACCTGCCAGACGACGTTGGCGTGGCTGGTGGTGTGCAGCGTCTCGACGACGACGCGGTCGTTGCGGCGCGGCGGCGGCGCGGGCGGCGCGCGGCGCGGGGCGCGCTTGAGCCGCTTGCCACCCGCAACAGAGCTACACCGACCTGCCAGACGACGTTGGCGTGGCTGGTGGTGTGCAGCGTCTCGACGACGACGCGGTCGTTGCGGCGCGGCGGCGGCGCGGGCGGCGCGCGGCGCGGGGCGCGCTTGAGCCGCTTGCCGCGCAGCAGCCGCACCGCCAGCTGCGGCGACCGCTTGCCGCGCCCCGACCCCGACGCGGCGGACGAGCAGCGGGACGACCACGTCGCGCCGCTGTGTACACGAAATATAAGATCAACTATTTATTTATATCATAACTGCACACTACACTAAGTCGGAAAGGTGTGGATTTTGGTTACATTTCTTTAGAGGCGACCATTTTATTCCTCGAGGATAGCAACGCGTACGGTATTGAGATAATAGCATTACAGGCATAACGGAACCCACCTGTCCGTGTCGCTGCCGTCGCTGCTCGTGTTCTCCCAGTTGTCGGAGTCGTCGTCGTTGAGGCCCGTCTCCGAGTTGCGACTGTCGCCATTCAACAGCCCGCCGGCCTCCTTAGCCAGCTCTGGACTGGGGAACAAGCGAAGAGGATGTTAACTGCTGCTTATTTAGTGGTTATACATATTTACATTACATTTCCCACTTGCCAATCCGCACTTGGCCAGCGTGGTGGACTAAGGCCTAATCCCACCCATTATGACAGGAGACCCGTGCCCAACAGTGGGACAAAATAAGGGTTGTGGTGTTAGCTAAGCGAAAGACGGCTATATTCACTTTGACAAGTTCCTCGATAAGATAGTGCACTTTAGATGCCAAACTTCCGCCATTTTGTGGTGTCAGAACGCACGACAAGATGGCGTACCTGATACCCGAGTCATTCTTCTCCTCGGTGGCAGGGTCCTCCAGGCTGCTGGTGACCGGCAGCGCCGCGTCGCCGCTCGACTCAACCTTGATGCTGGGGCAGCTGGCGTCCGCCTTCAGCGCTTCGTCCAGCGATTCGAGCTTCTCTTCAGCTGTGTCCACTTCCACTTCGTGCTGTTAAAAGTAGAATAGAATTAAATACGTATTTCTTTATTTAGATAAGTAGGTTAGAACTCAAGTGTTGTCAGTGGACAGAGACTAATATTTTTTGTTACGTAGCAGTTTAATTTAAAATTAAATTACTTATTAGTCTATTTTAAAAATAATCAGGCTAGATTGTAATTAAAGTGTTTCATACGGAAAGAAAAAAATTTTAGGCAGAAATACGACAGACATTTTCACGGAACTTCTGGAAGTACATTGTACGAATGGAATTACAAAAAATATATATAAATTGTGTTTAATATGCGTGTCACTGAAAACACAAAATATATACTATAGATAAAAGAGTCCTACTGTTCTGTCGACGTACCAAATTTCGTTTACCACATAATAATGAATCCAATTTTCTCACAGAATTATTAAGTAGCCTACAGCATCTAAAGCAGCTGAGAGAGAGTACCTTATTTACTAATACGAACGTAAACAACTTACATCAGTGGATTTGAGTTTCCTATGTGACGAGGCACGTTTCTTAGGCCTGGAGGGCACGTGGTCCGGCGGGTTGGCGCCCGCCTTGGACGGCTTCTTGGGCGGCGGACGGGTTTGCTTGCGCAGGTTGCGGTAGTATTTACCTGTCGCATATTACAACATTAATAAATATTTATTCAAGCAAGTTACATACTGGGAATCCATAATGATATTATAAAAGCGAAAGTAACTCTGCCTGTCTGTCTCGCTTTCACGCCAAAACTACTGAACCAATTTTAATGAAATTTGGTACACAGATAGTCTAGACTATACCCTGTACAAGACAGCTTGATCTTTTTGACAGATGTAAATTTTAGTGATCGACATAACTTTGCAATGACGACCATATTATTTTCTTAATTAAATAATTTTAAAAATTGTAATAATATTAAAAAAATACATATAACACAAAAGTCCCTTAAGATTCAAGCGTTATCCGAAAATTTTAAGACTTTTTATTGCTTCAAAGTAAAATTTAAATAGGAACACTGAAAATAATAGACGTTTGTACAATGTTACATCGGTCGGACGGATGGGACACGAATAACAGGCAGTAACCGTTACAAATATCGATTACAAAAAATCATTATTAAAGATCATTGTTAAGTTATTGTTACGAACCGGTCCTTTTGGTTGGGGTTTCTTTGGCTAGTGGTTGGGGTCTCTTTAGGTGGTATAACTCTTTTTAGAAAAATAAGGTAAAAAAAAATTGAATTCTAATTTTAATTACGCATTCCATCGTTCTATCGACTGGCCATATAAGCCATTTATATGTCTAGTGCAATAAATAATTTTACACATAATACACCCACACCATCTCGTCACAGTTACAAGTATTTTAAAAAGTTATTTTTTGGACTACTAGATATTTTCTGTTTCCCATCACTAGCCAGTCTGTCAAAAAGATCAAGCTATCTTGTACAGGGTATAGAGCCTTAGAAAGGACATAGGCTACTTTTGAATTGGAAAAAAGTGTTGTAAAGGGTTGAAAAGGGAGATTAATTGTTGTATGAAAGTATTGTCATTTTCAGAACTAGAAGCATAAAATTCATATTTCAGGCTGTTGATTAGATATAAATAAATATGGCATTCAAAGTTTGTTAAAATGTTATCCTTATAGGTGTAAAATAAACATAGGGGATAACACATTTACGGATTCAGTACAAAGTTAAAGCGTTAAGAAGAATCTATTATTATGTCTAATTCCACGCGAGCGAAGCTGCGGGTGCTTACTAGTATACTATAAGACGGACCCGTTGGCGCAATCGGTAGTTACCCTGCTTGTTACGCCGGGGGTCGTGGGTTCGAATCCCACTCAGGACAAAATTATTCGTGTGACGAACACTTGTATTTGTTCTGCGTCTGGATGTCAATATTAGTCGAGTAGTAATGTCGAGTCAAGATTGCGTACTTTTTTGTTTCCTCCATTGTTTTTTGCTGATGAAGGTGTCCTCTGCGCCGATGGTGAGGAACTTCCTGTCGCCGACACGCAGGGTGTAGGGTTCAAACACATTCAGCAATTTCAGTCTCTTTAAGTCTTCACCTGCATAAAGATGTGAATATTATTAAGTTTATATATTAAAACATATCTGTATAAACTATAGTAGGTGTTCTAGTTGTGGTGATCGTCATTTACTTGCAATCAAATGTTTGTAAGAAATGAAAAGAGTACCTTAAATTAGAGACATTTGAACTATAATAGTTGCTAGGAATATCCCTATCCCAATCCACTTCTATTACCCTAATAGACATGCTGCCATATTTGATACTGGTTTCAACTGTACATTCGAGAACTCTGGTTTAAAATCTTTACACCCTTCTCCACGAGACCCTTGCTCAGCGGTTGGCTAAGCGGCGTCACACATTTTTTGGGAGACAACAGAATGTTTAATAAGATTATTGGTTGGAAAGTTAGTTACTAGGTATGAGGAAAGTTGTAAACAGAAAACATCAGCGTTCGGAAACTAAGGATTCTCATCACTGCGTCACGGAGTCTTCAAATGATAATGATGTTACGATGATAATGATGAGGTACCTTCGACGAGGAACTTGGGCTTTTGCGGCGCAGCCGCCTCGGCGGGCAGCGGGCTCAGCGCGCGGCAGTTCCAGTCCACGCTGACGCTATCCGTCACCACCGCCTCCACCGTGAACTGGGGAATGGTGACATTCTTACACTCTTAATTGTACTACTGGTGGGTACGGGTCTCTCTCACAGCCACAGCTGAGGGAGGTCTAGAACATATTCAACCAAGCTGCTCCAATGCGAAAGCGGTTAGTCGCCAATCTACTGTCGAATGAGCTCAAACGCCGACTTCAAAAAGGCTTAGCGATTGTTTTACAATTGAAAACAATTCGAACTAACAGCTCCGAGGTACGGAAACGCTGATCATGACTGTGTGTGTGACATTAACATATCTGTGTCAGTGCTCACCTTGTGATTCTGCATCTTGTGCTTCCTAGCCGCCTTCATCTTCTTGGTGACGTGCAGCCAGTTGGCGCGGGCGTCGAGAGAGCCGAGAGGCCCGTACAGCACCTGCCCCGGGTAGAACTCCGACGAGTACGGGAAGGAGCGACGCCGCCGCATCGAGTAGTCCTCTAGCGGACACGTGTCCAGATCCGGATACTCGAGGCGCGACCCGTCCGCGGACACCAGCCGCAACTTACTGTGGACCACCTGCGAACGAGAAATTGAATAGAGCAAAGGAATAGAGTATAGATTTTATTGTATTTTTTTTTATTTTTTACACAACACTAATGGTAATTGAATGAGTTGTTTGTTAAATCCGTATGTGACGATGAATTGTTATGTGGAGATTGGAACATTTTTATGGCGCGACAGATATATGGCCTGTGGGGGAGTTCTACTGGCGTCGCAATCGAACTATTAAGATGATAGCGGAGAGGATTTACGGGCAAAATTTTCATGGCACGGCCAGTCAATCTACGTGTTACAAACACAAACCAAGTTTACATCAAACAAAGACCTAGTTACTAGCCTTTTTCAACAAAGTTGAGAGTTTCATAGACGACCTAAAAGGCCACTTATAATTTTAAGAGATTTAAATTTCAATAGTGCATCTATTTATATCAGTTGCAGAAGAGTGCAACTCATGCACCAAAATAAATGGTTATAGAGAATAATGCTCCAAGAGACCGAAACGAATAGAATAAAATAAAATTAACAAAAGTTAAATGATAAAAGAATAACATTTCAAAATATAAATTATTCATAATCTGACGCCTTCTCTGGTGCGCGCGACAATTGGAGTGCCGCCACAGAAAGTTGTTTGTACCTGGTCTGTGAGTAGTTAAAATAAATCTTTATAGGCACCCCGGACGTGCCTTCCCACGAGTCGAGGCACACGGCATGGTCGGGGATGAACTCCGCGAGGGGCTGCAGCCGCTTGCTGGACACATTGGGGATGACGTGCTTGGTGCCGACGATCTGAAGGTCCACAGTCCTGACGATTTCCCTGCAGTAGCCGCGCTGCGTGTCCATGCCCGCGTTGAGCCGGCGCACGAAGTCACCCAGCATGAACGGACGCTCCGCCAAGCCGACCTGACGCAGAACATGGTAATCATTATTGATACTTTTATTTATTTTTTACACCTTAAAATATTTATAGTATTTTTATTTATTTATTAACTCTTTATTGTACACCAAGGCATCAACTAATATGATATACATTAGTTATGTTATTAGCATTAGCTTGCATTCTACATAACTTATTGGAGTCATTATATATAATCTATTAGTAATAGACTATTACAAACAAGGGCAGTACAATGTAATAGCAATAGCATACAATATCAGACAGACTCTGCAACTCATTGGCAATGAACTTCACAGCATGTCATGGTCCATATTATCTATCAATGAAAAAATGTATACTTGAAATAAAATGAAAGGATAGTACCTCCATAGTAAAATCTATGTAAGTTTTCCAGTAAATCTTCCATTTAGTTGTGTTGATCTGATCTTTGTAGTTTAAAATTTATTTTTAAACTTGTTATGGATACTTTTGACACATTAAGATTAATATCCTGATCAAGAGGTCACACAATCAATTCCTAAAAAAATATTGTATGACTAACTTCTTATGGGTAACTTCAAATACACCGTATTTAGTAAACAAATGACGCTTATGATTAATATGCGGAATAAAGGGATTTAATGGGTACAGATTGAAGGTTAAGGAATAAATAATTTTAATGCTCGTCGAATAAACTTATTGCTGAACGAATGAACAGAACGATGCACGAAGCGGAGTTCGCAGGATGATCGCGAAAGTTTTGCAATATCTTTACTCACAGATTTCTCCGATATTACGCGCTCGGTGCCCGAAGGATGCCACACAACACGAATTTCGCCTTTTTGAATCGGTGTTTCATCGTCGCTCTCTTCATCGCTGGAGTCAGATTCGTAGTTCTCACGTACGAGACCAAAGACCACTTGGCCGCGATTGTTGATTTTATACACTTCATCATCATAAAAACACTGAATGTCCGTTGGTGATTCAGGATTTTGCCCCGCCATATTGACGAGAATTATCTAGACACAAATAATTTTGTTTTTTACGTGCTTAGATTATTTATACATCTAGATTAGATAGTGTCGCGCTGCAAACGAAGTTATCCATACTTCCATACTAATACATATTATAGATGCGAAAGAAACTCTGAAACTTTTTAATTGGAAAAAAGTGTTGTAAAGGGGATAAAAGGTTGTATGAAAGTATTGTCATTTTCAGAACTAAAAGTATAAAATTTATATTTTAGGCTGTTGATTAGATAACCATACCTAATATTATAAATGCGAAAGTAACTCTGTCTGTCTGTCTCGCTTTCACGCCAAAACTACTGAACCGATTTAAATGTAATTTGGTACACAGATAGTCTACAGCCTGAGAAAGGACAGGCTACTTTTTAATTGGAAAAAAGTGTTGTAAACTTAAAGGGTTGAAAAGGGGGATGTATGAAAGTATTGTCATTTTCAGAATTAGAAGCATAAAATTTATATTGTAGGCTATTTTTTTTTTTGACAGGCCCGTTGGCGCAATCGGTAGTGACCCTGTCTGTTGCGCCAAAGGTCGTGGGTTCGAATCCCACTCAGGACAAATATTCGTGTGACGAACACTTGTATTTGTTCTGTGTCTGGATGTCAATATTATCTATTTAAGTATGTATTTAAAATATCTATGTATGTATATCAGTCTCTGACACCCATAACACAGGCTCGCGCCTACTTTGGGGTCAGATGGCCGTGTGTGAAAATGTCCAAGATAGAAGAAGATATTAGTATAAAAATAAATATGGCATTCAAAGTTTTTAAGAATTTTACCCCTAAGGGTATAAAATAAATATTGGGGATAAGACATTTACGGATTCATTACAAATTTGTGGAGCTAAAGTTAACGCATTAAGCAGAATCTATTATTATGTCTAATTTCATGTGCCAAGTTTTATATGCTAGTGTGTGTGATAGCTATATCTTACTTAAACTGTCGCCACACCCTTTTATTTTCGAGTTGTGCATAAGGATACCAGTAGTTGAAAATATTATCTATCAAAATAATACAATTAAAATTGTGGCTATATTTCTAATAAAGATAAAGAAAAGAAAAATCTGTCATCTTAAAATTTGTAAATTGGTATTGTTAAAAAACCCCGAAAAAGACAAACGTGACAACTGTTAAAAAAAGCCTCCATTTTGAAATTTTAAGTGGTCGTCAAGATCCCACTGCTCGATTCTGCAGGTATCTGTTTTTTGATAAAACTAGTTTTAAATTATATGTTAAGAAAGTATGCAATGGATTAGGGATAGGATGCCTATAAACAACTAGCTGCAATTACTTGTAATTTTTTTTTAATTAATTCGCTGATGTAACTTGCAACTATAAGATTTTTTAATGAATTTTAGGACATTTGAAGGAAAATGATGTCACGAATTGAAAAAGTAATGGTTGCCAGCTCTCAGTTAGCCGCAACATTAGGGTGGCCAGTTGTAAACAAACAGGTATATGATTGTTAATTATTTACACACACCTGTTTTTTTTATTACAAAATTAAAGTTTTATATATACAAATTACGAAAATCCATAGCTGCCAGTTGGAAAATTGTTGTGCTGTAAACAAGATTTTAATGTAGTTACAGTATTTTTTTACTTATAATTTAAGAAACAAAGAACAATGGCGAACTCCCATACAAGATTTTAGTTGAGATGTAATTTCGACGTCTATGAATGAAAAATATTTCAAAAAATTATGTATTAATTTCTGAGTTCAATTCAATAAGAATTTTTATTTTTCTTAATGGAGAATTTGAGATATTAAAGTTTAAACATTTTCAGATTATGTTGATAAGTTGAAATGTTTTTGACATTTTGTGAAATAAATTATCTAAGCACCATCAGTTTATTTATCTGACCTCGCAAACGTCGTTCTGCCATATGAAATGTCAAAGTGACGCGACACTTCATGTAAATGATAATTTAAACAAAAATACTAAAATAATGTTTAAAAACATTTTCCAGTGGACCAAATTGTCAATCTAAACCATTCTCGAATCCCCTTGAACACATAAAAAAAAATTCAGCAACATCCATCTGCATCCATCCAGCCATTTAGGAGGAGTTCACTGTCATACTTCAGTGGTCATACTCATGTACCTACACCAGAAAGTTAAATAACTCAGACATTTTAACACTGTTAGGAAATCTCATGAAAGTAATCACAAGATCAATCAATGGTTAGGTATAAATAAAACAAGGTTCTTTATATTAATTAATTCAATCTTCATAATCTTCTCTTATCATGAACAAGTCAACAAAATCCAAATCACAAAACAAGTTCGGAAAGAGAATAGCAGTATGTATCGTAATGGGAAGGAAATATCGAAGTCCATAAACTGTCCGGTTGGTAAAGATATAGGTAAACGATAGATAACAAGCACAGCACAATCGCAACACACAACAACCTAACCTCAGCAATCCAAAAGCAACAGTCTTTATTTGACAACATTTATCTAATGTTGCCATAATTTTTTTGTAACTGCTGCTAAAGTAAAAAAAAACAACAAAACAATAATTTTTTTTTTAAATGTTAATTTAAAAATAGAAAAATAAAATCGTATACAGAACAAGAATTAGTTTACCCTACTTATTTTAAATATTTTTTATTTGGTCGTAATTACAATAAAAGAGTATAAAATAGAAGACTCATTTATGAAAAGAAAATTATTTTATATGGCAATATTTAATTTGATATATTTAATTGTGGTTTTAGTCAATTAAAGTTTTTTCAAATAAATGGTTTTTTCTCCCATTGTAAATTTTTATTTTGATGGTTTGATAAAACGTAGAAAAAATATTAAATAAGTATAATTTTAGTGACATTTCTAGTTGCTTCCATTCACCCCGCCTAATATTTCGCCATTGTTCTTTTAGAGCATAATTTTTTTGTTACTTGTATTTTCTACTTGAAAAGTTGTCTACAGGATCCTCACAGAAAATCGGAGATTTTTCATTTAATTATTCATTGTTCATATAAAGTAATATTTCTGTTTTTATTATATTAAGAAATACTTTTTTTTTATAAATCTTATCAATATGATCATGTTTCATTTGTGATAATTAGTTGTTATTAAATACCTTGTTAGAATTTAGAGTTAACATTCATTTATAAATAGTTTTAACAAAAAAATAGATACCTGCAGAATCGAGCAGGCAGTGGGATCTTATGCTATTACCAATAACCCCGAAAACGACAAGCATGTTTATTTAAGTCTCAAAATAAATAAGGCAATCATACCTAAATCCGAGCAGGAGAAACATCTTGGACTCTAAACTTTCGTGGTAACCTCACATTCGTACAAAATTGATTTCATTATACTGTATGAAGGCTTGTGAAATGCATACCACTGAAAATACGTGTAGTAGGTAATTTAAAATGCTTTAGTAAAACTCCAGATAGAACATTTGAGGGGATGTGCATTGAAGACTAAGACCGGGGACTGTTAGTGATAGTCCTGTTAATTGGTGTTAGTAATTGTCCAGTTAGTTCTTACTTGTAAGTAAGTTCAGTTGAGGATTAAGATGGTCTCACAGAGTACATTGGATGGTCTGGCCTTTAAAGAAGTTTAATCCGGCATTTAATTGTAATTGATGCACAATTGATGCATGTAATTTATAAACATCATTTATAACACATACCCTCACTGTAAACAAAACAAACAAATATGCGCTAATGCGCAACAACAACACAACAACGTTAACAACTCGAAATATAAAATGTAATGTACTCTGTGAACTCGAACGACCCAATAAAATGTACTCTGTGGAACGAACGAATATACGTACATAAAATGTACTCTGTTTATACGTAGTATCACAGAACAAATATACTCACAAGGAGGCGTAGTATCCCCTATTAGTTTGTGGCACTGAGCAAGTAATCACGTTTGTGGACTTTGTGGAACGAATTGAACCAAAGAGTATAGTATAGTATTAAGTAGTATTTCTAGCCACAGAGTACATTTTATATAACTGAAACATTCGGCCAAAAACCTTGGAGTTACCCGAGACAGAAAATTGGCATTTGCTGAACATCAAAGGACAGTAACAGAACCGCTTACGTGTTGGGTCGCATAAAATATGTATCAAGAAAAGTAAAATGACATTTCGTCACATGGTGACAATTTACAAAACTTGCATCAGATCCACAGAGTACATTTTACATACTGAAAATCAGATCAATCATGACCTATGCCAGTGTGGTGTTTGCTCATGCAAGCCCTTACAACATTTTTATAAAGCTGCACATACTGTGAACATCTGGGTGAGACGCCAAAGGAGACTAGCATCATCTATGCTAGCATCCAAATAAATTGACGTTTACCAGTTCAAACTTCTTTGCTTGCATCAGAGACGATGACGAATTTAGAAAAAATCGATTGCCAGTGGCAATCGATTTGCCAGTAATTGTCTTTTTTTTAAATGGAATTTTCCCGTGTCATCACTCCGACCTTTACAGCGTCACCAAACGGGGTGGTGAGCTTCAAAAGCTCATACCAAAAGCTAAAGGAAGTGTGTGAGTACGATTGGTCTGAGGGTCCGCCCCTGAGGTACGGACCTCGGCTTAGGTCAATGCTGTGTTTCTAACTATGGAACGGCATCGACAAATAATTCGGGGATACCTCGAGTTGGCTGTTCGAAAATTGTGTGTTCGTCTCCGCCGCGCGGGCAGGAACGGTGTAGGTACTTAACGTGGTGTGTTATGTATCTGGGATAGGGAGTCATACGGTGGGTTGTTAGCAATAGTGATTGAGTCATCGGGGTCTTCTAGCACATGTCTTGATCGTCGAAATAGAGCTGGTACTCTAATTTCTTCGTGCTCGAACTGATCAACTAGGTAATGTTCTTATTAAGTTTCTCTGCTAACTAGAATAAACATCCTAATTCTATAAACTCTTGTTCAAACTTCATAGTCAATCGCAGTTGTCATAGACGGCAGCAGATGGGTGGTGCTGCAAGCTCGTTTGCTATCTTACATCCATGCAGACCACATATTAATGCAGCTACACACTTTAAAAATTGAATGAGTAGGCTGTATCTGAGAGTAGGCCAATTCAATCATCGATCTACGCCTCTACGGAAGTAAGATGGGACTGTGTGGATGTGGAAGGAGTGTAATAATTTAAATCATTTGATCACAACAAAGCAAGTGCAAAATGCAATGATTGATACTTAGTAACGCAGAACACAGTACTCTTGTAACAACTAATTTAATTAATTATAAAATGTATACAACTTTAGTAACACCTAGTAGTATAACTTAGGGATATACAATGGGCGGACTTAATGCTGGCTTAACTTAATGCTAATATATAAGACTTCTAGAAAATGGTTATGCCAAAGCCATGTCAAACCCTTGAGTTGAGGAGGAGTTAAGTGGGGAAAAATATATTTATAAGTTATAAGAGGATCAAATAAATATCAGAATTGTTATTATTAATCTACTTTTTATTAATTTAACTCGACAGAACGCTGCGAAATTGCTACCTAGTAAATCAAACGTTAGGTACTGTAAGAAGACTAGGATACAGCAGAAAATTGGAGGTGAAGAACAATGGTGTAAAACCATCGCATAGGTAGCTATACTCGATAGCTAGTGTTTATATATAAAATTGCTTCGACTTCCAATATTCTGTCGCTAAGCTGAATATTTGCGACGCAAAATGGCTTTGCGCATGTCCGATTACACCCAACCAACCACATACGACACTCACACTATTACAACTTTACTGTTGTGTGGCCGGTTGTATATAAATTATTTATTAGCTTCTGTGGAATTTATACCATACGACACAAGACTCAAGACACGACGACCACAAGTGAACCATTTGAACATCAGCATCTTACTAAATCGTCACTATTTTCTACATCTATAGACACTACCTACTTCCACTTGAAGCCATAATAAAATACAATGCACAGATTAGAGATACGATGATCGATGACAAGAATCTGTCCTATAACGTAGGGGAGCACTAAGAAAGGATTTTTGAAAATTCACCCCCTAAGGGGATAAAACGGGGGTGCAAAGTTAGTATGAAACTTTGCCGTTTTTGAAGTCGTTAGACGGGTAGACGTCGTTAATGGGTCTAATTCTACGCGAGCGAAGCTGCGGGCGTCCACTAGTATCTATATATATAAAAGGAGAAGGTGACTGACTGACTGACTGACTGACTGACTGACTGACATATCAACGCAGGGCCTAAACCATAAGGGCTAGAAACTTGAAATTTTGCACAGGGGTTCCTTTTATAACGTAGGGGAGCACTAAGAAAGGATTTTTGAAAATTCACCCCCTAAGGGGGTAAAACGGGGGTGCAAAGTTAGTATGAAAATTTGCCGTTTTTGAAGTCGTTAGACGGGTAGACGTCGTTAATGGGTCTAATTCTACGCGAGCGAAGCTGCGGGCGTCCACTAGTTATTAAATAATATAAAATGCAAAGTATAACGTAAGAAAGCATTGAATGCATCTTAGATGACAAGAAAAAGAAGGCCATTCAACTTCTATTGATATTCTTCGCGTCGTGTATTTATACCTTGGTGGTTTGAAGCAATGGGTAGGTAGGTATTAATTGTTTAGTGAAAGTTTAATAAAGGTTATCAAAAACAAGTTACAAAAGAACAATACATAGTTGTTACGATCGACTAACGATATATATATTTTGTTTTGTATACATATATATTTAAGTGACAAATAATGTGTATGTATGTATGTAACTATGTATGTATTACCAAGAGTTGACTGGTAAAAATGCCTTTTGGCATTAAGTCCGCTCATTTTAGATAATGCAATAAAGGTTTAATAAATAAATAAATCTGATACAAGCAAATTGTTATTTGCGCCTTTATGCAGGTCGTAGGATGTAAATTGTCCAAACCAGTTCCAAGTCAGAGCGCCCAGACGGCTCGTAAACCTCCACATTATATGTCGTGCTTTATCAAATGCCTCGAATAAACCCTGAGGCTCCAGGCCTTTCTTACACTTTAAAGTATTTTCAAAAATAGACGAGAATGACAAGTGATATAACTGTGTTTGTACCCTTAAAACAAATTTGTCTTCCGAACTGCGATCAGTGCTCTCGATAAGATGACGGAAATATCGCTATAAATGTGAATTTGGACTGTTATTGTCTTAGCACACTCCTGCATATGCCTTTAAGTTGAGGTAAGTAATTTGTTGTAAGCACTGCACTGAGTAAATTTGGTAGGTAGGTACTCTGGTAGGATATAATCATGATAATAATATAATTATATCAATGCTGGTAGGTATGTATTCAAAGGGCTGAAAGAAGTTTTCATTTCACATTATTAAATTAACTCTAGGTAGGTAGGTACGTTAGGTATGTAGGTAAGGTAAAATTTCGGTTGGTAAACAGGAGGTAGGTACCTAAAGTAGGTAGGTAGTTCTGATTTTTTTTATTTTTCGTTCGGTTAAATGAATTAAATATCCATAATAGATTATAAATTATTATGTATTGCGGATAGGAGGTAGCCTCCACTTCAAGTGATATCAGAATAATGGTAAGTCAGTAGGTACATACAACTTACATTGTTTAATAGTATCCAATCTGAGATTTCAACAATACATGTGCATAAGCAGCTATTGTTTAGCAATATTTTTGCTTCATAAATCCTTCGGCAATCTATACCTACCTACTTATTTATACGAATGTATAAAACGAATGATACCTAGGTACCACCACTGGTAGTCGCGCATACGGTATTTATGTATAGATCTATATTAATAGTGGTTATGTTTATATAGAAAATTGTTATAACCCGACCACGATAAAATGGCTTGAACTAGAACATGTTTGCGTATGAACCAGCGTCCATCTTGAATTAGTGACGTTTTGTAACACTTCGTGCGAACCCCGACGACGAAATCATTCCATCCAGCCGTCGAAGCCGTATTCTCGGGGGTTTGGGATTGTGATTTTGTATAAATCTATATAGTTTTTGTGCCAACATCTATACAAAACGAAGGTATGTCTTGTACTGTATTAAAATTAAAGCTTTTGTGGTAAAAGTCGCAGTCGAACGACTTTAACATTTATGGCATCGCTTTCTCAGACTGGTCTTTTGTCTCGCTTTAACATTCGGAACATCAGTATCGCATTAATTTTCCATCTCATTCTATCTAGTAATATAACACCGTTGTGCTCGTTCGTGTCACGTAAGAAATTTTTGTATTTCTTTAGTAATCCTTGATTACTTTACAATTTTCGGTGTTTTTAGGCTCTATTGAGTGCTAATTCGTGTTGGTGAATGTTTTCTTGTATAATATTGACTCGTACAGTCTGTTATTATGTCGTCCTAACTTTCACTCTAGGTATAGATAGGTACTACTGTAGATAAATATACATAGCATAGATAGATGTATACGACTGTAGATATTCAATTCAACATCGAGTCTCAAGGCCGAAATACACAAATTCTAATGTACAAGGTATGGCTGCGCGAAGCCTCTAATCCACGGTGTTCTTAGATGTGGACTCTGTAATCTATATGACTATAAAATCTATCTACTGTTTGATTTCTGTGCCGTGAAGCCCGTGAACGGGCGTGAACAGTGCAAGACTGCAAGTGTGGCCAAGTGCATACTATTGGACGAAGTGTCACGAAGCTCCTTCATTTTAATATTTATTATATTTCACGTTATCGCGTTGATCCACGTCGCAAAATCAAGTAGATATTTTAACTACTATTAGTTCCAAGCTGGTCCAATTGTGTTTTAGATACGTCGTAGTCCTTGAGGTAACCTCAAAGTTTGTAATGCTTATTTCATCGATCGTTGTTACCAACGACGATCATTTTTAGTTTAAGGGCGGTTGAAGAATAGTGTTTTGGATTGATAGCAAATAGTTGTGAGTGTACTTGTATGTACATCCTATTCTTTTTTCCTCAGAGAAAGTGAAACGTTACGAGCGAACTGCAAAGCTGCTCCAAAGGATCTGCCGAGCCCGCATTATCTGTGATATACAGCTCAGCCTCACGTCCGTCCTATAAGGTATGTTCCAAATTAGAATATTTCTTTTGTGTTTTTGTAGTTTCCAACTGGACCAGTGCCATTATTTCACTTTTCATAACTTTACAAGGTAGTTCCAATTTTACTGAAACTTTTTATGGGTTGTTTTTGTAGTGTTGTAGTATTTTGAGTTGATTTATTTATAAAATTGAAATAAGGGGAAGCTTTTCCCTTGTGGTGATACAATAATATTGTTGTAGGGCTGGGCCACTCGGGGCTAGAGGCGAGTCCACAGCAGCTTCAGCGGTGATCTCACCCTGCCCTCTGCCACAGAGGCACTAAACACTGCTACCTGCTTAAATTGACTGCATCACTACGAACCATTGTTACTTAGTCTTTAATTGAAACAATGCAATCTGTGAAAATAAGTATAATGTTAGGTGGATATTGTAGAAAATTATTCTATTTATAAATAATTGTCTGATGTCTAATGTTTCTGTAATATTATGTGTTCCATATCTAATTAAGTATAATTGTTACTCCAATATTAATACTGTTACCGAACCAATGCAATGTAATTACTCCACCTTGATGTCGGTGGTGAACACAAATAAATTTGGTGCTTTTATGCGTGTTGAAGAGAAGAATGAAAGTCAGCGAGTTAGTGTAAAAATGGTAGATAATATTAATATTTATAATGTAGTGTTTGTTGATAGTATCCAACAAAACCAAATGATTGGCGATACGCCTAACTACTGCATTCCTTTAATTAACGCCATAACAGTCCAGGGTATCTCATACAGTGACCCGTATTTCAGTAGCTTTAACTTAAACTATAAGATGGTGTTTGGAGCGCCAGAGTATATGAACAAGTCTGATTACGCTTTTAAATCCTCAGTTTGTATTATGCGAGATGAGCCTTGCATGGATAAGACGCAACTACTAAACCAAAAGTCTGCTCATGATATATGCAAAGAGAAAACTCTAATGATTACTTATGACACAAAGTCTGTTGAATCATGCCATGACAATAAAATTTTGTTGGATAAAGAGAGTCCAGCATCTGAGGCACCAGCATTGAAATCGTTTGAAAACGGTGACCTCACATTTGACACAATGATAGAACTGTTGAGAAAGGAGAATGAGCTCCTAAAAGATTTGAGACCAGAGGAGGTGGACAGTTGGGGCGTGCCCCTAAGACTGCGTCTCCACGGGGGAGGAGAGAGTTCCCTCAACGCTGCCTCGGGCTGGGGCAGCCCGGCTGCTTCCAACAATGGTAATAAACTACCCTCTTATAATAACACTTTGAAATGTTGCTCATGAATTGCTCACAAACACTTGTTAGGCCTAAAAGTAATTAAGAGTTTAGTCCAATGTTGTTTTGAGTAAAAATTAGTCCATATTCTATTATTCTGACATTGTCTTTAAAAAATATACCAAAATTATTTTTATCAAGTCAGTGGAATTGCTATGAAAGATTATGTTTGACATGTTTAAATTTACTTTACATACATCTCATTCATGTCCGATTTTCCGTTTGAACGAATAAGCGTGATGACAATGGGCATAGCTTCTTGATCATACATAAACAATTCTTTTTATATTGCCAGCTGGGAATTGGGGCGGCAATACTAGTGGCCAAACAAGTAATGGTACAAACAATACTCAACAATGGAATAACACTCAGCGGCCGCCGACTTCCCAAGCGGATAGTAAGTTATAACAAACCTATTTGGATCGCTAGCTGACTAATATTGACGCTTGTCCAACTAGAGTCGCCTCAAATAAGTTGCCGTGTTTTGAGTATGGTATTGTTTCTTGCAGTGAACAGCAACAAGGGGAATGGCAATCAAATGCCTCCGACGAGCGCGGCCTCTCAAAATTGGCAGAGCTCCCCACCAAACATGCCAAATACACAACCCAACAACAACGGTGCACCCGCTAGTAATGGTAACGCTATTTTAAAATTATATTAATTCATCGCACAACATTGTAGCCATCATGAGATTACGTCTATAACATTTTTCAGGCACCAACAATGCAGGCAATGGAAACAACGCCGTCAATAACCCCTCGAATCCGACAGCGAACGCGAATGGCCCGCCCACCGGTAACGGCAATAACGGGAACAACACTAACAGCACGTCATCTGCTAAGATAGAGCAGCTGAACTCCATGCGCGAGGCCCTGTTCAGCCAGGATGGTTGGGGAGGCGTAAGTGTCTCCATAACATCTATATTATTTTGAAAATCATATTTCTGTCCTTGAGTAAGACAACTTGAGTAATCAACTTGCAAAGACCTCATTAAAAGTTGAATTTATGTGACTTCTTGGCATGAATATGCATGTGTACCCAAATAACATACAAGAATTATTTTAATGTTATATAATTGTTTATTTCCAGCAACATGTTAATCAAGATACAAATTGGGATGTACCCGGATCTCCTGAACCCGGATCGAAGGTGGAGCCCGCGGCCGGGGGGGGCCCGCCCGCATGGAAGCCGAATGTCAATAATGGTGCATTTCTCGGAACCGATCTCTGGGAAGCTAACTTGAGGAACGGCGGGCAGCCACCGCCGCAGCCCGCGTCCAAGACCCCCTGGGGCCACACGCCCACTACCAACATCGGTGGCACGTGGGGCGAGGACGACGATGCCGCAGATTCGGCCAACGTCTGGACCGGCCCACCGCCGCAACAACAGTGGAACTCGGGACCACCGCAGCACGCCCAGCAGTGGAGCGTGCCCAAGAAGGACGACTGGAACGCTTGGGGCGAGCCGCACCGGCCGTCCGACCCGCGACTGGACCCCCATCGCTCGCAGGACCCTCGCCAGCAGGCGTCCGATCCGCGCCACGACCTCCGCGGGGGGATCTCCGGCCGCCTCAATGGCGACATGTGGAATCAACACCACCAACACACGGGGGCTCCGACCAAGATGATGCCCTCCGGAGGAGTCAACCAATGGGGTGCTCAGGTTAATATTGTTGCGCACATTTACATCTTTAATTTTTGACAGTTATGAAAAAACTAGTGGACGCCCGCAGCTTCGCTCGCATGGAATTAGACATAATAATATATGTTTATTTTACACCCTTACAAAATTTTTACAAACTTAGAATGCCATATTTATTTATATCTAATCAACAGTCTATAATATAAATGTTATGCTTCTAGTTCTGAATATGACAAAACTTTCATAGAACCTTTCAACCCCCTTTTCCCCCCTTTACAACACTTTTTTCCAAATAAAAAGTAGCCTATGTCCTTTCTTAGGCTCTAGACTATCTGTGTACCAAATTTCATTTAAATCGGTTCGGTAGTTTAGGCGTGAAAGCGACACAGACAGACAGACAGACAGACAGACAGAGTTACTTTCGCATTTATAATATTAGTATGGATGTTTCTTACTCTCGTCTTTATCTTGTAGGGTCCCAAGGATTCTATGAAAGCGTCGGGATGGGAAGAGCCATCTCCGCCCGCCGCTCGCCGCGCAGCCGGCGGGTTCGACGACGGCACATCCCTGTGGGCGCAACGCGGCATGAGCGGCATGTCCCGCGGCGCGCCGCAGGGCCCGCCGGCGCCGCAGCGGATCCCCCCCACCCCGACCAAGCCCGACGTCTGGGGGGCGCACGGGCAACGCAACGGCTCCTGGGAGGAACCCCACACGCCCGGGTGGCCCGAACGCGACGTGCCCGGATGGGGCGACACCTCTGGACCGGGGCTGTGGCCCGTCCCGAAGCCGAAGCCTTCCGGCCCCGCCGGAGGGTGGCCGGATGATATCGGGGAGTGGGGTGGCCCGAAACCGCCGCAGGGTGGGCCACTTGGCAAGCAACAGATACCCAAAGAGATTGTGTGGAATAGCAAGCAATTCAGGTGAGTTTATAAGGCGACTTTTTTGAATAAACATTATCTTTCTTGATTTAAAGATATGTATTTTATGATCTGATTTGCCTATAAAAAGATACATAATTGTTTTTTTACATTATTGTATTTGAATGAAATTGTATTACCTACTGAAAAGAGTTACATACGATTATTCACTTAAACAAAGTAAACATTGTTTATTTGCCTTTGTCGTAGATACCTGCTCGAGATGGGCTACAAGAAGGAGGAGGCCGAGGTGGCGTTGCGCAGTCGCGACATGAACGCGGAGGAGGCGCTCGAGATGCTGGCGGCGGCGCGCGGCGACGGCTGGCGGCGCGACGAGCACTTCCACCACGGCCCGTTCCCGCAGCCCTCGGTGCCGGCGGTCACGCCCGCGGTGGTACAGAAGCTGCTCAACCAACCGCCCCCGCCCACCGTGCAACACCATCCCTCTTACAACCCCAACAGGTGGGCATGCTCAATCTAACGTCTATGATTCTTGTTATAGGTGGTAGAGCCTATAGGGAACCAAATTATATATATTTATAAGAAAGCTAATTGGTTCCATATAGAGTTCGCCCGGGGCAGTACCACCGCCCGCCACGGTACCTAGTACCATTTCTGCCGTGTAATAATTGTTTTTAAAGCAATTGTGGTCCGGTTGGAAAGGTGTGGATTCCGGTTACACTTCTTTAGAGACGACCATCTTAGTCCTCAAGGGTAGCAACACATCTGTGACTGACTTAGAACGAGACTCCTACTAACAAGTGGACTGGACTATTACTAACACCAACTAACAGGACTAACTATCAGTAACAGTCCCCAGTCCTCATACCTACTAACGAACTGACCAACTAATGTTCTAATTAACTTTCTCAAGTAATTGGACTAACCATCCCAGTCCCTAATTGAGTCTTGTTCAAAGTCAGTCACAGTTGTCATGGGTGGCAGCGGATGGGTAGTGCTGCAAGCTCGTTTGCTATCCTGTATCCATAAAAAAAAAAAAGCGAGATCCTTAGCAAGCCAAGATTGTTTCGGAACGTTCCACCTCTCCCGTTATATCTTCTCGTAGCATGCTAGTAATTTTTTTATTCCTTATTTAAAAGAAATGCGCTCTTCTTTAGAGTCTAAGCTTTCGAAAATTGTTAACACTTTTTTATAGTAGCTGAACGAACATTAGTGCGGGCGGGGAGTCAAAACAAACGCCGCTTGATATTGACTGCACGGCGTTCACATAGAAGACGAATAGACGAGAAAATTAAAAAATCGCGTAACTGCGAATATGCGTATGTCTAGGTAGCCTAAGTCGGGGTATTACTGTATAACCAATATGCCTATTCCAAGCCAGTCGGCACATACACTCGTCAATCTATTTAAAGTGCACTTGTCACATTACTATGTATGTAATCAAACCTATTTTTGTATTCATACAAATTTATGTTTGAAAATATAACAATGAATATACTTATCCACCTACGCATAAGCTAGCTGATGTAGTAATCAATCAGGCATCTTATGTGGCCTTTTTTATTGTGGGCCTGAATTTTGATTACTATTTGTAATGAACATGCGATAGTTAATATGTAATATAATACCATGTATATATTGTATTACATAATTTTTAATAGTTATTTGTCTGTTATTATATTTCCTTAGTCTAATTTTGCCCTTTCTTTTTAATAAATACGAACAGCTTTTCGAGTTTTTCTGGATTCTGGCTGGGAGAGAATGCATAATGCATTAAGCTCGCCATTCCTGTCTATATATTTTATATTGTGGCTCAATAAAGATAAATAAGTAAACAAAATAGGTCTTGGAAGTATTATATTATATTCATCGATACATTAATTGTAAAAAGTTGATATTCTATATATGCTCAGAAAGTGGCACACTAAACCTTATCAATTTGCAGTGGCGGCGGCAATAGCGGTCAGCCGAGCACCGCTCAGCTGCGGATGTTGGTGCAGCAGATCCAGATGGCAGTGTCTGCTGGTTACCTCAACCACCAGATCCTGAACCAGCCACTCGCTCCACAGACGCTCGTCTACCTTAACCAGTTGCTCCAGCAGGTATGTTACTCGTAAAATCATCTAATCCATATTTATTTCTCCTTTTTTTTGTATGTATGTATAGTGATAATCTTATCATTCAAACAAACAAATTATTATAATAATAACAAATTTTCACATCACTGTGACTTGTTCACAGTGTGTTTAATGTGAAATTTTGAAAAAGAAATGTATAAACGTTAGATTTGTTCATTGAATACATGACATTGTCGTATTAAAAACTTTTTGCTTTTGGTTTGCCCACTAACCTCTGAAATCCGCACTGGAGCAACGTGTTGTGCACTCAAGGCCTTCTCAGTTGTGAGAATAGTCCCGAGTCTTACAGTGAGCCGCTAATGTACTAAGAAATTTTTATTTTGCTATGTAAGTTGATGATCAACGAATGAAGAAAAAATGATTATCTAATTTACGGCAGCAGTTCTTACATATTTATTTGTTGCGCAGATCAAGGTTTTGCAGCAGCTGGTGCAGCAGCACACCCTTGCTATATCCAAGTCGAATACGTCCCTCGCCCTGCAGTACTCTGTGCAGATCACCAAGGCCAAGCAGCAAATAACTGCACTCCAGGTAAGCACCACTTATATTTAGTTAATAATGCCTAGGTTTACTTTACTTATTCACTCTGGGCAAAGCCACACCCAATGGAAAACCTTAGTTTTAAGGTACACTACTAACTCTGATTTGAATTATTTTTATATTGGTATAGGTAGATATTTGTTTTTCTTTATTTAGATCTAATAGAGTTTTATTTATACACACTGACTTGAAAATCTAACACTTAACTTATTTTACCAAATATTAAATTTACAGATGAAGTGCGAATTATTTGTATTTTATACATTACAAGATGTATTGTAACATTTAATCGTGTTGGTTCATCAAAGCAACATATTATAATAATAATTTCTCGTTTATATTGGTCTCTGGTTGGCTGCTTATAACATATTATGCCCTAGTCTGGCACAACTAATTTAAACTTGTGGTAGAAATTCAGTACTCCAACCAATTCAAAGTCAATTATTTACTTTGTATAAATGTATTCAACATACATAGTACTAAACTAATTATCAGAATAATAGGTTAAACAGCCTCAATAGATGATAATGACGTATAATAAAAAAAAGGGAAAAATGTGCTTTGAGTGTTCTTAGTTTTGAGTCAGTACTAACAGATTCTAATGTCAAATGAATAATGTATCATTTGCGAACAGTGACTACTGCTATAAAGGTATCATATCTTTTACATTTACCTCTATTTTACTTGATAATCAATGACAGTTTTAATTTAAGGTTAGCTAGGCCTTATCTTATGTTCTAGCAACATTTAATGGTAATGATGTCCCATAGAACCAAATAGCGACCCAGCAAGCGATATACATGAAGCAGCAGGCAGGCGGTGCGGACCTGTTCAAGCAAAACCCGGACCCTCTGGCCCCTCTGCAGAACAACTTCAATGAAATGTCCATCAACAAGGACTCCCAATCTGTAAGTATCTCTTATATGAAAAACAATTTAGTAGGTAATATAATATTAGGTTGATTTACAAGGTAAAATCTGAACTTGATTTCATTGATTGTTTTATTCAATTTCCTGTTATATAGATTAAAAATAATGGCATTTTAACACCTGCGACATACATAATGTCCGTAATTTTATTTTTAAGATAGTATGCAACTATTACAACAAAAAATACACTAACAATCATTGCTGAATGTCAGTATTTAACATAATTTTTAGAGATAGTTACATTGGAATACAATATATCTAATATGTACATAATATTATTTTCTGAGCAGTTACTTTTCACAAAAAAGCTAATTTAAATTTTGAACAGTATGGCGGCAACGGCGGGCAGCAGTCGCGCCTGACGCAGTGGAAGCTGCCGTCCCTGGAGAAGGACGGAGAGGGCTCCGAGTTCAGCCGCGCGCCCGGCTCCGCCAAGTGCGCCACCAGCCCTCAGCTCAATCAGCTGGGGCTGCAGCCCGACTCGTGAGTTGCAAGCTCTTGTTGATGTTCAGACAGTATGGTGACATGGCAGGCTGCAGTCTTCCCTTGACACAGTGGAAGCTGCCGTCCTTGTAGAAGGACGGCAAGGGGTCCTACTACCATACTAGCAAAATAACTGAATTATTTCTGTAATATAAAATAACCAGATGCATAGCTAGTAGAAGATGTGAGTGAATATACTTGAAGATGTTCTTGTAACCAGGGGAGTACTACGTCTAGGGCGTTGGCATATTAACCACTCCAGGCCCCGATTGCATTCCACTTGTGCGCCTTCTTTAACAAATAAATAAATATATCTTGGACATTCTCACACACGGCCATCTGACCCCAAAGTGGGCGCGAGCCTGTGTTATGGGTGTCAGAGACTGATATACATACATAGATATTTTTAAATACATACTTAAATAGATAATATTGACATCCAAACACAGAACAAATACAAGTGTTCGTCACACGAATATTTGTCCTGAGTGGGATTCGAACCCACGACCTTTGGCGCAACAGACAGGGTCACTACCGATTGCGCCAACGGGCCTGTCAAATGTCATTGATTATGTGGAAGAAATACGAGTTATCTATGATCACATTGTAAGATAATACTTGTTTGACAGAACATGGGGTGTGGGACGCGGCTCGGAGGGCTGGGGCGACAGCGGCGCGGACGTGGCGGACGGGAAGGACGCGTGGCCGGCGCACCCCGCGCACCAGCCGGTGTACGACCTGGTGCCCGAGTTCGAGCCCGGCAAGCCCTGGAAGGTGAGAAGCTGTGAGAGGGTAGAGGGGGAGAAGTTTTGGGCATGGGTCTCCCGCGCTGACCCAGCCACCCGTTAGTCTTTGACTTAACCATTGCTTTTATCCATCTATATTAAAAGGTAGGGCCTATGCAATTTTGTTAGTCTTTGACTTAAACATTGTTTTTATCCATCTATATTAAAAGGTAGGGCCTATGCAATTTTGTTAGTCTTTGACTTAAACATTGTTTTTATCCATCTATATTAAAAGGTAGGGCCTATGCAATTTTGTTAGTCTTTGACTTAAACATTGTTTTTATCCATCTATATTAAAAGGTAGGGCCTATGCAATTTTGTTAGTCTTTGACTTAAACATTGTTTTTATCCATCTATATTAAAAGGTAGGGCCTATGCAATTTTGTTAGTCTTTGACATATACATTGTTTTTATCCATCTATATTAAAAGGTAGGGCCTATGCAATTTTGTTAGTCTTTGACTTAAACATTGTTTTTATCCATCTATATTAAAAGGTAGGGCCTATGCAATTTTGTTAGTCTTTGACTTAAACATTGTTTTTATCCATCTATATTAAAAGGTAGGGCCTATGCAATTTTGCCACTAGCGGTCACCCATCCGCAAACTTCTCGCGCCCATCGTTGCTTAACTCTATCGATCACATAGAATCGACGCGAGCTATTGGGCTATGAACGCTAAACCATTAGGCTATAGATGCTGCTATGAAGGTGAGTAGTTAGACGCCATGGAAGGTGGTTACGAATATTGGTACAATAAGAAGAAATATCTTGTGTTGAAGACATCCTGCACTGTATTGCAGTTGTCTTAAAGTAACAACAACATTGGAATGAGAACAATTAACATCAGACACCAACACATTCGAATAAATATGTTTGTATATTACAAATTATTATTTTAAGAAATTAAATGTCACTTGCTATAACGGTGAAGGACACATCGTGAGGAAACCTGCATGCCTGAGAGTTCATCATAACGTTCTCGACTCAGCGTGGTGGCCTCCCATTCTGAGAGGAGACCCGTGCCCAACAGTGGGACGTCTATGGGTCGCAGCGATTACAAAACGAGTGATAAAGGAAACTCAAAATTGGAAAAAATGCGTGTACTCAAAACGTGTATAGACAGTGTAGCATATAAAACAAGACTGCCATGAAAAAACAAATAACCAAAAATCTTACTTCCAATTTTAAATATTGTACCCTTAAAATATACTTTTTAATACAGTTGCTCAAAAAGTGGCGTATTACAGGGACGTTTAGCGTTCGGGAAGTGAGCTATTACACACTCGTGCTTTTTCTTTACCTTTTCCGAACTCGTGCGTTCTCTTTCCCAACTGTCAAAATAATGTCTATTAAAAAGAAAAAACCAACCATGAAGTTTTTACTAAAAAAAAATTCATAGAAGTTTTTATGATTCATGCAAATATTTCTAAAAAGAAGCTACTAATTTGTTTCAATATCAGATTTAATGATTTGATTCAATGAGTTAGGTTAGGTTTCACTTCATTTCATCGCATTAAATTTCATGTCAATAAAAAAATTCTTCTGAAGACTTGGCTGTATGGGCATAGTTCCCTTTGCCTACCCAGAATGGGTGAAGAAAACAAAAAAAAATCTCTGCAATACTCTGTATTCTTATACGGTTGGCGCCATTTTCCAAAAATGTTCTTTGTGAGTTTAGTTTGTGTTTTTATTATTATATTAAATTGCTTAATTTTTTCGCAACTGTATTAAAAATAGTTGTTCAGTACACGTGCGGAACCGTCATTGCAACTTGTTCCGACTGTCAACCCTCGCCTTCGGCTCGGGTAGACATTTGTCGGAACTCTTTGCAATGACAGGCTTTCCGCACTTGTAGCGAAATATACTATTTACTCTTTTGCCAGTTCAAATCTGTTGCACGTCGTCAACAATGTTCATATAAAATAAATTTGATTGATTGATTGATTGAATGAAATGGGTGGTTCCACTATACTATAGTGTATATAGTGTGGTTCACGGTGGTTCCAATGCAAATGTAAACTGAATATTACAACATTTACTGCTCTTTGAAAACGCGGTTATGTTTATAATCAATTCTATTGTTAACAGGGCAACCAAATGAAGAACATCGAAGACGACCCAGCAATGACACCCGGCTCGGTGGTGCGTTCGCCGCTCTCGCTGGCCGTGATCAAGGACTCGGACATGTTGGGCGGCAAGACTTCGCCCCCCGGCGGGGAGCGCTCGCTCTCCTCCTCCACGTGGAGCTACGCCCCCCCCGCGGCCGGCGCGGGCCTGAAGCAGCAGGACGCGTGGGCGGCGAAGCCCCGCCCCGCGCCCCCCGGTCTCAAGTGGCCCCAGCATCACGTGAACGCGCGCGCCGTGCCCTCCTGGCAGGCGTCCAACTGGTTGCTGCTTAAGAATCTTACCGCTCAGGTTTGTGAAGTATTAAAATTACATACACGTAATTTTAATTGTTTAATTAATGAAAGATTATATTTGATGAGACATTGTTTGACTCAAGATTTTCTCAATAAAAGCGCATGTTGTGAAAACTAGACGAGTAAGGGATGTAGTGACCAAAGGAAAGGTCTTCCTTATATAAATAGACTTGCATGTGATTTTTAAAACTTACAATTTTGAACACAACATCTTGAATGTGCATAAAATTTGTAATTTCTGTGAAGACTGTAACGCTGTGGTGACTAACCCTGACTTGACTGCTGAATTGTAGGTCCTGGGTGTGATCCTGGCCTGGCATTTTTTTTGCTGATAAATATTTGTTTATTTGTGTTGTGTTTGTGCGCCACCCGCAATGTGTCTGTACACATAGGCCTACTGCGGTAGAATGAGTGTTTTGTATAGCCTGTTAGGTTTGTATGTTTTAGAATTTGGTTTATAACAGCTGCTTATCCACACAGATTGACGGTTCAACCCTGAAGACACTGTGCCTGCAGCACGGCCCTCTGCAGAATTTCCACCTGTACCTGAACCAGGGCCTCGCGCTCGCACGCTACTCGTCTCGCGAGGAAGCCGCTAAGGTAAAGAAAACAATAAAAAAAGCATTTTTTGTGTCTCAATAATACCTCTATTATTTTTTAACCCTGATAAAACAATTTGATCTGTGTATGTCATTTAAACTCCCTTACAGGTTAACCGATTTTAATTAATTTATTTGTTTTCTTTGAAACATGATTTGATCTTTCCTTCGTTGATTTTACTGTTAACTTTTTCGATGATAGGAATATAATTGTTATAACAAATATTTGAAATCTCAGCTATGTAGCATACCAACGTTGTCATTGTACCTCGCAGGCCCAGATGGCGCTCAACAACTGCGTGTTGAGCAACACAACGATCTTCGCGGAGTCGCCGGCCGAGTCGGAAGTGCAGATGATCCTGCAGCACCTTGGCTCGGGCTCCGGTGGCGCCTGGCGCGCCTCCACCGCCCCCAGCTCCGGCAAGGTATGGGAATAGCAAATGAGCATGTAGGTTCATCGGCTGTCGCTTGTGAACAATCATCATTGAATCTGTTTGTTAATCTGATCTAATATAATGTGTCTCATGATATTAGATATCAAGCTATAGATTTTGAGACACATCTTCGAGAATATTATAGAGAACTCTCAGGCAGGTTTCTTGAACACATCTAATGGTATTTGTCTGGGAATACATTCCGACATTTCGACTAAGAGGTCGTCTCAGGTGAGTACCATTTTGAAATGAAATTATCTACCTCAGGACGGATGGGGCGCATTCCCCGGTCTGTGGCCCGATCAGCACGACCAGCGGGCGACGCCCTCGTCGTTCCTGCCCGGCGACCTCCTCGGCGGCGAGTCCATCTAGACCCCGGTCCCCCACCGGAGCCCTACCGGCGGCGTGTGAACTTCGTCTGTGAACTGTCGACCGCATCTCTACATAGTGCAAGCGGCGGTAGTACTCCACCGCGGGCGATCATCGACGTATCTTTCGCCCGCGTCCTCTTGTTTTTTGTTAGTACTCCGCCCCGCCTTGTACTATGTACGGACGCGGTACTTCGCACGCAGCGGGGCGCCGCCCTCGAGCATAGATAATTACGCTTCGCCGACCCCCCTCCGGGGCCGGACTATTTTTATTCGCCTAGTCAGATCGCGTCGGGCCCCTGCGCCCGGCATCCCAACTGTCCACAACTATTATCTACTGTGTCGTAAGTGTTCATGTAGATTATTTAGTGTACATAAGAATTATACATATACAACGGCAGACATTTAATGTATCGAAGGTTATACCTGTTGAGTGTGTTAGTTATGGCGGCGCGGGCTCGCTCGAGTGAGACCCGTGCGGTCCCGCGTCGTCGCTCGCCGTTCGATAGTATTCGATGCGACCGGGGCGACCGGGAATCAACCAAATAATGTAAGGTATCGGATAGAGTAGTTGCGTCGCGGGCTACCTCAGTCACTCGTCCCGTGGCCTTATTTTAGTCTATTTATTTTGTTGCGCTCGCGGGCCGTTGCTGTTTCACCCGTCGAGCTGTTGCGTTCTGTGTTTCTTTCGTGTTTTTTTTTTTTTAATTATTCTCGTGTTAGCGATGCCGTATCGTATTTTTTTAAATTATTTATTCCGTTTCGAATTCTCGCTCGAGATGAGCCCTCGTTTTCCAGTAGTGATATTTTTTTTAATCAGCAATAAACGTAAGTGCATTTCGCCGAATAACAAACGTGTTACGATTAGTTTGTAATTTGGATGCGAGTGGAGTAAACAAAATTGTAATGTATGAGATTGGGGTCGCATTAGGTAGAGTTAATTCCTTTAAGCCGTATAGTCTGAGCCGGAGGCGGGGCCGATCTTGCCGCGGGCGCCGCACTAGTGTAGAGGACGCTTCGGCCCCAGCCGCTCCGTTTCCCCAAATTTTTTCCAGTATTTGTGATTCAAGTGCCACTTTATGTTAATATATAAAACGATTATTTAGATTATACGATTAATGTAAGGGTAACCTAATATATTAAATTGAAAAATTGTTTTATCATTTTATAATAACGTACATTTGTGAGAAGTGTTATAGAGTACTATAATTGACAGTAATTTAAATATTACACTTTTGTGTATAGGTAAGAATAAAGTTCTAACTTAAATTTAGCCATATCAATATCTATTTAATAAAAGATTTGTGGTATTTTCTATAGGCTCAATTTGAAGGTTTCAAAGTGACATATGCTTTAGATATTCTGTTAATAATATACTTGTAGTCGTAGATTTCTCGGTATTAAAACATTGTAGTTGTAAGTCATAAAGTTAAGTCCTACGGTAGGTTTCTTTAAGCATACTATTGATATTTTACGTCAACGATCGCGCGTGTAAATGTTCGTTACGATGAAAGTTTATTTACATTTTTATTTACTTTTTAATTTATTGATGGTGTGCCACAGAGATACTCTGCCAAACTATATCTTTACCAAGTGCGGGACCCGCGTCCCGACCCACTCAAAAGCGAATGACTATGATAATAATTACTTACAATGTATCTATGTATCTGAAGCCTCTTCCAGTGATCTTACATTTAAACATACGATAGTAGCGGTAAGTTAGGTGTGTAAGTGTTTGCCGAAACTCCGGGCGCCGGCGACTTCGGCCTCGAACCCATCCCGAAGGGAGTTCCGTTGCCTTCATCGAATCCTTTTTAGGCTTATGAAAATTTTAAAAATATGGTTTGCGAGTGAAGTTGTCGTTTGTAAGCCCCGTCGCCTGTCAGCTTTAGGTGATGATCTGGACTGTCCGGTAGTAGGTAGGTCCCGGTACTGTAGTTCACGCGGGCGCGAGACCCGGTCAGTCCTGCGCGGGGTCGCAGGCGTCTCGCCACGACGTATATCGTTACGTGCCAAAGAGTGAGTATCAAAGATATGAACCGGTGTCTGGAACGAAAACGATCGGATCTATGCTTTTATACATATCTTCCAAATTTATTTTGAAATTAGTTTGCGGTACGGGTTTAATTGATCTTGATGTTCCTACGCGCCATTCGCGACGTCTTAAGCAACAATAGTGCGGTGCAACTGGCCAATGTCAATTCTATTGTTGTCGAGCTCAATTTGATTGTGAGGGTGTTTCTTTTTTACCGATTTGATAAATATTATTAATGAAATGAAAACGGTACGTTGTTTAATCTGGTGTTGTCTGTCCATTTCTAAAACTTGAAAATTCCTCATTCGCATTGCCTACTCGGACGATAAGTGAATTTAAATACAGCAATAAAGTGGTATTTAATTTTTATAAAATTTTTCCATTTTTAAATAATTGTTAGACAAACCGAATAACGGAAGTATAATCCAGTGCCCTGTAGAATGTACTATGTCCAATAGATTAAAGACGATGAGTCATGCCTTGAAAAGAATAGTCATTTAAAGTGTAATCTGTACTTAAGTAATGAGTATGTAATTGTAAAGATTCATAATATAGGCGTAGTGGTGTGGTCGCGTTGGGCCGCGGCGCGCACGCCCACACACTCGCGCCACGTGCAATTTACTCTGTGTTATTATTATGTTGTTGTATATTTATATCTTACACCTATACTCGTAATATGTATATATTGTGAAATTATATTCTTAAAAGATTTTATGATACGCTTCACGCTTTCACTTCTTACATTTTTCGTAACTCGTTTCTGTTATCTAGAATAAATTTACGTACCTAAAAGTAATTATAATAACTATCATAGATGTAGACATAAGTAATGATAAAAAATAAAAAAACAAAAAATGAAAAAAAATAGAAAAAAATTAAAAGCAAGTAAAAGAAACCAATGATTGTGCCTCAATGAACTGTGGTACGTTACCGTAACCGATGGCAGGTGAAATCGTTTCTTGCAGAAGTTTATAACGTTAAATGTACTGCGCGCGGGGCCGTTCGGACGCCCGCGCCTCGTGTAATCATTAATGAGCTTAGCTACGTTTTATTTTTATTATAAGTGTTATGTCATCAATCAACATTATATATTATACATGTCTGAATGTAAATATTTTTATCTATTTATTTGGTTTTTTCATGAAGTTTACCGACTTGCCGAATTAACGTTTTGACGTAGTAGGTTGCTTGTTCCGAAACGCGAGGACCCGAGGGGCCTCGGGCGCTCGAACCAGTCCATAACACTTGAATGCCAAAGTCGATGTCTATTGCCATGAGCGCGCGCGCTCGCCTAAGATATTCCACGTGGATCTCTGACATCACAACAAACTATTGATCGTACAAATGGGAGCCATCTTGTCGGCGACCACCGCCGAGCCGCCTTCTATCCAAGCTGCTCTGGTGTATTTTAGCTCAAGTATTTACTCTAGTAGTTTGCTCATAATGTTGTTTTATTTTATTTAATTTTATTCCTTTTTATATATTATTATTATATTATAATGACTAACACTACTTCTTAGTGCGGGATTAAATTAAATCGTTCTACATCTCCAATGATTAGCTTTTATTGTTAAAAATTTAATGGACCATTGCTAATAAGTATTGCATCGTCCGTGTTCGCGTGATCGTATACCGCCTGAACGCATGTCGTATTTAAATGTACGCTTTATTTATTTGATTTAATTGTTTTGATTGTTGCCACTTGTTCGTTAAGCCATTGCCGACACGTGAAGCTGTGTGATAGCATGCCATGCCATGCAACGACCGTCGTGCAAGGCCGCGAGTCGTGCGCGCGGTCGCATGCGGTATTCCCATGGTGCACTCGCGCGGGGACCAATACGTACGATAACGAATCTTGCTTTACGATCGTCCACCGCTCCATACTAAACGATGCATACTAAAAAGACATTATCATATTTCCATTTAGAAACGCATAAACGATAATATAAGTGATAGTGTACAAAATAACATGGAGGGCCTTTATAATTTGATAAGATTAAAAGTTTTGCTTGTTGTCTTTGTTTATATATATTTTTGTACGCTGGCGTAACGTCCTAATACAAAGAGAGCACATTAGGTGATATCTACAAAGAAACTAGTCTTCCTTATTTACGAGGGATCGTGGCGTATAGATGGCGACGTCCGCACAAGAGGCAATCATTCCTCTAGTCTTGTTACGTGGTGCGATTAAGAGAATACCAAATATAAAATAACGAAGGCTTTGACGTAGTGTAGAGGTGTCGGTCAGACGTAGGCGCGGGGTAGGCCGAGAGCAGCTTGGACCTGAGAAATATTACAAGGTAACGGATGGGTAGTATTATTATAATGCATTTATTTCTCTTTTGTCATAGTCACTCAAGAATATATTTAATTAATTGAGCTAATGCCTAATTGGAATATCAGAGTTTATTTAGGATGTTTCATATTTTACATTTTAGTGTTTAAATATCTGAAATTTACCTTAATTATAGTAAATGGATTTTTGTATTATTGGTATATAGCTATAAGTCGAAGGTGTTCTTGATAAACACATCTGAATAATACAAAAAAAAAAAATGTACTGAGTGACTTTACGTGTAAACAGAGGGCCATTGAATTAAAATGTCGTACTAAGCTAAATTCTCTATGTGGTAATTTAAATAAATGTGATCGCTAAAATATTTTTAACTGCTTATGTATAGTTATCATAGATCATTAAGTCAGGATGGAACCGCTAGTTCTGTGAGCAGTCCGCGACGGTACGCATTGCCGGGCGTAACCAGAGGAAGTGCGCGTACGATTTACGAGCGTATATCGTACGCACGTATACGGACGCACGGCCGCACGCGTGCGTACGCTAGAGTCTGATGCATCTGCGGCTGATCGCTATGTGTTCCTTGTCGAGGCAACCTGCACGCGAACGATTGTCCGTGTCTAACAAATGTTCACATTCAAACGCTAAGTCTCATGCGATGCCGAGCAACGATGGTCGCCTGGTGCGGTCACCCCAACTAAGCCTCGTATATTGCACGTCACTACCGATTGACGATAACATCTTTTAAAACGAGAATATTACAAACACAAGTTGCATTTGATTCGTGCTCTCGAGTATATAGTTTTATGTGTGTGTGTATGTATCAAGGCCAACCTCCTCCGACAGTTAATTGATGCAGTAGACTCCAGCACTGCTCGCCCCCCACACAAGACACTGCTTCTCTAGTCTCTCTCGCATTCGAACATCGCTTTAAACGAGCTTTTGTTATCGAGCATAATTTATAATCATATCCTAATATGAACCTAGTTATTATTCGTATTAATCTTTCATTAGATCTCTGTTGTACCTGTGTGAAGTTGTTTATAATGTTCATTTGTACTGTAAGAGAACAGAACTGGTCTCAATGTCTTCTAGCTCGATGTACGTAATTCGTAGATCCTAACGACCAAACTTGATGTTCCACTAAGCTTAACTGTACAACCTCTCAGTATGTTGGCATTTTTCGTGTCGACGACGTCTAAATCAATAAATACTCTGCGGTCTTAAAATTAGTCACTTGTGTACCTTGATTGTACTTGTACTTGAATAATAGTGACCTATATAAGGAACGATTAATTCAATTCTGGAATTTACTTAATTTAAATTTTGACAGACTGATATCTGTGATTAAGAAAATATTTTTAATATTATCCAGTGAGTCGGATGAGAATATTTATTTTGTTAGAGGTTTCCTACTGCCAGCGCCGCATGGTAAGCGACGAGACGAAGCCGCTTCGCGTATTTTTATCTTAGTGTATCATACGAGTGTTATACGTTATACTTAACGGGCGCAGTGAGGCGCGAGTCGCATCCGCATGCGGCTTGCGGCGGCACTCGCGAACAAGTTATGTTAGTTGTGAGCCCACCCCGTGAATGTGCGCTGTACGTTTCCCGACCGACCTTACTGACATGACATCACCATCATCTGTACGGACAGAGACTGATAACATTATTAGTGTACCATACCACCGATGTCATCTGATTTTTTTAATTTTTAAACATTGATCTTAACGTTGCATATCGACTAACATTTCTAATTCGAATGATTTTTTTCTATTCATATCCGTAATTCCGGTTATTGCAATTAGGTTTGGTATTTATTAAAAAATAAAAACTTAAGTTATCATAATATTGTAATAATAATAATTGTGGACTTAATCGATGCCTATAGTATTGTAGTGAGTTACATCTCTCTAAAGTAATAACGATTGGCGCTGTTTTATAAATAATAAAATATATTTTTCGGTACCACCTTTGAGTTAAAGTACAACGTAGTTTATAAAGCGTGTTTCAGTGACTATAACTTGTAACGATGTCAGGATAATGTTAATCGATAAGTTAAGTATAGGTATAAGCTGTCTCGTCTCACATTACACCAGTAAATTGTTAACTTTCCTTGAATAAGACCTGTATTAGACAATTACTAAATACTAAATTTTTCATAATAATATCAATAGGCTAAATATAATTTTTAAAACGATTTTTTCTGTGTCAATCTCTGTGATGGGAAAATTTAATTCTAAAAACGTAGTATTAAATGTCAATGGAACAGGTACCAAAAAGTCTGGCGCGTCGCGAACGGACAGTTCAACAAACAAACAATTCTCATGATTAATTCTCAAACGCGCAAGAAGGTAATCTCCATTTATAGGTAAATGTACCTGTTTCATTGTAGAGAAAAAAAAAGTTGAACTTTTCAGTCTTTGCGCGCAAAGGGTTGTGTATTAATTTTTATGTAGTACAAATGTGTTCGCAATTTGATTGCTGCTGTAGTGTTCCTTATGTTTTTGTGTATTCGGCATTTATTTGAAACTCGTATTAACAATCTCTAAATCTGTGTAAACGTGAAATGTCATCAAGAGTGTTTGCATGTGGATTCGTAAGCATCAGAGCCATTCGTTAATGTATGTTAGCTGTTTGGAATCGTTTCGGTGATTCATTCTCGAGGGCCTAGCTGGCGGCAGTGCCGGTTAATCCGCTTATGACATCGTCGATGTCACGCCGGCAGTGCCGCGAGCGGGCCGCCTCAGCCTCGCGTACCAAATAAGAGCCGCAGTTGCCGCGTGGCCGACGCTGGCCCACGGCGCGTCGCATCGCGGCGGCATTTCACGTTCTATATCTATATTACCTCGTTCAGTAACCTCACTTTATATTCAGACTATTTATCGCCTATCCGTACTTATCAAACGCACTGCACTGTTATTTGGTACACCCACCCGTACTATTAACATTTCTTTTAAGTTATTATTAAGATATATCATGAATTATATCAGCGTATTGAATAGTTGATATATTTTACTGTTATTTTTCTGAAACTACATAAAAGCAATGTATTTTACAAACAAAGCAGGAGAACAATAATTATTATGTAAGTGTAACAGTTAGTGAATTTATGTGTGCTATTTTCCATTCCAGAACTCAACGATATCAATGTTCTTGTAATACTTATGTTCGGGTTTAAAAAAGATGTTATTATTCTATAATTAAACTAAACCTTATGTGATTGAAATGCAATGTTTAGAAGTATTTTATTCTTTATTTTTTACCATTAATAATAGTTAGTAGAGATCTATTTGAGAGTCTAATGTATCAATTATTTGTAAAGTTGGCTGTAACTAATTAGAAAGTTACAATTAGTAGAAATATTTTAATATAAAACATTTGGAACAGATTTTATGTAGATGACAAATAGTTGTTTTGATCATTATGTGAAGTGTTGTATTGTATAGTATATCGTATAGTTGAGTACGGAGTACAGTAAGAGTATGGAGTCTGGTACTCGGGACGAGCGCAATGTGTACGCACAAGGCGAGGAGGGAGTCGCCCTCCACTCTCACTGCACAGCACTGCTAGGCTAATTCAGTTATCGCGTAAGGATATTTTTCTTACATTTCATAAGTAATATTTATAGTATAGGCAATAAAAATATTTAACAAAAAGTCCCTATGTAATCGAACTGATGACAGAAACATATGTTATATTTGTGGCCTCTTTATGAATAAGATCTAAGTTACATGTTTAAAGAAAATTAATTTTGCTATGCACAGGAATGATACTCAATTAATTGCCAAAAAGTTATATGTATATTCATAGTTCAACACTATTTCTTTTGGGCATATTTACTTTAAATTTATGCAAAACTTAGATTATGTGTAAGTAGGTTGTAGATTATATGTAGAATGAATGCATATATAATATATCTATATATTTAAGCTAAGGTGAATTTGCGATGTATCAATTTCTTGTATTGTTCATAAGTTTAGATAATAAATGGGTTTAGCCATACTTCGGCTGGTTTGATATGTATGTTATCTGATTAATTGTAAAAAAAAAATAAAAAAAAATCATTATTCGAGTGTTTTATTTATACAAACCCATTTCCTTGTAGCTTTTAAGATATATGAAGGTTAAAACAAACTATCATAGTGCTTAAACTTAGTGTATTTACAAAACATTAATCAACATGATAAATTGAGTATAAATAGCCGACATGGTACATGTTCAATTAATTAATACCTACTTTGTAATACAATATTTATTTCTTTGAATGGATAAATATTATCAATACTTATACCTAACATCTATAAATAGGGTAATAAATAAAGAACACTAGTAATGTTTCAAATACACCGAAATAAGGTACTGTAACAAATTACTTATAATTCATCGTCTCATTTCAATTGCATATAATAACAATATAAGGGCTTTGAATAATTTATTAATAAAATGTATCCTAATAATGAGGAATTACGTAGGTCCCATATCGCATGAATAAATTGTAAAACATGCAATTCACACAACTGTAGGTACAGAAATTCAAATTTGTAGTACAAGAGCCTACGACCATAATTTTTGTCAGGGTTAAGGTCAAAACTGTCCAATTGATACATGTTAGTATCCTGAACCCGAAAAAATAACTCAGAAAATTTCCGCGTATCGTCCGAACTAAACGAATTTTCAAAAATGTCAAAAAAATTACCACACTGTACATAGTGTTCCGTCTTGATTTTTGTAATGTAGTTGAATGATAGATATACCAAACGCCAGGAACAAGGAGCGGGCCGTAATGTGATAATACAATTTGCAATTTCATTTCGACAGCAGAAATGGGCTCGTGCGCAACTGCTAAGCTTCTGACGGCTACTGGCTACCAAGTCAATTTAAAAATCATCTAATCTAACGATTTTGTATGATTTGGCCTTAAAACGACGGGTCATGATTTTCGTCGTGGGCTCTCTTACTATCGGGAGGACTAACCCTTCATTGCATTCGCAAACTAGAATATTAATTTTTGGTGCAGAGGTCCTTAGAGTACCTACTGTATCATTCTCTGTTTTAGCATCGATCCAGGTGGTTATATGTATATAACACATACCTAAAGATGTACAAGAAATATCTAAGTTTAGATTAGCATCTAAATATTGCACGTCTCTATGGATGTACCTTATCTTCCTACCTGGTAGATGCTATCTCCCAGTAACTACCAACACAATGTTGACTGCATAAGAAATGGCACACATAAGTAGGTACGTACAGATCGCATACGATGCAGGGATATCATGGCTGACTTGTTCGCGCCAGACACAGTAATAAATCTATACTTAAACCGTCGCTTGTCGCTTGCCTACATTCCCAAAACTATATCACCGGTGACGATACGTTCCCTATACTTGTGTTACCTCAAAGCTTCAAACATACTAATAAGAGTAAATACAGTTACTAATCGTAGGTTTATATTACGAACAAGCAGGTATATTATACAAGCTACAGCCTTAAAAATTACTTTTGTAAAGACTATTATTTGACTAGTTCTACTGATTTTCATGGAGTCTGATGCAATAAAAGGAGGTATAAAACAATCAAGTATCAAGGCTTAATGTAAAATACCTGGAGTAAGTAGGTGACCAGTTCGCTCGCTGGATTTCCATAAAATTAACAAATTATTCAGTCACAAAACATTGATTAGGTACGTCTCTGAATTCGAATACCTAGCAAAGTATAAAATGGGTCAAGATCAAATATTTGGCGTGGTTCTGGCCCAGTGTACATAACTGTGGTTCTATACTGACGTTATCTCGTTTCATCTGCAGGGGGTTCCAGGGCGGCGAACAGATGTTTGTACCAAAAGTCGACTGTTTTGTCCCAAGCAATGAGGCTGGCTGCGTCCAAGTGGAGTACTTCAATGAACATCGTTACTATCACCTTTTTGAGATCCTGCAAACATAATTAAGAGATTTCAGATTGTATGTCCAGAGAGGTTTTGTTTTTCTTCCGGAGTTGACTTATGTGATGGTTATTTCCGAACGCAACCAATCCGATACCCTACCCTCATCTCAACTTCCTTCCCATCAAATAAAATCAAATACTTGGGGGGTAGGAAGTGACAGTCTCTTCTGCCGACTACGCGCGTCAAGTCCGGTCGAGCTCCCGTGTTCCCGTCGATTTCGCCGCAGAATAAGTTACAAAGTAGCAAAAACATTATTTGAGTGTCACGTATTAGTGCATCTACAAGTGATACGTGAAATTGGTGTTCAGCAAAATCATCATATGGACGATTAAGAAAGGTCTGACCAACTAATGTTCTAATTAACTTTGTCAACTAATTGGACTAACCATCCCAGTCCCTAATTGAGTCTTGTTCAAAGTCAGTCACAGTTGTCATGGGCGGCAGCGGATGGGTGGTGCTTGCAAGCTCGTTTGCTATCCTGAATCCATAAAAAAAAAGGTCGGAGCTCCAACGCGTCATCACCATCTCGACGCGGGGTACAGTCGAACCAGGTACCTTTCCACCCTATCTTTCTTTATCCAACATATGAATTACAAGAAGGAATCTGGGAGCCCATTGAGATCATGTATCCACATCAGTGATAGAATGAATGATCTTTCTTGATATACCTATGTATCTAGTAGTTACCCCTCTGCCAATCCGCATAGGGGCAGCTTGGTGGAGTAGATATGCTCTAGACTTCCGCAGATTTGTCTTTGGAGGAGATTCGAGTCCAGCAGTGGGACGTCTATGGGTTGCAGCAGCAGTTACACTTAATGCATGCGTAAAGCGGAGACTACCAAAACGCCAATAACAACTCAAAAAATACGCTCGAAAAGTAAAAAGGAAAATTCCATACCAGCACGTAATATCTCCGTAGTAGGTAGTAATGTTATAAGATAAGTATAGTGAGATCGTATTTGTAGAAAAAAATCTCGCAAGTTTTCATCAGAACTCCCCTTTACCCCAGCGCATCATGCTGCGTACCTACCTAATAAGTGAGAGAACAGTTCAAGGTAAGGGTAGAGGGAATTTCAATACGCTGACAAAGTCTGCAATAGAACGCTCTTAGACGATGTAAAGTAGAATGGTATTCGACTTTCGAGGAGGAGAATTAGGTAGTTCACCAAAAGTGGTAGATAGTTCCCCGAAGTGGTAGGCAGAGTGTATACACCCACTTTTCATAAGTTTTCAAGAATAACATGAACGATCTAAAACTACAAAATAATTATAAATGACCCAAGGTAACAACTATAACAAATAGGTAAAAGACTCAAACAAAAGTCAGTTCGACGCTTCGATCAATAATGTACCGACGAAACGATTTCGTTTAAAAGTCAAAACAAATAAACTTCAATGGAAGCATAAATGTTATGGATCTCCGTCGCATTTCCCATGTCGCCTCGTGTAAATTACCACGAAGACGCCTGGCCTAATTACACCCCATATTATTCTACGTACGTTCGTGTTAACGAGTTTTCCGAGCGCGGCGCGCAGACTCGCAGTATGCCACGTGTATCTAAATGCCATATTACGTCTATATGAGGCACACTCCACATATTGTGTAGGTACCTATATTACACATCATTTCGTTTTCTAATTGACATTACCAGCACGTCGTTTTAAGGGAAATTGTGATCACAAAATTGTATATCTACTAATACAGAGTCCCATTTCCCCATTAACATAATTTTTTATCAAAAATCTGGTATACTCGCATAACATTAATTTATGTAAGAAATGTTTGTTGCAAATTTGCAAGAATCGGTTGAGATCTAAAAAAATTTATGGTTATTATAAGACCACTGAATCGAAATTTAAAAAAAAATATTCAATGTACAGAAAAAGTTGCAATTCAGATTTATTATATCATACTTAGTAAGAACTCACAATGAACTGTTGCGGTTTAATCTTCCTCTTGTGATGCGATTCGCCAACCTTGTTCATCATTACGGCAACCACTTCTGGTTGGTGCAGGTTGACCACTGCTAGGTTGAGGGCGGTCATCAGGTTGATCACATGGGCTTTGAACTGCGGACTGGTCACGTATTCCTCCTCAGGCAGTTTCCGTACCATCTTGAAGAAGTCCTTGGTGTCCGGGAACGCGTGAAATAACCTGTAATTTTGTTTTAATAATTTATTTAAAGTGCAATGATCGTTAATGATCTGTTTAAATCTTGCAAGGAAAAACAAGCAATTGTAAAAAAAAATTGTATTAATTAATTTTCTTACATATTATTATTCAAATGATTGACTCTATCAAGTCAAGGAAATATAAAAACATCACACAACAAATTTCCTACTTAGTGTTTCTGTTTAAGAAAATAATTATGTTATGGTTGCATTAAGTTTTCGAAGCATTTAGTTTTCTTTTCTGTTATAATCGTAGCTGAGGGTAATTTTAACATGTCGTTCAGTAATATACCTAGGTATATATATTATCGAGTAGACAGATAGTTATACCTATTGCTGTTCAATACTATCTACATACATATTTCAATCATTTGCATAAGTTTAACAAGCAAAGTTTGTTCATGTATAGTCAATTGTACGGCTCGTTTACTAAGCAACTGTTTACTCTAAAGTACGCAGTCGTTATCCACGGGACATACGAGTACCTATTATTCTTTAATTAGCATATTGTATATATAATGCTAATTAAAGATAAATATAGGCGTCGTTTAGGAGAGGCCTATGTCCAGCAGTGGACCAATAACAGCTGTTGATGATGATGCTGATAATATAGCTAAAAACAAAAAAGTTAGAAATATAGAATAATATAAATAATATAAAAATAAAAATAAAAAATAATAAAATATAACTCTAACTTTTTAGTTCTGTAGTCTTATTCATCCATATTTGCAGAACAATTTCTTTATTTATTAAGAGTCTACATGGAGACGACATTCTATATAATCTGGATTATATAGAATAGGTTTGATATGACCTATTTGGTTTCATTTTGAGTTCGCCTGGAGCAGTACCAATACCCGCCACGGTACCTAGTTCCCATTCTACCGTGTAATAATTAATGGCAATTGTGGTCCGGTTGGAATGGTGTGCTTTGGGGTTACACTTCTTTAGAGGTGACCTCTTAGTTGACGGGTTGCCGCTATGTGGTATTCATTGGCAAAATTGTGGTGAAGGTGACAGTCCACTTAACTCCATAGCTTTTAGTTTTCAGTTCAGTTAAATTGTGTTGTTTTGAAGAAGAAGAAGAATATAATTTATTTTGCTTAAAACACAGTATGGCACAGAATATTATTAGGTAACAGTAGGTGTAGGTTATTTCAGTTTTAAAGCAAAATAGGACCTCAGGCATAGGCACTTAGCATTATGTCATGATTCTTTTAAAATCATGACGCTGATTTTCAGTCCGGCCCTGTCGAAGTGATAGTTTTCTGTACGTCGCCACGCGCAACATAGATACTTGCCGCAGATGTGTGTGTTAGCGCATTAATTAACTGTCTGAAAGCCTCACCTTTTCAATATCTCAGTGCCGTTAGCGACGCAGTCCGCGTACAGGGGCGCCCAGGTTTTCTGTACCGCATACACTTCTCGTCTCGTCAGGCCCGAGAAAGGGTGCACAACATCAGGGTCGCCGCCCCACAGCAAGTAGCTTATCCAGCCGCCCATTATCTGTAAATAAAATAATAATTTATTATTATTATTATGTATCTCTTTAAATTTCACGGGTCCAGATGTGGACCCGGTAATTTGGAAGGCTTGCGTGGGGACACAGGTCCAACACGTAGAGGCCCCTTCGAGACATTTTAATGAGTTGTGATGTGGCACACGTGGCGGATACCACCCTCGATCGACTGCACCATCAATTGGTACACCCGAAGGTGGGCCCCGCCAGATGTACAGGAACTATTGCAAAGGATTGGAAACTATATTGGGTCTATTTTGGTGGATTTAGAGGGACTGATACATGGGCTATGGAGAACTATGACACCTGCCATTCAGATCGTCAGACAAATCTAAAAAGCGGCAGGTGGTGACTCGCCACTCACTGTATGGGCTACCCAAACATGCCGACACGCTGGACGGCAAAGGCGGCAACATGTTCGCGAGTGGCTCAGGGTGCCGAGAGGTGTACTGCGCTTTAAATGAGGTGGTTTTACCCACTCTACCAACTCGCGACTTACGCAAGTTTCACTTCCACCCTGCGAGCATATAGCTCTAACGCCCCACTCTGGACAGCCGGTCAAGGCAAGCCAGAGGCGAGACTCCTGCGGCCCCACCTGGGATCCACTCCGACCAGCCAGCAAAGGCAAGCCGGAGATGGGGAGCCTGATCGAGTCTCCGGGGAACTCGGGTCCGTGGGGTCGCTACTCCCCAACAGCTCGCCACAAGCTGCCCTGCGGGCTTATTATTATTATTATTATTATTATTTATTTATAATAAAATAAATATCTTGGACATTCTCACACACGGCCACCTGACCCCAAAGTAGGCGCGAGCCTGTAATAGGTATGGGTGTCAGAGACTGATATACATACATACAATATTTTAAATACATACTTAAATAGATAATATTAACATCCAGATTCAGAACAAATACAAGTGTTCGTCACACGAATATTTTTCCGGAGTGTTATTCGAACCCACGACCCCTAGCGCAACAGGCAGGTTCACTACCGATTGGGCCAATGGGCCCGTCTATATCTGTAATAGGTAAGTATTCATGGTACAAATGGTTATAGGTACTTAATTTTCAATACATCTTACTTCACACTTACACTTATATAGAGTCGGCCATATTAGTCCTCAAGGGTAACAACACATTTTTGACTGACTTGGAATGAGACTCTTACTAACAATTACACTATTACTAACTTTGCTTTTTGCGTTTGCTATCTTATATCCATTAAAAAGGGTTTAGCTATTAATTCTACTACCACTGTCCTCACGCCCCTTAGACTACAACGAAAGCCAATTGTAGATTGGCAGACTTCAAATACTTTTTTTGAATATTTGAATATTTGCTGGTGATCTTGAGAGGTGACCCGTGCCCAACAGTGGGACAAAGAAAGGGTTTTGATGATGGTGATCTGTGCAGCTAGCAAAGTCTTGCACGAAACTTTTATGTGGGTCTTATTCATGGTCTGTCACAGCTCGTACATCTCTCATAATGTCATTGTGTCTTATATAACAAAAACGATATTGCACATTATGTTGGCAGACAAACTAGCAAAAATACACTAACTAGCAGAAATACAGCTTTTAGTAAGCCTTCAATTGAATAGGACAGCTTGTCGTAAATCACTTTAATGCGATGTGTTGACGCCAATTAAATCAATTTATATTAGTTTAAAAGTGGTAAATACATTGTATCCCTTTTTCATAATCCCTGCTCCTAAATCGCACGCTGATTGGCCAAGTGTCTTAATTCAAAACTCGCGCTCTGCGGCCTTGCTAATTTGAAGGTCCAGATGACATACAAATGTCAAATGAATTAACGTGATCGAGGGATGGTGCGCGGACGCATCGCTGCCTAACTGCCCTTAAAAAGATCGTGTTAATCTTGATGTGCGGTGTGATTACCGGTGAAGAACGTTCTCCATATTATTGACAATTTAAATCGAACATTGAATGTGTGTTGAGTGGGCCCCTCAAAAAAGTGGATTTATGGTGCTACAACGGCGGTTGCGTGAGTACCCTTTAAATCACCTTCCTTCCTGTTTTTGCATTTACCACGTAATATTTTTCTAACTATTGACCATTTCGTTAAAAGCGAAGGCTTCCGGCGCATACACGATGGTTGAGCGAAGAATCCATACTAATATTATAAATGCGAAAGTAACTCTGTCTGTCTGTCTGTGTCGTTTTCACGCCAAAACTACTGTATCGATTTAAATGAAATTTGGTACACAGATAGTCTAGAGCCTGAGGAAGGACATAGGCTACTTTTTAATCTATTATTATATCTAATTTCACGCGAGCGAAGCTGCGGGCGTCCACTAGTATTGAATAAAGGATTTACTACTACAAACATACGACTTCTATATGTTTAGTTAATATTATGTTACTGTGTCTTCGATGTTTTAATATCACGATAAAATGACAAAAGGGAGTAGTGGCTTCGAATTAGAAGCCCTAAAGAAGGTTTGTGTTGTGTCGTTTAGGAGAGCCCTATGTCCAGCAGTGGGCCTCAAAAGAGTGATGGATGGATGTATGGATGGATGGATAACTATACGAATTTCTTGAAAGGTCTACCAAATTCTGGTGTTCCTCCTAGAGAAGCACTATAAATTTTATTACCTACCCCGTTGGGAATATAGCGTAAATATAATTATGTGTGTACCTATCTATGTATTATGTTTGTACCTACCCAAAGACCCTTTGAGGCCAAGTCATTCACAACAACACAGTTAATCCTAATGTTCTACGGTTTTTGCAATTCATCATTTTATTATCATTGATCGTAAAAGTAAAATATTTAATAAGTACTCGCATTGGGAACGTACTACCACGAATCAGTTAGGTAATCTCGCGCTTAGAATTTTCTTAATATTAGATGAGTCTCGTCACTTATAGCTTAATTGTCTAAAATCTAATACGTAATGCTGGTAATGTATATAGTTTAAGATCAATACTTACCAATAAAATTGTAGCGGCGATACATAACTTGTACGAGTGTGGCGTCTCCTTCATCTGAAAAGTGGCTATACCATCGTTTAATTTACACGAACCCGTAGCCACACGAGTATCATTTATTTTTAAGTATAGTTATTTAGTATAAACTTAAAGTTAAAATAGACATAATTAGATTTACTCCAAAGCTTTAACTAATCAGTAATTCTGTTTAAATTTTGAACAATTGGGCTGTAAGGTTTTGTGATATGGACTATTCAGTTTCATCACCGTTTGACTCTTCACCTTTTTGGTCACTAGAAAAGAGGACAGCAAAAGGAAAATAGTACTAAGATAAATGAAAAAAAGCATAGCGAAGAAGGGTGGTGTGCTCAAATAAATGAAGAACCTCGGTAACAGAACTTACTGCTTCAAATAACCAATGAATACTAATGAGTTCATTATTCATAGTTAGCCAACAATGCTTTTGTATTTTTAATGTTATCTTAATGAGGGACAGCTTGACAACAAAATAAATATTGTAGAATGTAGGAGAGCACCTGACTGACTATTGTATTTGGGTCTGTAAACATCCATTTGATATTAGTCAGACATCTAGGTATAAACAGGTATGAAATAAACCTAGAATTTTCTGTGAACTGGAGCAGTGTGGAGCCTGGTGGCTCTAGACCTCCCTTGTATATTTGTTATTAATTCTTAAAAGCCACGTAAATAAGATTTGTGGTAAACTCGGTAGCTCCTGTTACGCGCTTGCCCGGGTGTCCAGGGTGGTGTCGCCGGCGGTGGCGCGCGCGTGTTATTTTGCAACCGTGCACTCCCTGCTCCAGTACGGAGCTGAACTGTGGGGCCGCTCTGCCGAATGGCTGCGTGCGTTGCGCATGCAGAAACGCGCCGTTAGAACGCTTGCAAGAGTAGCTCGAGACACCTCCGCGAGACCTCTACTTCTTCTCTCCGATTCTTTAAAACCAAATACATTCTGTATGGGCAGCCATGAATGAATTCGTTCTTGTACATTAAAAAGTATCACATTAAAAAAGCTTCTTCATTTACTAACTTGATTTTTGACAGAATTGGTCTTAGCTCTTCGATCAGTAATGAAAATAACTGTGATCGAAGTCTCAGCTTCATGAAAAAACAGGACAACATCCACATCACAAATTATTTTCCCACATAACTTGCCTAACTAACCTAACGTTCGTTTCAATACACAATTTAATTGAATAGCTGCATAGCAAGTTATTTTTTTATTATACAATTTATTTCATTAACGATTACATTACTTACACGCGATTACTAGCTCTTAGCTGTGGGAAAATAGAAAATAAGACGTGAATAACACTGCGTTTTATAGCATTTTTTATTATACATGCAGCACCTATCTACAATATGTTTTCTTCTTTATTTGAAGCCAAAATTACGTACTATAATTTAAAAAACGCGCTTTATTGTCGGAATTGCATCACGTAAAACCGCGTGGACGGATTGGGATGGGTTGGGATTTACTTGCTAAAGTATTTACTTTTACTCCGGTTTAGGTTTTAGGCTATTTTAATTTCCGAACTATATTGAGGTTCCCCAGGGTACGGTATGAAAGTTTGTTAAATCTCATCCGATTCATTTCAAATTTGCATTCCACCGGATAAAATATTTGCAGAATAGCATATGAAAATAAGAGTTAAGATTTAACTTTAGATCGCCGAGTGGTCGGAATTAGAGCCATAATTAGTTTGCTTAATTATTATAAATTTTGAACGTCATTAAGTTTTAATTTTAGAATATAAACTATAGGTACTGAATAGCATAATCATATAGGCACTGAAATAATTTTCGTAAAATGAGGTAAAAAGTTTCTGTTTCACGTATTAATTAATTAATTAATTAATTAATTAATTAATTAATACAAATATCGTCCTACTGCAAATACTACTATTTTACAAATAAAAATATGTATATGAGTCGATTGCACGGAGATTGAATCCAGACCCCAGGTCCGTTAGAGTCAATGCGTCTAAACTAAAAAAATGTTAATTTAAAGACAGGATCTTGCTAATAACACAATTATTATATAGATACCATCCAATTATCACTAGTTTGACTGTTGCTCTTATTTGTTCGTTAACAACTCCCTTAAAAGAATATACATACATCCGTTTAAAACATTTGATTACGTCTGAAATATTAGCGAGGTTTACCAATAGATAAGAACCAAAATACGTAGAGCATACTCTACAATACACATTGTAGCAGCACGGACTACCTTACTCTATGGTGGCAGTGACAATTTTATAATTGAAACTATCTGAGTCATCAAGATATTGATGATATGTTAAGTTATTAGTTATCGTACCCAAATTCTGAAAAACTGAACCATATTAATATGCCTCCGCTTACTGTCTGTCTGTCTTCACTATTTCTTGAACGGAAATAGGAAGACACCTGAAATTTTCATATGTCGTATGTGAGTGGTCGCTTTCGTATATTTAAGATACTACCGGCCGGATACTACAACCTTTTACTAGACACTAGCGGCCAATTCATATATTTGATTGATTTTATTGATTCCAATGCTTTAGGTAACAAGAATGTTTACACAAACATGTTCGCTATAACATTTTTACGGGCATAAAATTGCAAACGAGCTTGTAATTCATGGCAAAAACCCAAGTCCATGGCAGTAGGGAGGAGGAATTCGTATATGTTAGTAAGAATAAGAGTCCCTTTCAATGTCAATCACAGGTTAGTCTTAAGTAGCGGTGGTATAGTCCGTGCGATCTCTATATAAGGACTCTATAAGCTCTACAATTTACAATTAACGTCAACGCACATTCATGTCTTTGGCCTCAACTTGGACCATAGCTGTTTACAGCAATCCATATGAAATCACCAAACAACAGCTGGCATATTTTGCAGTCAAAATATTACTGGCATGGTCTGTCTTTGCTTGTTTGCATTGACAATATTTGCACAGTCGAAAATAGCATTGGGCAGGCTTCGTAAATAATTAAATAATACCACAACTAAACTGGAAACTTCTCTGTTTGAATTCAGTTCACTCTGATATTATTTATTGTTTATTTTTAAAAGCTTTTATTTAACTTCAATTGTATGTATGTGTGTATGTATGTATGTCCTGGAATCATACAATCCATATTTCACCCACTTCCACTGAAGCTATCGAGCTGAAATTTGGCACACATATTGGGTTCCGATGACAATGCACGAAAATAAAATAAAAGTTATAAAACCTTTTTTTCAACAACAAAAAAATTAACGGTATAATTTCTAAAGTGTTTCTTTATGATTATATTTTTTAACTCTCAAAGCCCGCGGTAGGCCTGTGTTGGGGGTGGCAGACACACAAAAAAGACATCGGAGCTTTAAAGAAATTAAGGTCAGATGAAACGGAGATGGAAACCAGAGTTTAGGAGCTGGGAAACCCCTTCGAGAACATTAATAAACATTGTAGTAAGAGCTTCTTTTGTGATCGGCCGATTACGATATATTTATAACGTGTAAAAGAATAGGTATATCTACCTATTTTTCCGTTAAATATAGAAGGAATATAGGTACAAAATACTAAATACGTAACGCCTACGAACCCAATTATTTCAATTGATTGTCGTTTGAGTTATTATTGGTCACACTCATCTCATCAACTCTAAGGTAATCGATAAGAGTATGTCATTGTGTGTGATATACAGCAGAATACAGAAGGCACAGGGACATGTGGGATTATATATTTTGAAGAAAAAGACACTTTTTACCGTGACGATACCGATAGGGATGAAAAATGTATGGAAGCGCTTTTATATTTTTATCTGCCTCCAATTAGGAAGATCTAGACAAATGCGCAGGTGACGTGGAAGTACACGATAAAATCCTTCCGTGAAGAATATAAAAGCGCCCGATGCCCACAAGTGGATTATAAAAGGCTGATGGCTACGATCGTTTGTCGTCCGCGTTAGTGTAATTGGACTTTGATGTCGGCAGTGGGGCGTCAAATAAATCGAGCTCCAGTAATTGCGTTAACCTAGAAACCGCGACGCGACGCCCGCCTTGCATCAATTGATTACTCGAATCAGAGTAATGAATCCGAGTTGATGACTGTTACCCTATTGGTTTTATGAAACAGTATTTATTTATTTATTTAATAAGTTACACCAACAAGATAAACACCAACACAGTACATTACAGTAGCGTCCGTAGCCCAATGGCTTGCCTCGATTCAATGTGATCGACAGAGTTAAGGCGGATAAACTGTATTTTTAAATGTTTTTTATTCATGAACGTTCAATAATATATTCAAATTATGATAAAAATAATTCAATTATTTTAAGAAATTCTAGGAATTTACCCCTTCAATTGTTATTTTAGTTATGCGCTTAGTATTTCGCTATGTGACCGAATCAGGAATCCGTAGACGAACAAAGCTCACTGACATACGAGTTCGCAGTTCGCAGGGTTCACTAGTTGAAGTGGCAATGGGAAGGCCACGTCGTTCGAACTGATAACCGGTGGGGAAAAAAAAAACTTTAATGGAGACCAAGACGCCCTTCGACAACGTGGACTGACGACCTGAAGAAGTCTGCGGGAAACCGCTGGTTTCAGAAGGTACATTATCGGTCAGAATGTGTCGTTTAGGCAGCATGCATGTCCAGATGTGGACCTCAAAAGGCTGATGGATGGATCCTACCTACCAATTCTTTTTTTAAAAGCTATATTTTTATGGAATTATTCTGGTGAAGCCACGGTCAACAGCTATCACATATGCTTCAAGGGTTGAGAGAATATTTCGAGGTAGTTTTTCTAAATAGGTTAAGGTTCTCGGAAAATGGCGTGCTCCAGCCAGGTGTACTGGTGAACTGAAGCGAGTGAAGAAATGGGTACCTACGGATATGTCAGCATTCACCTTTGAAAGGCTGATGGATGGATGGATAGCTCACAACAGATGACAGTCGGCCAGTTAAGAAAATACGTTCTATAACTTGTCACGACATTGTCAGGAAGTTTCTACAAGTTGCTGAATATGTGGAACTTCGAATTAACTTGGCTGAAAACGACTACTTCATGTTACTATGCGCGGCGCGGAACTTGTGAAATTATTCCACTATCGGCCACCCATCCCCCGAGCTTGTACTACTTTGCTGAGTTTGATTTAATTATATCTACCACATTACATACATTGACACCGAGGATACATATTTTTTTAAGATATAAATTCTCAGTTTATTAAAGCATCCTTGTAGCATGTTAGGTATGTATGAATTTTTTTGAGTAAGAATCATAATTGTTGTGTCTATAATTAATTAAATCGGTTGTTACAGTTTAAATTAAATAATAAAATATATAATTCAGATTTAAAAAATCAGCTGAATTTTACCATATACTTAACTGAATTCTCGAAAAAGTATCAGACAGTTTTTTTACTTTTTAACACGCTTTTATTAGCTTAGTATGTATGTCTGTAGATATGTAACGTTTCAGTTATATAAAATGTACTCTGTGATGTAACGGAATCTTTGAACGTGATTTTCACCCTCTTGAAAACGTCGGATTAATTTGAATCTTTGCACACTTATCAAGAACCAATGACAATGCAATAAAAAAAATGGTTGCCTGTAAAGTCGGTATACGGGCGAAAGTTTTACGTGACAACGACTTTGAGTGGTAAAATAATTTTAATGTGAATATTCATTCGTATAGTAGTATCGTCTCGTATCGTATCGTCTCTCTCGCTCTTAGGCGGGCTAACCATGCCCGAGTGGAAGGGACGCGTGCCTCTCACTCGCTCTCATTGTGAGCGCATAACGTGAGCGGAGCGTAACGCAGTTTCTTGAAGTGTCACCCGGCAAACCAATTTATAAGACGTTGTCACGTCAAAAATATACATTTATTCGATTATTTATCTACAAAAGCTTGTGACGGCTTAACGTGCCCCCCGATGCACGGAAGCGCCCATTATTCCTTAGTAGGGGATTTCTTGTTTGTCGGGAGTAGAAGCACAACACACGAAAAGTATAAATAAATAAAAAAAACATTACAACCCATTGCAACCCTAACTCGGAACGGAATGACGACGATGTCTAGCCTCAAGTGACCAGTAATCTAATTTTTTTTTATCTGTATCTGGTTTTGCTGTTGCAAGATTTTTTTTAAAGTATACAGTAGGACTCACATTATGTAGGTAATAAAAATCCTCCAAATAAAAAATATTACAAAAAAAAATTACGTACCGTTTTAAACTCCTTGGTGAGCAGAACTGAATTGCAGTCAATTCTTGTATTATTTTCGTAAAAACGTGTTATTCAGTTAACAGTTGTGTAGCCTCTACAAAATTCTCGCATAATACCGTACACCGTAGTATTTAATATGAATAAAATAATTCCAGCACCCTTTATTTATGGTATTCACAGTGTCATTGTTGCGGCTGCACCGGTGGTTAATGGATAATTACGTTTTAATTGTATATTTGTTATATTCACTCGTTTCCTCTATTCAATATTTCTTTGATATTTATTTGCACACGTTTATGTATATTAGAGAAGTTATTTTCTAATCGATGATAATGAGCTATGAGCAATAATTTTAGGATAGGTGGTGCTAGCATAGGTTTGCAAACCGTACTATTATATATATATGTATTGAGTTTTGTATTATATTTCAGGTCTGCGTACTATTTACTGTTAAAGAAATACATATATAGTACACAAAATAATATATTTCAATTAGATCGAAATTAATAAGAAATTCATGAAGTGCCAATAAAAATAGTTTGTGTATAAAAAAATAATTATCAAAAATATCTTCGATTTGTTTTGCTCTTTCCATAAAATACTATATTTTTTAGAGCGTACATCATTGTAAAATTTGAAAAATACAATATTCAGTCGAAAACATTTTGGGTTGCTCTCTTGTATATATAACCAATATAACTACATATATTACTTACCTAAATCGGCGGGATAGTGATAGTTAGTACTGTTAGTTGTTGTTAGTAATTGATAGTAAGTAAAAGTCTCTTTCGAAGTCAGTCGCAGATGTGACGACCATGTTGGTTGCGCATTTAGATAAGTGTAACGGGAAACCACACCTCACACACACACCCGGAAAACAATTCCTGTAAAACAATTGTTACACGGTAGAAATGGTCAGTAGTTACTATTGGTTGGTACCGTATATAAAATATATTATACATATTTTTATAATATAAAATTATAGGTAGTTCTAGGTATATATGCATTCCAGTAGTTTCATCTTTTATGCTTCGTGACTATATAATGAAAATAATTGACCTACGAGTAGAAATGCTTGCCAGAAAGGGTGTGTTGTTAATGGATTAACTGCTGTCGTGTGGAATGAAATGGTTTTGATATTTTATCCATGATGTTTTCAAAAAGGGTAATTGTCTGTTTATAATATTAGAGTGACGGGCGTACAACAGGTAATAAACTCTAATGTAATAAATTTTATGTAAGAATAAGTACTATATTACTAAAAAAATTTATTATTAAGTAAGCTATTTATTTTTTAAGAATAAGAATCTCGGGACACACGGGAATCGCTAACGCGATTAAGCGGGACAACTGATAAGTATTATGTATTACTAGCTGCTGTCCGCGACTTTGCCCGCGTGATATTTATAGTTTTTTAGTGTCTTTTCATCCCAAGGGAATACAGTATCGGCATAAAAAGTTATATCTCTCCTATATCCCAATATTCAGGGTGTCAGCTACTTCTATACCAACTTTTATATAAATTGGACCAGCCGTTTGAGCGTGAAGAAGTAGCAAACATACAAAGACACACACACACACACATACAAACTTTCACCTTTGGATTGATTTGGACCACACGGAATATATAAATAAAATACTATTCCGTGTGGTCCAAATCCAACATAATTAGATAGTGCAATTAAAAGTTTCTAAAACTGTTTTACAATTAATTATTCGTCAGTTGAAGACACTTACTTCTTTTCAAAACTTCTTAGATCTGTGTTTGTACCTAAAAACATTGAATACCATGTACATCGAATACCAAACGAACTCTTGTCAAGTGGGATTGGTGGGCGGTATGTATGAGTACCTAGCATACATTATAAGCAAATCAGCATAACTTATCATTGTTTGCCATGGTGGTTGAGTGGTACCACAGCAACCCAGCACCTAAACTGGCTATACCTGTTAAATGACAGTGTTTAGTTTTAGTCACTAATTTGTGTGTAATTTCCTTAAAATTAATGTTTGCAATGTTGTGTAAAGTATGCCCTTATTTGGTAGACGTAGAGGTAGATAGTCGTTGTGACCATCATCGTTTTAGATAGATTATTTATGCCACCTAATAAATTGTTTTATATTGTCTGGTTGACGGTCTGTGTCAGATTCTTCGATCACAGAAGAAATAAAACCGTTTAAAAAAACCGTTTAAAAGATGCCTTTAATGGTAGCGAATGAGTAGAGCTGTATGCTCTTTCGATTAAAATACATGTGTTAATGTTACTGAATATCGCTCGCTTGTTTTCTCATAGGTTGACTTAATTTGTTCAACGTGAGAAAACGATATCTATATGTTACTGAACAAATCGAGTGACTTTATTATTTTGTTTTCAAACCTAAACATTATGAAACCCATTTGTTTTAAAAGCATTCCGTCACCCGAATACTTCATTTGTGTTCGAATCCATTACGTTGGACTTCCTATAACAAAATAAACTGTTTACAATTTGTAAACGCGGTTAAACAAACACGTTGTATTAATAAATTGTCGCCATTCGCGTCGTCGTCGTCCCACAATAAACGTTGTCGCATACTAAACAATGTTTTATATTGGATAGCCTAGCCTCTGGGCATAGCATTACAGATTCGTGAACAAAATAGTATTTTTTTTTTCCGTTTTTGAAGATGGACTTCTCCGCTAATGTCCTTTGATTGAAATTTCTGGTAAATCTTGTGTCCTTTTAGGAAAAACATTGCATCAATAATGTAATGTAATTTAGATATCTGTGTTTCAATTTGCATGATATATACATAACATTGCGCCATTATTTCTCCGAAGGGGTAGGCCGAGGTAGTGGACCCACTTTTCACTAGTTAAGTTTAGGTCCCATGTAGGTAATAGGTGAGCTTATTGCCCTACACCGGGCACAAATCCAGACTCCGAGCTGCTACCGATATTTCAAGTTAGAAAAACCTAATAGTTGTCCACGAGAAATATACCAAGTTACCGGTAGCTAAATAATAATGACATCTTACATTTCACTTTGGGACTCCCACTGCAGCATTCTACGGGATACCTAGTGATGCTTTGGGCAAATTTCGGCATAGTCGGCATCCCTTGTAATGCCGCTATGTTGTCACCTGTGTACGCCAGCCTTAAACGCAAACTACGAAATGTTGGATGGAATCCAAGACGAATCGATATGGAACGGTTGCGTTCGACACAATATCGGTTAATTTTGAAATGGATTTACTGCAGCTGGAAACTTCTAGACTGTTGAGTCTAGAAGTTTCCAGCTGATGATATCGTGATCATAATCCCAAGCATAGGTCACCATACCTGAAAACACTGAGCTAGTTTCATGCCAGAATGAGAGAACCACCAAGCAATTGAAATATAATTTTTCAGACTATATTTAATTTTGTATCTAAAACATATATATACCCGTATTAGATACAAGTGGACGCCCGCAGCTTCGCTCGCGTGGAGTTAGACAACAATAGTTTCACGTGGTCACGACACAATATTAATCAAACGATCGATAGTGTTAAGCCGTTAGTCTCGGGTGGCAGTCCGTGTTTCTAAGGGCACCTTAAGCAGTCGGTCCCAGTCACTAACCAGCAGTTAGGTGTCTTTGGTGTCAATATAATCGCTATTTATTCATCTTCCCACCTGGCTAGTTACAAGATTTCGATGTGGTCGTGTCCAACTTTCATCTTTTCTTACCGATAGGCCTATTCTTAACGACAGGGCCTCTCAATTGCAAGTACAAATTGCTAAATTATTAGTACGAGCCACCTAGAAAATTCATCGTTGAATTAGTTCTATCTATCTATTTTCTATCTATATAACCTGGAAGATGCTTTTTGAATAATTATTCAATCGGTCGTTCATTAAATAACTTTGATATACACTGTACGAGGTCAGTATGTAGGTCAAGTTCGCTAAGTGGACAGCCTGCCACATTCCCGATTGAAGTGATTCAAGTAGTTAGGTATAAGGGTATAGCCCCGCGCCACTGAAGCGTGCCGATCAGATTTTTGTTGTTGAAAATCTTATCAAAGGGTAGTCATTATGTAAATCTATTACGAATGACGAACGATTGAGTTTACTATTTGCAATGTACCCAATAATAAATAACTTAGCATTTGGGTATTAGTTATTTAACAAAATAACTATTAGGTATTCGACAAAATTATGTCTGTCTCAATCGTTTACATCTGACTCATCTTCTTGATATTAATAGGATTTATAATAAATGATCAAATCACAACATATAACTGGTACTTTCAAATAAAATGGTAAAAAAAATAAAGTATGAAATAAAAGCTATCACGTCGTCGCTATCGCAATCGATTTACAATTGTAAATATCTGATTTATGAAAGCTTTTAATGTGCTTAAATACAGCGTGGGGAAATTCGCATGACTAACATTTATATCTCTGTGAGGTTTTTTGAGGAATGTATGTAATTGTAAAGCTTTCCGCTCTAGGTTGTCTTGAATTTCAAATTTCAGAAAAGAACGCACATTGATGATACGATACTCACTGAAACTACATCCAAACGTCAACACTTCAAGTACGTAGGTATGTACTCCTGAGCACCCTTAATGTTTTTTTAATAAACGAACGTTCTTTGAAACCTTCATTTGCACCAGATCACAGCGTAAAATGAAACTGCCGCTGGCTGGCAAGAGTACTTTAAACGTGTCGTATAACCGCGATGTCGCGCTAGCCGCCGTCGGATATCGGGGTATCTGTAAAGTTTTTCCCGCGTATACCGGTGCTGCCGCGTGTCTCGTTCGGATACGAACGTCGCGGGCGGAGACAGGCGCCTCACTGACAGTTTTCAGTTGGAGTTGTTTACGAGTACGTGCGCCCCGCCCGGCGCCCGCCCTGCCGCGGCCACCAGTATCCACCTTTCAAGTTTTCAGCCGTAGAGACATTGAACTTTTAGGTTGTACTAAAAAGGGCGGTGCGTTGGGGTCAAGGGAACCGCTGGTTTACTGCGTTTTAGAAATGTATATATTGGATTGTTTTTATTATGGATTTGATTCCCATGTAGGGTAGTAGGTAGAAAAGATAGAAGATGTTTGCTGTTTTGGTCGTTTGTAACGGTTTCTAATATACATATTACAATCGGACTGGCATTGTTTAGGAGAGGACTGTGTCCAGCAGTAGACCACTAAAGGCTGATGATGATGATAGGGAATATTAGTGCACAACAGTCTGAAAGTTGTCAACTTAATTGCTTTCCATTCCTTAGTTATTTTGGTTGAAAACGTGAAAAATTTTGAAACTGCAAAACGGGTGCAGATGACTTAAAATTATTTGATTTCATATCATTTCAAATACCTAATTTGATATCAACTTTCGACTTTAATCTTTACAAGTATGACGAATAAAATGGTGTTGATATAGTAAATGTTTTATTGGAAATCATTTTGATGTTAGCATGCTACCTAATAGTCGTGTCTATACATTTGTGAAGGCAGGGCACGGCATCTTAAAGGAATGTACGAGAGTTAATATCTCTATATTAAACTTTCAGGTTGGATGCATGAAATAGCGTTGGGTTAGCCCTTTTTTCCCGTTGACACCATCGTCTGTACGTTAAGAGAACACACATTTCGTTGCACAAAAGTTTAGTACCTACTTACACATAATTACATATCAGGCAGAATACTTATATAAAACTAAAAGCATTATACCTACTGGACGGATAGTAAATCTTAAAGATTTGATTGCTGCGTTTTACTTGGAAAATCTTCTACTTGAAAAATTTTCATCTTCTATCTAAATCTTAACCTTAGGTGTAAGACCTTAGGTTAAAACTTAACCTTAGGTTAAGATTTTATTAACTAACCAATTTATTTAACCTTAGGTTAAGATTAAAATATAATCATCATCATCATCATCACAACCCTTTCTTTGTCTCACTGTTGGGCACGGGTCTCTCATAAACATACATAGTTCGAAACGAATGATCTTTATTCAGTGTTTCTATGGATCCCATTAGTATTTTCTATAAACCTACGCGAGCAAAGCGCTTATATGCCAGAGCCAGTGATGGATAAACATATTTCTTACGCTCGCAATCATAATATGCGGTGTTTGAAGACCGCTATTCTGAAACGGTCATAAAATTTATAAGGATTGCGGTTTTGCGTCTGAACATAAAATTTTTATTCAACAACTCTGCTTTGTCTAAGATCGTTTGTTTATGAATGATGCTACGAGTTTTTTTGTTTTGATAGCTTACATTTTTAACACGCTTTTATGAGCTTGGAATGTATGTAATGGAATCTTTAAACGTGATTTTGGCCCACTTCAAAACGTCGGATTAATTTGAAACATTGCACGACGACTCTATCTGTGCACCTGACGTCGATGAAAGTCATGTCGGCACTCTGGTACGGTGTGCAAAACAAGCATCACTTCGAATTTTAATAACCACAAATAATATTTTTTTGTGTATTGATTAAATTAAATATTTCTTACTCAAAGTATACATTATTATAGAAACTGCATTCCAGCGAGGTGCAGAGATATTGTGACCGGGCTATAAGTGATTCAGACGTTGTGCGACTACACACATGTTCCGGCTTCATTAGGGTCACTATATGCATCTCGAGATCCCACTCTTGCCGCGCGCAAAGGCTGTTTTTCAAGGTTGTCATACGAAACAAGACAAGACAACAAAATAAATGTTTATTTATTGTACCAAAGTGCTTATTGTTTTTTTTTTGTACCAAAAGATCAAAAACACAAGATACATTAGGTACATACAAAAATCTGTAGTACTAAATGACGATCTTATCACAAAACATATTAAAATAATAAATTACCAATGGACCTCATTTCTACATGAGTCTCTTTTTAGCATGTGAATGTTTTAATTTTTTTTAAGGGTTTTTAACCCTTGCCGCTCGCAGCCTCAGAGACCCCGGTTCAGTGGTCTCTCACAGGCACATACGGTAGTACTGCAGGTACAAGGTCGTCATATCTGGTGTCCATCCACGGAATTGGTATGAACGTGTCGTTCGGACGGCTTTATAATGAACTTACCATGTAACGCTGGATTTCAATAAACTATATCTATGGATAGATTTGGTATCGGAGATACAAATTTCACATAAGTTCCATACAAAATGTGACGAATTTCTATCTCCGATAGCCAAATCTGTCTGTGGATAGGTTATTGAAATCCAGCATAAGTAGGTTACGTTTAAACTTTGATATCGAAATTTTCAAACAGCATATTATGTAAATTAATGGCACAAATACTATATATCTAATAAAGATCTTATTTTTTTGCTCTAAAATTTGATAATACGTAACCAATATTTTTTTCACCTATTCGATTCGCAACGTTTATCATGTACATGATCAATGCCAACATTTAACCCGCCACTTGAATTTGACTTACTCCTTAAGTGACGCCAGTTCTACGCACTGAGTTTTTCAACCTAGGATTTTCCTAATACGCCGTACTCCCAGCTATTTTTACCATAAGTACCTACACGAAAGCACAACGCAATTTGATGGCGGGTAAAAAAGATATTCCGTTTTTTCAAACCATCCGGTCTCATGCGTCACAAATGCCTAAAAAAAAACTAAGAGCTATATAGATCTTACATAGAAGACATTACTTTACTTACATTCCTTACATTTGGTTGATGAGAAAATGTTATGAGAACAATAGTTTACTTACCTCATCACTTCACTGCTCGAGAATTGCACCCGAGATTCATCAGAAGTCAGGATGCGCGACACAGAACAACAGGCCACGGGAGGGAAGTGGTAGTATCAACGCACGTAACAAATAACGTGCCATTTATGAGTCATGATTGCAATTCTTACTGCATTTAAACCTACACTAAACAATCGCTGATTGAATTGCTGAGTTAAGCTGCAGTGGGCTAATCGTCGCTAAAGCACCATAACGACCCATTGTGACCGCCTTATGTTCGCAGTAAACGGTCTGCCATAGGAATTTTAATGAAACTTGAAATACATATATTGCTATAATGATATAATGTACAGAAGCCTTATATAGTTCCTACCATGCAGTAGGGAAAATTGGTGAATCATCAACCACCAATATCTAACCAGCAATCCATCAACCAATCATTAATAAGGGTAGACTAGTGAAAATTGCCACTGGGCTTTAAGTGGGCCTTAAAAATCTTATTTGTACTCAACGAGAGAAATGTTCATAGAAATTTGTAACAGTCAGTACAAGAAGTTCATTACTACCAAAACCCTTTCTTTGTTAGGCACGGGTCTCCTCTCAGAATGGGAGGGATTAGGCCTTAGTCCACCATGCACCAAGTGCGGATCGGCAGACTTCACATGCCTTCGAGAACATTATGAAGAACTCTCAGGCATGCATTTCTCCTCACGATGTGTCCTTCATAGCAAGAAACATTTAATTTCATAAATCGCATATAACTTAGAAAAATCATTGGTACGTGCTGCTTGGGTTTGAACCCAGACCGCTTGAGTGAGAGGCGAATTCGATTGCAACTGGGCTTTCACCGCTATATAAGAGAAGTATAACAAATAAAATTACAAACTGACAGTTAATCGTAACAGGCGTTACTTTGCGAAAACCCATTGTTATAAAGTTACTCTACTTTGCAACAACTCGCGAGCAAGACGTACTTTCATGCATATACTACGAGTATCCTCCGTTCGGGGGAGCACCTCCCTCCCCCGAACGCAAAAAAGCCTACCAAATAAAGCATGCCACGACGTGTTTCGCCGCCAAATGGAGCATTCTCAGGGCAGGCTCAGTCAGGCAACATGACTCTACGTGGGTTAATTGTTGCAAAGTATGTAGATTAAAGTCGCGTATCCACTAGGCAACATTTGGCGCGCGACATGTTGCACAACAGGTTGCCCAAGAGCGCGGAACTTTTGTTGAACAACGTTGTCTGTCTACGCATCTACTACTAGTACGTCATATTGCGCGCCAGCTGGCAACGTCGCGCGCTGTTGTGCAGCGTTGCTGTACACGTTGAGCGTCACGTGTCGCGCGCCAAATGTTGCCTTGTGGATTCCCGGCTTTAAACTAACATTATTGCTTTTAAGCGTTAATTTCTGTTGTCTTATAAGCAAAAGATAAAAAGCAAAGGATTATCTTAATGTTGTGCCGACCCCATAAAACAATGTTATAGTTCGGATGTAGATTATGTCTAGATAGAGCCGCTGGGCCGCGGTTATGGTGCGTAATCCCAAGGCTCTCGTGAGAGGCTCGCGTTAAATATGCAGGGGTTGGATTATGTTTGCTTAGGCTTGAGGAGTCACGACTTCCATAGTTCCGACCACCGAGGGGCATCTTACGGGGAAACGGATGGATTTTGTTATGTGTGTTTATGATATTCATAAAAAAAGGTAGACTTACTTTATATAATATAAATGTAAATCTGTAGCTAAAGCCTAAAGCTGATACGTTGGTATATTTTTACCTGATTGCGCGATGCAAGGAAGGGTATTGTGTTTATCAGTCTATGTATGTAGTATGTTTGTTCCAATATGGCTTTCTAGGCGATTAATTCATTAGTTGAGTGTTCTAGTGATAATTCTTAGGTCTAACGATTCTGTTTAAATTTGCAAATGTCATACATGACAATAACCAAGATTTACCACAGCGACAATCAGACGCCATATTGTCAAAATGTAAACCAAAGAAATCGACCAACTAATGATACCCGAATAGGTATTTAAAATATTTATGTGTATTAATTAATATCAAGGTTCCTTTTATCATTATTTATTTTAAGTTATAGTTTAGGACAGATATATTAACGATTTAAAGTCGGTTAACCACCATTCTTTAATTTTTAATGCAACTTGTTCAATCTGTGCTGGAAAACATAGCCTCTACATCATTGATATATATGTTACCATGTTGTTATGTATATTTAACTCAATGCATGTATGTAGTACATGTATATTTTGTTGGATATCACAATAATTGACGATTGTAATATATTTATATAAATAATATGATGATACCTATTTACCTATTCTACAGTGATATAAGGACATCATATTAAATTAATATTACAATTTATAATGTTTATAATATTTTGGATATCGAATAATTTAATAATTATAATAATACGAGAACAGCTTATAAAAATAAAGCAGCCCGAACTAAACTTAATTATTTGTAATTCCTTTTATCATGATAATTAGTGGACTTAGGCCTAATGCCTCCCATTCTGAGAGGGGACTAGTGGGACTAATAAAAGGTTTTGATGATGATGATGATGATGATGATGAATAGTAAAACTAAAAATGTAAAACTAATAAAAATTTAATACAACTCATCATATAAACAATTTATGCATCCTAAGTTAAATAAATATAGTCAAATATAAAGTAAATTTCTTATAAATTAATTATTTACAACGATTTTAAATAGATTTAGTGTAAACAAAACCCCTCTACATTAATAAAAATATTAGGTACCCAATAATTGTTACAAACACAGGAGTCACAAGATATAATAAGTTCGTGTGTAAATGTTATCTTCCATGCATAATTTGAATTTAATTTCTGATTAATAAAAATGCTAAATATAGTGTCACAGTACAAATAGTGGTGGTAGTTTATATCCTTCGTTTCGATCCAGTTTGTGGTACATTAATACACATATTTAAACGCGTATCACGCGTATCGCGTTCAATCAATATTAATATCGGTTTTATAATTTTGATTTATATTATCACTGTATTCAAACAGAGTGAATTCAAACTAGAGGACCTATTGATGTTTTAAAAGGTTTTTTATATAATACTTTGATTTCAAATGGAATTTAAGGATACTTAATGACTTGTTACCTGGTAGTAAGTAAGGGAGTACAAAACAAAATCGCTTACGTCTATATTGCCGTTTTAAATATCTTGCAGCCTACTTATGTAGGAATATAAATTATTTTGCTAAAGCAATTTTTTTACGTAACAATTCCTACAGCAACATTTACTAAGAATGTTGTGCGGATTCAATGTTATTCATAGAGTCGAATATGTGCTTGTACCAAAAGTCGACGGTCTTGCCCCACGCTTGCAACGTCGCCCCATCCAGATTCAATACCTCTATAAACATCTTGACTATTACTTCTTTCAAATCCTGCGAATAAATTAAAAAAACATTTCAACTGGGCAGCCATCTCTAATTGGATAGACAGCACGGTCCATACAAACAGTTCCAATACTTAAGCTAAAATTATCTACTCATCAAACTCGTTTCACCCTTGGGGGTGTGGGTTCAAATACAAGCAACACGCACCAATTCAAGAAATATTATGTGACCCCCTCTAACGGAAATTACCATAGTAAGAAAACCTGCATGCGTGAGAGTTTTCTATAAAGTTTTCGAAGGCATGTGAAGTCTGCCAATCCGTACTTGGCCAGCGTAGTTGACTATGAATGAAAGTGGGACAAAGAAAGGGATTTGGTGTTCAAAACGTTCATGATTTCGTTCATGACAGTTTTGCCTTGAGCTAGAAGCTAGAATTCAACCAAAAAAAACATCGGTAGTAACTGTTAGTAAGGTAAGATGCGTTGCTACCATTTACTAATGAGGAATAAGAAACAAACATTTATAACACATTTGCTCGTAAAGGGTCTCTTATTTCACCAATTTCAATATCGTAATGTATCTCATTACGCACTTGTGCGGTAATGTAATGTAAAACGCACGGGTTTTTTTTTAATAAGGTAAAACCATAGAGGAAGGAAGGAAAACGCACGGTTTATTTAAATGCTCCGTCTAAAACGAACGGTACTTTTTTCAAGCAAAGAGTTTTTATGTCAAAAAAGTGGTCAGCATTTTTAGAATAAAATTAACTTTGGGAGATAAAATATAAAAAATAAACATTTAATTCTTTAAATTAATTAATTTTGACAATAAATTACAATAATTTATCTGTAACAAAAACAAAAAAAATATTATTTCACTTTATTAGTAATAATGGCTGTTTTTGTGCCTTTGCCTTAAAAAAAAAGCGCGCATTGCTAATTTGTGAACGAACAAGTAAAAATTATTCCGCGCGCTTTTTCTTTTCGCTGTAGGTATTGTTTTTATTTGAAAATGTCGTCAAGTAATGATGAATTTATTAATTTATTTCCTCGCAAACATGTTATAAAACGTCGTATGACATACGTGCGCTTTGATAATTACAGCCTCTGCCTTCTTGTAGCCCTCGCCCACAGCTCGGGCTAGCAATATCGCCTCGGCTGTAATTTTCAACTTACCGCACTTGTATCATAATGTACTATTACTACACGGGAGAAATGGTGATACATACTGTGGTGGGCGGTGGTACTGCCCTAGACGATCTCTATTTGGAACCTAATAGGTTTCATATAAAACCTGTTTGATTCCCATATAGGCTCTACTTAGCAATCTCTACAGCATTATGCAACGTACATGGAAGTTCTGCTGCGGTATCCTCCTGCGATGGTGCGACTCTCCCAGCTTGCCCATCATGGCGGCTACCACTTCAGGCTGGTGCAGGTTGTCCACGGCGAGGGTCAGGGATGCCATGAGGTTCACAACGTGCGCCTTGAATTGAATGTTGCTGGCGAACTCCTCCTCCGGTACGTTTCTCAACATCCTGAAGAATTCCTTCGTTTGCGGATAGGCGCGGAAAAATCTGGAATTGGTAAGAACCAACGTTAAGACCTGCTGACGAATGAAATATGAACAACGTTATGTTTCCCGTTCCACTTCTTTAGAGGCGACCATATCAAGGGTAATTTTTCTTATTATCTTTCTCTGCTAGCTGGATTAACTATCCCAGTCCTTATTTGAATGTTATCCAAAGTAAGTCACAGTAGTCACGGGCGGCCTCGGATGGGTTGTGTTTCATGCTCATTTTCGATCACCTGATTTCTTTTTTCATGGATTTATCCATAAAAAAAAAGAAATCAGGTGTTCCTTCAGCATCGACAAATATGAGATAGGTCATGAAGGCCTGTTTTCTTTGTTAAGTGTTAACCTTGGTTGCATAAATTTCCTTTTGGACCTGGCTTCTTCGCAATTTAAATCAAATAAATCAAATTCAACATTTTAAATATCTAATCATTGATTTTGACGATGATAATATAACTGTTTCGCCACTCCTCCGATACTAAATCAAGCGTGTCGTAAATCCACTCAGTCGAGTTTGAACCTCATTAAAATTTAACAACCTATCCTTTGCCGGCTGATCTACGGTGGGAGATCAAAAGCAGATTCATGCAGCCCATAAAACTGGCTCGAAAGGTCTGTTAGGACGATTAAATTGATCTATAAACGACGATTGGGTGTTTAATTAAAATAACTTTAATACTACGAGTTGGGTGATGAATCTGATGGTTCTGAGGAATTTGTGATTCGTAAGCAATCAAAAAGCGTTTATTGTCTGGACTTTTGTAAATCAGATAGGGAGTAGAAAGGTTTATAGCGGTGGTGGCAAAACGTTTCTTTAGCAAATATGTATGTAAAAATCCATGAGAATCCGAAAGATTTGCCACTTGTCTCGGTCCCGAGCGCTCGACCGTTCGTTGGTCTGTTCCACAGAACAGATAAAGGAGGAGTCTGTTCCGTACATTAATCTGTCGATACCGACAAGTTGGTAAAAGTCAATAAGCCTCGTCGGAAGATCTTCGGTCGGCTAGAAAACTTCGGGCACTCTGACTGGACGTAGTGGCCAGTCCTTTTCACTTTTTCATAGTTACATTTATCATTTATAGGTTGAAATTATGGTGGACTGGGGTAGACATTGTACATGATAGTACATGGGTACCGGATAGAACCCATTTAGTTCTACCACGGACTGCATAACGCAAGCCTTCCTCTATGGTTCTACTCTTCTATTAGTTACTGCTCTCCCCAAGGTAGCTTTGACGAGAACATTGGTGTTTTTTTACCCAATACGCACTAGGGCAACGGCGATTATGTATTAACAATTTGCTTTAGAAATTTTGCCACGAGAATTCACCTATCCAACTTCGTAATTTTATCCGCAGTTTCACATTGACACAATTTGCTTGACTAGGTGGGCTTGTTACTATTCGTGCATGTTGCAAGCTTTGTAAGTAAATTGAATAACCGGCGCATTGTAAATCGTTTATTGATGCCCACTCTATTGTGGCGAGAAAGGTTTGATGGGATCTACTCTCACATTTTATACAATATCTATCCATTCTTTATACTAATATGTTAGGTTGAATTTTGATTGACCAATATTATTGATGCTTAATGAATTTTGGGACCAGGGACTGGGGAAGATAATAGCTAAATTCATACCTTTTAAGAAGCTCAGTGCCGTTGCCAACTGGGTCAGCATTGACCGGCGCCCAGGACTTCTGAACAGCGCGGATATCCCGGCGAGTCAGCCCCGAGAAAGGGTGTGGGGAGTCCGGGTCTCCGCCCCACCACACGTGGCTGACCCATCCGCCCATCGCTTGCTAGAAGATATAATTACTTATTACAATTTACACAACTAGTCGATTAAATGTGATCGAAAGAGTTAAACAACGACGGGCGCGGTCGGTTTGTAGATGGGTGACCGCTAGTGGCAAAATTTAATGGACGCCACCGTGCTTTGGGGGGCACGTTAAACCGTCGGTCTCTGTTGTTTTCAATGGAAGAAACAGTCGCTAAGCCTTGTCGAAGACCTTCGACTGGCTTGAGGACAGAGAGAAATGTTAAGTTTCTGAACTTCTACTCCATATTGACTTCAACCACCTCTGCCAAGTTTTATACACCTTCGTCCACTTAAATTTGAAAAGGGGTACCTAAGAAGTTTTTGCTTCACGTATTAATATTATGATCTAGAAAGAGAGGACGACTCTTCTTGATCCCACTAAACAATCTGGGAAACAGATACAGCATAAAAATGGAAGCTTACTTTCTTTAGCTTACTTCTACTTCTTTACTTATCTAACTTACATTTCTTCTTACTAATTAACATCCATACTAGTGGACGCCCGCAGCTTCGCTCGCGTGGAATTAGACATTCACTAACTTCAAAAACGGCAAAGTTTCATACTAACTTTGCACCCCCGTTTTACCCCCCTAGGGGGTGCATTTTCAAAAATCCTTTCTTAGTGCTCCCCTACTTTATAAAAGGAACCCCTGTGCAAAATTTCAACTTTCTAACCCTTATAGTTTAGGCCCTGCGTTGATATGTCAGTCAGTCAGTCAGTCAGTCAGTCAGTCAGTCAGTCAGTCACCTTCTCCTTTTATATATATAGATTATTATATTCTATACCATGGTCCAAGTGCGGATTGGCAGACTCCACATACCTTCGAGAACGTTATGATGAACTCTCAGGCATGCAGGTTTCCTCACGATGTGTCCTTCACCGTTATAGCAAGTGACATTTAATTTCTTAAAACGCACATAACTTAGAAAAGTCATTGGTGCGTGCCACTGGGGTTTGAACCCGGACCGCTCGAATGAGAGGCGAGTTCGATAGCCGCTGGGCTGTCACCGCTGTGCAGCGTGGTGGACTAAGGCCTAATCCCTCCCATTCTGAGAGGAGACCCGTGCCCAACAGTGGGACGTCTATGGGTCGCAGCATACCATGGTCGGTGAATAGTGAGTGTACCACACACTTCTGCCTACCCCTTAGGAGAAATCCAGGCGTGATGGCTACCCTCATAATTGTTATTTATCGGACTCTATGATTTACTCGCAAATTCTATCTGTTTAATTCTAAGTAAACACTTTTCGCATGGCCCGCATATCTCGTGATATCTCAGGTCACTATGACCAGAGCAAGGCCGGACAGCCGTTAGAGTAGAGTGCTTGTAGAGAGCAATATCGGAAGTTTAAGGCTAAAGGTCTGCGATAATAGCTCGTATGTATCGCATACGACATTGGATAGACTAATGAACGATCGTCTGTCGTCATCACAAGAACTAACAACAGCAATCGCCTGATTGAGTAATTGGTGCAAAAGGCATTCATTCCACAGCAATATACTTGTAACTAACATACCATCCACCAACCTTTCTTTGTCCAACTGTTTGACTCTGGTTTCCTCTTGGAATGGACATCTTTATTGGCATTGCAAAAATTGGATTGGCAATCTTCACATGCCTTCGAGAACATTATAAATAACTCTCAGGCGTGCAGGTTTCTTCACGATATCCTTCACCGGTTACATAAGGTGACGTTTTCTTTCTTAAATCACACATAACTTTGAAAAGTCATTGGTGCCGCTTGGATTTGAACCCACACCCACTCGAGTGAGTGTTTCACCACTGAGAACATTATGATGAATTTTTAGGTATGGGTAAGGTTGTATGTATTATTTTTCCTTCAACATTGAAGTGAATGATAATAACTTAGGACATGAGTTGCCTGGGATCACAACACCAAATTATACATTGCCAGGTCTCTCTGATTGCTAGTGTGAATGCCCAGTTAGTGACAAAATTTGACCCTAGTACGAATATCGAATCAGCGAAGCATCTAACGTTTCACATTACATTATAGAATATAATATTTAATACATGAAATAGCTTATCAATGCTTGTTTGTTCGTATCTCGTTTTGTTCGTATCGTATTATTTGAATGCGATGAAACTATGGGACAACATTTATTTTGGAAATTAACGGTATTCCCTTGGAATACGTAAGGAAAGTTTATAATTTTTTGTTTGAAATACATTCACTGCTTAACCGTAACCATTTTTCAATAATAGTCCATATACATAATAGATGCAAAGTATACAGTTACCTTCGGGCAAAACCTATACATTTTTAAAGCCAATCTTTTTCTATAGACGGGCAATGATGTATACGACACATTATATATACATACATATATGTATTTCGTGGTAAACTCAGATGTGATTGTCGCATCTCGTAAGACACCGTGTGTTCATCGTTACCTTGCTTTCGAACAAGTTAAACCTGTTGAAGAACTCTTTGTCTTAACTGACGTGACTTAAAATACTTTATATAATACATTTAATCTACTTATTCTGCTTGAATAATATATCCCTTCGTGGGGTCAGGTGAATCGCGAAACTCATTTAAAAAGGAAACTACACACACACCCCGGCGGTAGGTCTATATGTTTTGAGGTTGGCGTAATAATATTAGCCTCGGGCGGGTTTCGTCCCCTGAACCCGCGGTTCGGATGTCATGGGCCGATGACGACAAAATCCACAAAATCCAGTTAAATAAGACGTCGAAAAATGTCATCGGATTCTACCGCAATATTCGCCAACAATGTAATTTTAATAACTTTACAATCGGCTCCACCTGCGCTATATATTTTTTCTGTGCAAAATTTCACTAACCAAATTGATATTAACAGGAAACAATAAAAGCCATTGCAACTGCATTTCCGATACAGATACAGTAAAAAAAGTAAGGTCCCCACTCACCAATTCCGAGCAAAATTCCGGAATAAATTCGCGCGAAATTATCTATCCCAGATATTCGAGGTGCGTACGCGCGATTCTGCCTTCACAGAGCTTGGCACTGATAGATATAATAATACGTACACAGGCCGCTTCTCAGCCTTATCACTATCGAAATACGGAGTCGGATAACAAGTCCACGTGTTTTTCAAACAATACTTATTATTACTTTTACAAGTTAGAATAACATACGATCTAATTGTGCAGCGATTGAAAATATTATAGGTCAGATGTAACTTAACAATGGATTGACTGACATATAATTTAGTGTAAAGTGATACAAGCTAATACAGGTACTTTGCATGCATGCTGTTACAGTGCATATAGCTAGTAGCTACTCATTTAAAGATTTCCTTAATCTAATTCAGCAAATGATGATTCGTAATGCTTATATGCCAAACTCGTGCCCTTGTCCGAAATAACAATATTTAACGAAAACTTTCAGGCAATGCCTAAGTTTTCCTCTTTCCTAGCAGGGAGCTGATACTGAATTGAGCTGTGCTGTTAGTAATAAAAGTTTTATTTAATACTAGCAATTATTGAGGCTTCCATACTGCCTGGATTTCATTCATGTAATCGGTGTTCTCATAGCGCCACAGGTTGGTAGAGTCGGGAAGGTAGAGTCAGTTAGGCTACCGAGTCTTATTTGTTTAACACCAATTTTACAGAATTATACACAAAGCGGTGACAGCCCAGTGGCTATCGAACTCGCCTCTCACAGAAGCGGTCCGGGTTCAAACCCAAGCGGCACGCACCAATGACTTTTCTAAGTTATACTTGTACTATTATGTGTGGTAGGCTGTGGTTATGTGCGATTTAAGAAATTAAATGTCACTCGCTATAACGGTCAAGGACACATCGTGAGGAAACCTGCATGTCTGAGAGTATATCATAATGTTCTCGAAGGCATGTGAAGTCTGCCAATCCGTACTTGGCGAGCGTGGTGGACTAAGGCTTAATCCCTCTCATTCTGAGAGGAGACCCATGCCCAACAAAGAAAGGGTTGTGATGATACACAAAGACACATCACGTTATAACCTTTAATCCAATACTGTCCTTTTTCCTGAAGTTATGGTATGCTTAAGATTTGAACTCAAGTTAATGCTGCATGTGTAGTTATCAGTAATCATCCTGTTATCAGATGTGTTTTATGCATGCGTTATATTAATTAAGATAAGCACAAATCAAGACTATCCGGAAAATGGTGCTCTCTGACTTTAGATAAATACTTCGTAAATAGTAAATAAATCATCTGTCGTCACTCGTCGGCTCGTCACTGGTCTTGTGATCTGCATTAAATGTGTGTGGTCTTATCTATCTTCATAAACATTCAGAAGAGCTTCTTGATTACAAATGAAGAAATTTTAAATTATGTTTATGAGCATAAAATAAGGTGTTTATTAGAATTCAATAAAATCATTGGCTCATGGTATATTTTTGGTATGGCGTATGGTATAGTATAAAAAGGTTTTCGGGCCTACCTTTTAGAGGCGACCATTTTAGTCAAGGGTTGAGTAACGCGTTTGGGACCGATTTGGAACGAAACGACACTTTCTGTCTGTCATTGTTGACATGGGCGGCAGTGGATTGGTGGTGCATGATAGTCGTTTGATGTCCTTTAACCATAAAATCACTGTATCGTACCTATTTTTATGTCCATAACAGATTATTACACTTTAGCAAAATAAATTATATTTAATACATACCTACCATTTAATATAATATACATACATTATATATATGAAGAAGAAGAAGAATATTATTTATTTTGCTTAAAACACAGTATGGTACAGAATATTATTATGTAACAGTAATATTATATACTTTATATGCAATATCAGTAGCTACCTAAAGACTCGTGACAGTGCTTAATATTTTGTTTACGAAATATTAGTCGACTAAAAATTTTTTATTTGCGTACACTCACATGCTTTACCAAATCACATGACAAAATAATGACGCTCGCATCATATAAAAATAATATTTTTTAGGTACACACTCCTACCCTCAAACAAGGTGTTTCTGTATTGTGTTTTACGAACACACTTATAATCATCTAAACTAGGGGTTCCCAAACTTATTTTGTCTACTGCCCACTTTGAGAACCACTACTTGAAAACCACTATAACTTCAAATTAAATTAATTAATTATTGTGAGCAATATTAGCGGAGATTAAACATTAATTCTAAACGAGACATTTACTTTAACTCGCAAGAGTTAACTTGAAACCTGAGCGCAATAGGATCACAAAGTAAATATACGAAGGAAGCCTCCATTTTTTTAATTTAATTTTTGATCATTCTTTGAATGTACCTTTATTAAAAAAGAAATCGTTTTTAATGTTTTAACCATTCCAACGTTTCAATGAATTGGTAAACAATGTCGTGCTAAGCTAGTCTTGGGTTCGATCCTCGGGTCGGGCAACAACTATTGGTGTGGTCTAACTTGAAATGCCCGGTAGCAGCTTAGAGTCTGGAATGTGTTCGGTGTATGCAAATAGGCTCACCACCTATTACATGGGACCTAAACATAACTAACCAGTTATGCTAGTTATACATGTAGGTAGTATAACCACTTTTAACCAAAAGTGGGTATACTACACACCTCTGCCTACCCCGTCGAGGAAATACGTGCGTGATGTGTAACTGGATTATTATCCGAGTTTTAAATAATCAGAGTTAAAACTCAGCTTAGTATCAACTTCGTATTTATTTGTATGTATTGGAATAGTATCCAATCCATAATGTAGCTCGCGTTGAGATTCGATAAAACAATCCATTCTACTGACGAGAATTCTGCTCGAAGCAATAAATGAATTTTACACGAGCTGCGATGAATTATTTACGCTGCAGAGCTCATACCCGATAATACTACTGTAGCGGGCACGGCTTTAGGGTACGCAGTTTGTATATTGCTCATAAAAATGTCGCATTGATACATTTTGTTAGCATAGATTTAAAAAAAAACCGCCGTATTTCAAAAAGAGAAAAAAAAGGCTAAGACGTCGCTTCTGATCATATATCGATCGATCGATAGCAATTTGTAAAGCCATGTCGGAGGGATTCACTACTACTAGCTCTAACCATGTGCTTAAATGTGCTCGTTCCAATCCAACCATCGTGCTAGCCACTGTCTCATCACATTCAGTCTTAATCCATCTGCCTTTTCTTAGATTTGTGGGTCTTAACAATTAAATCACCAGGAAACATGGTCAATCATCATATACCTACAGGTTAGCTATGTCAAGCATCGTCTGCATAGCATGCCATATGCGTGTTAGTGAAGTCTACAATCCACACACGCCCAGCGTCCAACTAATTGCAATAAGTAGGAGATTTAATTTTATGCTTTTAATATAAGTGGGGCGATAATATGATGATAATTAGTGGCATTGTGTGATTTGTGTGATTATCAAAGTTCTACAGAAGAACTTGTGCATTATATGTAGGATAAAAACTACGCGAATTTTTTTATTTACAGGTAACTATTAGACTGATTACTTGCTCAGTGTATAAGACATTGGATGTTTCTCTTTGAGATGTGTGAATATATTTTAAAAGTTACATTATTATTTGTAACCAGTGAAAACAGACCAGCAAGTAGTGTGTTTTTTTCTATACTGTGCCTTGTACTATTATTGTAGAGCGGAGCGACTCTTTATTCTATGCTATTATTCTGTGACTGTGCTTGCTAGTGTTGTTGATTCCTGCCATAAATACTATTTCTGCTCTGTGCCTGTGAAACTGGAGCTTTTGTCACTGTCAATTGACAAGCAGTCACAACGCGTCAGCGTCAGTGTCAGCCGTCATAGTTATTAGCGTTCGAATGGGTTCGATTGAGTTGAGGTGGTCAAATTTCATGTTTTTTAACTTATCGGCCAAATAAAATGGCAAATATTAGCGAAGCTGCAATAAAGAATATTGGGAAGGTCCTAAATGATCCGACTAGGCCTATGAAGGAGCGTTTCAGAGCGTTATTTACGCTACGTAACTTGGGCGGCGAAACCTCCATTGAGTGCATCAGCGAGTGTTTTGTGGATGAATCAGTGCTTTTAAAACATGAACTGGCGTACTGTTTAGGACAAATGCAAGATAAGAGGGCCATACCGGTCTTGAGGAGTGTGTTGGAGGACACTAACCAAGACCCCATTGTGAGACATGAAGCTGGTAATCTCAATGATATGCTATCTAATATTAGCGATTTTTAAGATAAATCACGTTGGAAGACTTCTCTCTAAATAATTAGTCATTTTAAGAGTCATTTTGAGAGTCAATTGATATTATTTTTTGGTACTTACATTATCCAGAGGACAAAATCATCATATTGAAATTTCTGACCTATTGTACCCTCTACTTAAACTGCCTATCATGCTGGCTCTTTTATTACAATAAGATTAATCTATAATATGAAGTTGGGACATATTTAATCATCAAGTTATAAAGACGAGAGTTGGTAATAATAATAATAGAGTAATCTTATTTCCAGCGGTGACAGCCCAGCGGCTATCGAACTCGCCTCTCATTCGAGCGGTCCGGGTTCAAACCCCAGTGGCACGCACCAATGACTTTTCTAAGTTATGTGCGTTTTAAGAAATTAAATGTCACTTGCTATAACGGTGAAGGACACATCGTGAGGAAACCTGCATGCCTGAGAGTTCATCATAACGTTCTCGAAGGTATGTGAAGTCTGCCAATCCGCACTTGGCCAGCGTGGTGGACTATGGCCTAATCCCTCCCATTCTGAGAGGAGACCCGTGCCCAACAGTGGGACGTCTATGGGTCGCAGCGAGCGAGCGAATCTTATTTACATAATTGTACTGACAACTCTTTAATAACAATCATAACCTTTGTAATTTTCAGGAGAAGCCCTCGGTGCGATAGGTGACCCTAATCTTCGGGAACTTCTTGAGAAGTATCAGAACGACACTGCAATTGAAGTTGCAGAGACTTGCCAGATAGCTCTTCAACGGCTAAAGTGGGTTGAAGAGAGAATCAAAGAGACCAATTTAGCCCAAAGTCGGTACAGCTCAATAGATCCTGCCCCCCCAAGCAGGGAGACTGATATTAGGATACTTAAAGAGGTTATGATGAATGAAAAACTGCCTTTGTTTGATAGATATAGAGCAATGTTCAGTCTACGTAACCTTTGCTCCACTGAGAGTATTATTGCTTTGGGTGAAGGTAAGTTATATTTATGTTAGTTAAATTAATAGTAAGGCCCAGTCAAAATATCATGTCATGTCAGGCTTTTGGGTTGCTGTAAAACATCTGACAATCAGCCACCCATAATTCTATTCAATGTGGATTTGGACAGCAACACTATAGTGGATCTTGGGTGTATTATTTAAATTTATCCCAAGCCACTTTCCACTAGTTTTGGATGTTAAGGCATTTTAGGTTTTCTTTTATTGATGTGAGAAAGCAAACGAGCTTGCAGCACCACCCTGGGACTAGGATGGTTAGTCCAGTAAGCTAGGGAGTTAATAAGAACATTAGTTGGTTAATAAAAACAATTATTACACAGTAAAAATGGTACTATGTATTGTGGCGGGCGGTGGTACTGTGGGCGAATTCTATATGGAACCAAATTGGTTTTATTGGTTTCATGTAGGCTCTACGACCTTTAATGGCTTAGTTTTTCTAATAGTATCTGGGGCGCAGTAAATGAATATACAATTGATAAGTACCATTACTCGTTTCAGGGTTCAAAGCCACGAGCGCACTTTTCAGACACGAGGTGGCGTTCATCTTCGGTCAGATGCAGGATGAAAGGAGTGTGCCCTTCCTGCGGCGCGCGCTGGAGGACGTGGCCGAGCACGAGATGGTGCGCCACGAAGCGGCGGAGGCCCTCGGCAGCATCGCCACTGATGAGTGCACTGAGGTTCTGAAAAGGTAATATTTAATGTAGCCGATGAAATATTAAATAGGTGATGTCAATTGTCAACTGAGACACTGGGTTAGCCTTTAAGTTAAACATTATCATTAAATTTAAGGTAGCTAGGTAACATTGTGTGCACCACAGGCATAGGTTAGTCATAAAGTGCATGTGTTGTGCATAGAGTTAGGATTAGCTAGGGGCGAATTAATTTTAAATTTAAGGTAGCTAGGTAACATAAGGAATATTACCTAAATGTGTAATGTACCTAATGGTAGAATTTAGCTCGTTATACCTATATTGAAAAAATCTAAGTTTCTAATTATTTTTAACTAGGTTTCTACTTTTAACTACATAAATTTAAACTTTCTATGTATCTGAACAGTTTTTTTCTGATTGAATGTGTACGAGTGAGTTAAGCAACGTCAGGCGTGATCTTTTAGTAGATAAGTGAGACTGCTAGTTGCAGAAATTCTAATTTTGAGCTTCGAAAGGCACGTTAAACCGTCGGTACTGGTTATTTTCGTGAAGCTTTGTTGAAGACATAATAATATGACCTACGTGGCTTAAGAACACCTTTAACACACTAATCCCTTCTCAAATCTGCATTGGAGCAGCGTGGTGGAGTATGCTGTAATGTAAACCTCCCTAAGCTGTGGCTGTCTCTGCCCAATAGTAGTACGACTTTGGGTTAGTGTGAAAGTGATTCGTATGCAAAATAATCACGTCAGTAACTAATAGATGGCGCTCGTTGTACTTTTAAATTATTAAATTATGTTTTTTCATATTTCACCACCACCACAGCCCTTTCTATGTCCCACTGCTGGGTATGCGTATTATATGATAATTCTACGCGTCCACACATCGTGGTGTAAACTTTAACTTATAATATTTATTGAATATGAAACTGGCTGCTTATAAAAGTTCCGTGTTGGTAAACTTTTTTTTAATTCAAATAATTTTAGGTATCTGAGTGACCCGCGGCCTGTCGTTCGAGAGAGCTGCGAGGTCGCCCTGGACATGTCGGAATATGAGACCAGCCCCGAGTTCCAGTACGCCAATACTCTACTGGCTGTTGATGCTTGTTGACGCCTGTTCAAAAGAATATTATTGTTAAATTAAAATATTATATTTGAATTGAGACATCTTTTAATGAAATCATTCGTCTTTCCACTCTATATGTGGCTTTCAAATCGGCACGCATTAGTTTAATTTCAAGATATTAAATGTTACTTGCTGTAACGGTGCAGGAAAGTATATTGCGGAAACCTGAGAGTTCTCCATAATGTTATCGAAGGGATGTAAAGTTTGCTAATCAGCAATTGGCTAGCGTGGTAGACTACGAGTAAAGACTTCGTTAATGGGTCTATTTCTACGCGAGCGAAGCTGCGGGCGTCCACTACTTAGTTATTTATAAATTGTTATTGATTTTGAAAAAAAACTGGTTCAGAAACAGAAAATTGAACTGAATTGTTTTGCCTGTGCAATGTTATTTAAATATAGATGAATGGCATACAAATATGGCATATAGTTATCATAATAGTAGCTTCTCCCGCGGCTCCACTCGCACTTTAACAGCCGACCGTTTTTTAACACTTCTCTGGTAGGCCTACGCCGGCGATTTTTAAAGCTCTTTGTGTTACACGTATCATTAATTTGTTACTACGATGGTTTTATAATATTTTGAGGCTAAAAATAAAAAAAACACGTTAAAATTATTTATTCTTATTTGATAAGGTCAAAAATGGGAAAAAACAGCACCAACGCGTGTGGAATAATTTGAAACGGATCATATCATAACCATCCATCCATCAGCCTTTTGAGGTCCACTGCTGTACATAGGCCTCTCCTAAACGACACCACTCGGACCGGTCCTGTGCCTTCTGAAACCAGCGGTTTCCCGCCGTCTTCTTCAGGTCGTCTGTCCACCTAGTCGAAGGGCGACCTGTGCTCCTTTTTCCGAGTCGTGGTCTCCATTCGATATCATATTATAACACGAAGGCATATTACAGTCTGGGAAGTAACAAACTTTGCGTCCATATTGCCCAGTTATTTTAAATAGAATTTACGCCAAAAATGCGTCGCTCTCGCGACAGCGGCGTGGGAGCTCTGATCCACACCCGGCTAAACTCCTTCACCACATAAAACAAGGAACACCCCAATCTCCTTTCTTTCTTCAGGGCTATACGCAAATCACGTATCGAGGACGTGAGACGTCAGTCACGTACAGAGTGCGTTATCAGCGTCCTGACAAAATATTGACATAGGTACAATTAATTAAATTCCAGCGTTACCCGCGGCTATGCCGATTAGAATTCGATCAATATTAATATTTTATCGATCAATCGATTAATAAATTGATACTTGATGAATTGATACAAAATGGTTCGATTATAACATAGATTTGTAAATTTAAAAAAAATCCGGAATAAAAAGTATTGTAGGTATGTTACTCTCCAGGCCTGTGACTATATCGATACCTTGAATCTCAAATGGCGTAATCACCAAATCGTCATTTTTCAGGAGAGCCGAAACAAAAAAAAAATCTAAGATTAAAATTCATATCTTTTCAACTAATAATGCTATTTAAATGAACATTGGATGTAATTAACTTATACAGGGAGCTTTATAACACAGTAATACGGTATTAAAAATTCAACCAATATTTGCAAAAATGATTTGTGATTACGCCAAAAAAAATTTGCTAACTTGGAGTTTACGACCCAAAAAAAAGACTGTTCAGTAAAAAGTTACGGTGTAAGAGCCTAGTTGCCTTATAAAAAACAATTTTTAAATAGCTATTTTAGGTTATTAATAAAAAAGCACTATAAGGAAGATGCAAGAAAAGAAACAAATACAGGTAATTTGATTATTCCAAAATGAATAGCATGTGCAACAATGAAATAGATTTTATTAGGTACTTCAACTATCCAAACATAATAATTTTGGGTTGCAGTTCAAACTAAAATTATTGTATGTATTATTGTATGTAGGTATTATTATTAGATGATAGAATCATTAAAAAAAAATTACAATATTAACCACTTTGTTTAAATAAAATTATTGTGTAGTATAGTAATTCTGTTTTGTTTTTAAATCTAAAAATAGTATAATATTATGTCAATCCTAATCAGGATAGACATATTATTATACTTCGCATGAACTAAGGCTACTTACTAAGACACTGACAGGAGTCTTGCTTAGCGCCTAGATTCTAGATAGTCTTCTAGTGTGTAAAGAAATAAAACGAACATTTTAAAATGTTAAAGGTAGGATCTAAGATCTGCATAAGATTTAGGCGCTAGCAACACTCCTGCCACTTGTGGTCAAAGAAACATTATTCTCAAAAGAAATAACATTTCACTGAATGAGAGTATAAATTAACATTACGTTCACTTGTTGTGTGCACACAGTTTAAAGTAAAGATGAGTTTTGGGTTGATAAATTAATATTTATATTATACTTATGCCTAGTTAATAAGAGTAAACAACAGCTTATGGTCGGTAGTTTAAAAATAAAATATAATTTAGGTACTCGGTACTCGTACTAGCGATAAGTGAGTCAACCAGCGCGGCACGGAACACTTCGTTTATCTTTCAGGTTTTTCCTGCAACTAAACAATCTTCATTACGAGTCGTATTGGGCAAAATAAATAAAACTCGTCAATTTCACTATACTAACTAGAATTTAATGAGTTTAATTATAAATCACAGACTTAAATTATCGTCAACATGAACCACCATGAACTAACATGAATATGAAACTGAGTTTTCTTCATATTCACCTTCTACGTCCTCTTCATCGGTTTCTGCTAATAAGTCGAGTACCTTTTTATCTGAAGGCAAACGACGATACTCTTCGTGAAATATTATTTCTAAAAATTATGTGGCGTAAGAGCCAATTCATTTTATAATACAGATTTTTTTGGCGTAACATTTCATACAACATGGTTGATAAGACTAAAGTAAAAAACATATTTTAAAGTTCCATGGGTCGTAAACGCCATATTAAATGCAATTCTTAAAATAACTTGAGTCGTAAACGCCACAGTTAAACATATCGGTCCTATACGCCTAACTCGATAGTCAGTATTTTTCACATAATTATAATTTTAACTGGTGTATCGACCGAAATCTTAATAATTATTTTTTTAAAGGTATTTACGACTAAACAATAAGAAAATTCTTGTTTATCGACGAAAAACACGTGGGCTGTAATCACCACTTTTTTGCGAATTTTAAAACTCTGATTGGACAGATCGATAGAGAAAAAAAAATGCAGTAAGACAGCATTCAAAAGTCATTTTGGCCAAAATGGTGATTACGCCATTTGAGATTCAAGGTATCGATATCTAAGCAAAAAATCACTATGATCCATCATTCTGTTGGAGAGAAGTACAAACCAACAAACTCACTTTCGCATTTATAATACAAGCACATAGACGGTGGGCCGTTATATAAGTAAGGATAAGGACGATATACAAAAGGCAGTCTTATAAAACATACTCGTACTTAGGTATTGGAGTAAGGGTTATGGAATACAGATTTTACCTATAAAAGGCCTAACAGCCTATTGTACGTTTACCTTCGATAGATACCACTCTGGGGGAAGAGGCGGGGTATGTGAGATTTTTACTCACTATAACGCTTCACGCTGCCGAGAGATATTCTAGCACATGTAGTGAGGTTTATCCTACTCGTGAATTTCTTCGACACAGATTGACAAGTTTGCTGGACATAGACATACTTCATACATCCGTACCTACATCTGGGGCGCAAGACACAATTTACGGTGTCAAACCCTATATCGCTTTAGACATGAACTTTTACTGCTTATCTTCTTAGTGACCCTCGTATACTAAATTTTAAAACTGATTTTAATCCAAGACATTAATGGTCTTTCTTCTGCTGTGTTCCCAATTTCATAAAAATCCTTTCAGCCTAAATGAGACACAAAAATACGATCACCTTTACAAATTTTCAGGTGTATAATATTAGTAAGATATCAATTGGGCCCAACGGCGCTAGGCGTTGAAGGTTCATGAAGTTCTTGCCACTAACACCTCGATTGGCACAAACAATTTAAGTAATCATTAGTAGGTACTACAACGTACAACGTTGTACAACGTAATATTGCAGTTTCCTATATAAGTTGCGAATCGATAAAATGCCGCAAAGAGTCGTAAAATGCCTTTACATATTTTTCGCATTACGATACCTGCCTACATAACCCGAATTTTTTTGACGATGTTACGTGTACAATATCGGCGTTGAAAGGAAAAATATAAAATATGCGTACCTACCTACGTGTATGAAGCCAAATAAATGCCATGGGAAACTCGACAATAATTTGTAATGGATATGACAATGTGAGTATTGTGTGTAGTACCATCGAAATGGTTGCTGCCTACGTGTATCCGTAATGGTGTAACGATCATTATTTTAGCATTAAGATACGATCGGTTCAGCAAAGTGTCGGATGTTCAATTGATTTCTATGAACAATATCAGGAGGATGACGATGTCGGACTTCAGATTTTCATGTTTTAATATCAGGTAAACTTAACACTAAATACTGCCAAACTTCTTATGGGTAAAACCTGTATACAGTTCACCCGGGGCCATCAAATTTAAATATTCCATCCATCCATCCGTTCGTCTACGGATTTCATCATTTCTGATTCGGTCTCCTATTGAAATACCAAGCATAGCTCTCTTCATAGCGCTTTGAGTGACTTTGAGCTTGTGCAAGAGGCCGAGTGTAAAGGACTACGTCTAGGATCCGTATGTCATCACCGGAAACACATATTACTCGAAAACTTTCGACTTCAGGCACTGAGGTATCTTAGATGTGAAGATATGTCTTAATTTCCCGAACGCTGCCCAGCAGAGTTGGATTCTGCGAGTGACCTCATTCTCGAAGGTGAATTTAACCATTTAAATATTACCTATTTGTTACTTATAAAACGTAGATAGTCAGTCGCCAGCCGTGCAGCTGTCGAATTGGCGAGTCAGCTCTCTGTCAGCGCGCCTAATATCGTCCTGTCATTCACACCTGCTGGTTGCGTTTATTAAATAAACTACCTTTCGTCTGTCACGTCTACGATATACGTCTACGAGATACGATTTGACGGTTGCAGTCATTGGAGGTTAGCCGAGGAGAAGTTTAAGGATAGGCAGCAGATAGGTAAGCTAGTACTTTAAAAAAAAATCAAATGAATATTTATCCGCTGTCGTGACATTTCATTGACAACGCTACAATGATTTGTACAGCTTCCAGTTATTCAAATAGGTAGGGGAAAGTAACCAAATAAGGAATAGTACTCCAAATACGGAATCTAACCAGTATTGCGGTATGACGCGACAAAATTCCATATTTGGGATAGATACTATTCCATATTTGGTTACATTCCTGTGCCTAACTACAAAAGGTAAATTTCCGATCTGATGATAATCCATCCATATCAGGTAGGTATATCATTTCGCACTGCCTCACACATTGGCTTTACTATTAAAATACTAGATTACCAGGTATAATTATTATTTCACCTACTCATTAAGTTAAACTTGTGTCGTAAAACAATAATAGATCTGCTAGGTTTAGAATTGATAGTATTGTCTATCTACCATGGATAGTATAGTAGGTACAGATTTAAAGGCGTACCTTTTATACTTGGCAGCGTTTCTTTGCGGTGAAACTTCTCGTTTCTCATTCGAGTAAATCTTGACACAGAGAGGGTTAAAACAAAGAATAAGTGCGAACTCATTACTGCCAACAGTGGTACAGTAATTAGGGATTTATTCAACCGTCTGTAGAACTTGAAACCATTTTGTGCACCGTTGCGCGGCCGAATAATAATCGTTTAAGCTTACCTAAACATTTTTTGATATTTTATTTACCGAAGAATAACTGTGTTATTTAACGCATTTTATTGCATAACGGAAGAGGAGGAACACAAAAAACAATCGTGTCTAAGACCTTGTGGTGGCTTGAGAACATTCGACTCTTGATTGGTCGCTAACCCCTCCACCAATCCGCATTTGAGCAGCGTGGTGGAGTTTACTCTACTCCCGCATCTCTGGTTGTGGGAGAGACTCGAGCCCAACAGTGGGACGTCTATGGGATGTAGCACGAACTACATTAACAAAACCTCTATGGTTGTAGCTGCCATTTATATCTGGTGAAATATTATATTTCGCTACAAGTGCGGAAAGCCTGTCATTGCAAAGAGTTCCGACAAATGTCTACCTGAGCCGAAGGCGAGGGTTGACAGTCGGAACAAGTTGCAATGACGGTTCCGCACGTGTACTGAACAACTATTTTTAATACAGTTGCGAAAAAAAGAAGCAATTTAATAAAATAATAAAAACACAAACTAAACTCGCAAAGAACATTAATGGAAAATGGCGCCAACCAACCGTAAAAGAATACAGTATTGCTGAGCTTTTGTTTTCTTCACCCATTCTGGGTAGGCAAAGGGAACTATGCCCATACAGCCAAGTTTTCAGTAGAATTTTTTTATTGACATGAAATTTAATGCGATGAAATGAAGTGAAACCTAACCTAACTCATTGAATCAAATCATTAAATCTGATATTGAAACAAATTAGTAGCTTATTTTTAGAAATATTTGCATGAATCATAAAAACTTCTATGAATTTTTTTTAGTAAAAACTTCGTGGTTGGTTTTTTCTTTTTAATAGACATTATTTTGACAGTTGGGAAAGATAACGCACGAGTTCGGAAAAGGTAAAGAAAAAGCACGAGTGTGTAATAGCTCACTTCCCGAACGCTAAACGTCCCTGTAATACGCCACTTTTTGAGCAACTGTATTAAAAAAGTTGTTGTCTAGTAGGTAGGTTACTCGCTCTGCCTACCGCTACGGGGAAATACAAGCGTGATGCTATCTATGTATGTTATCCTTGTTTCAAGATAGCTCGAACGGTGGAGGCGCTATCACTCGAGTCCATCGGAGATAATTAATTAGATTTATAACACACTAGCAGTACCCGCGACTCTGTCCGCGTAGAAATCGGGTTTTAATTTGCAAGGAACACGGCACGAAATACAAAAGAGAAATAGTGTAGTTCCAAAATATAAACTGGATGTAGAGTACAAATCCTTTCTAAAATATCAATGAGAGAGTGTGCTTGTTGGATTTTCCTTCTTCTCCTCCTCAACGAAATGATGGATCAATGTGATTTTTTGGATATCGTAGTATACGGCCTGAGAGTGGCTTAGGGTTAGGGTACTTTTTATCTCGGAAAATCTCGTAAAATTGACAAAAAAAAATTCGTTTGATTTTTAATCGATAATTAAGCATCGATCAATGTGCCTGGTATATGGAAATAGGCTTACCACCCATTACATGGGACCCATACATAAATGTTGATAAAAGTGGTTACTATTCCACTTCGGGGAAATACAGGCGAGATGTTATGTTATGCAAAAGTATTTACTTTGCAACAATCCGCGACTAAGGTGTATGATTTTGTATGCTTTTATGCATAAAGCACCTCCCTCCCTCCCTCCCACATAAGAACATGCGCATCGAAATGTAATACTGGTGGAGATCGTTCATGAATACGAAAACATAATATACGCCACACAGCTTCAGAACAACTAATATAACGCCCAGATTGAAACTGATAAACTTTATCCCAGTTATTATTTAGCGCAAAAGTGGTTTGGTCACTTCCCTTGTTTATATACTTGCATATTTATTTGATGCTTTCTACGCTATTTCAACTTCCACATTTATATGGGCATTAAAAGTTTTAGTCAATACCAGAGAGTAAGGAACAACCCATCTATTGTCCACAGCAACTTGATGGTCACGCATCCTTACTGCAGCGGTAAACCCACCGTTGATAGGCGAGGGACGGCGGTACTTCAGATATCCATCTTCTCCTATTATTGTACTATCTGTTACCGGTTTTGGATACATTTTGGTGCACCGCCCATGTTACCCTGTATAATGCCACCTTGTATGACACCACCACCACAAGGAGATTTGGTTAATGTTCCGCAAGGACCGTGAACCATATTGGTTTTGACAATGTCGTATAGTAAGTTATCATTACTGGCTGTATCAGGAATAATTTTGTACATGTCGCGCCGTTTCACGCTGGAAAATAGTTTCAGAAGCGCGGGACGTGGATTGACGCTCCCTATCATATGTTACTCGAAAATCACGCTGAGAATGAGTTTCAGCATCACGTAGTCAAAGTCAAAGTCAAATAATTTATTTCGCTATGAGGTGATTAGACACGCTTAACGAAAGTCTAGGTACCTAACTAAAAACTACTTAAACTACTAACTGATCTATATAAGGCAAAGGATTAGCTATTGATTATTGAATGAATAGCTAATCCTACACAGGTGTCTAACTTGCCTTAAGATAAATTTACAATAATTACCTACCACTAAGCGTATTAGCATGAATCATCATTTAATTATTTTATTTATTATGAATCAGCATCTCATTATTTTTTTTATTATTAATCAGCATTTAAACGCAGCTAACGCTCTTCCTCTGTCTCTTGAGACCTTTGAAGTCTCTTTCTTTTAGCATCTCTAGAATTTTGAGAAGGGCTTGTTTGTGAAGGCATATTTGTTTTCTATATAAAAGCTATATTAAAACTGAAAAGAATGTCGGAATATACAAATTCAACTTATTTTAGTTTCCAAACAGGTATCGATCGAGTAAAATTTTGGTGTGTATCACATGTAATATTCAGTTATCGACAAAATCGTAAGGAAAATCAAAGTGCCATCTAGTGAAAATTAGTGAATAGTTTGATGGTTGTAAATGCTTTCTTCGGTTTTATGGATTATATGAGATTGGCTAATTTAATTTATTAGACTAAATAACTAATTCATTAAACTTACTAACATTTTTTATCAATCAGTTGATAGGTTTTCATTTTCACGTGAGGACTGTATAGAATCCGTGCAAACCTTACTGAAGTCATCACTCCTTTTTTACCATTTCTAGGGCGAAAATTAGTAAATGCTGAATTTGTTTTGGAGAAAATAATATCTTCTTCTAATTATAATCAAATACGATACGAAAATACAAACGATTATTCCAAACGCGTGTTTTGTAAAATTGAAAATATTTACATTATTTCGTGTTTTTTTTCTTTTATTTACATTGTACAAAAAAACTGGTAAAAACGTATTCTTTTAATTTTTGTAAGGAATATTTGTTGCAAATTTGAAATGAAATGGTTAAGATTTAAAAAAAAATCCATACAAACTTTCGATCTATATCCCATGGGAACCTCTTTATTTTCTGAGGATAAAAATAGCCTATATGTTAACCAGGACTATGAGTAATAACTTTACCAAGTTACACCCTAATCCATCCGCGGGTTTTCTTGTGATGCCCGGACAGACAGACAGACAGACAATATTTTCAAAAATTACATTTATGAGTTCTAAAGCGTTATTATAATGCCCCTGAATTGAAATTTTGAAAAAAAAATCAATGTACAGAAAAAGTTGCTCTTCAGATTTATTATAGTTATAGTATAGATTTGCTCGTAAAGGGCCCCTTATTTCACCAATTTCAATATCGTAATGTATCTCATTACCGCACTTGTGCGTTTTACATTACATTACCGCACTTGTGCTGTAATGTAGGTTTTTTTTTAATAAGGTAAAACGCACGGTCTAACAAGATGCTCCGTCTTAAACGAACAGTACTTTTTCAATCTTAGCAAATAGTTTTTATGTCAGAAAAGTGGTCAACATTTTATGAATAAAATTAACTTTGGGAGATAGAATGTAAAAAATAAACATTCTATTCTTTAATTTAATTAATTTTGACAATAAATTACAATAATTTATCTGTAACAAAAACAATTAAATATTATTTTACCTTATCAGTAATACTGGCTGTTTTTGTGGCTTTGCCTTAAAAAAAAGCGCTGATGCGCGCGCATCGCTAATATGTGAACAAGTAAAAATTAATCCGTGCGCTTTTTCTTTTCGCTGTAGGTTTTGTTTTTATTTGAAAATGTCGTCAAGTAATGATGAATTTATAAATTTATTTCCTCGCAAATATGTTATAAAACGTCGTATGACACACGTGCGCTTTGATAATTACAGCCTCTGCCTTCTTGTAGCCCTCGCCTACGGCTCGGGCTAGCAATATCGCCTCGGCTGTAATTTTCAACTTACCGCACTTGTATCATAATGTACTATTGCGGGCGCTTTGCCTATAAATGGCATTTTGACATCCAGTTTTTATCCGGGGATCTTGCAGATGTGAAAATTGTGGAAGTTCCTCGGAAAGTGGAAGAAAAAAAAAAGCGAGTGCAAAAAGTCTTCAGTTAGACGTGATTGATAGGTCGATGCATAGGTGAACACGTAACCTTTTTTTCTTTTTGTTTGACTGAGAAGCTACCATGTTTTTTGTAAAGCAGCTACCCGACTTAAGTTCGGAATTTACGTTAACTTGTTGGTTCGGAAGGTTGGGTAAAATCAGGTTTGGAAATCATTTAAATTATAATAATACTTTATTTCAGACTAAATCAGTCCGTAGATTGGGTTAGTAATGGTCTTAAAACTATGTTAGTTCATACAATTTAATTTCAATGGTTAGTAAAAACGAGATATCTAACTTTTGAATGTTTTATTTAAACTTATCTTATTGAATGCTCGAATTACATATATTACACATTGTATAAATAAGTATGTGTAGTGCTCCGTGTCACCCTTGTCATAAAGGGTACATTAATTGGCTCGTTACCACACCAGTGCGCAGTAAACGTCCGTTCTCGCCCGTGGCTAATACGTGACTGTTTACCTCACTCCCGTGTGCTCGAGACAACGTCATGTTTAACAGATTATATATATATCACATACACTACATCCCTTCCTTATTATAAATTTAATAATCGAGAACATAGTCCACATTAAGATAGCAAACGAGCTCGCAGCACCACCCATCCATTTGTTAATTAAATTAATTTTTTTTTTTTTTACTTTTTTATTTTTTTCAAAGTTCACTAACATTGCAATTGGAGAATTAAATATTTCAATCTTACTTACATATGAAATGCATACTTCTATGTATTTTCATTCTAAGATGAGTTACCTTCTGGTACTGTATACGTAACCATAATTATTTGTCTAATTAACACCGAATGTACGCTTTCAAACGTAAGATTTAGAAAAATAAGCAAAATTTGTTTGTGAACGCCGTGCCCGCCGCGAGCACGTTCACTCCTGAAGATGATCATCACAAGAGACCGAACCAGTCGGACCATTCTCGACTCAAACCACACGTGAGTAAGCCGGTAACTTCAACCATGAATATAGACACTCACGAATCGTTCAGTAATAAAATTTGTTTCGTTTACAACTGACGTTGGGCTTATACCGGCTGATAGCGTGTACGCAATGGTCTCGCTTATCTTTTTCGCTCTAACATAATATGAGTATCTATGTTATTTTTCTTTCGCATTGCCAATCTATTAAGTATTATAAACCTATGAAGGACACCAGTTGATCAGATCGTTAGTAACAGTCCAGCCAGCAACCGTCAGCAAGTCGCTTCATGTCAGACATAAACACGACACGCGCCGCGTTTGATGCGTTGGTGGCGTATTTGTAATATAATGAGTATTGTTTTTTGGATTAGTCATCAACGGATATCATATACTATATAGTCGCAATTGCAGTCAGTAGGAAGTACTAGGTTTCTAGTTGTGTTTTCACAAAGCCTAAGATTGTATTCGATCTTGTAAACTGGCATGTTACACCATCCGGATGTCGATACTATATATTCAAGCATGTTTTTAAAATGTCCATACATGCATATGAGACTCCGACACCCATAGCACAGGTCAGTACCCAGTTTAGGGTCCATGATTTTTATTTATTTTTTATTTAATAAAGTATCGCTCTAAAAATCCATATGTAGATCTCGTAGATTTATGAAACAACTAGAAATAAATGAGCTAGGTACCTATCTCACGACGAGTAAGTACATTCCTTACTACTACATCCATCCTTCAAAAGTGTTGGATACTCGGCGTGCCGTTTTCTATCACCATTACAATGGCCCTATCCCAATACATAAGTCACAAAAAGGTTGAGTAAAGAAAAATATCAGTATAAAATAGACATTAATTGATACGGACATAGGCCTTTCCCAAAATGCAGGCCTCCAAAGCAATGCCTACGGAATGTGTATTAGAATTTATAATAAGATATCCGAACCTATACAAAACTTGTTGATTTTTTTCTTTTTCTTTTTGACAGCATAATCTAAGTGACCCATTAATTTACCTACTATGACATTTGCATACCACAAAGTGGTAAGAGTGAGGGACTACCTTTAATTGTAGCATCAAATTGTGCTACTTAAAATATGGAACGTACTTACAGCAAAGCAGCGTAGTTTCCGACACATAGCATAGGTACCGACAACCTTACCCTTCGACGGCTGAGCAACCATACCCTTCGTTGGCCGCGTTTGGCTTTTTATAGGCACGGTCGGGTAGTTGACCGCTTAGTGAGGGTCGATCGTGCACCGTCCTCGGCTGCACCTTGGACTTTTTCAGGATGTAACTTTTCTTTAGTAGGTAGGCATTATCCAATCATTTGTAACCACTGGCTGTTGCAGCTGTCACCGTAGCACCGCGACCGCCTAGCGCACCTGTAACACGACGCATCAAATGCGCCCGTCCGACGATGCATCTTGTGCAGACACGGGTATTCCCATTACAAGTGCTATATCCGATCTAGGCTTAAGAGTACGTACGCGGCGCCAGCATGGTATGCTCTGGCGGCGCCACGCAGCGCAAGCGTCTCCAGGCCCAGCCTCGCCCTGCGAGAAATCACAGGAGCGGGGCGCTACGTCCGGAACGCGGTGATAGCGCGCGACAGCAGGCTGGACGTGTTATGTATAACCGCGCCGACAATGGGCCACATCCTCACCTAAGAGGGACAGCGCCGCTGCACGCGCGCAACCCTGAAGGCCGACCGCTACATAGAGAGCTGTTGGACCTTCTTCCCTCCGACCATCTAGGGGGAATTCGCGACATACGGCTAGTCGCGTGCGCGACGTACGACTGGCTCTCACGCTCAACAGCGGGGAAGTCACCAACGGGGTTTACCCCTGGAGCAATTTCCCGGATAGAGGGGATCTCCCCTTATTCCGAATTCCCTCAGCGCAGGAGTGCCTACAGCGCCGCGCAAGAGGAGGAAAGGTGACAGACCTGTCTGGTATTCCCACTACGAATCCTGTGCAAAAGGGAAATAACCTGGTGACCATCATCTTTTCCATTGCTTAAATCTTAAAGCAACTGTAGCGTTGTCTCCTTCGAAATTCAGCTTTTCCGGAGCTGGCAATAAGTTTGTAATTTTCGTGGTAGGTAGATATGGGGCGACCTAGAACTGAAGTAAATCTTGGTAACTACAAGTTTACAGTATATTATTAATTCATCCCCACATCTACATACAGTCAACTAGTATCATAATGCATTTACTGCCTGATACGCAATCACGTACGATTTACAATTTCATGTAGGTTCGCACTACCTAAACACATGATCACATACGATTTACAATTTCATGTAGGTTCGCACTACCTGAACACACGATCACGTACGATTTTCAATTTCATGTAGGTTCGCACTACCTAAACACACGATCACGTACGATTTTCAATTTCATGTAGGTTCGCACTACCTAAACACACGATCACGTACGATTTTCAATTTCATGTAGGTTCGCACTACCTAAACACACGATCACGTACGATTTTCAATTTCATGTAGGTTCGCACTACCTAAACACACGATCACGTACGATTTTCAATTTCATGTAGGTTCGCACTACCTAAACACACGATCACGCACGATTTACAATTTCATGTAGGTTCGTACTACCAGTTACACACGATCACGCACGATTCACAATTTCATGTAGGTTCGTACTACCAGTTACACACGATCACGCACGATTCACAATTTCATGTAGGTTCGTACTACCAGTTACACACGATCACGCACGATTTATAGGTTCGTACTACCTAACACACGATCACGCACGATTTACAATATCATGTAGGTTCGTACTACCAGTTACACACGATCACGCACGATTCACAATTTCATGTAGGTTCGTACTACCAGTTACACACGATCACGCACGATTCACAATTTCATGTAGGTTCGTACTACCAGTTACACACGATCACGCACGATTCACAATTTCATGTAGGTTCGTACTACCAGTTACACACGATCACGCACGATTCACAATTTCATGTAGGTTCGTACTACCAGTTACACACGATCACGCACGATTTATAGGTTCGTACTACCTAACACACGATCACGCACGATTTACAATTTCATGTAGGTTCGTACTACCAGTTACACACGATCACGCACGATTTACAATTTCATGTAGGTTCGTACTACCAGTTACACACGATCACGCACGATTCACAATTTCATGTAGGTTCGTACTACCAGTTACACACGATCACGCACGATTTATAGGTTCGTACTACCTAACACACGATCACGCACGATTTACAATTTCATGTAGGTTCGTACTACCAGTTACACACGATCACGCACGATTCACAATTCATGTAGGTTCGTACTACCTAACACACGATCACGCACGATTTATAGGTTCGTACTACCTAACATATTCTTGCTATCTGCGAAAACTATTGATGATAGAATAAAAATTAAATAATGTACTACGACTTTGCAGACACCTCATTATTTACAAAAGTGTCGCGATACCATATATCCAACTACTGTAGTTATGCCACTATTACAACTTTTTTACATTTTAAAAGTTGATATAATTTGCTCAATATAATCAAACCACATTATTCATACCTCTATATCAGTCCTTATCGCATTAAATGATATTTTATTAAAGACCGTTTCAATACCTGTAAAATACAAATTGTTAAAATCGGAAATTCCATTCAAAACATACCAATAACGAATTTAAAATGTCCGTCTAAGGAAAATAATGCATTTATAAAATAAAGCGGTGTGGGTGGCCCCGCGCAGCGTAGTCTCAGATATATTACTTAAAGGATGAATAGAATTGATGAATTGCTTCATATTAGCAACAAATGTTTGCAGTCGAATTAATTAATAGAAACATAGGATATGTAGGTACCCTTCATCTCGATGATCCCCGAAGAGTATCTGTATCCATGTTACATGTCACACATGTCCACAATACAGATTAAAATCTTTTCGTTTTACACCCATATGAGCAATCCTTCAGGTAGGCAATCCATTTCACACAGTACAGATTAAAATCTATACGTTTTATCCCTTTAAGAACAATCCTTCAGGTAGGTGTAAGTACCTGGTTATGAGTTTATGATACAATTTATTTATTTATGATTTTGTTATCACTGAAATAAGAGCCTATATCATCTTGTCTACTTGAAACTTATATAATAATAATATAACTTAATATAATATGCCTTGGCCAAAGGCAACGAGTTTTTTGTAGTAACTTACATAAAAAATGCTGTAAATTCAATCTATTTATAAAGCGTATTTTTTATTATGTATTGGAATGAAATACAACACAGGTAATACAACAAAGAGCCTACCTACTCTTTTTGAAATTCATAGGTATTTGTGAAATTTAAATTTTTATTATAACTAGGTAAATATAAATAAAATGTTATTTTTGAAATTAAAAGTATTTGTGAAATTTGTGTAACGAAAATTGTAATTATTGTGCTTGTATTATTTTCCATGGAAATAAAGGGCTATTTTATTTTTTATTTTTATAATATAATATGCATGTTCTCTGTGTAAGTTGTGCTTCCTTGTAAGTGACATTTTCACTCTGGCACACAACACCATTTAATGTAATTCGTATAATAATCTGTGAAATGTTGTTAGGATGCCTTAACTCTAATAAATAATTAAATACAAGAAATCAACCTATCTAGGTCAATACTTAGTAGAAGAAAAATTGTGTTAGTACCCCCCCGGGGGCCGCCACCTTGTCGTGGTGGGGGGGCTTGCGTGTCCCGATGATCTCCAAGGCTATACCGTACAGGGTTTCCCATAACGGGCAGGCTTGGAGGGAGGGGCCAGACCAAGAGCGGCTCAGAGCTGGGGTCTCTCCACGTGTCCCTCTGCTCAAGCAGAGGGTAGTGCGGATGAGACCATGTGGTGGGGTCTCTCCACGTGTCCCTCTGGTTTAGCAGAGGGCACTGTGGATGGGACCAGGGTGGGAAAACCCATGAGGGTTGCTCACCCAAACGCGGGGGCGACGGGCTGTCGGTTACGAGACTGGCAGCATGGCTTAGGCCACCGTCGGCCAACTCGCTCCCTGACCCGTGGGCGTCAGGGGTGAGGGCCGCCACTCCGGTGGGGGCCGCGAGGAAGAAAACCTCTCTAAAAAATTACCCTAATTCCAAGTTTGGCTCTCGGCGAGGGGATGAATGGTTGGGGGGTACCCAATCCCTAGAGGCCGGGGAACTCACCCCGTTAAAAAAGAGTAAAAAAACCATGGCAAGTTCTGAAGGTACGAGTAATTTACCCCAGGAGGGTACCGGCTCAGCCGGAGAATCCCTCCTTGCGTCTACGGACGCGAGCAGCCCCGCGTATTCTGGGGGGGGCAAGAACTGCCTCGTAGGCCAGCAATCCGCTGGCCTTCGTAAACACGACCAAACGGCATGCACAATGGACACCGATAAAGACGGCACAGTCATGAGGGACGAGGAGACCCAGGAGACTGCGGAGGAGACTGACTCCTCGGTGGTGACCCTGGTGTCGGTGTCGTCCGGAGACGACACGTCGGGGGGCTTCTGGCGCAATGCGCGCAAACGGCCCCACATCGGAGGTGAGGAGGAGTCGGCAGTGGTCGAGCAGTCTGCTCCCACGCCGACGGCTCCGAAGCGAGGGAGAGGGCGACCGCCCAAAACGGGCCAGTACGTCGGCCGTAGGCAGGCGTACCTAAAAGCCCAGGGAGAGGAGGAGCAGCTCCGGACGGAGAAGGAGGTGGCCGAGATGGCCCAAGACCTCCGATCCCGATCTCGCCCTCGGTCGAGGTGTCTGTCCGACTCGTCGTCGCTGTCACGCGGCGAAGACGGACCCTCGACATCCGAGCTGCGGAAAAAGGCGGAGGACAGCGTGCTCCTCATTCAGGCTGTCGCGACAAAATCGCGCAACCTGAAGGGCACGCTGAAGAGCGACCTCAAGGAGGCCTCTGCGATCCTGAGGGAGGTGGTAGCGGAGCTGGCAGAGCGGTCCGCTACGGAGGAGACGGCTCGGCTCGAAAGGGCCAATGCCCGCCTACAAAGTGAGGTCGCCGAACTCCGCAAGGAGATCGCGGACTTGCGGGCGAGCCTCGTCAGGCCTGCGGAGTCGAGTGGAGCCATCCTCGACGATGTCGCCTCGCTGAAGCGCTCGATCATGGTGGAAGTGGGGACCATGATCAGCGCAAGGTTCGAGGCGCTCGAGATGCGGCTCCCTCCCGAGCCACGCCTCCGGCCGCCTTTGGCCGCCGACAGGGCGAGGGCTGCGGCTGCGTCTCCGGCTCCCGCGGCCGGTGAGGCCGGGCGAGGCGGTCAGAAGAAGAAAGCGCCTCCAAAGGCGTACTCAGAGGTGGCAGCGCCGACACCTGGCGCTCCGAAGCCCCCGACGACGGCCGTGCCCGAGCAGTGGAGCGCGGCTACCAAGCGGAACAAGCGGGGAAAGAAGAAGGGCAGCGCACCGTCCGACAAGCCGGCAACCCCGCCTAAAAAGAAGGACCCTGCGGCGAAGCTTCGCTCCCCACGCTCGGCAGCGGTGACCCTCACCATCCAGCCGGGCGCCACGATGGAGGGCAAGGAGCTTTCCTACAAGGATGTGCTCGACGGGGCGAAGCGGCGGATAGACCTGGAAGGCTTAGGCTTGAAGGGTCTACGATTCAGAACCGCCGTGACGGGGGCCCGTGTGTTGGAAATTCCCGGGGCCGACAGCGGTGAGAAGGCGGACCTGCTGGCGGGCAAACTGCGGGAGGTCCTTCCCGCGGACCTGGTCCGCGTCTCCAGGCCCGTGAAATGCGCAGACCTGCGCATCAGCGAGCTGGACGACGCGGTGTCCCGGGAGGAGGTAGCGGCCGCGGTGGCCCGCTCCGGGGAATGCCCCCCCGAGCAGGTTAAGTGCGGGGAGATTCGCCGCTTCTCCCCCGACAGCCCCGGCACGGCGTGGGTGCGCTGCCCTGTCACGGCAGCCAAGAAGGTCGCCTCCAGCGGGCGGCTACTGGTGGGGTGGGTGTCGGCCCGGGTCAGGCTTCTCGAGGCTAGACCCCTGCGGTGCTACCGGTGCCTCGACTCGGGGCACGTGCGGAGCAAATGCACCTGCGAGGTGGACCGCAGCGATGCCTGCTATCGCTGCGGTCAACCGGGCCACAAGGCGGCTGGCTGTGCCGCTGCCCCACACTGCCCGCTGTGCGAGGCGAAAAAGAAGCCGGCAGATCATAGAGCGGGAAGCGGAGCATGTGCCGCTTCCACCACCGCCAAGTCCGGAAAGAAAAGAAAGAAAAAGAAGGAAAAGCCCGCCGGGAAACGCTCGACAGCCCACCCCCGGCCGGCCCGCCCGTCCGCCGCTGACGTGGAACGCGCCGCGAGGGTCGCAGACATGACCGTCGATTAAGGATGGCCATGTCTCTCCTGCAGGCGAACCTCAACCACTCGGCCAGGGCTCAGGACCTCTTGTACCAGAGCCTGGCCGAGTGGTCGATCCAGGCGGCGGTGGTGGCGGAACCTTACCTCGTCCCCGCCAGGGACAACTGGGTTGGTGACCGGGAGGATACGGTGGCGATCGTCGCGCAGACGGCCGCCGGCTCCCCGCCCTTCGACAAAATAGCGAAGGGCCACGGATGCGTCGCGGCCACCCTTATGGGCGTGACGATCGTCGGCGTGTACTTCTCGCCGAACCGGAGCCTGGCCGCGTTCGAGCAATTCCTGCTTGAGGTCGGTGCTCTGGTCGGCCAGAGTCACCCAATCCCGGTGCTGGTCGCCGGGGACTTCAACGCCAAGTCTACGGCTTGGGGTTCTCCGGTCACCAATGCGCGGGGCAGGGTACTAGAGGAGTGGGCTGCCACGTCGGGCTTAGTTCTTCTAAACCGGGGGTCGGTAAACACGTGCGTGCGGCACAACGGGGGATCCATCGTGGACCTCACGTTCGCGACCCCGTGTCTTGCGCGCCGTGTCCGAAACTGGAGGGTGCTCGAGGAGGCGGAGACGCTCTCCGACCATCGGTATATCCGGTTCGAGGTCTCCGCTAACCATGAAGCCCCACAGAGCCGACCCCCGCGCGGGGAAGGACCGCGCTGGGCCCTCAAGACCATGGACGGTGACGTCATCGTCGAGGCGTCCATCGTCCAGGCTTGGCAGCCGGCGCCAGAGGGCCCGGCGGCCGACGTGGACGGGCGAGCGGAGCGGTTGAGCGAGTCGATGGTGCAGGTGTGCGACGCCGGTATGTCGCGCGCCAGACCGCTCCCGCCCCGCAGATGGGTGTACTGGTGGTCGGTGAACCTGCGCCGGCTTCGCGAAGCGTGCGTTGCAGCCAGACGCCAGTACACCCACTACAGAAGGCGGCGAAGACGGGTGGACGCCGAGGAAAGCCGCCTCTACGCCGCATACAGGGAGAGATGCATCTCATTGCAGATCGCCATACGGGAGGCAAAGTCCGAGTCGTGGGGAGAGTGGTTGGAGACTCTGAATAGAGATCCCTGGGGGCGCCCGTACAAGACGGTGCGTGGTCGGCTGCGCCCCTGGGCCCCTCCGCTGACCCGGAGTCTCCAACCAGAGTTGGTTGCCAACGTCGTCGCCACTCTCTTCCCAGAGAGGGCCGACTCGGCGCCTCCGCCTATGGCGGCTGCAGCGTCGGAGGGCTCGGACGCCTCGATACCCGAGGTGTCCCAGGAGGAGCTGGAGGCCGCGGTCCAGCGGCTCCGCGCCAAGAGCACAGCACCGGGCCCCGACGGGGTACCCGGCAAGGTGTGGGTGCTCGCCTTGGAGGCCCTCGGGCCCAGGGTGGTCGAGCTCTTCGACTCCTGTATGCGGAGTGGCCGCTTTCCGAGGAAGTGGAAGGTCGGCAGGCTCGTGTTGCTGCGCAAGGAGGGCCGCCCGGCGGACTCGCCTTCGTCATACCGGCCCATAGTGTTGCTCGACGAGGTGAGCAAGCTCTTCGAGCGGATTATCTCCGCGCGCCTCGTCGAGCACCTCGAACGGGTCGGGCCGGGGCTGAGCGACCGGCAGTTTGGTTTCCGCCGAGGCCGGTCGACGGTCGACGCCATCGCGCGTGTGAGGGACCTCTCGGAGGAGGCGGTGTCCCGGGGAGAGTACGTCTTGGCGGTGTCTCTAGACATCGCCAACGCCTTTAACACCCTCCCCTGGGGCTGTATAGGGGCGGCGCTGGGCTATCATCGCGTGCCCGACTACCTGCGTCGTCTCCTCTTCGACTACTTCTCCGAGAGGGAAGTGGTGTACCCGACGCGCGACGGGTGGGGCCGCCGGGTCATGACGTGCGGTGTTCCACAGGGATCGGTTCTCGGGCCACTCCTGTGGAACATCGGCTACGACTGGGTGCTGCGGGGCGCCAATCTGCGGGGGGTCGACGTAACGTGTTACGCCGACGACACCCTCGTCACGTCCTGCGGCGCCACGTACCGCGAGGCGGCCCTGTTGGCGACGGCCGGAGTGGCCCAAGTGGTGGCCCGAATCCGCCGGCTGGGGCTGGAGGTGGCGCTGGAAAAGTCAGAGGCTCTGTGTTTCCGCGGAGCCCGACGCGCCCCTCCCGCAGGATCCCAGCTGGTGGTCGGCGGCGTCCCCATCGCTGTCGAGTCGACGATGCGGTACCTGGGCGTCGTCCTCGACAGCCGCTGGAACTTCCGGGAGCACTTCCGGCGGTTGGTCCCCAGGTTGTTGCGAGCGGCCGGAGCTCTGAGCTGGCTGCTGCCGAACCTGGGCGGGCCAACAGTCGCATGCCGGCGGTTGTACGCCGGGGTGGTGCGGTCGATGGCCCTCTACGGGGCCCCGATCTGGGCGGACACCCTGAGCGCCCAAAATAGGACTCTCCTGCGCCGTGCGCAACGGGTCATGGCGATCAGGGTGGTGAGAGGATACCGCACCATCTCGTGCGAGGCGGCGTGCGTCCTGGCCGGGACCCCACCGTGGGACCTGGACGCGGAGGTGCTCTCGGCGGTGTACTGGCGCCGCAGCGCAGCAGCACGAGCCGATGAGGTGGAGCCAGAGCCGGAGGAGGCCGGGCGGCAGAGGCAACTCGACCGCCAGGTCCTCCTCCGGAAATGGAAGGACAGGCTGGCGGAGCCGACCGCCGGCAGAAGGACGGTGGAGGCGATTCGGCCCGTCCTAGAAAGGTGGGTCGATCGCCGACACGGGGCCCTCACCTTCCGCGCTGTGCAGGTCCTGACGGGGCACGGTTGCTTCGGCAAGTACCTGTACAGCGTGGCGGGTCGGGAGCCGACCGGCGTGTGCCACGCCTGTGGGTGTCCAGAGGACACAGCGGAGCACACGCTGGCGGAATGCCCTGAGTGGGCGGAGCCGCGGGCGACGCTCGCGGCGGTGATTGGGGGCGACCTGTCGCTGCCGGGCGTCGTGAGAGCCATGGTCGGCAGCGACAGAGCGTGGAAGGCGGTGCTCCGATTCTGCGAGGCAGTGATGGCGCAAAAGGAGGCGGCGGAGCGGGTGAGGGAAGACGACCCTCTGTCCAACCCAATCCGCCGTAAAAGAGTGGGCCGGAGGCGCCTGGCGCATGAGCGCCGCCTTCCCCCATAAGGTGGGTCTCCGGGCGGTGGAACCGGGGGGTACCATCGCCCAGTTGGAGGAGACCCCCGAGACGGCTGGCGTGTCCCGTGTTCCGGCACGCCAGGTTGAATGGTGAGTGGCGCCACAAGATGTGCGCCCCACAAGATGGGCCCCGAGTCCTGGGCAACCGTCGGCGGAGCAGCGGAAGTGTGCGAAAGCGTTCCCGCAGCTCCGCCGGAAGACGGCGAGGAGGAACACCGCTGGTTTTTAGCCGGTAAGAGTCCGGCATAACCCGACAGCGCCCCCCCGCGCCTGTCGGGTATCCATGAGGATTTTCCAGCGATAAAAAAAAAAAAAAAAAAAAAAAAAAAAAAAAATACTTAGTACCGTTATGGCTTATTAAATTACCAACTTTAGTTGTAATTCATTAAAATTATTGATTACTAAAGTCATAGCCTCGAATAAATAATAGCATAACTAGTGTTGCCGCTGTTGTTCCGGTATAATATTACTCAAAACAATATAAAACCACCACACAGTTTACGGTAAGTAGTTGTAATGTATTGGAAAACAATGGCGGTTACATACATGTTACGTACGGACAATTCGATTGGTCGCGTAGCGGTCCCACGAACAAGACATTCCGTGCCTAACATTGGACGGGTCTCTCACCACTCTAGATTTAGTTTAGTAATAAGTTAAAATGTAATTTTCTATTGAAGAAAATTAAATAGTTTATAGAACCTAACGTCTCGACCACCTAATTTCACCCTGCCGCCGATATGTAACTTACATACCTACACGATACATAATTCTAAGTGTTCACTGAGTGCGATGCGTTATAGTGAAGAGTAGGACGCGAATCATACATGAGTTTGTAAGAGTAGCCTATTGTTTTTGTAATGAGCGCGCACAATGTCCCACTTCAAATGAGGCGAAGTGTATATTGTTCGTCGTGATACATTTGAAGTACTGACTAGAACAACTAGGAATTCGAACTCAATTTTATGAATAATAAAAACTGTAATAATTTGTTTACAATAATCTGCCGCGATACCTGCCTACCGCATAGCAATGCCGCGACACGATGATTAGGTAATCGGGATCCTCATGGACAGAGGTATGTATATTTATTTTATGTTGATCCATCAGTAATTTAACAATCAATCATAAAGTAATAAACATCCAATGCATAAAGTTCTTAGACCATTCAATTTTATTTATGTACCTACATACTTATTCAACCTTCCTCTCTCCGTATTTCGAAAAAATATTTTTAATATTTTTAATTTACCACTAACCTTTTATTCTCGTCGCCATATGTAGTGCTCCGTGTCACCCTTGTCATAAAGGGTACATTAATTGGCTCGTTACCACACCAGTGCGCAGTAAACGTCCGTTCTCGCCCGTGGCTAATACGTGACTGTTTACCTCACTCCCGTGTGCTCGAGACAACGTCATGTTTAACAGATTATATATATATCACATACACTACAGTATGTATTTTTATTCTTATGTTCTATTTCATATTATACAGTCCACTCTCATATCAACAAATTGATGTAGGTATTCGTGCTAGTATTTTATTCAAATATTTTCAAATATTGGTATAATAATTAGTGAAATCCTAGCGGATTTCGGTTGGGACAAATGTAGGATTTTGGGCTCTTCAAAACTCCCGCAAACCCCTCAACGCGCTAATACAACAAAGTGCCACCGCCCGCTGTGGCGCTAGTGTGTGAGTTACCTACCTCGAACTGACAAGCCATGCGCCCGCGCTCCGCGAAATGTTTTAACATTTAAACCAAATTAAAGTGAAAAGTGGACCGACTAAGTGCATTGTGTTAATGTGGATGTCCTGGCGCTCAAACGAAGAAGCGAAGAAATATCCTCCAGCGGTGAGTGAGCCCAAAACTTTTCAAAATACCAACTGAGCTATCGCACACCATGTCAATAATATTTATGAAAATATTATTTATGTACTTAAATCATAAGTTTGTAAAGAAAAATAGTGTACATAACTTTAATACTAGAAATATAGATTAATTGTTTGTATCTGGAACTAGACTAAGTATTTAGAGTAGGTACAAAATCATTTATGGGAACTGTGTTCGCTTCTATTCTATAACCTTGTAGACCTGAAAATATTACTTGTTTCTCTGAAGTATCTCCAGCTCAAATTTAAGTTCAAAAATAATGTAGGTACCTGTATCAAATTATTAAATTGTAAGTAACTACGAGTTTCTTACCGTGTTCTTCTCGGTAGCATCAACTTTGGCGACCGGCGGTAGACAAAAAATGTAATGACGATCTTTAAGCGTATACAATTAACGTATACCTAATAAAAATAAATGAACCTGAATCTAAAATAACCATACATAGTGATGCGGACAGATGCGAAAAGATTTATACATGCACATCGTATTTAATGTATTGTAAGTGAATATTATTACGTGCTAAGCTCCTTAGCCATATTTTAGCGTCTATAAACGTGTTCGCATCCTTTGCCGGTTCGTTGTAGTCTAACGATGCCTTGGAAACATACGGCTGAGTAATGGCAGCGTAAACGCTATAGAACTTCAAGAATAGGTTTTTACAGTAAAGCTGTAAAAACCAATTCCAGTCCTCATACTTACTAACGAACTGATCAACTTATGTTCTTATTAACTTCCTCTATATACTGGATTAACCATCCCAGTCTGTATTTGAGTCTGGTTTAAAGTCGGTCACAGTTGTCATGGGCGGCAGCGGATGGATGGTGCTTGCTTGTTGCTATCTAATATCAATAAAAAAATAATTCATATTCCTATCGATATTGAGTACCTTTTTTTTTTTTTTTTTTTGTTGTCGAGGGGGAAACCTTCAAAAGGTACCCGGTGCCGTGGGAGCAACACCGGGTTATGTGGGATTTTTACCGCACTAAAACCCCCCCGGTGGCCTTCCTCGGCGCTATGTGGAGGACTCCGGGATCTCCAATGGAACGCAACCGGAGTCCTCTTAGCGCGGTGCCCTTGATTTGGGCTCTGCTTGGGAGGTGCTGCCCCATCCCTGGTCTGCCCTTGTTACGACGGTATGCGGCCACACATACCGTCGTCCTGCTCGGGGCTACTGGGTGGGCGGTTTGAGCTCCCACTCTAGCCGCCCGTAACCCCGAAACCCCCTTTTAGTCGCCTCTTACGACAGGCAGGGGATACCGTAGCTCGTATTCTGGTCCCGAGCTACAGGGCGATATTGAGTACCTACCAAAGCGTAAGTGACAAACATCTTAGAAGCAGACATTGACAGTTTTCCGTAATATTCTCGAAGGCATGTGAAGCGTTCTGATCCGCACTTGCCTAGCGTGGAGGACTATGATCTACCCCTCCCATTTCAATAGGAGAGCCGTGCGCATAATTTCATGTGTTTTAAAGTTTAGATATGTTTTTTGGCTCAGTAGCCTTCATCCACTAGGAATGAGTCAATGATCTTCAAAAGGCTATCGAGATCCATAGCCAGCTTACAAAAAAAAGAAAGTAGATTAAAATCAGTTCATTCATTTTGGCACTATAATGTATTAATATTCAGACGTGCACGTTAAACGCATGTAAAAACAGTAACCCGCCAGTGGGATGTAGTGGTGGGAACACGCGTGAATTGTGCCCGTGTGTCCCGTAGCGCGTATGTTGTTCCACGCCACCGAGTAGCAATGCGATCCGCATTATAGTAATACGTCGATAAAATACTTGCAATATATTATGCCATAATTCACTTGATAATACTCTGTTGGGTTGCATAAGATTTCTTAGGCGAAGGGAAGCTTATGAATTCTGTATTAATCATAATCTTAAACTGTTGAGTTTTGTTCATGATAATATTCGGGTTTCAAATCTTTGGCTTTGTAAGTTGACTGTAACTGTAAGTTTTCTGTAACGGTTCTCGTGGACGTGTGAAGACTGAACATCTAATCTTGGCCTACCTACGAGTAAATAAACTATATTCTAGGACTTATAATCCTCGTATGTATTCTAATAGGATCTTGTTGGTCTAGCGGTCTTATGCGTGACTGAGAATCAAGAGGTCCTGGGTTCGATTCCTGCGTCGGGCAAGGTATTAAGTTGTTTTTCTAACTTGTCTAAATTCCGATTATTACACGTAGCTCTAATATTGGAAAACGGTATATGACAATGGGTTCACCGCCTATTAAATAGGACCACTGAACATAACTGGTGAAATCTGGGTGTACACTCACTAAAGTCAAAGTCAAATAATTTATTTCGCATCATATCAAAATAATGAATGGTCATATTTGGAAAATAAACAAAATCAACTATTATATTTGGGAAAATATACACGGTGCCTAACATACTACAAACCCCCCCCTACGCCTACCCCTTCAGAGAAATACGGGCGTGATATAATAATCCTGATCGTGATTTTATAATTATACCCATATAATAATCCTTACACTTTGTATAATGTATTTGGACTCTTTTATTTTGTGGAATAATAATAAGAAAATCCACTTTCAGCGGGCCAAGACAGAAAAAATGGCTACTTGTAAAGTTTCAATTACACGCGCGATGCACGCAGCCGTTGGCAAACCCAGTGGATATTAAAATATACTATTAATGGTTACAATTTCGTGTAATTAAAATTCAATGAGCCCTATTAATGGTTCCTGCGAGGGTGTATCGCGGCTGATACATTTTTCGCTCGTTTTTCAATTTACCGCGGTATTTGCTCTGAAAGATGAATGTTCTCGGAAAACAATAAGGCTTACAAATTACCAGGTTTTATGGCTGCTCCATATATTTCTACTGAAATGTATGATGTGAGTCGGGGTCTTATTCCCTCTTGTGACATAGGAGTAAATGACTGTCCAACTTATAGTACTATAATCCATACTAATATAATATTATAAATGCGAAAGTAACTCTGTCTCGCTTTCACGCCAAAACTACTGAACCGATTTAAATGAAATTTGGTACACAGAAAGTCTAGAGCCTGAGAAAGGACATAGGCGTTTTAATTGGAAAAAGTGTTGTAAAGGGTTGAAAAGTGGGATGAAAGCTTGTCTTAAATAAGTCCATCATATATATTGAGATTACGAATCTGGATACGCACAGCAAAAACATTTTATTTTTCAAAAAATCCTTAGCATTATATAGAACTAAGCACAATATAAATAAAAATAAATAAATAAATAATACAATAGTACAATATTTGCTTGTACCTACTCACACAAACTAAGGGAGGCTGTGTAAGGCTGCCTGAATTCAAAGAACGAAACAGAAATATTTAAACACATCATGATTAAAAACTCGGTTATCTCATTAAACATTCGTCAGCACAAATGTTTCAGAAAATTAAAGGCATTCGCCCCGACAGACACGGTAATCTTTTGTTAAATTTAGTCTCATTTTCGTTAATTCAAATTACCGGATTCCATTTTGCTCCATCATCCACTGGCCAAATTGTAAATCGGGTTCCTAAGGGCGCGGCTTTAGTGTCAATCAAAGGCTAAACAAAAGGTATAAATATGTAAGTAAATAAATAAATAAAATGATATGAAATAAGTAGGCTGAGAGTTCTTCATAATGTTCTCGAAGGCATGTGAAGTCTGCCAATCCGCACTTGGCCAGCGTGGTGGACTAAGGCCTAATCCCTCCCAATCTGTGAGGAGACCCGTGCCCAACAGTGGGACGTCTATGGGTCGCAGCGAGGAAGTAGGCAAAGTGTCTATACGTAATGTGCAGATACTCTTGACCACGATCGTTTTCATCAGAAGCAGGCGGGCAGGACTTCATCACATACATGTTCATCTATCATTAGTCTTCTACTCGATTCACCAGTGTTTTGTTCAGTGATTTTTTATGTAATACTAGCTGACCCCGCAAACGTTGTTCTGCCATATGAAATGTCAAAGTGACGCGACACTCAAATATTGTTCATACAAAAATACTAAAATCGTGTTTAAAAAACATTTTCCGTTGGACCAAATTGTGAATCTAAACCATTTTCGAATCCCCTTGAACACACACAAAAAATTTCATCAACATCTATCCAGCCGTTTAGGTGACATACACACGTACACAAGAAATATATACTCGTATATTAAGATTGCTTCCATCTACTATATTTTTTAACTGACATAATTGCACATGTACAATTGTTTGACGACTCGAGTTGTATTGAATTAATGTTTTGTAGTTGTTTGTAAGTGTAGTTTATTGTAAGTACATCGTTACAAGTTTTCGTAAGTGGAATCTAAAGCTAAGCTTCTGTAACCCATACATGTCTCATTGGGCACGGGTCTCACCCACAGATTAATCTGCAAGAGGTCTAGAGCATACTCCACCACGCTGCTCCAATGCGGATTGGTAGACGTGAAGTGTAATCTACTGAGCAATATACCCATGACCATAATCCATTCCGGAGCATCTCGGAAGAATCAGGACTCTCCGCTCCGCTTCTCGACCCGCTCATGCTCTCGCTCTCCACGTCTCTGTGGACACAGTCAAGGTCGAAATCAGACGAATATCGAAAATAAGAAAGGCGCAACATTGTTTGGGAGAGAATAGGTTTAATCAGAACACAAATTTATTTCTTATTCACAATCTCATTTTAAGCATCTAGGTACCTACCAATAAAAGACTTCGATTTTATATCGGAGTATGCGATACAGCATTAAGGTACTGTTCCAGCAATCGAATCTTTTATTTATACTTTTACAGCTGTGCAAACTTTGTTAGACTTGTATAGAATATGTTTCAAACATGCGACCGTCCTCTCTTTACACCGAAGTATATCGTTATAAATATGTATCAACAAAGTAAAGCTGAGGTAGTAATTATTTATTCACGGTAGAGAAAAAACATAAAGTGGGGCGAGTTGCGCTACTGTTTGTAGTGTTTGTCAAGAATTTGGAAATAAAAGTATAAATAATTTATAAAAGACATACATTTGTAAAAGAACTTTGTCTTTGAGAAACATTTTCATTTTGAAGCAGACTTTGAATATACGAACAAAAAGGCGAAAGAAAAGGCGATAGAAGTTTTAGATTTCAAATCAACAATGGGTACTATGCAGTTATGCATTTGTGGCAATATACGTTCAGTATTTCCTTCCATTTCGAGAGCCCAATAGTGAGACAAAGAAAGGGTTGTGGGTTGGTGTGGGGTGGTGCTGCAGTTTCTTCATGGGTAAAGTATGCATAGAGTTTTGTAAGCTAAAAACTACTTTGTATATTTAAGTTAACCGACAATGTTAAATCAATGTAGTAATCAATCAATGTGTTAGTAGTCTAGACTATTTCAAATCTTTTCATGCATATACACATGTATAAGGCACAAAATTTTTTCTTTCATCGAACCGGAGTTCCAGATTATTCAAATTAGTTAGTAACGGTAATTAAACTTTTTGTGTAGTTCATTTGAATGGAAATATGCCTTCAAAAGGTATTTTGATCCCTTCGAATACTTTACGTACCTTTGACGATACAACACAGCCAATGAGTGATAAGCGCTGATGAACCTAGCTATTTATGAAATACAATAAATATTTTCCAATCAATCTTCAAAATTTATATTCAATCATTTATTTATTTCATTTGATTCAATATTTTTAGTAGTTTATTGGAATGAATGTGTAACGGTGTAATGTAGACCTACTAGGGAGAAGTGTACACTCCTTGTACATACGATATAACTGGGACATACTAGATGCAAAATGCAACATGAAAAGTATTGTCTGTCCATAGAACACTTACATCGTTATGTACCCTTTTTCTTAGCTATAGTTATATTATCTGCCGCTAAGAACATGTTAAAAATGTCCGCTGTTTCGAGAGCGTTCATTCTTGAAGATGGTCATCGTAATTGACCGAAACTAATCGACCTATTGTCTTAAATCACACGTGAGTAAGCCGGTAATTTAAACTGTGAATAAGTATAGCAAACCAACATGGGACACTGCAATTTAAGTAACGTTATAAGTATAATCTACTCTACCACTTGTTAAAATTTTGTTTATTTTAAAGAAAAACAAAGTTATTAATAGTTTAGAATTAAATTAATGAATTTAATTAATTCTAAACTACATTCAGTATTCAAGTGCATTTAATTACTCATTATAATGAGTTATCATTATAACTTTGAGTTGTAATATTTATTTTCAGTTAGCGCGAATGATGACGGAAGATTAAATTTAAAAAAATGATATGTAGGTACGTTAAACTTTATTTCCGGTCAACTTTACCACATTTACGGCTGGGCCGGGTATAAAAGGAAATATGAGGAGTCATCATTAACTTACAACTGCTGCCTATGAAATGTAATAAGTCTTAATATAAAAGGCACTGGCTTGGAATACGTCGACTTAGCATTTACGACTTGAACCGTTGGGCTTTTTGGAAGTAAATTAATTTATTAAAAAATAAACAACAAAAATAAGCTCAATATTTTTGGTTATGACATGAGGTAAAGACTGGATCGTCTGTCTGATTACAATCATAAGATTATCAAATTTAAAAAAAGACGGTATTAATAATAGTCTAACTTATAATCTTGAGCGCCTTACCTTACTTACCCACACCACCATAACCCTTTCTTTGTCATACGTTTAGGCTTGGGTCTCCTCTCGGAATAGGAAGGGTTAGGTCATACCCACCACGCTGGCCGAATGCACATTGACAGACTTCACATCCCAGATTAATATTTAACTTATTTTGGTTCAGGTTATTTAGATATAGGTAAAAATCTCTTGGTAGGTACATTGTAGCGTTTATAGCTATGTAACCGAGTTAAGCAACGACGGCCGCATGAAGACATTCAGAGATGAAGATAAGGTGGCTTGAGAACAATTGACATTTGGTTGGCCACCTACAACTTCCACCACCACAAACCCTTTTTTTGTCCCACTGTTGGGCACGGCTCTCCTCTCAGAATGGGAGGGGTTAGGCCTTAGTCCACCACGCTGTCCAAGTGCGGATTGACAGACTTCGCATGCCTTCGAGAACATTATGAAGAACTCTCAGGCATGCAGGTTTCCTCAGATGTGTCCTTCACCGTTACAGCAAGTGACGTTCAATTTCTTAAATCGCACATAACATAGAAAAATCATTGGTGCGTGCCGTTTAGGTTTGAACACGGACCGCTCGAGTGAGAGGCGAGTTCGAAAGCCTGGGCTGTCACCGCCTAACAACTTCACCAATCCGCAATCCATTTTACGTTGAAGATCTGAATAAAAAATACGTATCTGGCCACGGTGGTTTAAACGTCAGCGCTACGGTAAAACAGTGCAATGCACTACAAATTGTGATAATAACTCCCAAGCGTTTAATGATTTTACATGCAGTCATCAGTTAGCGGTTTACATAAAGCTCTATCTGCGCAAAGCTGCCTTAGACTTAAGCGGAGTTCGACAATAACTCTCTAATTAAGCACTTAACTAGTGTAATCTTGTAGAATGTACAATACGCTCATGCGTACTTGAGATACCCATCGCGGAGTTAATATATTTCGCGACCCTATCTCTGTAATTAAGAGGCAAGCCTTTAATATCAGTCGACCCATGTCCTAACTGCCGTTAGTATTGGAGGAGAGTCGGACTTTTGGTAGCTTGATATATGTTTACTGCAAGAATTATATTGTCTACTTGATAATGAAAAGTTGAAGAGGGGTTGTGACAACTAATTTGTTAGCCAAGAAAACAACGGCATATACAAGATCCATCGTTGTCCTCATAATAGGATACCCTGTGTTGTGGGTAACAACTCTTCCAGTCAGTACATACTTCTATTATCAATGGATGAGCAGTTACAATTCAATAAAGGGTTATATATTAATAGGTTAACTAAACACATCGATAATACAAAAAGTTCTTGAAATATGCTCTTAGTGCTACGTGTAGAATAGAAACATAAAAAAAAAATTAAAATAGAAACAAGAAAAAAAAAAAAAGAAATAATACTGTGAAATTATTACTTGAATCGCTTGTAGTCACCTGGATTGAAACACTCTCAAATGAACGAGTTTAACTGCACGGGTTTCGGCTAGCAATAGGATGGGTGAGCGGCAGTTTTGAGTGCTTAAGTTATAGAAGTTTTTAAGATGATTGGCAATTTGGCAGATATAAGCTATATAATATTACTAGGTGTAAACGAAACTATTGTTATGTCTAATTCTACGCTAGCGAAGCTGCGGGCGTGCACTAGTATTCACATAAAAATGCAATCAGATTGGCCATTACACTAACATACCGCAGTATGGTGGTGGTGTACACAGGTCTTATTAGTCGATAAGACACATTATTGCCTTGAATCAATTTGAAGGCTACCTTGGTTCTTAAACGAGGTACCAAGTCAGGGTTGATGGACAACATCAAAACATTCATGAACTAATTAGGATCAAGTTTTTTTGTATAAAAATGCTGCTATATTAACTAGGTACTTAGGTAGGTACTTCAAAACTATGTCTGCTTCGAAGTACCTATATAAGCTTATCTAAATGACTGTTATAACGTAGGAATACTGGGGTACGATATATTTACGTACCGGGTATATTTCCAAAGGGTTATGTTGGTTTAAATACGAAGCTATATCCGGAGTTCATTTGGGCCATTTCGTATAATTATTGCTGCATCTTACTTTATATGGCGTAGCCTTCAGAAGTTATGTGGGTAGTTTGATGTCGTGTTAAAATTCAGTTTTATGGCACCGTTTCGCCGGTACGAGGTTTTCATGGCTTGTAATGTTGGAGTTAATGATCTGAGCTGTTAAAAGCTAGGCACTTATGTGTATATAAATTTTGATGCGTTTTTTGAAACGATAATGACTTTTTTGAAGTTGCAGCATATAAATATTGCTGCTAAATGAACTAATTGGACTATTACGTTGCTCTTACTAACACATAGTAACAGAACTTACTGTGACTAAGTGACTGTGACTTCCTCTTTGTACCTATAAACGAACTTACCAACTAATTTTCATATTGACAAACTAATTTTCATCCCAGTCCCAGGAGCCTTGTTCAATGTCTCGGGAGCGGTAAAGTGAAAAAATTAATCAAGTGAACTGAACACTCCTCTAGAAATTATCAACAACTGTCATTGTCGTGTTTGAATTTTCAGAATCCTACTGAAATTTGAAAACACCATTCCACACAAATATTTTTACTAGTATTATGAGTAAGCATACTGAATAATGGATGTAAAAAATAAATGGCTGATGGATGGATGGATGATACTGAATTAATGCGTAGCATCCATAAACCAATGTCTCGTATAGATTAAATGTGATCGACATAATTAGCAACGACGAACGCGGTTGGTTTGTAGATGGGTGACCGCCAGTGGCAACAATTCATGGGCGCTATAATATATAATTCATGGCGCAGTGGCGGCGCCATGCTTCCATGGGTGAGCATGCCCAGTTATGACTTGCCCATGAGTACATATCCGCATTTTTTTTAATGTTGTCCCAACATTACGATTAGGTACGAGCTGCAGATAGCGAGAATACATATTCACAAAACTTTAACATCCATGACCTGAGTATACAAAATATCTGTCCACACTGGGCACGGGTCTCTTCACCTTCTCTTGGAAATCTTGGAATGAGACAGTCCACTGAGACAGACTCACCATCATAACCGAAACATTTCACTTCACATGAATGAACTCTGTTCCATACAATAGCGACATCTAGTGAAATAATTATACTGTAAAAAATTTTTTTTTTTAAAAAGCTTTTATAACTTGACCTTGAAACCTAATCGTGGTCAAAGTTCATTACAAGACTTTACCACAAGTGCAAACACTACTATGATACGATATTCCATCATGAAGTTCCAGTTAATATCTTCCGGCTCCATCATCAGATCAGTTCGACAGTACCATATTATTGCATTGTCATCGGAACCTAATATGTGTGCCAAATTTCAGCTCGATAGCTTCAGTGGAAGTGGGTGAAATATTGATTGCAAGATTCCAGGACATACATACATAGATACATACATACATACATACATACGAGTGAAGTTAAATAAAAGCTTAAAATACTATATGTTCGAATATCGACTGCGTAAAGCATTCTAGTAACTGGTACATTTAAAGAAACACAGATGGCGTAACAGGTGCCGAATATTTAAAACAAAATAAAAATACGAATAATTTACAATTACTCTTTCACTCTACAGCTATTAAGACATCATAACAAACTTCAAACATTGTTACACTGAAACCACCAATACATATTGAGCTAACTTGGATGCAAACTTATACATAAATATTTTACCTTTTGCTCAAAGTCACTACTGGAATAATTTTCACATGCTCTCAATGAACAATAGTCTCCAATATAGCACTAAAATGTCACATTTTCAATTATACGTTCACTTTCACATCTATGAAGCTACAAAAATTAAATTATGCAAACTTTTAAGTTCGTTGCGTGTCCAATCATAGCGAAATAATTCAAATAAATTATTTGACTTTGACTTTGATTGAAAAGTTTTGATATTAGTTGACGTTTGAGCAGCGTGGGGTTGCCATGTCTTAAGACTAGATTTATCCCATAATCTTTCAAATAAATAGTATAGAACTTTTAAATGTGTGTTAATGTGTTTTAATGTGTCCAATATGTACCACTAACCAGATTTTAAAACTTCTGAATACATAATTTATCTACTAATAAATCTATATGGGTACTTAGAATCTTATCATGTCTAGTCTAGTACGGTTAAATGTAAATATATTTATGTTATACCATTTAGATTGTGTTATTCGGGTTATTTTAAAATAAAAACGCAAATTACATCAAGATAAATTACATTTATTTTCCTAGTTGTGTACCAACAAACTGCCCATCATTTTTAAATTTTAACCTAATAATAGACAGCGCATTACACTCTGGCAAACAATCAGGCTTCTACCAAAAGTTTTCGATCATTAGTTATGATTTTTCCCGATAGTCTATCTTTGTCGTTTTGTGTACGTTAGACAGAGATGTATATGCTGTTCCTATGCCTATATGTTTAAAGACTGCGAACCCGGGCTTCGTAGCTTGGGGTTTGTTGCGCTAGCTAGGTCATTGGTTGCGCGCGATTGCGCGACGCATCGCGAGTCGCGCGGTTTATAGGTGATGAATGATTGATGTAATTCTGTTGCCTTTAGTGACGTTACTAAGTGGGTTCGGTGTTAGGCAGTCCTGGGTTTTTTGATTCTATGGTGGCCCCGCCACTGTCATGGCGCCTTCGGAAGGCATGTTAAGCCGTCGGTACCGGTTGTTTCCAATGGTAAAAACAATCGTAAGGTCTTGTCGAAGACCTACGAGTGGCTTGAGAACATTCGACACCGGCTAACCTCTCAGCAGCCAACAAATCAGCATTGGAACAGCGTGGTTGCGTATGCTCTAGACCTCCGATATAAAGATAGCAGTGTATTCATTAGCAGGTGATTTTATTCACTACCGTGTAAATTCGATATGTCGGCAAATATTAATATGAAGTTCAAATAAGGAAGAAATTTCCCTGGATTTCCAGAAAGCAATATAACTGCAGTTTTTTCAATTTGAGAAGTTACGTCCCGGCATCAAGTTTCGTAACACTTTGATACGGCTGGAAAACTTTGTACTTGCATATTGCTCGCCAATTGTTTTATTCTTTCTTCATATTCTTTGATAGCCTATTTGAATAATTTTGCAGAAATTTACTTTTTTATAAACCATCATTTTGAATTTTGCTATTAATGACTTCTTACTATTTAATACATGCATTAAAGCAAGGAGCATGCCCTATAAAGGTGTTCAAATCACCCTTTTTTACACTATCAACGTAATCGGTCTTTGCAAAAAGTGTTAAAATATTGTATAAAGTTTTAAAATTATTGTTTTCTAAGCAATTAAATGTCTGTTAAGGTACGCATAACAAATAACAATACATCTGTGGATTCAATTTGTAAGGAAGAGTAAATGCCTTGTAGCCAGTCGCCAGTCGCCAGACATGTCACCTGATAATCTTCGTTATTTTTATCCCGAAGCAACGGTCCTAACAGCTCTTTTTTCTTAATTGAAACTTTTCTCCGTTGATAGATCGTTCCGCCATGACTTGCGCAATACTCCGCTAACCAAAAGATATTTCTTTGGAGTTTTGCTCCTGATGACTCTATTAATTCTTAAGATCTTTTTGGTGATTTTTATGTCCACCAAGCTTTATTAAATTTAATGGTAATGTGTTTCAATTATCACAGTATAAAAATCGGATGGACTGACTACATATTTGACATTTTAACTGTCCGAGAAATTATAGTAATTGAGTAACAATAGCATATGTACTGTACTCGGTATGCGGACATTGAATGTGTTAAGTGATAGCTTGTACTCCATGTCATTACATATCACAACACATAATAATATCACAGTGCAGTGCCAGATTTTTAAAAATGTATATCCGTGAATATCGATCGATCCTGATACGTATATTTTGCACATAATATCCGTGATATACGGATATGAATATGGATTTATCTTTTTGTACCAGGCCAGATAGTTCGTATTTTATGTTACGAACGCACGTAGACACAGATGACGCAATTAGTTAAGATGTGGTTTCAACTTACACTTTTATAGAGACAGTTTTAAGTCTCCAGTGTACCATCACGTCTGCTAAGAATTAATAACTGGACCATTACAAACACCAATTATGAGAAATAAATTTTATTATCAGTTTCTAAGGAACTGACCAACTAATGTTCCTGTTAACATCTCTGCTTGTCATGGGCTCCAGCGAATGGGTGGTGGCGCTGAATCTCTCTTCAGCCCACAATAGTCCACTGTTGGACAAAGGCCTCTCCCAAGGCACGCCACTGAGCCCTATCTTCGGCTTTCCTCATCCACTTGCTCCCCGCTGCCTTGCGCAGATCGTTACACACTACGTTTGCATATTCGCGGTCTCCACTCAAGCAGTCGTTTACTCCAACGATTGTCGGTCCTCCGGCAGATTTGGCCCGCCCATTGCTACTTCAGCTTACTAGCTTTCAGAGCTATGTTGGTAACTTTTGTTATCATACGAATGATTTCGTTCCGGAGCTTGTCCCGAAGAGAAACACCTAGCATAGCTCTTTACATGGAACGCTGAGTGACCTTAAGTTTGTGAGTCAACCCTACTGTGAGTGTCCACGTTTTAGGTTAATACGCCGGATCGAGTGGGAGAGAATCGCACAGTCGACTGCGCATGGCGACGCGTCGCCACACCGTACACACTACTGCATATAGACTGTATATATATACTTTTTGATGTGAAACATCTATAGCCGCACGTAAAACCGATTTCTGGCGTGGCGACGCGTCGCGACGGCATGCGTCGCCATGCCAGAAATCGGTTTTACGTGCGGCTATAGATATTTCACATCAAAAAGTTGTATATATTATTATATAAGATGGAAAAAATCTTTTTAACACAGTTGCTCAAAAAGTGGCGTATTACAGGGACGTATAGCGTTCGGGAAGTGAGCTATTACACACTCGTGCTTTTTCTTTACCTTTTCCGAACTCGTGCGTTCTCTTTCCCAACTGTCAAAATAATGTCTATTAAAAAGAAAAAACCAACCACGAAGTTTTTACTAAAAAAAAATTCATAGAAGTTTTAATGATTCATGCAAATATTTCTAAAAAGAAGCTACTAATTTGTTTCAATATCAGATTTAATGATTCGATTCAATGAGTTAGGTTAGGTTTCACTTCATTTCATCGCATTAAATTTCATGTCAATAAAAAAATTCTACTGAAGACTTGGCTGTATGGGCATAGTTCCCTTTGCCTTCCCAGAATGGGTGAAGAAAACAAAAAAAAATCTCTGCAATACTCTGTATTCTTTTACGGTTGGCGCCATTTTCCAAAAATGTTCTTTGCGAGTTTAGTTTGTGTTTTTATTATTTTATTAAATTGCTTCATTTTTTCGCAACTGTATTAAAAATAGTTGTTCAGTACACGTGCGGAACCGTCATTGCAACTTGTTCCGTCTGTCAACCCTCGCCTTCGGCTCGGGTAGACATTTGTCGGAACTCTTTGCAATGACAGGCTTTCCGCACTTGTAGCGAAATATACTATTTTAATACAGTTGCTCAAAAAGTGGCATATTACAGGGACGTATAGCGTTCGGGAAGTGAGCTATTACACACTCGTGCTTTTTTTTTACCTTTTCCGAACTCGTGCGTTCTCTTTCCCAACTGTCAAAATAATGTCTATTAAAAAGAAAAAACCAACCACGAAGTTTTTACTAAAAAAAAATTCATAGAAGTTTCTATGATTCATGCGAATATTTCTAAAAAAAAGCTACTAATTTGTTTCAATATCAGATTTAATGATTTGATTCAATGAGTTAGGTTAGGTTTCACTTCATTTCATCTCATTAAATTTCATGTCAATAAAAAAATTCTACTGAAGACTTGGCTGTATGGGCATAGTTCCCTTTGCCTACCCAGAATGGGTGAAGAAAACAAAAAAAAATCTCTGCAATACTCTGTATTCTTTTACGGTTGGCGCCATTTTCCAAAAATGTTCTTTGCGAGTTTAGTTTGTGTTTATATTATTTTATTAAATTGCTTCATTTTTTCGCAACTGTATTAAAAATAGTTGTTCAGTACACGTGCGGAACCGTCATTGCAACTTGTTCCGACTGTCAACCCTCGCCTTCGGCTCGGGTAGACATTTGTCGGAACTCTTTGCAATGACAGGCTTTCCGCACTTGTAGCGAAATATACTATTTTCATCGTCTATCAAGGTGCAATCGATTGAGCAAAATTAACCGTATACAATAGTTCTAACACCTCATATATCCCTGTAATTGCACTCGTGTTCCGAACGTGGGGTCTTACCGCTAAGCCTTCACCTGATTGTTACACCGAAGCTTTCGTTTCTGATATTATATAGCCAAAAAATTACAGTTGTTATACAAAATAAATAAGCCATAAATAAATATATTAAATTCAAATTTTGAAGTAACCGAAAAAGGAACTCTTACCGTACCTATTAATATTTTTAAGAGGAGCGTCGCTGCTTACAGTACTAGTAGGTATTTTCTATTTGTTAATATAACTAAATATGCTTCTTCACTTAGCGGCTCCCCAACGCGGCGACGCTCATCTTTAAAATATCGGGTTATTATTATTAAGTATTAAATATAAATACCTCCTTCGGGGGTTAAAAATCATTTTTAACCCCCGAAAGAGGGGGAGTTTAATATGGATTAAAGTGTGGTCTGAAATCACACTTTTACACTAATACTAGCTTTTGCCCGCGGCTCCGCCCGCGTGGTCAAAGGGAATTAACAATGAGTTGTTTATCATACATGACACATTTATTGGTGGATGAATAGTGACAGTTCCACGATTAAAAGATACTAACTACTTAACTGCTATACTAACTACTTAACTAAATTTTCGCTAAATAAACGCCATCTATTAACAACATCCGGAACTAAATATCTAGCAAATAACAAAACATCGATATCTTCCCATGGGGATGTTTTACCGCGGTAAAAAGTAGCCTACGTCACTCTCCACCCTCCTCACTATCTCCACACACAAAAACCATACCATATAATAGCTTCGTTGCGACGTGAAAGCCGGACAAACAAACAAATAAATAAATAAACAAACACACTTTCACATTTATAATATTAGTATGGATTAAGTTGGTTAGTATTCGTAAGTCAACGTAATCCTCCAATACTTACCTATCAAGCAGTGAACCAAGAGAAAATCTTTTCGTACCAAGTTAATTCGAAAATAGCACCAAAGTTAGAACTGTTCCTGTGTTCTGATCAGCTTTGATGTGTTGTTGCGGTTGGTCATACTAGACCAGCCATTGGCCAAATTCAGCCGAATAGATATTAGATCAGCCCTGTTTGCCAATCGCCGCGCTGATAGCTCACATATAGTTCTCGTTACATTTTTGAGCGGTGGAAATAAGTTACTCAGAAATACTATGCATTTCGTCACTGCATTCGAGCCAACTAAATTACTAAGCATCATTGCTTTCAAATTATATTTGAAAGTGTTCCATTAACGAATGGAAATTGTACTTCCCCGAAGTCTCAACTTGCGTTGTTGTCAGAAACTTGTCAAAGGTTCTGATCAGTATTTTGTTGATTGTTTTTCACCCTCTTTGATGCGTAGAGCCTTTGTCCTTTGTGCTTCTATTATTCTATTGTTTGCCCCAGAGCAAATAACATAAAAGTCTGATTGATAAAAGTAACGGGAGGAATGGTAACGTTATGATATTTGTGAAAGTAAGGGTAACTGATACCTATTGTTAATACAAAATCTCAGTTCTCATGTGTGACCAACTTTAAACGAGGTTCTTAGCAGTCTTGTTCATTAGTTATCATATTTATTGACGATTCCGTCGCGCGGTGGTGACTGGCTCTGATTACCGAACCGCTGGTCCTGGGTTTGAACCCGGGCTGGTGCGGATATTTATTTCGCAGATGAATTATTGTACTCGGATAGTGTTAAACTGTACCTGTACGTGTTCAGTCTCAACTTAGCCTACCGTGAGGTTATGAGTTTGAAGCGTTTATTTATCCTGGCTGCATGCTCGTTTTCTATCTTATATCAATCCAATAAAGATACCAAGGCCAGGATTATGATGTATAGCTTACTGGATTCGAAAACCGGGCCCCCGAAAGGTCGAAATCATAACTACTCGGCCCTGACAGCTCGTCCAGAAATTATGTAGCGTAATAAATCTTCGTAACCCGTAATGATATTACAACACAACACGTAGCGTTATGCTACGTGACGTAGCGCCTTCTACGCCGTAGCGCTGTACACAATTTGTTTTATTGTAGAGCTTTGCTCTTGGAGGAAGGGATTAATTGTTGTATTATTATTATTGTTACACGAAGCGTTCAATGCTCTGTTGTTTGTGGATGGTGAATTTCAAAGAAACTCAAGTGTAAGAGGAAATAAGTTTGATTATATTTTTATTTCTATGCTCTACAAGTCACTGTCAATGGTCCCATTTTATTAGTTCAGTTCGTCCAGGAATATAATATTAGTGGCTGAATGTTGCGGAGTTTAATAGAATTTAATTTCTAGCTCTGGTAAAAATATTAAATTATATGAATTCTTTTATACGCAAAGAAATAAAAGACACGAATTAATTTAAAGAAAAGTTATGACAAAGGCGAGCTTATCTCTATAAGATCTCTTCTAGTTAACCTATCGAGTGTGAAAAATTCTTGATCCGGGAGGATAATATCATTAACGTGTAAACATCTAGTAACGTACATACCAAATAAATACAATCCATACAAATAAATATATACATATATACATACATACCTACATACAGACAAACATATTATTATCTAAATTATACCTATATGTTATAAGCAACATTATGACAACAAGATCATTAAGGATTTTATAAAGGTATGATAAGATGTGCATATCACAACGGAGGCGTGACAATCATGTCATGTTAAAATTATAAAACTTTTGTAGGTATATATCATCTTAAAACTATGTAAAGTATTCATACTCGTGTGTCACAAGGTTTTTTCTCTTTAAAAACAAAAAATTCAACCTTCACAAAGCGACTCTGAACCTAGCACTCTAGGCAATATTACTTGGGAGGCAATTTTATAAGAATTAAAACTCCTGATCTGATATTACTTTAAAATATGCTAAGATTAATTTAACCTCTACCAAGAAACGTCTTTGTCGCATCACGCCAAGATGATTAAGAAATATTGTACGCTACATTATACAAAATGTTGTAAATAGCTTACGATGAAGATTTTGAATGTCAGCGCTAAATTTAACTAAGTACGGAACAATTTAATAATATCATGAAGTATGTAGCTTGTTGAAAGTTGGTAACTCACCTCCGCGCTACGGAGTCGTCAATGTTTATTTTAGATGCATAAGTAAATATAAAGAAAAGACAGTGCTACTGTCCACTCAACTTAATAAATTGGGTCGCAAAGGATTGATTTGTTAATCCAAGTGAACTTTAGCTTTGATAAGGGTAAAGTAACATTTTATGGTCAATATAATATTTTACGAGTGTCTAATTAAAAATCGTGAGGTTATAAATTCAGGCGTTATGCTAATGCATGAAACAATTTTTTTTTAACATACCATCGGCATTGCAGGTCACAACAGGCTTTTGCCATTTGCAATTCTCTTTCTATCAAACATCGGAAACATTTTTTTATGCAGGAAGGTACTCGTATCACCTCGTTCATTCCGTCACCAACCGCAGTACGTCATGACCAGACGGTCAACAATTTCTCAGCGAGAATATTTTGCAGGCTTAGTATGTCAGGCGATGCCAAAGGGAATTAGATAGATGCTTTGCATGTTCTTTGGTGCTCGATTTTACTACGGCTAGTTCTATACCATTGATATAACAAGAAAAATTTTAATCGCTGAACACAGCGTTTATAGCTCAGTGGCGGAAATTCAGCTTCTCACTCGAGAAGGTCCAAGTTCAAATCCCAGCAGTGTTAAGAAATGGCTGTTCTATGTTTCGACTTTTACGAAATTTGAAAAATCACGAAGGTATGTACATATCTACCAATCTGCACTTGGCCAGTGTGGTGGATTATGGACTTACCCCTCCCATTCCATGAGCCCAATCAGAGCCCAGCAATAGGATAGTGAAAGGTTGCGATAGAGACTCATGTACTTGGTGTAGGTACGAATTGAATAACATTTGTGGCTCTAGTGAGAATTTACATAATAACGTATCCTTTTTAAAGAAGGGTCAGAGCATCTGGAAGGTTATGTTGGTATGGAAAATTAAATGTTAAATGGTTGAAATTGGATGGCTATTCACGAGTAAGTAACGCAAGGTTTTCTATGTACTTAGGCCTACAGCGGTAGTGTGAGTGTTGATTATTATTATTACAATAAGTATGAAAATAAATAAATATAATACATTATAAAATAATAGCAACTAACGTCATATATGAGAGTATGAGGTGACCTCTTTTATAGCGACTGGTTATGCTGTCTAGAGAATAACAATGTATACCACTCGGCGGCCGCGATGTAGTAAGAACGCATTTTAACTGAATACGGGTTTCAACTGGTACGTGTAATGTAATGTGCATGCAGCAAAGTCACAACAACGGGGATTTATATAACGAAGCTCGCAATACAGCAGTTGTGTTAGACTCGCTTCGTTATCCCGTGCAGTCGTAACAAAAAATATTTCAGGGCCAATTTTGGACAAAAGGCTTTTGTTGCGTTATTATATTGCGCTTTTTGCACGATTAGCGTTTTTAAGGTTCCGTACCCAAATGCAATCTTATTAATATTTATTTCTCACGTGTCTGTCTGTCAGTCAGGGCTCTATCTCTTGAACGAAAATAGGTACTACCTGAATCCGTTTCACTGTGGGCGCTATCACAACAAATAATAAAAAAGTTGGATCTCAAAGACAAAAAAAGCCTTTAAAAATTGATTTTTCTACGTCTTTTTGCACTCCCAAGGAGAACTAACGCATTTTCTCGTACTTCGCGCTGTACACCCAACCTTTAGTTCAGTTTTGAAGTCCACACTGGACTTTCAACTAATTGTATTAGTTATATATTACGTGATATTGAATTATTATATTACCTGATAGTATCGTTCGGTGGTTCGGAACCCTGAGTGTGCGAGTCCGACTCGAATTTGACCTATTTTATTATAACAACTATTTTATTATATTTGTTAATAGTTTTACTACGTTTTAAAATGAATTAAATTTTTTTAATGGATATAAGACATAAAATAAACACGTTGCACCACCCAGCCACTATGATGGCAAGTGTGACCATGAAGTTAATTAATATGAATATTTGTTAAATCAGATGCGTTGCTTAAATTGAACTTTTATATGGCTGGCTCTAGAAAAGTGTAGGAAAGTACAAGGTGAAATTAAATAATTACGAGTAATAATGCAACTTGAGCATCAAAGGAATGCAGTAGGAAACCTATTCATTATAGTATGGAAAACAGTATATTTACTTGGTTTTATTATATAATTAGTAGCTTCCGTTTACCGCAAACGGGTTTTGAACGATGAAGTCATCGTCACTTTTACAACTTTTACCTATCGCATATAGGCGCCAATTGATAAACAATTTTTACACTTTACAATTCAATAACTGACTCGAAACTCGAAATAAGCGGAAAAATGATTATAAAGAACGTTTAAATTTCAATAACCAGCCGTCTGTCAGACTCTTACTTTCCTTTAAAATGATTTTGTCGTTTTTGTAATGATCAATACTATAATGTTCCTTTCAGGCACCGAGTTCCTATTACAGTAGCGTAGAATAGTCGGAAACTCGCGTTAATTTTGCGTGTGAATTATGAACAGTGAAACAGGGCTCTCCTAGAGTTATTAATCCTTAATGACGCGGTTTCCGATGTTCGTTGTTTAAATTTATTTCCCCTCTTTTCCCCTAAATTTTCGAGCGGTGAAATCGCGAGACATTACCGTATTTTACTTTGACATGAAGTAAATGAGGTTTAACCTAACCGAGCCGTGGTGGGACTTACTCGTAAATGTGGCGCTTTCACCCCGTTTAAGGTCGCTACTAGTATGCACGGGTGTAAGTAGATTTTAGAACGCCCGAGGCTTCTGATCGAATGTTAACTTAGGATAACATTCAAGGAAGATGGCTAAAAGTGCCCTCGGAAGCACAAATCTACCCACTAGCTGGTCGATACCGATGGAGTTTAACACTATCGATCGGTTGGTAATGAACCAAGCCGTGTGACTACGAGGGCCTTATTTTATTATTTAGACTTTATGAATAGGAAATATGAAGTCGTCCAAGGTATTAATATGTTCGGGCTTTTGCTACTCACTGTTCGTCTCTGCTAACGAATGAAATTGTTCTTACGTAGTTAAATCTGTACTTGCAATTACCATCATACAATTAAATGCAGTCTACATTAGCAACATGGGTCCTTATATCTTTTAAGGCTCCAACAACCTTACGGTTGCACGAAATTCCGGAAAATTACGCATTTTCAAATGGTCAACTTGGCTTTGACCCATGGCCGAAGTTCTCGATAAAAGAACTTGTTTAGATTACTTCGATAATATTATTATGCCATATCGACACCATCACGATTTCGCCTTCCCCAAGGCACAGGAAATCCACCGCAGTCTAACATATGAATACCATATAAGCCGAGTTATGACGAACAAATGTATCCTTTCATTCTATACGGGGAATTCGTTCGAACGGGGATAACATTTTGCACCGCCAGTACTCGCCTCGACTTTGGCGCCACGTTTCGTCTGACGTACATTACTTCGATTACATTTTGTATTCGATCTTGTTTGGTTGAAGTCTCCGATGGCCCTTCATGTGACTTACTTATCGATAGCAATAAATTAGAGAGGAGTAAATGAGATTGGTGGCCTAGTTTTTAAGCTGACGAAGAATGGATTAGATACTCTTAAATATTCACAGCATTGTGGGACAATAGCAGCAGAACATAAAACCTAATCTCAAGTCAAATATCGATAAAGATGGGGGATTTAAGATAAAATTAAAGAAATAGTACTTGTTTGGTGCAACTAATAAAATAAAATAAAAGAAATCGCGCAAGTACACTTTTCTATTCTAATTTGTTATGTTGTTAAACAACCAAAAACAGTGAGTAAGATATTTAAGTATAAGTCTTGCCTCGTGAGTCTTACCCCGACCTGATTCTACTTAAATAGAGTATTTTTATTCCCGTTTCACTGGATCTGATTTTTACTTCTGATTAGATTGATGATTGAATTTGTCTATGGTAAAATTTTTCATATGCACACAACATCCGAAATTCCATTTTGCATTCGATTTACGAATGTGTTTAATGTGTGTAGAATTGGTGTAGAAAGGTTTGTATTTAATTATAATTTATACTGCTCGTAAGCAGTCCAAAGACAATTGAGATATATACATCGTGGACACTAAAAATGTCCACAGGAACAATTTGGCTAGAATACGAAAAGTTTCTGCGCTGCATGAAACTGTCCATATTGAAAACCTATGTTTCTTAAATTTTGAATTTTTTGACATCAATTCTCATGCTTATCAAAAAAAAGTTGATTTGGGCGTTACTGTACTCGTAGATTTTTAAATTGTAGTGGGTCTAACAGCAAAGTAAGTTTCGCTACAACGCTTTTTATTATACTGCCTGGATGTAACTATGCTCTGATTATTCAAAGTTAAGGTCTAGAGTATTTGTAAGAACCAGACACTTGATTGCAAGATTATTGTACAGATCCACTGAAAATGGAACGCACTTTGTATAATGAACAAAAGAAAGGCATCCAAAAAGGTTGTTGACGTATTCGTAAAAAATATTTTCGGTGAATTAATACTTTATTATTTCAATGTATTCGTGATCAGATGCAAAATATTAAATTGAATTTCAAATTCAACGAAATTTAAGCATTCACTTTCCGTGGCGCGTGTGATTTACTTTTCGCTTTGCCTGTTTGCGTAGTCAGCAGTTGGTTGGGTGACCATTTTTTGATAATTTTTAGCCATCGACCTGTAATTTGATTGAAAAAGCCTTTTTGCAGGTTTTCAGGCGAACTAAAACTTTTTGACATTTGGATTAGACCTTTCTACGAATCCACTGAATCAACATGGATTATGGTGTCGATTAGGAGAGGCCTATGTCCAGCAGTGGACCTCGAAAGGCTGATGGATGGATGGATGGATGATGCTCGAAGCCTTCTAAGTCATACGATACCATGTCAATCATGGATTCCTGCCAAAACACAAAATCCAATCAATATATTTAAGCCTGAATCGGTTTAAAACTATAGCCGGTATTTTAGTTAAAGCTTGTTCAATAAAAAACATGTCACGTTCATGAACAGCGCACAATGAACGGATTCTATTTATTATAGGGGATCAAAAATATATTCGTTGAATATTGTTGGTAAAACGGTCCAAGGATTAAATTTTTATAAAATATATTTTTACTCTGTTAAAAGTTGCCTTTTTTGTTAAAGTGCTTATTTATTGCGTAAGTATACTTATATTAATTTCGCTGTGTCACCGCAACTAATGAAAAACTTATAAATTCTGCTAAACAACCAAAACAGCCATTCTCCATATAGAAACGCAAAAAGTGGCTTCAGGGCACAGGTGTCTTCTTATAACGGAAGACTTGTCGGAAGTTTTTAGACTGTTCGAGTCTCGATTATTATCTTTTATAACATATATCTTGTATAACAAATGCGTACGATAGCATACCGTACCCTGCGAAGTAAGCTATGTCTGGCAGTATCGATCGATCGATTATTAGCGGTTGATCGTGTTTTTAGTCACCCGACTAAACGAATAATAAATACTTTCATTTCCTTTAAATTTACTTATGAAAAGACAACATAAAATTACCTTATTTAAATTATTTATTAAACGCAAAATAAAACCGGCCAAGTACGAGTCGGACTCGCGCCCTAACGGTTCCGTACCGTTATCTATACAAATGGCAAAAAAATCATGTCTGTTATATGGGATGGGAGCCCCCTAAAATTATAATTTTTTCAATTTTTTAGTATTTGTTGTTATAGATGCAATAGAAATACATCACCTGTAAAAATTTCAACTGTCTAACTATCACGGTTCATGAGATACAACCTGGTGACAGACGGACAGCGAAGTCTTAGTAATAGCGTCCCGTTTTACCGTTTGGGTGTGGAACCCTAAAAATACGCAAGTTATTTAATGAAAGGTTACAAAGGCTTCGTCTCTTTAAGATAACTCTTCCAGCCAAATTATTCTTTACCTCCCCTAAAAATAATTGATCCAACTGGCTTAACAAGAGTCCGGACTGTACCGAGCATTTGGTATAGTATTTAGTGTACATGTTACATCACATATTTATTGGCTGTGCTACAAATACACAATTGCATGTTATTATAAAATTAAAGAAATATTATTCAATGACAGAAAAACAACATTCATCACATATTTCCCGCTGCGGCCACATTATCACGGAAATAATCGTGTCGCGTTGTCGCGATAAAAACATATAAGAAGTGTAGCCACTCATGTCGCGACAACACCATTTGATGTGAGTATTTGCCCGAATATATCACGATTCGACGAACATCTAGGCCAAATTTATCGCGAATAGTCGCGAACATTAACATAGGCTAATGTTCACCGAATAACGTGTTTCTGCGCAGTAATGTAGAGGCGTATTTTGTCAAATACCTATTTAGATTTCAAACTGATTGCTTGTCTTACGCGTCTTATTTTACCCGGAATTATACCAAACAGCAGGCTTTTCCGCTTTGATCCGTACCTCGGGATGAAATTAGCATTGTTAAAGGTCGAATTTTGAACATCAAACAAAAGTTGAAGGCTGAACTTTCAATATTCGAAGCGTGTCAGCGGAGAGAAGTGACAAGACCTTCCACCATGTTAAAGGTCTGTTCCGACCTGATCGGTATTCGTGACCGCTTTGGGTAGAGGTAGGTATGGACCACGTGGGTTTTGCTCAGATATTAGTATGAAGTTCCACGGCTAAAGCTAAATAGTTTGGGTACGTATTGTTTCGCTTTTTTAGCAACAGCAGCAGCATGCATCCTAGACCCAATGCTTATAAAGACTTCCTCTTCATCGCTATCCATCACTAAACATGTTCTAGAAAAATTACACCTTGACTGACGTGCATATATACTGGCACCACAGATATGACTAATGCGAAAACTGACTAATGCGATACCTGACCTGAGCGATAACCACGCGGTATATCTCGCGCGGTATTTTAACCACAGCGGTAGCGAATACCGCCTAAGTCTGAATAGGTTTTAAGCCGCCTTGTTGTGGTGGCGTACCTAAATGAAAAAGTTTCATGATAATTCTTCACATACATGTTTGTTTGTGACCTTATCAGGATAAAGTTACTATGTGGCGTAAGTACATAATGAAATGCTAGACGTGATTGGTGCTGTGGTGAGAGTGTGACTGAGAACCGAGGGTCCCGGATTAAATATTTGTACTTCCCTTTGAAAGCTCGTTTACTCGAGAGCTCGTTCTTCATATAAAACATTGCAATTTGTTCTTCTTCTTTCAATAAAAATCTACTCCAATTGGGTATCGAATCCAGTAGATACACAAGCTATGCGCGAGGTCAATCACCTATAAGTAGATTCAATACACTTAGCAGTGTCGCGATAAACAAAAACCAATAAAATTAAATGGACGGGGCATAAAGGATCTTAAGCTGTACATGACTATTCATTAAATTTTAACTACATCCACAGACACTGCTGCTCCATAATTTTGGTCCTTCGAGCCGGATATGAACTAGCAACCTATGGATTTTGCAATTTGAAAAGTCAGTGGATGTGGTAATAAGTGATATGGTAATCCGATAGATACTACGGGTATAGAACGAATGACATGCATTGAGCCGGAATGGAATTTTTAACACACGGGTTCTGAGCACATGGTAATATTGTCATAGCATAGATAGTCAAACTCTTGAAACTAATGTACAATTTTCACCATCACCACCACCACCACCACAATCATTCGTGGAATGTAAGAGGCCCAGGCCTTAGTGATTAGTCAAGTCAAAGTCAAATAATTAATTTATATATATTATGCTTGTCCAAGACATCCGTGTTTGTGTGTGCGTGCTTGTGTGTTTGTGTGGTGGGTGTATGTTGGTTGGTGTGTATGTGACGTGTGATTTTACTACTGTGATTTTTAATTAATAATTAGTACTACTACAAATATATTTATTATACTAAGTAGTTCCTCAGTTTTTATATTATATCTGATATTATTTTAAGTGTAATTTGTATGACTTTATTTGCATACTCGTATAGGTTATGTACTCGTGTGACTCTGTTGCAACAATATAACCGCAAATGTCTGTGGTACGGATCACTGGTTCCCGACTTGAGTTTAGTTAGGTCATTAGATAATCCCAGTTTGGCGGTTGCAATAATTCTCTAGGGTCTTCGCGGGAACTTCGAACCGAAACCACTTGTACGTTACGTTAACCACAGGGCTTTGTTAAGACGTCTTCTTGGAAAGCCAAGTTAACTTGTTGTACGATTAGTACGCGCGAGTATCTACAATATCCAGTATTTTAGTATATTGCGCGATTTTATTTGATGACTATATAAGTTTTAAGCTGCTGGGTTAAATTCAAACTCTTCATGTGCAAAGTGATTTGGATAGCAATTTTTTTAGAACTATGATATTTCTCATTTGATTTTGTTGTTTCTTAGTTCGTTTGTTAGAGCGCACAATCCACCCGCTTGGTATGTATGTATGTATGTAGGTATGTATGTAACGGAATCTTTGAACGTTATTTTCGCCCACTTCGAAACGTCGGATTAATTTGAAAATGTTGCACACTTATCAATGACCGATGACGATGCAATAATTAAAAAAAGTCTACATTTTAGTTCTCTTATGTGCAAAAGCGTGTTTTTTAGATTTATTAAAATAGTCTATTTATTCTATCTATTTCATTAAACCACTATAATCCATATTATTTTATTGTTCCTACCTACATCTTTAAATAAAATTTAATATATGTATTTTAAAATACGGTCATGATAACAGCGTAGACAAGCAATGCGTACATTAAAATCAGTGCAAACAATATGTAGTCAACTTGGGGCTAGAGATAGAAATTATTTCCGAGCCACTACTATGCAGTTAGAGGATTTTCAGTCGTATTTTGCTTAATGCAAGAGTCATATTTCATGCTCTCGGAGCAGCTAGAAATATTTAGTTCTAATGCGACAAGATTGCAAAGCAGAGCAAGCGGACGTCGCAACGCCACTTTGATGCAGTACAATGAATAAGAACACAAACATTTGTTAGTAATTCTGCATTCATACTGAGCTGGTCTGCTTATTCTATACATTTGCAGTATGTGTAATGCGCGGTACACTCGTACAGTTTTCAATGAACAGTTTCGACTGAAATATAAAAATATTTTCAGCTACAAAATTTTCAACCTAAATTAAATTAAATAATAAACTAAATGAATATATTAATAATTAACTAATTAACTAAATTAAATCTATCGTTAAATAATATATTATTAGCTGCTACCCTCACTAAGCGATCAACTACCCTTTGGTGTATGTGATGCCGAAGTGGGTACTTGTTTAACATGTTTTTATTTTATTTGATCTTCCCTTCTCGTTGCTAAAAATATAATATCAAAGTCATTAAGTTAAAAAAATCAATTAAAGTTTTAGATTAATAACCTAATTTTGGTTTTTCTACGTGTAATTTTGGTTCTTATACAGGCTTTATCTGATCAATTTTAAAAATTATCATGAAAAATAACATAAACCTTACAGAAAAGAAGTTATTCCAGCGAATTAAATAAATCGTATTTACTAGTAGTAGAAGAATATGAATAACTTTGGTTATGAGATACTATTTCATAGCGATTAACGTCTCAGGTAACTTAAGTAGGTAGCTATATACAAATTTGGACTACTTTTGAAGTATTTTGGTCGTGCTCTCTGCAACTTATCCCTTCTGTACTGCCAAATGTACCAAATTACTAAAGACGACCCGCCTTTCGTAGTTCAGTAACTTTGGTTATGAGATACTATTTCATAGCGATTAACGTCTCAGGTAACTTTAGTAGGTACCTATATGCAAATTTGGACTACTTTTGAAGTATTTAGGTCGTGCTCTCTGCAACTTATCCCTTCTGTACTGCCAAATGTACCAAATTACTTAAGACGACCCGCCCGTTCGTAGTTCAGTAACTTTGGTTATGAGATACTATTTCATAGCGATTAACGTCTCAGGTAACTTAAGTAGGTACCTACGAGTATATGCAAATTTGGACTACTTTTGAAGTATTTAGGTCGTGCTCTCTGCAACTTATCTCTTCTGTACTGCCAAATGTACCAAATTACTAAAGACGACCCGCCCGTTCGTAGTTCAGTGTTTTTTGCCTACCTAACAAAGTTTGAGACATTAGGGTAGGCGAGCACGTTTTTAAAAGTTGGCCCTGAAAAGGTATTGTTGCCGAGATAAGTGGGCTTTGAATGTGGCAATGTGAAGGATTATGCAAAATACATACACATAGGTACATTGCCCTCCATTGTGTGTAGTAGAGCCTATGTGTCTTTAATATTCTTTCAAGGTTTTTGCTTCATCATCATCACTACCCTTTCTTTCTCCTCTCAGAATGGGAGGGATTGCGGATTGGAGGACTATCCTTCGAGAACATTATGGTTAACTCTCAGGCATGCAGGTTTTCTCACGATGTGTCCTTCATTGTTATAGCAAGTGACATTTAATTTCTTAATCGCCGAAGATCGCACATAACTAAGAAAAGTCATCGGTGCCATTTTGCTGCTTGGGCAAGATGGCACCGAGTGAGGCGAGTGAAAGGCGACTTCGAAAGCCTGTCACCGCTTTTGGATTGCTAAAGGGCCCCATACACGGTACAATTTATCTGTACGATCCGTCGTTTCAGACCGATCGGACAGACGAATTGTATGTATATGTCAAGATCGTTAACGATTTACTTTTTGGATGGCATTTTTGTGACGATCGTTCGTTTGCGATTTCCGTCAGATCGATCGGACAGATCCATCGTACCGGGGCTCATTATGGAATTGTATATTTTAAAAAGGACTACAGAAATGTTGTCTATCTTGGATAATCACAGTAACCATCTTCATATTACGATACTATAAATAATGACTCATTTATGATGTTACTATTATAGGCAATAAATTATACCTATGACTACATAAAGTATACCATTATATTAAAAGCTTTTATTTAACTTCACTCGTATGTATTCTTGTATGTATGTCCTGGAATCTTGCAATCAATATTTCACCCACTTCCACTGAAGCTATCGAGCTGAAATTTGGCACACATATTAGGTTCCGATGACAATTCATGAAAATAAAAAAAAAAAGTTATAAAAGCTTTTTAAAAAAAATTTTTTTGAGTATAATTATTTTAGTCCTACCCTTTCGCGTGTTACATGTAACCAAAATCAGTTTGTGTTGCTGCCTTATCAAAAAGCAACTCTAAATATTGTACCTAAGACATTGTATAACTGTAGGACCTTCGTCAAACACACACTGTACAACTGTGTGATTACATATATTAAACACAGATCATCACAGCCAATGCAAACTATATAAAATATTATTATTTATACTGAAGCATTTATCACTTAAATAAGTTTCTTAACGCGTAACTTTCCGCAGACAAAACAAAACAAACATTTAGGAAATTACAAGAAAATATTACGAACAAACTTACCGGCAATGATAACTTTCTCAACGACTGTTTTATTTGTTTCATACACGAACTAGCACGCTTACGGAATATGTAAAATGATTGAAGCGGAACTTAGTTCTCGTGGTTTGAACAAAACGTACATGTAGAAGTAAACGGAAACCTGATGTTTATTTTTTATCTGCTTAGATTTTGTCGTGCAATATTATTTTAATTGCATATTTTATACGGTACTAGTGGACACCCGCAGCTTCGCTCGCCTGGAATTAAACATAACATTAGTTTCGTTTACACCTAGTTGCCATCCTCCTCAAAGACAACACCGATATTTTTCGATTACACTATAACCTAAAAAAATTATCGCTGAGAAATTAATTTACGCATATTGCCCGGTTTATGGATCGAAGCAGGTATGTGGGATTCACCACCTTAGCCGGAATACCCACTAAATACAACTAAAGCGGAATCATCAGCGTTATTATGAGACGTCACGGGATCGCATGAGTATTACTACCGTGACGCGCCGACGTACGAGTATAGGTTTGAGATACGTAGATACTAACTAGAAAATGAATTGTCACTAAGTAATGATGTATGGGTTAATTTAAATCGCAGCTAAAAATCGATATATTTTTTGTTTTGAGTATAAAATTATTGAAGAGGTACGAAGGGCGCGTAATTTGTGCAGGAAACTCAATATTTTTCTGTTAGTGAGAATTGAGATCCATGAAGAAAATTTAGAAAAGGATTAACCGATCAGAGTGTCACATGAATGTAATACAGGTGGCTTTTGACGTAGACGGATTCTCTATCTACGCTTTTGAATTAAATAACTACTTTTGTGCGGATAATTACCATTAGCACCAAAATGACATAAATACTTGTAACAAGCAAAAAAAAACTGAAAATAAATCATTTTTCTCACTCCCACTTTATGTGCGATAAAATAAAACAGGATCAAGGAATGTTAGTGAATTGAAATTCTCATCAAAATTTAATCGAACTTAAAGTTCTATACTCCAATCTCTTTGGTATAAAACCTACCAGTTTTAACCTCGTAACGCTAGCCACATTACGTCTCTTATGTCCCGTCATAACATAGTGAGAACGCACATTTGTTCAATTTGATTCCGAGATACGACCGAATAAGACCGTCCTCTGTCGAGACCTCGGTTCATTAAGACGTGGGCGACACAAAATTGTCTAGTGATATTTCTGACACAAATAGAAAGAGGAAAATAAACAAATTTGTTTAGATCTGTGTCGGGTTCTTTCGCCGCCACACCTAAAGAGGCTGTAAAAATATTTTTTAACAAAGATAACTAGTTTGTTAGGACGAGGTTTATTACAAGTAAAATATAGGATATTAAATATCAAAAAAACGGACTCCAGAACTTGTAAGAAATAATAAATTATTTTGATAGCTATCCCACTGTTGGACACAGGTATCTTCTACACGACTCTAAGGTCCAGAGCATACTCCACCATGCCGCTCAAATGTGGATTGGTCCGTTTATTCACGTAATATTTTTCAGTCAGGCCGGCAACTATAAAGACTTATTTCATATCAACATTACAGTAATCAGTCGAATTGATAAGCTCCTACTTTTTTGGAAGTTGGCTAAAAATAATAATAAAATATATATATATATATATATATATATAAATAATAATAAAATAATAAAAAAATATGAATGTTGGAATGAATGATTTTGTTTATAACAAGATACTGCCACCTATCACTAAAATAAGTCAAAGTAAAACATAACAATGTGTGTGTTATTAAGTTATGATAATCTCTCTGCAATCAAATAGTTTCAGGCGATAAAACGATTCAGGACGTCTAATATTAAATTATTTATATACGATAGTTAATAAATAGATTGTTTGTATTTATCTGTTTCGAGTGTCCGAATCTGAGGTCCGTTGTATATAATACGCGGGCAGCGCAAACAATGGCGTGACATTTAATTTTGTGACACAAATGGGACGACGGGAATTGAAATCAAATACGTTTTATTTATTGAAAGGCTGTAGGATCCATTCCCGTAATAGACTTGAAACATCAAGGCATCTAACAAAAGCTAAACCCTTGCGATTCTTGATATGTGAAACGATATTCATTATTCTGGTTGGAAACGTTAGAAGACTATTTCTATTGTTTGGACTTGGTCAACCCTAAAAGATCAGATATCTTTTAGTGAAGAATTAATATTTTATTTATCTTTTCTTTTAGAATTTAAGACCTTTATAATTTCTAAAGAATAAATCACTTCAGCTCTTTCTTTGTCTCAGAGTTGGGCTCGGGTCTCTCAGAATAGAAGAATAAATAAACCCGCTCCTATAGGCTATAATCCACCACTTTGGCTAAGTGTGGGTTGGCAGGCTTCACATGCCTTCGGAACAGTATGGAGAGCTTTCAGGCATGCAGTTTCCTCAGACGTTTTCGTTCATCGTTACAGCCATTTAATTTCTTGAATCGTACATACTCGTAACACTAGTCATTGGTGTGTGCCGCTTGGGTTTGAACCCTCACACCTCGAGTCAGAAGCGAGTTTTACAGCCACTGAGCAGTTACTGCTGGGAGAATAAATAAACTGGTTAAGTCGGTGATAAGTAAGACAAAAGTTTTTTAATTAAGTTTTGCAGAGAGTTAGTTTGCTTGCTATTCTATACACAAATCAGTTTCGTGTAGGCCACCAAGCCAATTATGTGATATTAAAATACGTGCTGAACGATTCGTGAGTATCTATATTCATAGTTGAAGTTACCGGCTTACTCATGTGTGACTTAAGTCGGAAATAGGCCGACTAGTTTCGATCTATTACGATGATCATCTTCAGGAGTGAACGCGCTCGCGGCGGGCACGGCGTACACTGAGTAAGCCGGGAATTCGTGCTGCGTTGGATTTTCGTTGAACTGGGATTCCTACTAACATTTTAACTTAAGTTCTACATGTATCACAATGCCGCTTGAACTGCCGATCGACTAAACAACAGGGAAATCATGACTCCGCTTATTGGCGCAACGCCAGCTTAGTGTTGGTGTCATTTTATTAGCTTAGATATCAACGGAGCTGATTATCGATACCAATGTGACTAACTTTGGCTTATAAACTAATCATAAAAATAATACAACAAGTTTTAAGTCCTACCTGCAAAGATATGATATATTTTTTGATACGGGCCATACAAATAGTGACTCTGTGGGCATAACTCTCACACATCCGCTGAACCAGCAGAGTTGTGAGAGTTATAGCCATTCTGTTGATCCGTTGCGTTGCGAATATTGCCCTCAATACAATTCATCATCATCACAACCATTTCTTTGTACCACTGTTGGGCACGGGTCTCCTCGCAGAATGGGAGGGGTTAGGCCTTAGTCCACCACGCTGGCCAAGTGCGGATTGGCAGACTTCACATGCCTTCGAGAACATTATAAAGAACTTTCAGGCATGCAGGTTTCCTCGCACATAACTTAGAGAAGTCATTGATGCGTACCGCTTGGGTTTGAACCCGGACCACTCGAGTGAGAGGCGAGTTATATAGCCTCTGGGCTGTCACCGCTGTCTATACAATTATGTACGTGGTGACAATTTGAATTTAACAAGTGTTATACAAAGTGTTTGTCCTTAACACCTCTATGTTTGCTAGCTGCATATTTAAACCATCTGTAAAAGATGGCTTATACTCGTATATTATAAAGGTATTTGAGTAAAATAGTTTTAACATTTCATTTTATATAATCCTGCGGGTGTAACAGTGATATTGAATTTCTATCCACGTGGCAATCCAAGTATATTTTCGTAGAATATTACGTAGACTGGTATTATAACAATCAAAGCAACAAAGAAGGAAACTTTCGCATTCAGCATATTAGTAGATAATGATCATCACGATAGATAATGAGGCCAGAGGGAGGGAGTGAATCTGTGTGCCTCATTCGAGATTGATCGACCTAGTAATTTTTGTAGATAATAAGTTATATAATCGAACAGACAACGTTATACAGAATATAGGTGTGTTTATTTAACAATGAACTGCCTCTCAAAGGTACAATGCAAAAATTAATTAACAGGGTCCTGCATGGTATTCCGGAAAATTACGTGTTTTTAAATCACTATTATGCGTTAAATTTGTAATTTTCAATTAAAGCCCTTGTTTGAGTTACTTCGAATTATAATGAAAAGCGTTATTTGAGTCACTTCGAATTTCGAAATGATATAGTAAATGATTATACTGTGTTTAATTTTAATGGATTCTCTAATTTTAATGGATTCTTTTTAGTAGATCTATGTATATAAATTTTACGCATATAACAATAATTCTCTCATGTTTCACCCTTTCTTTGTCCCACTGTTGTGCTCGGGTCTCCTCTCAGAATGGGAGGGATTAGGCCTTAGTCCAACACGCTGGCCAAGAGCGGATTGGTAGACTCCATGTAGTCGAGAACATCATGAAGAACTCTCAGGCATGCAGGTTTCCGCACGATGTGTCCTTCACCGTTATAGCAAGTGACATTCAATTTCTTACATCGTACGTAACTTAAGAAAAAATTAAATGTCACATGCTGTTACGCCTACTTAGCCTACTTAGCCACCGTTGGCCAAAGCACATAATCAGAAAACTTATATACTTAACAAAGTATAGGTGCATACGCTGAACTTTAAAGTAATAAATTAAGCGAATTTGCTAAGTATAGAAATGCAGGTGCTGTCGGTGACATATTGCTCTATCCAAATTTATAGGTAAATTTAATGGCCAGCCTCCTCGTTTATTAGGCACTGCTAGAAAGTTTTTTGACGAGTCACGATTTATTTTCCGTCTATTCGTTGATGAAATATTCTACCTACTTTTTACACCGTTCAATAGACAAAAAACCGGCAAAGTGCGAGTCGAACTCGCGCACGAAGGGTTCCGTACCATTATCTGTAAACACGACATAAAAGTCATGTCTGTTGTATGGAAACCCCCTTAAATTTTTTTTTTCTATTTTTTTTTCTTTTTTTTATTGCAGCCACAGAAATACGTCATCTGTGAAAATGTCAACTGTCTTACTATCACCACGAACTACATTATGCTATCAAGGTTCATCAGATACAGCCTGGAGACAGACGGACAGAACGCCTCCATAAGCCCCTCGCAAGCAATGTGTTGGAACTTCCAGATAGCAAGACGCGAGTGTGTCATCGTCACAATGTCTATTGGATAAGGATCATAAGAAGCAGTGCTTCAAATGCTTCTGAAATTTGACCGAAATCAACAATATATGTATATCAAATAAATATTGAATGAAGTAGAATTTTGAAGTTTGGTAGAAGAAAGCCTCTGTCTTGCATGAAAGGAGCATTGCTTTCACGTTTATCAAGAATTGTGACAAAATAAATGATGGTTCTTAACTACTCCGCGATAAAATCAGCAACGTATGATTGTGATGAAGCGAGGCAAATTGCTTCGGCCTATTTGCCAGAGCGTTTGACTGCATTGATTAAGCACTCCATCTCATACGCGTAGCTAATTGGACTATTGATTGCTTGATTGATATGAAATAACGATGTTTATAATATTGTTACGGTAAGAGTTCGTCATTAGGGTTGTACCTAAAGGATGACAATCCATCCATCCATCAACCTTTTAAAGTCCACTGCTGGACTGACCTGGATTATCGGTACTACTCCTGATCCTGTGCCTTCTGAATTGTGTGCCTTCTGATTTTTCGAGTGACCTTTTATAATAGGCAAATTGTACCAAAGTTAATTACAGAAGGTATGATTGGAATATCTCATGTCCGACGACTACACCGCAATATATTTCGCCACGGGACACGCGGCGACCTGCCGCTAATTGGGTCTTTTAATTACAAAAATATATCCACTACTAACTAGGCTAATCATAAAATTTATTGCCCTACCCTATTTAATTAATTAATTATTCTGACTGATCCGTAATTTGACAAAAATTGAATAAATTGAATAAAATTAAAAAATAAAATAAGAAATCAATGACTTATAACGGCTATACGGCTAGTAATATATAAAATTGGTAATGAGGTGCTTCTGAGTATGCTTATCAATTTTACATTATAACCATATCAGAGATTCAATTAAATAATAATATACTAAAATTCATCGAAATGGGTTAAACGTAACGGCAGCGCATACTGTTTATGTTGATTCTTAATTGTATGCTTTAAATTGGTTTAAATAATACAGTATTTTTACCAACTCACTATGTACGTAATCATGCTGTTAAAAAAGGAAACCTACTTTTTCATTGTTACCTATTCGGTTAGTCTTTTGTGTAAACAACTACCAACTCAGTTTACAGTTGATACTACTACAAACAGGAGGCTTCTCAATAAGTTTAACCCAAACCAGAAATAACTCCGAAGTCCCTACGCCTAAAGGCTTCCAAGTAACGACTGTATCGTAACGTATTTAGAAATGGAAGGCGCCCTACGCAATAACACAAGATCCTGTGAAACAAAAGATATACCAAGGCAATATGTTACACAATAAAAACCTGTATGTATTTATATGTTCCGTATTTCGGGCGATAAAGTGAGATTATTTATCGCGCGGTTCGGCCGCTATTTGACCCTTGCATCTGCCTGATAGGGGCTGTACTAAATCACATTACAGGCTTCTTTTATTTGTTCCGAGGCAATACTTCACGTCAAAGTGCCCACAATTGAATACAAAGTTGGTGCGTGGTTCTTACGAAACGCGATACGGTTTTTCCGGATTTTCCGGTCGGCTTTCATTTTACGCAAATTTATTCAAAACGGACCGCAGTTTAAGATCGACCTTTGGGCTTGTTATCAGCTGATTATGGGAGTCGGTTTCTTCATTTTAAATTGAAAATTTTCGAATGTTATTGCCGCCCTAAGACCTTCGACGTGGTTTAGCCACTGAAACAATTGTTTATGTATCTCTTTAAGCATGAAAATGCAATTCAACTACCTAAAATTATTGTTTTTTTTTTAAATTGCATTACATACCTACTGTCAAACCTTCTATTGGCACATATCAAGATGTCAATAACTATGTAAACGCGTGCTTAAAGTACGATGTATCTGTCGATGTAACATTTTTTTTTAAATGCAACAGTCTATTCAGACAACAAGCGAACTTTCTCCGAAAAATATTTCTTTACGAAATGATACGTTATCAATGGCTATGATACGTTGATTTGACTATGTGTGCGTCGTGAGTGATGCGATCCTTTGTCCGCAGGAAAATTAATTGTCGTGCCGAGATTTTTACGTATAAATGATCCCCGTCAGGCCCCATTGTTCTCCTCTGGCCGAAACCTAATACGTTTTCTTTGTATAGGCCGTGACTGAACAAAAAAGGCTTGTTTTCAGCGTATCCGACCATTTATCTTTACTATTATAAGATTGAAACTAATTCGTGTGCGTAGGCTCTATTAAGGCGTCATCATGCTACTTACTCTAGATATTTTGTTGAATGTAACTGCCTCTTATGTCTAGTGGTCACAAGCGCCACTGCTAAGCGTAGGTCCTGGGTTTCATCACCGGATCGGTGTAATTATTAATGAAGTACACTTTGAAATTCCCAGTAGTAGCTCAGAGTCTGGAATTGTGCCGGCGATACTTGTGTCTGTTCGTTTATCGATTGATAACCAACTTAATTTCTAGTCCTTCGTCATGTTCGAAGATGGAACTGCAGTCTCGTTTAATTAACATTTAAAAATGATAATGATTGTGTAAATATTCAAATGTATTATAATAGTTAAATTAATGATGCCGTTGTAAGGGGCAAACGTCATAAATATTAATTCAGTACTACCGCAACGATAAGGTCGTAACTTGAGCAGGGAAGGCTTAGGAGAATTTTCAGCCAGCTTTAGTTTAAATCTGTAAGCTTCACATGCTCGCTCCCCGTACTCTTTTTGTGTGAGAAGAGATGAGAATTTTGAAAATTCTGTAAAACTTTATATCAAGTCGCAAACAGAATTTTCGATTCACCGTATCCTAACAGTAACTGACAGTGACAGCCCAGTGGCTTTTGACTGGCCTCACATTCGAGGAGCTGTGGGTTCAAATCCAAGCAGCATGCACCAATGACGTTACGACTTACGTTTTGTAAGTTATGTGCGATTTAAGAAATTAAATTAATTTTCGTTTATCTCTTATTAATAAACGAATACTTTCGTCAAGAGCTATCAAACAAAAAGTCCTACTAATATTATAAATGTGGAAGTTTTTATGTTTGGATATTTGGATGTTTGTTGCTCAATCACGCAAAAACGACAAAGCGGATTTTTTCATCCAGGAAATATGTTCGCTAGGGTTGGGATGCTTCGCACGTTTATTTAAAAGTTGTTTGGCACAGCGACAACATATCGCGCTGACGCTAATACTGTGACGCGGTGGCAACCTTAAGCCGTACTTTCGTTAAGTCGACCTAGTTTACCATACCTCAAATGCTAGAACAGGTGTGGGTAGTTATTGAAAACCGCTTATACGCGGCAGTCGCGGAAAAGCCAATAATTGAACTTTTTCACAATAATGGACAGTGTGCAATTAACTTGCGTAATCCACCACAACCCTTTTCTTTGTCCTACTGTTGGGCACTGTTCTCCTCTCGGAATAGAAGGGATTAGGCCTTAGTCCACCACGCTGACCACGTGCGGATTGACAGACTTCACATGCCTTCGAGAACGTTATGAAGAACTCTCAGGCATGCTGATTTCCTCACGATGTGTCCTTCACCGTTACAGCAAGTGACATATAAACTCTTAAATCGCACTTAGAAAACTCATTGGTGCGTGCCGCTTGGGTTTGAGCCCGGACTGCTCGAGTGAGAGGTGAGTTCGATAGCCACATGTCTGTAATACATCTATATATAGATGTAGCGATTTTAATTTCCCTTGACAAATGTGTGCACCGGATACAGTTCTGTTGCGGTAGGGACTGGGCAGCGTTCATTTTTCACGGCTCCAATTTGCCGTGAGCCTAACGGTAGAGATACACCAAATCCGTATATCCGTATCCTGAGCATACTTCGGCCGATGACGGATTTGGTGTACGCGTACGGTAACTCTACTGAATGGACATTTTACCAAGTGGAAGGCTTTTGCACTCTCAGATTACAGAACGAAAGGCAGATGGAGTCTTCCTTAAAAACTACGTGAAACCACACAGCAGATATAGTGTTGAGTGACGTCAAGAATTGACTCTATAGGGATACGAGGTTCTTTGTTTGTATAGGGTTGCTAGATGTTGGGAAGGTCTTTTCCAAACAATATTTATATTCAATATACTTACAACCGTACACTATTTTTACCGTATGTATTTTTTTATTATTATTACGTATTTACCGTTGCTATTTTTTATTGATAAATTTGGATTCAATAATGTGTAGGTTAAATGAATGATATGAATTATGTACCTGATATAATAACTTTCAGGTATGCAGGTTTCCTCACAATGTATCCTTCAACGTTAAAACAGGTGACATTTAATTTCTTAAATCGCACATACCTTTGAAAAGTCATTGATGCGTGCCGCTTACGTTTGAACCTGGGCCATGAGTGAGAGGCGAGTTCGATAGCCGCTGGGCAGACAGACAGACCTTTCCTCCTCTTGCGCGGCGCCGCTGTAGGCGCTAGTGCGCTGAGGGAATTCGGAGTTAGGGGAGATCCTCTCTATCCGGGCAATTGCTCCAGGGGTAACCCCGTCGGTGACTTCCCGCTGTTGAGCTGCCGTCGGGCTGTCGTCGTCATATGCTCAAAATATAACTTAATCACTTCTCCTCTTGCAAAGGACCAATAGGTGGCCAAAAAGTTCTCGTAAGTACTTGGTACAACACCTCTCATGCAACCTGTAGGTACTGGACCATGCTTGTTGTACAATTCAATATATTTCTGTTGAGAAGATTAATAATTACCCGTCTACTAATCATTGCAGCCATATTTACCTACAAAATGTAATCAAAGTAAGCCGATTATATCTCACACAAACAGTCTTATATTTAAAATGTAGATTGGTGCAGTGGTTGAAAGCGGTTATCTCTTAAGCTCCCAAATCTCAGCTCGTGTACTAATTATACTTTTGTACAACTTCGTCCGTTTGTGCTTAAAGACATGAAATAAAATGTGTTCCTCATTTAATTTTGACGGAGGCTAATGAAAAAGCTTCCATTAATAGTAATATAACTCGTGGCTCGCGCTAAATGAGTGACCGCTAAGGGCAAAACTTCCTGATTGTTTTCAATTGTAAAACACTCGTTAAACCTTGTCAAAGACCTCCGGATGGCTTGAGAATATTTGACACTGGGTTCGAATGAGAAGATGTGGTTTACGGGGACTACCTTAGTCCTCAAACTCTTGAGGACTAAGGTAGTCCTCAGCTACCCAGCAACGCATTTGTGATCGATTTGGAACGAAACTCCAATGCAAAAATGGCAGGGGATGGGTGGTCTGCATACTTTTGTCTTCTGAATGGATATATGATAACAATCATAGATCCATAAAAAAGACAAATGTATCTCGTCTGCGCAGGCCTTTATAAACAGCCGGTCTTCATACTTCAGAGTCATCTCGAGTATCACCTAGAGGTCAGGTTACGACAGACTTAACCCCAGAGAAAGAAATGACCTACCTGGCCTCTGAACATCAACTTGTTTTTCTTATCTTATTAGTCTAATAAAATAAAATTATATCACTGTGGATCATAAAAAGTTTATAGCCTCCGAGCCAATTCTAAGATGGACGGTTTATTATTTATTTAGAGCTACTAAACTAATCGCGACATTCAGAAAGATAGTGGTAATATCCGAGTGGTACTCGGTCCAAGTCCGTTAAGACTTCGGTCCGAGAAGTCCAGAGATCAAATTTTGAGATTAAAATTTTGAGATTAATATTTTGAGATTAAAATTTGATCTCTCGTAACGCCTATAGTATTAAAGTAAGTGCATTAATGCGACTTAAACTGAGTTTTCCATCATGAAATCGAGGGCGTGTGAACTTTACCAACTCGCTTTTGGCCATGGTTGAGTTTGGCAATAATAAGGTTGTGATGACGGCACTGCAAGAAGAGTTGAGGACTAATAAGGTTAAAACCACATTTAACTATCATAAACATTCATTAAAAGGTAGGCCTCCTCCGTTTAAATTATTAAGGACGTGCAAGTTTAAGCACGATTCATCGGCGTAGTAAAATTGGAATCAATGTTTGGAATCCACTGGTTATTGCACACAAGTTTTCCTCAGGTAAACATATAGATTACATTGTTAATTTATTGGGTAAAGCTCGTGGGTAAAGGCTTCTTGGATTTTTATGTTATTTGTCAATTGTTCTTTTCGTCCGAATATCATTCCACAAGATTTTATCTGAAAATTAGTGCTGCGGCTATTACCGCAGAATTATGCTAAGTGACCGCCTTTTGGGATAGAGGCTGCTACTTTGGAAAATATGTTATTTAAAGTTATGATTTATTTTCTGTTTAACGTGTTATTTTAGGTTAATAAATTGTTAAATTATCTGTAATATAATAAACTATATCTACTACTAGTGGACGCCCGCAGCTTCGCTTGCGTAGAATTAGACCCATTAACGACGTCTGCCCGCGTTCGGGTTGACCACTTGACTTCAAAAACGGCAAAGTTTCATACTAACTTTGCACCCCCATTTTACCCCCTTAGGGGATCAATTTTCAAAAATCCTTTCTTAGTGCTCCCCTACGTTATAAAAGGAACCCCTGTGCAAAATTTCAAGTTTCTAACCCTTATAGTTTAGGCCCTGCGTTGATATGTCAGTCAGTCAGTCAGTCAGTCAGTCAGCTTCTCCCTTTATATATATAAACTAGTGGACGCCCGCAGCTTCGCTCGCGTAGAATTAGACCCATTAACGACGTCTGCCCGCGTTCGGGTTGCCCACTTGACTTCAAAAACGGCAAAGTTTCATACTAACTTTGCACCCCCGTTTTACCCCCTTAGGGGGTGAATTTTCAAAAATCCTTTCTTAGTGCTCCCCTACGTTGTAAAAGGAACCCCTGTGCAAAATTTCAAGTTTCTAGCCCTTATAGTTTAGGCCCTGCGTTGATATGTCAGTCAGTCAGTCAGTCAGTCAGTCACCTTCTCCTTTTATATATATAGATTTTATAAATTTCACTTTCCTATTTTAATAGACTGTTGGCCCTAATGACCTTTACAGCAATGGACAGGAGATTACTTACCAAATTTTATCTTTATATCAGTATAGCAGCAAAGGAAACAAAATGAATCTTTTATAAGTACTAAATCTCGAGATCCCTGCTTACTTCCGTCGGAGCACAGCTGCTGTTAAAGTTTATGACATAAGCCGATTTAAGTTCCCTGTAATATGTGAAAGAGCTATTTTGTACACCGTACACTGCGGGATGAGCTCAGTGAGATTTGCCGAATACGGAATTAGCATGAGAAGAGCTGCAACAACGGCCGACTTGCAACGTGCTGTTTCTGAAGCTTCATTGTCCTTGCATTCTAGGGACGTTATCAAATATCCCATTTTAAGGTTTAAAAAAAATAATCTTATAACAATAATACACGGTCGAGGATATCCACATGTGCCATATCTCATTAAAATGTCTTAAAGTGGCCTCTAAGTACTAGACCCCTATGGGACCCCTTTTTTTTTTCGCTGGGAAATGTTTCAAATTCCCGGATCTGTGAGAACCGTGAAATTTCAATGAGATAAGTACATATTAATAATACAATGTTCCTGCCAAACTACAAGTGCAGGGAAGTGTATAACGCATATGTAGGCGCAGATGTACCGTCCTTAGCCCAATGGCTCGCATCGATTCAATGTGACCGACTGAGTTAAGCAACGACGGGTGCGGTCGGTTGTGGCAAATTTCATTTCAAAGGGCCGTTAAGCCTTGTCGATAATCTTCCGATAACTTGAGAACATTCGACACTGGGTGGGTCACTAAACCCTCCACAAGTCTGCATTGACGCAGCGTGGTGGAGTATGATGATCTAGATCTCCCGCAGATTTGTATGTGGACACACTGCTGGACAAGGGTCTCCTTGTCCAGCAGTGGGACATCTATGGGTTGCAGGTTAAGGCGCAGATTACCATGTTTTGACATCACTGATGTAAGATTTAAAGTATTGGCTAATGATTGTCAAGGCTTAACATGAAAATCCACTTACGTTTTAATGTCATTTCATTTCAATGAAAACCTTCACTACTTTAATTTCTTGGGGTTGTCACACCCTGAAAATAAGGAATGTTGGGTCACTGAGAAAAGTATGTCCAGTAATGTCCATGAGAAGGCTAGGTATCAACCTTAGAAACGGAACGGCCACAATGTCTAAAACCACGCGAGCAAAGCTGCGGGCATCCTTATGTAATGTAATATTACCACAATTCACCAAGATTTATTACAACAGGGCGGTATGAAAATAAAAATAAAAATCGGAGATAAAGTTTTAACGATGACGGTTTTAACGATAGCTTGGATTTCAAAGCCAAGGAAAAAATTCATCCGGGCGCGAAGCATAACTAGACTAGAAAATGCTGTGTCATCCTCAATCTAGGTATATTTCTAATTTATCAAAGTACCTGATTCATTCGCTTACACCCTTAAAGCAGAAGTAAGAGTTATTCAAGAACTTGAGTTTGAAATGTCAATCACTTCGATTAAATCGTTCACATAATTACAATCGAACTTTACTATAAGGTCGTTTGGTTGTAAATTATTTACAAAGACTTTCAACTTACCTACATTATTAACTACCAACTGTCTCTAGTTTCGGACCTATACGAGTCAGAAACCATTGCCCGTCTTGATACGTGCGGATGTGGTTTCACTGCTGTCCTTCCTAATTGAACGAAAACAGTCTGTTTCATTGACATCACAACTTCGTCATGAGTCACTGAATCCTTTGATAATTAACTATACAGTCAGTCCTACCTGATGACTCTAACATGCCATGATCACAGAGGTAGTCAAACAATGAGTCTTTGTCCTTACATTTTCCCAATATTGCTGATATATAATATATTAGTATGAATATGTTGTGTACGTACGTTATACTCCGAAATATCAGTACATAAGTCTCACATAGATCGATTTCTTGAATAAAAAATACGAGTATACGGTAGGCCTTATCTAGGGAGTGGTGGATACCAGAAAACAACACAATTTAATATCTATGTAAAGCCCCTACAACAAATATAAATATCTGCCCCGGCCCGGATTTGAACCCGGGAGCCGTGCTTCGATAGTCAGGGTGAGTGACCCTTAACACCGTGCTTTATAGCTGTCAAAAGGTCAAAGGACGCCTATGAGTCCTATTTATAGAGAGCAAATAACCAGCATTATATGTAAACCATTGTATCTATGTTTGCTTTCCTGTTCACGTTAAAAAACTCAAAACTTTTTCATTAAACAATAAAAAACGAAGCTATAAACAAAGTTATATAATGAACGAAGATCAATGCAATTAAAATAAATTAGTATTCGACTTTCCCGGATAGAATGGTTTTTACCATAGACTAATTAGTAGTAGAGGTTCTGTAGGTTGAAAAACGATGGACTCCTGCTGCAGTTGTACCGTACTATTACTTATTATTATTTTTGAGTTACCAAATTGGTCGTAAATACCATTACCGTAACCAAGACTGTTAAAATAACGTTATCACGAAATTTTTTACAACCTTTAATAAGCCCATGACTGGTAAACTTTACATATCTCTTAAGATATTATCTTGTGGACATACTAGGTTGTGGATATCCTACTTTGAGCTGAGAACTGAAAGAAAACGGAAACAGTTTTCTTGCGTTGCACTGCAGTAGTGAATCAGTGCACAACCAAGTTGCTGACTGGGTCAATTGTGTGCTGCAAATCAGAAGTTGTTAAAGAAGTTAACGATTGTTTTGCAATTGAAAATATCAAGACCGACCGAAGTTTAAGTCAGATTTAAAATTCTACCGCACCAGACGTTGCCTAACTCAGGCGATCATATACGATCGACGCGAGTCATTGGACTATGGACGGAATAATAAAGATTAACACATTTACTAAAGCGGTAAAATCAGGTGACAATAGCAAAAGGAAGGCAGCACCGTAGGTGCACCAAAAGATAGGTTTGGTCTATAATCTAGGTCTATAATCCTATAATTTAATATTAATTATCATAATATTTATCAATTAGAAAACGTTTTGTTTCTTCTGAAACTCATATTTTTGCTAATGTATAATATTTCTGTTGGTAATTTACTGTACCTACATATAATATTGATGCTAAACAAATGTTATGCCATGCTTTGTTGTTCGTTTAAGTCAATCAAATTCATTTTGCCGTATAAAATTCTTTATTCTTTGACGATTCCCACCGCGAGTTCTCTTTGCATCATCTGAGTGCTCATTCCTAGATCCGACTTTTCAACTTTTTCATTTTATAAAACCAGTAGCAGACACTCATTAAGCACACTTTTATTTCTTAAGTCAAGCACACTTTTATTTCTTTGGACCACTTGTTTTTAAAAGATTTTAGTGCGGATTCAAGAGCCTTAATTAGTTCATAAAACTATTCATAAAAGTTAGATTAAACAAGTTGACGGCGATTTTCATTTGCAAAATTAAGTTAGTGAAGAATACTTAACTAGGTAGTGCAGTGTGAAACAAAATATTTACGCTTGCTTAGCGCCAATACGAGTACCAAAATGCCATTAGGCCATAACCAACTACATATTACCATTGATTTTAAAAGCTTTTATTTAAATTCACTCGTATGTATGTAAGTATGTCCTGGAATCTTGCAATCAATATTTCACCCACTTCCACTGAAGCTATCGAGCTGAAATTTGGCACACATATTTTTGGTTCCGATGACAATGCATGAAAATAAAAAAAAAGTTTTAAAAAGCTTTTTTAAAATAAAAAAATTTTAACGGTATAATTTTAATATTAATAACAGAATAGATAGAAACTGTAGGTACGTGATTTCTCTTAGTATGCAAACCCGTTGATTGTGTCAAAATAAGTTATTTACTTTAGAAATCAATTATTTAATTATTTTAGAAACTGTCAGCGATAATGTTTACCGCAGGAGGTCCGATCCATGCCTATGGCATGATCAAGCGCAGAACCAAGAGCAGAAAGACAATAATTGTACGTGAATAGTAAAATAAATTGTTTTCATGTTCAAACGATTGATCCATCTATATCTATACAATCTAGCAGCAGATAAGAAGAAAGCGGTGTCACCGTTGAAGGAAAGATGAAATATCAGTCTAACTCTGGGTGGACAATGGAGTTTTAAATCCCACTTCAGCCTGCTCGTTCCCAAATTAATAAGTGCTGCTGCTGCCTTAGGAAGACTTGTGCCAAACATTGGGGGTTCAGTCTCGTCTTGCAGAAGCCTGTATCTCGGCTTATCCGTAACTGTACGGGGCACCATATTGGATTGACGTTCTCACCGCAAACAATAAGGCTCTTCTGCGAAGGCCACAGAGGGTAATGACACACTGAGGCCTTACCCGGAATACCCACTCCATTATCGGCGAGTCCCACATACCCGCCCGACACTTACGTCTGGGTGGGACACAGAACAGATAAAAGAGGTGTGGGGTGGGATGCGTGAATTGCATTTCCCAGCGATAAAAAACGGTGTATTAGATTCGAGAATCTAAAGTTGATAGTTTGTACAACAGTAATATAGCACAAGTTCAGACACGAGCATCTCCAGCAGCGTTCAGATTAGAATAAAATATTATTAATTGATTTTCTCGGAGTTTCCAAGGGTGCGGATAATTTTATACAGATAAGCTCCTTTACGTAGCTTTGTTTTCAAAGTTTATAATACCGGTCCGTTTGATGATCCACGCTTTTTAGTTCTATTCGTTATTCCGTTTTTGCTGATAGAAATTTATACTTTTAATAAAGTTATAATACTCGTGGTTCTTTACTAATAAGAAGTATAATATACTTGAATTTTCTTAACCTAGTTTCGCCACATATTACTAAATAGTCACTACGTTTCGCTTTAGCCAAATAAACCTACTCGTATTTTTAAGAAGTTGACTAACTTCTTTACCAATCCGCGTTGGAGCAGCTTGCTAGCGTAAGACATCTTCTTAGTATGTCTAATAGATAGAATTTATGAAGCACAGTCTGCCGTGTCTGAAGGGAAACGACGTTTAGTCGTTGCACGACAGACGTGTCAGTAGATTCCGTCAGAGATTCTGGAGCCTTCTTATAAGTATGTATACTGTATGGACCCGGATAAATAAAACACGCCTTTGATCACTCAATAGGTGGAGTAGGTAATGCGTCCGGCGCACGTCCGAACTTGCTCACAGCTAGCGCGTGACTGTCCGGTGCCGCATACGCTACATATACGATAACTGGTTAGGGGCTATGATAAAGAATCTCACATGCCCCGGCTTTTTCCCTCCAGATTGAAGACATAAATGTCCTTCTGTAGGAAGCCGCTGTTTTGTAACTCCATTGGTCAATGATGATAGAATGGTTGACTAGGTATGTTGACATCAACAAACATTTCCGTATTATTTTTGAGAAACAAATAAGATCAGTTACATAAATAATAGACCAGTCTCGATAGCTTTTAAAACAAAAAAAAATAGTAGTAGAATATAACCTATTAGAAAAGGAGGAGAGTATTATAAACATTAAAGGAAAAATAAATTCCGGGCGATCTGAGGTAGGGAACGGGAAGGGGGGGGGTGTTTAAGGGGTAAAAACGGTTTATGTCGATTTCTGGCAAAACTAAAAGTCGTATGGAAAAAAGTCAAATGGCAAAGTTGTAGATAGTAAAAAGATCTAAAACTTTTGTATTTACACTTTTTTCACATAACCTCAAAATGTATGTGAAAAGTTCAAAAAACCAAGCTTTTGGTTTTTTATTTTTATCTTTTACAAATATTTTTTCTTTTTCACGAAATTTGGTGAAAACTTACCTTTTTATGTTCCAAATACGCTGTAATTTATTTGATTAGAAATATTTATTTTTTCAACCTTATTTTTAATTAATATCGAAAAAGAACCCTTATTTTCAATCGAAAATTCACCCGTCAAAATATCAGCTTTTTTCAAAAAGTTTGTATGCTTTCTGTTCGTTGAAACCTCTACTTTCCGATGGTGAAAAAAAAAAATATCTTACTATAGTAAATCTTCTCAGAAAATGCAATCTTTAATTACTTCTTTTCCTTCCTTTGCTTTTTTTTGTCTTACATATATACATTTTTTACATCATTATTCACTTTTTATAGATTTTTAATATATTTAAATATATAAATATTATTTAAAATATATAAATATATTAAAAATCTATAAAAAGAGTCCGTAAAAAGTTTTGTTAAAAATATATAAATATTATTTAAAATATATAAATATATTAAAAATCTATATAAAGTGTATAGTGATGTAAAAAATGTATATGTGTAAGACAAAAAAAAGCAAAGGAAGGAAAAGAAGTAATTAAAGATTGCATTTTCTGAGAACCACGGAAAGTAGAGGTTTCAACGAACAGAAAACATACCAACTTTTTGAAAAAAGCTGATATTTTGACGGGTGAATTTTCGATTGAAAATTAGGGTTCTTTTTCGATATTAATTAAAAATAAGGTTGAAAAAATAAATATTTCTAATCAAATAAATTACAGCGTATTTGGAACATAAAAAGGTAAGTTTTCACCAAATTTCGTGAAAAAGAAAAAATATTTGTAAAAGATAAAAATAAAAAACCAAAAACTTGGTTTTTTGAACTTTTCACATACATTTTGAGGTTATGTGAAAAAAGTGTAAATACAAAAGTTTTAGATCTTTTTACTATCTACAACTTTGCCAGTTGACTTTTTTCCATAGGACTTTTAGTTTTGCCGGAAATCGACATAAACCGTTTTTTCCCCTTAAACACCCCCCCCTTCCCGTTCCCTACCTCAGATCGCCCGGAATTTATTTTTCCTTTAATGTTTATATTATTCTCCTCCTTTTCTAATAGGTTATATTCTACTACTATTTTTTTTCACTTTTTATTATTTTTAAAGGCTTCTGCACTGGTCTATAAAGGATTGCTTTAGATCTGCCGACTGTGTTACAATTGACGGACTTATTTGACTCCTTCTTATTTTGTTTTAAAGTTTGTTTTGTAAGAAGCCTTCTGTCGCTGATCCTTGGAAACTAGTTTTACTGTAGCTTTAAACAAAAATCCAGTTAATAAACCGCGTAGTTAGAGAACAAGAACGAGTCGTTCTGTTCTGTAGAGTTAAGAACATCGCGTATTTATTTACTCGTAATGTAACAAAGATAATGCCCATGTTTGAAGAAAATATAACAATTCTGAGTGGAATAACATGAAAATATTATTTACCTATCTCGACCCTTAGTTCAGGTGTTGCAAAACTAATCTTATTTTGAAATTAAGTATTCCTTGTTCTATAGCTATTATTTTTATTCCTTCTTATTAAATAAGTGATTTAAGTTATTTAATATTTGTATTCTTAAACACTGATGAGAACACTGAAGAAGAACACTGATTTATGTAAGTCTCAGACTTTTCAATTCAAATTTGTAAATTGTATTGTACTGAAACCAAATCCAAACGTAGGAAGACTCCACCTCCGCTTTCCATTTATTTGTTTTGCATCATTTTGAAGTAACTAACTAGGTAGGTAACTAAATAATTAGGTAGGTACAAAATTATTAAACTCGTTCAAAAATATTTTTGTTCGAATAAGTCGCGATTATGGTAATAAATTCCATTATAAGTTGTTGTGCCCGCAGTTTAGTCCAGGTAAAAAAATTGCACCACTGAAAACTATCCTTAAGAAATGTCCTACGCTGCAGACTTTAGTTTTTCAATACTTTTTGCGTTTCACAGGAAAGAAAATGGAGGCACGAACAGTTCTTTGAAGAAAAATCGAAAATACCAACTTTGCTCAGGTCTCTTTTGAATATTATTTGCAACGAAATCAGAGAAAAAAAATCTCAGCCGACGCGGTTCAGAGGCAAAAGAATATGCCTCGGAGACTTGAGTTGGTACTTTTCTTAAGAGTTTAATAAACATATAATTTACATCCCTTGTGTTAGAATGGCTTAGCTGGATGTAGAGTTGTATTTATTCAAAGAGATTAATAGTTAAAAGGATTATTTTTAATCTACGGGTAGTTCTAGAAATAACGTTCAATTTTTAATTACATTTTCATGCAGTTTCAAGAATTTCATAATTATTTAAAAAGCGAAATTATGCTAGCTATCCGTTAAAAAAAGAAGAAACGTCACGAGGCACAGTTAATTGTATTCAAGTTTTTTAGAACCAGTGAGAATTATATTATATATATATTTGTATAATATCGCCCGTATATTTGTAATATAGGTACATATATTTGTATAAGGTATGTCTTGACTTGAATCGATAGACATACCTACCTACTCAATCTGTGAAGTATTTCTATAGAAATTTTAAATCCTCGCGGGCGTCCGATATTATACAAAACGAGTAGAAAAACATGGTATATGTATATATATATATTCATCGTATATTCTACGTCATCGGATCGGAAGTAGCCCCCATGGCTTGTAAGCAGTTATCCTACTCAATACCTTCGTCGAAGGCTCTTTTTATTCATAAATTCAAGCTAGAATTTGACATAAACCAACATTTTATACGAAAGAATTTCTAGATTTCACCGCTTTTATTAAACCCGATTTGTCAAGATGTCTACTAAAATGTAGGTGAAAATTTTATACTCTTCTACTGGAGCGATTTAAAGACTTACGCCAATTTTCAATACACGTTCCTGCTTCAGTAACAGAGAATTTAGTATAGAAAATTTTTCTAGTGTTTCTAGTGCGAATCGGCCAAGTTGATTAACAAAAGTTTTGCCGCCCAACATGGCTAATGACTGTAAATTTGCGATAAAAACTAGGATCGACATCTTAATGTGTAACGAAGAAATTTATCCACGAGCAGTGACCCATCATATTGAATGATTGATATCTATTTTTATATATAAAAGGAGAAGGTGACTGACTGACTGACTGACTGACTGACTGACTGACTGACTGACTGACTGACTGACATATCAACGCAGGGCCTAAACTATAAGGGCTAGAAACTTGAAATTTTGCACAGGGGTTCCTTATATAACGTAGGAGAGCACTAAGAAAGGATTTTTGAAAATTCACCCCCTAAGGGGGTAAAACGGGGGTGCAAAGTTAGTATGAAACTTTGCCGTTTTTGAAGTCAACTTGCCGTTTGTGGGCAACCCGAACGCGGGCAGACGTCGTTAATGGGTCTAATTCTACGCGAGCGAAGCTGAGGGCGTCCACTAGTTCCTACTTATAAGATACAATTACTTATTTTATGTTCCAAAGCCCTTCTGAAACCAGAGCCACACCTATGCCTATCCCTTCGGGGAAATACGGGCGTGATATTTAAACTTTAGCTGTGCCAAATTTCATACACCTACATCCTCGTGATTTTCGTTAAAAGTTTTGCTTCCCGTTTTCATATATTATTATGAGTTTATCGATGTATATAACACAAAAATATTTGCGTAATGAACGTGCAAAGCCATCACACATCATTAGTCCGGAAGCAATTCTGCACAGATGCAAATTTAATGGTCAGGGAAAATCTCTCGTATCATCGTGTGTTGAGTCACGGGTATAACGCTCTAGTAATTTTGTGCTTCAGAGGGCACGTTGAGTCATTGACCAGTAGTTGCTAAGAGTCGACGAGTTGTCGCAAGAAATTACGATGAATATTGGTTAGGTTTAGGTTTAGCTTTTTCAGGTTTAAGGTAAAGTTTGCACTGAAATCTGAAACTTGTGAAGCGAGCTAGGCCAAACTCCCTATTTACCCTGAAATTTTACAATACAATACCATTATGTATTTTAGTTTAGCGCAGGTATTTCATTTTTAATAATAGACTATCAAATATACACACGTAAAGTAGTCACCTATGGACACGTACGAAAGTTTGTATGGACCTTTTGTTAAATCTCAACCGATTGATTTCAAATTTGCATTAAAAGTTTCTTACATAAATTATTAGAATGTGTATACCACATATTTAATAAAAAATTATGTATAAAAAAAGACAAATGAATGGATAAATAAAAAAAAAATTCAAGTCGCGATATTCGAAGAAACATTTATGTTATTGTTCTCAAATTGGTAGTGACAAGTATATTATGTGGTCTCCAATGTAATGTTTTTGAATTTTCAACCTTACTTACTACCTTTTTGACTAAAGAGAAGGGAAAATTGTTTGTCTTGGCATAATGTGAAAGCAAGAATAAAATTAATCCTTCTTTCTTCCAAATCACAATATTAAAAGTTAAACTAATAATTTTGTCCTTTAATTGTCTAATCATTTATGTCTTACTAAACATGGGTTGTCTTATGTGTGTTCATTTCCACGACACTGATCCTTATACGATGCTGCGGCCGCGGGATCAAGCATTTGAATTTGTTTCGCTGCAACCCATTGACGTCCCACTACTGGGCACGGGTCTCCCCCACAGACGCAGCTGCGGGAGGTCTAGAGCATACTCCACCACGCTGCTCCAATTCGGATTAGTGGAGGGGTCAGTGGCCAACCCAGTGTCGAATGTTCTCAAGCCACCCAAAGTTCTTCGACAAGGCTTTACGACTGTTTCCACCATTGAAGACAACCGGGAACGACGGCTTTACGTGCCCTCCGAAGCACGCGAATTTGTTTATATGCGTTTATTTTATTGATCTCATAACGTCGTCACTTTATATGTTCCGCAAAAGCGCATCCACGCGTGTTATGTTTTCAATAAAACGTGCTCGACAATACGTTAAGCGCACAAACGGAACGTTGCTCACGTAATGAATGCTAGGAACCATTTGACATCATTAGTGCTAAAATAGTTCTGCACTGTTAAATGGTCGGGAAAAAACTGTCGCGCAAAAATGTGGATTTGACATTATGCATAGATATTGTTTGAAAATATAACTGAAGAAGGAAATCACTGCAACGTTTTCTTCATCTGGTTTTAGGGGCTACAGTCTCAATTACTCGGATATTACCACTAGTTCTTTACTTATTCTCCTGCAATATTTAGTTTAATCCCTTAATTATCTCTTGGATACACAGGAACCTCATTGAAAATTGAGAGGGAACTGTAGCAAAAATCCCTAACGTGTTAGATTGATAATGGGTTTTTGTCTATCGCAGAATTACAGAATTTGCAAACAAATTCACATTTATTTATTCATGAATCATCACCATCCGTATTTCTGTACTTTTGAATATCTAAAATATACAGTCACACATTAAAATGAAGTAAAGTGACATGCATTGCTTAGGGTTACTTATATATGAAATCTCTTTGAGATCTAACTTTTTTACTCTTTCATTATTTGATGTGATAGCGACCATAGACGACACATTCTGTGAAAATGTCAGGTGTCTACCTATTTCCGTCCAAAGGATAGAGACCTGTGTCAGACAGACAGACACCTACAAAATAAGCTCCAGCTCATGATTAAGGCCGATTTCTATAGAATAAAAAATACACATAAGCGGGAAAATATTCGCATAATATTGTGGTTCAAGCTTTCATAGATCATTGCGGTTGTACAGAACGGTTGCTAAAAGCACAATTTACATTTCATGGTTCACAGTCGATAGGCCAGTGGATAATTCGCCTTTTATTCGGGGCGATGTAACTTCAAACCCGAGTAAAAGATTTAAGAGAAAAAATTTTTAAGAGATTAAGAAATTTACCTTTCACTTGCTTTAATGGCTCCAGGTGGTAGAGCCTATAGGGAACCAGATAGGTTTTATATGAAGCCTATTTTATTCCACATAGAGTTCGCCCGAGGCTGTACCACCGCCCGCCGCCGTAAATAGCACCACAATTGTGGTCCGGTTGGAAAGGTGTGGTTTCTGGTTACACTTCTTTGGAGGCGACCGTCTTAGTCCTCAAGGGTAGCAACACGTCTGTGATTGACTTGGAACGAGACTCTTACTAACAATTACTAACTGGACTATTAATAACACCACAGGACTAACTATCACTAACAGCCCCTAGTCCTCATACCCACTAACGAACTGAGCAACTAATGTTCTAATTAACTCTCACAGCTAACTGGACTAATTTGAGTCCCTATTTGAGACTTGTTTAAAGGCAGTCACAGTTGTCATGGGCGGCATGTGTGGTGCTGCAAGCTCGTTTGTTATCTTATATCCATGAAAAAAAAAAGTTTTTTAAGGCATGTGAAGTCTGTGCCTAACTCCCATTCCGAGACGTGCTGCAGTGGTACAAAGAAAGGGTTGTGGTGTTGATAGATTTGCTATGGCAACGTATGTCTTCAGTCAAGTCTGGAGAACACAGAAAGGAAACCGTTGCTACTAGTATGAGTATATTGATACTATAAAAGTTTGGTGAAAAACACCGGAGTAATAATGCTAGCGAGAATGCTCGTGCCAGCGCTCCAGTGTAGTGAAAGGCAAAATTCTCGTTGCATTGTCCGCCCGACACCTTTTGCATTCCGGATGCCTTTTTTCATAGCCATTTTTAGCATTCCGCAGCTATAAAAGATGAAATCTAAACCTTAAATTTTGAATTTCTACAATTAATATAACTAATATTATTTAAAACTAGGGGATGCCCGCAGCTTCGCTCGCGTGGGTTTAGACATTCACTAACTTCAAAAACGGCAAAGTTTCATACTAACTTTGCCCCCTGTTTTACCCCATTAGGGGGTGAATTTTCAAAAATCCTTTCTTAGTGCTCCCCTACGTTATAAAAGGAACCCCTGTGCAAAATTTCAAGTTTCTAACCCTTATAGATATGTTTCTTGCCCTGCGTTGATATGTCAGTCAGTCAGTCAGTCAGTCAGTCAGTCAGTCAGTCAGTCAGTCAGTCAGTCAGTCAGTCAGTCAGTCAGTCAGTCAGTCAGTCAGTCAGTCAGTCAGTCAGTCAGTCAGTCAGTCAGTCAGTCAGTCAGTCAGTCAGTCAGTCAGTCAGTCATTCAGTGAGTCAGTCAGCTTCTCCTTTTATATATATAGATTAATCAGCATTTAATAGCAGCTGATAGTTGTATAACATGACTGGAATTTCGAGAAAGGCTTGTTTGTTTTCGTAAAGGCATATTTGCTTTCTATATAAAAGCTAATTTAAACTGAAAAGAATGTCGGAATATATAAATTCAACTTATTTTCGTTTCCAAACATGTATCAATCAAGTGTATCACATGAAATGCTATTCAGTTATCGACAAAATTGTAAGGAAAAATCAAAGTGCCATCTAGTAAAAATCAGTGAATAGTTTGATGGTTGAAAATACTTTCTTCGGTTTTTATGCATTTTATTAGACTAACTAATTAATTAAACTCACTATCATTTTTTATCAATCAGTTGATAGGTTTTCATTTTCACGTGAGGACTGTACAGAATCCGTGCAAATCTTACTGAAGTCATAATTCCGTTTTTTTAACATTTCTAGGGCGAAAATTAGTAAATGCTGAATTTGTTTTGGAGAAAATAATATCATCATCTAATTATGATCAAATACTATACGAAAACACATATGATTATTCCAAACTCGCGTTTTGTAAAATTGAACGTATTGACATTATTTCATGTTTTTTTTCTTTTATTTACATTATACAAAAAAACTGGTAAACACGTATTCTTTTAATTTTTTCAAAGCATGTTTGTTGCAAATTTGAAATGAAATGGTTGAGATTTAAAAAAATATCCATACAAACTTTCGATCTATCCCTATCCCATGGGAACCTCTTTATTTTCTGAAAATTTAAATAGCCTATATGTTAACCAGGACTATAAATAATAACTTTACGAAGTAACATCCTAATCCATCCACGGGTTTTCTTGTGATGCCCGGACAGACAGACAGACAGACAGACAGACAATATTTTCAAAAATCACATTTCTGAGTTCTAAAGCGGAGTTATAATGCCCCTGAATTGAAATTTTTGAAAAAAAATTCAATGTACAGAAAAAGTTGCTCTTCAGATTTATTATAGTATAGATAATATCACGCCTGCATTTCCCCGATTACTATAACATCACGATAAAATTCCGTTTTGAATTCATGATATTTTATAATTAGTATTTCATACGTTAGTTCAGATCATATTCGATCATAGAAGGTAAGTCGTAGATGGAGGAGGATTCATAGACAAATACTGGGAAGCTGACATACCTACTGTTAGAGTTAAATTTTACAGCTGTGTGCTGTGTTTATTTCACGTTGATATCCTAATTTAAACATTCATTTATAGTAATCACTCATTTGTGCGGGTTCATTTGTGACAGCCCAGTGGCTATCGAACTCGCCTCTCACTCGAGCGGTCCGGGTTCAAACCCAAGCGGCACGCATCAATGACTTTTCTATGTTATGTGCGATTTAATAAATTAAATTTCACTTGCTATAACGGTGAAGGACACATCGTGGGAAACCTGCATGCCTGAGAGTTTATCATAAAGTTCTCAAAGGCATGTGAGGTCAACCAATCCGCACTTGGCCAGCGTGGTGGACTAAGGCCTAATCCCTCCCATTCCGAGAGGAGACCCGTGCCCAACAGTGGGACAAGAGTTGTAATGATGAATCAATCATTAGTTCTGTTTTTTTTTATTCACCTGTAGTGTTGTTTTGGGTGTTACATCAACTTTCCATACATAGGGAGTTGCTAGCGCTTTACGGGAATGGCAATAAGTATTAATCTCCTATCAATGCGTGGCCTGTGGTAAGTGGATTAAAGTCAAATTATTAGCCATGCATACGTACCGGACGGCAATGTCGCGACAAATATTGACAAGCTACGCAAATGTTTGCTTCGTTGAGTATCGAGTTCGATGATGGAATTATAGAGGGCTCGGCTGGTTCAGTGATCCGATTCCAATGTAGTCTCGTTACATTTACAATAATAAACCGGAGCATGGAGTATAATGTTTTCTATTATTGGTTTGGGATTCAATTTCAATTCAATTTCAGCTTCAATAAAACACTATCGATAACGAGTTTAGGATATGATACGAGTATTAGGATACTCGTATGAGGATATCCTAATAATTCTAGATTAAGAGTGGTTTAATGTATTATGATACCTAGTTTTCAAGGACCTTATGAAATTGCTAACTTACTTCATTACGGTATTTGTTTAATTTAGTTGCAACAGTATGCACAAATTTCTGAGAGCCGCCTTAAATGAGAAATATAAATTTTAACACTGTACAATGATATCCTTTGGCCCAAAAATATTCAAATAAAAAGGAAATAAGAATATTATTAATTAACAGGCCGAAATAATTGCATCTGAACTCTTCCGCCTTACAGAGTTCGAAAATCAATCGTCTGTAGTTTGGAATTGTTATAAACTTCGATTGGCGAGTACTATGAATTGAGTTAAACTTCTATCGCTTGCCCTGGTTTTCCAAAGCAAAGTCAGTTTTGTTCGACTATTCAGCAAGATAACTTTTGAATTTTCATTTGGCACGCTGTTAATGTGACCGAATGTTTACATAAAATGTTCTGCAGTCGCTATCAACTAATCAACACAGGCTCGTTTTAACACGTTCGCCAATTATTGAGTGTGTCTTGTTCATGTATTGTTTTCTTCTTTATACAAATTAAATAGATCCATACTACATGCAAAATGACATACTCGAACCATCCAGTATTATAAATTATATGATATATAATATATATATATATTATATATTACATTTATATATATTATATATATTATATATATTACGCTATTCTTCAGTCAGCCAAAACAACAAGTGAAACCAAAGGTAAACCCAGTAAAAAATTTGCATAGTTTGAGGATATTTACCTCCTCATACGTCGGGGATAAAAGAACTGTTACACAAAACCTGCATATACTCGTAGTGGCGCAATACGGTTTGCAGTCGATACCAACCGAGCGGGGCTAGTGAGCAGGGCATGTTTCCTCCGATATGTGAAGATGATAAAAAAAACTTGGTCTTCTCAACCGTCGCAAAATTAGCTGCTGCGGAGTATATTCTACAGTCGGGAACTATAGTGAGATACCCCGCAACAGTTTCTGCATGTGCATTCTTTATAACGTGGATCATAAAACTCGGATATACTGCATTCGCCCAGAACGTTCTGCAGGCGGTGACAAACGAACAACACAAGGAAGTTTTGCCGCTAAGTTAGTTCGCAGCATGAATTAGTTTAATATTTTTGTTTGTGTATCGGCATTATACCTATCGGTATTTTCGGTATTTTCTTTCAAAAAGCGAATATACTTTGACTTTACTAGACAATGGTAAACAATGGCTTGACAATTTCTTAAGTTCAGTCATGCATACAGTGGGCTTTTTAATTCTTTTAATATACTATCGGAAACCCTCAAACCTTTGTCTTCTCTGCATGCCGTGCATGGTGCAGTAGTACTGCAGTCCTACAGTAAAACAAAAACGAACGAGCAACACGAGCTAGTTTCGCCGCCAAATTAGTTCGCAGTGTGACCTTATTGCCAATTTTGTTCGTGCCACTTATTGCGTAGCTTTTTCCTTGCAGCTTAACAATAAACTGATAGGTGAACGGTAACAAAACTTTAGCTTCTCTGCTGGCGAAGCGTGAAGTTGCAGTCGTGCAATACTTTCTGTAGTAAATCGTAGCCAATACGAAGATTTCCCGCTGAAAATTTAATTAAAATGAAGTGCAAATTAGGTAACGCTATAGTGACTATACCATCATCATCATCAAAATTGGGAATGGAGGTGAATGAAATTTGGCACAGTTAAAATTTTCATGGAGAAGGAGCAGAAAGTGATTTGTTTTATTAAATATACATTAGAAATATGTACATTCCATCAATAAAAGAAAACTTATGGCATGATTTGATTTGAATTAATACAACAAAAATGTTCTATTGTGTGTGTTTTATGACCAGTACAAAAAGAAAAGAAAAAAAGTTCTAGTTTGGTTTTAATAACCTAGCCAGTGTAGGTACCTGTTTCTGAAAACTTTCCTCGTTTTCAACACTACTCGTGTTTTATTCTTAAAATACTCTAAGAATTAGTGCCTTTCCAGGTACATTAATGATCGAAGCTTTCCAGCGAGTTAGATGTATATTCAGTGTTCTTCGAAGTAGTTGATGATCTCAGAGTCGTGTTCGCAGAAAATGGAACCGTGGAAATGGTATCTGATTGATAATGCAGAACTGGAAGAAAAAATTTGAAATTTTAATTTATTTATGAACTATTTTTGTTATTTCTGTGGCGTCCATATCCCACGGCTCGCGTTAATTTATTCTCGACACATGACAGAGTTAAGTAACGACGGACGTGGTCGGCTTGTGACCGCTAGTAGTCAAATTTCATGGGCACTACCATGTTTCGGAGGGCAGGTTAAGCCATCAGTCCCGGTTGTATTAAATTGTTTCATCAAAACAATCGTTAAGTCTGGCCACTAACCCTTACCAATCCGCATTGAAGCATCACGACCGAACAACGTGGGTTGTAGCTTTGTTGTTTCTCATTTAGCTTAGTAAAACCCGCGGCGGTACATCGTGTCTGAGTCGTATTCACAATAACAGTAGTCGTAATATGCATAGTTGAAATTACCGGCTTACTCAATGTGATTAAAGTCGAAAATAGGCCGACTAGTTTCGATCGATTACGATGGTCATCTTCAAAAGTGAACGCGCTCGCGGCGGGCACGACAACTATGAATATAGACACTCACGAATCATTCAGTCGTAACATGTTCTAGAACCACTGTCCACTGAGTACCGACCATCTAGGTACCTACTGTCGACCGGAGAAAAACAGCATCGACCCATTACAACGTCAATTGTTTTTTTTACATATCGTTTCATATCGTTCCTTGTTCGTTGTTGTCGTTTCCAAGGCCTGATATTAACAATATAGCAAGTGTTAAATGGCGTGAATATTCAAATTTAAACAAATATAACATGAGCGTTATATTCAATTTGTTCCTACATGCCATTAGTGAGGACGCATTTACAAGGCATTCTCGAAACTTTGTTTGTTTCTGGATCATAAGACGTTAGTGTATTCAAACCGTGAATTCCAAGCGGGAATGAAAAATATACCTAAGGAAAAAGCAACAATGTCTATTATTGCGTTCTGCTATTAATTAACTAATTTAACTAACTTTACTTACTATCCCAGTTACTTTTTGGGCAAAGTTTGACATGGGCTGCAGCGGGTGGATAGTGGCATGATGGTATGATAGTATAATATATAAAAAAAAATGCTGTGGACTGTGGAGCAAATAATGGGTTGTCAATGAAGTAATGATTAGATTCGAAAAGAGGGTTATAGCTACCAGGGAGTTTTTATGTTCGCGGAATGAAATTAAAACACCAAAATTATGTTTCCTTTTCAAAATGCCTGAAAGACGAATGCGTTTTTAGATCTTTAAACTATTTAAGTATATATTCAAAATCAAACGTCTCCGGAGACGTTGTGACCAAAATGTACCACATTCTTACCGTAATGGAATAAAGAATTTTCCTTGTCATTTGCATCTTCTAGCTCGCAGAGCGTTAAGTCTGAACATATCTATCTGAAGTAGAGAAACGGCTTCTCCGATAACACGATTGCTTGATTCAATAAGACGGCACGTGGCTTGGCTCGAGCATCCTCGATCCAACCCTCTGTAATACGTACCTACTTAGGACTAAGGATAATATCTTTAATGTAGTAACACTTATATCAGTACACTAAATAGACTAAATGTCTATGATAAACATAGCTCACATAAATATGTGAGCTATGTTTATCATAGACATCTGTGATCACTGTGTCAATTCAAAATTGCGGGTGTCTCTCATAATATATGACACTTCTGTGTGGATGTGGTACACCCATTATTCACCAGTTATTTTATCGAGTTATGATTTTGTTCCGTGTGGTGATGCCTATTAATATACACCGGGCTCAAATCCAGACTCTGAACTAAGGTATTGTAACGTTGACAAGTTGAAGTTTTGACTGCGGAAAAAGCAACTCCACGCAACTGTAGGTTATACAGGGGAAGATCAATAGTAGCTTGAATTATCATTTTAAATTTATCAATAATAATATATATTTTAATGTGATGTGTGCTAAAGTTGAGCGTCGCACTCGTCGACGTTTTCTGATGATGAGTCCTTTCCTTTTAATATTAATTAGAACAAGCAGAGGATAACAAAACTCGCATGGATATAATTTGGGTCGGCTTTTGCCTGTCACAACATAAAAAACAAGGCGTCATAATGTAGGCTCATTTTTTAATCTTTATGAAACCTTTCTGTCATATTTTATGCTGAAAATTATGAAAGAGACATTTGGATAAGTGTGTAGGGCGCTTAAGTTAAAAAATCAGGGTTTTTAAAGTATAAGTGCATGGCTTTGCGCATTTTTCAGTAAGTATTCTTCAAAGGTCTGATGTGACCGATTATTAATATTATAAACTATTTCAGTGGACGGCAATATGCTGCGGTATTACCATTTTGAAATTTGCATGATAAAGTAGCTGTCTCTTCTAGAAGCCATTTATATTTTTCGCAGCGATTTCTTCCGTGCATTATCTCCTTACCTTAGTGATGCTCCTACTGAATGTCCTGCAATGCAGTCCTATATACTCGTACCTACTGATGCGCGATTGTAAGATGTTACAACAATCGAGACAATCGCGAATATCCGAAATTTAGGTACTATCGCTGTGACCGATGACACGTTTACCGACTAAACAATCGATATGTTTTTCGATTGTCTCGATTGTTCTGATAAGTTTTAATTTTTATACTCCTATTTCAATGCTACATAAAACATTACGCCCAACTGTAGATTTAGTTAAAAAGCATTTCGTCATCTCGCATCGCTCCGATTGACAGAAACATCTCGATCATCGCACATCGACATTGAGAAGAACATCTCGAGATGACTCGAGATGTTTTAACAACAGAGACAATCGAAAAAAACATCTCGTCGTCGCGCATCGCAACCCGTACCTACAATAAGTATTGATTTGATCCATTAATGATGTGCAATAAGCTGCAACCCATAGACGTCCCACTGCTGGCCACAAATGTGCGGGAGGCATAGAGCCTACTCCACCACGCTGCTCCAACGCGGATTGGTGGAGGGTTTAGTGGCCAACCCAGTCTTAAATATTCTCAAGCCATCCGATGGTCGACAAGACTTAACGAATGTATTCACAGTTGAAAGCGACCGGAACCAACGACTAAACGTGCCCTCAGACGCATTGTAGGGCCCATGAAATTTTGTTACTAGCGGTCACCCATCCACAAACCGACGGCGCCCGTCAAATCAATACTTATTGTAGGTACTACAATAAGTATTGATTTGATCCATTAATGATGTGCAATAAGCTGCAACCCATAGACGTCCCACTGCTGGCCACAAATGTGCGGGAGGCATAGAGCCTACTCCACCACGCTGCTCCAACGCGGATTGGTGGAGGGGTTAGTGGCCAACCCAGTCTTAAATATTCTCAAGCCATCCGATGGTCGACAAGACTTAACGAATGTATTCACAGTTGAAAGCGACCGGAACCAACGACTAAACGTGCCCTCAGACGCATTGTAGGGCCCATGAAATTTTGTTACTAGCGGTCACCCATCCACAAACCGACGGCGCCCGTCGTTGCTTAATTATGTTGATCACATTGAATCGACGTGACCCATTGGACTATGTACACATTAAATTGAAACATTATTAAAATGAATCAAATATAGTGGAAACGCTACTGACTATTCGAGTAAGATTTTTTCCGATTTATTTTTTAAAATATAGACGGACAAACATACACATGATGGTAGGTGGTTTAATTTGTTATATTAAAACCAACATTGAAATGATCTTTTTAACGAGTTAGAACGAAATAGGTCTCCCGTGAGTTCATAAAGTGTGAGTATAAAACTTTATGATTATATTTTCGGAGGGTAAACTCAGGCTGAAAGCATCAATTTTTAGTTTTTAATTTGAACTATTAATAACCAGTGGGGGTGGGTATTTCCATCCTACCTTAAAAATTAGTTTTTAACATAAACTTCTCGCATGATCAATGCATTTTATGTTGTCACTAACCGCGGTCACAAAATGCTGCGGTTTATTGTATTTTATTGTATTGTACAAATTTCTGATATTTACCTATCCTAGTTCTTAACAAACCACTAGGAAGAAAGGTGGTACTCTACAAAAGTATCCCGTCATCAAAAGGGGCACAAATCTCCATTACAATGATGAAACTAACCAAACAGCCTACATAAGAATTTTCTGTGGCCACAGAGTATAAAAATACAAAGCCGTCTTCGCGGTCCATTACGCTGTCGTTCGAATGTAAAGGAACGGCACATTAGCATTTCAATTTGGCCATTAAAGAGCGAACATGAGAAGAGACTATTTGGGAAATTTGTCCATGACAACCGCCACTGGGAATTTATGAATAGGAAATGCAGGACGCGGTTTCGAGTGGATTTTACTTGAATTATTTTATACAAAGATTATTATTCATTGCTGTGATGTTATTGTGCAATATACACGTAAATTAATGTTTTATCATATTCATCTTCTTTATTTGCCTTCTTGCTTTAGACGGCCGCAGCTTCGTTTGCGTGGAATTAGACATAACATTAGTTTTGTTTACACCAAGTTGCCCAAGTTTGACTTGGAGTCAAAGACACTACTTGACTGGCCCGTTGACGCAATCGGTAGAGTCACTACCGATTGCGTCTGCATACTAACGAATTGATCAATAATGTTCCTATTAAAACGAACTAACTAGGCTAGGCTATCTCTTCCGTTCATTTTCTAGTTTCTAGTTTATGGTTGGCTCGCTTGTAATGGATGGGTATTGCTGTATGTTCATTTTCTGTTCTAAAATTCAGCGTTACTTCAATGAGGAATTACTACGATGATTAGATTCCTCCAACTGTATATTACTAGGAATGTTTTTTTATGGATACAAGATAGCAAGAGAGCTTGCAGCACACCACATCTGCTGCCGCCCATGACAACTGTGACTGACGTTGAACAAGACTCAATTAGGGACTGGGATGGTTAGTCCAGTAAGCTAAGAGAGGTAGTTAGAACTTTAGTTGGTCAGTTCGTTAGTGTGTATGACTGGGGACTGGGGACAGTTAGTCCTGTTTTTTTAAATAAAAAAATACTGTCCATTTAGTAGGTACTGGTTAGTAAGAGTCTCGTTCCAAGTCAGTCACAGATGTGTTGCTACCCTTGAGGACTAAGATGGTCGCCTCTAAAGAAGTGTAACCGGAAACCACACCTTTATAACCTGACCATAATTGCTTTAAAAACAATTATTACACGGCAGAAATGGTATTAGGTACCGTGGCGGGCGGTGGTACTGCCCCGGGCGAACTCTATATGGAACCAATTAGGTTTCATATAAAACCTATTTGGTTCCCTATAGGCTCTACCACCTATCAAGTTTCTAGTTTCTATTCATGGCTGGCTCGCTTATAATGGATGGGTATTGTTGTATGTTCATTTTCTGTTTCAAAATTCATAAAAAGCGTTACTTCAATGAGGATTTATACGATGAATAAATTCTTCCAACTGTCTATTACTGTGAATGTGTGTTATAGGATGTTCTATGGAGAACAGAGTAAAATGGTAGTAAAGAAATAATTGTCCATTTCCACCAGCGCTGGCCACGAATCCATGAATAGCAATGTGCCGTTTCAACTGCCCATTTACCACGCCGTTACCACATTTAGTTAAAAGCGACGTAATCTGTATTGTTGATTAATTGTTAATGAGACTTGTATTTAATATCACTTTGGCAAACAGTGTGGGCGCAGTAATTATTCACATTAATTGATACATACCACAGGAAATTTTGTAGTGAGAATTCGTAATGTTATAGTTAGTATTGTTAATGACAAAACCAGTTAGTATTGTGTCTATCTACAGGATTAATAATTTATATGTTTTGTCTAGCAAAAAACAACAACGAACAATTATTTCACTACTTTTAAGACGAAGAAATTCTTAAAACTCGGCGGTCAAAGACATATAAAAGTTGTTTTGTTATTTAATTCAACATTTAATACTTTAATTATAAAACATCAATAAAACTGTTTTAGCTACAGGATGTTTTGTCTTCATGATTCAAACTCAATTTAGAATTCGAAAGAAAGTGACACTTTATAGCTATAAAGAGTGTTTTAATTCTTTATTCTTTATTAAATACAATTTTTTTTTATAGATGTAAAATAGCAAACGCGCTTGCAGCACCACCCATCTGCCGCCTATGACAACTGTGACTGACTTTGAACAAGACTCTATTAAGGATTAAAACATATTCAAGTGTTTTAATTTGTGATGTTTTCTGAATGTGTCTAAAGGCTAGGCCTTAATTATTTATCGCTGCAACAAAAAAACAGGTACCATTTACCTATACCATATATACCAATAATTGGTACAAGTCGATTTGCGATGTCACGTCCAGGATTTCCAATGCCTCAGCTCAGGAGCTTAATGTACTTTTTCCCGTAGATTCGCCGCTCGCCCCGTAGGTAATGGTTGGATTGAAATGCAAATGTCCGCCCTTTCCATTCGAACGACCATTTAATAGACGGTAACGATATCTGGTATTCTTTCGGAATGACAATTAAAAGCGATTAAATTCTTATTCTTAAAATTATTGTTATAAAAGTCAAGTTATTGTTAGTGCATTTTCGGAAATTACTTCACTTAATGGGAATTCATCGGGATTCTAGTAGTAGCTAACACTTTATAGGTTGTCGTTATTTAATTTAACTATATGAAAATAATTAACGTTAATTAGCGATACTTGTCCTAGCCTTAGTAAACACTGGTCGATACGGCTGTCCGATAGACATTTATTACCGTTTTGAAAATTCATTACAAATCGATTTTCCATTATAACAGTAGTCGTTTCCATAATTTAACAGCTGATTTGTAATTTACATTCAATGAATAATAATAATGGTTGTAACTGGCACACTAATCAAATTAAGAAATAATTATTGAGATTCAAATTCAGATTCATTTATTTTCACAAATGGTATTTGAATACGCATAATGAACATTATTACATTTTTTATCTACCACCGGTTCACTCAAAATTTGATGACATCGAAAAGAATGCGATTGATATCGGGTTATAGCAACAACCCATAGACGTCCCACTGTTGGGCACGGGCCTCCCCACAAACGTATCTGCGGGAGGTCTAGAGCATACTCTCCCACACTGTTCCAATGCGGATTCTATCGAGAATAATAATAATTTTATCGCTGCGACCCATAGAGGAGCACGGTAGCGTTTGTTAGGTTATTATATTATTGAATAAAATGATTGATAAATGTGGAAAATTATTGATGGTAAAAGAAGTAATTCATAAATGGAACGTAATTTAATTATCATAGTTTTCCCTTAACACCTACAATTAATTAATGATTGTAGTTTTCAACTTAAATGAACTTTAATGAACATACATCCTGACAAATCATTTTATTATTGCTTATTCACATTAATTTAAATATATATATACATAAATGAACATCCTGACATTGTTCTATAATTGTTTATTAAACAGTAATTCCATTCAAACATACTTAATACATACTGAATGATAACTGATATTATACTTTTATAATATCTTTATATTTTATAATAAACATGTTATACTTTTAAGTATCCTTATAGCTTTATACACTTGAATAAAATGATTGATAAATGTGGAAAATTATTGATGGTAAAAGAAGTAATTCATAAATGGAACGTAATTTAATTATCATTGTTTGGTTTAATTAAAGCGGAAATGTTGTCTAGTGTGATATTGGAATTAAAGTGATTAAGGCCTATTTAAATATGAGTATTATGTCTTAATTTATGTACTTATTTTAGATTAATATTGGTAAAGTAATTATAGCAAAAATATCATTTTAATGTTATTAGTTGCGTTATCGTAATAAACACGTGTTGACATTATTTTCATACCACAAATGTTTAAATAAGCTTTATCTATACGAATAATAGGTGTTAATTAATGTTTCTATTTAATATTATTATTGTCAATGTCCTTTGTTAGCAAAAGTATCATTTTATTTAAGTGTAAGCTTGTTTTGATAAAACGACGTGCCGCCACCTGGTGAGCAAAAAAAAAAGGGGCTTGTAACCGCGTGGAGGCGATTCATGGCTTTTGCTTCTTGGCTGGCGCGTGGCCCTGATATTCGGTTCGTAGCAATAATACAGCGGTACAGACAGTGGTACCTTGGTTGTGTGGAAACGCTGCTCGAGACCAAAGTTAAGTACATAGATAATTAGTTAACTAAATGGTTTATTATTAAAATAATATATTGTCAATGTGATCATTCCTATTTCAAAAACTGGTAACATGGTGTAATGTGTGTTACTGACGTGATATTATATATTGTATGATTTTATTTGAAAAAGATGTGCGGGGGAGTTTCTTTTGCAGTTTCTTCTCCTCCACAAAAAGAGCACCTTTTGAAACTGTGGTAGAATCAAACATCGATATTAAATGAATAAAGCATTATTAATTTTGATATTGTTTTTCTAATTTCCACCCACTTCCAATTTGACGTTTCATACAAATACATTCTAGCTTATATTAACAACTTTTATAATTACTATTATACACATACATATTTTTAAAATCTAACATCAGAAGCGGGACACAATACCCATTTTTGCCCAACAATACCCATTTTTGCCCACACTAATACATTTTTGTACAAGTTCCAGATTTGATCCATCTACTAAAGAAAAAAACTTGAGTACCGGAGGCGCAGTATAAGGAATTCGGCACACCATACAGCCCCAATGTTGACAGCGAGCTGCTTGTGCAGAACTTGAATAGAAGCTGGAGAAGTCTGCAGTGAGCTTTATTTATGTAAAAAGACAAAACATTTATTGTTATTCTGTTTATAAGATAACTTTTGGAGAATATTTCCTTTAGAAATAAGTAGTTCTTTTGTACAAATTTGCGTAAAAATGTGTGTTTAAGTATTCTGTGAATAAGTAAATAAATGTATCTAAGTGGGTCGATAGCAGTGTAGTATACAGATATTAATAAGTCAGATTGGCCGAGCGACTTTTAGACGGAAACAATGAAGTAAGACGGTAAAAACTGAAGTAGTGTATTAGTTTTGTTGTCCGTGTTAGACTATTTTATTTGTTTATTGATTAACTATTGGAATTATTGTTTAACAATTGAGATTGTTAGTGAAGCGGTTTACTATCAACTTATGAAATAACACACAGCTTCTATTGCTTCTGTTACTATCAATTTTTATTTTACTTTGGTACGATTAACTTAAACAAAAATTGCCGATTTGTATGCGAAAGCCAGAAATAATGAAAGACTGAAAAACTGAAACTGAAACTGAGACTGAAAAACTGATACTGAAAAAAAAAATTATTAAAACTGCCGCCTTGGTACACGTTGGTACCATGGACGGCAGGGCTGCGAGAATTAAAACTCTCGCCCTTGGTACACGATGGTACCATAGACGGGACCGTACCTTGGGCGGGAGGACTGCTGGTCGGCCACTGATCTGGTGAAGGTCAGTGGTCATGGGAATTAAAACTCTCGCCCTTGCCACACGATGGTACCATAGACGGGACCGTGCCTTGGGCGGGAGGATTAAAGCTCCCGCCTTGGTACACGTTGGTACCATGGACGGGGGAACTGCTGGTCGGCCACTGATCTGGTGTTGGTCTGGTAACCATGGTGCAGCGGGTGGGTAAGGCCAACATGTGAAGTTCAGTGGTCATGAGATAAAAAGAAAAGGAAAACGTGGAAGGAAAGAAAAAAAAAAAAAACATGAGATAAAAAGGAAAGGAAAACGTGGAAGGAAAGGAAAGTAAAAAAAAAAACATGAGATAAAAAGGAAAGGAAAACGTGGAAGGAAAGGAAAGTAAAAAAAAAAAAAAGGAGATAAAAAGGAAAGGAAAACGTGGAAGGAAAGGAAAGTAAAAAAAAAAAACATGAGATAAAAAGGAAAGGAAAACGTGGAAGGAAAGGAAAGTAAAAAAAAAAAAAAATGATGACTGTGACTGTGATCATGGATAGAGTTTGTGGAGGTACTTCGAGAGCGAAGTACTGTCAGTCTGGCCGTGTTAGGTTATTATATTATTGAATAAAATGATTGATAAATGTGGAAAATTATTGATGGTAAAAGAAGTAATTCATAAATGGAACGTAATTTAATTATCATTGTTTGGTTTAATTAAAGCGGAAATGTTGTCTAGTGTGATATTGGAATTAAAGTGATTAAGGCCTATTTAAATATGAGTATTATGTCTTAATTTATGTACTTATTTTAGATTAATATTGGTAAAGTAATTATAGCAAAAATATCATTTTAATGTTATTAGTTGCGTTATCGTAATAAACACGTGTTGACATTATTTTCATACCACAAATGTTTAAATAAGCTTTATCTCTACGAATAATAGGTGTTAATTAATGTTTCTATTTAATATTATTATTGTCAATGTCCTTTGTTGGCAAAAGTATCATTTTATTTAAGTGTAAGCTTGTTTTGATAAAACGACGTGCCGCCACCTGGTGAGCAAAAAAAAAAGGGGCTTGTAACCGCGTGGAGGCGATTCATGGCTTTTGCTTCTTGGCTGGCGCGTGGCCCTGATATTCGGTTCGTAGCAATAATACAGCGGTACAGACAGTGGTACCTTGGTTGTGTGGAAACGCTGCTCGAGACCAAAGTTAAGTACATAGATAATTAGTTAACTAAATGGTTTATTATTAAAATAATATATTGTCAATGTGATCATTCCTGTTTCAAAAACTGGTAACATGGTGTAATGTGTGTTACTGACGTGATATTATATATTGTATGATTTTATTTGAAAAAGATGTGCGGGGGAGTTTCTTTTGCAGTTTCTTCTCCTCCACAAAAAGAGCACCTTTTGAAACTGTGGTAGAATCAAACATCGATATTAAATGAATAAAGCATTATTAATTTTGATATTGTTTTTCTAATTTCCACCCACTTCCAATTTGACGTTTCATACAAATACATTCTAGCTTATATTAACAACTTTTATAATTACTATTATACACATACATATTTTTAAAATCTAACACGTTCATAAAATTTTGCCATAAGCGGTCAACCATCCACACACCGACCGCGCCCGTCGTTGCTTAACTCTTTCGATCACATTGAATCAACGCGAGCCATTGGACTATGGAAGCTACTTAATTAATATAATTAAGTTGCAGAATTTTTATTTTAAACGAATCATTTGTTTCATAAATCTAATCCACGCAAGCGAAACTGCGAGTGTCCACTAGTACAATAAAATAAAACTCCAACGAGCACGCATACCGGGTACATACATAATATAAACTCCCTCCCTCACATAATTTTATTTGTATTCCCAGTCAATTGGGTTCACCAGCAATATGTACCAGACCAGATATTTTAATGTGTAAATTTCGTGAAAGCCAAATAAATGAATGTTACTCGTATGTTATATTATTTCATCCGTTGGGCTCTGGGATGTAACCTCGGCTGGAGTAAATCCCCTGTCCATTTTGATGAAATTTCACAGGCCGGTTTTATGCGAACCATACAATTTATAGTGTAGTAAAGTAACGGTAAAAAATATTGCAGTGGCCCTGCACGATAGAAATTGTTTTTTTTACGCGACCAGCGTGAAAAGCAATCATCAGGAATCATCACCTCTTCTATTCTGAAACAATCCAATCTATCTGACAAGGATATAATTATGATTTAGGTATCTATTATAATCTTAAACAAAAACAAGAATAGGACCGAATACAAACCATGACTGAAATAATCTGCTATTTTGTGTATGTGGAAGAAGATGTATGATTGTATTAAATATATATTGATCTGGATGTTTTGGATAAGCAAAGTTTCTACACTGTGGTAATTCTTTATTTCCAATTAAATGATTCATAATTAGTTATTTCCAACATACTTATATTATATAACTTACAATAGTTAGTTTGTTAGAAATTACGGAAATATAATTTTTTAAGAATTAATAATAATTGAATATTTGCTAATTTGACTAACTTTCTTGGTCCTGTGTTTGAAAACAGTAGTGGGGCATATAAATAAAACTACCCTCCAATACAGCCTGTATTGTAGGGTAGTTTTATTTATATAAAAAATATAGGTATCAAACTCAGACCAACAAAAAAAGTAAGACAGCTCGCCGCGAACATCAATAGTGAAGCCATTTAAACCGTGCTCCTGCAAGTAAACTTACACACTCACGCACACACCTACAGTAAAACCATGCTCATCGCTCTTAGTACGTCACGAGTCGTCTTCGAGTTAACAAAGATTTAAAAAATATAATTATGCCTTCCTGTGTAGTGAAAAGTTGCAAAAACAACAGAAAATCACATAAAAAGTCTCACGGAATCATTTTTCACCTGTAAGTACTTGAAATAACATCGTTTCTTTATTTTTAAACTACGAATTTTACGATACACACATAGATAAAAAGGTGGCTTCAATAATGATGTTCGCGACGAGCTGTCTTCCTTTTTTTGTTGGTCTGAGGTATCAAAGCGAATTAGGTGAATAAAGATAGTTTTTAGAGATTTGCACCTACCAAATGAATAGTAGACGGACCTGATGAAAACCGGTCACCATCACCTGGGCGAAAGGGCTACTCTAGTTGTTGCCCATGCGTCACTAGACCTATAGGAGACAGACAGATACATAGATGAAGGGAATTAGATATTATTTTGTCTCAAAGACAAGTAAAGTAACACAAGTAAGTTACGACATATTAAGTAGGGAGTTATGTGTAGATCAGCGTTGTAGCGTCCAAGCCCAATGGCTCACATCGATTCAATGTGATCGACAGAGTTAAGCAACGACGGGCGCGGTCGGTTTCTGGATGCGTGACCACTAGTGGCAACATTTCATGGGCGTTACCGTGCTTCGGTGGGCATGTTAAGCCGTCGGTCCCGGTTGTTTTCAATGGTGAAAACAATCGTTAAGCCTTGTCGAAGACCCTCGGGTGTCTTGAGAATATTCGGCACTGGGTTGGCCACTAACACCTCCAACAATCCGCATTGGAGCAGCGTGGTGGAGTATGCTCTAGACTTCCCGCAGATGTCTGTGGGGGAGACCCGTGCCCAGCAGTGGGACGTCTATGAGTTACCTGGTCTGGTTGGTAACTGTAGATAATAATAGATGGTAAGTGCATCAAGGAGAAACAAGTGCAGGCTAATAGACGATGATCTAAACAGTATCTAATAACTTTAGGTCTGGGAACAGACGTATACTAGTGTTCAGACATGAAATCCGGCCAATACAAATGTTCTCGCTTCGCTAACATTTGTCTTAGCCACGCAGGCCTTGCGTCAATCTCGTTTGTTTGTTCAGTCGTATTGCCTACTTGCAGCGATAAACCAGAGTATTGTTCAGTTGGTAGCTCGGATTCCAATCAAAGCCTTATAACTACATAAACGGATTTAACTGAACCGGGAACGGTACTGAAAAGTATTGGCACTAAAATCTAAATTATCTGACCACTCCCTGACGAGCCCGTCATAGTGGCTATATCGGAGGGCATCGGAGCGTTCTACAGAATGAAGTCATTTACTAAAAATATAAATTATTAAATACTTAACCCCTGACACACAAAATAACCTAAAGGTTTGATGCTACATCATCAGATCAAGGTAAACATAGCTTGGAAATACTACAGAAGTAATAGTTCATCAAATTTCAAATCAATCAGACCTGTGAAAGTTAATAACACTGTTTTGTCAGGAATCAGGAAGTGAGCAGATCATTATCAAACGAACAAAAATCATCATATGTATATATTATAGCCAAGAACCATCTCGATCACGTCAGCTTTCAATAAAAAAAAATCATCAGAATAGGTCCATTCCATCAGGAGCTACGATGCCACGGACAGACAGAGATTGACACGCTTACGAGGAAATGGCCATTTAAATGAGTAGACTCACATAAACTGGTTTTATTTGGTTTCATCATTCAATCTCATAAACTGTCTGATCTCGATTTTCAAAGCTTAGGTTAAGCTTAGCAAGGAGCACTAAGTTGAGAAAGGGTTCCAGGCCTTCTCACAACTGAAAAAGCCACAAGAGTACTCGACCACGCGATTCCAATGAGAATCAGTGGCCGACACGATTGTCAGAAGTTTTTAGTCTGCCTGAACTGGCCGCCTGGCCTCTGACCTAACAATTGCTGTGTTGTTGATGTAAACCACAACAGTACCAGCGGTTACCTTTCGAAGCAAGGAGGAGCTCAAGAAAATTTGTGGTCATCCACCACTCAATAAATCAGAACTTAACAGATCGATCAGTTAATAATGCTTGTGACCTAGCAACATCGAGCGATTCTTCATCTGTCTTGAGTCACAGATCTGCTAAGCGGTGCGCCACAGAGATTTATGGCGTTGCGTCACAATGGTACAACGCTCCGTGAACTTATCTGCGTGATTCATATTGTTAGACGCGATAAATTCTCGTTCATTTCTTGAGTCAAATGAAAAATAAAACGAGTGGGATGAAATAAGTTAAATTTAACAGACGTGAGCCGTTTATTGTTTGTGTTGCTCGGTGTTTTTAATACTTGTGCAAGTTTCGAAGATGAATTAGGATGGATTGTTGCATAAAGTCACGCTATCTGGCTAATTTTGTGGGATTTTTAGCACAAGTCGCTGTTTGTCTGTTGACCTGCGAAGGTAAGGGTAAGCGGGATACAGCTGGTTTCAGAGTGCTCATGGGTCGCTCATGGTTGTTAACAGATCAAACTCATAAGAAGGACGTTAGTTTAATCATGAATTTATATACGAGTATATTAAGGACTAGGTACAACAGCAATTTACTTTGTTTCTACCGCTAATGTTGACATGTCTTATCAGGGAAATGTCTAATTAGAATTTACTTACTTATGGCCGGTCTCAATAATCTATCTATCCATTACTATCTGTTGAAATAGCTACCATTAGTATGTATCTGCAATTTTTTCGGTTTCAATAAACCAAGATAGATAGAAAATACAATCCGTGACATTGATCTATCTTTCGGAGGCCCTATCCCTTACCATGGTTATGTGGGTCCATACAAAAAAAAACAACAGCGTTTCAATATGGTTTTGGCAGCTTACTGTCGATAGTTCAAATTACCAACTGTTAGAGTTTTGCCTATCGGTCAATATTGAGGGATAATTTCTGATATTTCATACTTTAAAGAATATTTTGATCTAGGGACATGGATTTATTCAGTGACGATAGTGACAATGAAATGTATGAGGACGGCGTATTTGATTCCAACATTTCTGAATCGCGAAATCGCCGATTCAATTCGCGGATAAATTTTATGAGTGAACTATCTGAATCCGAATTTGTTTATAGGTTCAGATTAAACAAAACGGCGGTAAATCTGTTATTATTGAAAATAATTCCTGCCTTGAAAGTAACATCTTCACGGTACAACTATTATACATAATAATAGAAGACAGAACACAAAGGTTTTTAGTTACTGTTTTAATGGAACGATAACAATAATAATACAATAATTGTTTTTAGTAAAAGTAGGTAAGGCAACCCCCAAAATGTTCATTGTATTCCGTTCGTTGAGCGGGAATAATAAGCGCCAGATTGCGGCCAGATGTCATGTCTCAAATTGTGCGTTTTGTTAGCGTGAACGCATATTAATAAGTTGCAGTTTGTCATTATTTTACCTACTTAGTACGTAAATTATTGTGTATATGGGATAAATAATAATTAAAATATATAAAAATATATAAGTACATTAACAAAAACCTACAAGTTCATTTTATAATAACAATTTTACAACATGAAGCCATTAACTTGAAATGCAAAAACAAATCGTTTCAGAGGGACGCACTTACCGGAGATAGAAGTCTTATCTATCCATGATCGTAGATAGGCATGCGTACTTTTCGATATTGAGACGGCAGTTACAGATAGATCAAACTTTACTGTTTATCTGGGATAGCTACTAGAGTTTAGCTGTTAGTAGATTATTGAGACCGGCCATTAGAGTGTTCCATCTTCTTGTGTAGGTACTTGCTGAGGACAAGAAAATATTGTTGGTAGGTAAATATTTGATTGAATGTTTTAATAGTCTGTTTTACCGAGTGAGGTGGTGTTTTATTTTATTATTTATCAATTAAAACTACTTAATATCAGTTAATTAAAAAAAATTGTTAAGCAATATTAAATAGATTCGCATGAAAAATCTATTTAAATAGCTTAACCATAGATATTGACAAAGTAAACGGAGAACTGTATAAAATCAGCTTCATTAAATTTCACTGCATTGTCGAAATTGAAATTAAATCCATACAGATCACTAGAGGCTGATTCCTGTGGATTGAATGAAATGAAATTATCATTAATAAAATTTGATAAATATTTCATAAGTACCTATATATTATTTAATCTGTAATTTATAGTTAAAGAAAGGATATTATATACGTTTTAAAATGACATATTCAGATTCTTTATGGATAGTAGATAACAGTCGGCCCCGCCTGGGCGTACAATCTGTTATATACAGATTATATATATTAGGTCTATTAATAATATTATAACTAATTGTATATTGTATGCATTATTTGAGCCATTCGAACTGTCAGCCACATATTCATCTATAGTATTATAAGCTTTGTTTATAAGAAATTCCTTCAGTTTAATTTTAAAATAATGTACGTACCTATAGGACGTCCAGTGTGCAATTTCAAAATCTCAAGGTGTTAACTAAATTTTGATATTCATCATATATCATAACATATCATATAGGTATAACGTGCAAGATCTTACTAAACTAACTAAAGATAATTTGCCAAAATCACATCCACCATATGAAAATTTGGATTAGAAAGTATATGAGGTTGAAAGCAACAAAGAAAGTAGCCTATTCATTAGATACATTTTGAATATACTTAAGTAGGTGTCTTTAACTACTCTTATCGCTGAAATTTTCATACAAACGCGCGTACCCCTCACTTAACACCAAAGGCTTTGTATAGGGCAGAGTCATCGGTACTTTTACGATCGTCGTACGTAGGGTTGCCAAATGGGATCATGAAAACGAGATCTATACGATATCAGGGTTGCGAGACTGAGATATTTAGTTTATGTGATTGCAGACCTGTGGGTTAGTGGAACATGAGCATATGCGGTTTCATTGCTTCAGAGTGGATGTCTAGAGTTTGTTTGGTAAGCCTGCAGTACATTTTTTTAATTTGTGCTCACGACTTGAAGACAAGAAATACTAAGTGAATATTTGTAGCTCCTTATCATAGGTTTCCTTCGTACTTTCTTTTCTTCTATTCGTGGTGGAGTAGGCCCGGAGCATTCTTAGTTATTACTAATACTATTACTATGAGAAGAGACACGTGCCCTGTAGTTGGCCGCTTAATACAGTCCTGGTTAATTTATAACTGTCCACTAGCTGCAGTTTACTTTACCGGGAAAGCACATCCATTATCTTTTTTAAATTATGCAACAAGTTTAATTTCATTGTAGTGAGATACTCAGTTGAAGACAACCCCAGAATAAGAATTCAAAGTGTACTTTTTATTTAACTTTTAGAATGACCTGTGATTTTACATAACATTTTATTTGTTTTGCTTCACCTTTCACAGCTTAAATAAAAAAAATATACAAATCAACATTTTTACTGGCTTTTACCGTCATTGAGCACGCGAGTTAACTATCTATATGGACACGTATTTATAGTGATTATTAATCACTCACTCGATCACTTTATAGGGGAATGATTCTCAGACATGTGCAAAAATATTCAAATTTTAAAAATCAATAATGCGTTTATGCCTTAAGGGACTTGTTCAGGTATTTGTTTAATTTTTTACAGATGTTTTATTTTATATCTGCAGAGTTGCTATGCATGAGTTGCCATGCATGTTTATGTGTGTAATATCGAAGGGTGTGCTTTGATTGGTTTTCTCCGGTCGCCGGTTTTGATAGATGCAGATCTGTGGAGCGAAGCATTGATTTCATACATTTGATATATCGCTTCCGCTGTTTATGTCGTCAAATGAAATACCCGCTCCGATTGCTTTTGCGTACCTTAAAATAATCTTCGTTTCGCACACAAGTCCGCGCTTGTCCATAAAATATAAATAAAAGTAGTCTTATGTACTAAATTATTTTATGTTTCTTAAAACTATATAATATCACTTTCCCGGTCTCGACAACTTACTTATTCCTCGTAGTTAAAATTGACTACCTACTACTTTTAGTCTTAACTATTGTAAATATCGTGAGCTTCCAAATATTTAATTTGACGCTCAAACTTGTGGCCTGCCCAAACTTTGCCAATATGGCGTTTGATAAAATGGCGGAACAATTTTAATAATTCGCGAATGACGCTTTGGACGTCGACGTTAGAAATTTTTGTTATGGCTTTGCGGGAACGCTTTCGTTTCGAAATTACTGGATGATTATTTTATAATATTGTCGTATATTTTAACATCCACTCACTTTGACAGTATTTTAATGAAATTCTGCCTTTTAAACCCTTAAATGGGAGAAGATTTATATAGGTACATAGGCACATGTACGTATGTCAGTCTGTGCATGAACCGATTTCAATTTAGGTGTTTTTAAAAGCTTTTATTTAACTTCACTCGTATGTAAGTATGTAAGTATGTCCTGGAATCTTGCAATCAATATTTCACCCACTTCCACTGAAGCTATCGAGCTGAAATTTGGCACACATTATTTGGTTCCGATGACAATGCATGAAAATAAAAAAAAGGTTTTAAAAAGCTTTTTAAAAAAAAAATTTAACGGTATAATTTTAATCGTATTATTATATCACCAAAGGACGCCGGCAGCTTCGCTCGCGTGGAGTTAACATTGCGGCAGCAAGTTTGTTTGTTTATTGTTGCTACCTATTTTCCTCAAGAATATTACTGGACACACTACCATGTGAAACCCTAGGGAACTTTTCATATATTCCAATATTCGTGAAAGTATACCACTTTCACGTTGACCGAAATTATGCCTAGACAAGCAATCTTCTCTTAACTTTAGTCAAAACTTTCATCCCCTTTTTAACTATTTGTAGGTTGAAAATTCAAAGTTCGATTCGATAAGTGACCGCTAGTGGAAAAATTTCCTTGTTGAAGACCATCGGGTGGCTTGAGAATATTCGACACGTTTCCTATCGATTGTCCTTTTCGCACATAACTTCTAAAAGTTTCAACCCGGACCGCTCGATTGAGATCGAGTTCGATAGCCACTGGCCGATCACCACCTGCACAGTCACAGGAAATATAGAACCAACATAAATAATGAGAAAAACACTTTTTTATCTTGCAATATACACAGTTTAGAAGCTGTCTTACAGAACAGTGTTTCAATAGCACCTGGAAAAAAATTCGCTTTCGATAAATAAAAGTAAACTCTAGATGGGACAGCGGTTATAAATTATTTACAGAATCGCCCATCCATTTCTGTTTGCCAAGCCATTAGGCTGCGTCCACACCTGCGGCCGAGTGTAGTCGGACAGAGGCGACGAGCAAACAGAGTTTAAGCATTTGCACCTGCTTTAAGCTGGAAAGCCCGAGCCAACAGAAATGCATCCGAGAAATGGTACCGGATTCACTTACTATTGTTACCAATATTGCATGCTGATGTTTGATGATGTCGAGAACCGGAAACAATGATACCGGTGGTTGGGAATATTTGAAACATCGTCATAAATCGATCAAGAGAATAATTAGCAGAACTAGTAGTGTATTCCTGGTCTACCAGATGCTAATGATGTTGATATGTATACATATACAAATTAAAAAATATCGTTTTTTATCCTTGTTGTATGTAAAACAACTTATCGTGATTTCCTGCGAGAACTAGGAGAACTGTTTAAGTTTATAAATTTTTTTATTTTATTTTACTCAAATATAAATATGAATGTTTGTTTGTTGGTTAGTTCGTTTGTCCTTCTTCTACTCCTTAACGGAATATATTTTTAACTATGTATTATATTCAGTAAAAGCTTTCTGTACCTACTGCATAATTCCGCGTGCATGATTTTAATTTTGCTACGGAACTGCTCTGAACGCTTTTCACGTAACATAACATATGTGTTTGTTTTTTTCAACCCAAAGTCTTTGACTAAACTTCTTATTTTTCCTCGTTCGTTTTATCTACTGCCTGTCTCAAACGTTATGAACTAACCGCATCTCTCTTCATACAAGTTTTACTACGTGTCATGATATTATTTTAGTATTTATTTATTAATAACTAAGCAGTCTACATAGGTAAAGAGCATACATTGTACCTGGACCCGTTCCCAGGTACAAACAAAATTAGGTCCCAAGGTACAAAGCAGCAATATTTTAACAAAATAAAATATCTCGATTTTTAGGTTAGGAATCTAATTTGCTATTTGACTTTCACATGAATATACCGTTGTTACATATACGTGATGTTTATATGTCAATTATGTGCTTGCATCATGAAGGTAAAATTTTAATTTTAATCTTACTTTTGGCTCCAAAAAAATATAAGTTGTCCTCACAATTCACGCATGAATTATCACATGTCTTACAAGTGAGAAGTTAGAAAAATACTACCCATACGGTAGATTTTTAATGCTTTAGTGTTGCTAGCTATTAAAATAAAATCAATGTCACAGAGTATAAGCGTCCCACACATTACCCTAATTATCGATTAAAATTTAATCGAGTGAGGACTTTCTCGGACAATGACCGGCTGAATTGCGGACCGAAGAACCGAAATCCAGCTTCACTAGATTTTGATTAGTGGTAATCATTAGTGTAGCTTGCCGTTGATAAAGGCTATACCTTAAACTTTTAAACTACCTCTACCATCCCTTGATGGTAGAGGTAATTTCTGCACAGAAAACTATTTGACGCGGGTGGTCCTCGGGAAAGCTAGTGAAAAATAAATGAATCTGTTCAAATGTTCATATTAGACTGACCTTACACTTGCCCTCTCGATAAATTCAATAAATTAATTGATTGGAATCGATATAATGTATTATGGCAGGACGATGCAGAAAACTCTCATACAGATTTTATTGAAAATTAAGCCTGTATGACTTCCTCATTGTCGACTTTGCTCCCCTTGCATACTAAAGAATCGTTTTCTCATTTCTGAGCTCCATTGTTTTAGATTTCATTCGAGTTTTGCTCAACTTCTACTATATTAAACTGAAACATTGAAGCATTCTAAGCGAGACGAGATATGCAAATTGTATTAATTTTTACCGTAATTTATTAAAAGTGATACTTATTTAATTCAGATCGCTAACGAATATAATGTAGGAAATCGCATTTCGAAATTATCATTGTTTATCTATCAAGTTATGTGGCCAATGGTCTGGTAGAATGCATTTAAAATTGCAAATGAATACAACAATAGGCAAATAAAATACAACAAACACTGAGGTTCGCAATACGATTTCCTGTTTAGTGGGTGACATGGCTGTCATTACACTGGAAATAAAATAAAAAAGACTAAATATTTCAAACACACCTGAAACTCAAATTTGCCATCATATCTGCCAGGTAATGGTAAGTACATCACTATCGGAACATTGGAGCGATAACAACAAAGATTTGTTTTTAATGTTTTCACACAAAAACTACTAGACCGATTTCAAAAATTCTTTCGCCATTAGAAAGCTGCATCTTCATTGAGTGACATAGGCTATATATAATATTATATATATAATATTATAGGTGTAAACGAAACTATTGTTATGTCTAATTCCACGCGAGCGAAACTGCGGGTGTCCACTAGTCGTTCATAACATTCAACCATGCTCAAGTAGAATGTAGGTACGTACTGGCCCAATTATTTGCTGTGCGCCTCGCTGACCAAAGCACAAAAGTTAATAGAAAATGTATAAGTAATGTTAACAAACTGGTTTTAAAAGTTTTTCATCTACTGCATAAAATGTGAAGAGTAGAAATACGTATAATTCTATCCGCTGCGCTATTCTGCGTTCCAGCACTTCAAAGGTTATTGAATGAGCGAATGAGCAATATTAATATTATAGCTGTGGAGCAATTTTTCCAGACCGCAAATTAAAGCTTTAAGAGATTGGCAAAGAGGAAAATAGTGGCATTAGTCGAGCGGATAAGAGTCAGCTCGAATGATTAAAGAATTGATTCGACTCTCAGTTAAATTCCATGATAAGATGTTTAATAATTTATATCATCGATGCGTTGTTTTGGAGTTTCTTGCCAATGAGTACTTTTATAATAGATACTAGTGGATGCCCGCAGCTTCGCTCGCGTAGAGTTAGACCCATTAACGACGTCTGCCCGCGTTCGGGTTGCTCACATGACTTCAAAAACGGCTAAGTTTCTTACTAACTTTGCACCCCCGTTTTACCCAATTAGATAAAAACAATCCTTGATGTGGATTATATATCATGCTAAAATTTCAGCTCAATCGGTGCAGAACTTTTTGAGTTTTTGAAGCGTACACAAACCAACATAACATTTTTATGTATATAGATTTTGTAGCGTCCATAGCCCAATGGCTCGCGTCTAGTGGCAATTTCATGGGCGCTACCGTGCTTCATAGGGTACGTTAAGCCGTCGGTGCCGTTTTTTTTTCAATTGTAAATCAATCGTTAAGCCTTGTCGAAGACCTTCGGGTGGCTAGAGAACATTCGACACTGGGTTGGCCACCAACCCCTCGACCAATACGCATTGGATCAGCGTGGTGGAGTATGCTCTAGCTAGACCTTCCGCAGATTTTGATTGTGGGGGAGACCCGTGTCCAGCAGTGGGACGTCTATGGGTTGCAGCTTAGTAGAATATAGAGTACCTACTGTTGTTTATTTTTTAAATCAGTTTTTTTTGGTTTTTTTTTCAGAGTTTATTTTTTAAATCACTTTCATGGGTTTTTGAGATTTAAAATCTACAAAAGCAACATATATACGTAAGTCACGTACCATTGAAGTTGAGTGATTGCCCAGTAGATAGCGTTCTGTATCGCTGTACCGCAATTAGAATCGCTAGTATTCAGCAATTTCGTCCCTGTAGCTCGGGACCAGAATAGTGCTACGGTAGCCCCTGCCTGTCGTAAAAGGCGACTAAAAGGGGACTTCTGGGGTTGCGGGCGGTGAGAGGGGGAGCTTGAACCGTCCATCGATGTGACCCCGGGAAAGACGACGCTGTTTGTGGCTGCACAGCGTTGTGAAACCGGGAAGAGCCCGTCTTGGGCGCAGCGCTGGAGGGCACCGGCGCGTTCTACAAGAGATCCCGGAGCCCTCCTGTAGCGCCGGAGTAGGCCACCGAGTGGGTTTTAGTGGGTGAAAGTCCCACATAACCCGGCGTCGCTCCCACGACGTCCGGGTACCTTTTCAAGGTTTCCCACTCGTTAAACAAAAAAAAAAAAAAGTATTCAGCAATTTAGGGCTAATGTTACCTGACCTGATTCTAGGTGATTTTTTTAAATTTGTTTATAGGCATAAACATAATTTCACGCCTTTATTTCACCAAAGGGGTAGGCAGATGTGTGTAGTAGGTACTTTACTTTCATCTGTTATGTTATGTATAACCCATTGCCATTAACAGGCAAAAATCCAGGCACCAAGTTACTACTGGGAATTTCAAGTTAGAAAAACCAAATAATAATGATTTTTTGCCCGACCCGAATATCGAACCCAGGACCTCTAACTTAGCCGCACTGAAGTCCAATAAACCCACGAACTTGTTTATTGAAAATACAAAAAAGATGCTTTGTCCATGTCTTAAATGACGCTGAAACGCCGTATTAGAAAGCGTCTGCTTATAGCACAATAAAAACAACATGCTAACACATCTCGTGCCTGTTGTAATGAGGCGACTAAAAGTCTAGTAGGCGTCGGCTGGTAGTTTATATGGCTGAATTGTAAACACTATTGTAGTGTTAATTTTTTTTTAGCGTTTAGGTAAAACGGGACGGACGTGCCTATCAGATTTTTGTTATTGAAAATCGTATCAAAGATAAATCATTATGTAAATCTATTACGAATGACGAACGACTGAGTTTACTTTGCTATGTACCCAATAGGTATTATATTATTTAAGATTTGGGTATTAGTTAGTTATTTACAATTACTAGGTATTAGTTTTTAGGGTTCCGTACCCAAAGGGTGAAACGGGACCCTATTACTACGGCTCCGCTGTCCGTCTGTCCGTCTGTCACCAGACTGTATCTCATGAACCGTGATAGTTAGACAGTTGAAATTTTCACAGATGATGTGTTTCTGTTGCCGCTATAACAACACATACTTAAATGTGTAATTTCAAAGAGATTATGTTAGTGAATAATGAATTGCTCGGACCATAATAAATTTGCCAATCTATCTTCGCTCTGGAAAAAAAAGTAAATTAAATTTTTCTTTAATCAATTATTTATAGGCCAAGGTCTACATAAGCTTAACTTTTATCTGAATCTAGGTCGGAAGTCAACCATTTTTCTTTTCAAGTACGATTTCGATAATATTTATGGACTAACCAAATGGATTTAAGTTTTACTGTTAAGCCCAGTAATTAGTGGTTTATATTTTGATATCTTGATTGAATGGTTCGAGGGAAGAGGTCATTTATAATATGAGTAGGAAGCAGAACAATATTTATCACACGAGTAGACTGGTAGGTACACTGGTAGAGACTGTATAAAACGGCACCGCAGACGCAGTAATTTGGGGTAAATTATGCTGGTGGCTAAGTGCCGGGTAAAAATACCGATCCAGATTTCGCCTAATGGTCCCTCCAGCCTGAAATTTGTGTAGTTTTAAGTGACTCTAAGTGTATTTTTAAAATACAATGATATGATGAATTTAAAACGAGATTCACACAGAGGTTTTGCTAATTTGAATTCGTTAGTACCATCATAGCATCCAACTGATTGATGTTCGTTAGATATCTATTCTCTTCAAATTAAAACAAATTAATCCGTATTACCGTCTACTATCCGTACTAATGGGGGAGAAAATCCTCGAATGGAGAATGACTCGTAAAAAGGAGTACAGGTCACACTTCGACAAGGTGGACAGACGACCTGAAGAAGACGGCGGGAAACCGCTGTATTCAGAAGGCACAGGACTGGTCGGAGTGGTGTCGTTTAGGGGATGCTTATGTCCAGCAGTGGACCTCAAAAGGCTGATGGATGGATGGATGGATGGATGGAATCCTTACCTACTACAATATCTTCAGTACACATTTAGAATACTAACATATTTAAAATAAATGGATAAACACACGTTATTCTCTACGGCGCAAATAATAACCTCCGGTCACAGTCACAGTCACAGTTAAGGGAGCTCCAATGTGGACTGAATCGTTTATTCACGTAATATTTTTCATTCAGGCCGGCATTTTATTTCATATCAACATAAAAGTTGGCCTGACATCAATCAGTATTCTGATTTGTAACTACTTCTGATGGTTATTTCCGAACGCGACTTATCTGCCCTACCCTCATCTCAACTTCCTTCCCGTCCAAAAAAACAATAATACTTGGAGGTAGCAAGTGACAGCCTCTTCTACGAACTACGCGCGTCAAGTCCGGTCGAGCTCCCGTGTTCCCGTCGATTTCGCCGCTCCATCTCCATAGCCAGGTACCTTCCCACCCTATCTTTCTTTATCCAACAACTTCAATGGTAATTTTTTACAATGAAATTTATATAGAATCTACTCTGTGATAAGGCCTCCAAAGGCTTTGATACTAAATATTATCCTAGGCCTTAATAAAAAAGAATAATCAAAATCCATACACAAACACCGACGTTATTATTACGTTTACTGCTGTCAAGGATTGAAACATTTCATGAAATTTATATGGGGTCTCCTTCGATGAATGTTTGACCAAAAACAAAAAAAAACTATTAACAAAATCTAAGTGTGGTGTTACTCTAGTTCAGGTTGTCGAGCAATTCACTCCCTTCCACTATTATTGATTCAAGCCAGCGCCGCTGTAACTGTTTTATCGTTAAAACTTTTATTTAACCGACAAACGAATTTCGCTTTCCGAATCTCGCCTTTAATGAGTTCGTTTTCGAGAGTATAACGAGTCGCATTCTCCTGTTTCGGATGGTATGGTTCGATTGAAATGCTATTGATTTGCGTTTTCACCCTTTGATTTCGTTTTATTTTTATTTGTGGGGATAGCAAACGTGAATGCATACACCCGCTGCACCACAACCACGACCAAGCGACCATTATGGGCATCAACGTACGAGTATATGACAGACTTACAGCGTGAAAATAGTGAGTCTCATTCAAGGTTTTGCATAGTTTTCATAGGCAGCTGATCGCTGGTGCAGCACAGTGTTTTATTAATCTACAATCTAAGTTTTTAATAATATACAAAAGTTGAATTTAAAGACTCCGGAAGACAGCATCGTGGATAAAACTTCGGTAATAATAACAGTAAAAAAGACAGTTCTATATTTCTTAAAGAAGTTTCGTCTGTAGTGATCGTTGCCATTAAATTAAATTAGGGACATTACACACTCGGTATAGTGTCTATTTTATCCAATATGCCACTCTAATGACACTCATTTACCTCAATCACAGCAGCACGTTCAAATCAGCAGGGTATTCGATTCGATTTAATTTGTAGGATATCCTGCTTTGTTAAGAATGAATTAAACTATCAATTTAAAATCACATCTACAAACTACCACATTAGAGTGATTGTAGGTACTCTTGTGTTCTATAAAACACTCGATGATTTAATTGCTTACCCCTTACCTGATGAAATATAATTAGCTTACTCCGATGAAATATAATTAGCTTACTCGATGAAATATAATTAGCTTACTCGATGAAATATAATTAGCTTACTCGATGAAATATAATTAGCTTACCCCTAAAAGGGTAAGCTGTGTAACCCATCAGTACTTGAGCTGATTTCGCTGAACGTTCCGGACAAATACTTAAGTATCTCGACGTCGAAAACTGTTCGCCATACCAAGATGTAGGCTAGAGATCACAAAAGAGTCCCCTTTAGTCAAAGCAGTGACTTTATTCAACGGCTTAGTGGCTTGGAACGCTACGGTTGATGTATTTTGTACACCCCGCGCCGAGTTTTGCATTTTTCTGGGATAAAGCCTATACCACCCTGCAAGCCTTAGACTACACTACTCATTCGATCACATACAATTTACATGAGCCATTGAGCCATGTAAATAAAAACACTACAAAGACATTTTTCAAATTAATATCTATCTCCTAAACGTCAGAATATTACGTAAACGTACTAGATATGAGTAGTGATGTAATCAGTATATTTATGAGTATAAATATGAGTCTTAACATTTCAGAAGTTTCTGCTGAGCTTTTGCGCGACCGCTGTAGGGGGTGATAGAGGTTCGAGTCGAATCGGAGACTTCGACAGTTAGCCAGAGTTGAATCTTTGAGATAACTTTTATAGCAATTATTTTCATTAATTGAAGGAAAGTGTTCCCATGCTAAGATTATAATAAATACATTTATTTAAAGTCACCAAAGAACTAGTATCTTACAGCTCTCTCATTTCCTAATTTGAGTACTGAACTAAATTAATATTTAAAATATTAAAAAACGACTAATTGATTATACAAGAGCACTACTAACAACTTCAAAATGGATTCACGATTTGCATCAATCTACTCGTAAAATAATTGACAAGTAAGTTGCCTCCGGCTAGAAATATTGAAATATCATTCTATGGGATATTTATTTTTAAAAAAACATCAGCCTTTGCGTTATTCATTTAAAATCAGCCTTTGAGTCGCTGTGTCCGAAGGGATGTAGATACGTATCTCGTAGATTATAATGTTTCGATTCAATAATATTTAAAATCCACATACGTAAAAGCCTATTTTATGTCTAGAATTACATTTATTTGCTTTAAGAAAGGCGCCTATAACTGTATGCGCCTATAATCGTAGCTATAACGCTGTTAATAAAATCGGTAGTAATATTTTTATACAAGTTATTCAAGCTTCTTATTTCAGGTAGGTACTTCTAAGGGTAATGTGCCTAACTGGAAATAAAAATTATTCCATACATTCAATTTGATCGACCTCAACGGATATCACAGTAAAATAAATCGTACGATTTTCCTATTATTCCAATTTCCAGCATTTTTAATTTCCAAAGCAGTTGAACTTCCTTCCCTTTAATGATCCCCAATTAGTTTTAATGGCACCGCGTGACGAGATCAATTAAAGACAGGAGCGGAGGATAACGAGGGCTCAACACTAGGCCCAGTATTGCCATATCTACAAACATTTAGATAGATCTATCATCAACAATCTACTTTTAGTTCCTATATTACCTACGATTGATTGATTGATCTGTTCTATTTTTGAAGATAACATTGCACAATATTTAAATAATTTTTACAGTAAAGATATGCACAGTGTAAAATTTTTTGCCACTACAAAAACTGGTTTCATCGAGAAAGATTATTAAAGAGAAAATTACTTATTACTCTGTACCTAGTATAAGCATGTGAATTCATTATAAAAAGTGTAAAAAATAGGGACGGGCCCGTGGGCGTAATCGATAATGACCCTGCGTGTTACGCCAGGGGTCGTGGGTTCGAATCCCACTCAGGAAAAACATTCGTGTAACGAACACTTTTGTTTGTTTTGTTCCTGGGTGTTAATTAATATTATCTATTTAAGAATGTTTTTAAAAATATCTATGTATGTATATCAGTCTGACACCCATAGTACAGGATCTCGCCTAGTTTGGGCTCAGATGTATGTGAGAATGTTCTTTTGTTGTTCTTCATTTCTTTATCTATATATATATAAAAGGAGAAGGTGACTGACTGACTGACTGACTGACTGACTGACTGACTGACTGACTGACATATCAACGCAGGGCCTAAACTATAAGGGCTAGAAACTTGAAATTTTGCACAGGGGTTCCTTTTATAACGTAGGGGAGCACTAAGAAAGGATTTTTGAAAATTCACCCCCTAAGGGGGTAAAACGGGGGTCCAAAGTTAGTATGAAACTTTGCCGTTTTTGAAGTTAGTGAATGTCTAATTCCACGCGAGCGAAGCTGCGGGCGTCCACTAGTTATTATTATGTATCTCTTTAAATTTCACGGGTCCAGATGTGGACCCGGTAATTCGGAAGGCTTTCGTGGGGACACAGGTCCAACGCGTAGAGGCCTCTTCGAGACATTGTAATAAGTTGTAATATGGTACACTTGGCGTATACCACCCTCGATCGACTGCACTATAAATTGATACACCCGAAGGTGGGCCCCGCCACATACACAGGAACTATTACAAAGGAATGGAAAAACTATATTATATACTACTGCAGTGGATTTAGAGATACACGGGCTATGGAGAACTATAAAATTTTTAGTATTGAAAAATAGTAGGTAGATAGGTAATAATATGTTTTCACTTCCAAAGCTACAGATTTCTACAAACATTTTAAATTCACTCGTTTCATAAAATTGGGATTGGCAACACTGTCTAGGCCTACACTTGATACTGTTCAGGTGGCCCCAGCCGCGTATTATTCCTATTTTATTCCGACCATTACGGTTGCGGTAGGGTTCCGTCGAACGAGGAGGCTTTCTGATGCTAATAGCGATCTGCGCTTGCATGATTGCTATCTGGGATCCGCCTTGGAATAATAAGGGTCTTTACCTTTAGGAATAAAGTTCATATAGTAAGCTGTGTGTATAGAAGGAATCACGAAGTCAAGTATCCAATTGATTGTCAATGTCAATTTGATATTCGGTTTAAATCTTAATTTTACATATTATTTTTTAAACGAGCATTTCAGATTTGATGTAGAGTAAAGAGAAGCGTTTTGTTACAAAGATATGCTTTTAATCGGATTTAGTAATTCCTGATTTACTCGCGAAGCATAATACTGAGCCATAGCACGCTGAGTGACTCTGAGCTTGTGAAATAGGGCGAAGGTAAAGAACCGCGTCTAGGATCCGTTACCACTACTTGCTCTGCAGCGCTGGGGTGAGCGACTTCGGGAACCGAGAAGCATACGCCAGCGTGTGATTGAAGCCATTCTTCCCAGCTTTGAGGCATGGCTTGAAAGCGATGGACGCACCACTTACCATCTCACCCAAGTACTGACCGGACATGGCTGTTTCGGGCAGTACTTGAACAGAATAGGCAGAGAAAGTTCGGCGCATTGCTACCACTGCGAGAGTGACGAGGATTCGGCGCAGCATACACTGGAGCACTGCCCTGCTTGGGAGTCGGATGTGTGTGAGAAGTAAGGATGTGTGGAGTGCTGTCATAGCCTTCTGCGACACAGTAATGTCAAAAAAGGAAGAGGCTGAAAGAGCCAGGGAGCGCCGAGACCCTGCTCGGAGGCGAAGCCGCCGTGGTCGGCGTAGGTAACCTCCACCAACGCCGTCCCTGTAGCTCGGGACCAGAATAGCGCTACGGTATCCCCTGCCTGTCGTAAGAGGCGACTAAATTTTACAAAACAGTCGTTAAGCCTTATCGTGACTTCGTAATCGTCGTAATCGTTAAGACCTTCGGGTGGCTTGAGAACATTCGACGCAGGGTTACCCACTAACTTCTCCACCAATCCGCATTGGTGCAGCGTGGTAGAGTATGCTCTAGACATTCCGCAGCTGTGTCTGTGGCGGAGACCCGTGCTTAACAGTGGGACGATTATCGGTAGTTAAGTCAAAAACCAAACAAAATGACCAAGACAAACCAATGGATTCAAACGGAGATTGTATTGAGGAGGCGGAAGATTTTATCTCGCTCCGGAACATCGTAGACGCGTGCCCGTAGCAGCAATTTGCGCAATCACTTCACCACAGCTTCAACGCCAGCGGCTTTCGACGCCTTTTTAATGTAAATAAGAACCGAAGACTTTGTAACTTAGACTTCAGAGTAATGTTTCAGTAATCTGTTCTGTTACGGTTCAGTTCAATGAACGGAATTAAAATTTTTTGCCAAGTTAAACTTTGATGAGATCTAAAAGATAAAAATGTTTTATTTACGTAACATGTTAGAATTATTTAAGCGTGATGTTTTAAATGAAGTCTAGAGATTATCTGCCATCGATTAGGGGCCTCCTTTAGGACCCCGATTTCTTCAGACTTCTTGACCATTCGAAAAAAAATATCTGACTTCTTGAAGATAGCGTTGACCGTTATTCTACTTCAGACCGAAATCAATGTGTCTTAACTAATCTGTGTACCTATGTGTTGATGTGAAAAATTGAACGGCGGCCAAGAACATACCAGTAATTAGCATGTCCTCGAATAGGGAGCCGTGTAAAGTCGCGTGGTGACCCTATTGCCCCACCGGACACAAAACCAGATTCGATTTTACTACTGAGAATTTATCCTATCTGAGGTACGCTTTTGTTAATCAGTGTCCACATTGCCCTGGACACATAATTGGAACCCACCGCTGGACTTTGTCTCCTCGTGTATGCATCGATGGAGGTATTGAAATTTTACTGAAAGCCATCCAATTACACTGAACACATTTCTGGTGCCAGCAATTGTAGAGGAAATCTCTGAAGGAAATCCTATCATGCTTTATTTAGGCAGGCAACATTGACTGAAGTTAATTTACGAGTAACCTGTTCAATATATACTTATTCAGTTTCTTTTAATTTAGTGTGGGGTCTACAGAGACTACTGTTTTGTTATAACTCAAGCCATTTTCTTGGGAGGGCACGTAAAGCCGTCGGTCCTGGTTGTTTTCAATGGTGGAAACAATCGTTAAGCCTTGTCGAAGACCTTCGGGTGGCTTAAAAACATTTGACACTGGGTTGGCCACTACCCCTCCACCAATCCGCATTGGAGCAGCGTGGTGGAGTATGCTCTAGACCTCCCGCAGCAGTGTCTGTGGGGGAGACCCGTACCCAGCAGTGGGACTTATATGGGTCGCAGCGTATGACGGTTTGAGCCTAGCTAATGATGATAAAAAAGCTTCATTGTCTTAAAAATACTGTTTTAGTGAAATAATCATTTTCTCTGCATGTTTAAAAACGTGGATTAATTTTAAATAATAAAATTAATTAATTTTTGATTTAAATTAAAAGCCAATTAATTAAGTTTAATTAACAGTTGTCCTACTATACAGTTGTACAGTTGTACCACTGTATATTTAATAGCCTTCTATTACAGCTTCCCTTAGAAAACAATATTAAGTTAGACAACAAATAATATGCGTAGGTACGCATTTATATTGTGCTGTATTACAAATACCTCAAACTATCTGTCCTGACGTTAAACCTTAGTTAGTGCGTATTGTTCAGAACAAAATGGGAAGCGTGAAACCCCTGGGAACATTTACCCCTTACCCGGTGGTATCTGGAATGAGAAATAGTTGTTTGAATTAACAAGGCCGAGTTCTTGCATAGTTGATGTTTCTATCGTTAGTTAATTGTCAAGTCAAATTATAATATCGTAATATATATTATAACATCACCATCATTATAAAAATCATCTTTCCACTTTACTTTTTAAGGTTCTATTCCTTGCATCGAACTACTTTACTTACGTTACGAAGTTTAAACCTGTAAATAAACTATTAACTGTTGCTTTGCTTCTTACAGTATTTAATGTTATTTGTAAAGGAATACATTTCTGTTAATCAGGGAAAGTATTATATTCGTATTTAACAATTCGGCCCGCACACATTCATACTATACTAGTACTATTAGTCTATCTTGCGAACATCCAAGCAACACTCTGAAAGTGTCATACTGCGTGCCTCCAACCATGAACCTCTGTCTCTCTCTTACTCTCTCTCTCTCTCTCTCTCTCTCTCTCTTCAGCCCACATTAGTCCACTGTTGGACAAAGGCCTCTCCCAAGGCACGCCACTGAGCCCGATCTTCGGCTCTCCTCATCCACTTGCTCCCCGCCGCCTTGCGCAGATCGCCGTGCCATCTAGTTGGAGCTCCCACACTACGTTTGCCTATTCGTGGTCTCCACTCGAGTATTCGTTTACTCCAACGATCTCTGGCGGCGAAAAGCGTCGCCTATCGCCAGAAGTTGTAAGTTTTGCGACCATTTTACTGACAGTTGCTATTCCTAGATGTTATCGTAATATTTTTCAACTGTCGGCGAAAGGACTATCGATGCTACCACCATAAGCCGTGCACTTGTTTACAACCTGTCGGCACATTCAGCGAATAGATGTAGGTATAATTCCGAACAAAATCTGAACGCTTAACAATGCATGGGGGACTTATTTGCTTAGCCATTTCGAGGGTACAGGTAATGATAATAGTCGAGTGTTAAACTCATTCCGAATGTTCCCACTGCGTAATATTATAAAGTATTCTGAGATTTTATGTTCTCAGACGTTTTAATTATCAACACAAACAGTTAGAGGCTTTTCCAAAGATAATTCTTGTCTCATGTTGTACAACAAAATAATTTAAAATAAATATCAAAGGAGACTGAATTAAATAATTCTTGGTTTAATATGCGTTTTGTCGGTGACTATTCTAGACACCTATATCAAAAGATCGTGTTAAATTATTCTTCTAGTAATTATTGGTTGCCTCGTAGGTCTAGTGCTCGTAAGCGTAACAAGATCCAGCAAGAGATCCTGGATTCGATTCGATTAAATCAAAAAATCCAAAGTATTATTGGGTTTTTATAATTTGAAATTCCTCTCCTGGTGAGTGTATCACACAACTCTGCTTTTCTTGGGGAAAATACAGGTGTGATGTTTATATTACTATCGAGTTTGGTTGATATTGATGTTATGTCCTTTTATTGTTTTGTTAACAAGGGTTTGTAAAACAGACCACATAGCGTAAATTACAGCTAAATATGATATTTACAACACTTTTACGCTCTCGAGTTGTTTAAGAGACAACACTTGTCCCCCGTCACCCTTCCCGATTCACCCCAATACCTAATTAATCGTAACTTCGTGAGTGTATGAACAGTTAAACAAACACTGATAAATTGCTGCGAGCTAGTACGGGCAATTATTTCCTTAATAAGTACACTGGAGACACCTGGGGTAATCAATTCCGGGTACTGACGTAGTTATTTCATCGTATACATTATGGTACTTATTATTATAAAGTTATTGGGCTTTGTTCATGGAAAGAGTTAAATGTACATATCTGCATGGATCATCGTCAAAAACATGTTTTCTGGCTTTTTTCATAATAAGTCGAAAATGCAACATCAAAAATTTATTTAAAAAAAGTATCAATTTAAATCTAATTTTTTCTTTTGATTTATAAAAATGATTAAACAATGGTTATTTATCAACATTAAAACAACAATTATCGGTCCAACTTTAAAAATGCGAGACGACTAACTATATTATTTCAATATTTTTTGAGATTTTCCTCCACTAAAATGCCTTAATAACAAAAAACATAGTACAAGGTATATATAACTCACTATCTCATACTCAAAAGAGACTGCTCACACTTGGACCATTTTGAAACAAAACTTCGGAACTCAATATCACTTTGAACATTTTTAAATTAAAACTTCTGCGGATTGCAAGTATCTATTTTGCTACAGCATTTTAGATCCAGTCCTTCAGATAATCCTTAAAATTCTAGAATTCTAGCGATTTAGCTAGAACCGTTTGACTTAAACTTAATATTTTTTTCGTCCATAATGAATTGTTTTAATTAATAAATTATGTGTGATTTCAAAGTCTCTTCTCTGAAACATTGAACTATCAGCGTTATAACAGCCTCAAACGATTTTTAATGCTTTATAGATCCTCTATGAAATAACACATTTTAATGTCAATGGCCCAGGATATATTTTGTATTAGTAGTATTACATACAAATATCTGCCCGACCGTGCACGAACCCGGGACTTTTTGGACTTTTGACTCTGATTCGGGTACCTATGTGAAAATTGATTGAATTTTTATGATCCATCACCAGTGTTATCTGAAATTGATCGTCGATAGAGCTTGCTTATAACCTACCAGTCTGCAACATTATAATTGTCTCAGATTCAATCAAGACAGCGGTGTTGGGATAGGGTCAAATTTACATAGATATGGATGGTTTTAATAATAGATGGAAATTCAATTTATCTTATAGGTAACCTGTATATTTTGAAGATTAAGAGAATGCATTAATGATGAATCCATTTCAAGTTGTCTAGCTATCTTCTTACACGTACCATATTTGTCAAGTGAGTCGTAGAGTTATCTAGCCCATATTTTACTGAAATGTAATGTGAAATAATATTTTTAATGGAAAAGGTTTGAATGCATGTGACGGATACCACTTGGAGGTCAATCTATGCAATACATGCTGAGATTATAATAATATTATCATCCATTGATGATGATGGCGGATGATACAACCCGTCAAAATCATGCTTGAATTCAACGATATCTTTATTCACCATTCTCTCTCATCAGTATTATATATACTGATGATTATATATAATACTGATGTTATATTACGAGTATAATAATGCGACTGCGTCTTCTAAAGTAGGTACGCTACTCAACTATACGTACCAAATCGAAAAGAACTAAAATCACGTACTTACATATTAACGTGTGCTGTACCTACGAAACATCAATTTACTAGATTAAAGGTCGATTCACACATATCAGTGAACCCACAGTTCCGGCACAGTACCGTATCAGTGATAATTATTCTTTCAAACATTCTCTATGGATGTATTCACACTTGTCAGTGTCAGTGTCGTCTCAGTACCGTCAGTGTCAGTGCCGGCACAGGCTATCACGGACGTGATCGGCGACGACGATATTTTGTCACGGATCACTGATGCTTCATGTACCCATTTTCTTTTTTTTCCTCGATTCTCTTCTTTTTCTTCGTCTAAAGCAATGGCTATCATAGCTAATTATGTGTTATTGAAGAGTGCCATCAAAACAATCGACGTCAACGCTAGTCTGAAGGGAACGTCGTGCACGAAGACCCGCAGAGAACTGTACTGTGCCTGATATGTGTGAATTGAAGCACTGACGCACCACTGTAGCACGGATACGGAACTGTAACGGTACTGTGCCGGAACTGTGGGTTCACTGATATGTGTGAATCGACCTTTAAGGTCGATTTTTAGCACAGTACCGCATCAGTGATAATTATTCTTTCAAACATTCTCTATGGATGTATTCACACTTGTCAGTGTCAGTGTCGTCTCAGTACCGTTAGTCTCAGTGCCGGCACCGGCTATCACGGACGTGATCGGCGACGACGATATTTTGTCACGGATCACTGACACCGGTGAACAGTTTTCCGACATTTTAAAATATTCAAAATACTTTCTTTCGTCTTTAATTAATTCTTTGTATAATGTCACGAATTCTCCTTCAGATTCTCTTAACTTCCATGCTTCATGTACCCATTTTCTTTTTTTTTCCTCGATTCTCTTCTTTTTCTTCGTCTAAAGCAATGGCTATCATAGCTAATTCTGTGTTATTGAAGAGTGCCATCAAAACAATCGACGTCAACGCTAGTCTGAAGGGAACGTCGTGCACGAAGACCCGCAGAGAACTGTACTGTGCCTGATATGTGTGAATTGAAGCACTGACGCACCACTGTAGCACGGATACGGAACTGTAACGGTACTGTGCCGGAACTGTGGGTTCACTGATATGTGTGAATCGACCTTAAAGTGTCTAAACGGATACTGGCAAAGTCAAAAGCTAAACGTCATGACACTTGAAAATTCCGCGAAGTTCTCCAAATTGCCCTAATCATGCCCTGAAAGTTCATGAAACCACATTCCGAAAGTTGAAACCACCTTTGTACCTGTTAACTCATGTTTCATTTGGAATAATTATACTAATACATATATCGATTGCTGTGGCTATGTTCATAAATCGCTGAACAATTTTCTTAGAAGGAATTGTCCGTTGGAAATATAAAATATGCATACGATATCGTATTGTATTACACACATTGCATACGAGCGTTGTATCCATTCATCTATCCATTGGCCTTTCAATTTCCACCGCAGGACATATGCCTCTCCTAAACACTACTAAGAAAAAAAAACAGGACTAAGGCCTAATCCCTCCCATTCTGAGAGTGACCAGTGCCCAACAGTGGGACAAAGAAAGGGTTGCGATGATGAAACACTACTACGACCGGTGTGCCTATCGAATATAGCAAGACGGCGTATCATGTCATCGGTCCTAATCGAAAGGACACAACAATGTACCTTTAAATATATAACTGAGACAATCTTCTCAAAGCCCAAGTTACCTTTCTACGGAGCTATTTATAAGTTTATTGAATAAAAATCGAGCCACTCTGATACAAATACTTTTAGAATATCTGATAAATAAAAATATTTTGACGTTATCCCTTGATACAACTGCTTTAAGAATGTCTGAAAGGTGTCGTAAAAATAAAAATATTTTGACGTTATGTTCTGACGCAACACAAGTTAACACAACATGTTGTTTTGTGTTGTGTCTTGTTTGCGTCAGAAATGTTTGCAATGTGTAGAAAGTGGACAAACATGGTTTCACATTACTACGGATAGAGAATCGGTATAGAGAAATGTATTATTTATGTGAAGAATAGAATTCTCCGCGTGATATTGTAATGAAATACAAGCAGCAATGTATCAGACGTAAGTATTGTGATATTTGTGTTTTAATTTTTTTAAAGTACTCCAAATAAGTAACTCTTTTCAGATATAAAAGTAATGTGTTGATCAGAAGTTGTTTTTTTTTATGACAAAAGATAGCAAAAGAGCATGCACTCATTCAGTTATTAACGTAAAGTACTTTTATTTATGCTCCGTTTAACACAATTCTTATGATATTCATCCATTCTGTCGAGCTGTCGTTTTCAGATGTCTTGGGAAAAAATCTAGGTTAATTTTATTTTTAGCTGCATGGGACTGAAAGGAGTTCGATCCAATATTTCTCATGGGAGATGATGCGAGGTTCAGTATCCTAGAAATTTGTTTCAAATCTTTGATTTTTCTTATTATTTTCTACTCTCCAGTAGGTATACAATTCATGAATGTCTGACCCAATTTTTTTCAAATGTTTATAGACTACTGTGTTCTCTTATTTTATTTTCAATATTTAATGCTTTTAAACATCAGAACTCGATCATAAACTATACATAATGGATAAACAATAGTTATTATATTTGTGCACGGTGTATGGCATTAAGCTCACCATTATTAAAATGGACCTAAAAATAACTGGTGAAATGGGTATACGTAGACACCATTCCAACCATTTCGGGGAAATACAAGCTGGATGTTGTGATAAGTTAATAAAGGTTACGAAATAACTATCTAGTAATCTTTGGCATAGTCGCGCGGGCATGTAAAATATCTTCATCATACTCCCATCCGCTGGAATATAACCAGCATCCGTAGAGTTGTCAGTAACACAAATCCGTTTCCGACATTCGAGAATAATTGGTTTAAAAGCTAACGCAAACAGATCAGCCCACCTCGTTCGCCAGAATAGGCCGAGTGGGTCAGCCGGGGGTAAACAAAAATCGTATCGTATCACTTCTCGATCCCGTAGGAACGGTTACCCCGTAATCACGTTAGCAATCGTAAAACGTTTTACTGGACCGCACACAAATTTACGGGTTTTACTGCTAATAAATAAGGCCAGTGACCGGTTTTCGTTTTGTTTGTTGCTGGCCGCTATACCAATTTTTTTTGGACACTCGGTTTGCGAAGATCGAAGGGGCTCAAATCTCAGACCATTAGATTTAAAGTACAAGTCTTTTAAAACCAAAATTATCTATTTCCTTATGGAATATAAAATGTCCTTCAGTTGATTTTAGTATGTTAACTTTTACTGTCTTTATTATTTTAAATTATTATTTTATTTAAAAAAAAAAAAACTCTTTTTTTTAGATCTCGGTTACAAATAGCTTTCCGCGTATCGTTTTCCATACAGGAGTCGTACCTATATTTGAATCTCACTCGCATACGAAAATCGCCAAAGCGACTACGAATTTCATGCTGTCTCTATTTTTGAAATTCACTCGGACGCCTTATCTAACTAGTCTAATCGAATTCTAAATTCTTAGATAGAATGCTTATAATACATTTCATTTGCATTGTTCAAGTTAATTTTTTTCTTTTCGCAAGTCTACAATTAACTCGTTATGAATCGCATACGAATATCTAAAGTCGTATGGGTGAAGTTAAAAATCGGAGCCTAGAACGTAACTAGTCTAGTTAAGGTTAGTTTAAAATATAAATCAAAATAGCCATACCCACAGTTCAGTTCGATCGATCGATTAATCGATCGTAGTTGTTTAAAAATCGAACAATTATCACTATGTTTTGTTTTGTGAAATGCAATTTTCCGGCATTAATTAATTAATTATGCATTAAAAAGTAGGCTATGGCGGTCTTCAGTGGTACACTACTGTATCTATGCATCAAACATATCGATTCAACATTCCGTTATGGAGGAGAGGGAGGACAAACCAACAAAACAACTACCACACGTACCAATTTATTATTAGTAAGGATGTATTGCATAGAATTTTAATTTTATTTTACTTAAACCTAAATCTCACGCTATAAATTGGCTAGAGGACCAACATGATTACCGAAGATATCAGATTGTTTATGATTAACCAACAAACTAACTAGCTAACTAAACTAAGTATGAATCCTTGTTATGTCGTTTCTATACAAACTTTTATGAACTAGATGGTAATAACCTATAGTAAGAACCAGTATAACAAAGTACTCTGTGATAAGAACCAAATATGGTCACTAAAAATTACAATATTAAAATATCAAAAAACCGACTTCGTCAGAAATAATAGTACCTACGAGTATGTGGGCACTGTGGGAGTGGACACAGTCACAGTTGAGGGAGGCCGATAGATTCGTTTATTCACGTAATTTTTATGTCAAGTCGGCAGTTTATTTTATATCAGCATGAAAGTTGCCTGACTCCATCCATACACAAGCACCGACGCTACAGGGCATTTAACACAACTATTACTAACATATTGCTACCCGTATTATGCTTGTTTACTATTCTTAGAGGTATTTTCATTAAATTTACAAGGGATGTATCAAAAGCGGTTAGTAAACGATGAAGTTTTCGCTATACAACAAATAAAAAAATACAAACAGTCGAAAATATAACCTTCTCCTTTTGTTAATAAATATTGTTTTTGAATCACATCCTCAATAACATAAAAATTGTCATAGCTCATAAGCTTTTCAATAATTTTTTCAGACTATTTAGCAAGGGTAATCAACAATACTCAAATCAAATCGTTATTTACTTCATTAGAAATATGTGGAACTACTGTTGTTTTGTCTCCCATATTTCACTGCATTTATGTCACACTGTGTTTGGGCGGGCACTGTCAGCAGTAATTTTTTATGCAACGATATGAAATGGACCGTTTTATGTGCCATCAAAGCGTAAAACTTTATTGGTCCTGATGCATATCTCTCAAAATTGTTTTGTAGGTGATAAATTTGTTGGGCAAAATAATGTTTACGCACTATACTCGTATGTAGGTACTGTAGGGGTAAAATAGATTTTTATTGGTAGTTCCCATATTGCCTAATCTATGTATTAATCGTGGTACCTTAACACTCCCTCCCAAAGTATAAATAACAATGAATTTTTAAGTCAAGTTTATTTCTTTTTAAGGTTTAACGAAATAAGAAAAGTTATTTCTAGTAAATTAATACGATAGTAATAAGTAATTATTTGTAAAACACTTGACAATGTTATTACTGAGCGACCAACATTACCACTGTATAAGTTTAAAGTTTGTCTACACTTTTCATGAAATTGCATTTTCATTATCATCGTGGAAACTCGTCATGCAGTTAAGGCTGCATGATACATGTACTAATCTATATATATAAAAGGAGAAGGTAAATAAATAAATAATAAATAAATATCTTGGACATTCTCACACACGGCCATCTGACCCCAAAGTAGGCGCGAGCCTGTGTTATGGGTGTCAGAGACTGATATACATACATAGATATTTTTAAATACATACTTAAATAGATAATATTGACATCCAGACACAGAACAAATACAAGTGTTCGCCACACGAATATTTGTCCTGAGTGGGATTCGAACCCACGACCTTTGGCGCAACAGACAGGGTCACTACCGATTGCGCCAACGGGCCTGTCCTACCGATTGCGCCAACGGGCCTGTCTGACTGACAGGAGGTGACTGACTGACTGACTGACTGACTGACTGACTGACTGACTGACTGACTGACTGACTGACATATCAACGCAGGGCCTAAACTATAAGGGTTAGAAACATGAAATTTTGCACAGGGGTTCCTTTTATAACGTAGGGGAGCACTAAGAAAGGATTTTTGAAAGTTCACCCCCTAGGGGGGTAAAACGGGGGTGCAAAGTTGGTATGAAACTTTGCCGTTTTTTAAGTTAGTGTATGTCTAATTCCACGCGAGCGAAGCTGCGGGCGTCCACTAGTATTACATAAAATCACGTCTGTATTTCCCCGAAATAATAAAGGCAAAGGTGTTTAGTGCTACAAAAACTATGGTTCATCATTTTCATCATTACAGTCAGCACATGATGAGACTTCACATAATTTTGAGAATATCGAGGAGAACTTATACACATATAATTAGCCTCACGACTTGGCTGTCTGCAACCAATTAGGTTCCGACTTCAGAGTCTGCGTCTCTGCTTACATTTGAGGCCTAGAGCGTGGTCCACCACGCTGCGCTAGCATGGATTAGCGTAAGGACTAGGCCATCTCGATTATCTTACTAGAATTAGTTACCGATGTCTTGGAACTATCCGGAATGTCAGCTAAACATGAACTTTGAAACACGGAAGCGCTGAATTGTGCCACAAGCGGATGACCGCTCAACCGATGACAGTTGTTAATCTACCGCCCAAACTCTTGAAAACCTTATTGAAATTCACAACTAAGAAAGTCCCAGTAAAGTATGCCTGGATTATTCACACAGGCACGTTCACCACAACCCTATCTTTGTCCCACTCTAAGGTACGGGTCTCATCTCGTAATGGAGGGGCTACGCTATAGTCAACCGCGCTGGATAAATGTGGATTGGCAGACTTCACATGCCTTCAAGAACATTATGGAAAACATTCAGATATGCAGGCGGTTGCAGCAGTTAATTTCTTAACACACATAACATAAAAACGTCATTGGCGCGTGCCGCTTGTATTTAACCAGGTACATATATAACCCTTTATCGAAGCCATAAATAGTCAACGTAGTTTTGACTCTCATGCTTATCTCATATCCTCCTTAGTATGCCTATGCATACTTATTAAGGTAACATGTTTTTTACTCGTCACTTGTTAACCACGATTACTTGACGAAACAAAAGCTAATTTTAATTTCCGTTTGTCATGTTCAGGTTTAGAACCACAGACATCAGGTAGTTTTGTTCACTTAATTCTGTTCTTCTTTAGCAGCCCATATAAAGCAGCAAGGCTATGGTTCAAATCCCTTCTACATGTGAATTCGTAATTATAACTATAACTTACTCAAAAAAATTTTCTCACGCTTTCCTCCTCTAACTTAACAACTAGCTCAGATAAGAAAGTTATCTGAGACTACTAGTAGTCTACAAGCTCTTGCATGAGCCAATAAATAATCGTTAATTTAACCCTACATCCATAAGGGCCAATGACTGGTCGATAGTTCTCCAAGCTACCAACTCTTAGGCCATAGTTCCCAGAGCATAGGATTCAATTTATTAAGTTTAGCTTATGCGAATATCGGTTACAAGGAACTTGATTAAAACCGCAGGCCTTGCAAAAAGCTCTGCCATGGTTCATAACAGATATTAAATAAGGAATCGTTGGTCTAGTGGTCGTTAGCACGAAGCCAGAAATCCTGGTTCGACCCGGGTCAGGCAATAACTATTGGATTTTTCTGACTTGAAATGCCCGGTAGCATCTCGGTGATTGCTTTGAAATGCTTCGATTGCTTGAGAGTGGATTTGTGCCTGGTGTTTGGCAATAGGCTCACAACCTATTACATGGGAACTAAACATAACTGGTGAAAAGTGGGTGAACTACACAACACCACATACCTCTGCCTACCCCTTCGCGGCAATACAGGCAAAATGTTATGTTACGTAGAAATAACCTGAATGCCTCGATGGTCTAGTGGTTGCAAACGCGTCTGCTAAGCTATAGGTATATAGTAAGCATTATTAGCTATATAGTAAGTATTATAGTAAGTATTATTGGAGATTTCTAATCTCTCGGAGTCTGGATTTGTGCCCGGTGTATAGCAATAGGCTACAACCTCTAGACTTCTGACTGTTGGGCACACGTCTCCCCCACAGACACTATATTCCCCCCACAGACATATAGCTATAGGAGGTCTATAGCATACTCACGCTGCTCCAATGCGAATTGGTGGAGGGTTTAGTGGCCAATCCAGTGTCGAAAGTTTTGAAACCACCCGAAGGTCTTCGACAAGGCTTAACAAGGTTTTCACCATACAAAACAATCGATACCGACGGCTTAACGTGCCCTCGGAAGCACGAACAGAAACCACACCGTTCCAACCAGAACACAAGTGCGACAAATCAAGTCATAGATATACCTAGGTAAATCATATTGCAAAATGTAGGACGTCTCATTTATGTACAACAGCGACACACCTACACACGATCTATGGTAATTCAATTTAGATTAAGCTATTTAATCACCGACAAAGCTTAAGTTAGTCTCCTCCTCCATTCAGTATAAGGTATATGTTTCACTCCCGACGTATAACTAACTCTGGTAGAGGAAGAAGCTCATATAATGGGCGACAAATGCAGGTATGCAGATGAACCAACAGGTTGCCAACTTTATTTCGACTAAATATAGTATTTTTCAAAATAACTATAAAAATATATAGTAAATTCTAAAAAATATAGTATTTTAAGAAAAAAGCAAATATAAAGAAGTTGTGAGAGTTCAAGAAGTGCAAAAAAATAATAATATTATATTGTATAATTTCTATAAAAATTAATATTTAACAGAAATACAGAAAACAGGCTTTTTTTTCTTTTTCCATAAAATACTATATTTTTTGTATGTATTTTAATAATTATTTTGAAAAATACTATATTTTAACTCTATATTTTCTTAATATGTAATTTTTTGCCTATAATATATGTGTCGCGTTCATGAATAGAAATGGAGGATTTCATCTAATTGAAATATGTGTGTAGCATTTTTGGGAAGGTACAATGTCTTCAACAGTATATAGTACCTACGCAGACCCGAAATATAGTATAATATATATTATAGTACAGCTGGCAACCCTAATAGATCCCTACTACTACAATTATTATTGTTCGCGCTACGTGATGATTTTCGGTATGGCGAAACGCTTTTAGGTACGAAACGACGGAATATGTGCTGATGTCTCTTCTTTAAGAATTATGGAATTATGACCTTTTATTTCAAGGTAAATTCTCATATTTACTTTTCTTTTCTCGTGATGGTCATAAGCAGAGTCGCACGAAGTTTTCTTATATTCGTACGAGTACAAGAATAATCTTTAAAACAAGCAGCTGCGTTAACTAGGCAACAATTTTTTATACCTAGTATGACAAGCGGCTAAAGGGCACGGCATGGCTAGGCTTAAAACTTTGTCTCATCGGCGCTAGTTTAGCCGGCAGTTAAGCCCCTGGCTAAAGTGGCATCGTTGAAAACTATTAATTGCGTTTTTATTTCGACTTTGTCCTTGCTGAGATGAGATGAGAGAGAACTTGAACTTTGTATTTAATTTGTTAAGTATTTCAAATGTTCATATTATGTTCATAATGGGTTAAAAAGTCCTCAAGTAGAGTCCGCGATTTGGAAAACGGAGTATTAGCCACCCTCCGACAAGGTGGACATGAAAAATATAGCGGGAATCAGCTGTATTCAAAGAGCACAGGAATCAGGATCAGGTGGTCGCAAATTGAAGACAGAAGTGGACAAGAAAAGACTGATAGATGAAAGACTGAACGGATGGAGCGTAGTTATTATTGAATATAAAAGGGTTATTCCTAATTATATTAATTATTTCACATTTCCTGAGAGCGGTTTGGTGTGACACAAATATATTCCATATTTATCTATGGAGGATTAGAATTTAAAATTAGAAATTATAGTCAAACAGTTGGAAAATTTCAAGCCATGCTACAATGAGCGCTTCAACTGGGTAACATACCATACCTAACCGATATCCAACTTTGTCCAATATTATTCAGTCGAACGATTTGATTTGAATTCACCAAGTCCTATTTTCGATACACATTTTGTGGATATTACTATATTTGGTTCCGCCCTGTTATTGGATATGGCATAAATACGGTACATACAGAACCTGTTTTGTATCGCTCAATTCATACATCCCAAAATATAATAGTTTGAACCTCCGCTATTGATGCTGCTACTGATACATACATAGTTCTAGCTCGTACACCTGCAAGCTTGAAACAATGTTCATGTATTATTAATGTTTATTTTAATATTTTTAGTCTAAGATGCATAGTTGACGCTCACAGTAAGTATGTAGTATGATTTAGTCCAATTACTTAAAATCTATCATTCAAACCTCAGAATAAAATAGCTCTACTGAGGCGTAACTTAATATATATTTTAACACTGAGCGATCTGTAAACGGCAATATTGTACAGACAATATTTTAGGACCAATTATTTGTTTGATCATGTAAAAATTATAAAATTAATTAAATAAGTATCCTTAATGTCGTTCGCTGCGACCCATAGACGTCCCACTGCTGGGTACGGGTCTCCCCCACAGACACTGCTGCGGGAGGTCTAGAGCATACTCCACCGCGCTGCTCCAATGCGGATTGGTGGAGTGGTTAGTGGCCAACCCAGTGTCAAATGTTCTCAAGCCACCCGAAGGTCTTCGACAAGGCTTAACGACTGATTCCAGCATTGAAAACAACCGGGACCGACGGCTTTACGTGCCCTCAGAAGCACGGTAACTTCCATGGAATTATGCCACTACAACAACACAACCACCACCAGCCTTTGTCCCACTGTTAGACACGGGTCTCCTCTCAGAAACACGCTAATCAAAATTACAAAAAAAACTGCTTGCGGTTTCCTTAGAGAGTACTATTTGGGTCAAACCCGAAAATACGAATACGAAATATGTTCCTACAGTTTTTTTATATAAGGAAGTTTAGATATGATTGTCGTCTTTGGGTCAAATATTTACATAATATTTAGGCCGGGCGGACATCGTCACCATGTCACGGTGCCGACCCTTCGGATACGAAATTGTCAATTGATCGTAGGCACAGATCTCACACAAGTTGGTACGTAAGCTTCCATGGGTTGGTTAATGCATATTGATTGGATGTTAGGTTGCTAGGACAAATGGGTTTGCCCAAAATTGGATAGTTGGCTGCAACTTAGGCAATGTACTTAATATTACTTAGCTGCATACATACCTACATACATATTGACGCCTTGTTCTCGACGGAGTAGGCAGGGTCCACCTTCTTCCACTGGCTACGGTCCTGACATACGACTTTTTAGACATAGCCATAACTTTTTTACAATGTCAAAGTTACTAAATAATAATAACATTATGTACACCATAAAGACAATACCATCCAATACTATCTGAATACTCAGTAAGGATCACTTTTTTACGTAAAGTTGGTTCTCCGCGTTGCCCAAGTTGGCCATATTGGTACACTTGGTTTTCACCTTCCTTTACCATGGATATGAGATATACAGCAAACGAGCATGCAGCACCACCACTCCGCTGTCCCTCAAGACCAATGACTGACTTGTATCTTTGAACACGACTCAAATAGACTCACCGTTTCCAGTGTTTTTTTTTATGAATAAAAGATAAACTCAAATAGGGACTGAGATGGTTAGTCCAGTTAGCTGAGAGAGTTAATAAGATCATTAGTGGGTCAGTTGATTAGTGGGTATAAAGACTGGGGATTGTTATTGATAGTAAGTTCTGTTAGTTGGTGTTAGTAATAGTCCAGTTAGTAATTGTTAGTAAGAGTCTCGTTCCAAATCAGTCACAAATGTGTTGCTACCCTTGAGGACTACGATGGGCGCCTATAAAGAAGTGTAACCGGAAACCACACATTTCCAAGCGGACCACAATTGTTTTAAAGACAATTACTACACGGTAATGGTACCGTGGCGGGCGGTGGTACTGCCCCGGGCGAACTCTATATGGAACAAAGCAGGTTTCATGTAAAACCTATTTGGCTCTACCACCTGATAAAACTTCAAAAACAATTAAACATAAGCATCGCCTGTAAAAACGATCATACGGCTGTGTCAATACAAATCCGCAAACAGTGTTTTAGTGGAAGCTTTCAGCATGCAATGCCATGCTCGGTTATGAGGCCGCGTGTGTGATCTACAGATATGAAGCTGACTATTGCTGAACGCACACAACTTGCCGTTATTAAGTTTGTGCCCGACGTTTTTATTTGTATTCTGGATATCGCGATATTGTGAATATTGGGTCTTCTACTTAATGAGTATCTGTGTTTACTGAACGGGATCCTGCACGAAATTTCGGATTTGATTATAAATGATTATAGGTCTTCTTTTGGTCACTATGATCTTTGATATGTAAATAAGGTCATTCTCTTTTAGCATTTGAAAGTAATAATATATCTACTAATTTGCCATATGAACTATAGTCACAAAGTAGATATTCCTAAACTTTACTTTGTGCTATAGTACCCTATTCAATTGTTTTTTTTTTTTATCTATAAGATTAAATGCGATGCATTTGTTCGAATTTAAATGATTATGTTTTCTTTGCTTTATTTTATTTTATTATTATATTATATTATTTATTTAGTCTTGATTTTATAATTTTACGTCATGGAGCGACGTCATTTGACTGCAGACGAAATGCAAAGAGCTGCTATTGCTGTTGCATAGCAGCATAGCATAGCTAATGTAGCTGTTGCAAGCGGGAATAAATAAATCTCATGTATCGTGGTTTTGTTGTCAATAGAAGCGTTATTTGCAGTCTTTAACAGAGGTAAACTAACAGGAAATCCCGCTTAGCAGCACCCAGGCCGCGGAAGGAGTACAACCACTCAGCAAAACCGATACAAACAACTGATTAGAAGGCGTCAGCCGATGTTAACTCACGATATGAATGTTGTCAAAGGGAACTGCGAGATGGACACAGGAGCAATGGGATAAATTTAATTTGGCGATGAGTCTCGATGTGGGTTTAGGCCTGATACAAGAAGGGTAGGAGTGAACCGTTATCCCGGAAACACTGAAAGGCCAAGGTGTGTCCAGGAAGTTTATCTATACAGCCTTTCAACAGTTATTGTATGGGCAGGTAAGAACAGACAATCTCAGCTCGTTTTTGTAAATGGAAACAGGAACTCAGAAAATTGCGTATTTATTGGATTTTAAATTATCCGCAATGGTATAAAAAGGCGAAAGATTTATACGTTTTGAAGGGAAACCAGAGTCATCCGCAATGGTATGTACAGGTAGTAGTAAAGTTCTGTATGGAAAAAAGTTCACGGGTAACACAGGTAAAGTTAGTCGAAAGTAAACAAAGCTGATCTTAAATTACAGGAGGACAAGAGTTTTATTACGAACAACTTCCTTCCCAGGGACAAAAACCAGTTTGTAACTTTTTCCTCAGTACAGTTCTTCCACAACCTCCATAAATAAGCTATGCACTCTGAGCCATGATTTTTCGCACGGAAAACAAAACGCACCATTAAAAATCAACACAAAGTTATGACTAATAGGTCCTTCTGTAAGTTGCAGGAACGCATATATCATTTCTTTTGCCGGTTAAGTCTCACCTGCAAGCCTCACACAAACTTCTGTCCTATTTTTCATCCTTAAGAAGCATTCTTCCATAGCACATTACCTCAAGAATTTATTCCGCTTTATAACATCTCTCGCGATATCGTTGTAAATCACGAATGTCATGGCGGAGAAAGCGCAGACCTTTAGCCTTAAAAAGAAGCGGCATTTGCATTATAAAAATTGGTCTATTATCTAATGGCGAATAAAGAAAATTATTTGCTGAATATAGAAATAACTAAAAAAAATTGTAAATATTGGATTAGGTATTTTTCTTGGTGTCACTCTCAACTTCAAACACTCACAGCCCTACTAAAATTATATGTGATTTGGATGGATTGATGGATGGATAGACAATTACCTAATTTTAAACTAATACTGTCGCACACATACATTTTGCATACCACGGCCATCCAACACGCTCGAAATATCGGCAAAATCGGCTGGAAATAGTTAAAAACAGTCCTGAGTACCTTGTGTACAAAATGTGTAATAAATACCTAGTTGGTACAGGCCAGTTCGTTAGTAGATAATGAGGAGTCCAGGAACAGAGACTGATAGTGACTGGTAATCCTGTTAGTTGGTGCCAGTAATAGTTCATTTAGTAATTGTTAGTAAGTATCTCGCTCCAAGTCGGTCACAGAAGCGCTGCTACACAAAGATAATCGGCTTATAGAACAGTATTATCGGGAAGGTGTCGTACGTTTCAAGCTGGAACACAAACAATTATTACACGGTCGAAATTACTTCACGCCTTGATAGGTAAAATAATTGACGTGTTTTAGTAAATAATCCAGTTTTTTGTCAGCCAAAAAGTAATTTATATAACAATCAAAGTGTCAATCACGTAAATAAAGACGCAGACTTCCACAAAACAGTTTACGCAGTCATTCTTGTCGCTCACGTGTAAACTGTGAAATAAGCTTCCAGGTGAGGTGTCCTGCGGGACTATGACTTGGTTTATTCGAGAAGGAGCAACAAGTTTCTCTTTGAAATATTAAAACAACATTTTGTAAAATTCCATAAAATCCGATAAAGCTGCAACGTAGACGTCCCACTGCTGGGAACGGGTCTCCCCCACAAACAAATCAGCGGAAGGTCTAGAGCATGTTCTACCACGCTGCTCCAATGCGAATTGGTTGGTTTCTTTGCCAGAGTTAAGCGGTTCTGGTTTAAGAATCAAGTCTGGTTTCTTTAGCAATGCAGCTGATGTAGGTATTACATTCCCGTAAGTTAAAAGGCCTCCGCCTCAAGGTTGATGCATTGCCGACCAATGATGTAACCTATATAGTTAAAATGACTTGTCGTCCGGGCAAATGGGAAGGTCGCGCGAAAGTTCGCCCATATAGATTTAGTGGGATAATCCGTTGAGTCTAGTCGGCACTTGGAGGTCATTTAAATCAGTATACTCACTACCAACCGAGACAAGTTGTGATTGCTCGTAAAGTGCATTAACATCGGTAAGCAGCAATGATACCACATGACTACGATCGCTTTGAAAAATGGTAAAATAATTATGAAGCCTTCCTTCTTGATTGTTAGGTAACCATTATTTTAGTAGGAAAATACTAAAATAGGATGATTACGACGGACCTTTAAATAAATCCGCGCCACCTATATCCAGAATGAAGTACCTTCCAGTAAGTGCCTCCCACACATATTTACGTCGTAGCACGCCGGCCGACCGCTAATATGCGGCGCGACGGTTTTACATCCCTAAATAGACACAAACATAATCGGTAGGGTGCTTCACTTTATGTGTAGGCGACGTCCTTACGTCCATGATGATAACAAAATAACGAAAATACATTACAGGTCCAAGTCAGATGATATTACCCGTTTTATTCCCATAAAGCTGCTCTCTGCATATGCAGGCCGTAATGACCGACATAGCGTATCGTGGAGCCAAATTTCGGCACTGATCTGTTCGTATTAACGGGCGGATAGGTTTTCGCTAATGATATCGATGCTCAATGTGATGCGAAAGTATTTTGGTGTCATTTTTTGCTGTTGTAATACTAAGACTATAATTTATAAATCATTGGAATGGTGGTTGAAGCCTGAAGAGACATAGGTACTAGCTGTTAACATTTGAAATAAAATTCATATACACGGTACAATAAGAAAGCTGATTTCACTTTTGATTTTGTTATTTTACACTACGTTTAGTAATTAATCTATCTCTCACACGTACATATACACCGTACTCGTAATAGTGTTCATACATTTAATACGCAAGAGCTCGTATTCCTTTACACAAAGTGCTTCTAAAACAATAATGGCTGCACCACACAGCGAAGTTGCGGGCGAATTTGAGTTTAGTATATTAAATACAAGCTCTCCCCGCGGGTCCGCCTGTGTCAAATCGGTTTCCTACACCAAAGATTACCACTAATAAAAATCTAACTTCAGCCGCAGTTTGGCCGATCGAAATCCGAGATAGCCATCAATCGATTATTAATTGATCGACAGTTAAGTATCGATTATAAATCGTACAATTATTTTAGTGTTTTATCAATTTCCCGGGAACCATGCGGATGAAATATTCCGGGACAAAAAGTAGCCTATGTCACTTCTAGGCATCTATGCAAAAAAACAAATCGACCCATCAATCTGTTGAGGAGAAGATGCCTTTCTTCTCAAACCAACAAACACTCTTTTCCATTTATATATTAGTCAGGATATTTTCCACGTGAAATACAAGATAACATAAAGTCTTTTAGAGGTTCGCTTAGTATACTTTGCGTATCGAATGCAACCTCATATATCATTAAACTCCTTGCACGTTGAAGCTTCTCCAACGAAGAAATTAGAGCTCTTTGAGGATGTTGGGCCTTTAACAACCACGTATGCATGCACGTATAAATTGTAGGTAACTATTTGCCGCTGTAATAATTACTAGTGGACGCCCGCAGCCTCGCTCGCGTAGAATTAGACCCATTAACGACGTCTGCCCGCGTTCGGATTGCCCACTTGACTTCAAAAACGGCAAAGTTTCATACTAACTTTGCACCCCCGTTTTACCCCCTTAGGGGGTGAATTTTCAAAAATCCTTTCTTAGTGCTCCCCTACGTTATAAAAGGAACCCCTGTGCAAAATTTCAAGTTTCTAGCCCTTATAGTTTAGGCCCTGCGTTGATATGTCAGTCAGTCAGTCAGTCAGTCAGTCAGTCAGTCAGTCAGTCAGTCAGTCAGTCAGTCAGTCAGTCAGTCACCTTCTCCTTTTATATATATAGATTTGTACGAAACATACTATAGGTATAGGAATATCTATATATTCTGATGATGAAGTCCTCAAGAGGAGCAATAATAGTGCTGACGAGGCTGCTAGCTCGTTTGCTATTCAAAAGTTATATAGTAACAAAGAAAATGATCTCTAGCTTGACTCGCCTCTCTCTCGAATGATCTGGGTTAAAATCCAATCGAACTGCACCAATGACTTTTCTAAGTTTAATTTCTGAAGGGCGATATGTAATTAAATGTCAATTTTATCAATTGATTATTGGAATTGTAATGTACACTAACAATTTACTTTGCTGCTTTGATATACATATTTAATTTAATTGTTGAGTCATAAAGGGATTGGGATGACTTGTCCTTTAACCAAATATTATTAATAAATATTATAATACTTGGTTAACAAAACTGTTAGTGATAAAATTATTCTTGTAGATTCTTTATTTAAAAACATTTTGGTAATAATCAATGACTCAGCGTGTTATATTATTAAATCTAACTGTTTCCTACGTACTACCATTTAGCCTGTGATATTGTGCAAACAAAATTTTTAAAATGCAAAGCGATCCATTTACCTGAAATGAAACGTGTAGTAGTGGAACGGAATATGGGTTAACGTTGATAGTGTATGAATATAAATGTTGGATTATTCATACACTAGCGGTTTGTTCGAACTTTATCGAAACGAACTCATGCTCTCAATTAGATATTACTAGCTTATGCTGTAGCCGCGGTAAAATTTAAGCAAACGGTCATGATAATTTTAGGCAAATTTGCTTAGACTCAGATCCATTAAAAAGATCGCTTCACCTGGGTAGAAGAACAGAAGAAGTTATACACCTGGTCCTTCTACATTAAATATGCTATATTTTATGTGTGTCATGTTTTTTAAATAATTTTTAACATAAAAACTACTAAAATAAGAACATAATTAAAAAAAAACACGCTTGTAGATAACCGAATTGAAGTGTAGTTTTTCTTTTTTAATATCTATATATATATAAAAGGAGAAGCTGACAGACTGACTGACTGACATATCAACGCAGGGCCTAAACTATAAGGGTTAGAAACTTGAAATTTTGCACAGGGGTTCCTTTTATAACGTAGGGGTGCACTAAGAAAGGATTTTTGAAAATTCACCGCCTAAGGGTGCAACGTTAGAATGAAACTTTGCCGTTTTTGAAGTCAAGTGGGCAACCCGAACGCGTGCAGACGTCGGATCGAAGCTGCGGGCGTCCTCTAGTTTTTTTAATAATTTCGCACTGTCATAAGTGTGCAGAGTTTCAAATTAATCCGACGTTTTGAAGTGGGCGAAAATCACGTTCAAAGATTCCGTTACATACGTATACACACATACCAAGCTAATAAAAGCGTGTTAAAAATATTAACATTTATTTATTATTAATATCACTAAAGTCATCGAATGGTGTATCGTATTTTTCAAAATATCTTTTTACGGGGCGGTCGCCAACTCTTTGTGATAAAACTAATGATTCCAACAGCATAATTATTGCTTCAGTACTAGGGCTGTAACAGAGGAGAAATAGTTTTCACAAAATATTCTGTCCAAGCTCTTTCAAAGGTTCAACCATCGTTATATCTAGAGTGGCTCTGAAAGTGAAACGACAATTGTCATGGAACTAGACCACATTTTACTTAGTTTCCCGTCAGTACGTGTCATTTTCATATTATAACGAATGCGCCATTTGCGAAAAAAGTTTTAAAAGCAGAATTAACGCCAAGTTAGCTTGCATTGTTATTTATTCCAACAGGATTCCTTGAAAATTGTGAATTTGTTAATAAATCTTTATCGAATGCTGTTAAGCATACATACCTTATGTGAATAATGTTCATATGTTCCAGATATTTGAATTCATCTTCTGTTATGGACGTGGTTTCAGATGTTCCGATCTGAATAAAAAATGTATTTAAAAATTTTATGATTTCATATTCTGATTGTACCTATTATGTATATAGCGGTATACATCAGTAGCAAAACTGGCTATGTTAAAAACAATGGTTAAGGGAGCCGAAGCCACCCATAATAACAAATACAAATGAATAATTATCGATTATAAAATAAGAAGAGACTCAACTAGAATATTACGAGTATATGATTCGTACCATCAACAAAACTAGACACACATTAACGACCCCCAATAATGTTCTCTTCATTTCTTTCCTATTATTTCCTTACCTTTGTTATAACTTGGCAGTTATTGATGTAACCGCAATTTTATCGATATTTTACGATTGTTTTGTGAGGAAAACTATCGGTGTAACATTTTATAGCAGCCTCGTTTTGATTGAGGAATAACAAGTTGATAACTTCACTAAGTTATGGTAAGCCTTGACGGGTTTTGGATTTTTTTTGGCAATTTCCTTAACGGCAAATTCAGGTGGCAGAGCCTACATTGTGCTAAAATTATATATTATATATTAGAGCCTATATTTACCTCTATAGAGCATTTCTACTGTGTAATCATTGTTCATAAAGCAATTTTTGTTCGGTTGAAATGGTTTGGTTTACACTTCTATATAGGCGACCATCATAGTCCTCAAGCCTTGCAACGCATACTAACTGGACTTTTACTAACACCACGTAACAGGACTTACTATAACAGTCCTTTCCCCAGTCTCATACCAACTAACTAATAACAAACTGACCGACTTATGTTCTTATTAACTCTCTTTGCTAACTGGTCTACCACCCCAGTACCTATTAAGGTCTTGTTCAAAGTCAGTCACAGTTGTCTGGCAGTGCACGGCTGGTTCGATCGTTTTCTATTATAGCTATTATTAGCGGCATCAATATTTTTTTTATTCCGCAGAAATGCTACAACATAATATAATATTATTATATAGAAAAAGTCCATCGAATCCCTGTTTGTCCTCCACCCGGAAGGATCGTATTCCCATTATTTACTTGGCCGTCAAGACCGTCTCTGCTTATTTAAGAGAAAACAAGCGTGAAGGAACAGGAAAGTTAAGTGTTCGTCTATAATTTCAGTATTTTTGCACAAGCGGGATATACAAGATTACACCGTATGTATACGTATGTGGGCTATTGATTGTGTTGATAATCAAAATAAAAGCTTGCTGCAAATAAAATATTGTTTATATTGTAATCTGTTTACTATATTTGAATTGAATGTATAAGTTCAGATAATCGTCATCCTTTTTACCAATTTTGTAAGCTGAACGTACTTAAGGTGTAAGCGATGAGAGCCTATAGTAGCTGTCTCTCTTAAAGAGGTTTTTAAGACCTCTCGCTCAAATTCCTTGTTTTAAGAAATTAAATCTAACCTGTTTTAATAGAAAAACATCGTGAATAAACGTTTCTTTACCGCTGGGAAATGAGTTCCATTGATGATATTTCTTTCCCAAACTTCTCCCATTCTGAATGGAGACCCGTGCCCAACAGTGGGGCGTTACAACGATAACGTGTGAGATAAAGTCGACGATGGAAGCGTGTAACAAAACAAACATGTATAAAAACTTAAAGAGAACGTATTTCACATCGTGGCGTTACCGGCAAATATTCTCATTACTCGCCTGTCAGCGTGGCAGATGGACGATAAACCTCGTCTGTTGGGTTTAGTTCCTTCATCCCGGGCTTTGGGACGTATTGGACACAAAGGTTTTTGCCGCCAGTGATCTTACATGGATACATTTGGTTTTCTCTGGGACTTATAATTATGTTTGAATTGATTGGCTGGCTGGTATGCTATTGGCACAGCGGAAGTACAGTAGTTATTTGTTCAACAAGTGAGCAAAGATATTTTTTGCAATGATTTTTTAAGTTAGGCGAATCTACTAAATAAATAAAATAAATAAATCTCTGCTTTAATTAAGTTAACCTGCCAGTACCTACCCGCCCTAGTGAACCAGCATCTCCTTAGTTTAAAGCCATAATTTAATTATAAAAGTCTTTTATAAATATTTACATACAAACAGAAGCGTAGACTTACTTCTCATTAAACTGTTGTTTAATATGCACTCGATTATTTCACTGAAGCATCGCATTCAAAATCTAGGACAGTCAATATTGTTAAAGTAATGGAATACTTATAGCAGCGGTGAATGGAAAATATTTGAGAGGGAACAAGATTGCGTGGAGATATTTTATAATTTTAAGCTGCAATAATGCTATGAAAAGGTAAAAGAAGTGGAATGCTTTTTTAAATGTGAGACCTACATGTAAGTGGGTAGTAGATATACCAATCTATTCATAACAACATTAAAACACTCGGCCTAATTTAAATCACTCCAAACTACTTAGAAAAATCTGTTTAAAAAATACTCAGTAGTTTATGTTGTCGATGTCATGGGAACTTCATCAGTTCAGTGTTTCAAAAAATTTTAACTTTTAAAGTCATTTATGATTTTGATATGAGTCTGAAGGGTTTACCTAATGTATGTGCCACTGAATAATTGAAGCGAAGCGATTGAAGAAATGACTCTCTCCACGTCCAACGACTATGAGCATAATTGAGCATTTTAAATATAGTTAAATTATTGGAAACTACTAGTACCAAAGTAGGACATAGTCCAGTGCTAGACAGGGGCCATTTTTGGTGATAAAAATATTATTTCAGTAATTTTCAAATATTTAACAAATTGTGATCTACGAGGGTTAAACGAGTTTAATCTTTCAGTACCAATTTTTTTAAGATAACACGATACAAGATTGTTTGCTGCGCAAATCCGAAAAACGCAGATTGGAATAAAGCGTTCTAATCTGATTTGATTATATTTATCTAAAGAAAGTATATAATATGTAGTAGTGTAGTGTATAATATGTATTAAGTAATAATGCCAAAAACTGTACTGTATGTTTTCTTGTTTAATTTGTCTTTTCATTTAATTGTTTTACTTTTTCTTTTTGTTTTAATCTTAGTTTTTATAATATTAGTTAATAACAGGGACTATTAGCCAGTTCGAGCTACCTTACCTTTCAGGCTGTACTGAAAATCAGTGTTGCGGTGTTATGTCGCAACTGGGCTGAGTGCAGACCCATTTGCTATAATTTTTGTATATTTTAGCAAATACAATTCTTTCTATTTCTATTTCTATTTCTATTCTAATCCCCGGATCGAAGCAAATAGTGGACTTGATTCAATATTGGCAGTGATAGCAGTGTACACCCGTCGATGAAACACTCACATGCCGGCTATGCAAGAGTACTTCGGCCATCGAAATTGTTTTCAGTGCCTACCTACTCCTCACCTCACTGTAACAGTATAGATACTAATTATGCGTGTTGGTGTTCTGTCGATCTATTATTTTGTTTTTAGCTAGAATTAAACGTCCCACTGTTGGGCACGGGTCAAAGTCAAATAATTTATTTCGTTACGAGGTGATTTACACGCTTAACGAAAGTCAGTCTAACTTCTAAATAATTATAATTGCATAAGTTGATAAAAAATGCTATGCAATAGCTTTACCGCAGCAGTCTCCGAGTGCCACACGTCTTTTTACTAAATTTTAAATCTGTTAAATTCCATGAATTGTTACAAAAAAAAACTAAATTAATCTAGAATATTAAAAATTACAGTTATATCAATGATTTTTTTTACTATAAATATGCCACCTCCATATAAATTAGTGCTAAAAAATTTGCCTATAGCATCTAGCCTATAGATCTGCTTTTTTTACTATTTCTTATATTTATTTATGAGTAATAAATATTATAAAATAAACACAATTCCTAAAATAATAAATTAAGAAGTAAAAAGTGCTATGCGCCATCTTCAATTAGCAGAGCGTGGTTTCGATCCACGGACCTCTGGGTTATGGGCCCAGCACGCTTCCACTGCGCCACTCTGCTGATAGGAGTAATCTGAAATTGTGCATAGATTATACGAATATAATTTCTTAATTTTGAAGGCAAACTCTGAAATTGTAAACTTGCACATGCATAATATAATATACTTGCCCGCGACTTCGCCCACGTTGAAAATAGCTAATGGCACCTGGTTCATATGTACTATGTAGCTAGTAGCAATCCATCCATCAGTCAGTTCATCATCATCACAACACTTTCTTTGTCCCAATAATGTTGGGCACGGGTCTCCTCTCAGAATGGGAGGGATAAGATACAACTTAAAATTTACAACTTATGTCTAATCGTTATGGTCTACACTCAGCATTATGCTGTTGGCTCTGAAAAAAAAAACCAACGGCGCTGATTTTCAGTGCAGCCTACGTTGGGAGAGAATATGTAGTTAAGACTATTGTTGTACCGCTGGATGGCGATGAACAACATAAATAAATCATTATTCCACTCTATTCTAGTTACATAATGTTTTCTCAATATTAACTGGGCATAAAAGAAAATATTAAAATAAGCTTAAAGACAATATTTAAATAGATAATAGAAGATAATAGAAGTCCGCCATATTGTTACACGCAGTTAATAATAGGTTAAATAAATATTATAAAGTGAGGAAACATTAGATTTAAAACAACCTAAATAATTTGGCATCATTATAACACATCACACACAGGATCAATGAAAAATAAATTCAAACAATATCTTTAACATCAAACAAATTAAAGCTGATAGTGAATTTTGGTTTTAATTCTAAGTAACAGTTTTAAATTTATATGATTTTAAATTTACTGTGGTAAAAAAACAAACTAATGGTTGTCTGTAAGGTCGGTTTACGGACGATAATTTAACGTGATAAGGAATATTATTAAAAAACGTGTGTGTGTACTTATGTACACGCATTAGAAGTTATACTTCTTTGGCGTAACAAGATAAAAATCTTTTCAAACATTTTATCTTTCGCCTTATTCTACGTTAGCTATTGATCGTAGGATGAATAGCTAATCCTACAATAATAATAACTTTTTACTTATGCAGTATGTACGTTAGAAATTTATTATTACCGTTAACCGTGCACAAATATGGCAATCAAAATAAAAGACCCCACTTCTCAGGTCTTCCCCACATACACAGCTGCGGGTCTAGAGTAAGTAGGTTTACTCAATCAGGCTGCTCTAACACGGATTAGTGCAGGGGTAAGTGGCCAACCCAGTGTCGAATATTCGCATGCCAACCGAATGTCTGAAAGAAAAAAAAAGTTCAGTCAGTCGCATCCCCAAAGTTTGCGTTTTAGTTTGCGCGGTGATTTCCTACAGAAACTATCCTGTAACAATAGAAAATTACATGTTTCTATGTCCTGTGAAACCGCTACCTCGGCCTGCCGCCGTTGTAGTGTAAGGGATGGCTATCTAAAAGCTCTGAGATTGGCTTTACGTATTTAGGATACGTGACGTCAAAGTAAGGGCCTTAAGGGCCAGCTAGGAGGCGCGAAGATTTTTTTTCACTAGTGGCCCTACCCGCCTGCAACGTGACTAGTAGTGATAATAGAACACGGGCACGTATCTGCCTAAAATAGAAATACCCGCGTCAACTGTATTGGTTTCCCGAAAAAGCTATTGTATCGCAGCAGAATCGAACCAATTGTAACCTCTCGTTTCTTTGTTTTGAGGCTCACCCTTTTGTACAAAGGGATTTCTATTGACTATAGCCCGCAATCACTCAGACGGAATAAACTGATCCATGATATACTATAATATGTCAATGGATCCATGTAAGCCCATTAACAATATTCACGCTTATTATACTAAAAAGATTATGATTTATAAAGTATTGTTATTTTATTAACAACATCGTTTTATAAAACTAAAAAATACTTTTAAGTTATTCCTTTTTTATAATTTTTTTAGCATTGTCATCGGTCCTTGATAAGAGTTTGCAGTTTAAAAAGATTTCAAAGATTCCGTTCTGTACTTTTATAGAGTGTATAGTATATGTATGAATACTATACACTCTATAAAAGTACAGAACAATAAAAATACATAAAAGTAAACATGCATTGTGTTACACCAATGACAAATATTCGACCGCTTATAAGATCGAGTCGGACTTCAAATCAAATCCAAGAAGCATGCACTAATTACGTTCCTAGGGAGGTACATTACGTCCAAGAGCCCCAATGTTCGCACGGAAATCCGTACCCACCAGTGGGATAATAAAAGAATTGGGACGATGTGAAAATTACGGTTTGATCTAGATTTTTCAATTCCCTGAGTAATCCAGTATTCCATTTAAATGGAGCAGAATTTTTCTACTATGCTCCAGGAAGATTACGGAATAAACGGATTTCAATACTCGAAACCAAATGCAAGCGTTTCTGCCCCATTTGACGCTAGTCTTTATTGCATTACATTTTATCAGATGCTTCTTTGTGACTTGATCTCTCGACACTTCAGCCTACTTAGTTTATTATTTTCACTTGATTTATTTACAGAAGACGAACATTATGTCTTAAAACTCAGTCTTTTAATATTTTTTTAAATCGTTTATTATTTTCACTTGATTTATTTCCGGAAGACGAATATTATGTCTTAAAACTCAGTCTTTTAATTACACTCGTCATTACACTCAGATATCTGACAGATGTCAGACACACAAAATAATTTAATATCCGTGAGCCTAGTACAAATATTTAACTGCGAAATAAATATTTGTCCGAACCCGGGACCCCCGATTTGGCAGACAGGGTTACTCACTACCGCGTCACATCGTCATTATATTACTGACTATTGGACTGCCCGCAGCCTCGCTCGCGTGGAATTAAAAATAGAAAATAGATTCGTTTACACCTAGTAATATTATATAGCCTATGTCACTAGTGAAGATGCCGATTTCTAATGGTGAAAGGATTTTTTAAATCGGTCCAGTATGTAGTATTTGTGTGAAAATATTACAAACAAATCTTTCCTCTTTATAATATTACTATAGATAGATTTATTGATGTAATACCTACTGACAAATGGGTATGATTGCAGCTGTCGCTAATTTAATGGAATTTCCTAAATAACCGGGTTTGTCCGCAAAATAGTGTAGATCTGTCGCCAAAAATTCCATCGTCAATCACATAAAATATAAATATATCACATTTATATATCAAGTATCAGTGTGGCCTGCTCCCCCTACCCCCATCTTAGTGGTATACAGTATATTAAGCATTATTCTAGCTTTGCATAGTTTGCTATCGGGCTGTCATTTGAGCCTACAATATTGTAAAAATTCCCTAGAGTGCATGGCACTACTGACACTAACAAACGGGTTACAAAGGAAAATCTGCTGCGTCACAGATTTATTTGTGCCTTGCCTTTGACGCCTTTGAGTTTTTAACAGTGCAATGGAATGATGCAAGCAAGCATAATTGCAACCTAACATGCAGATACGATTTTTATTACCCTATGATCTTGTCAAGGAGGTTCAGCGCGGGAAAATAGGACAGATTAACGTAATCCTTATTTTTCCACATTATTAATAATATCTCGTTCGGGTTAAATTAACCGATACATTTAAACATTTTTTTTTGTTTTAACTGACTTGCTTGAAGACACTTATAGTGGGTGTCAATATTGTGTGTTTGTTTTCAGCATTTATTAAATTCGAGATAAAGCTGAAATAGAAGAAAAACGATACAGACAATAGAATATTCGCATATAGGTAAGCGAAATAGTCAATGTACTGCGCTGTGAGGTGAACTACATTTCCGCGAAATATAATAATGTAGATCGGATGAAGGGTTCACCGTCAAAAGGAAACTAACGCATAGACACGCTTTCGTTTTATAATACTTGGTACGGGTAAAAATTGCTTCCCTAAAAGCCCATTGGGCAGGGCCACACATGCGATAAAAGCTTTTATAAGGCAAAATTGCGTCTGCCGCCCTTTCCCTTGTCGCCTCACTCATTTGTCATACGTCGACATGATGAAGAGAAATAAAATTAAGCAACAACGGAGTAGGTGGCCGGAAGGAAAATGTTATAGAATACCTAACTTCAACCCGAATTCTTCGGAACCGTCTTCGTAGCAGGGAAAAAAAGACCATGTAATATGCCATTCAAAGTTTTTAAACATTACACAATGTTTATTGTGTTATACATTTACGGATTTATTACAAGTGGAGCTAAAGTTAACGCGTTAAGAAGTATCTATTATTATGTCTAATTCCTCGCGAGCGAAGCTGCGGGCGTCCACTAGGGCGTCCATTAATGTAAGATAAATTTACACTTGTAAACTGTAAAACTATAAAATATATATAAACTAGTGGACGGCCGCAGCTTCGCTCGCGTGGAATTAGACATAATAATATTTTATTTTACACCCTTACAAAATTTTTACAAAATTTGAATGCCATATTTATTTATATCTAATCAACAGCCTATAATATAAATTTTATGCTTCTAGTTCTGAAAATGACAAAACTTTCATAGAACATTTCAACCCCCTTTTCAACCCCTTACAATACTTTTTCTCAAATAAAAAGTAGCCTATGTCCTTTCTCAGGCTCTAGACTATCTGTGTACCAAATTTCATTTAAATCGGTTCAGTAGTTTTGGCGTGAAAGCGACACAGACAGACAGACAGAGTTACTTTCGCATTTATAATATTAGTATGGATAATATATAAAGTTTATAAGTATGACTGTATTACTAACATTTTGGACCATTTTTGCCTACAATCAATCAAATCATTTTATTACTATAAAATTCTCACGTAGTCTAAATAATAAACCTTCACTGTAATAACGCGCAATGGTGTTGTAGGAGCAAGTGCTACATAGAGCATCATGTCGTATAAATCCAACAATAAAAACGAATCTAAATAGTTTTTACTGCAAGACAAATGTGAAAAATGAACTTTTTTAAACAAAGACTACAACATGTAGTAGTTCTTGAAGTGACACGTTCATTAAAATAATTTCGGAGTTTAAAAAGTGTAAAAATATTTTGACAAAGTAATGCTGCGAGTGAGATAAATATAAAATTCTGCAATTAAAAACAATAGAGCGCACGAGTTATGCCTTTGTTAGCAAGCAGCTTACCTATGTTAGCATTTTAAGCATAATATTATATTTATGAGTTGTACAGTATATTTTCTGGAAACAACATTGCACCGTCGTCCTTTTTCACTAAACTTAAACACTAAAGTAACTGGCTATACTCGTTGAATCATTTTTGTGCAGAACTTAATTCCTCTGCCATGAAGTGATGAAAATATAAAAAAGTATAGCTGGTTTCGACGGCAAGCTGCACCAATGATTACCACTAATCGAAATCTAGCTTTACCCGCAGTTTCGCAGATCAGAGTACGATCAAGATTTGGATTTAGGTTAATCGACCAATCGATAATTTCGATAATAATAGTGTATTAATAAGAATAATTCCGGGATAGAAGTAGCTTATAGCATTCACCCAAGGTTCATATTCTATCCATCATTCCATTGAGGAGGAGAAAAAGGACAAACCAACAAACACACTTTCTCATTTATATATTAGAAAGGATAGCACAGACTTGCAAGTAAGAGATGCATCATCTTCATACGAGCATCGATACAATTCGGGATCGATAGTAAGCAACCTTTATTTGCATGTGTTATTTATAGATCGACAGCATTATGTGCTACTAATGTTTTGTCTGATTCATACGAGTAGATGCAAGGAATTGTAAGAAAAACTAGACATAACGCTTTGCTTCGGTTCCGTTACACGCGGCCCTTTGCGGTTGTTGATTGGGCCAGTCTAGCACACTGGCCAAGTGCGGGTTGGGAAACTTCATATGCTTTCGGAAACATTATGGAAAATTCTCAGGCATAGGTTTCCTGACGATATTTATCTACTTTTTAATACAATAAATACCTTTTCTCCAGGTGACATTTAATATCTTAAAACGCATATACTGACTTAAAAATTGTGCATTCAATCAGGTGAGAGGCGTGTTCGATGATGGCTGTCACAGCTTTTTTTCTTCGGCTACCTACTGTACCTACCTACTACCTACTTGAGGGATTCATTTTCAATTAATTTAAAGTTTATACAAGCGTGTGCGGTCTGCCAAACTGCACTTGACCAGTGCGAAATCCTGACTGAGTACTAAGCTTGGTACAATTATCAGGCAACATCAGTTTAAATGGACAGGGCCAGGTGTAAATAAGAGAAACGATCACTAATGATGGACGTTCCTGCTTTAATTGGTACGTTTGAATTGCAAATGCCTTTCCTGGATCCGACGAGTGAAATGTTAGTTTTATAGGCAAATAGAGTGAATGGCATTCGTTCCATCGATAATTGTTCTTAAATTAAAACTGTCGTAATTATCTGCACGGGAATTTTTGCTGTACAAGACACTACTACAACTTATTTGACTAGTTCGCGTATTATATAGGTATTCGTTATTATAAACATAGGTCTTAAAAGTAGAGGTTAAATTAGAATCAAATAAGTCGGATTGTTTTTCTATTTGAAGCTAATTTATCGTGTAAGTACATCACACTAGGCCATAGTGTCTATTTTATTCATGTTCTTTATTTTTACGTGTGACCAAAAAATCTTTGGATTGCGCTTTACAGATGTCTCGAGTCTTGTTGTAGTAGGGGAGCCCAAGAGGGGATTTTGCGGGATACTCAAGCGCGTAAGTTTAATATACAGTGGGATACCTTGTACCCGGTTAAGTACCTCCACCAAATATGAGCCCCATATATAAATGGGGCCGTCAAGGATAAAGGATCAGATTAGTAAAAAAAAAAAATGTATAGCCCTTTTACACTGCCTTTTTTACTTTACTTATAGTACAACTTTGTAGCCCTCCCCTTTCTTTACGTTACTCTCAAATTGTAAGATTAGTGGAATATGCACTTTTTAGCATGTAATTAACTCACCCTACCTTAATCTAACGCGCTCAAGAATTTCTGATGACAAATTTTTTTTTTTTACTAATCTGATCCTTTATCCTTGACGGCCCAAGTTATATATGGGGCTCATATTTGGTGGAGGTACTTAACCGGGTACAAGGTATCCCACTGTATATTAAACTTACGCGCTTGAGTATCCCGCAAAATCCCCTCTTGGGCTCCCCTACTATTGTGTAACTCTTATAACAATTGTTTTGAAGTATGCAGCGACGATCTCCTAACAACTCAAAATTTATTTTATATAGGGGATTACCATATTTTTTTTCTCTAACATGCCATGTATATTTTTCTTTTATTAGTCGAATAAGGTATTTAGTTAATGAAATGAATGAAATGAAAATTTGAAATGAAAATTTATTTATGCGGACAACAATGATCCATATGTGTTAGTATACAAAATACTTATAAACTATGTTAGTACATAAAAATACACAACACGATAAAAAATAAAATAACAAACAAAAACGAATAAAAAAATCTAATATATCATGTACCTGCGAGGCACTCCGTGCGGACGGCAGCGTCTGGCCAAAGAGAGGTCTGCCTCCGTTTCCGTCATCGCCCGCACGAACTGCCTCAGAACAGGTGCATGCGGATCATCTGCCACTATCCTTAGGATGCTGTTGGTACTGTCCCTCAGTCTTCTCATCAGTGATGCTGCTTTTTTGCGCAGGACGGCATGGAAGCCGTCTGTCCAACCGGCATGGAAGCCGTCTGTTAACCAAAGCGGATACTTCTTATATTTTGATTTTGATATAGGAACATGAAGACGAATAAGCTCATCTAACTTTGCATAGTTCACTCACCAGTTCATAAACAGATATATTACAAGCAAATTTACTACCCCAATTAATCTTCTCAAGTTCTTCAACAATCGCAATATAATAGGTTTTAAAAAAGTTCAGCCGAGCTGGAGTTGACACTTTTCTCCCGCAACGTTAATGGAAAATTCTAGTCGATGGATGGATCAATAACACTTAATATATTAGGAGCACTTTAATTTATAATTAAGAATGTAGCTGACTACAGAGTAGTGGACTGTATATTATATATATATTAAAGACTTCTTTCCATGTAGTTGTTATTTATTGAACCGGACGAGTTTACAATGACGCGGTAAATGTACTGAGATGAGCTGTCGTGAACTATCGTTAAACAAGTGTTAAGATCCGAGTGAGATTTCTGAGTGCCGTTACAATCCTTAGAAAGTTCCTTTTATTACATTTCGTCTCAAAACTAATTGCCACGTTTATTGTTAGGCGCGGCGTATTGTTTCTTAGACGATCCCGTTACAACACGGTGCATTCGGTCGCGATGTTGCATCGGTACTGCTCTACCGCATGCAAGACAAAGGTTCGCTATCTCTGTTTCATATTGTGCGCTATTCCTTTCCTATTCTTACGCATCGCTCCATCTCGTATAGTAACGGTGTTTCTGTTTTATTTACATCGACTTATTTTACTTATATACGTAATTCTTAACTATACATGTTTCTACGTACACATTAATTACACTATATGTCGACGTCCTTAACAGTCTCTATATATACACTTATTCACTATACGTCGCCGTCCGCAACAGTCTCCCCCCGGCGTAGATCCTTCGCAGCCTTGTCTATCCGCAGGACGGCGAGCCGCGTCGCCGGTCTCCGGAACACTCCGCCTCTCGTTCTTATGTCCGCCGTTCGGATGATGCCGTCTGGACCTGGATCAACACGCTCAACGACTCCCCTGGGCCAAGTGTTGCGAAGTAACGTGTGGTCGATCACCACCACCAGGTCACCTTCTTGTAACGCTGGTACCTTGCCCGTTGCTTGCCCTTGAGGAATTAGCGTCGTTAAATATTCTTCATTGTAGGAATCCCGTTGCGCTCGCTGAATCCATTGTTCTTCGGCCGCTTGCATGTGTTTGACTTCCAGTTGAAGTCTCTTGTTATCTGTTGTTGTCACTCTAATCAGATTCTCATAGGACGAAAATCTAATTAGCTCTGGCAGTGCGGCGTCGTCGATCGCTTCATCGTTGGTGATCGTGAGTGCAGTTTCGATGTTTATGTCTTGTTCCATCGGCCAATTCAGTTCAGTCTCTCGCAGGAACGAAGGCCCCGTGAACCATCGATCTTCATTAGTAATTCTCTTTGCTTCAAGCCTTGTCGCGTCGTCGGCTACGTTGAGCGCGGTCGGAACCCATCGCCAGTCTTCAACTTGTGTTAATTCGGCGATCTCGGCGAGGCGATGTGATACGAATGGAGTATACTTTTTTGCTCTTTCGTTCCGTACCCAGTGTAGAACGGTCGTTGAGTCGCTCCAGTATATCGTTCTTATAGGTTTCCAACTGTGTTCTCTGACTATTGTGTTAGCCAGTCGTGCTCCTATTAGTGCCGCTTGAAGTTCCAGTCTTGGTATTGTGAGTGTTTTAGTCGGCGCGACCTTCGCCTTAGCCATTACTTGGATCGTACTTATATATTTGTCCACGATCCTCCAATAGGCCACCGCGGCGAAGGCTTGCTCGCTCGCGTCGACAAACACGTGTAATTCGACGTGTGTCTCTGGTGTCGCACGCAGATTGTAGCATCTTGGTATGGCTAATGCTGAGACGTCAGTTAGTTGCTTCATCCACTGGTCGAATAAATCGGCCTCCTCTGATGGCAATTCTTGGTCCCAGTCGATTTTCTTCTGCCATAACTGCTGTAATATAATTTTCCCCATTATTGTGTAATGGCTTATGAGTCCTAGCGGGTCATATATAGACATGACCGCGCTCAGAGTCTCCCGCTTGGTGGGTGACCTGAGTCGGAGTCTGACCTCGTCGGGAACCCTCTTGATCTCCGTATTATATGTGAGTGTGTCAGCGTCTGGGTCCCAACGAAGCCCTAGTGTCTTCTCTTTTTGGTGCGCCGCAAGCTTGACGTTTGTGTTTCTTGACCTCTTGCCCTCTGGAACGCTAGCCAAGACCTTCTTACTATTCGAGTTCCAACCCCTGAGGTTGAATGAGGCTTGACTGTGGACGATCATTATATCTTCTATCGTCTTGATAGCTTCCTCTGATGTCTCGAAGCTATCCAGATAGTCGTCCATGTAGTGCTTTTCTTTAATCGCTGTGGCTGCCTCTGGGTATTTGTTTTCATACTCGGCGGCGTTGCGATTTCTCACACTGTGAGCGAGATAAGGCGAGCTAGATGCCCCGAATATCATTGAAGTCATCTTCATTGGTTTAATGACTTCCGTTGGCTCTGCACGCCATAAAAACATTTGAGCGGGCTGGTCTTCTGGTCTAATTTTTACTCTTAAAAACATTTCTTCTATGTCGGCCGTTACTGCTATTTTTCTTTCCCGGAATCCAAACAGAATCTTCGTGAGTGGGGCCAATAGGTCGGGCCCTTCCAATAAGAAATCGTTAAGGCAGATTCCTTCCACTCTTGCTGCTGCGTCGAAGACCATTCTAATTTTCCCCGGCTTGTTGTGGTTCGTGACGGCGAAGTGAGGCAGGAACCATTTAATTGGACTATTCATCTCGCTGCCATCGATTTCCGTCGCGTACCCTTTTCTTATTAGATTGTCCACTTGAGCAGTATATTCTTGTTTGAATGCAGGTTCCCTTTTCATTTTCTTTTCTAGCGTGTTGAATCGCTTTAGAGCCGATTCGTAGCTATCCGGAAGCGCTGGGTTGTCCGTTTTCCACGGTAGGCCGACTTCAAAGTGCCCGTCTATTCTTTTGACAGTTGCTTCGAATATTCCAATTGCTCTTTCTTCATTCTTGTTTACTTTTTGTTTCGTCGAGACGCCGAGTGAGTCTACTTCGAAATGCGACTCGACGATCTTCGCTAATAGTTTGTCGCTTGCGCATATGTGAAGCACGCTATTTTCGTTCTCGCCCATTATTGTGCTTCTAGGTGCCGACCCATGTAGAACCCAACCCAGTTTCGTCCATGATGCGGCGGGTTCCCTCTTCTTGCCGGCGCGAAGCTGTCTCGATACTATTAGATGCCAGTTGTCGGCCCCTATTAGTATGCGTGGCTTTGCTTCCTCTACGCAAATCTTTGACTGTATGGCGCGTAAGTGCTTGTACCGCCCCAGGTCGCGCGGTATGCGTTGTTGATGTAACTTAAGATTTTTTACAGTGCGAGCTTTTATTTCATGTTTTACGTGCTCGCTCAGTCCTTGTATTTCGATCTTTATTGCCTTGCTGTTTATCCTTTTCTGTTCGTTTATTCCTCTTATGTTGAGAGGCTGGTTCGGTCCTCCGTCGGCGAGCTCGTTTGCTACGTCTTCGTCGATTAATGTGACCGTGGACCCTTCGTCTAGGAGAGCGTACGTGATTATCTCCCCCCGTGGTCCCCTGAGCTTTACTTTACAGGTTTTGAGCAGGACTGAGGTTGGCGTTCTCTTCATTGTTACATTCATAACTGCCGCGGCCGTGTCGTTCGGTTCGCTGTCCTCTTGAGTGCTGAGTGTGGCTTCCGCTAGCTTTTCTTTGTGCAGTAGCGCGTGGTGCTTGTAAGTGCACCCGTCGACTCCGCACGCCTTAGCTTTGCAGGCGAACTTATTATGTCTTCCTTTCAGGCATTTGAAGCAAATCTTGTTTTCTTTTGCCCATTTCCATCGCCCGTTGACATCTAACGCCTTTAGCCTTGAGCACTCCGGAGGGCTGTGTCCTCCCGCTTGACAAACGAAGCATTTTCTTTCTTCAGTGACGTCTTCAGTAGTGTACACGCCTCGGTTAATCGCCCGTCTTGCGATTGTTTCTTTACGTGTTTGTACTGGAGCGCTGAAGCTTCGCTTGGTTGTGTGGGTGTATCGAAGCATCAGATCCGCTTCTTTCATAAGAAATTCTGAGAGAACCGACATTTCGTTCTCCTCCATGATCTGATGTTCGTGCGTGGCGGCGTACTCCGCCCATTTGCTGACGAGATGAGGACTCAGCTTGTCCATTACATCGCGTACCAGCATAGGATTCCGTAGGTATCCCCTTTTGTCTATACTCTTTATTGTATAGACAATATTTTGTACTTTGACTGCCATGTCGTAGAGCTCGTTCGATGCATTCCCGAGTCTTGGTAGTTTTTTCAACTCTTCAATCGCGCGGTCTATAATGTATTCCGGACGCCCGTATTTCATTTCCAGCGTGCGCATAATAACATCTGGGTCGGACGCGGTAAACAGCTGTGAGAGCACTGTTTCCCGCGCTTCCCCTCGCAGACAGTTTCTTAACCGTAGAAGATTTTCCGTTGGTGTAAATTTAAATAATCTTGTAGAGTCTTCTATGGCGGCTTTGAATGGTAACCACTCGGCTATGGTTCCCGTGAAGATCGGTAGTTCCGCTGTTTGCCGAGGTGGCGGCCTTGCAGTTATCATTTTTTCTAATGCGTCGGCCAGTTGCTGTATTCCTCGTTGTTTTGAACTCTCCCCCCGTTGCTCATTAACGGGAGGACGATCCTCTTGTGGTTCCGGCCGTGTGCCCCCAATGCTTCTGTCCAACCAATCTTGTGTTCTTTCGTTGCATGCGCTGGCGGCGTATTCCGATTCCGCTTCGATCGCTGACATTTCGGCGGCTAGTCTCGATTTTATAAGCTTCTCTCTAATTTTGAGTCGCTTTTCTTCTATTTGACTCAGTTCTTTCTCGGCTTCATATTGTGCTTGCTTGATTCTTGCATCGTTGCTACGTCGGGATGTATTCGTCCGGTGTGTAAGTGCCGGCGACGTAGCTCTTCTGGCTGGTGATGTGGCGTCTGTTCTCGGTGTGCTCAGTTGTGCAGGCGGCCCCATGGTAGATATGCCCGTCGGTATCTCTGGCACGATCTCCATTAATCTACCACCTCGCTGAGCTTCCGATTCCCCGTACCCCGATTCTGAGCGAACACGACCCCTTGTGTTCATTGCCACCGGAGTGTTGTTAGAGCCCGATGCAGACATGTGGCGTCTTGAAGCGTGAATCCGCTTGTGGATTCGCTTGTAGCGTTGATTCCCTCTTGAATCGAACGTATTTTGACTCGTTCACTTGCTCCTGTACCCGCTTGTTGCGTCGATTTCCCTTTGAATCGACCGTAGTGTGGATTTTTCTTGAAACCTCTTCTGGCTGTAGTCCGTAGCGTCAAATCGCTAGTGAATTGACCGCTGATTGAATCCCGCTTGGATTCCGGCGAAGCGTAGGACAAGCCCTTGATTTCCCAATCCGACGTTGAATGACCAACACTGTAGTTGATCCGACGTTTGAAGCTCCTGGTTCAATATTCCTTATCCGGCTCGAATTGACCAACACTGTAGCTGATCCGGCTCAATATTCCTTATCCGGCTCGAAGGACCAACACTGTAGCTGACTACAGAGTAGTGGACTGTATATTATATATATATTAAAGACTTCTTTCCATGTAGTTGTTATTTATTGAACCGGACGAGTTTACAATGACGCGGTAAATGTACTGAGATGAGCTGTCGTGAACTATCGTTAAACAAGTGTTAAGATCCGAGTGAGATTTCTGAGTGCCGTTACAATCCTTAGAAAGTTCCTTTTATTACATTTCGTCTCAAAACTAATTGCCACGTTTATTGTTAGGCGCGGCGTATTGTTTCTTAGACGATCCCGTTACAACACGGTGCATTCGGTCGCGATGTTGCATCGGTACTGCTCTACCGCATGCAAGACAAAGGTTCGCTATCTCTGTTTCATATTGTGCGCTATTCCTTTCCTATTCTTACGCATCGCTCCATCTCGTATAGTAACGGTGTTTCTGTTTTATTTACATCGACTTATTTTACTTATATACGTAATTCTTAACTATACATGTTTCTACGTACACATTAATTACACTATATGTCGACGTCCTTAACAGTCTCTATATATACACTTATTCACTATACGTCGCCGTCCGCAACAAAGAACTAATTCAATTTAGTAGCAAATATCAAATTAGGTTATGAAATAATAAATAGAATTAAACGGAGTAAACTATTTATAATATTAATACCGATAGTGAAATTACGCGCGGGTAATTGCCACTTAACTTACGTAACAACAACTTGTCACGTAATTAACTATTTATAATGTAGGTTTTCCTCAATTAATTTATACAAATATTATAAAGAGGAATGATTTGTTTTTAATGTTTTCACACAAAAACTTCTGGACTGATTTCGAAAATTCTTTCACCGTAAGATAGCTGCATCTTCACTGAGTGACATAGGCTATATTATGATATTACTAGGTGTAAAAGAAACTATTGTTATATCTAATTCCACGCGAGCGAAGCTGCGGGCGTCCACTAGTTGCTATTAATTTTCTAGAAATGAAGTCTGAGGATTAAAAATAAAACCTACTTTACGACTCCCCACAAACTTTATAAGAAGTCGATATTTATTATTTTCTGTAGCCGAACACTATTATAAAAATAAAAAATTGGTGAAGTACTGAATGTAGAAATACTGAACAGGGTTATAAAACATGGGAAATTGATTAACAACAAAGAATCATTAAGCTGGCGCAGCTTATACAGAACCTTTTCATGTTATGTATAGAACTTTTGAGTTCTTTTAAAGTTTCTTCGGGTTCGTGCCACTGCCACACAAGGTACGAAGCATCTTTTCTGACGTTTTCGTATAACTAATGGTTAAACTATTATAATCATATTAAATACTAGTGGACGCCCGCAGCTTCGCTCGCGTGGAATTAGACGTAACTTAACCTAAATACAAAATTTCATTGAAATAATGTAGGTACCTATATACGAAAAACTTTTATACCTACTAACTTTGCACCCCCCTTTTACCCCCCCTTAAGAGATGATTTTCGAAACTCAATAAAAAACCTTCATAGGTACTGAATTTCATTCGAATAACATCAAAAACGGCAAAGTTTCATACTAACTTTGCACCCCCGTTTTACCCCCTTAGGGGGTGAATTTTCAAAAATCCTTTCTTAGTGCTCCCCTACGTTATAAAAGGAACCCCTGTGCAAAATTTCAAGTTTCTAGCCCTTATAGTTTAGGCCCTGCGTTGATATGTCAGTCAGTCAGTCAGTCAGTCAGTCAGTCAGTCACCTTCTCCTTTTATATATATAGATTATTTTCTGGTTGGTTAGTTGTGGTTTACGATTACCTACACTTTTTAGAAGCTGGTCGCTTTAGTATTAAAGGGTAGCTGTCACTCTTTATCTCTCTGTGCGTATGTGTGATAAGCGAGATTCTCATTGGCCGTGTGTGAGAATGTCCAAGATATTTATTTATTCATCTAATTCTAGATCTATCACTGTTGCAATTCTTGTGAAAAACTGCAACGTATTGCATTGCCAAGTACACAGATAAATTAAATCAACCGTATATCGAAACATGATGCCAGCAGTGTATCTTCGCTTACTTGGAAGTTATACTCAAGTTGGAGTAAGTAAGTCATTAGGAACTCCAGGCACTTTCGAAGTATGTCCGGCAGACGTAGCTCAAGTTCTGTGAGGTGATTAAGGTAACCCCTTGTAGCCAATAATTAACTTAACGTTTAAAAAAAGTAGTCAAAGTATAGTGGCTGAAATTCGGCTCGAAACGATGCAGGTTCGAATCCGGTACATCATTTTTGATATTTATGGTGTTTAGGCTACCAAAATGGAAAAGGCGACAATTTTTTTTAATAATATAGAGTGGGGTTCCCAAACTTATTTTGTCTACTGCCCACTTTGAGAATAAATTATTTTTTAGCGCCCCCATTTTTTCACCTACTTAAAAACCACTATCTTCAAATTAAGTTAATTAATTATTGTGAGCTATATTAGTGGAGATTAAACATTAATTCTAAACGAGAATTTTACTACCTATGTATAACTCGCAAGAGTTAACTTGAAATCTGAGCGCAGTAATATGCCCCCATTTTTTTTTCTGAGTCTCTTAACGCCCCCTGCCTTTAGGCCTGCAGCGCCCACAAGGGGGCGTTATCGCCCACTTTGGGAAAGGCTGATGTAAACGGACAAACAGACGTATATACGGGACACCTGATGGTAAGTGGTCACCGTCGTCTATATACGAATCGATTTTACTGATTCCGATCAATAAGCCCTACGAAACTTCTCACAGCAACGGTGAGAAGGTACCAAATCATGCTCATGTGGGTCGTATTAGCAATTAACTAGAAATATTAGTGGTGGCGTGCACCCTATTATTTGGCAGTAGGCCACTAAAGCTCTTAACATACAATGCGATTTCGATTAATATGAATATATGGCTTTATAAAGGGTGGGGAAGAGCAGCTTGTATCATTCAAAATTCAATCAAAAACACTGGTGGACTGGTGCCTGAAGGCATTGTCTACCAGTCAACTCTAGAGATAGTGAGAGGTAGCGGTGAGCGATTATGATTTTTAAACAACTAGAAGATAAAATTTAACAATAACCGTAATATTTAAATGTTATGTATGCAATAAATATAATACGTTTAATTACTAAACATTTATAATATATACAAGCATACATATAATACATACATATAAACAGTTTTAAACTGCATGAAGTATAACATTCGAATTTATATTCGTACAATTTTAAAGATATTATTTATTTATTTATTTTAAACCTTTATTACAATTTTTACAATGAGCGGACTTAATGCCAAAAGGCATTTTCTACCAGTCAACTCTTGGTGACAAATATGTATTATCTGGCAGATAGTTTCCATTACAGTTACAAATAGTGTCAAAACACTATGATAATCGCACTGGGAAGTTTCAATTCGTTCCAGCGTGAAAATAAACTGCGTTTCATATTTACATTGTTATCATTTGTTCTAGTTGGAAACGTGTGGTTTTCGGTTAAACTTGCCTATCTAGTTGCGACCATCTTTGTCTTCAATGGTAGCAACGTATCTGTAACTGACTTCGAATTTAGACTTACAGACTGTACCTACCTTGGAACAAGACACTTACTAACAATTAACTACCTACTAAATTTACTATTACTAACACCAACTTAAAGAACTTACGTAAAAATCTCTACCCTCGTCTACCCCTATCTTCAAAGCTAGATACGAGCCGATAATGCAACAAATTTGTTATACACAACCACATACATTTTTGGTGATCGGCATTTTTGTAATTGGTTCTGGCTACTATTTTCGTTCAGATGTATTATAAAACTTGATTGCTTGATAAACAATTATAACCTACATGGCAGAAATATTCGTATTTACATAATAAAACATAAAATCACTCCTGTATTTATCACCAGTTTAAACCTTTTCACCAGTTTAAAAAATATGTGAAATCTTACAAAATTATAGTAATTTCTAGTATGTAGGCAGCCTAAGGATGTCCACATGGCGATCGTGCCAAATTGGTCATCGGATTAAGCATGCCGCTCTTTCATTTGCGATAAATAAGAGATTATATGATTAGGCACAAAATATATCGGGGTGAAGTTGTCTTTTGGAATTCGGCTGTAACACTTGGCTCGTAATAAGGTACCTATCCATAATAAAGTAATCTGTATAAATGAATAGTAATAGTACGGCAGGTTTATTAATTTAGAAATAGAGCTTAAATTTCCAACAGTGTCTAAATAAAATCAGTTTTAATAGGATTATGAGAAAATAACGAATACTTTTTTACTTAGTTTATTCAAACTACTAGAATTACACACTAAAGTAGGGTGCTGAGCCTATTTATTAAGGTTAATAAAGTTATCCGCGAGTCAGGATTAATTTTTTTGAGAAGTATCTACTCCTTCAGACGACGGACTGCCGTCGCCGGGTTCTGGATGAGCATGGTTCGGCGTATACATTGAATAAAAAATTGGGACTCAATACAGAACCCTAGGAAGGCGATCAGTTTCCGAAGACTATAACGTTACATAATAGCCGACAATAAAAGAAGTCAAACCCGCGACCTCATATTAATCACGTCAGGGTGGGTCCACGCATCACTGGCGCTCTATGGGAGGCTCTGCTGAATATTATACCCATAATGATACCGCAACTTTTTGTGAATAATAGTTAATACTGACTAGTGGGTTTGCAATTGTATTTGGAATGTTATTTGGTGATATATTTATATACGAAGCACAGGCCGCAAATTACAACCATGACAAACCTCAAACAAGACTCTTACTCAAAGAATAAGTTATTACACGGCAGAAGTGTTACTAGGTATTAATCAAATTTAAATTCTATAACACAGTTGCGTACAAATTTTTGTCTGTGGCTTAAAATAGTTTGTTAGGATTTTTATATACAAGTAAACGTTGAGCAATATATGCTTTATTTTGTACAGTCTTTTTGATAGAAAACTCACAGCAAAATATATATAAATTGTCTTCGTGGATCAAATCAGGCAAATTCACATTCATAAAATATTTCTACTATATCAAAATCCCGAGCAAGTCATATAAAATTCTGATCTAAACTCTATCCCACGGAGTTTAAAGATAAAGTTAAAGATTGTACTGACCCTAAAACTACTGAATCCTGTCTCCACTGAAATATATCTACCCTTAAAAGGTCTCACTTCTAGGAAAGGACTCTACCCACTTTAATAATTTATTCTACGACGTTACATTTAAAACTTGTTTACATTAAAACCTCCAACACGGCTGTAATCTGTCCCAGTCGACACTCGACCAACTCCATTAGGGAGTGTCTATACATTTTACCAACAATTCGGAGCCGTACGTGCAAAGTGAGACATCCATTTAGCAGTCGACTGGTACGAGTTGCAGACCTCTTTTAATCGGTGCCACTTCTCTCTGTCTTGTGCCCTTAGAATACAGCGGTTTCGCGCTGACTTCTTCAGGTCGCCAGTCTACCTTGTAAGAGGGCCTGTGCTGCGTTTTCCGGGTTTTGGTCGAGGACCTTTCTTATTAATGACCCTGTACTATTCCTTTCTTTAACACAGCGTGTAATTTTGCTGACTTAGTTTTAGATGTTATCCTAGGTATGTACATAATAATTAATCTGAATTGTGAATAATGGGAATATACTAAGGCATAATGCCTTAGGTTAAGTTGTTTATGATAAAATATATGGACTCCCTTGGTTTAATTCTACACAGCTTGCAAAAAAAAGTACACGATTAATTATTAACTTTGCACCTGATCAGTCAAATGTATACTCTTTGATCTCTATTTAAAGTTATTTTTTCATTCATTTGAGTATTTTTTTGGATGTTTTGGGCTCCCAAGTTTCGCTGCGACCCATAGACGTCCCACTGTTGGGCACGGGTCTCCTCTAAGAATGGGAGGGATTAGGCCTTAGTCCATCACGCTGGCCAAGTGCGGATTGGCAGACTTCACATACCTTCGAGAACGTTATGATGAACTCTCAGGCATGCAGGTTTCCTCACGATGTGTCCTTCACCGTTATAGCAAGTGACATTTAATTTCTTAAATCGCACATAACTTAGAAAAGTCATTGGTGCGTGCCACTGGGGTTTGAACCCGGACCGCTCGAGTGAGAGGCGAGTTCGTTAGCCGCTGGGCTGCCTGTCCCAAGTTTAATAATGGAATATTTTTCTAATTTTATTCTAATGCAAGGGACCATTTTGTAAGAATGAGTCCCAGCACATCAGACCACAGATGCGTTGCTACATAAGTTTTTGTGTGAGAAAGAGGGTACTACTACTATTTACATTGTCAATGAGCAGCTTCATTTTGTAGTAATGAACTTTAATTTCCCTAAGGGCATAATATTCTCTGTAAATAATGGTAACTTTGGTCAGGTCATTAGCGGTCACAGCACTCACAGCTTTTAATGAACCTAATTTAAATTAGCAAAATTTTTTAATGTTTTCTTCATGGTTCTTTGGTAGCGTCCATAGCCAAATGGCTAGCGTCGATTCAATGTGATCGAAGGAGTTAAGCAACGACGGGCGCGGTCAGTTTGTGGATGGGTGAACGCTAGTGGCAAAATTTCATGGGCGCAACCGTGCTTCGGAAGGCACGTTAAGCCGTCGGTCCCAGTTCAGTTATCTACAAAAGCGTGTTTTTTTTTTGTTTTTTCTAGCAATAGCACCATAATTAAAATTCATATAACACATAGAGTTGTTGTATACGTTTGAAAGTATCTCTCTCCTGGTAATGAACCTTAATTTTCCGACGGGCGATCCGCGGTCCGCCGCCGACGTATATAAAATTAACGAAGTTTCATAACGTCTACAGTTTGTATATACGGATGTATAACCTTTCTCGTCGTTTTTAAATCTATAATGAGCTTAAATGAGGTCCGGCTCACTTGCTGCCAGCGCTATCACTTGTGGCTAGTGTATGACTCACTTTGGTTAGTACCTACATAGTAATTAATAGTAGACCTTTAGGATTTAATTATAATATGGAAATCGATTACAATTATATTAATAGATATTTACACACTATACATCGAACATTACGTACAAGAATAATTTCAAAACATAATAAGCTTACTCAGCTTTGCAACGAAGCGTTCTTTACAGACACAATACTGACGAATGAGAAGGGTTTTATAGGTGACGATCGACGACTTGAATTTCGAGAACGTTGACCTATGTTGACGTAACTAACTGCGTGGCCAGTCCAGGTTTGATTCCTAAATATTCATCTATTTAATGGTCATATTTCCGTTAGCTTTTTAGTTCCTAATTAACATGGTCCTTCCTCAATCGACGCCACTCCTCCCTATCCTGTGCCCTATGACTCCAGTGGTGTACCACTATATCAAACCTTATTCAAACTATTAGTATAATCTTACTTTCAAGTGAGGCTGAATCTAAATTTCATGTTACTATTCCTAGTAAGAATGCGCTTGATCAGGCTATTATATAGTTCATGTGCTGTTTTCGTTATCGTTTTTCGTACGAAATACGATTTTTCATAATTGACGTGGGCAGAGGTGTATGAAATTCAGCACATTTATATGTTTAAGGAATGCAGAATGCTAAGATTTTTAGATAATATATATGCATGAGAAATACATCAATAAGAAAACATGATACACATTGCCATTGGTTTGACACACAACATATTTAATAGTTGGTTACCTGGATACTGGTTTTTACTATTTCGCAACTGGTCCCAATTTAAAATATACAAACACCAAACAATAATTAATTTAGTGAAATAATTCTTGAATTATTTTTGTGAAATAATTCTTGTTTGATGTTTATGATTTAGTTAAGTTTTGTTTACGCTTAAAACAAACCGGGTTGAACGGACAAGGTGTCAATGTTTCCACTGAGAAAATGAAAGTTAAATCATAAATTATAGGGTATTAAACAATGTATAAACAATTACTCTGAATGGAAATAACTGTCAACAAGAATAATAGGGGAGAATAAATTTGGAGTGAGTGGAATAAATTTCGGAGGAAAGGCTAAGCGATGACCTTTAGGGGTGAGATACGTTTAATCCTAAATATTAAAATAAAATATGCTCGAAATATGTGAAGGCTTAGGGTGGTCGCACATTAGTTTGTTAATGGGTACTTAAACGACGAACTGGTACAGCGGATTTTTGAAGGAAGACTAGTCCAATCCATCCATCCATCAGAATTCAACGGTTTCCCACCTTGCTCAGGTCATCTGTCTACCTAGTCGAAGGCGACCTGTGCTCCTTTTTCCGTGCCGTAGCCTCTTCGAGGACCTTTCTCCGAAGGTTTTGGCAGAAGTGTTATTTGTACATCCACTTTTCACCAGTTATATTTAGGTTCCATTGTTCTAATAGGTAGTGAGTCTATTTCCATACACCGGGCCACCGACTCCAAGCTATTACTAGGAATTTTAATTTAGAAAAACCATTAAAATTGATAAAACCGTTTTATAAGTAACTATTTAAACCACAGATTAAATAATAGGTTCACTATCACTGAGTTACTGAACTCCATTGAAAGAAATCCCATTTTAGAGTTTGTAATCGTATAAGAAACTACTTTAGAACCTCTTGAAAATAACTAGCTTCAGCTGGAGAATCAATCGCTAAGTCTTAATCGATTTCCAGCGGTTCCCATATCCGTCGTATCTACTTGTACCTAATATACGTCTATATGTATCTCTTATTTCTTAAGCCAGACAGATATATCCACTAACAAGGCAGTCACATATTGCATTGGCATTACTTCCATGTCTAGGTATTTTTCAAAGATTTTCCAATCGATAAACCACAAAAAAGGTACAAGGAAAGTACTTTAAGTAAAGATTCTATTACTAGAACGAACGTGACCGCGAGTTTTGCCCTTGTACCTAATCTGTAATAGTATGTACAAAGTGGTCCCCGGAGTAATAAATCAAAGGTGGATTCCCACACCTGTAATAGAATCTCATTCAATGAATCAATCACTACACTTTGTCAACGTGGAATTTATTTACCTTGACTGACAAGGCTACGCCGCCGTCAGTACAAAAATATTATGGGTATTTTGTAGAAATATGAGCTAGGAATAAATTATGGCATTATAAGAATACTTACCTAATCATTTTTGTGTAAAGGGTTTTCAGTAACTTTGTATAACACTACGATGTAGAGTCCCATTACATTAGTAGCAATCACATAAACGGTAAATTGGTTAATTTCATCGATGCAAGACCAAATACCAAAACCCAAAACCCATAATAATATTTTTTAAATATTTTTATTACGATCGGTACTGAATTTCGTTTATTGAAACCTTAATATAACTTATATTAACTCACAAATCTGACAAACACTTGGGGAATAAACCATTTGTAAAAGAGTAGGTAATACTCGTAATTAAATGATCCCTCGTTGCTTCCACGGTCCTTATCTCCATCGGAGGCTCATTGTGCGATCCGGGGTTGCCGCTGTGATTAATATCTTGCACTGAACAGACCAAGAGGCCTCGCTTTGTACCAATTGTTCAGGAGTCGCTCTTCATGTATTGTTTGAAGTCGATTGTTGGTTTGGTTACTATGGTTTTGTGTCGAGACAAAATATAATGTCGCCGACCGACGAATGCTTTGAATACCTAACTCAGACATAAACTTTCTTCTTCTTTGGCATGATAATAATTAATCTATATAAGTGACTATGTTCATTATATAACAACAGCAGGCTAGTGTTTAGTGTAAAACGTTTTTATTTATTGAACTAGTGCCAAAAACCAAATCTGCATTATCAAACGATAGAAAAATTCGCATAAATTAATTAATAAGAAAGTTTAGTTAGTGCACAATTATATCTGAAAACAACTAAAAAAGATACTAAGGTGGCAATTTTTATTGTCTTGCGCAAATTGAATGAACTATTTATTACTATGTAAGTTAGTAAGTTAAGTATGTTAAGTACTAGTTATTATTATATTGATATCAGTGAGCTGTAGAAATACATACCTAATCTATAAACAAGGCCTGATATTGTATGATGTACTTATTTTCTTCCTTTGTATACATATAAATAATAATAGGTATGTAAGTCACATAAACCTGTGTATTCCTAGGAACCAAGAAGACCCTTAATTTCTTGTCTAGGTTGGTGAGAAAGGAAAACACTAGGTAAAAATATAAATCACATAAGTATAATCATTAAACCCCCAACTAAGTACCCTACTTTCTGCACTAAAACGATATTGCATTCGGTCCTGAATAAGAGTAAGTTAAAGCGTTCTCTAACCAAAGACACTTGCAAATTCTCTTTCGCGAGCGTCCAAATACTGAAATTATGCTTATTTTCTGCACTATAATCCCCGTTAAAGTGCAGCAGTTTTGAGGGCGTTTACCCACGAGAATATTGAACACAGTTATAGTTAAAGAGATAATAACAACGAGAAATTCCATTTTATTTATTGATCAATTATTGCCAGCGCTTTACATTTAGTATGGCACAAGTTTTGTTTTAGTACATTATTATTATCAGTAATTGTGTAAGGCGGGACAACCTGGATAACATACATCTTCTTATTCTCATAGACAAGAACCGTTAATTCGATGTGAACTGGTAAAGGATTCTGATAGTTAATTATGTACCTAAAGAAGACTATATAATTTATTACCATGGCATTGGTAAGCAGTACTGTAGGTAAGAAATTATACTGTTTTATAAGTTTTAAAATTCCCAATCATTTCTACGTGTTAAGAGCTCTATTTCATGTTAGCAAATATGCCATGTTTTGCAAATTGAATAGATTTCTATTGGAAATTGGGATATACCCATATTATTTTCTTAAAATACACTAACTTAAACTAACAGCGATATCGGCTTTTGTTAATGGTCATATACTTAGTTTAAGCTAAACCCATTCTAAATGGAATTACCGAAATAGCTTCACATTTATTTATTTTTCGTTATATAGTATTTGAACGTCATTAATTTTTTTATTTATCACCGGTTTACAAGGTTGATGCTACCGACAAGAACACGGCACGAATCTCTGTGGTTACTCTTTTTAAAACTTACAATTTAATAATTTGATACAGGTAGATTATTTTTGAACTTAAAGTGGAGCTGGTGATAACTCGTACCAAGGGCTTCTATCGTTTAAGCTGTCATTTATTTTATAGAATGCTAATGATAGATTTAAATTTCTTTTCTCAGAGACAAGTAATATTTTCAGGTATTTTATTTTAGACGCAAACTTATATCCCCATAACTGATTTTGATACTTAGTCTAGAGCTAGGTACAATAAATTTATCTTTATTTATATTTATTTTTAAATTAAAAGTTATGTAAGTACACTATTTTTATTTACTAACATTTATGATTTATAATATTTTCAAAAAACCTAAGCCTTTTTTTTCTTTTAATCAAATTTTTTTAATAAAGCGAACATGCATCTATGTAAGACGAATTTTACTTATCTAATAACTAATTTAACAATCTTTCTTGCAAAGTCCGACAGTGGATCTGCCAGTATAGTATTACACTGTCCAATTACACTTAAATCTAAGTTAAGAATAGTCCTAGTTGCCTCGTTTTGAAAACATTCCATTAACACATGAAATGAGTCATCAACGAAGACTTAAATATTAAACAGCTCTCTCTGGGATTTTTGTATGCTGTGAATACTCCTTACGGCTCGTTTTTGTAAAATAAAGATGGTATCAATGTCAGCAGCACTACCCCACAGTAAGATGCCATAAGACATAAAACTGTGAGACCATAAGACATAAAAAGTAGCTAGAATAAACGAGTCGAGCTGTTGTAATATCAGTGAGCTGTCTGATCTTTTTGACGACGTAAGCAGCAGAACTTAGTTTATTGGACAATACAATAATGTATCCCCACTTTTTTTTTAAATATCATGGGCATTCTCATACACACACGGCCATTTAACCCAAAATAGGAAGAGCCTGAACTATGTGTGTCAGAGAGTGAATACTTACTTATATAGATAATAACATCTAGATACAGAAAAAATACAAGTCGTTACACGAATTAGTATCCCACTCAGGAAAACTGAGTGGGATTCGAATCGACAACCCCTGGCGCAGAAGGCAGGGTTACTACCAATTGCTTTAAGAACAATTATTACACACAAAATAGGTTCCATGTAAAATCTATTTGGCTCTGCCACGTAAAGATGTTGATGCAGAAGATTAATGTTATATGTTCTCTTAATGTTACCTTAGCATTATTGTACGCTTCAATAACTTAATTTCTAAACATTTTTTTAAATTTCTATGTGTATAAATGGTAGCTTACAAATTATCAGATTTTAATTACAAATATACCATCAGGATTTAGCTCCCTAACACAGCTCCCCGGCTAACACAAATCCCAATCATTAAGGCCCTAGTAGATTGACATACATATTTGGCTAATGTATTGGACGTGGACAAGGACATGTGAACCCTTCATTCACACTGCACGTACACGGTAACTATTCTGCGTTATAATATGTAAATCATTGTATCAATTTATAGGTCACGCTGTTCCGCATCCAGACGCATTTATCAATCACCGACAGACTTAATCCGCCCATAGCTGTTCAGTCAATACGCGCTAGCCGATATTCTTCAGCGCTGAAAACTTGGCACAGCCCGCGGGAGTATACTCACATAATATATCCTTAGCCAGGGAAATGTTTGATGGTATTTCAAACTTATGCACTACTTCATAAGAACTAGGGCGCTGGCCTTTATGTCAATCTATTATAATATTGAAGTTCATTGTTTTGTATCATATTCATATTAGTTATATTCACATTAGTATTTGAGCAACATGGTGAATCATTATATTCTTGCACACAATCCAATACATTGGATTGTCGTGCCGTGGAATCGGTGTGTGTTCAGTGATAAAGGTGATATTGAAGTACGTCACCCGTCAGACTTTCAGATATAAACCTCTCTTAATCGGCACCACTTACTCGTTCCGGCTCTGTACATCACGTCATAGCTCCACATCTCCGATGCGGTAGGAGAAGTATTTTGTCCTCTCTAAATTGAGCGCTTTCCCGCTGGTTTTTTGATGTTTTTATTGCATCACTATGTCCATTTTCGGTACTTAGTAAGAATGCTTTTCGAAATATGTAACACTACATTTTAAACTATGAAAATTAAAAATGTAAAAAATAATACTATAAAGTTTAGACGAACCATGTTCATGCGATAAAAAGTTTTATATTGTTCTGCGAACGTTACTGCTGGGTTTGTTTCATCTGCATGTAAAAAATATTTAGCATGTGTGAAGGACAGACAACCAGTTATTATGAAAAAAAAGTTTAAATTTGTCATTATACATTTATACATACAAATGTAATAATCCTCTAGTATGTGTCCTGTCTCTAAGATTAATATATACATTACATACATAAATACACATTACATACACATGTGTGTGAGAGAAATGAACAATATTAAATCACAATGACATGTCAGAATTAAAAATGTTATTGAAAATTTAAAGTATATATTACACATGTACTATCTATATTTTTATATATATACAATTTACCTGCATTCTGTTTAAATTTTAAGATGCTTATCAACAAAATTTAAATGTGGAGATATGTTTAAACATAAAAATGCTCACACAATGGTGATAGTGATGTAACGTAACACTAAAAATAGCGTAAATATTTACTGAAAATGAACACGAACTTTTTCTAACCGTAACCTATTTCAGAGGCAAGCTACTTTGAACCTAATCATTATAAACTTAAAGTTCAACGTAGTCTCAAAATCTATTCTGAAAGAAAGCTGTCGATTTTCAGAGGGCAATAAAGTAAATTTGTGTGGCATCTACCGTTGTGGTGCTATTAAAGTGAATTTTGATTACCCTACTTTAATTTCGACTCGTATCGCCTATTAAACGCATCTTTGTAGGTTTTGTACATGAAAGGGCCACCATTCGCGATTCGAACATTAAATAAGATGAAAATAAAGCATACAGATTCCGTTATTTCAAGTTCTGAATGAGATTTATTACAATAAAGAGCGAGGCATCATAACATTATTCAAGTCTTTGTGTTTTTATACGAGTAATATTTCACTGTTTTAGATGTAAAGTCACTCTGTATTCAACTGTAGGGTCCTTTGGTCTAGCTTGAAAGCTTAATAAGATTAAAGACTTTGGAAAATTTCTTTGTAAATTTACGTTTTTTGTTCAATAAGTTTTTCATTCTAATTGGCCGACATTTGAGGACTCCGTGGTGGTCTCTCACCACCGCGCCACGGAGCCAGTCAGGGTCTCTACCTGACTGCCGAACCGCGGGTCCCGGGTTCAAATCCCGGCCGGGCAGATATTTATTTCGCAGATAAATATATGTACTCGGGACATGTATGTTAATTTGTGTTGTTTTCTGTGTGTCCTTGTTACCCGCAACACATACCTAGGCCTCCCGCGGGAGTTTGAGTGTGTAGTGTTTTATTTAAATAATGTAACCGAGAGTAAAAATACATGATGGATATTCAAAGACGGCAATCCGGTTTGTAATCGTATCGAAAAGTCAAGATACATTTTGATTCTATAAATAACCTTAAAGTTAAAGTTTTAAACTGTAACTAGAAAGTACTAAGAATATATGTTTTTATTATAGTATTTAAATATAGTTATTAGTTATTCACGCCTGTGATTCGCATACGTTCCTGCCTTTTGTCTACACCACAATTATGTATAAAACTGCCTGTCAACAATTGTAGGTACTGCTGTTGGTGTGTTATTATGAATAAATAATAATTAAACAGTTTCACAATCACTTTGAAATACTTAATATAGACTTAATATAAATTTTAAATCTTTTTATATTACAAATGTGCTCGTGATTATTCCTAGCTTATATTATGTACTCGTATTATAAAACTGGAAATGAAATCGAACACACTCCGGCGTATTGCCAAATTTTAATGACAGAGAGTGATTTGCATATGCCCTTGACTTACTAACTTGCGAAAACAAGCCAAATGTGTTTTCGATGGCTAAACATTCCACTAGCAAAGAAAAGGGCAGAACGTTACTATTTTATGTCTATGATTATTTTTGAACTAAAGATAATTTACAGTGCTTACTAGTACTAGTACCTACTACGTAGTTTCATCCCCAATTATAATTCTTGTATGGCTTATATCTCAAAAAATGTCTGTCTGTCTCAACACAGTTCTGTGTACATTTCTATGTATTAGTGAGAGATTTTACTATGAAATACATAATTAGAATAATACAGAGATTAAAAACTCATCATGTTCAAAACACTACTGCATACTGTTTAAGACTAGCGAGTCATTCTGCATAATTAGCAGTTCGCTCACTTACTACAAAAATACATTTGACAACGTCCCACTAAGCGTATTCGTAGTTAGGGTTAGTACAAACATAAGACTGTTTCTTTGCAAACTTTGATTCGATCTTTTAGTCACTTGCTTAAAGAACTATAAAATCAGTTATGATTATTAATTTAATTCAATTATTCACTAAAAAAATTGGACAATTTTTTATTTAAGATTTTTATTTAAGATCACATTTTTGAAAAATTGAAAAAAAAAACGCTTATCTTCTCGACTCAAACTTCGTTCAAATGTAATATAATTGAATTGAATTGTTATTTTATAATGTAATATTTATTAAGGTATTTTAAATCTGATAAAAATACATCTTTAAGTAATTTAGTTTCAATACACAAATAGAAAAACACTAATTGATTCAGAACTAAGTACTAACCAACCCTAGTTTCCAATCGTGGATTTGTTCAAAATGAGCAAATAAATCGCAAAAATGTCGAGCGTGAGTGGCGGCCTTACTCACTTTGTTCACACAGCAACGCATTTCCCTCGACGAGAAGCGCTCCACAAATGTAGTTGGCTTGTTTATTCAAACCGAACTGAGACGGATCCAGTGTCGACTGGACTCGTGGGATGTCGGAAGTGATTAAAATCTACACCGCGAAAGAAATAAAAGCAGGCGCAGCTGGCAAACGAAAGGGAATAATTTAGGACAGTTTGCCGTGTTAGTTTTCGGTAATGGCTGCCCCCGGTTGGAATGGGAGACACTTTTTAAAAAAACGCACCGGCAAAATGTGGATCCGGTTTGCGCACAAAGGGTTCCATACTGCAGGCGGGAAATGGCGGGTTTTCAGAAATACCTTGCTTTTATTCATACATAAGCTTTTTTCGTAGCTTCCCCTATTATATAAATTATGTTTTTTTATACATTGAAACAATTGACTGGTCGTGATGCAAGACCCTTTTTAAATATGGACCCACAAAAAGTACGCATATAGAGTTTGTCTTAAAGTTTTCCAATAGAAAGCGTTATTGTTCATCGATGGGTCAAGATTCTACAATTTTTCTCTGACATTTATATTTAAAATAAAAAATAGATGTAAAAATATGAAAACATAAAAATGTTCAGTTTTTAGTTCAAATTCAAAGTTCATTCACATCGTTAGCGAAACGTAATAATGTGCAAGGATAATTGTAAATATGCGTAAGTAATAATCACTAAACTTGCCCTTTTAAACATGGGTAGTTTGGGTTGGTTGGTTACATGGGTAATCCAAGGAGACTTCAGTATACAAACACACTTTATTTTACACCTCAATCATACATAAATAGACAAATTGATAGATAGACGTGAACAAACGATGGTGGTCAAATACGATACATTATCGTTTTCTTTAAATCTTTGAGTAGTAAAAAGAGTTATTTAAATAGTATGGAGGTTTTTTTGGAGGACTTTGTTTACACTGTGCTATCGGATAATGTATCATTGATGTACAGAAAATTTATATACATGCACAATAACTAATTATAGTGTAGTTTAGTTTTGCTTCTTAACGGAGCCCCAAAAAACATGACCTGTTTCGCGGTGCAGTTAAGTAACACACGGTGTAATTTTGCTGGAAAAACCAATATTCAAAATGGGTTTACCAGATGCTTGCAGACAGAACGCTCCTAAATATTCCCAATCTAATTTGACCAATGGAGCGAACGTTTTTCTTTTTATAAGTGCGAAAGTGCTCATAACTAATTAGTAGTTATGAGCACTTTGGCACTATGATGATAAGTTCGTACGATGCATCAATCTAATTTTAAACATGAGAGTGTAAACTTAATAACTGTCAAAACCAAAGACTTCATGTAAAAAGTTAACTATTACCGCAGCTACAGTATTTGTGATATTTTTCTCAAAAAACTTTCATTCCGTTATGTTATTTTATTAAAGCTAATCTAATTGTAATTTGTTCGATTAATTTTTCAGGTGCCCCGCTTAGTGAACGTGTAATGGCACGGCGTTTAGTTCAAAGTAAGTACCATACCTTTTTCAATCTAATAAATGACTAATACAAACGAATTCCAAAGCAACAAGAATTGGTGCTTTGCCAAGAATGAACCAATCCTAAATTCGTATCAAATGAAATGTCTTAATACATACCGATCCGATGCGATGTTACTTCTATGGCCCTTTTCTCATCGACCAGTGCGATAGTATTTATTCTTTGTCTACTTGTTCCGGGTTTAGTAGACTTCATGATAGAGGATCAATGTTGGATAAGTTAAAAAACTAAGTAGTTTAAGGTTATTTTATTTTGAAAATTATTTTTAAATATGCAATTAAGGACGTGAAATCAAAAATTAATGTGACAAAAATATTTGTAAGTATATATATTTGTATTTGTAAATCAAACAATATATATATTACGTATATCTATAATTACATTACCTACATCTAGTATATTATACATCTGAAGTCAAATGTACCTATAGAATCGAGTCCTGCTTTTTATCGCAAATTAAAACCTTATTGACAACATGAATTTCGCGGAAGGGGTAGGCAGAGGTGAGTACAACAAGTATCAAATATCAAACATTGCATGATAAATAAAAGATAGATCCGCTGACATGTTGCAAAACAAACTCGTAAAACAAGTTATTAACATGCTTTTATTAGGTCCACTTGTATGTAACTCACAATGTAAGGGAATCTAAGATAGTTAATTTAACCATCTTCCAAGGATCATAGCGTAATGAAAATTGGCATCTGTATGTACTTCTGAAACATACAATAATATGGTACTGTCGAACTGATCTGATGATGGAGCCGGAAGATATTAGCTACTTTAAAGTGGAATCTAAGATAGCTAATTTGACCATTTTCCAAGGATCGTAGCGTAATGAAAATTCGCAGCTGTATGTACTTCTGAAACACATACAATAATATGGTACTATCGAACTGATCTGATGTTGGAGCCGGAAGATATTAGCTACTTTAAAGTGGAATCTAAGATAGCTAATTTGACCATTTTACAAGGATCGTAGCGTATTGAAAATTGGCAGCTGTATGTAGTTCTGATGACAATACAATAATATGGTACTGTCGAACTGATCTGATAATGGAGCCGGAAGATATTAACTGGAACTTCATGATGGAATATCGTATAATAGTCGTGTTTGCACTTGTGGTAAGGTCTTGTAATGAACTTTGACCACGATTAGGTTTCAAGGTCTCATGACTTCTTTTTTAGTTGGATTTTTTATAAAAGCGTGTTTTTTTAGTTGTTTTAAACTATTAATTTTTTATTTTTAAACTTTTTAAAATCTACAAGTTCTTTTGTACCTACTACTAATGACCGGTTTCTGAAGTCTTAATAATGTCTTTCTTTAATACCTCCAACATGAATGATACTCTGTGATTACCAAAACGCGCGTCTGTGCCGCTGCCTGGCTGCCAATCTAGAATCGGCCTTATTTGTCTAGAAACAAGAAGTATTAATTCCTTAATTCAAACTTGTGTTTGGATCTAAAAATGGTGGTATGAGATTTATTATTATAAGATCAGTTTAAATATAGATTGATGAAATATTGCGATTGTTGAAATTATATTAATTTTTTAACATATCATTTTAATATATAAATATCTTGGACACACACGGCCATCTGACCCCAAAGTAGGCGCGAGCCTGTGATATGGGTGACAGAGACTGATATACATACATAGATATTTTTAAATACATACTTATATAGATAATATTAACATCCAGACACAGAACAAATACAAGTGTTCGTCACACGAATATTTGTCCTGAGTGGGATTCGAACCCACGACCCTTGGCGCAACAGACAGGGTCACTACCGATTGCGCCATCGGGCCTGTCATATTTTCATCTTTTTAATTTTCTGGAAAACTGTATAATAATATACAACAGAATTATATCGTAATTATTATATGAGTCAAAATGCTTACTGGAACTGAAAGTGAAATAGACACTCAAACAAACCAACTGTCATACAAAATGTCCTATGTAATTTTATTCCTACAGAAATACATAGTTACATAAATAAACGAGTAAATGTTTTAGTCTATAAAAGTGAAAGGGCTTCACTACGTACAGAAACATGCTTCGTTAAATGTATTTTTACATTTTATTTCACATTTACATTCAATCCAAATATTGTCCATCACATTCGAGTACATCAAATCTATTACTGTCTAAAATTTAGACGAGCTTTACACTGCATTTAGACTCTAAATGCAGTGTAAAGCTCGTTCTCAATCGTAAACAGTTGCATTAGAACAACTTACTATCCAATCAATGTATAGTGCTTTTATTAAATTCTCAAAACATGTTTATTTGATTCTGTAACATGTTGACAACATGTTTACGCTTTATGCTCGGTAATTAGGAAATGTCAGTCTTAAAATATGTTTCTTTCAACGGGAGCAGAAACGAAAGAAGCAAAAATACTGATTCTAACTTACGTATTATACGTACGTAAGTATGATAATGAAGTAAATGTACATAACATTTAAATCAAATGGAAGTGATAATTAATAAATAATGTAAGAAAAACCTTTATTTATCTAAACAATAACACTTATTTGCAGGAAACCTAATAAGAGGCCTGGCCCGCGCTGACTCCACATAATCTCTCCATCAAATTATCTGTAATGTCTCACAAACACACGGAGCTAACTTTAAGAAAATGCCATATGGCATTGTGCCCTTTGTAATCAGAGAATCGTGAGCTGAACTGCGTTCATAAATTAACAATTGAAAGAAAAAGGAGTGCGTTCACATTCATTACAATAAGTAATAATTTGTATTCAGAATCTAGACCTTCGAAGTATTGATTAAAAAAAAATTAATATTTTGGTTTTATAAAAAAGACATGTTATTATATTCATCTTCTAAATAATTGTTTTTTTATTTTTGTCTTCGATATTTTAATAATAAAGTAAGGCAGCCAAACAAAGAGTAATTCATCCATTCAACACTATTAGGTTCACTGCTGCGACCCTCAATCGATGCCTGACCTCGCGATCCTGTGCCCCCGAAGACAGAAAACCCCCTGATTCCAGCGGTTTTTCTGTCCTCTTCAGGTCATCAGTCCGTAATCTTTAAATATAGGATATTCATTGATTGTAACTAATAAATAAATTCCGCTGCATCCTATCCTATCATATGTAACTATTTAATTAAACCGATTTCAAGGACACCATTCAGAGATAAGACAAGCCATTTCAAATATGCAGTTCAGGATCCGAGATACCCGCATCGCCGGAGTTTTGACTTATTCAAGAATGCAGTTTGTCGTTTATTCCGAGATCGTTTCAAGATACCAGACGGTATTTGCAGTTTTGTTTTTCATTCGCTAGATATTTCTTGTTACTTGTTGTTTATTATTATGTGGAATTTCAGAATTTTTGGTCTGAGAACTTTATGATTGGCAAGATGATTTTTTAAGAATTGCTACCAACTATAAATTTTTCGTAACAAATTATACTAAAAAAATAAATATATTAGATAATAAAATGAAAAATGTTTGTGTATGGCAATAAATTGTTTTATTATTATTCAAACTTCAGCAAGAAAAAATATTAACTTCCGTAAATTGTCAAAAATTTTCTATCACATTAAATTTTATTTTCAGTCAGTAGATATAGCATCCTTTTAATATTATTTAAGACTTACATAAGACATTATTGTTTAATTATTCCTACTCGATGTATTATTTTACGTAAAGAGAAATTGAACTTTATAAATTGTTTCATATAACCATGACGTGAATAGCAGATCCTGAATAAATACTTCATAGCTTATATATTCAAAAATAATGCTGGCAATTGTAGTTTAACATAATATACCTTCATATTATTTCATCGTGATGATTTACAATACACACCGAATCTGATCTTACGGACCTTCCTTTATAATAGTTCATGGCCCAACCCTTTGGTATTTGATGTATTGAATACCCTTTTTCATGGTTATGTTATTAATTATTATGTTAACGTTATTATAAACGATCCCACATAATAGGCAATACCGCACTAGTAGGTATTAAAATAAAATGTTAAATCAAGAATTATTTTACTACATTCCATTTACATCGTCATTAAATATTGTTTACGATTTACATTATTTCTATTTACAAAATAATATCTACAATAACCATTAATAATAGATAATATAATTCATAATACGATAATATGTATCACCATATCTATTCAAAGCTTTATTATTGATGTTACGACTATATTAAAGTAATTTTAGTGAAATCTGTCATTTTATTAATATTAAATTATGCTCACTCAGCCGTTTACACTCGTAGTTGGCCGCAGACCCAGAATACTTAATAGTACCTATGCCGCAGACAAAAATAATTACGTCACGAGCCAGTGTGGTGGGTCCGAAGTTGTCTGTCACATTATGCGGACTTAGTATTTGTTTAAATAATTATGTATTGACAATCTAATATCTGATCTAATTCATTTTCAATAAATTTTGTACAAAAAATTATTTTGTAGTAGGTTACGTTCAACAACAATAAACATAAATTAATTTCTTTTGATTTTATTTCCGTCTGAATCCCACATATACTCGTAATAAGAAAATTTCTGAAGTCCTCACTATAATCACACGTAGGACAGTTTTAGTTTGCGAATACGGCTTAAGGTATTT